>OX327012.1:28258250-29574917 GCA_946800695.1 Geum urbanum
TAACAATAATTATTTATTTAATTAATTAATAACAATAATTAATTATTTATTTAATTAATAACAACAAATTTACAATTATTCATTTAATTAGTATTAAATAACAATAATTATGATTTAATTAATTAATAACAACAATTAATCATTTATTAAATATTTAAAACTAATTACTAAATTAATTTCTACTAATTAATTATATTTAGAATTTAATTAATTAATAAAATGAAAATTATTTAAATAAGGGAAAAATAGAAATTTACCGAATCGGAGTTTTCGGGAATTTCGCCGGAGTTGTGTCGTCGGAGAGGAGGAATCGAACCACGCCGGAGTTGTATCGTCGGAGCGTCGTCGCCGGAGGAGAATATCGCCGGAATGAGATTGAGAGAGTGAGGAGAGGAGAGATGGAGAGAATTGTAAGGGATGAGGAAAAGAAGATGAGCCGTACTCTATTTATAGAGTTTCACCTAGATGACGGAGCACTATTCTCCGTCGTCTTAGTGCACTTGGACGACGGAAACAGTGTTCTCCGTCGTCCAGGTGGCGGTTTCAAAATTTTGAAACGGCGCGTAATTAAGGGGCGGGACGTTTTGAACCGCCATGATTTTTGGCTTAGACGACGGAAACTTACCATCTCCGTCGTCTAAGTGAAAATTCAAGCGGTGCCGAAAACGGAAGCGCAAATTGAACCGCCATAATTTTTGACTTGGACGACGGAGATGGTAAGTTTCCGTCGTCCAAGTGAAAATTACATGAAAAAATTAAACAAAAAAAAATTTGAACCGCCATGATTTTTGAATCTGGACGACGGAGATGGTCATTCTCCGTCGTTCAGGTGAACACCTGGACGACGGAAAATGACCATCTCTGTCGTCCAGGTTCATATTAAGTAAAAAAAAATTTAAAAAATAATTCGCTAGGAATTTAGCGATCTGTCATTCGAGTGAAATGGTCGTACAATATCGATGAACGCATCGTATATATGAACAGTCAAATTTGAACCGCCGATTAATTTTACGTATTGAAACATGTTAAGTATCGACTAATCTTTACGACTTCAGTGTTCATGAGTAGACGCTCATTTGCAGCAGAGTATTAACGAAATTGAATTTGGACAAAACAACCGTTGGATATGTTCGTCGTAACATAATATATAATTGTCTTCAAAGGACCATAAAATAATAAGTTCGGGAAGGGTTTGATCGGCACAGTCAACCGCAAAACCGATAATTTCACAAACCGGAAACGTGGATACAAGGCATTTCGCAACTCCGATTTTCGAACCGTCGAAGCTCACACACCAAGAATTGTTTACTCTAAAGTCTTGATGAAAAGAAAATGCATTGGAAGAAGGTCTAGATGCTCAAAAATTACGATATCTGCACCTGGACGACGGATTTGAGCGTTTCTGTCGTCCAGGTTTATACCTGGACGACGGATATGAAGTTATCCGTCGTCCAGGTGTATAGACCCTGAATTCAAGGGTTAGGGCCTTATTGTTTAGGGTTTAGGGTTTGTGAACTTGGACGACGGAGAATGACCATTCTCCGTCGTCCTAGTGTGCACCTGGACGACGGATAATGACCATTATCCGTCGTCCAGGTGCATAGACCCCGATTTCAGGGGTTAGGGCCTTAGGGATTACTGTTTAGGTCGTCCCCGGTCATTTGTGTACGTGTCCGTTCAATTATCAATCGATCCGATCGAACTGCTAGATTTAGGCCGGCTAGGGTCAAGGATTTAGCTAGGGTACGTTTTATATGAGATTGAGATTTGGCGCCAATATTTATTAATTTCTCCGTTGGCCAGGATATATAATTCAGATTAATTTCTTACCGTAAACCGGCATTGATCATATATATATATATTACAATAATTACAGTAATTAATTACCAATTAATCTCCCTCGTCGTATAACCGTACTCTTCGTCATAATCATCATCGTCCTCATCCCCGTTAGTCGACGGCTCATCCTCGTCATCGTACTCAACATCGTCCGACGAATAACCTGAGTCCTCGTCCGCGTCCTCTTCCTGCTCGTCTTCTTCATCTACCTCATCGATAATCTCATCTTCAGTTAGATCTGTACAACCATCAGGCATGGGTAACCGTTCACCATCTTGAACCAGGTCCATTATATCGGAGCGGACCATAGAAATATTAGGCTCTTGATAGGCAGGAATGTCTCTTTCTGGTTCAGCAGCATCTTCAGTCGTCGCCGGTGTCCCTTCAATTGTCTCTGTATTCCATATTCCTCGGTGAGAGATATGGTTCACTATTTTCCACCCTTCACCGGCTTTCGGATCGTCGAGATAGAACACCTGCCGAACTAAGGTGGCGAGAGCGAAAGGCTCATCCTCATACCAGTGCGAGTTTGTATCGACTGATAATAGTCCCAGGTCTTCCTTTGTACGCTTGAACCATCTGCACTTGAATAGGAAAACGTTGACATCATTTCCGTAACATAGCTGAACCACGTATACAATAGCCCCGTAATATAGATCATTGTCTTTCCCAACGGCTACCCCACTGTTTTGTGTTCTTCTTCCTTCGTCTCGGGCCAATGAATGGAACTTTACACCGTTCACAAAACATCCGGGATAAATATAGTGTTTAACCGGCTTCCCTGCTAGAAAGTGCTTTGGCCATGACCACCACCCTCCGTGGTTATCAGATTTTTGCAGATCAATCATCTGCAAAAAAGGGCAAATTAATATAAGGGTTTACTTTCTACAAACATGAGCGATATGTATTTAAATAATCTCATCCGAGTCGTACGTACGTACCCATTGGAAGAAATAATAAGGAAACTTCTTCTTAACCATTTTCTCAATCCACGCCGAACTCTTGTTTTGATTTAACGCCTGAAGCCTGTCCTTGTATGACATCATGTACGGCTCAACTTCATCACAGTCTCGCAACACTACCCAATGTGCCTCAATAAGTTCTTCCTGTGTTAACGATTCCTTTAATACTCATCTAAACGGTCGGACGACATTGGTGACGACAGAAAGATTGATGCGGGCACTGCGATCGGAGGCAGTGGGAGGGGGTGGATCTTTGAGGTACCTGTTGCAGTAAGTAACACACTCATGCATTAGGTATGTCTCTGCTATGGAGCCATCCGGGGCCGACCTGTTTTTGACGAATGACTTATACTGTCCAAGCTGTCTACAAAATCAAACGTACACATTACATAAGTACATATAGCTAGCTAGCTAGTATATATATAATCTCCAGTGGAACAAATTAATTAATTAGTTGTACGTACCTTTCTTGAGGATACATCCAAGTGTACTGGACCGGACCAGAAATGAGCACCTGCTCGGGCAGGTGGATCATTAGGTGAATCATGATGTCAAAGAAAGCAGGGGGGAAAATCCTCTCTAGTTTGCAAATGATGTGCACAATTTGTTGTTGCAATTCCACCACATCTGACTTCTTTAATTCTCTGGCGCATAACCTCCGCCACCACCTGCACAATGCCACTATTGGTTCTACGACGTCCCGAGGCAAGTATGGTCGAATTACCACTGGAATCAGACGTTGCAGCATAACGTGATAGTCATGTGTCTTTAGACCAACAAACTTGTGTTACACCTCGTCCACTGCTCCAGTTATAGTAGCTGCATACGTAGCCGGATAACGAACGCCCTTAAACCAGTGAAATACAGAACGTCTAAGCGTCGACTTCACTGTGTAAGGTGCATCTGGCATCTTGTTGTACACTCCTTTCCTATCCCTCCTCAACCACAAGGGACGACGTAGATTCATTGATTCCAAATCTTTGCGCGCTTTGGGAGTATCTTTAGTCTTGAACTTAATACCGAGAATTGTTCCCACCACGCTGTCGCACACATTCTTTTCTATGTGCATCGCGTCCAAGTTGTTCCTCAGCTTCAACTTCGACCAGTAAGGGAGTTCAAAGAATATACTCTTGTGATCCCAATAGCTCAGATCATGTGGAGGAATTGGATTGCATTTCTTTACATCCGCGTCATTGCTCAACACACCAAAGTCGAAATAGCTCAACCTCTCTAAAATCTCTTCGCCCGACCAACTACGGGGTTTAGGATTGTTCTCTACCGTACCGTCGAAATGAGCTTCATCCTGTCGCCACGGGTGGTCGTGAGGAAGCCATCTACGGTGACCCAAGTAACACACCTTCCCCGCGTGCCAACTAGAGTTCACGTCGTCCAAACATATAGGACATCCATCATATCCTTTTGTCCTGCAGGCTGCCAACATCCCATAAGCTGGAAAATCGCTGATCGTCCACATTACAGCAGCCCTCATCGTGAACATCGTGTCAGTGAATTTGTCATAAGTTGGGACTCCATTTTCCCACAACAGTTTCAGCTCGTCGATCAAAGGTCTGAGGTAGACATCTAAGCACTTCGATGGAGATTTAGGACCTGTAATTAATACGGTAAGGAAATTAAATTCCTTGTTCATGCACATCCACGGAGGCAAGTTGTACGGCATCAGAATAACTGGCCAAGTGCTGACGGCGGAGTTATTACTTCCCCAAGGATTGAATCCGTCTGTAGATAGGCCGAGTCTAACATTTCTAACCTCTGAAGCAAAGTCTCCAAATTCTCTGTCGAAATGTTTGAAACCCTCCCCATCCGCGGCGTGTCGCAGGACATCGTCATCTATTCGCTTTTCTGCGTACCATCGCATCGCCTCTGCTGTCTGTAGAGACATGTACAGGCGCTGCAATCTGGGAATCAAGGGAAAATATCGAACAACTTTCACAGGAATTCTCTTTTTCGAACTCTTCCTATTCAACTGGAATCTGCACTGGCCACATACGGGACAATAGTCCAACTCTTTATACTCTTTGTAAAATAGCACACAATCATTCGGACATGCGTCAATTATCCTGTACTTTAGGCCGAGGCTGCTCAGGATATTTCTAACCTTATAATGAGATTTAGGAAGATTGTGATCATCAGGAAGCAACTTACATATTTGCTCCTGAATTTCGTCAAAAGCACTCACTGACATTTTGTGCTTCACTTTTATCTTCATTTGCTCCATCACATATTGCAACACATTCTCTCAACATCCAGGGAACACCGGGGTCTGCGCTTCAAGTAGTATCCGGTTGTACTTTTCCATCTCACTGGTGTCAGTGGCCAAGCTAGCTGCGGGGAATGTGTCATCATGCTCATAAGTGGTACTGTAACCTCCGTCTTGGTGTTGGTGTCCACCATGACTACATCCCGGAAACGCATCATGGACCAAATCTGCAGTTGGGTTGCAAGCTGGGGGTCCGACACCACTGCCGCTGGATGAGGCACCATGGTAACTGTACCCTAAGCTGAAGTCTGCTGCGCTGAACTCTACTGCTTCACCATGCTCGCTCCATGTAGTGTAATTCCACATCATACCATTTTCGTACAGGTGTTGCACCATAACATTAACCTCCGCATACTGACAATTAAGACATTTCTGACACGGACACCTGAAACGTTTCTTTCCCTGACCATGTTCTATCGCAAAATTCACAAATTCGCTAATTCCATCCATATACCGGACATCACATCTATTCTTCAACTTCATCCAACTCTTGTCCATACTGCTACAAAATATTATAATTAATTAATTATTACATATATATATATTTGTCAATTAATTTACGCTTAATTATACGTACGTACTCGATCTACATCGATCCATCAATTACGTACGTACGTAATTTAATCGATCTGTACATATATATATATATATAGCTAACATCAGCTAACATCCTTGCATGTATATATGTACGTACGTTTTCACTAAATATATATTAATTAATTAATTAAGCAAATTTTAACTGCGTACGTATACGTACGTACCTGCTGGCCTTCTCGATATCTGTACGTTAATTAAGCTAACTAGCTAGTCAGCGGAGATCCCTTATCGATCCTGATTCTTCTCGGCCTACCTAGCTCGCTTCTAGCTCCCTAGCTCCCTAGCTTCTCCTTCTCCATTCTCCTTCAATTCTTCTTCAAATGGAATGAATAGATCGAGGCCAGGAATGAATTCGATCAGCTTATATAATGCTTCACGTAGACGACGGAGGTGTCGGTACGTCGTCTAAGTGGAAGTACGTTTCGTATACTCGGACGACGGCGTGTCGATCCGTTGTCCAGGTAATCACCTGGACGACGGAGAATACCATCTCCGTTGTCCAGGTGATCACCTGGAGGACAGAGAAGACTCCGAGGTCCAGGTGATCACCTGGACGACGGAAAATACAATCTCCGTCGTCCAGGTGACCGCCTGGAGGATGGAGAAGACTCCGTGGTCCAGCTGACCACCTGGACGACGGAGATGGTATTCTCCGTCGTCCAGGTGGTACTTGGACGACGGAGTCATTTCCGTCGTCCAGGTGTCACTTGGACCACGGAACAATTATGTTTCCGTGGTCTAAGTGATGTTTTCTTGTAGTGAAGAGAAAAATGCCGCAAGCTCCTTACACCGTCAAGCCGAAGCATAAGTATGAAATTTTTCGGTGGCTGAGTAATGTCAGGTATATATTCTTATATATGACTATGCAGGAAATTGGTTTGCCTTAAATTTTTACCGGATTATGGTTATATGCGAGAAATATAATTGTTGCCTATGGCTATATATATATATATGCAGGTATCCTTATGGCTATGCAGGAAATATAAGCAGGTGTGTTAACTTCCGGGACAATAAGATGTACGGATTAAAGAGTCATGACTGCCATGTACTGCTTCAACGCCTTTTCCCTATTTTCATTTGAGGGTACCTGCCCAAAGAGGTGGTGGAGCCGTTGGTGGCCTTGTCAAGATTCTTTCAAAAGTTATGCACCAGGGAAGTTAAAAAATCAGATCTCAGGGAGATGCAAGATGACATCATTTTTATCATGTGCAAGCTTGAGAGGATATTTCCGCCAAATTTTTTCGACATCATGCCTCACCTAATGATCCATCTTCCCGAACAATTGTTACTTACCGGTCCCGTACACTACACTTGGATGTATCCCATGGAAAGGTACATTTGGTTTGCCTCTGTTTTTATATGTAAAGTCTTATTTTTACCTTAGTTAACATGCACTTGTTAACTTGTAGACAATTGGGAGCCTACAAGGACTATGTGAAGAATAAATATGCACCTGAAGGGTGTATCGCTGAAGCATATGTTGCGCACGAGTGTGTAACGTACACCAAAGTGTATTTGGGAGCGCTTGAGGACCCCTAACAACAGATGCCGATAGATGAACCTCAGTTCAACCTTTCTATCATCTCCAATGACGTGGTAGTACAGGGAAGCTTGCCAAAGTCATACAAGTTGGATGGAAATGAGGTAGTCATTGCCCACTGGTCGGTACTGATTAACTGTGAAGAAGTACAATATTGGAAAAACTATCATCTTCACTGCCCTGCTATTGCCGGAAATGTTGATTACCACAACAGGACGTTTGCAAACTACTTTGGTCAATGGGTAAGGGTATATGTGTATATGTCTTTTTTTTATTGCCATTTTCCTTATATAGCATGTGTGTACGTACGTGGTTTTGTGGTTTCTATGTTCATAATTGCTTGTGTGGTTTCTTATCATTTTCAGATGAACCATGTAGCAAATGATGGTTGCCTGGAGTGGTCAAACGAATTAAGGGTCCTAGCGATGAAACCGATAGCTTCAAAAGTTTACGCGATGTGTCAGGTCAATGGCGTGAAATTTATATGTGAAAATCGAGACGACCGACTGAAAACACAGAATTGTGGGGTGATGGACCATGGTGGGCAGGATGGCGCTGACTATTACGGTGTCCTTCATTCAGTTGTTGAACTAATTTATGGGAACCACATGAAAGTGCACTTGTTCAAGTGTAGATGGTTTGATACTAGCTCGGAGAACACAAGCACCGATCAGTACGGAACATTTTCGGTGAATACTGCTACTAGCTGGTACGAAGAAGACCCTTTCGTTCTTGCCTCATCAGTAAAACAAGTGTTTTACCTTGACGATCTTCTGAACAAAGTCCCGTGGAAGGTAGTTAACCATGTTGCTCATAGAAACATATACAGTGCTGCCACACTTGGTGAGACCGCAGATGATGAGGAAGTTACTGCATACCAAGAGCCGAACGCTTTTGACATTCCGGAATCATCTACGATTCGCCTTAATAATGTGAGATCTGGGAGTGTGGTTCGAATTACTGGAGCAGAACTTCTCGATGTTAATCCATATGAAGTTGACGCTGATTCAGATGACGAGGAGCGGCACATATTGCCAGAGGTTACCTATAAAACCGAGTCAGACTCAAGTGATGAAGATGATTATGATTATCATCCTTAGTACGTTAATGATGTAGTCGGAAATTGTAGTCGGAAAATGTAGTCGGAAATTGTACGTAGTCGGAAATCATGTTGGAAATTGTAGTCGGAAATGGTACGTAGTCGGAAATTGTGTTGGAAATTGTAGTCGGAAATTGTAGTCGGAAATCGTAGACAGAAATTGTTGTCGGAAATTGTAGTCGGAAATTGTAGTCAGAAATCGTAGACGAAAATTGTTGTCGGAAATTGTAGTCGGAAATTGTTGTCGGATATTCTTCGGGAAATGTCAACATTACCAACGAGTTTAAGTCGTTGGTAATGACATTACCAACGACTTAAACTAACTTGCCGGCAATGTTGTCTGGATATGCAAGATCCCAGCTCGAGCCCGAGCTTCATTTCTGCTTATCCTCTCCTCATCCTCTCCTCCTCTCCTCCTCCCAACTCGTTCCGGCCAGAACCCAGCTCAAAACTCTCTTCCTCTCCTCCCCTCTCCCCTCCCCTCACCTCCTCTCCCTTCTCCTCTCTCCTCACTAAATATCCCGATTTCAAATTGAATTTCCTCTCCTCCCCTCCTCATCTCCTCCTCTACCTCCTCCCCTCACCTCCGTCGCCGGAAAAGCAGCTCGAGCTCCACCATGGCAGGTCCTCTCTCTCTCTCCCTCTCTCTCTCTCTCTCTCTCTATTTTATTTATTTTTGTGTATGTGTATATATACGTATGTACGTATGTACGTATATACGTATGTGGGAATGTATATATATATATGTATGTGGAAATTAAATTTAATTAGGGTGATATGTTAGAAATTTATATGCAACGTATATGTGATGTATATATCTATGTGAAAATTATGTGATGTATATATATATGTGAAAATTCTGTATATATGTGGTTTGGATGAATATGTGATGTATATATATATGTAAAAATTAAATTAAATTTAATGAAGATGCATGATGTATATATATGTGTGAAAAATGTGGAAAATTAATTAGGGTGTGTGATTTGGAACATATGTGATGTATATATATATGTGAAAATTAAATTTAATTAAGATGCATGATGTATATATGTTAATTTAGGTGATATAGTTTTTAATTAATCGTATAAATTAAGGTGGAAACCGGAACCGTTTGAAACCGGAACTGTTCCAGTTCCAAACGGTTCCGGGTTCAAACGGTTCCGGTTCTGCCCGGTTCCGGTTACATTTGGTTTCGATTCCGATTTGTTATAGAACCGAATCCTTATGACTATTACGGTGTCCAGGAGGTTTTACGGCAAATTGGCTTCGGAGAGGTTCCCGAAATAGTGGAGGGAATAGTAGTCAAGCTTCCTCCTTAGCCGCAGTTAGCAACACGCGCAGTGGGCCAATGATGAATGCTCACACGAGAGCCTTGCTAGATGTGCGAGCTGAGGAGGAACCTGCATGATCAAGAGCCGTGCAACCGGAAGTCGAGGCTCGAGCCTCAGTCAGCAGACGCTCAGTCAGCAGACGTCCCTCCGTCAGCAGACCCTCAGACGAGCAACAGTCAACGGGGGCATCAGAAACACCCTCAATCCGAATGCCCCATATTCGCCCGGTGCCTACTCCCGTTTCACGGGAATCATCTGAGGCACATGGTGGTGCTGGCGCCTCATCGTCCAGGCCTCGCCTATCTCCGCCGTCCGGTCTCTTCCTACCCGACGAGATTCCTGTGATCCCTAAATTCGATGATAGGGGGATGCCTGTTTATGTTGAAGGACGGCCGGAGTTCCTGAGCGTGGAGGAAGCGTACAACTTCATCTCGTTCGACCCCGTGTATCTTTGGAGTGTGAGGTGCACCAACCAACAAACGGACGATGCAGGTAAATTTTATTTAACATCAGATTGATTACTTAATTATTACTTAAGACTTACGATAGGTTCAATTAATGATATCAATTTGTTAACATTGTATTATTAGGTAATTTCGTTAATGGGACTGGAAAATGGAAAGGGGCTAGAGGCACCTGCACCGGGAAGAGACTTGAGCAGGCCACCGGGGGAAGGAAAACGCCCATAAGGGCCAATGAGGATGGTGAGGTGATCAAGGCATTTGATACCACGCGAAAATATGTCAGCATGGCCGGTGCGATCGTGCGGGACAAGGTCCCAATGCTTTGGCCAGATTGGGAATCTGTGCCCATCTACGTGAAGATGCAAGTGCATAATGCACTGAGTGTGAGTTAAATCGTATTTTTATTACGTAAATTTTACATTTATTAATTAAGTCCGAATAAATATATAATTTTACCTTTTATATATTCATATTGCAGGTGTGGTTTGACGTGGATGAAGTTCTTATTCACACGTGGGTAGAGCGTCAACTACATATGAGGTGATGTGCTTCGAGTTATTTGAGTATATATCGAGTTAGATTTTTGTTTATCAAGTGTTTTAATATCTCTAACTTTTTTTCCTTGTTTTAATACAGGTATAAAGAGTGGAAGAACGAGCTTTCTTCCCATTACATTGTATACAAGGAGCTAGGCCGAGATTCTACCCCTAGCGAATTCCGGTTTAGGGAGTACAAGTGGCTGTGGCTGATAGCCCACTTCGAGCACCCCAAAGCTCAGGTATACATCCTGAATATATCTTACAAGCCTAATGTATCGTATCACATTGAAATAGTTAGTTACTAATTTTTTTTCATATGTTTATCAAACAAGGCGATTTCGAAGACGAACCGGGCGAATAGATTGAAAAACACCAGGGCCCATCATGCAGGTTCACTCAACTATTTGGGTTGGTCAACTAAGGCACAGCAACAACAAGAAGTGAACCCGTTGGTGTATATTCATCAGAAGTTCTATCCGCAGTGCCCTGAAGAAGCGGTAAGTCTTTCGCCTCTCCATGTGTTAATAAAACTATTTTTCGATATTAATTTATTTTGTTAGGTAATACGTTATTCATTTTGGCTTTTCAATTAGGCGAGAGTGAAGGAGGCGACCGCAGAAGTGACCATGAATATAGCTCGGACTTACCATCCTGACTGCTCCGAGGAAGAAGTCACCCAGTATGCCTCTCAGATCGATCCGCTTGATCGCCCTATAGCGGCTCAGATCATGGCAAAAGCGTGCGGGACTAGAAAGAATACCTACTACTGTAGGGGAATGGGCTCGGCGGGCGAAGGAGTATTGAAGAACACTTCAGAATACTCTACCGGGTCAAGAAGTTCAACTTCTAGTCGTAACCTCGCAACGGAGCTTCAGAGGGCGCGGAGGGAGTTGGAGGAGCAAAAGAGGCACGCAGCCGAGAAGCAGGCAATCAGAGATGCCGAGTACCAAAACATGGTCTAGCAGCAGGCAATCAGAGATGCCAAGTACCAAAACCTGGTCCAGACTCAGACACAGATGTTCACATGGATGCGGACGATGTACGAGGCTCAGACTACCGAACAACCGTTCCCCACACCTCCCCCGGTCCCTCCGTTCCCTAGTAATCCACCACCACCACCGCATCAGTCAAGGCCAGAGCAAGACCAGGGTAGCCACCGGAATTCAAATGAGTACATGGATTTCTTCGACCCTGACCCGCAAGTTCCTTGACCCTGATGTGTAGTTATAGTTTATTTTCGTATCGTTGCTATTTGTACTGTACGTTTGACATTTATGTGTGTACTGTTCAACTTGTATTTGTACAGTTTATGTTTTTCAATGAAGGTTATGGAATTGGGGCCAATCCAGAACCGTGTTTTTTTTTCAAAATTTTTCCAAGCATTGCCGGCGACATGGACCTAAGTCGCCGGCAATGTCTTCAAATTCTGGCCACGGCGGAGCTGACATTGCCTCAAGTCGCCGGTAATGTCGTAAACATCACCGGCGACTCAAGTCGCCGGTGATGTTTACGACATTACCGGCGACGGCGTTTCCCGTCGCCGGCAATGCTATCTCCGGCGGGCAATTTCAGGCGACGGCGGCGAAAAAAAAAACAAGGCCAGCGACTTAAAGTCGCTGGCAATGTGTCTTATTCCGGTAGTGTATGTATTCATTTTATTTAAATTGGTTAAGAAGTGAATGAGAAATTGTCACCCAAATTTGGTCACTTAAAACATAAGGAAATTAGTTTCTCTCACATGGGAGAAACTAGAAATATTGTGATGGTCTTTAAGTAGTATTGCTTCACTATGCTTTAAGTAAGCAAGTGAATGGGCTTGGGTGATTCAGGAGGATATTCTAGATAACCATAATGATAATAATTAAGTATTTCACTCATTTGCATTAATTGGTTTCGGCTATACAAAAACTAATGACTGGAGTATACAAAGTTTTCAGCCATTCAATATTCACAATGTATAATCCTCTTACTTATTTTAGTTTTTTAATTTAGGAAAAAGAGGTATGTATATAAGATGCAATCGTCAAATCAATTAATCAATCAATTGAAATCAGTTTCTTTTGTTTCAATATTCTTCTTTCTCCAATCTTTCATATTTTTCCTCTCATATTAAGAAGTCAACTTCCAAAGAGAAGTATCGACTCTTATCTTCCTACTAAAGTTCTACCTCCTAGAAGTTTTGGATCAAGTGGTATCAGAGCACCAGATCTGAAAGGGGTAAATGTGGTTTATGGTTTTAACTCGCGGCCAACGTAGAGCTTCTAAAGAAGAACTTATAGGTCCTTTGCTCGTTCATCGAAAGCCAAAGAGAAAGAGAGGAGCAATGACAGAAGAAGTTCCACAACCAAATGGTAATGGTGAACGTATCACCAAACTAGAACAACATGTAGAGTTGTTATCAGCATCGATCTTAGAGCTAGTAGAAAATTTAAAACCTTCAAAACTTTCACATGCATCGCTTTCATAGTGAAGATGATAAGGATTCCATAGCAGAAAATATCACCGAGGAAGCAGGACATTAGAAAAATCTTGTAAGTGCCTTAAAAATTGATTTTAAGGTAGAAATTTCTACATTTAATAGTGTTATAGATGCTAAAAAATTAGATAATTGGATAGACACATTAGAAACTTATTTCACCATAAATGAGTATTCTAATACTGAAAAGATCTAATTTGCAAGATTGAAACTCTCAAGCCATGCTATTACATGGTGGAAGTCATACCGAAAACGTTATAACTTTTTGGAATTGACATGGAGTAAATTCAAGAAATTATTGCTAAAACAATTCTATCTTGTTAGTTATGAGGAATAAAGATGGTATAGATGGCATACTTCAATAAAAGGTTCGGTCAATCGGTACAAGGCCATACCTCTGAGTTCCACAACCAAGCTTTGGTGTTGGATATAGATGTTGACGATTATGAAGTCTTTATGAAATACATCGGAGGTCTTGCCGACTAGATACGAGAAGAACTAAAATTGTTTACCGTAGAATGAATTGAAGAAGCGACAGTCAAGGCAATCACCATTGAGGCTAAGTACAAAAGATTTGACAAGAAGGGTGACAAACAAACAATTGCAAGTAAATCTGATTGGAAGAATAAAGGCAAGCAGATCAAAGGTGGCCCAAAATAGAACAATTATTGTGATCATTATCGTGCCAACAGACATGTAAAAGATAAGTGTTGGATACTTCATCCTGAGTTGAAACCCAAGAACCAGAGGAACAACCAGGGGAGGAATGAGAAATAGGCCACATTAACAGTAAAACATGTAGAAAATCTTTCAGAGTTGAAGCAACCTGACACTACACTTGCCTTAATAAAAATGCTAACAAACGTTGTGTGACGACCCGAACCAGAATCTGATGCATATTCGGCACGATTCTCGAGATTGAGTTTAGTCGCAGTTTATTGTCGTATTTGTGGTTTGCCAATTTGCTTCGCGACTATGTTTTCGGTTGAGAATTTGGGTTGAGTGTCTTCACGGAAGTTGTAGAGTACGTGATTTCGAGCTCGTGGGCGGTTCCGAAAGATTTTTCCGATAACCGAGCAATATTTTATGATTATTTGAAGTTTCAGTTTCCGACGAGTTTATCCGATTATTTCAAGTTTATCCGAATCGTGATGGTTATCCATTTCGAATCGTCGATCGACCCGAGGGGCGAGTATAAATATCGGAATAGTCGTGAATTATTCGTAAAAACACTGTTGAGGTTTGACTGACTGTTGACTTACTATTTTCGGAAGGTTGACTTGTTGACCGAAAAAAGAAAATTTCCCTTTTGAGTATTGACCGTCCGACGACCAACTTTCCGGCCACCTCCGACCACGAGACAGGTATGGTTAGATTCCTTGCATGATTTCGAGTTGAATGATGTTTAGTTTGATGAGAATTGATGAGGATTTCGGGGCACCCGAATTGGGCCGAATCGTCGGTGTTCGCCGGTGATGGTGACGGTGGTTCCGGTGGGTTGCGAGGGCGGTGTGGTTAGGGGTTTTGCTCTCCACACCTTGGTGAAGCTCACTGGGTAACTGGTTTTGGATGAGATGGGGTTTTGGGGTGAACCCGATTAGGGTTCCGGTTTGGAATTTCCGATCGGGTTTTGAGGAATTGAGGTGATTCCGTTGTGAATTGGCCTTCGGGGTAGAAGAGAAAGTGATTCGAAATGAGGAGACCTTGAAATCTGGAAATTTTGGCCGTGAAATTCCACCGTTGACGGTGCGCCGCCGCCGGCGACGGCGGTCAACGGTGGCAACGGCGCCAAAATTGATTCGCATCTTTTCAAGCACTTAATTAAACACTCAATCAAACACAAATACAATTAAAACCCTTCTTTGTTGATGTAGCATTGGTGAGTAGGGATCGTTCTTAACTGGGGATTGAGGGTGCATGCATAACTATGCTAGGTTTGTTTAGGGGGGTGCATAGTTGGTTTGTTTTCTAAGTTCCTACGAAAATTAAACCCTAATCTAATATGTACATGTGATCATCACATCATGTCATCCTCCACCGGTTTCATACTTCAACCACTTACCATCTACGAAATTCTCACCTTTCAACCTGCAAGTTATACATATGCTTTTAAGGTGTTGGCGCAAAATTGATTCATGTCTTTTCAAGTACTTAATTTAAACACTCAATCAAACACGAAAACAATTAAAACCCTTCTTTGTAGATGTAGCATTGGTAAGTAGGGATCGTTCTTAACCGGGGATTGAGGGTGCATGCATAACTATGCTAGGTTTGTTTAGGGGGGTGCAGAGTTGGTTTGTTTTCTAAGTTCCTACGAAAATTAAACCCTAATCTAATATGTACATGTGATCATCACATCATGTCATCCTCTACCGGTTTCATACTTCAACCACTTACCATCTACGAAATTCTCACCTTTCAACCTGCAAGTTATACATATGCTTTTAAGGTGGACGAAGCGCGCCAACACCTTATTTATTCTAAGGTTCATACAAAATATGCTAGGGAGGAACGAAGCGCGTATCACCCAACACATTAAGAAGCTTTAAGCATACAAGCATGCATACACATCAAGATTAAAAACTAAGAACACATGGAAGATAAATAAGTTAGTAAAAATATATATCCTTTATTAAACAAACTTCAATACAAAACAAAGAATCCTTACAAAACCGAAGATGGGATAGAGAGTTTATGGTTACACTTTTAATTCCGTGAAGCGCACTGCGAACGCCAAGTGGTGATTCTCAAGAACAAGACGAAGCGCGCCGATTATTCTTGATCCGAGGAAGATGGAAGCTTCGGCTTTGAGAGGGATTCGAAGTGTGAGTAAGGAGGAGTGTTTAGGACAGCGTTTGGCCTCTATGATGTGTGATCCCGAATGAGGAGCCAAGCCCTAGTATTTATAGGGAAAGGAATGTTCATGATTGCATGCTTGTAATTGAGCTAAAAACCGTTTTATGCATTAGCTAAATTAGCTTGTGTCCGTTTCCTCCATTAGCTAGCATCCGCCGTTTCCTCAATCATCTCAAAACCGTTCAAGAATCATCTCATGTCCGTTACCTTCTTCTAGCTTATCTACAATTAAGCTCATGCAATTATGTAATCAAAACCATGCATCATCACTTGCTCGTACGTACAGCCATGCAATTCAATTAAGCCATGCCATTAAACATTAGCCATCAATTCCATGCATCATCACCATGTCATCCATGCAAAGCTCCATGTAATTCCACATGATCATTTATTCTTTGGAATTTAGGAACGTCTTCCTTAGCACATATTTTGCTCCCAATCGCCTCCTTTATTATTTCTCCTTTATTTTCTACCTAAAAACATAAAACAAGTTAGAAACATATTTACCAAGCTCATAACAAAGTAAAATGTAGAGAGAAAGACATTAATAATCAAGCATAAAATGCGTAGATCAGTCAACGACGGCGCTCCGGCGAGGAAAAGTCAACTTTTCAGATTTCGACAATTTTAATGTCATTTTTCTCGTAATCACGCCCTGATCGTCGTCCAGAGGTTTTTGGGTCGATTTGATTAGCAGATTTTCAGATGAGGTTTCGAGTGGGGATTTCGGGATTTCCGTAATTCATTTTGTACTGCATTTCGTATTTCCGGGAACGGTTGGTTTCCGTGCTTCAGTACAGTGTTGTGGGTTACGATATTGATCAATTATGTTTTTGTAGATATTCAGGTGATCGATATTTGGATCGTGATCGTGCTTCAGGCGAGGGAACATCCGCCGGACCACGAGATTAGCGCGAGTTTGCGCTAGCTGATCTGTGAGTGGACAAGTTTCTATTTTCACTGTTGATTTGCGAGTTCGTGGATTTTATGATTTCCGTATTTAATTATACGATGTTGTGATATATGTTGTTTCCGGAGGTATTGTTATATGTGTTTATTTGTGATGGCATTTATTACATCGATGTACCAGAGTTGAGAGATTCCTCTGGGCGGGGTTGAGTGGTCCCCTGCGTGCCGCCAGGGTTGAGTGGTCCCCTGGCCTATCACTGTCGGGTTTGAGCGATTCACCTGACGTTGGGCTTGAGAGGTCGCCCGATAACCTCCGTATATATATATATATGTGTGTGTTGTTTTCCGAACTCGCACTGTTTATGTTGAGTATGTATATAAACTGGTGAAAGGCATATGTTTATTTTCGTCCACTCACTCTAACGTTTTATTTGCCTTTTCCATGGGTTTTTCGGTTTCCGTGCCCAGTTTGCAGTTCGGATTCTGCTGTTTCACGTCGCGGTTTGGAGGCTAGTGTTCAGAGTTACCTGTGCTTTCCAGTAGGTTCTTGTTTCGCCTACTGATGTGTATATGTTGTATATACTTTATACTAGAGGTCGCTCTGATACATTCTGATACATGTTTATACGGATTTTCTCAGATATACATATATACATAGTACAGTTTGTTTACTGTTATTGATTATATTGATGTTGAGAAATCCGGATGGGATTGGTGCCCACGGTTTGGTTTTTGTGGCATATGATGAAGTGTTATTTCTGGGTGCAGGTTATGGTAATTCCACGCTAGTAACGAAACTCTGCCGAAATTTTGAAAAGTTTTTGTTGGTTCGTATTTTCGAAAGGGTTTGATTCCGGTTTAGGTATCTGAATCGAGATTGGGTCCTTTCACGTTGTAGATGCTTACCACTGTGAAGAACTATTCCATTTGAACATCCAAGTAAAGCAGAGTGTTATACAAGCAATTGTTGATCCAGGAAGTCAGAAGAATCTGATTTCTGAAGCTCTACTAAAAAAGGTAGGCTTAGAAACAATGCCTCGCCCTAAACCTTACCCACTAGGCTGGATCTAGAAGGACATGATATGAAAGTTATAGAGCAATGTTGTGACACCCCGACTTTTTTTATATAATTTTTAATATTTACCATTAATTCTTGTTGTTTTAGCGATCACGGTAAATGATTTTTACCGTTGATAAGTACTGAGGTGTCTCAGGTTGACTTTTAATTGAATTGTTGAAGTCAGTTGACTTTTGATAGAAATTATAGAATTTGTCGAGATGAGTTCGTGGACGTGAGAATCGTGTAAATTGGAGTTATGACGAGAAAGATCCGATCGACGGAAGTTTGTCAAAAATTAATTATCGAGTTACCGTATTTGGAAATATATATATATGTTAGGTTTCCTTTTTGGGTAGGTCACAAGTCTCCCGAGGAGAGAAAGAGAGGTCAGCGGCGGTTTGAGGTGATTGCCGGGGGCGGCACGTCGTCCTGCCACCTCCGACCACAGGACTGGTTGGGTTCGACTCGGCTCCATCGCCTCTACCTAATTCCTACCTTAGTTTTGGCGATGGAGTATTGAGGAGAGAGAATCGAAGAGAAGAAATTTCTAGGGTTTTCCAGGTTCAGGCTCGACATCACTGGCATGGTTTCTAGCCGATTTAGGAATTGAATTGAGGTCATGAGAACCTCTTTATGGGTTGTCTTAGCTTGTATTGATTATATTTGCAGGTTTTGCATCGATTAGAATTAGAATCGTCCGATTCCGATTGGATTAGGTTCAGCCTTCGCCGAACACAGCTGAGCCAGTGCTTATTGGCAGCAGGTTGAGAGGGGTTTTGCTCCCCACCTCGTCGTGAGTCGATTGACGGTAGCCTCAAGTTCCGCCGTGGCTCAACAACAGAGATTGGGGCCGGATTCAACTTCCGACCGTGAGCTTTCAGAGTTGATTCTAGCTAAACGTGCCAGAATCTGCCTTTGTTATTTGAGTAATGTTGTTAGGCTCTTCACAAACTTTCCATTGAGATATTCTTTGTCGTCGCCGTATGAGGCGGTACGTGGCTGAAAATTTGTCCAAATTTTTTTTTCTCGAAATGGGTCGAGTTATATGTTAGGTTTGTATTGGCGATACGAACACAGTCATGAGGTTTAGAAGGTGATTTAGGCTTTGTCGTCCTAGTGGGTGGGCAGTGGTGATGGGGTTCGCCACCAATGGCGGTGCAGGTGACAGAGAAATTAGTTTTATTGTATGTCGTTATGACTGGTTCGTCGTAACAAGTTATCGAATCTATTCTTCAACTGATTTAGTAAAACTTGGTTTTCTGCTCAAGTACTTCCTCGATTTATCTGATTATTTTATTAGTTTATCATTTTGACGATTTTTGACAAGGGTTAGGTCATCACAAATGTACCTTCAAACTTGCAATCACTAATCGTTAATCAATGAAGTGACATGTGAGGTGGTTTCATTGGACGTATGCCAAATTATATTGGGTAGTTCATATTTTTGGGACCGTGATGCAATCCACTACAGGAGGATTCACAAGTATCGTCTAGTGAAGGATGGAAAGGAGTTTCACATCAACGCGTAAGCCTTAATTCATAGACACTTTGCTGGCGGTTAACCAAGGCAAAATAATGGTTAACTCTTATGAGTGGTTTATTTTATTGACAATTTGACCACAAGAACAACGTGCTGATAATGTTACCTTGTCAGCAATGACTCTAACATCTTCACAAAGTTTCGATATTGGAAAATTGCAGAAAGATTTCAAGGTTCTTTGTCAGGATGTGCAGGGATTACCACCGCGGATAGCTGTAGAACATGAAATTCAGTTGGTAGGAGATTCATCTTTACCAAACTTGGGTTTGTATCACACTTCTCTGACAGAGAGTGAGGAAATCAAGAAGCAAGTACAAGAACTTCTTGAACAAGGGGTTATCAAGCCTAGCTGCTCACTATGTGGTTCACCGGTACTACTTGCACCAGAGAAAGATGGAGGATGGTGCATGTGCATTGACTATAGAGTAATTAATAAGATTACTATCAAGAATTGTTATCCACTACCGAGGATTGATGACAATTTAGATAATTTGCATGGTGCTCGTTACTTCACCAAATTAGATATCAAATCTGGTTATCATCAAGTACGCATCCATGAGTAAGACACTTGGAAAACTGATTTTATGACAAAGTAGGGATTGTTTGGGTGGTTGGTTATGCCATTTGGACTATGTAACGCTCCAGCTACCTTTATGTGTCTAATGAATGAAGTACTTCGTCCTTTCATCGATGACTTTGTCATTGTCTACTTGGATGACATTCTTACATACAATGTCACATGGAAGGATCATCTTCGTCATATTGCCAAGGTTATGGAGGTTTTACAAGCTAATGAACTATGATTGAATGGTATGTAATGTGAATTTGGGAAGCTACAACTTGTATACCTAGGGCTCATTGTTGGTGCTGGTGAGCTCAAAGTAGATCTAGAGAAAGTATAAGTTATCACTAAATGGCCTACACCTTGTTCAATGACCGAACTTCGAAGCTTTATTGGTGCATGCCAATATTTGTGGAAATTTATTAGACATTTCTCTCTCATTGCAGCACTTTTACATTTACCTACAAAGGCCAATCAGAAGATTAATGGTCGAAGAAACATGAAGATTCTTTCTAGTTATTGAAATGGAAGACTACTAAGGCCCCAATGTTAGCATTGTCAAATCTGTAGAAAGCATTTGAAATTGAAGCAGATCCATCTAACTATGCAATGAGAACCATATTATTTCAGGATGGTAAACCAGTTGCATATGATTCTAAAATGTTTAGTGGACTAGTACTAAACTATCCAACTTATGACAATGAGCTATATGCCTTGCATCAAGCGGTGAAGCATTAAAGAGCTTACTTGTTAGGGAGGGAAGTTGTGGTTCACTTAGATCATAATCCTCTTCAGTATCTAACTACACAGTCTCAGTTACAACAAGCTCGACATATGAAGTGGATGTCTTAGCTACAACAATTTAATATTATAATTGAGTACAAAAAGGTAATGACTAATAAGTTGACAGATATGTTATCTCAGGCCTCTATGCCAATAAGTTCCGCATCATCGGCAGCTATGAAAATCCAACCTATAGTTCCTTCTAAGTACGTAAAAGGGTATGACACAAACGTTGATTTTAGTTCAACTCTTGCTAAGCTGCAACAAGAAAAGACTAGTGAGTTTCAACTAAAGGATGAACTGATGAACAAAGGAAGAATTGTGCATTCCAGAAGATGGCGATAAACTGCAATGGATTCGAGAATTTCATACTTCCAAAGTAGCAGGGCATTTTAGGGTAGAAAAAACTTTATTGAATCTTTGTCAGTATGTTTATTGGCCAAAGATGCACCTCGATGTTTCACGGTATATATGAGGATGTGTTCTATGTTACACCTTCCCATAGAAAGTTAGGACTGTATCTTCACTACCAGTACCTAGCCGACCTTAGGAGAGAATTTCAATGGACTTTCTTGAAGGATTGCCTAAAACTAAGTCAAGGAATGACTACTTTTTTGTAGTTGTGGATCATTTCAGCAAGATGGTGATACTCATTCCTTGCAAGAAGACTGTAACAGGAAAGGGAGCAACTAAGTTGTTTTTCCATCATGTTTGGAAACATTTTGGTCTACCAACATCAATAATATCAGACAGGGATAGTCAATTCTTAGGCCATTTTTGGCGGCCATTATAGGGAATGATGGATACCAGATTGAAGCGTAGTACAACTTTTATCCACATACAGATGGACAAACAAAGGTCGTTATGGTCCATTTATTACGGGGGTATAACTCTAAGCATCCAAAAACTTAGGATAGAAGTATCCCTTACCTACAATTTGTTTTTAACCGAGCAATTCATGGCTCCGCACTGAAATCATCATTCAATGTTTGTTTGGGTTACTTACCCCAAATTCCTTTTGATATGGCATTCACTCTAAGTGACAAGCCATTAAGTTGAAAAGAAGAAGAAGAGCATGTTCGTGCCCAAAAGTTTCTTAAACGAGTTTCAAAGATTCACTCAGAAGTAGAAGCAGAGTTGCAACGTTCTTAGCAACGATATAAAGCTCAGCCTGACAAGCACCATGTATTGTGTACCTTTAAAGAAGGTGACTTAGTATGGTTAGACCTTGGGAAAGAATAATTAACTGGAGAAGGCAAGAAACTCAAGCATATTTAATATGGACCGTTTAAGATCATCAGACAAATTGGTGTTGTGATCATCGAATCAATTAATCGATCAATTGAAAGCAGTTTCTTTTGTTTCAATCTTCTTCTTTCTCTAGTCTTTCATATTTGTCCTCTCATATTAAGAAGTGGACTTCCAAAGAGAAGTATCGACTCATATCTTCCTACAAAAGTTTTATCTCCTAGAAGTTTTGGATCATTGGGAAATAAACTTGTATTCGCCTGCTTTCTATGGGCATTAATGTCGCTCTGATTTAGGCTGGGTTGCACGGGTTTTCTTTTGCATTCAGGAATATTGACTTATGGATTTTCACATTTCATTTTCTTACAAAACTTTTGGCTGTTTAGATTACTCAGGTTACAAACTTATTGCTGGAATAAACTTTGGCAATAAGTTACCGGAATAAATTTGGCTAGTTAATTGTTACAAAACCGAAGACCTTTGGAGTGGCCAGTATTGATGTTCCTGCTCATTGATCCATGTATAAATAGGGGTTTCCTCTTCCTTATTTGAAACACCGTCATAAAGCAATCATCCTCTTCTGATCACTTCTCTCTCTCCCTCTCTTTCGATGATAGACTAATATTCTTTCAAGTTCGATGAGGAGTTCATGTGCAAGTAAGCACAAAGCTCAAAGTTATTTTTATCCTGGGAGAACAATGTCATACAAATCTGTGGGCGGTCTGAAAGTTCTTAAGAAATGCGTGTAGTACACGTGACTCAACTTAGTTCATCAACTTCAACCTTCAACCATTCAGTAACAAATTTTCATGTTTTAATCTTTAAAATTTGTTTTAAATTTACTAATTATTTAATTAACATTTTCAAAATTTATCCAATATCACTAATATTTCCTACCTAAAACTAGAGCAAATATAGATGGAAGTAAATCTATATTGTATTGCAAGGCTTCACATCCATTTTATAGAAGGATGTGATAAACCTATAATAATTATAAAAATGATGGTAGATGACCGTTAAATCAGTTACAAAGCCGTTACATCAGTTACAAAGCAACACATAATAGATAATGATAGCGAGAGTTACAACCATCACATTAGTGCTGCACTAAGTATGACTTATATCACTACTAATTATACCATAATTAGAAAATTTAAATTTTCTTCAAGACTCCCCCTTGTGCCGGTTATGGGTACGCAGTTGATGCTTACTTGATGCCTCATTAAAAAGCTTGTCGAGCCAACAACTTTGTAGGAGAAAAAGTGATCTCGAACAAGTAAAAAGAGTGCACGTCATCATAGACAATGATATGACACTTATCTATATTGCCTCATTAAAACATTGTCAAGAAATAAAAACCTTTTGGGATAAAAACAACATTGGTCAAGGAAAAAGAGTACAACGTGTCTTTCACATTTAGAAACGCTCATGTGTATAACAGACTCCCCCTGAAGTCTACATCTCCCTTGATATAGACAATCAAGTAACTTATATAAGCTGAGCAACCCTATGCTCTTCACATGCTTCAAAAATGTGGATGTATCCACTGACTTCGTAAATCAGTTTGTTATACTATCCTCAGATCGAACTCGGTGATCTCAAGGAATTCCTGTTGTTGCTGATTATTAGAGAAAATTTTCCCTTCAACCTTTTGACTATGGACCAGTTCTAAGATAAGTGAAACTCTTTACAACCACAAGTGCACGGTGTACAAGTTATAGTATAGATTTGAAATCGAGTGTCGAACCCACGAGGATTGATCACTCAATTTCCTAGCTCGAATCGATTAAATCCTAAACTGCTTCATTATCTAGACATGCAAGGTGACCCAAAACTAATGAATGAAAAGATGAAAATGTATCTCCCAACACTAAGCCCTTTGGAGACTTAGCATTATGAGGTGTGGTTTAGCTAAAATGAATGATTTCCGAAAAGTTATTTGGTTAGCTAAAACTACATGAAAACGTAAAGTAAAACATAGCAAAATCAATGTAAGTATATGGTCGGCTAGGGATGTCGCCACTAGCCAACTCAATGCACCATCAATGTCCAAGTTATTAGTTTTAGTTCGGATTATAAGTGATTGTCCAAATTGTGACCTTCTCGAGTCACGTTTGGTTGTGGACTGAAGCTCCTAGACCATTAAGGATCTAGAAGGTTTCCGGTCAAACGATTGAGTAGCTAAACCAAAATTAAAGTGCAAATAGGTGGACTCGAAGCCTTCAACGATACCAAGCACTCCCACGATATACACTGCAATCTAAGCGACAGATTTCGAAAAGCATAGGGAAATGGATTAAAATATAAAACTTTAGCGTGAGTTGAAAAAAAATATAATCTGCGTAAATCATAAAACTGATTTATAATGCCTTTCCACTGATTTCCATGAAATAATATGAGTTTAAAATATCATAACTGAAATACAATGGAGGTGGTCATTCAAGGTGTTTTCCCTAACCCGAAACAACTAAATGCGTGGAAAATAAGGTGACAGGATCGTCGAGGGTGTTTGTCCTAAGCCGAGACAATCTGTGTCAAGCAGGATGTGGGTGTTTTTCCTAACCCGGTCCGACCGACTATTCGGTGATCAGTCGAATAGCTAAGGCATCGATGCAGCTAAATAAAACCATCACAAAGAAAACCTATAAATAAATGCTCTGAAAATAGACCGTAAAGCGTTATGCATAAAAATATGAACTCGCAATCGACTGTGAAAATAAAAGTCCACTCATAAGTCTGCAACTACTGTTGGGGTCCACCAGAATACTCCTCGCTGAGGTCGCGATCACGATGTCCTTTTCTGAAAGGACCCAATCCCGATTCAATTACCTAAACCAGAATCAAACCCTTTCGAAAATACGAACCAACAAAAATTTTCAAAATTTCGGCAGAGTTTCGTTAGTAACGGTGAATTGCCTTAACCTGCACCCAGAAATTAACACTTCGTCCTATGCCACAAAAAGCAAACCGTGGGCACCAATCCCATCCGGATTTCTCAACATCAATATAATCAACAACAGTAAATAAACTGTACTATGTATATATGTATATCCGTGAAAATCCGCACAACATGTATCAGAATGTATCAGAGCGACCTCTAGAGTAAAATATATACAACATGTACATCAGTAGGCGAAACAAGAACCTACTGGAAATCACAGGTGACTCTGATCACTAGCCTCCAAACCGCGACGTGAAACACCAAACCTGAACTGCAAACTGGGCACGGAAACCGAAAAGCCCAGGGGAAAGACAATAAACACGTTAGAGTGAGTGGACGAAAATAAATGTCTTTCACCAAGTAATAAATACGTATAAAATCATATGCGAGTCAAATGCATAAGTAAAGAAATGGTACACGATGGAGACTCCAACTCCTCACGCGTCCGGGTACACGAGGGAGACTCCAACTCCTCACGCGTACAGAGCATGCAATATAAAATCGCGGAATCACTCATGGACTACCACGCGATAGCACAGTCTGAATCACGGGATCCCAGACCCACACGTGATTCCTAGCCAGAAAGGCCTCGGGTCAGGATATCTGTCCCCCCCGGAGCGTACTCGAGGATCAGCCGAGAAGTCAATGTGTATCGATACCACAACATATACTGAGACTGTACTCTGTGTAAACCAAATCATAAATCTTTTCTATGCACATGCTTAAAACATAATATGTACGTATATGTATATATTCGTATACGTATATTCGTATAAGCATAATCGTAAAACACATGCTCGTAAAATCATAATCAATCTGCATGCTCAAGTTCGTAAATCATAAATAAGGACTCGCAATCAATCCGGGAAAATAAAGTGTCCACTCACAGACTCTCGAAACGCGCACACGCGCTACACTCGTGGTCCGGCGGAAGATCCCTCGCCTGAAGCACGATCACGATCCAGATCTCGATCTAGATCACCTGAATATATTCATAAAACACAACTGATCAATATCGTAATCCTTAACACTGTACGGATGCACGGAAACCAACTGTTCCCGAAAATATGCAATGCGGTACAAAATTTATAACAGAAATCCCGAAATCCCCATTCGAAATCTCGACTGACAAACGGCTAATCAAATCGACCCAAAAACCTCTGGACAACGATCAGGGCGTGATTACGAGAAAAACGACATTAAAATCGTCGAAATTTGAAAAGTTGACTTTTTCCTCGCCGTTGACCGCCGGCGGCGGCGCGCCGTCAACGGTGGAGTTTCACGGCGGAAAGCTCCAGTTTTCACCGCCTCGATCTCACAAACCATTTCCTTAACTACCACGAAACCCAAATCAAATCACAACTCCTCCAAAACCTAGCAAAACCGAACGGAAATTCAAACCGGAATTCCAAATCGGGTTGCATCAAAAACTCCTCCCTAACCCCAATTGATCACACCAATAGACTCAGAGAGACGAGGGGAGTTGAATCCCCCTAATCTCCCCTTCCAAATCACGCCGGAATCAAACTCCCCGTCACCGGCGAAATCTCCAACTCGGCCTCCAATGGTTCTTCCCAAAAACGAAACCAATTCATTCCAAACCAAAGCGTAACCCACTCGAAATCAAACAAGGATGCTAACCATACCTGTCCCGTGGCCGGAGGTGGCCGGAAAGTAGGTCGCCGGACGGTGGTTCCCAAACGGGAAACTTTCCCTTTCGGTCTGCAAGTCCACTTTCCCAAAATAGAAAGTCAACGATGGTCAATGCAAATTCGTGTTTTTACGACTATTTTCCGACTTTTCGATATTTATACTCGTCCCTCGGGTCGATCAACGGTCCAAAACGAATATACGGAATGATTCGGATAAGCTCGAAACAAACGGATAAACTCGTCGGAACCCAAGACTTCAAATAATCATAAAATATTCCTCGGTTATCGGAAAAATCTTCTGGAACTGCCCACGAGCTCGAAATCACGTACTCTACAATTTCCGTGAAGACACTCCACCCAAATTCTCGACCAAACACATAGTCGCGAATCGAATCGGTAAACCCCATAATATCGTAAAACTGCGACTATAACCAAATCTCGAGAATCGTGCCAAACACACATCTGATTCTGGTTCGGGTCGTCACAAATCTACCCCCCTTAAAGAAATTTCGACCTCGAAATTTACGTACCTGTCATGTGAACAGATGAGGATACTGCTCCCGCATACGCTGCTCGGTCTCCCAGGTGGCCTCCTCAATCGAGTGGTTCTGCCACAAGACCTTCACCAGCGGAATCACACGGTGTCTCAACTCCTGCTCACGACGATCGAGAATCTGCACTGGTTCTTCAACATACGATAAGTCCTCCCTGATCGGCAACTGCTGTGGAGCTAACACATGTGAAGTATCTGAGATGTACTTCCGCAACATCGAAACATGGAAGACATCTTGCACACGAGCCATCTCAGCCGGTAACTCAAGTCTGTAAGCAACAGCTCCAACCCTCTCTGTAATCTCATACGGACCAATGTACCGTGGTCGAAGCTTGCCACGCTTCCCGTAACGCACTACCCCCCTTCACGGAGATAGTTTCAGGAAGACCCAATCGCCAACCTCGAACTCTAAACTCTTCCTCCTCACATCTGCGTAACTCTTCTGCCGATCCTGGGCAATCTTCAATCGATCCCGAATAACCTGAATGTCTTCCATCGTGGTTTTCACCAAATCAGGACCAATGAGCCAACGCTCGCCCACCTCAATCCAACACAATGGAGTGCGACACTGCTTCCCGTACAGGGCCTCGTACGGTGCCATCTCAATACTGGCCTGATAGCTGTTGTTGTAGGCGAACTCAATCAAGTGTAACTGCTGATCCCAGTTTCCACGAAACTGCAACACACACGATCTCAGCATATCCTCAAGAGTCTAAATGGTCTGCTCGGACTGCCCGTCAGTCTGAGGATGAAAATCTGTACTAAACTGCAACCTCGTGCCCAACGCTCGCTGTAAAGCCTGCCAAAACTCGGATGTGAACTGACTATCACGGTCAGAAACAATGGACACAGGCACACCGTGCAAACGAACAATCTCAGATAAGTACAACTTAGCCAATCTGCCCACTGATACCTTCAATGGAAGTGCAAGAAAGTGTGCGGATTTCGTCAATCGGTCAACAATAACCCAAATGCCAGTGTTGCCCGCCGAAGTATGTGGCAACTGATAGACGAAATCCATCGTGATATGCTCCCACTTCCAAACTGGAATCTCAAGTGGCTGTAGTTTCCCTGCAGGTTTCTACCTCTCCGCCTTCACCTGCTGACAAATCAAACACCGACTCATGTACGCGGCAATCTCCCGCTTCATGTTGCGCCACCAATAGTACGCTCGAAGTGTACGAAACATCTTCGTACCTCCGGGATGCATCGCATACGCTGAACTGTGGGCCTCATCCAGAATCTCCTTCTTCAAGTCCTCATCCCTAGGTACACATAATCTGCCCCTGAACAACAACGTACCGTCGTCGCTCAAACGGAACTCTGTAGGCACACCATTCCGAATCATGGTCTTCTTGCCCAACAAATAAGGATCTGAATCCTGTGCCTCCCGTACCTGATCAACCAGTACTGGTCGAACCTGAAAGTTGGCCAACAAAGCTCCATCATCATCATACCCAAATACAGCACCTGTAGCTCGAAGCACAGCTAACATCGATACTCTGGCCATACACATGTGAAACAACGAAGCTCCAGATTTCCGGCTAAGTGCATCCGCTACAACGTTGGCCTTCCCTGTATGGTACTCAAACGTGCAATCATAATCATTGATCAACTTCATCCATCGACGCTGCCTCATGTTCAGATCCGGCTGTGTCCGCAAATAGGTGAGACTCTTGTGGTCAGTGAAAATCTTACACTGAGCACCATACAGGTAATGTCTCCAACTCTTCAACGCTAATACAATAGCGGCTAATTCCAAATCATGCGTCGGATAGTTGACCTCGTGCGGTTTCAGCTGTCTGGAACCATATGCCACGACTCTACCATGCTGCATCAACACACAGCCAAGGCCCAACTTCGACGCGTCGCTGTACACAACAAACTCACCACTGTCGTCTGGCAATGTCAGAACCGGTGCAGTAGTCAATCTCTCCTTCAGGAGCAAATAACTCTCCTCGCACGCATCAGACCACTCAAACTTGACGCCCTTCTTCGTCAATCTGGTCAGTGGTGTAGCTATCCGGGAGAAATCCTGTACAAACCGTCGATAATAGCCTGCTAACCCCAAGAAACTCCGGATCTCCGGCACAGTAGTGGGTCGACTCCAATTCAACACGGCCTCAACCTTGTCAGGATCAACACTAACTCCCTCGGCCGAAATCACGTGGCCCAGAAACTTTACACTATCCAACCAAAACTCACACTTGCTAAACTTCGCGAACAGCTGATGGTCCCGCAAAGTCCGCAACACCGCTCGCAAGTGCTTCTTGTGCTGGCCCACACTCCTCGATATATCAAAATATCATCAATGAATACAATCACGAACTTGTCCAGGAACCGTCGAAACACCCGATTCATCAAATCCATGAAAGCTGCGGGGGCGTTGGTCAACCCAAATGGCATAACCAAAAACTCATAGTGCCCATACCGCGTCCTAAAAGCTGTCCTGGCCACATCGGAGTCTCGGATCCTCAACTGATGATATCCGGATCGAAGGTCAATCTTCGAAAAGAATGCTGCTCCCTTCAACTGATCGAACAAGTCGTCAATCCGTGGCAACAGATACTTGTTCCTCACCGTAATCTGATTCAGCTTCTGATAATCGATGCACAAACGCATGGACCCGTCCTTCTTCCGCACAAACAACACTGGAGCACCCCACGGAGAAACACTCGGTCGAATGAATCCCTTCTCTAAAAACTCCTGAAGCTGAATCTGTAACTCGCTCAACTCTGCAGGTGCCATCCGGTACGGTGTCTGGGAAATCGGTCTAGTACCCGGCAATAACTCAATAGTAAAATCAATCTCCCGCACAGGGGGTATACCAGGTAACTCTGCTGGAAACACATCCGGAAACTCAGACACAACCTCAATACTACTAAGATCTGGCACTGCAGCTGTAGTATACACAACATGGGCTAAATACGCAACACAACCCTTCTTCATCAACCGATCCGCCCTCATCGCGGAAATCAAACACGGTAGGGAAGTGTTCTTCTCGCCACGAAACAGTATCTCAGGTAACCCTGGTCGTCGAAACGCGACCTCCTTCCTGTGGCAATCAAACATGGCCCAGTGCGACTCCAAAAAGTCCATACCCAATATCAAATCAAAATCCACAATATCAAGCAACAACAGATCAGCGGCTAAACCATGGCCATCAACAAACACCTCACAATCTCGGTAAACCCAACCGATGCTCACAATCTCACCTGACGGATACAACACTCTCCACAACCCCGGAAGTGGAGATGCAGGTACCGTTGCCAGCGATGACAGTCTAAATGATATGAATGAATGTGTGGCACCTGGATCTAACAATGCAACTACAGGAACACCAAAGACATGTAACGTACCGATAACAACCTCCGGTGATGCTCTGCCCTCACGCATAGTCATAGCATGAACTCTCGCCTGTCCGGCTGGTCGTCCTCGCTGGGGCTGACCCTGTTGCCTGCCCTGGCCTGCAAACTGTGCTGGTCGAGCTCCCGAAGTGGCACCTCGCTCTCCTCCGGAACTCTGAGCCGCCTGTCCACCAGCACCATACGACCGAGGACACTCCCTCGAATAGTGACCCACCTGGCCACAACTGTAACAAGTGACAGTACCCCGCTGACATAAACCAACATGATACCTATTGCACAAGTTGCACAACGGGTACTCCCTCGGTGTAGCAAAAGTGCCAAAAGGTCGTCGCGGATAACTAGAACCGCTGGAACCTCCACTAGCCTGTGGTCGCTGCGGTCTATCTCTCCTCCATCCTGGTCTCCGTCTAGGTACACTAGCTGGTGGTCGATATGACCCACCGCCCGAAGATGAAGCTGAACCGGAAGTATCGGAACTCTGCCTCTTTGAAGGCCCCTGACTCGGTCCACCTTCCTCGAATCGCCTCGGCTGGTACCTCTGCTGTCTCTCCTGCTCAATATCCTCGCCTCGGAGAGCTGCACTAACAAACTCATCAAAATTGTTCCTCGGCATCGTAGTCAACGTCTCCTTGATGTTCAGATTCAATCCCAACTCAAACCTACGACACTTGGCTTCCTCTGTAGCTACCATATCCCGCGCAAATCGAGACAATCGAGTAAACCGATCCCGATACTCAAGTACAGACAAACTGCCCTGCCTCAAGTTCGTAAACTCCTCGTACTTGCGCTGCTGGGTAGCCTGATTAAAATACCTCCGCATAAACAGATCACGAAACAATGTCCACGGAGTATCCACAGGAACTCTGTCAGTGCTGACCCACCAAAAGTATGCATCACCCTCAAGTAAACCAACTGCGGCCACTGTCATCTGCTCAGGTGTAAACTGCAGACGCTCACAAACACGCTCAATCTGAACCAACCATGCCTCGCATATTTCTGGATCAACTGAACCCGAACACACAGTAGCACCCGCAGTGCGAGCCTTGACCACAAGGTCAAAACGCTCTTCCAAACGCAGCACTCGCATCAGCAAGTCGCGCGTTCGGCGATCCTCATCAGGATCATCATCCCGGTCAACACGGGGACCACGTCGAGGAGGCATTCTACTGATACAAGACAAGCATTAGGCACAAGCAGAAAGAACGTAATCATGAAACCGCAGATATTTGAGGACACACAACACCCGAAGTATTGATGAGTACCACTGGCCAGTCGGGTCATCACTCCAGTCATGCTGTATCAACTCAAATACCCTAAGCGTCACAACTACAAGAGTCTACAGAATCTGACAACCTAATGCTCTGATACCAAGCTGAAAGGACCCAATCCCGATTCAATTACCTAAACCGGAATCAAACCCTTTCGAAAATACGAACCAACAAAAATTTTCAAAATTTCGGCAGAGTTTCGTTACTAACTGTGAATTGCCTTAACCTGCACCCAGAAATTAACACTTCGTCCTATGCCACAAAAAGCAAACCGTGGGCACCAATCCCATCCGGATTTCTCAACATCAATATAATCAACAACAGTAAATAAACTGTACTATGTATATATTTATATCCGTGAAAATCCGCACAACATGTATCAGAATGTATCAGAGCGACCTCTAGAGTAAAATATATACAACATGTACATCAGTAGGTGAAACAAGAACCTACTGGAAATCACAGGTGACTCTGATCACTAGCCTCCAAACCGCGACGTGAAACACCAAACCTGAACTGCAAACTGGGCACGGAAACCGAAAAGCTCAGGGGAAAGACAATAAACACGTTAGAGTGAGTGGACGAAAATAAATGTCTTTCACCAAGTAATAAATACGTATAAAATCATATGCGAGTCAAATGCATAAGTAAAGAAATGGTACACGAGGGAGACTCCAACTCCTCACGCGTCCGAGTACACGAGGGAGACTCCAACTCCTCACGCGTACAGAGCATGCAATATAAAATCGCGGAATCACTCATGGACTACCACGCGATAGCACAGTCTGAATCACGGGATCCCAGACCCACACGTGATTCCTAGCCAGAAAGGCCTCGGGTCAGGATATCTGTCCCCCCCGGAGCGTACTCGGGGATCAGCCGAGAAGCCAATGTGTATCGATACCACAACATATACTGAGACTGTACTCTGTGTAAACCAAATCATATATCTTTTCTATGCACATGCTTAAAACATAATATGTACGTATATGTATATATTCGTATACGTATATTCGTATAAGCATAATCGTAAAACACATGCTCGTAAAATCATAATCAATCTGCATGCTCAAGTTCGTAAATCATAAATAAGGACTCGCAATCAATCCGTGAAAATAAAGTGTCCACTCACAGACTCTCGAAACGCGCACACGCGCTACACTCGTGGTCCGGCGGAAGATCCCTCGCCTGAATCACGATCACGATCCAGATCTCGATCTAGATCCCCTGAATATATTCATAAAACACAACTGATCAATATCGTAATCCTTAACACTGTACGGATGCACGGAAACCAACTGTTCCCGGAAATATGCAATGCGGTACAAAATGTATAACAGAAATCCCGAAATCCCCATTCGAAATCTCGACTGACAAACAGCTAATCAAATCGACCCAAAAACCTCTGGACGACGATCAGGGCGTGATTACGAGAAAAACGACATTAAAATCGTCGAAATCTGAAAAGTTGACTTTTTCCTGCCGTTGACCGCCGGAGGCGGCGCGCCGTCAACGATGGAGTTTCATGGCGGAAAGCTCCAGTTTTCACCGCCTCGATCTCACGAACCATTTCCTTAACTACCACGAAACCCAAATCAAATCACAACTCCTCCAAAACCTAGCAAAACCGAACGGAAATTCAAACCGGAATTCCAAATCGGGTTGCATCAAAAACTCCTCCCTAACCCCAATTGATCACACCAATAGACTCAGAGAGACGAGGGGAGTCGAATCCCCCTAATCTCCCCTTCCAAATCTCGCCGGAGCCAAACTCCCCGTCACCGGCGAAATCTCCAACTCGGCCTCCAATGGTTCTTCCCAAAAACGAAACCAATTCATTCCAAACCAAAGCCTAACCCACTCGAAATCAAACAAGGATGCTAACCATACCTGTCCCGTGGCCGGAGGTGGCCGGAAAGTAGGTCGCCGGACAGTGGTTCCCAAACGGGAAACTTTCCCTTTCGGTCTGCAAGTCCACTTTCCCAAAATAGAAAGTCAACGATGGTCAATGCAAATTCGTGTTTTTACGACTATTTTCCGACTTTTCGATATTTATACTCGTCCCTCGGGTCGATCAACGGTCCAAAACGAATATACGGAATGATTCGGATAAGCTCGAAACAAACGGATAAACTCGTCGGAACCCAAGACTTCAAATAATCATAAAATATTCCTCAGTTATCGGAAAAATCTTCCGGAACCGCCCACGAGCTCGAAATCACGTACTCTACAATTTCCGTGAAGACACTCCACCCAAATTCTCGACCGAACACATAGTTGCGAATCGAATCGGCAAACCCCATAATATCGTAAAACTGCGACTATAACCAAATCTCGAGAATCGTGCCAAACACACATCTGATTCTGGTTCGGGTCATCACATTTTCATAAGGATCACTTAATATCAGAACAGGTAAAACTATGGAAATACGCTCTAAAAATAACCTTGAAAATCCCGTTTGCGAAATCCAATAACCAACCTCGCCAGAGCTATGCCATGGATGGCGGTGCGTAGCCTTCATGTTCCTCTGGCGAAGGTGCTCCAATGCCAGAGGTTAATACCTCGTTGGAAAGATGGTAGCAAGGCCTACAACTTTTGAAGCTAAGTCAGAGTCCAATTTGACGGCGTTTAGTCCAAAATACCTTAAACATACCGGAAAATCTATTTCCGGCAGATTAACCACTCAAAAACTTCCTCTCCTAAAGCCTAACCAAACCCCTAAACTCACGCATCCTAACTCACTGCCAATTCGCAGGAATCAGTGCTCGAACCTCAGCCAGAAAATTCGAATAGTCAAAAAGCTCCATTGTGGTGCTTCGACGGACCACATAATCCACCTAAAATGACTTAGGGGAGGGAAAACTCCACAACCCTCCGACCCTGACCTCCAAAACACGTCGGAGAACCGGCGAACATGGTGGCGATTCTTCACCGGTTAACCCCAATCGGGTTACCCAAAATACCTTTAAAAACTCACAAAAAGCTAGAAAACACACAAGGAAGCATCAAGCTTCGATTTCCTAACTTTTTCGACGGCAGAGGTGGCCGGAATTGAAAATTTTCATCAGGTCGGGTTAAACAGTGGCGCGGTTCCGTTTCTAGGCTACATGGGTTGAGCCCGATCAGTTTTCTGATTTGGGTTTTCTGGAAAATGCCTATTTATACCCTTAAGCTCCTCGATAATCAACGACACAAAATTGATCTGATCAAGATCGAACGATTGCGAATAAAAATAATTTTTTTTAATTAATAATTTCCCACATCGACTTCCAATAATCATAAAAATTAGCTCGCTTATCCAAAAAATTTCCCAAAAATTCCTACAGTCTCAAATTAAAATATTCTATAACCGGTAAATATGTCAAGTCCAATTCTCACCCGGTAAAAATGTCATTAACAACCTCGATAGTGCAACTAATTCACGATAAAGTTTAATACAATTCAAAAAATGCGTAATTTCGGTTTGGGTCGTAACACTACACCGTTTAGAACATGAATTAAGAGAAGTAACAATTAGTTACCAAACCCCTTCGAGACCATGTAAGCTTGACCGAAGCTCCTAGAGTAATTTGGACTTTAAGAGGGTTTTGGTCATTGCTCAAGCCCAATGAAAACCAAACATTAAGCTCATCTTTCCAAATGCAACCTAAGTCATCTTCACATACTTATCTTTTCTTAGTTGAGTGACTAATTCACTTAGGTCCATTTTTAGTTTCCTTAAATATATATACCTCAACTTAGACATGACTAAGACATGGATAAGCCCAAACATGCAAACACATCACATACTTATCAAACTGATTTATAACATGTAATACACTAAAACAAATCTCCATTGGAGAACATGCTCTCTACGGTCAAGAATCTCCACTGGTTCCTCTATATAAACCAAACTCTCGCATAACGAGATTTGCTGAGGCACGATGACATGGGACAGATTGAGAATGTACTTTCGTAACATATACATGTGGAATACATCATGAACTCACGCCAAGTCTAAGGGTAACTCCAAACGATAAGCCATAACACCTACACACTCTATAATTTTATACGGGTCAAATGTAACGTGGTTGGAGTTTAACGCGCTTCCCAAATCGCATCACCCTTTTCCATGGAGACAACTTCAAAAATACTCAGTCTCCTACCTTAAACTCAAGATCTTTTTGTCTGACGTCTGCATAAATCTTTTGTTTACCTTAAGTGATCTTAATTTAGTCTTTCTCGAATAATCTGCACATTCTCTTTTGTCTCCTGTACTATGTCTTGACCAATGAGGCTCATTTCTCCTACTTCACTCTAGCACAAGGGAGTCCAACAATGTTTCTCGTACAAAGCTTTAAATGGTGACATCCCAATGCTAGAGTGAAAACTGTTATTGTACGTGAATTCCATCAGGTGTAAATACTTATTCCATTTCTTCGGAAACTGCAACACACATGATCTCAACATATCCTCAAGCGTCTGGATAGTTTTCTTAGACTGACCATCAGGTTGGGGGTGAAAGGCCGTACTGAATTGTAACTTGGTTCCCAAAGCCTCCTGTAAAGCTTTCCAGAATTGTGAAGTCAAATAAGAATCTCGATATGAGATCATGTACACAGGTACACCATAAAGCTTCACGATCTTCTGCATATACAACATAGCTAGCTTGCTCACCAAAAGTTTCTCTAAGACTGGTATGAAATGTGTAGACTTTGTGAAGCACTCCACAATCACCCAAACACTTGTATGACCTTTAATTGTACGAGGTATCTTGTATATGAAGTTCATAGTGACATGCTCCCATTTCTAAATTGGAATCTTTAGCTGTTGCATTTTTCCCGAAGATTTCTGTCGCTCTGCCTTCGCCTGTTGGAAAATAGGGCATTGACTTACATATGTCGCTACTTCCCTCTTTATATTAGTCCACCAATATTATTCTCTGAGAGTGTAGTACATCTTCATACTACCAGGGTGCATTGCTTAAGCTGAACAATGAGCCTCATTGAGTATTTCCCGCTTTAAATCCTCGTTATTCAGAACACAGAGTCTACCTTTGAATATTAGCAACCCATCTCTCCTTACTGTGAAATCTAGTTGTCCATCGTCATGCACTTCTCCCTTTAGTTTCAAAAGTAAAGGATCAAAATCATGTAATTCACGAACTCTGTCAATAAGAAGGGGTCGAACCTGCAGACTGGCGAATAAAACTCCATCATCGCTCTCATCAGTATACAACACTGCTCTAGTGGCTCGCAACTCCATAAGTAGTGGTACCTGAGCCATCTGTATATGAGATAAGCAAACTCCGGACTTCCGACTAAGAGCGTCTACAACTACATTCGCCTTTCCATGGTGATATTCAAAGGTGCACTCATAATTACTTATCAACTTCATCTACCTTCTCTTTCTCAAGTTCGGTTTTTGCTGTGTGAGGAGCTATGTGAGGCTCTTATGATCAGTAAAAATGTGACGACCTGAACTAGAATCAGTAGAGTAATCAGCGTAATCCACGAGTCATCACGTAATCGCAGTTTTTCTTTAATTGTGTGGTTTGCCGGTTTTGTTTACGACTTGATTATCGACCGAGAATTTGAGTTGAGTCTCTTCTCGAGAGTTGTGGTGCACGTGATTTCGAGCTCCTGGGTGGTTCCGGATGATTTTTTCGATAACCGAGGAATATAATATGATTATTTGAAGTTTCAAAATATCGACGAGTTTATCCGAATTGTAATGGTTATCTGTTTTGGACTGTCGATCGTCCCGAGGCGCGAGTATAAATATCGAAAATAGTCAAAAATTGTCGAAAATGCTCTGTTTGGAAGTTTGACCGACGTTTGACCAAATTTGGAGAGTTGACCTGCGTTGACTAAGGGGAGAAACCGGCCACCGTTTGACTCGCCGGCGACCTTCATTTTCCGGCCACCTCCAGCTTGGACCTTGGTATATTTCGATTCCTCTCTTGATTTCTAGTTGATTAGAACTTGGAATTGCTTGATTTGGTTGAGAATTGAGGGAGAAATGTTGATTTGAAAATTTGGAAAATTTGGCCGGAATCAGCTTCGACGGTGGGTGGCGCTCCAGCGACTTTCCGAGGGGGGTTTGTGATGGAAAATGTTGGGTTTGAGGTAGGTAGGTGGTCCCTTGAGGATGGGAGGCCGTGGTGGCCTCACGGTGACGGAATCGGGCGGCGGAGCATTTTCCGGCCAGTTGTGAATCCGTGGCTTTTGAGCTATTTTCCGGCGTGTGTGGCCGGTATCGTACTTAGCTATAGAAGAGAGATGTGTTGTACTCCTCGAGATGAAGCTTCGGTGAGCTTAGTCGCTGGGAAATCTCTCCGGTTGACAGCGCGCCGCCGCCGCCGGCGGCGGTCAACGCCAGAGCTCCGGCGACCCGTTGACTTTTTGGAATTTGATGTTTTTAATGTCATTTTTCTCGTATTCGCGCCCCGATCGTCGCCTTGAGGTTTTCGAGTTGATTTGGGTATCGGATTTTCAGTCGAGGGTTTCGAGTGGAGATTTCGGGAATTTCGTCGATTATTTTTCACTGTGTTATATATTGCCGGGAACGTTTGGTTTCCGAGGTGTGGTACAGTGTTGTGGATTATGAATTTGATCAAATATATTTTATGACTATTCAGGGGATCGAGATCGTGCTTCGGGCGAGGGATCTTCCGCCGGGCCACGTGATTAGCGTAAGTGCGCATTTTGCTCACCTGTGAGTGGACAATTTCTTTTCACTGATAATCGCGAGTCTTTATACACGTTTTACGAGAATGAGCATGCATACGAGATTATGATTTATAGGAGCATGTGTTATACGATTATGCTTATACCATTATACATTACGTATATGCATTTATATATTGCTTTACCCATTTGCATCGAACTATTTTTGATTTGGTTTACACAGAGTACAGTCTCAGTATATGTTGTTGTATCGATACACTTGCATCCCGGTTGATCCCCGAGGATGTTTACCGGGGGAGGCTGTGACCCCTGACCCGAGGCCTTTACCGGGGAGGGGGGGCCAGACCTCTGACCTGAGGCATTTCTGGCTAGAATCACGTGTGGGTCTGGGATCCCGTGGTTCAGACTGTACTAGCACGGATGTGTCCATGAGCGACCCCTGGGATTTTTCCATGCATGCTCAGTACGCTGGAGGAGTTTGAGTTTACCTCGTGTACTTTATCATATTTATTTATCTTGACTCGCATATGTTATTATAACATATATCATTCGGCAAAAGATAATTATTTTCGTCCACTCACTCTAACGGTTTTCATGTCTTTCCCCTGTGCTTTTCTGTTTCCGTGCCCAGTTTGCAGTTCAAATTCTGGTGTCTCACGTCGTGGTTGGAGGCTAGTGGTTCGAGCTACCTGTGTTTTCCAGTAGGTTTCTTGTTTCGCCTACTGTTGTATATTTTCTATATGTACACACTAGAGATCGCTCTGATACATTACTGATACATGTTTTATACGGTTTTTCCTGGATATATTATATATTACAGTTATGTTTACTACTTATTATTGTTGATATGATATTGAGAAATCCGGATGGGATTGGTGCCTACGGTTTGGCTTTTGTGGCATAGGATAAAGTGTTATTTTTCGGGTGCAGGTAAAAGCAATTCCGCGTTAGTAGCGTTACTCTGCCCAAATTTTTACGGTTTTTGTTGGTTCGTGTTTTCAGAACGGGTTTGATTCCGATTTAGGAAACAAAATCGGGATTGGGTCCTTTCAGCTTGGTATCAGAGCATTAGGTTGTCAGATTCTGTAGACTCTTGTAGTTGTGACACTTAGGGTATTTGAGTTTGTACAGCATGACTGGAGCGATGACCCGACTGGCCAGCGGTACTCATCAATGCTTCGGGTGTTGTGTGTTCTCAAATATCTGAGGCCTCATGATTATGTTCATTCTGCTTGTACCTAATGCTTGTCTTGTATCAGTAGGATGCCTCCTCGACGTAGTCCCCGTGTTGATCGGGAAGAGGATCCTGATATGGATCGCCAGACGCACGATTTGCTGATGCTAGTGTTGCGTTTGGAAGAGCGTTTGGACCCTGTGGTCAAGGCTCGTACTGCTGGTGCGACTGTGTTTTCGGGTTCAGCTGATCCAGAGATGTGTGAGGCAGGGTTAGTTCAAGTTGAACGTGTATGTGAGCGTCTTCGTTTTACCCCTGAGTAGATGACAGTAGCAGCAGTCGGATTACTTGAGTTAGATGCATATTTCTGGTGGGTTAGCACCGATAGAGTTCCAGTTGATACTCCGTGGACTTTGTTCCGAGATTTGTTTATGCGGAGGTACTTCAACCAGGCTACCCAGCAGCGGAAGTATGAGGAGTTTACGAACTTGAGACAGGGCAGTATGTCTGTGCTTGAGTACCGGAACAGGTTTACCCACTTATCTCGTTTTGCGGGTGACATAGTGGCTACTGAGGAAGCCAAGTGCCGCAGGTTTGAGCTAGGTTTGAACTTAAATATCAAGGGGACTCTGACTACGATGCCTCGGAACAACTTCGATGAGTTTATAAGTGCAGCACTCCGAGGTGAGGATATCGAGAAGGAGAGGCAGATGAGGTACCAGCCTAGACGGTTTGAGGAGGGTGGACCGAGTCAGGGGCCTTCTAAGATGCAGAGTTCTAATACTTCCGGTTCGGCTTCATCCTCGGGCAGTGGACCATATCGACCACCAGCTGGTGCATCGAGATAGAGACCGAGATGGAGGAGAGATCGATCGCAGCGACCACGGGCTAGTGGGGGTTCCAACAGTTCCAGTTATCCTCGGCGTACCTGTGGCACGTTTGCTGTACCGAGAGAGTACCCATTATGCAGCTTCTGCAACAGGCATCATTATGGTCCATGTCAGCGAGGCCCTGTCACTTGTTTTCGTTGTGGCCAGGTGGGTCACTATGCGAGAGAGTGTTTCCAGCTTGATGGTGCTGATGGACAGGCAGCCCAGAGTTCCGGAGCTGAGCGAGGTGCCACTTCGGAAGCTCGACCAGTACAGTTTGGGGCCAGGGCAGACAGCAGGGTCAGCCTCAGCGTGGATGACCACCGGACAGGCGAGGGTTCATGCCATGACTTTGCGAGAGGGCAGAGCTTCACCGGAGGTCGTTATCGGTATGTTGCATATCTTTGGTATTCCAGTACTTACATTGTTAGATCCAGGTGCCACGCATTAATTCATGTCATATAGACTATCATCTTTAGCTACGGTACATGCGTCTCCACTTCCGGGGTTGTGGAGAGTGTTGTATCCGTCCGATGAGATTGTGAGTATTGGCTGGGTGTACCGGGACTGTGAGATTTTTATTGGAGGTCATGGCTTAGCCGCAGATTTGTTATTGCTTGATATCGTTGATTTTGATCAGATCTTGGGTATGGACTTCTTGGAGACGCATTGGGCCATATTTGACTGTCACAAGAAGGAGGTCGCATTTCGACGACCAGGCTTTCCCGAGGTGTTGTTTCGCGGTGAGAAGAATACATCCTTGCCATGTTTGATTTCCGCGATGAAGGTGGATCAGATGATGAAGAAGGGCTGTGTTGCTTACTTAGCTCATGTGGTAGACACTATGACTACTGCGCCGGACCTTGGTGGTATTGGGGTTGTTTCTGAGTTTCCGGATGTGCTTTCGGAGGAGTTACCGGGCATACCTCCAGTTTGGGAGATTGACTTCACTATTGAATTTTTACCGGGTACAGGACCAATTTCTCAGGCACCGTATCGTATGGCGCCAGCAGAGTTGAAAGAGTTACAGGTTCAGCTCCAAGAGTTGCTGGAGAAGGGTTCTATTTGACCCAGTGTTTCGCCATGGGGTGCCCCGGTTTTGTTTGTACGGAAGAAAGATGGATCCATGCGGTTGTGTATCGACTACTGGAAGCTGAATCAGGTTACAGTGAAGAACAAGTATCCGTTGTCGCAGATTGATGATTTGTTTGATCAGCTCAAGGGAGCTTCAGTCTTTTCGAAGATTGATCTACGATCCGGATATCACCAATTGAGGATCCGAGAATCTGATGTGGCCAGGACATATTTCAGGTCGCGGTATGGGCACTATGAGTTTTTGGTTATGCCGTTTGGGTTTACCAATGCCCCCGCAACTTTCATGGACTTGATGAATCGGGTGTTCAGACGGTTTCTGGACAAGTTCGTGATTGTGTTCATCGATGATATTTTGATCTATTCCAGGAGTGTAGGCCAGTATAAAAAGCATTTGCGAGCGGTGTTGCGGACTTTGCGGGACCATCAGTTGTTTGCGAAATTCAGCAAGTGCGAGTTTTGGCTGGACAGTGTGAAGTTTCTGGGCCACATGATATCGACTAAGGGAGTCAGTGTTGATCCTGACAAGATCGAGGCCGTACTGAATTGGAGTAGACCTACCACTGTATCAGAGATCCGGAGTTTCATGGGTTTGGCAGGCTACTACCGGCGGTTTGTACAGAATTTTTCTCGGATTGCTACCCCACTGACCAGGCTGTCAAAAAAGGGCGTCAAGTTTGAGTGGTCCTAAGCATGTGAGGAGAGCTATTTGCTCCTGAAGGAAAAGTTGACTACTGCACCGGTTCTGACATTACCAGACGACAGCGGTGAGTTTGTGGTTTATAGTGATGCGTCGAAGATGGGGCTGGGTTGTGTGCTGATGCAGCATGGCAGAGTTGTAGCCTACGGTTCCAGGCAGTTGAAACCACACGAAGTCAACTATCCGACCCATGATTTGGAGTTGGCCGCTATTGTGATAGCGTTGATGAGTTGGAGACATTACTTGTACGGAGCCCAGTGTAAGATCTACACCGACCACAAGAGTCTCACTTACTTGCGGACGCAGCCAGACTTGAACATGAGGCACATCGGTGGATGGAGTTGATCAACGACTACGATTGCACTTTCGAGTACCATCCAGGAAAAGCCAATGTTGTTGCTGATGCACTTAGCCGGAAATCCGGAGCTTCGTTGTTTCATGAGCGTGTAGCTAGAGTGTCTATGTTAGCCGAGCTTCGGGCTATGGGAGCCGAGTTAGAGTGGGATGACGAGGGAGCCTTGTTAGCCAGTTTCCAGGTTCGACCCGTATTAGTTGATCTGGTGAAGGAGGCTCAGGGTTCAGATTCCTACCTGTTGGGCAAGATGACCATGATACGGAATGGTATGCCTACAGAGTTCCGATTGAGTGACGACGGTACGTTGATTTTCAGAGGCAGGTTGTGCATTTCGGGAAGCGTGGCAAGCTTCGACCACGATACATTGGCCCGTACGAGATCACCGAGAGGGTTGGAGCTGTTTCTTACAGACTTGAGTTGCCAGCTAAGATGGCTCGTGTTCATGATGTCTTCCACGTTTCGATGTTGCTGAAGTACATCTCAGATCCGTCATATGTGTTAGCGCCACAGCAGCTACCGATCCGTGAGGATTTGACATATGTTGAGGAGCCAGTGCAGATTCTCGATCGTCGTGAGCAGGAGTTGAGGCACCATGTTATACCGCTGGTGAAGGTCTTGTGGCAGAATCACTCGGTTAAGGAGGTCACCTGGGAGACTGAGCAGCGTATGCAGGAGTAGTATCCTCATCTGTTTACCTGACAGGTACGTAAATTTTGAGGTTGAAATATTTTTTTAAGGGGGGTAGATTTGTGACGACCCGAACCAAAATCAGTAGAGTAATTAGCGTAATCCACAAGTCATCACGTAATCGCAGTTTTTCGTTAATTGTGTGGTTTGCCGGTTTTCTTTACGACTTGATTATCGACCAAGAATTTGAGTTGAGTCTCTTCTCGAGAGTTGTGGTGCACGTGACTTCGAGCTCGTGGGTGGTTCCGGATGATTTTTTCGATAATCGAGGAATATAATATGATTATTTGAAGTTTCAAAATATCGACGAGTTTATCCGTTCGTATCGAGTTTATCCGAATTGTAATGGTTATTCGTTTAGGACCGTCGATCTTCCCGAGGCGCTAATATAAATATCGGAAATAGTCAAAAATTGTCGAAAATGCACTGTTTGGAAGTTTGACCGACGTTTGACCAAATTTGGAGAGTTGACCCGCGTTGACCGAGGGGAGAAACCGGCCACCGTTTGACTCGCCGGCGACCTTCATTTTATGGCCACCTCCGGCTTGGACCTTGGTATATTTCGATTCCTCTCTTGATTTCTAGTTGATTAGAACTTGGAATTGTTTGATTTGGTTTAGAATTGAGGGAGAAATTTTGATTGGCTTCGACGGTGGGTGGCGCTCCGGCGACTTTCCGAGGGGGGTTTGTGATGGAAAATGTTGGGTTTGAGGTAGCTAGGTGGTCCCTTGAGGATGGGAGGCCGTGGTGGCCTCACGGTGACGGAATCGGGCGGCGGAGCGTTTTCCGGCCGGTTGTGAATCCGTGGCTTTCGAGCTATTTTCTGACGTGTGTGTCCGAAATCGGACTTAGTTATAAAAGAGAGATGTGTTGTACTCCTCGAAATGAAGCTTCGGTGAGCTTGGTCGCCGGGAAATCTCTCCGGTTGACAGCACGCCGCCAACGCCAGCGGCAGCGGCGGTCAACGCCAGAGCTCCGGCGACCCGTTGACTTTTTGGAATTTGAAGTTTTTAATGTCGTTTTTCTCGTATTCACGCCCCGATCATTGCCTTGAGGTTTTCGAGTTGATTTGGGTATCGAATTTTCAGTCGAGGGTTTCGAGTGGAGATTTCAGGAATTTCGTCGATTATTTTTCACTGTGTTATATATTTCCGGGAATGGTTGGTTTCCGAGGTGTGGTACAGTGTTGTGGATTATGATTTTGATCAGATATATTTTATGACTATTCAGGGGATCGAGATCGTGCTTCAGGCAAGGGATCTTCCGCCGGGCCACGTGATTAGCGCGAGTGCGCGTTTTGCTCACCTGTGAGTGGACAATTTCTTTTCACTGATAATCACGAGTCTTTATACACGTTTTACGAGTATGAGCATGCATACGAGATTATTATTTATATGAGCATGTGTTATACGATTATGCTTATACCATTATACATTACGTATATGCATTTATATATTGCATTACGCATTTGCATCGAACTATTTATGATTTGGTTTACATAGAGTACAGTCTCAGTATATGTTGTTGTATCGATACACTTGCATCCCGGCTGATCCCCGAGGATGTTTAGCGGAGGAGGCTGTGACCCCTGACCCGAGGCCTTTACCGAGGGGGGGAGGGACAGACCTCTGACCTGAGGCCTTTCTGGCTATAATCACGTGTGGGTCTGGGATCCCGTGATTCAGACTATACTAGCACGGATGTGTCCATGAGCGACCCCGTAGGATTTTTCTATGCATGCTCAGTACGCTGGAGGAGTTTGAGTTTACCTCGTGTACTTTATCATATTTATTTATCTTGACTCGCATATGTTATTATAACATATATCATTCGGCGAGAGACAATTATTTTCGTCCACTCACTCTAACGGTTTTCATGTCTTTCCCCTGGGCTTTTCTGTTTCCGTGCCCAGTTTGCAGTTCAGATTCTGGTGTCTCACGTTGTGGTTGGAGGCTAGTGGTTCGAGATACCTGTGTTTTCTAGTAGGTTTCTTGTTTCGCCTACTGTTGTATATTTTGTATATGTATACACTAGAGGTCACTCTGATACATTACTGATACATGTTTTATACGGTTTTTCCCCGATATACTATATATTACAGTTATGTTTACTACTTATTATTGGTTATATGATATTGAGAAATCCGGATGGGATTGGTGCCCACGGTTTGGCTTTTGTGGCATAGGATGAAGTGTTATTTTTCGGGTGCAGGTAAAGGCTATTCCGCGTTAGTAGCGTTACTCTGCCCAAATTTTTACGGTTTTTGTTGGTTCGTGTTTTCAGAAGGGGTTTGATTCCGATTTAGGAAACTAAATCAGGATTGTGTCCTTTCAAAAAATCTGACATCTTGCACCATATAACTAATGTCTTCAGATTTTCAACGCGAAGACTATTGCAGCCAACTCCATATCACGAGTGGGGTAGTTCGCCTTATGAGGTTTCAACTGTCATGAACCATATGCAACCACCTTGCATTGCTGCATTAATACATAGCCCAAACCTAACTTTGAGGCATCACTAAAAACACTAAACTCCCCATTATCATCAAGTAACGTTAACAGTGGGGCTGTGGTCAACCTTATCATCAGAGTCTGGAAACTTTCCTCACAGGCTTCCTACCAAACAAACTCAATTCCCTTTCTTGTGAGTCTTGTAAGAGGTGTTGTAATTCATTAAAAGTCTTGCACAAATCGACGATAGTAACCCGCTAGACCCAAAAAGCTTCTGATATCTAGCACACTTGTAAGTCTTCTCCAATTCAACACTGCCTCCACCTTGTCAGGATCAACACTAACACTATCTATCAAAATCACATGGCCAAGAAAATTCACATTATCCAATCAGAACTCACATTTACTGAACTTTGTGTATAACTAAGACTGCCTCAATGTCTCCAAAACTACATGTAGATGCCTCATATGTTGCCTCGCAGCCTTTGAGTAAATTAGGATATCATCAATAAATACAATGACAAACTTATCAAGAAAAACCCGAAATACTCATTTCATCAAAGCCACAAAGGCAACAGATGCATTCGTTAAACCAAATGGCATCAAAAGAAACTCGTAGTGACTGTAACGCGATCGAAACGCGATCTTTGAGACATCAGATTCTCTAATCTGCAATTGATGATATCCCGATAGAAGATCAATCTTAGAGAATACTGTAGCTCCCTTCAATTGATCAAACAAATCATCGATATGAGGCAGTGGATACTTATTCTTTGCGGTAACCTGGTTCAGTTTTCGATAATCGACGCATGATCTTATAGACCCATCATTCTTCTTCACGAATAAAACTGGAGCTCCCCACAATGATACACTAGGACGGATGAAACCTTTATCAATTAATTCTTGAATTTGAACTTGCAACTCCTTCAATTTGAGCTTTGAGACCTGTACCCGGAAGTAGCTCAATCGTGAAATCTATTTCCCTTTTTGGAGGAAGACCATGTAATTCCTCAGGAAAAACATCATGGTATTCCCTGACCATAACAATCTCCTCTACGGTAGAGGTGGAAACACAAGTGTTCATGACATGCGCCAAATACGCAGTACACCCCTTCCGTAACATTTTCTCGGCTTTCATAGCTGAAATAAGGCACGATGAAAGAACATTTCGTTCTCCGCAGAATAAAATCTCTGGCAAACCTAGACATCGAAACACTACCTCTTTCCGATGACAATCAACTAAATCTTGGTGATTGCTCAGAAATTCCATACCCAAAATCAAATAGAAATTCATAACACCAAGAGGTATCAGGTCGATAGATAACCCAAAACCTCCAACCATAACACTACAGCCTCTATAAACTAACCCGACTAAAACCACCTCACCGAAGGGATATACCACTCGCCACATCATCGATAAGGGAGTGGCAGATACGTTAATTATTGATGCTAATCTCGCAAAGATAAAAGAGTGTTTCGCCCCTAGATCTATTAAAGTATAAACAACATAACCAAAAACATATAACGTATAGATGATCACCTCTAGAGCTGCCCTACCCTCCTGAAGAGTCATATGATAAAGCCGGACATGCCCAGTCTCTCCAGCCGGTCGCCCTCTTTGGCTCATGTTCTGATAAGCTGATTGTTAGGGTGGTGGTGCGGCTCTAACCCCTGATATGGCTCCATGATCACCAACAAAAATCTGCACCAGAAATCCACCTAAGGGGTCCCTTTGCAGACACTCCCTCGTAAAGTGACCTGTCTGGCAACAAATAAAACAAGCTAAAGTCCCAAACTAGCATTGCCCGAGATGATGCTTGTGACATCTATTGCACAAGGGAAAATCTCTGGGCGCTGATGGAGTAAATTGAGACCCACTAGATCCAATAGTACTAGCCCTAGACCCCTGCCTTGAGATCAATGACTCCTCATCCATCTCTGAAAATGACTCGGACGATGTCCAATAGTAGCAGGAGTGTGAGATCCCTCACCTGAAGATGCAGTGGAACCAGAAGTTTATGAGCTTCCCCTCTTTGAAGGACTTTGACTAGACCCACCTTCCTCAATTCATCGAGTATGGCCCCACTCAGATCGAAGCCTATCCTTTCATCTTATTGCAGCACTAACGAACTCCTCAAAATGAGAAGTGGCACACCAGATAGGTACGGGGCAATATCTGACTGCAAACTTGCTCAAACCTCCAACAGTTCCCTTTCACTAGCCTGACTAAATTTGGCGCAAAATGAGCCAAGCGAGTGAAACGATCTCGATACTCCATCATAGACATGTCTCCTTGGCAAAGACTCATAAACTCCTCATACTTATACTGCTCCGATGCTTCGCTGAAGAAGAAACTCATGAACATTTCTATGAACTCTGTCCACAGAGTGATGGCTTTATTCCTCCCAGTCCCTTGCCACCAGCGATATGCATGGTCCTACAAAAGACCTGCAGCTACCTCGGTCCTCTGCTCAGGAATCAACTGGGGATGCAAATGATCACAAACTCGTCCAATCTCAACAAGCCAGTTGACAAGACCCACCCCAAATTACCACAGTAAATAAGGGTAAGTCTTGCAGGACCCGTATTAGAATAACTAGCACCACTTAATCGGTACTAGCTACCTTAGCACAAGCAACCCAAAACCTCAACTGAAAACCTACACTGAGAAAATAGAAGTTGTGGATTGTCATGTCTCACACTCTTGACGACATGACTTCAATCGGCTAACTTGCAAACTGGACAATTTAAAACAAAAGGCCCAGGGAAAGGCATAAAAATATGAAATGTTAGAGTGAGTGGACTAAATCTCGTATAATCTGTGTAAACAATAAAATATAGTTTAATGTTTTTCGCCATTTCTGTGAAATAATGTGAGTTCAAGTATCATAAATTTGAATCCTGATGGAGGTGGTCGCTCAAGAGTTTTCCCTAACTTGAATCGACTATTTGCATAAAAAATATAAGTGATGGCTCGGACGAGGTGTCTGTCCTAATCTCCCCTGACCGGACTATCCGGTGATCAGTCGAATAGTAAGTGCATCGATGTAACTAACTAATGTCATTACAAAGAAAAACCTCCAAAATAAATATTCTCTGAAACATACCGTAAATATGTTAAAATATTGAAAATTCAACTCACAATTAACTGTGAAAATAAAAGGTCAACTCACATTACTGTGTCGTGATTTCCATCAAGCCAAAGCTCGTCTGTTGCCGTTTCTAAACATATGTCACTAACCGCTAACATGTCATCCTGAAACAATGATTATTATTTAATAACAAATCGTAAAAAATTATAATGAATAGCTAAGCTCGTTCACCAATGAGCATTATTGTCGAGAATCTCGCATTCTCAAATAACCTCTCCTGAGTGGACTATTTGGTGATCAGTCGAATAGTCAATGCATCGATGCAACTAACTAATGCCATCACACAAAAAAACCTCCAAAATAAATATGCTCTGAAACATACTGTAAATATGTTGAAATACGGAAATTGAACTCGCTATCAACTGTGAAAATAAAAGGTCTACTCATAGTACTGTGTCGTGATTTCCATCAAGCCAAAGCTCGTCTATTGGCTTTTCTATACATATGTCATTGACTTCTAACACGTCGTCCTGAAACAACGATTATTATTTAATAACTAATCGTCAAAAATTATAATGAATAGCTAAGCTCATTCACCAACAAGCATTATCGTTAAGAATCTTGCATTCTCAAATAGCGTGCTTCCCGAAGTAATGATGAGCTTTAATCGAATTCCAAATTCTAATTCTTGAATCATTTTTAAAGTCGCAACATATTCCTCAAACTTTCCGCGACTTAAAGTCGAATCGACAATCGATTCAACAGTTTAATATAAAATCATTTAATTAATACCTGATTATTCACACGTCTTAATTATCAATGTCCAAATCAGTTCAATAACCTCTTCATTACATTGGGTACATAACTACGAGGAAACAACTTAAAATTTATGCCGAAAATCTCTTCGTCGGAGCGCCGGAAAAAATTTCCGGCAACCCAAAGCTTATTCCATTCAAAATCAACCCGACAAGAACTTTCTCTTCTAAAACAAAGTCCTATTCTAAGTATAACTCACCCAATTTCATTTTCAAGCCAAGAACACCAAAATCTTTAAATCATCAATTATTCCTCCTCGATTGGAATTGGAGAGCCATCTACATATGGTTAGCTTCGTGGTGATGAGAGCTTCAAAGCTGAATATGTGTCGACCACCAATTTGAGCCAAAACTCGATGCCCCAAAATCTTAGGGTTTTCAGTTAGGTTTTGTCCCTCTCACCGCCGCTACGTCTCAAAATAGGGTTTAAAAGGTTGGGAAAGAGGTAGAGGAGGTCATGGTGGTCATTTGACACCAAGACCGAAAATTGGAGGCCGGCCGAGGAACGTCTCCGACAAGGAGAGAGAGAGAGAGAGACCATGGGAGAGAGGAGAGAGAAAGTAAAGAAAAAGCCCCCAAATTTGACTTTCCATTTTGGGTAAGTCATATTTATACTCGCGACTAATTAACTTCGTAAATACGTTTAAAACTTTCGATGACCATAACTTCTTCATTGTAACTCTGATTTTAACACTTGAGAATGCCACGAACTCATTTTGATAAACTCTACGACTTTCCTCAATAAATTTTCTTGAAAAGGTTAACGAATAAAATTATGATAAAAAGAGCCATCATTAATTACTAACGGTAATAACTAGTTACCATTAATCATCTAAGAGGTTAATTTTGGGTCGGGATGTTACACCAGTTCTCACTAGTGTCAGGGTCATGGGAGCCAGTAAAAGGAACAGCTTCAGCCTTCTTATCCCTGGTAATTAGATCATCCCGATCCTCTCATGGTCTTGGCATCATTCATGAAATTAACTCACGCATCTGCTGAGCCAAGGACTGTGTATCATCCCGTTGAGCTGGTTGTCGAGGCATAACGACCTACGAGTCCAAAAACAGATTAGCTCACTGAAAGAAGTCACAAAATGGCTCGACTAAGAGACTTTAGACATCCAATAATGCACAACACTTGGAGTAATGAGATCCGCCGGCCGGTCGATCCATCCACCCGGGAGTGTTGTATACTATTAAATGCATGTACTGACATGACCAAAGTGTCTACAAAATCCGTGACCTAATTCTCTAATACCAAACTGAAAGGACCAAACCCTAGTATAGCTAGTAAACTAAGATTAAGTCATAATGACTGACCGTAATCTAAGAAATTCTACAAGAATTTTGATATAACCTCCCTTGAAACTAAGATAACCAAAAACCTGCATGAAGATAACACATCAAAAACCAAAAGTGACCGTAATCTAAGAAATTCTACAAGAATTTTGATATTACCTCCCTTGAAACTAAGATAACCAAAAACCTGCATGAAGATAACACTTCAAAAACCAAAAGTAACAAAAAACCGTGGACCACCGTTGTCCATCCAGATTTCTCAACAAGTGACATAACATAACAAGAAACTCAACCCTTGAATTTAAAGACTTACTTACAATGTACTGGTTCAAAAGACAAGAAAAGTAAACTCAACGACTACATGAGTATCAAGTTAATTACAAGAGCCTTATAGAAGCTGACATACTAGTACTGGTATCCAGAGCGACTTCTACATACATATGATACATATGATAAAAACTGATAGTGAGCTAAAACATACTGCTGAAGAGATGACTGGTGGACTCGAAGCCTTCAACGATACCAAGCAGTTCCAGGATATACACAACAACCTGGGCGACGAAAATCGAAAACACACAGAGAAAAGGATTAAAATATAAATTTTAGCGTGAGTGAAAAAAAAATATAATCTACATAAATCATAAAACTGATTTATCATGCCTTTCCGCTGATTTCCGTGAAATAATGCGAGTTCAAAATATCATAACTAAAATACAATGGAGGTGGTCGTTCAGGGTGTTTACCCTCACCTAAAATAACTAAATGCATGGAAAATAAGGTGATGGGATCGTCTAAGGTGTTTGTCCTGACCCGAGACAATCTAGGTCGAGCAGGATGTGGGTGTTTTCTCTAACTCGGTCTGACCGGCTATTCGGTGATCAGCCGAATAGCTAAGGCATCGATGCAACTAAATAAAAACAACACAAAGAAAACCTCCAAATAGACACTCTGAAAATATACCGTAAAGCGTAATGCATAAAAATATGAACTCGCTATCGACTGCAAAAATAAAGGTCCACTCATAAGTCTCCAACTACAGTTAGGGTCCAGCGGAATTCTCCTCGTTGAGGTCGCGATCACGATCTCCTGTCCATAAGGATCACATAATATCATAATATGTAAAACTATTGAAATATGCTCTAAGCGAAATCCTATAACCTACCTCGCCGGAGCTCGGCCGTGAATTGTGGCGCGTAGCCTTAATGCGCCTCTACTTTCACCCACTTCCCACGTTGGAAAGCCGATGCCGGAGATTAATACCTTGTTGGAAAGCTGGTAGCAAGTTATACAACTTTTGAAATTGAGACGGACTTCAATCTCACGACGTTTGACCAAAAATACCTAAGACAGACCTAAAAACGTATTTCCAGCGGCTGCCAAAACGACGACGATTAAGCCCTCAAAAACTCCCTCTCCTCGATCCCAACAAAACTCCTAACCTCACGCACCCTAACTCGCCGCCAATTCGCCAAAATTGGCGCTTGAACCTCACGGTCCGAAATCAGCCAGAAAATTTGAATTGTTAAAGCTCTTCCGTGGTGCTTCACCAGACCACATAACCCACCTAAAACGACTTCGGGAGGGAAAACTCGACAACCCTCCGACCCTGACCTCCAAAACACGCTAGAGAACCGCCGAGCTCGGTGGCGATTCTCCATGGGTTAACCCGAATCAGGTTACCTAAAATACCTTTAAAAACTAAAACAAAAACCCAAAAAAACACATAAGAAAGCAACAAGCTTCGATTTCCTACCTTTTTCGATGGCGGAGGAGGCCGAAATCAGAAAATTTCGTCGAGTCGGGTCAAATGGCGACGCAGTTCTGTTTTTGAGCTAAACGGGACGAGCTCGATCAATTTTCTAATTTGGGTTTTCTGAAAAATGCCTCTTAATACCCCTAAGCTCCTCGATTAATCAACGGCCCAAAATTAATATGATCAAGATGGAACGATCGAGATTAAACCGACTAAAAATAATTTTTTTTAATTAATAATCTTCTCATAAAGCCCAATAATTCAGCCTAGATTCACCGGAATTAACCCAAAAGACAGCGGATTCCACTTTCACCGGAAGACTCATCATAATTTCAGCGTCGTCGAGCCATCTCCAGCCTCGGTGCTAGTTAGGTTTTGTATGCTCGAGGGTGGACTAAAAAAATCCTAAACTCTCAGCCCCAATCATCAACGGTAAACACTACCACCTACGACAGTGATTTGGTGGTGACTATTGTCGATTCGATTCTCCCAAAGTACACATGCATGCACAAAATCCAACATGCCATAAGATCGAGGAGAAAAAAAGAGGCCTCAAAAAATACTTGAACCGGTCGGAGATGATGTCAGCGACAAAATCGACCGAAACCCTATAACTTTAGCTCATCGATTCTTTCTATTCATGCCTTTGATCCGTCTATTGGAGCCACAAACATGAAGATAAAGTGTAGAGCTTCCAAACACGACCAACGGTGGCTTGATGGTATGTTGTCGACGACGAACAGCTCATTGGCCATTTTGGTTGCCAGAGTCGGTCAACGAAGGTTATCCCCAAAATGGAAAGTCTCCCCTTCTATTTCAGGTAACTTCTATATATATATTCATGTATTTACGTTTTTCATAATTTTCGACAAACTTCCGTTGAGCATAACTTTTTTATTGTTACTCTGTTTTTGACATTTTGCGCATTGACGAACTTTTCTCAACGAATACTACAACCTCCATCTAAAGCCAACTCATATAAGTGACACATTAACAAGTGAACCAAAAACCTCTTAACAATTATTGTCAAGCAAATATTATTTATCACGCCTAATAACCTAAAATCGAAATATTGCAAAATATTTCTACTCTTGTTTGCTATTTAGCATTATCGTTGCATGACTCTTTGGGATCCTTGATCGAAGGTTATGTCTCTTCTATCTCCGCATTTTCAGTTGAGGCGGCTGAAGCATAAGTAGTGATTCTGAACCTCCGTACAGCACAAGATCTAGGTTTTGGACTAATTTTGGCCCAGTAGAAGAGCTAACATGGCAGTTGACTGTGTTGCCAACTAATCCCCTAATTTGGTGCTTGCCCCAAACTGGTAAAATTATCTACTCAATTAATTTACATTTTTTTTTAATCAAGCGACAATTATGGAAGGGGTAATCAAACTTGGGTAGTTAGCATGGTGGCGCAATGCCTTGGCCAACTCGAGCAAACCCAATGCTCATAAACTAAAAATATATACTTAATAAATGGATTGTCAATGATGCTAACATATATTGTTAAACAACGAAAAAATATAGTGTGTGAGGCCCGACATTGTATCAATTTTCTCAAAAGACTTGGTACAATTAGAAGTAATCAACCCACTTTTAAGTTGTATTCTATATTGTCAATTTTTATGCGAAATCTCTAATTCAACATACATATATTTAAAGAGTGACGACATAAAATATTTGAAAAGAATGAATTGTCTCCGTATAGGAATATAATTGCAATTATATAATATTTATTAAATTAGACATCAATATATGGTAGGTTTTCTTTCCTTCCATTACGATACATTTTGTAAAATAGTTGTTCATTGATGAATTTATTTATTGTTTAAGGAGATTTATTTTCCATTAATCTCGGTATGTGTCTTGTCCCAGTTAGATACAGATATTAATTAGATAGATACAGAGAATCTCTGTTATGTTGGGATAGTTATTGTAACAGATTATTATCGGCCTATATTTTAGGCATTCTATCAATAAGAAGAGTAACTACATTCTGTCTATTCTACTTTCTCCTACAACACATTATCAGGTACGACTCCCAGAGTTGATAGAAAAATTCTAAACTTGGAGAAAGTATCATCGCCAAATACCATCGTAGCCACCGACCACCGCCGGCAGCTAAGTCCCACCGTCGGCCTCCTTCCTTCTTCAACAAATCCCACAAACTTTCAGAAGTTGACAGGGTTGCACAACTTCCAAGGAATCATTTCAAAAGAACTTTTTCTTCATCAAGTGTACCGGTTATACCGAGCACAATACCTATTAAGGTAAATATTTTCTAAACAGTCTATTGATAGATCTAGGTTAAACTTACTTACAGCAAAACCCTAGATGTAGGACTATTGATCTTGTGATATGAGTTGTATTACATGTTTATACCCTAGCTCTTATGGACATATATCTATATAGTATACGTGACGGTTCTGGAGGAATCACGGTTTGGAAAAGAAAAGAAAAGGGAAATCGATTCTATGTGATTGTTGTGTCACAGTCGCTGGGTGTGATTTTTACCACCATTTTATAATCGATTTTATGACCATGCATCACGGATCATGTTTTTATTCAATTAAACTTGAAAGTTTTGTGATCATAGTACTCGATTGTTTCTAATAAAACATCTCCGTGTGTTTTATAGATGAGTTCGAATGAGCTTGGAAGGCCGGAATTCGAGATCCTTGACCTTGAAGCCAAGGAGTACCATCGTTGGGTCTCTGATATAGAGAATACATTCATCAGAAAGAGACTTCCCAACACCATCAAACCCATTTGGCATGGAACAAACCTCCTCCCACCTAATGAAAAGACAAAAACTCAAGCCCTTATTTTTCAAAGGTGTCATATTCACCCATCTCTGAAGAAGCATTATTTGAACAAGACAAATCCCATAGTTTTGTAGGATGTTCTAAAAAAGAGGTTCAATAATGTGCATAATGCACAGCATCCTGAGTTAACTGCGAAATAGAACAACACCAGAATGATAGATTTCCCAAATATCAATGGTTTAACCAAGCTATGCTCGATCTGCAGTCAGAATTAAGATTTTGCAGAGTGAAAAAATCTGTGGAAGACATGATTGAGAAGGTGTTACAAACCTTCCGTACATTAATGAGTCTTCTAGCTCATCAGTACGGGATTAAGTACGAGCAAGGAAGGATTACCAAATTCAGTAATCTCATCAACAGTCTTGCGACTAAAGAAAAGCAGCATGAGATCATCTTGAATAATAGCTCAAGGCCGACTAGTACTAAAAAGCCTAAAACTTATAATACGGGAGAAAAGGCTTGAAAAGATAAGAAGGTTGCTCGTTCAGAAACTTATAATCGTGGTAAACATGCTTCACGTGGGGGAAGAGGAGGGCGTGGGTGTGGCCAAGGCCGCAGCCAAAATATGACTTCGCATAGAGATCAGAATGCCTATTCTCAAAAGAACCAGTCTGGTTCGGTTCTTGATGGTCAATGGTATCAACAATCTGGGAAGCGTGGTTGTTTAAAGTATGGCTCTTCTAGACATATAAACATACAGTGTCATGCTAGTAGAGAAATCTAGAATATCTACAAGAAGCACAAACAGTATTTGGCTCAAGAGTCGAATTACACTAGAGATTATGAGATGGAGATTGACACTAACCTAGTTCTAGCAGATGACAAGGGCAAAGCATTGCTACCCCTGATTTTGATTAAGCCTATGTAAAAAGCAGTTGTCTCTGTAATCTTTCAAGTTTTAGTTTAGTTTTTGGCTTACTTTTCAGTCAAGATTTTTTAAAGACACTTGTCTTTGTTTTATGAGTAAGATCACATCTATGATGTAATTTTTGTTAGCAAGGAATGAATATTTCTCTATTTTTGGTATATGAAATTGTTTGAGAATGTTCTATTTCATACGATTCTTATATATGGTTCAATGTTTCCATATATATGGCAAAAGCAAGCCAAGATACCATTTTGACAAAGAAAAAAAAACATTGAAAAAAAACTTGAAGCAGTTCACAGAGCAAATTCAACCTGTCAAAAAATTGTACTATACAATTTTCTACTTATCGAAGTCATGCTTTTATCCCAAAATTGGTTCAAATTTGACCCGTTGAAAAATTGCACTATACAATTTTTGACTAGTCGAAGCCTTGCTTCTGTCCCAAAATTGGTTATAATTTGACTTTTCGAAAAATTGCACTATACAATTTTCAACCCCTCAAAGCCAAGCTTTTGTCCAGAAATTGGTCCAAATTTGACCAATCGAAAATTTTCTCGACCGGTCAAATTTCTAGTATCTGATAATCACAAGTTATTTTAGGTTTATTTTCGACCGGTCGAGGCCTTTCTTTGACCCGTTGAAAATGCAAGCCGGATGTGATGTTTTTAGATGAGTTTTTTTATTTGTTTCAATGGCTTATGATGTTGTTATTACATCGATTTATGCTTATGTGTGCGCCTCACCTTTGCTATAAAGACTTACTTGTTGACATTTATTTTGTAGATGTCTTAAGGTGAAATTGAGTGTCTAGCAGAGATAGTGGTACTACTCATATCATTCAGTGGACTATGTAACTGTTTGTAGATCTTTTTGACAGAACTCAACCCCGATTCAGTTGCCTAAACTGGAATTAGATCCTAACAACACTACAACCTTTTAAAAAATTTCACCAGAGTTTACTTTATAAAATGAGTAAACCGAAAACCTACAATGAAAACACACTTCTAAATAGTCCACAAAAGCCAAACCATGGGATGCCAATTCCCATCCGGATTTCTCAAGTTCACAAACTACTGAATAACAGTAAAAGTATTTCTTTACACTTATTAATCAAAATCCAGTAAGTACTCGAAAAGCATTACAAAGGAAAATAAACTAACATGGTACTCAGGGCGACTTCTAATTTACAGATATATAAAGCTAGTAGGTTAAACTAAGAACCGACTAGAAAAGAACGGTGACTTGAACTCTAGACCTCCGACGACGACGCGCAACCACAGTATAGAAACTGCAAACTGGGCAAGAAGGAAACCGAAAAGCCCAAGGAAAGACATCTAAATAATAAAAAATGTTAGAGTGAGTGGACAAAAATGAACTTTCATTTTTAAACAGATAGTAATATATATAGCATGCCTTTCACAATATATATGCAAATAAACATGATGCGAGTCTAAAAACTGCTGGGTTCCACTCCCGGACACCTCCGCCTCAATACAGTCTAAATCACGAGATCACAGACCCACACGTGATTATATAGTCAAAAAGACCTCGGGTCAGGATATCTGTCCCCCCCCCCCCCCCAGGAGCATCTCGGGGATAAGCCGAGCATGCCAATGCATCAATGCCATTAATATCACTGAGACTGTAATCTGTGTAAAACAAATCATATTTGTTTCCATGCACATGCATAATCGTAAATGCATAATCGTACGACATATAATCATAAAATGCATACTCGTACGTGCATAATCATAAAATGCATAATCAAGACTCGCACGTCAATCAGTGAAAATAAAATGTCCACTCACAGTATACGGCTAGCTCAAAGGTCCGGGGGAAGTTCCCTCGCCAAAATCTCTCTCGCGGTTTCCTGAATAAATAACAGGTTCTTTTAATTTCAGAATTCGATAAAACGCGCGAAAAATAACTTAGAAACCATCCCGAAAACCCCACGGAAAAATTAGAATTTTTGACTCGCCAGATCTCCGTCGCAGGTGGCGGCGCGTGGCCGTCACGCGCCACCTTCAGTAGTGGTGCGTGAACCACAGGCGCATTCCGTTCAAAATGCTCTGATGGGAGCGTTTGACCACTCGTTGGAAAGATCTCAACTAGCCCAACACATTTGCCAACTAGACCTAGACCCAATTCAGCGACGTTTGGCTAGAATTGAGCCCGAAACCCACGGTGGCCAAAATCGCCGAAAAACTTCTCCGGTCGATTCCGTCGCCGATGATGTACCTCGGCCCCCCAAACCAAAGGGGTCTTGATCCTTGGATCAAACCCACCCCACCATCATGCCGGAAAACAGCCGGAATGCCGTCGGCAAAAAAATCCGAAAACCCACAGGTTCACGGCCTCAAAACTACCACAAAACTCACCTAAAAATCAACAATATATACATGAATGGAAAGAGGAGAGAAAGAGCTTCAAAACCATACCAAGAACGCCGACAACCGTGGCATTTTCTGGTGGGTCGAAATCGAAATCCAAAACGGGTCAAAATGGGTATATGGGTCGCGTACGTACACTCTTCGTATTTTTCTGATTTTCTCTGTATTTCCACCATATTTTCACTATAAATACCAAAATTTTCTGATCAAATCAACGGCTGAGGTTTGATCTGATCAAGATCCAACGGTCCAAAGTAAACCGCCAAGAAAAATATTTTAAAATACATAATTTCACATACGAACTTCCAAAAATCGAAAGAAATAACTCGATAATCCGAAAAATTCCCTGAAAATTCTTACGTGCACGAAATTAAATACTCTACGACTTCTACAAAGAAAGTCGGATCAAATTCTCATCCGAAGAAAAAGTTATTAACAAAATTTCACGATGTGCATAATTCGTGGAAAACCTAAATTGTAAAAGATAGTGTAACTTTTGGTTTGGATCGTTACAATTCTACCCCCCTTAAAGAAATTTTGCCCTCGAAATTTAACACACCTTTTAGTTAAAAAGATAGGGGTACTGCTCCCGCATGTGATGCTCGGTTTCCCAGGTGGCTTTCTCAACTGCATGATTCCTCCACAAGACCAACCGAAAAGCCGAGGGGAAAGACATGAAAACTGTTAGAGTGAGTGGACGAAAAGATATGTCTTTCGCCGAATAATATATGTTATCAAAACATATGCGAGTCGAATGTATAAATAATCAAATGGTACACGAGGGAGACTCTAACTCCTCACGCGTACAAAGCATGCATAAAAATCTCACGGGGTCGCTCGTGGACACATCCATGCTAGTACAGTCCGAATCACGGGATCCCAGACCCACACGTGATTCTAGCCAGAAAGGCCTCGAGTCAGAGGTCTGCCTCCCCCAGGTAAAGGCCTCGGGTCAGGAGTCACAGCCTCCCCCGGTACACATCCTCGGGGATTAGCCGGGATGCGAGTGTATCGATACAACAACATATAATGAGACTGTACTCGGTGTAAACCAAATCGTAAATAGTTCGATGCAAATGCAATAAACAGTATATAAATGCATATACGTAATATATATACTGGTATAGACATAATCGTATAACACAGGCTCATGTAAAACATAATCTCGTATGCATGCTCAAGTTCGTAAAACGTGTATAAAGACTCTCAATCAATCTGTGAAAAGAAATTGTCCACTCACAGACTAGCGTAACGCAGTTCGCGTTAATCCCGTGATCCGGCGGAAAATCTATCGCCAAACGAACGATCATGAACCCCTGAATAGTCACAAAATCCATTTCTCAAAATCATATCTCGATACCTCAAACCAAATCACGAGAAACAACCGTTCTCGGAAACACATAATTCAATAACGACGAATCGTCGAAAATTCGATAATCACATCACAAAACCTCGATATAATTTCCGATGCTCAAATCGAAAAACAAACCTCACCACTGCGATCGGGGCGCAATTTCGAGCGAAACGACATGCAACTTGTCGAAAACCCCGAAAAGTCAACCTTTGACCACCGTTGACCACCGCTGGCGGGGGCGGCACCACCAACTGTAAAATTTCACGGCGGAGCAACACCATTCCACTCAAAATCATCCAACAAGCAACTTCCATAACAACACCGAAGTCAAATTCTCACTCTAACTAGGTCAATTTCATGGAAAACCAAAATCCCACACAAATTTCAATTCCACAATTCTTCATGTACAAGCAAAATTGGAACACCAAAATTACATGGTAGCTTCATGGTGATCAGGGCTTCAAAACCTAGTACTTTTTGTAGCTCAAATCGGCCGGAATCGGAATCAACCAAAAACCCCAAAAATCTCCAACTTTGGCCGGAATTTTCTTCCACCTCCGGCGTCCCTTGCCGTGAAAGGTGGCCGGAGCCATCAAGAGGGGACCAAGGCGAGTTGAACGGGTCAAGGGCCGAGCCCTGGGGTGGCCGGACGGCAAGCCACCGCCGTGAGCCGTCGAGCACCGTCGCGCCACCTTCTTCTCCCCCGCGTTGACCGGTCAAGCTCAATTAAATGGCAAGGTTTGACTTGCCCAATATGGAAACCCTCTTAAATACTTGCTATTTTAGGAAACCTCCATAATTAACTTTTCGACAAACTTCGAATACCTGTAACTTTCACGTCGTAATTCCGATTTCAATAATTTTCGCGGCAACAAACTCAACTCGACATGTTCTTCAATTACCACCCGAAGTCAAACACTTCGACAAATCCGATAAAAAGTCAACGGTTCAATCCAACACATGCTTATCCGATTAAATAATCAACGATCAAAATATTCATAACATAATCCTCGTAACTCGGAAAAATCCTCCGGTAGTTCCCACAAGTTCGAAATTAAATTCTCAACAACTTCCGTGAAGAATCCGAAATCAAATTCTCGTCCGGTAATTTAGTCGCTAAGAAAGCCGCAATTTTAAACCGATTATGTCGAAACTTCAAATATTCATATTATATTCTTCGGTCGTCCAAATAATGATCCGGAACCGCCCACGAACTCAAAATCACGCGTATAACAACTCTCGAGAAGAGACTCAGCTCAAATTGAAAGGACCTAATCCCGATTCAGTTACCCAAACCAGAATCGAACCCCTTCTGAAAACGCGAACCAACAAAAAAATTTCAAAATTTCGGCAGAGTAACGTTACTAACGCGGAATTGCATAAACCTGCACCCTGAAAATAACACTTCATCCTATGCCACAAAAGCCAAACCGTGGGCACCAATCCCATCCGAATTTCTCAATATCATAACATAATCAGTAAACAGTAAACATACTGTAGTATATATATATATCCGAGGAAATCCATATAAAACATGTATCAGAGCGACCTATAGTGTAAATATATACAATATATACAATATGTACATCAGTAGGCGAAAAAAGGACCTACTGGAAAACACAAGTAGCTCGGATCACTAGCCTCCGACTGCGACGTGAAACACCAGAACCTGAACAGCAAACTGGGCACGGAAACCGAAAAGCCCAGGGGAAAGACATGAAAATCGTTAGAGTAAGTGGACGAAAATAAATGTTTTTCGCCAGATGATATATGTTATAAAAACATATGCGAGTCGGAATATATATAAATCAAATGATACACGAGGAGACGCTGACTCCAACTCGCGTACGGAGCATGCATGAAAAGTCTCACGGGGTCACTCATGGACACCTCCGTGCTAGTACAGTCCGAATCACGAGATCCCAAACCCACACGTGATTCTAGCCAGAAAGGCCTCGGTTCCAGGGTACTGCCCTCGCCGGTCAGGTCGGGGTACTACCCCTCCTGGTAGGCCTCAATCGGGGATCAGCCGAGAGGCAAGTGTATCGATACAACTCGTCGAAAATTGAAACTTCGAATAATCATATTATATTCCTCGGTTATCAGAAAAATCATCCGGAACAAAATCAGAAATCCACGCATATATCGCGTGCTCTACAACTTCCGTGCTCTACAACTTCCGTGCTCTACAACTTCCATAGCCCTCGAACTCGAAATCACGTGCTCTACAACTTCCGTGCAGAAACTCAATTCAAATTCTCGGCCGAAAATTAAGTCGCGAACAAAATCAGAAATCCACGCATATATCGCGAAATCACGACTATACGCTAACTCGTGAATCGTGCCAACAATACTACTGATTCTGGTTCGGGTCGTCACAAATCTACCCCCCTTAAAAAAATTTCGACCTTGAAGTTTTCGTACCTGTCAAGTGAACAGATGAGGATACTGTTCCCGCATACGCTGCTCAGTCTCCCAGGTGGCCTCCTCAACTGAGTGGTTCGGCCACAAGACCTTCACTAGTGGGATCACACGGTGCATCAACTCCTGCTCACGACGATCGAGAATCTGCACAGGCTCCTCCACGTATATCAAATCCTTACATATCGGTAACTGCTGTGGAGCTAACACATGTGAAGGATCTGAGATGTACTTCCGCAACATCAAAACGTGGAAAACATCATGTACACGAGCCATCTCAGCTGGTAACTCAAGTCTGTAAGCAACAGCTCCAACCCTCTCTGTGATCTCGTACAGACCAATGTATCGCAGTCGAAGCTTGCCACGCTTCCCGAAACACACAACTCCCCTCCACGGAGATAGTTTCAGGAAAACCCAATCGCCTACCTCAAACTCGAGGCTCTACCTCCTCATGTCCGCATAACTCTTCTGGCGATCCTGGGCGATCTTCAATCTATCCCGGATAATCTGAACATCCTCCATAGTGCTCTTCATCAGATCAGGGCCTATAAGCCATCACTCGCCCACCTCACTCCGACACAACGGAGTGCGACACTGCTTCCTGTACAGAGCCTCGTACGGTGCCATCTCAATACTAGCCTGATAGCTGTTGTTGTAGGCAAACTCTATCAAATGTAGCTGCTGGTCCCAATTCCCGCGGAACTGCAACACGCATGACCGCAACATATCCTTAAGTGTCTGTATAGTCCGCTCGGACTGCCCGTCAGTCTGAGGGTGAAAAGCTGTACTGAATCGCAACCTCGGGCCCAAGGCTCGCTGCAACGCTTGCCAAAACTCAGAAGTAAACTGACTATCTCGGTCAGAAACAAATGGACACAGGCACACCGTGCAATCGAACAATCTCTGATAAGTACAACTTGGCCAATCTACCCATTGATATCTTCCTCGGAAGTGCAAGAAAGTGAGCGGATTTCGTCAGTCGATCCACAATAACCCAAATACCAGTGTTGCCAGCCGAGGTACGCGGCAACTGATAGACGAAATCCATCGTAATATGCTCCCACTTCCAAACTGGAATCTCAAGTGGCTGTAGTTTCCCTGCAGGTTTCTGCCTCTCCGCTTTAACCTGCTGACAGATCAAACATCGGCTTACGTATGCGGCAATCTCCCGCTTCATGTTGCGCCACCAGTAATACGCTCGAAGTGTACGAAACATCTTCGTACCTCCGGGATGCATCACATACGCTGAACTATGGGCCTCGTCCAGAATCTCTTTCTTCAGGTTCTCATCTCTGGGCACACATAACCTACCCATGAACAACAACGTATTGTCGTCACTCAGTCGAAACTCAGTAGGCACACCATTCCGTATCATGGTCTTCTTGCCCAACAAGTAGGAATCTGAATCCTGAGCCTCCCGTACCTAATCAACCAATACGGGTCGAACCTGAAAACTGGACAACAAAGCTCCCTCATCATCCCACTCGAACTCGGCACCTGTAGCTCGAAGCTCGGCTAACATCGACACTCTGGCCACACATACATGAAACAACAAAGCTCCAGATTTCCGGCTAAGTGCATCAGCTACAACATTGGCCTTCCCTGGATGGTACTTGAAGGTGCAATCGTATTCGTTGATCAACTCCATCCACCGGCGTTGCCTCATGTTCAAATCCGGCTGCGTCTGTAAGTAAGTTAGACTTTTGTGGTCGGTGTAGATCTTACACTGAGCTCCATACAGGTAATGTCTCCAACTCTTCAATGCTAACACAATAGCGGCAAGCTCCAAATCATGCGTCGGATTGTTGACCTCATGTGGTTTCAGCTGCCTGGAACCATAGGCCACAACTTTACCATGCTGCATCAACACACAGCCAAGCCCCAACTTCGACGCATCACTGTACACTACAAACTCCCCGCTGTCGTCTGGCAATGTCAGAACCGGTGCGGTAGTCAATCTCTCCTTCAGGAGCAAATAACTCTCCTCGCATGCATCAGACCACTCAAACTTGACGCCCTTTTTCGTCAATCTGGTCAGTGGTGTAGCGATCCGGGAGAAATCCTGTACAAACCGTCGGTAATAGCCTGCTAAACCCAAGAAACTCCGGATCTCCGGTACAGTAGTAGGTCTACTCTAGTTCAGCATGGCCTCAATCTTGTCAGGATCAACACTGACTCCCTCAGCCGATATCACGTGGCCCAAGAACTTCACACTATCCAACCAAAACTCGCACTTGCTAAACTTTGCAAACAACTGATGGTCCCGCAAAGTCCGCAACACCGCTCGCAAATGCTTCTTATGCTGGCCCACACTCCTGGAATAGATCAAAATATCATCAATAAACACAATCACGAACTTGTCCAGGAATTGTCTGAACACTCGATTCATCAAGTCCATGAAAGCTGCGGGGGAGTTGGTCAACCCAAACGGCATAACCAGGAACTCGTAATGCCCATGCCGCGACCTGAAAGCTGTCTTGGCCACATCCGAGTCTCGGATCCTCAACTGGTGATATCTGGATCGAAGATCAATCTTCGAAAAGACTGATGCACCCTTAAGCTGATCAAACAAATCAACAATCCGCGGCAACGGATACTTGTTCTTCACTGTAACCTGATTCAGCTTCCGATAGTCGATGCACAAACGCATAGATACATCCTTCTTCCGCACAAATAACACCGGAGCACCCCATGGAGAAACACTAGGTCGAATAAAACCCTTCTCCAACAACTCCTGGAGCTGAACCTGCAACTCTTTCAACTCTGCTAGCGCCATACGATACAGTGTTTGTGAAATCGGTCCTGTACCCGGCAACAACTCAATGGTGAAATCAATCTCCCGCACAGGAGATATACCAGGTAACTCCGCTGGAAACACATCCAGAAACTCAGAAACAACCTCAATACTACCAAGATCCGGCACAATAGCTGTAGTGTCCACAACATGAGCCAAATAAGCAACACAACCCTTCTTCATCAATTGGTCCACCCTCATCGCTGAAATCAAACATGGTAGTGAAGTGTTCTTCTCGCCGCAAAACAGTATCTCGGGTAACCCTGGTCGTCGAAACGCAACCTCCTTCTTGTGACAATCAAACATGGCCCAGTGCGTCTCCAAGAAGTCCATACTCAAGATCAGATTAAAATCAACGATATCAAGCAACAGCAAATCTGCGGCTAAACCATGTCCTCCAATAAACACCTCACAATCTCTGTATACCCAACCAATACTCATAATCTCACCTGACGGATACAACACTCTCCACAACCCCGGAAGTGGAGATGCAGGTACCGTAGCTAATGATGATAGTCTATATGATATGAATGAATGTGTGGCACCTGGATCTAACAATGCAAGTACTGGAATACCAAAGACATGTAACGTACTGATAACGACCTCCGGTGAAGCTCTGCCATAACGTAAAGTCATAGCATGAACCCTCGCCTGTCCGGCTGGTCGTCCACGCTGAGGCTGTCCCTGCTGTCTGCCCTGACCTGCATACTGCACTGGTCGAGCTCCCGAAGTGGCACCTCGCTCTCCTCCGGAACTCTAGGCCGCCTGATCTCCAGCACTAAACAACTGAGGACACGCCCTCGTATAGTGACCCACCTGGCCACAATGATAACAATTGAGGGTACCTCGCTGACATGAACTAAGATGATACCTATTGCACAAGTTGCACAATGGATACTCCCTCGGTATAGTAAATGTGCCACCGGTACGCCGAGGATAACTGGAACCGCTGGAACCCCCACTAGCCTATGGTCGCTGCGATCGATCTCTCCTCCATCTCAATCTCTGTCTCGGTACACTAGCTCATGGTCGATAAGATCCACCGCCCGAGGATGAAGCCGAACCGGAAGTATCAGAACTCTACCTCTTTGAAGGCCCCTGACTCGGTCCACCCTCCTCAAATCGTCTGGGCTGGTACCTCTGCTGCCTCTCCTTCTCTATGTCCTCACCTCGGAGTGCTGCACTAACAAACTCATCAAAGTTGTTCCGAGGCATCGTAGTCAGAGTCCCCTTGATATTCAAGTTCAAACCCAGCTCAAACCTGCGACACTTGACTTCCTCAGTAGCCACTATATCATGCGCAAAATGAGATAAGCGGGTAAACCTGTCCCGATACTCAAGTACAGACAAACTGCCCTGCCTCAGGTTTGTAAACTCTTCATACTTGCGCTGCTGGGTAGCCTGATTAAAATACATCTGCATAAACAAATCACGGAATAAAGTACACGAAGTATCAACTGGAACTCTGTCGGTGCTAACCCACCAAAAGTATGCATCACCCTCAAGTAATCCGACTGCTGCTACTGTCATCTGCTCAGGGGTAAACCGCAGACGCTCACATACACGTTCAACCTGAACCACCCAAGCCTCACATATCTCTAGATCAGCTGAACCCGAAAACACAGTAGCACCAGCAGTACGAGCTTTGACCACAGGGTTAAAACGCTCTTCCAAACGCAGCACTCGCATCAGCAAGTCGTGCGTCTAGCAATCCTCATCAGGATCCGCTTCCCGATCAACACGGGGACCACGTCGAGGAGGCATCCTACAGATACAAGACAAGCATTAGGAACAAGCAGAAAGAACGTAATCATGAGACCGCAGATATTTGAGAACACACAACACCCGAAGTATTGATGAGTACCGCTGGCCAGTCGGGTCATCAATCCAATCATGCTGTACAAACTCAAATATCCTAAGCGTCACAACTACAAGAGTCTACAGAATCTGACAACCTAATGCTCTGATACCAAGCTGAAAGGACCCAATCCCGATTCAGTTACCCAAACCGAAATCGAACCCCTTCTGAAAACGCGAACCAACAAAAAAATTTCAAAATTTCGGCAGAGTAACGTTACTAACGCGGAATTTGATAAACCTGCACCCTGAAAATAACACTTCATCCTATGCCACAAAAGCCAAACCGTGGGCACCAATCCCATCCGAATTTCTCAATATCATAACATAATCAGTAAACAGTAAACATACTATAGTATATATATATATCCGAGGAAATCCGTATAAAACATGTATCAGAATGTATCAGAGCGACCTCTAGTGTAAATATATACAATATTTACAATATGTACATCAGTAGGCGAAACAAGGACCTACTGGAAAACACAGGTAGCTCGGATCACTAGCCTCCGACTGCGACGAGAAACACCAGAACCTGAACTACAAATTGGGCACGGAAACCGAAAATCCCAGGGGAAAGACATAAAAATCGTTAGAGTGAGTGGACGAAAATAAATATCTTTCGCCAGATGATATATGTTATAAAAACAAATGCGAGTCAGAATATATATAAATCAAATGATACACGAGGAGACGCTGACTCCAACTCGCGTACGGAGCATGCATGAAAAGTCTCACGGGGTCACTCATGGACACCTCCGTGCTAATACAGTCCGAATCAAGAGATCCCAGACCCACACGTGATTCTAGCCAGAAAGGCCTCGGTTCCAGGGTACTGCCCTCGCCGGTCAGGTCGGGGTACTACCCCTCCTGGTAGGCCTCAATCGGGGATCAGCCGAGAGGCAAGTGTATCGATACAACAACATGAACTGAGACTGTACTCTGTGTAAATCAAATCATAAACAGTTTAATACAAATGCATAAAACAATATATAAATGCATATACGTATGGTATAATGGTAATAGCATAATCAACTAACACATGCTCATATAAATCGAAATCTCATTTGCATGCTCAAGTTCGTAAAACGTGTATAAAGACTCGCAATCAATCCGTGAAAAGAAATGTCCACTCACAGGTGAGCAAAACGCGCACTAGCGCTAATCTCGTGGCCCGGCGGAAGATCCCACGCCCGAAGCACGATCTCGATCTCGATCTCGATCCCCTGAATATTCATAAAACACAACTGATCAAAATCATAGCCCACAACACTGTACTTAACCACGGAAACCAACCGTTCCCGGAAACATATTAAACTGTACAAAATAATCGACTAAATTTCCGAAATCTCCGTTCGAAACCTTCGACTGAAAATCTGATACCCAAATCAATACGAAAACCTCTAGGCGATAATCCAGGCGCAATTACGAGAAAAATGACATTAAATTCGTCGAAACCCAAAAAGTCAACCCCTCGCCAGAGCGCCGCCGTTGACCGCCACCGGCGGCGGCGGCGCGCCGTCAACGGTGAAATTCCACGGCGAGGAAACTCTAGAAATGAAGTTCTCCTCGAGCCCAGTGAGTTCCTCAACTACCACCAAGGCCAAATCTCATCGGAACACCTCTAAATCACCTCAAAACCAAACGGGAAACCAACTCTGACAACCCATTCGGGTTCACCGGAAAACTTAATTTCCGTCCAATCAAACCTTAGGGGAAGCTTCCCAGGGGCAAGGGGAGTCAAAACCCCCACTCCGCCGCCACCAAAAGCCACCGGAAAACCTTCCCCCATCACCGGCGAACTTCGGCGACCTAACCCGATTCGGGTTCCCACAAATCTCCATCAATTCTCACAAATCCAAACACAGATCAATTTAAAATCATGAGAGGAAGCGATTCATACCCTCAACGAGGTCGGAGGTGGCCGGAAAATGTAAGTCGGTCGGCGAAGCTCAATCGGGAAACTTTCCTCTTCGGTCAACGGTCAACAGTTTCCAAAAATGGAAAGTCAACTCAAGTCAAACTCAAACAGTGTTTTTCGACGATTTTACGACTATTTTCGATATTTATACTCGCGCCTCGGGTCAATTGACGGTCCAAAACGAATAATCGAAATGATTCGGATAAACACGAAACAAACGGATAAACTCGTCGAAAACTGAAACTTCAAATAATCATATTATATTCCTCGATTATCGGAAAAATCATCCGGAACAGCCCTCGAACTCGAAATCATGTGCTCTATAACTTCCGTAAAGAAACTCTATTCAAATTCTCGGCCGAAAATTAAGTCGCGAACAAAACCAGAAATCCACACATATATCGCGAAATCACGACTATACGCTAACTCGTGAATCGTGCCGACAATACTACTGATTCTGGTTCGGGTCGTCACACAAATTCTCGGCCAATAATTTAGTCGTGATCAAAGATGGTGATTCAATTATCTGTCGAAAATCTGCGATTACGCATAATCTCATGGCTTAAGCTGATTAACACTACTAATTCTATTCCGGGTCGTCATAGCAATTAAGTCCCCAATTCCTTCTGTAATGCCCGCCAAAACTTGGAAGTAAACTGACTATCTCGATCTGACACAATTAACACAAGCACCCCATGCAATCGAACGATCTCAGCCATATACAACTTCGCCAATTTACTCACAGAAAGTTTCCCGAAAAGTGCAAGGAAATGAGCTGACTTCGTAAGACGATCCACAATTACCCAAATCCTAACATTGACACTAGATGTACGAGGCAACTGATACACAAAATCCATGGTGATGTGCTCCCATTTCCATACAGGAATCTCTAATGGTTGCAGTTTCCCTGCAGGTTTCTGTCACTCGGCCTTCACTTGTTGACAAATAAGGCACTTGTGCACATAGGTTGCTATTTCTCTCTTCATATTACACCACCAGTAATAAGCTTTAAGCGTTCGGAACATCTTCGTACCACCTGGATGCATGGCATAAGTAAAACAATGAGCATCGTCAAGTATTTCTTTCTTCAATTCTGCATCTCCTGGTACACATAATCTTCCTCTAAACATTAAAGTGTCATCCGTCTTCAATTGACACTTTGTTAGTTCACCATTGCAAATCATGTTCTTCTTACTTCGTAGATAAGAGTCTGCATCCTGAGCTTCACGAACCTGATTCAACAATACTGGTCGAACCTGAAAACTGGCCAACAATGCTCCATCATCATCCCATTCCAATTCCGCTCATGTAGCTCGCAACTCAACCAATAATGATACTCTTGCTACACGTACATGAAATAGGGAAGCTCCGGATTTTCGACTAAGGGCATCAGCAACAACATTAGCTTTTCCCGGATGATACTCAAATGTACAATCATAATCATTAATCAGCTTCATCCACCTTCATTGTCTCATGTTCAAGTCTAGTTGAGTACGCAAATTAGTAAGACACTTGTGATCGGTAAAAATCTTGCACCGTGCTCCATATAGGCAGTGTCCCCAGCAGCTAGCTCAAGATCATGCGTGGGGTAATTAACTTTATGAGGCTTCAATTGTCTGGAACCGTATGCCACCACCTTGCCATGTTGCATCAAAACAACACCAAGACCCAACTTCAAAGCGTCACTGTAAATGACATAATCCCCACTGTCGTCTGGTAATGTCAACACCAGTGCAGTAGTCAACTTCTCTTTCAATGTCATATAGCTTTCTTCACAAGCATCGAACCACTCAAATTTAACTTCTTTCTTCGTTAATCAAGTAAGTGGAGTCACAATCTACGAAAAGTCTTGTACAAAACGGCGATAGTATCCAGCTAAGCCCATAAAGCTTCTTATCTCGGATACGCTGGTAGGTCTACTCCAATTCAACACTGCCTCAATCTTGTCAGGATCAACGCTAACTCCGTCAGCCGAAATCACATGCCCCAAAAATTTCACCTGATCCAACCAAAATTCACACTTGCGAAACTTCGCAAACAGCTGTGTATCCCGCCAAGTTTGCAAGACGGCCCGCAGATGTTTCATATGCTGCTTCACACTTTGGGAATAAATCAGGATATCATCAATGAACACAATAACAAACTTATCCAGATAACACCTGAAGACTCGATTCATGAGATCCATAAAAGCTGCTGGGGTATTCGTTAAACCGAAAGGCATAACAAAAAACTCATAATGTTCGTACCGTGATCGAAAAGATGTTTTTGGAACATCAGATTCCTTAATCCGTAGCTGATGGTATCCAGACCTCAAATCAATCTTCGAGAATACTTTAGCTCCTTTAAGTTGATCAAACAAATCATCAATCCGTGGAAAAAGATATTTGTTCTTTACTGTGACTTGATTCAGTTTTCGATAATCAGTACACAATCTCATAGAACCATTCTTTTTCCTTACGAACAGCACTGGAGCACCCTATGGTTAAACACTAGACCGAATGAAGCCTTTCTGAATCATCTCCTGCAACTTAGTCTGCAACTCTTTCAACTCTGCTGGAGCCATTCGATTAGGTTCTTGTGAGATCGGACCAGTACTCGGAAGCAACTCAATGGTGAAGTCAATTTCTCTCATCGGAGGAAGACCATGTAAATCTTCAGGAAACACATCTGAGTACTCACAAACTACAAAAATATCTCCAATATTCGGCACACAAACATTAGTATCGATCACATGAGCCAAATACGCCTCACAAAATTTCTTTAACATCTTCTCAGCCTTTACTACCGAAATCAAACAAAGTGGAGAGACATTTCTTTCACCGCGAAACAAGATTTCTAGCATGCCTAGACTTCTATGAACTACCTCATTTCTATGACAATCAAAAACTACCCAGTGAGTCTCCAAGAAATCCATCCCCAAAATTACATCAAAGTCCACAATATCCAACATCAAATCTGCAGGTAACCCATAACCTCCTATAAAAATCTCACAGTCCCGATACACCCACCCGACACACACTACCTCGTCGAATGGATACAACACTCGTCACATACTAGGGAGTAGAGAAACAGGTATAGTAGCCAATGATGCTAATCTATATGACATGAAGGAATGTGTAGCCCCCGGATCTAACAAAGTAAGAATAGGATTACCAAAAACATATAACGTACCGATGATGACTTCAAGGGAAGCTTTGCCCTCTCTCAGGTTCATGGCATGCACACGAGCTTGTCCAGCTGGTCATCTACATTGACTACGATTCTGCTGATCTGCTTGCCCAGAAGACTGTGTTGTTCAATCTCCGGAAGTGGTACCCTGACCATGTCTGCTACCTTGAGCTGCAACACCTTCCGACGTGCCTCCTAGCGGAAAATCCCTCATAAAGTGACCCTCCTGGCCACAGTAGAAACAACCAGCAGTGCATTGTTGACACAACCCATAATGTTGCTTGTTACAAATGTTGCACAATGGAACATCTCTCGGTAGAGTTGCTGTGCCAAATGAAAGTCGAGGAAAACTTCCACTAGAACCAACACTTGCTTGCGGCCTCTGGGGTCGATCCCTTCTCCATCTCTGACTTCCCCTCTGACCAGATGAGCCAGTAGAAAACCTGTAAGATCCACCACCCGAAGAGGATGCTGATCCAGAAGTACCAGAACCCAGCCTTTTTGAAAGACCCTGACTAGATCCACCTCCCTCGAAACAGCGAGACTGAAACCGCATCTCTCTCTCTCTCTCTCTCTCTCTCTCTCTCTCTCTCTCTCTCAATATCTTCGCCTCTGAGTGCAGCACTGACAAACTCATCAAAGCTGTCCCGAGACATAATTGTCAAAGTTCCCTTGATATTCAGATTCAGGCCCAACTCAAACCTTCAACATTTCGCTTCCTCATATACAACCATATCACGCGTAAATCGAGACAAACAGGTGAACTTATCTCGATACTCGAGCACTGGCATACCTCCTTGCCTCAAGTTGGTAAACTCTTCATATTTCCCTTGCTGGGTAGCTTGATTGAAATATCGGCGCATAAACAACTCTTTGAACTCAAGTCATGGAGTATCAACAGGAACCCTCTCGGTGCTAACCCACAACAAATAAGCATATGAATCCAATAACCCAACAACAGCAACAGTCCTCTGCTCAGGAGTAAATTGTAGGCGCTCACAAACACGCTCCACCTGGACTAACCAAGCCTCACATACTTCAGGATCAGTAAAGCCAGAAAAAGTAGTTGCTCCAACTGTCCTAGCGTTTACTACAGGGTCAAAACGCTCTTCTAAATGCAAAACTCGCATAAGAAAGTCGTGCGCTCGCTGATCCTCAACAGGATCCCCAACCCTATCAACAAGGGCTCCACGTCGGGGAGGCATCCTAATAAAACCAGACATTAGTCACCAAAACCAACAGGGTGCAATAATGATACCTCAAACATTTGAAAGCATACCACACCCAGAGCATTGATGATTATCTGCCGGCCGGTCGGGTCATCGCTCCGAAAATGCTGTACATTCTCAAAGGTCCTTAGTAACATAACTGCAAAAGTGTAAAGAACCTAAAACCTAATGCTCAAATACTAACTGAAAGAACCTAACCCCAATTCAGTTGCCTCAACTGGAATTAGATCCTAACAACACTACAACCTTTTAAAAAATTTCGCTAGAGTTTACTTTATAAAATGAGTAAACCGAAAACCGACAATGAAAACACACTTCCAAATAGTCCACAAAAGCCAAATCATGGGACGCCAATTCCCATCCGGATTTCTCAAGTTCACAAACTACTGAATAATAGTAAAAGTATTTCTTTACACTTATTAATCAAAATCCAGTAAGTACTCGAAAAACATTACAAATGAAAATAAACTAACATAGTACTTAGAGAAACTTCTAATTTACAAATATATAAAGCTAGTAGGTTAAACTAGGAACGTACTAGAAAAGAACGGTGACTTGAACTCTAGGCCTCCAACGATGACGCACAACAACAGTATAGAAATTGCAAACTGGGCAAGAAGGAAACCGAAAAGTCCCAGGAAAAGGCATATAAATAATAAAATCTGTTAGAGTGAGTGGATGAAAATAAACTTTCATTTTTAAACTGACAGTAATAAATATAGCATGCCTTTCACAATATATATGCAAATAAACATGATGCGAGAATAAAACTTGTGGGGTTCCACTCTCGGACACCTCCGCCTCAGTACATTCAAAATCACGGGATCCCAGACCCACAGGTGATTATATAGTCAGAAAGACCTCGGGTCAGGATATCTGCCCCCCCCCCCCCCCCGGGATTAGCCGAGCATGCCAATGCATCGATGCCATTAGTATCACTGAGACTGTACTCTGTGTAAAACAAATCATATTTGTTTCCATGCACCTGCATAATCGTAAATGCATACTCGTACAACATATAATCATAAAATGCATACTTGTACGTGCATAATCATAAAATGCATAATCAAGACTCGCACGTCAATCAATGAAAATAAAATGTCCACTCACAGTATACAGCTAGCTCGAAGGTCCGACGGAAGTTCCCTCGCCAAAATCTCTCTCGCGGTTTCCTAGATAAATAACAAGTTCGTTTAATTTCATAATTCGATAAAACGCACGAAAAATAACTCAGAAACCATCCCGAAAACCCCACGGAAAATTAAAAATTTTGACTCGCCAAGGCTCCGCTGCGGGCGGCGGCGCGTGGCCGTCACGCGCCTCCACGGACAGTGGTGCGTGAACCACACGCCCCTCCTGTCCAAACTGCTCCAATGGGAGCATTTGATCACGCGTTGGAAAGATCTCAATGACCCCAACACATTTACTGAAAGGACCCAACCTCGGTTTAGTTACCTAAACCGGAATCAAACCCATTCGAAAACACGAACCAACAAAAACCGTAGAAATTTTGGCAGAGTTTCGTTACTAACGTGGAATTACCATTACCTGCACGCGGAAAATACACTTCATCCTATGCCACAAAAATCAAATCGTGGCCACCAATCCCATCCGGATTTCTCAATATATCAACAGTAAAGTAAAACAATAAATATATCTATACTTTACTGAAATCCGGAGTAAAATCGTACAACATAAACAACAAATTACTCAGAGCGACCTCTAATGTATAAACATATAAGTATACCACAGTAGGTAGAACAATAAACCTACTGGAAGAAACAAGGTAGCTCGAGCACTATGCCTCCGACCATGACGTGCGACACCAGAGCCTGAACTGCAAACTGGGCACGGAAACCAAAAAACCCAGGGGAAAGACATGAAACACGTTAGAGTGAGTGGACGAAAATAAATATCTTTCATCTGTTAATATATATGTTTAAAATAACATATGCGAGTCCAGGTAAATAAAAACAACATAGTACACGAGGTAAAACTCACACTCCTCCAGTGTACTGAGCATGCAAGTAAAAATCACACGGGGTCACTCATGGACACCTCCGTGCTAGTACAGTTTGAATCACGGGATCCCAGACTCACACGTGACTCTAGCCAGAAAGGCCTCAGGTCAGAGGTCTGCCTCCCCCCGATAAAGGCCTCGGGTCAGGAGTCACAGCCTCCCCTAGCAGACATCCTCGGGGATCAGCCGGGATGCAAGTGTATCGATACAATATCATATATAAACTGTACTCTATGTAAACCAAATCATAAATCCTTTCCATGCACATGCATAAAACATAATATGTACGTATGTATATTCGTATACGTATATTCGTATATGCATAATCGTAAAACACATGCTCGTAAAATTATAATCAATCTGCATGCTCAAGTTAATAAATCATTTATAAAAGACTCGCAATCAATCCGTGAAAAGAAATGTCCACTCACAGACTAGCGTAACGCGATATGCGTTAACCCGTGATCCGGCGGAAAGTCCATCGCTAAACGAACAATCACGAACACCTGAATAATCACAATATCCATTTCTCAATATCATAATTCGACAATTCAAGACAAATCACGAGAAACCACCGTTCTCGGAAACACGAAATTCGATTACGACAAACTGTCGGAAATCCGGAAATCACACATCAATACCTCGATGTACTTTCGGATGCTCAACTCGAAAAACGAACCTCCCCACTGCGATTGTGGTACGATTTCGAGTGAAATAACATGCAACTTGTCAAAAATCCCAAAAAGTCAAACTTTGACCGCCGTTGACCGTTGACCGCCGTCCACGGTGGCGCCGCCACCAACCTGAAAATTTCTCAGCGGAGCAACCTCTATTCCACTCAAAATCACCCACTGAGCAACTTTCATAACTGCAACAAAGTCCAATTCAAACTCTAACTAGCTCAATTTCACACAAAACCGAATTGGTACCAAATTTTCCAATCCAAAATTCTCCATCCACAAATCGAATTAGAACTCCATACTTACATGGTTAGAATCATGGAGAGGAGAGCTTCAAAGCCCACTACATCTTGAAGTTCAATTCGGCCGAAATCAAAACCAACTAAAACCCCAAAATTCCTCCATTTTCTCGCCGGAAATTCTTCCTCCTCCGTGAGCCACACCGTGCGTGGTGGCCGGGGTTAGAACGAGGGGGTTGAGGCGAGGTGAATGGGATCGGAGCCGAGCTCTGTGGTGGCCGGACGGGCACCGTCGCCGGCAAGGCCGAAGTCGCCGTCGTGAAGCCTATCTCCACCGAGTTGACTCGGTCAACTCGGTCAAACCAATAAATGAACCAACTTTGACTTTCCCTTTATGGAAAGTTACTATTTATAGCTTTCCCAAAATGGAAACTTCATACTTATCCTTTTCGACGAACTTTGAACACCCGTAACTTTCTTGTCGTAACTCTGATTCCGATAATTCTCGCGGCAACAAACTCATCTCGACATGATCTTCAATTATCACCCAAAGTCAAATACATCGACAAAACCGATAAAAAGTTAACCATTCAACCCAAACACATAAATAATCCGACTAAACAATCAACAATCGGAAATAATCACAACTTAATCTTCGTAACTCAGAATAATGCTCCGGAAGTTCGCACGAGCTCGAAATTAAATTCTTAACAACTTCCGTGTAGAAGCCGAAACCAAATTCTCGACTAGTAATTTAGTCGCTAAGAAGATCGCCATTTAAATCCAAACTTCAAATATTCATAATTAATTCATCAATCGTCCAAATAACGATCCGGAACCGCCCTTGAACTCAAAATCACACGTATAACGACTCTCGAGAAGAGACCCAGCTCCAATTCTCGGCCAATAATTAAGTCGTTAACAAATCTAGCTATTCAATCATCAGTCGGACATCTGCGTCTACGCAGTAACTCACGTATATAGCTGATCATACTGCTGATTCTGGTCCGGGTCGTCACATTTACCAACTGGACAAAGACCCAATTCCGCGGTGTTTGGCCAGAATTGAGCCCGAAACCCACGGTGGCCGAAATCGCCGGAAAACTTCTCCGGTCGATTCCGTCACCGAAGATGTACCTCGGCCCCCCAAACCAAAGGGGTTTTTATCCCAGGATCAAACCCACCTCACCATCATGTCGGAAAACGGCCGGAATGCCGCCGGCGAACTAACCCGAAAGCCCACGAGTTCATGGCCTCAAAACTACCACAAAACTCACCCAAAAATCAACAATATATACATGAATGGAAAGAAGAGAGAAAGAGCTTCAAAACCATACCAAGAATGCCGGCAACCGTGGCGTTTTCCGGTGGGTCGAAATCGAAATCCAAAACGGGTCAAAATTTTGTTACAATCCAAAACGGGGATTGTAATTCTTTCTACTTCTCGAGGTATAGTGACAGACCGAGAAGCTCGAATAGAAGGAATCAGCAGAGAAAATTTGTGTTATATATGGTAATCTTTCTGATAGTCGAATTATATGTTATATGGGGAACTTTGATATTTGCATATTTTTGAAAACAAAAAAACAAAAAAGAGTAAAGGGTAGATTTCTAATATTATACCTCTTAGATTCATTGATACTTCAAAGCCATTTTACCCAGAATTAAAGAACAAAAAAGAATTCGCGAGGGTTTAATTACCGAACTATGTACCAGTAGTATAAGCATACGCACACTCTTCATATTTTTTTGATTTTTTCTGTATTTCCACCGTATTTTCACTATAAATACCAAAAATTTCTGATCAGATCAACGGCTGAGGTTTGATCTGATCAAGATCCAACGGTCCAAAGTAAACCGCCAAGAAAAATATTTTAAAATACATAATTTCACATACGAACATCCAAAAATTGAAAGAAATAGCTCGATAACCCGAAAAATTCCCCAAAACTTTCTACGTACACGAATTAAATACTCTGCGACTTCTGCGAAGAAAGTCGGATCAAATTCTAGCCCAGAGAAAAAGTCGTTAACAAAATTTTATGAGATGCATAATTCGCGGAAAACCTAAATCGTAAAAGTTAACGTAACTTTTGGTTTGGATCGTTACAGTTTTCCCATACAAATCGTCAATGACAACCATGATTGGTGCAGCACCCATTATTCAGGGGCGTGGTAGTGTAAAGTTTATGCTGCCCCATAATACAAAATTATATAACATTGATGCCTTATATGTGCCAAAGGCTAATCGAACCTTACTAAGTTTTAAGGATATTCGTGCCAACGGATTTCACTTCGAAACCTATTGTGAGAATGGAAAAGAATTTTTGTGTATAAACTGAAAGGACCCAACCCCGATTTAGCTCCCTAAATCGGAATCAAACCCTTTCGAAAACACGAACCAACAAAAACCGTAGAAATTTTGGCAAAGTTTCGTTACTAACGTTGAATTACCATTACCTGCACGCGGAAAATACACTTCATCCTATACCACAAAAAGCAAACCGTGGGCACCAATCCCATCCGGATTTCTCAATATATCAACAGTAAAGTAAAACAATAAATATAATAGTACTTTACTGAAATCCGGAGTAAAATCGTATAACAATAACAACAGATTACTCAGAGCGACCTCTAATGTATAAACATATAAGTATACCACAGTAGGTAGAACAATAAACCTACTGGATGTAATAAGGTAGCTTGAGAACTATGCCTCCGACCACGACGTGCGACACCAGAGCCTGAACTGCAAACTGGGCACGGAAACCGAAAAGCCCAGGGGAAAGACATGAAACACGTTAGAGTGAGTGGACGAAAATAAATGTCTTTCACCAGTTAATATATATGTTTCAAATAACATATGCGAGTCCAGGTAAATAAAATAACAAGTACACGAGGTAAAACTTGATCATACTCCTCCAGTGTACTGAGCATGCAAGTAAAATCCCACGGGGTCACTCATGGACACCTTCGTGCTAGTACAGTCCGAATCACGGGGTCCTTGGTCCACGTGATTCTAAGCCAGAAATGGCTTCGGTTCCGGGGAAACGCCCCTCATCGATCAGGTCGGGGTGACGACGCCCCTCCTGGAGGCCTACCATCGGGGATCAGCCGAGAGGCAAGTGTATCGATACAACAACGTAACTGAGACTGTACTTTGTGAAAACCAAATCATAAACAGTTTGATGCAAATGCATGAAACAACATATAAGTGTATGTATACTCGTATACGTATATCCGTATATTCGTAAAAAAAAACACATGCTCATAATAAACATAATCTCGTATGAAATCTCATGCTCGTAAACCATAATCATGATGCATGCTCAAGTTCGTAAATCATATAAAAGACTCGCAAACAATCCATGAAAAGAAATTATCCACTCACAGACTAGCGTAACGCGATGCGCGTTAACCCGTAATCCGGCAGAAAGTCCTTCGCCAAACAACGATCACGAACCCCTGAATAATCACAATAACCATTTCTCAAAATCATAACTCGACAATTCAAATCAAATTACGAGAAACCACCATTCTCGGAAACAAATATTCCGAATACGACGAATCGTCAAAAATCCGATATGTACATCACAATACCTCGCTATACTTTCGGACGCTCAACTCGAAAAACGAACCTCCCCACTGCGATCAGGGCACGATTTCGAGTGAAATGACATGCAACTTGTCGAAAATCCAAAAAGTCAAACTTTGACCGCCGTTGACCACTGCCCACGGCGGCGCCGCCACTCGAACTGAAAATTCCACGGCGGAGCAACCTCTATTCCATGCAAAACCACCCACTGAGCAACTTTCTCAACTGCAACGAAGGCCAATTCTCACTCTAACCATGCCAATTTCATGATAAACCGAATTGTTCCCAAAATTTCAAATCCAAAATTCTCCATACACAAGCAAAATTGGAACTCCAAACTTACATGGTAGCTTGTAGGTGATGAGGGCTACAAAGCCCACTCAAAATTTCATCTCAATTCGGCCAAAAATATGGAACCCGAAATCACCAAGTTTCACTCCATTTCTTGCCAGAAATTCCTCACTCCACCGGCCACCTCGCCGTGAAAAGAGGCCGGGGCTAGACTCGTGACATCAAGGCGAAGAGAACGGGGTAGGAACCAAGCCACGGGGTGGCCGGAATGAACTCCGTCGCCGGCGAGCACCGTACGGCGTCGCGCCACCTTCTCTCCACCGAGCTTGACTCGGTCAAAGCTCATTAATTCCAGGTTTGACTTTCCCATTATAGAACCTTCACTATTTATAGCTTTCCCAATTAGGAAACTTCCATAATTATCCATTTCGACGAACTTTAAACATCCGTAACTCTCGCGTCGTAACTCTGATTCCGATAATTCTCGCGACCAAAAACTCGTCTCGACATGATCTTCAATAATCACCCGAAGTCACACACATCGACCAAACGGATAAAAAGTCAACTGCTCAACCCAAACACATACATAATCCGACTAAACAAACAACAATCGGAAATATTCACAACTAAATCTTTGTAACTCAGAAAAATGCTCCGGAAGTTCCTACGAGCTTGAAATTAAATTCTGAACAACTTCCGTGAAGAAGCTGAAACCAAATTCTCGTCCGGTAATTTAGTCGTTAAGAGCACCACCATTTAAATCCGAACTTCAAATATTCATAATTAATTCCTCGGTCGTCCAAATAACGATCCGGAACTGCCCACGAACTCGAAATCACACATATAATGACTCTCGAGAAGAGACTCAACTCCAATTCTCGGCCAATAATTAAGTCGTTAACAAGCCTGGCAATTCAAATAACTGTCGAAAATCCGCGACTACGCAGTAACTCACAAATCAAGCTGATTATACTTCTGATTCTGGTCCGGGTCGTCACATAACCTCTCTTGATTGTAGCCACAAGCGTAGTCTAGAGATGTTTTCGGCAATTTGTAGTAGTTTGTACTGAACCACGGTTCGGATTATTGAATCCAATGCCGTGACTCACACTAGTACTTGTGATTTTGATTCATATAATCTTTGGCATGTACGACTGGGACACTCAGGTCATGATATGATGATCAAAATCTTGAAAAATACTTATGGTCATCCGTTCTTTAGAGCCATGAAACATGTGGGATTACCTATTTCCATCAGTTTTGATGGTGAAGTTGAGCCTACTTATCTCAATCCTAACTTGGTCTCCACGACAAGTATAGTACCTTCCCAATAACATATTGTTAAGGAATTGTGCGTTATCCCACCAGATGCTTATGTTGCCATCTCTGATGCGCATCACTCATTTTGTAAAGCTTTTTCTTTAGCAAAGTTGACGGCTCGTCCTTCTTTTGCTGTTGATAATAATGAAAATATTCCATTCATACAAAGGTTCCAAGGTGATATTTATGGATCTATCAAACCTGAATGCGGACCATTTAAATATTTCATGCTTTTGATAGACGCATCAACGCGATAGTCACACGTTGCTTTGTTATCCACAAGGAATGTTGCGTTTGCAAAACTCATAACTCAAATCATTAAGCTCTGGGCTCACTACCCAGACTATCCAATCAAGTCTATTAGATTGGATAATGCAGGAGAGTTTACATCAATGTCTTTTGATGATTACTGCATGTCTCTTGGGACTGATGTTATACATCCCGTTCCCCACGTTCATTCTCATAATGGTTTAGCAGAGGCTCATATCAAGCGGTTATAGCTTGTGTATAGAGCTTTGGTAATGCATATAAATTTACCGGTCTCTACTTAGGGTTATGCAGTGTTACACGCAGTAATGCTTCTTCGTTTTAGACTTGTTGCCCGTTAACCATTCAGTGCGTACCAGTTGGTAACTAGATATGAGCCTGATATTTCACATTTATGCATTTTTGGTTATGCGGTCTATGTGCCTATTATACTTCCACAGCATACTAAGATGGGTCCTCAACAAAGATTGGGCATTTATGTTGGTTTTGATCCACTTATCATCAACATTGTGAATTCTTCACATGAGGTTGTCTCTGATTATAGTTATGCCCTTGAATCACAATTGACATCTCTAGGGGATGCTCTAAAACCTTTTGTGATATCAGAGAACCCAGAAATATCACTTAGAACAAATGATGCACACGTTCTTATGGATAGATCTTCCATGTTAGTTGATGATTTGTATTCTTATTTCTTTGCTCATGAGATTATTAATGACAATGAAGTGGAACCCTGCTCAGTTGATGAATGTCAACGTAGAGCAAATTGGCCAAAAAGGAAATAAGTAATCCAGGCTGAACTAGACTCTCTAAATAAAAGGCAAGTTTTCGGTTCAGTTGTGCTAGCCCACCAAATGTTAAGCCAGTTAGACATAAATGGGTCTTTGTTCATAAGCGTAATGAGAAGAATGAGATCTTGCGTTATAAAGCTAGACTTGTAGCGCAGGGTTTCTCTCAGCGCCCTGGAATTGATTATGAGGAGACGTATTCTCCAATTATGGACATCATTACCTTCCGTTACCTGATAAGCTTGGTAGTGTCCGAAAAGCTTAGTATGCAGCTGATGGATGTGGTTATTGCATATCTCTATAGAGATCGTGATTCAGAGATATACATGAAAATGCCAGATAGCATTGCTATACCCAAATCAAGTAACTATAAACCACAGAGTGCTCATGTTATAAAGTTGAGACGTTCACTGTATAGATTGAAGCAATCCGGTAGGATGTGGTATACACGCCTCAGTGACTACTTGATTGGAAATGGATATAAGAATGATGATTTATGCTCATGCGTGTTCATTAAAAGAACAAGATATAGATTTGCTATAGTAGCTGTCTATGTTGATGATATGAATATCATCAGAACTCTTAAAGAGATCAATGAGACAATTTGCTACTTGAAATCTCAATTTGAGATGAAAGACCTAGGTAGGACTCAATTTTGTCTCGAATTAGAGCTAGAATATCGAGTTGGTCGAATTCTTATTCACCAGTCTGCTTATGTCCAAAATATGCTCAAGCGATTCAATATGGAAAAAGCACACCTTATTAGCACGCCAATGGTGGTACGCAGTCTGGACCCCAAGAAAAATATGTTTCGTCTATTAGATGAAGATGAGGAGATCTTGGGAGCTGAAGTTTCATATCTTAGTGCCATTGGGGGCCATTGGAGATTTGTTATATATAGCTTAGTGCACACGTCCAGATATTACATTCTTAGTGAACTTGTTAGCAAGATTTAGCTCTGCATCTACGCAACGTCATTAGAATGGAGTGAAACAACTCTTCAGATACTTGAAATGTTCTATTGACTTGGGTTTATTCTCCCCTCACAAAAAATACAGAGAAAAACATGAAATTCTCAGAAAAGAGAAAATTGAAGCGAATTCTGGGGATTTCGACCCGTCGAGGGATTCTCTGGACCCATCGAAAAATGGTCCTTCTTCGAACAGTTTTCATGCTATCCCCTATTCTAAAACACTTATTGATGTGTTGGTTGGATTTGCTGATGTTGGTACCTTTTTGACCCACACAAAGGTCTTTCACATACCGATTATGTTTTCACCATGGGAAACACGACAATCTTGATACACGGCTTTACTAAGTACTAAATAAACACTTAACACTCAACAAAAACGCATAAGTAATTAAAACCTTTTTTTGTAGATGTAGTATTGATAAGTAGGGTATCGTTCTTAACCGAGGATTGATGGTGCATGCATGACTACGCTATGGTTAATGGAGGGATTTTAAAGAGGTTTTAATTAATTCCTATTAAAGACAGAAAAATGGTTAGTAAACGCATAGAGAAATCCTAGGTTCTAACATGCTTCACTCATAAACAAGTAGAAAACAAGCAAGAACAAAGAACCCTAAACATGTTTACTAGACCGAAAATAAACCTAACTAATATATTTACAAGTGATCGACCCATCTTATTTACCAACGTCTTACACTTAAGTCATATTATATGCTCCCTATTAATTATCTAAGTCTTTAGCCGATTACATGTATGATCATTTATTGTGCTTCGGGAATTTGCCCTCTGACACGCCTATCAACTTGACAAAGATTTGCCTTAGCCTAAATTGATGCATTAAGACTAACATGTTCGACTAAATCCTAAGACTCAAAATAAGTTACACAGAATATTTCAAAACTGTAAACAAAAAACTTTTATTCAAAGGTTAAGTTGGAGCTAGTCTCCCACGTTGGAAAGATTAAGAAAAATAAAAGACTCAAAGTTTTAAAAAAAAACTTCTAAGCCCTTAGCAAAAGTTTGTCTCAGAAATTTTCTTAAGTATATGGCGATTGAGTCACAAGATTTCATAGTGAAAAGTTCAAAAATTTCTAGAACATATAATCATGTCATGAACAAGACTTGGAGTAAACAATGGTAAAGTTAAAGCTATGCATGTTTCGAACAAGTTTAAACCAATCTCACATGGGTGCACTCATCATATTTTCACTCACGAAAAGGGTTTAACTCAAAATATATATGTGTTCAACGAAAAACCTTATAAAAAAATGAATTACTTGCACAAATGAACCAACCCATATGCTTACTCATACCATTTACTCAACCAATTGAAGGCTACTCATCTTAAGGATTATAAAGGACTTTAGAAAGGTTGTAATGGGGCTGAGGCTAAGGCATTCGAAATTTAGGTATGTGGTGATAAAAACGTTCAAAAGACTTAGTCAACACTTAGGAAATCCAAACCCCATCATTACTTAGGTGTCAAAACTTCAAAAACAAAGGCCAAATTTCTTTTTTTGGGGCTTAACTTCATTCTAAACTTCACTTGTCTAAACTTTTACACTTAGAACATTTGCCGGAAAGCTTATATATTTTTTCTTTTCTTTTCTTTTGCTCTCGAATTCTTTCTTTTTTTCAAACTTTTGGACAAGTCTTCCCTTCCTTTGTATTCTTTCATCATCTTCTCGCCACATCTTGATGTGCTAGCTTCGAAATCTCTTCACCAAGTCTTTGAACAAGGGTTGGAAACTCTACATTAGGCTAAGTGTTTAGATATGTATATGGCAATGAAAGAAAATGCTTAACGTAGGCACAAAGGGGTAATCTAAGGGTGTCGCAACTCCTGCGCACGAAAGGACACATGGATTTTCTGGTTTAAGTGGTGGAAACTTAATTTGCCTTTAATCATATCCAAAATCAAAGCATATATCAACTTAAAAGCATTGTAAATCTACATGTGACGACCCGAACCAGAATCAGTTGTGTATTCTACACGATTTACGAGATTGGTCATAGTCGCAGTTTTATGATATATGTGTGGTTTGTTGATTCTATTCGCGACTATATTTTCGGCTGAGAATTTGAGTTGAGTGTCTTCACGGAAGTTGTAGAGTACGTGATTCCAAGCTCGTGGACGGTTCCGCATGATTTTTCTGATAACCGAGAAATATAATACGATTATTTGAAGTTTCAGTTTTCGACAAGTTTATTCGATTGTTTCGTGTTTATCCGAATTGTGATGGTTATCCATATCGAATCGTCGATCGACCCGAGGCGCGAGTATAAATATCGAAAATAGTCGTAAAATCGTCGAAAAACACTGTTTGAGTTTTGACCTGCGTTGACTTTCCAAAAAAGGAAGTTGTTGACCGTTGACCGAGGGAGAACTTTCCAGTTTGGTCTTCGCCGTCCGACGTCCATTTTCCGGCCACCTCCGACCTTGTTGAAGGTATGGTTCGCTTCTCCTTACGATTTTGAGTTGATTGGTGTTTAGTTTTGTGAAGTTTGATGAGGTTTCGATGGAACCCGAATCGGGTTTGGATTCCGGGTTTCGCCGTGATGGGGGGTGGCTCTCCGGCGAGCCACGGTGGCTGAGAGGTTGGGGGTTCGCCTCCCCTTGGCCTAGGGATGCTCCCCATGTGGTTTGTTTTGAGTTTGGTTAAGGAATTTGTGGAATCCGATTTGGTCACCGGAGTTGGAAATTCCGAACTGTTTCGAGGTGAATTGGCCTAGTTCCGGTGAGATTTGGCCTTGGTGCTAGTTGAGGAAAGGCTTGGGCTCGAGGAGACCTTGAATTCTGGAGAATCTCGCCATGAAATTCCACCGTTGACGGCGCGCCGCTGCCGGCGGCGGCAGTCAACGGCGGAGCTCCGGCGAGGGGTTGACTTTTTGGTTTTCGACGTTTTTAATGTCGTTTTTCTCGTAATCGCGCCCTGATTATCGTCCAGAGGTTTTCGGATTGATTTGGGTAGCGGATTGTCAGTCGAGGGTTTCGAGTGGTGATTTCGGGAATTTCGTTAATCATTTTGTACTGCATTGTATATTTCCGGGAACGGTTGGTTTCCGTGGTTAAGTACAGAGTTGTGGGTTATGTTTTTGATCAGTTATGTTTATGAATGTTCAGGAGATCGAGATCAAGATCGAGATCGTGCTGCTGGCGAGGATCTTCCGCCGGACCTCAAGATTAGCGCGAGTGCGCGTTTTGCTCACCTGTGAGTAGACAATTTATTTTCACGGAATGATTGCGAGTCTTTTTATACGATTTACGAACTTGAACATGCGTACGAGATTATGTTTTATATGAGCATGTGTTATACGATTATGCTTCTATTATATGCATTATTATATTGCTTTACGCATATGCATCGAAATATTTATGATTTGGTTTACACAGAGTACAGTCGTAGTTTATGTTGTTTTATCGATACACACGCATCCCGGCTGATCCCCGAGGGTGCCTACCAGGGGGAACTGTACCTTGTGCCGATGTATTTCCGGGTAGGTACAATTATCTGTTTCTTGTGCCGAGGTATTTCCGGGTGGAAACAGTTACCCTGACCTTTCTGGCTAGAATCACGTGTAGGTCTGGGATCCTGTGATTCAGACTGTACTAGCACGGACGTGTCCATGAGTGACCCCGTGGGATTTTTACTTGCATGCTCAGTACGCTGGAGGAGTATGTATTACCTCGTGTACTATTTGTTTATTTATACATCTGGACTCGGATATGTTATTTTAATATATATATATATCAACTGGTGAAAGACATTTATTTTCGTCCACTCACTCTAACGATTTTCATGTCTTTCCCCGGGCTTTTCGGTTTCCGTGCCCAGATGCAGTTCAGGTTCTGGTGTTTCACGTCGCGGTTGGAGGCTAGTGATCTGAGCTACCTGTGTTTTCCGGTAGGTTCTTGTTTCGCTTACTAATGTGTATATTATATATATTTACACTAGAGGTCGCTCTGATATATTCTGATACATGTTTTATACGGATTTTCTCGGATATATTATATTATACAAATATGTTTTATGTTTATTGATTATCATATGATGTTGAGAAATCCGGATGGGATTGGTGCGCACGGTTTGGCTTTTGTGGCATAGGACGAAGTGTTATTTTCAGGGTGCAGGTTTATGCAATTCTACGTTAGTAATGAAACTCTGCCGAAATTTTGAAAGGTTTTCGTTGGTTCGTGTTTTCAGAAGGGGTTCGATTTTGATTTGGGCAACTGAATCGAGGTTGGGTCCTTTCACTACATGAGTATGTTCTAGTAAGCTCTAGTTCATTGAAATCTATGGCAAGCAATTAGATGAGGCATGTATTATTTTTGAGACATAATGCACGAAATTCATTCTCAAAAGAAATAATGTAGGCTCAAAAACTCAATTTAAGGTTGTATGATTTAAAACTCATTCTAACATACAAAATCTGTACCATGTTTAAGCAAACCATATCCATTACATGTCATGACAATCAAAATATCTAACTTAGCACAAGAAATCAGTTTAGTGTTTTCCAACGCCATTTATGTTCTTTTTTTTTTGTTCTTTTTCATCATAGACTATCCAAGGGCATCCTAATAATGAAAAAGACTTTCAAACAAGCGTAGATTTAGTGCTTATCTTCTTTAGGCAACCAAATGAAATGGCCAGTTGGCGAGAGAGACCAAGAGAGGTAGGAGTGATTTTCGAGCTTGTCTTTTCTCACATCTAAAACCTGTCTTAGAAACCGTCCCCTTCTAGACACCAAACCACTCAGATTTCTTACTAAAAGACAAATGTTCATCCACTACACTAAATTACAACGAAATACACTAAGTATGACTTAAAATATATTTTTTTTTAGGGCATCATCCGCCGGAAAGTTTCAATGTCCGCCCGTTTTTGTAATTTTATGACTCAAACAAAGTTGTAAACCCCTCCCCCACATTAAACTCTACATTGTCCTCAATGTATTAAAGGAAACATAGAACTAAGTATGAAGAGAGAGACCCACGAAAATTTTAGCTAAGTAAAGTAAATAAGCAATGAAATTAAAAAGATAAGGGAGGAGAGAACAAATCCTTGACGATTCTTCCATTGGGTTGCCTCTCAACAAGCGCTTGTTTTTTAGCATCTTACACCCTAGACATGAATTTCTTTATGTTGTGTTTGACGGGATTAGGTCCTCAAGCCGTGAGTCGTCAATAATTTCTTCCTTAATGATCGAATGATATGGCTTTAAACGGTGGCCATTAACCTTGAACTCATTGCCGGATATTAGGCTTTTGATAAGGACTGCTCCATGGGAAAATACTTCGAGAACAATGAATGATCAAATCCATCTAGAGTGTAGCTTTGCCGGAAATATCTTAAGTCGAGAATTGAATAAAAGAACTTGCTGGCCAATGATGAAGTTCTTGCGTTGGATCATTTTATCATGGAACATCTTTGTTTTCTCCTTGTAGATCCAAGCATTGTCGAAAGCATTATTCCTTATCTCCTCAAGTTCACATAATTGTAACTTTCGATGCAAACCAGCCGCAACGGCGCCAAAATTGATACATGGCTTTACTAAGTACTAAATAAGAACTTAACACTCAACAAAAACGCATACGCAATTAAAATCCTTTTTTGTAGATGTAGCATTGATAAGTAGGGTATCGTTCTTAACCGGGGATTGAGGGTGCATGCATGACTACGCTATGGTTAATGGGAGTATTTTAAAGAGGTTTACATTAATTCCTATTAAAGACAGAAAAATGGTTAGTAAACGCATAGAGAAATTTTAGGTTTTAACATGCTTCACTCATAGACAAGTAGAAAACAAGCAAGAACACAGAACCCTAAACATGCTTACTAGACCGAAAATAAACCTAAGTTATATATTTACAAGTGATCGACCCATCTAGTTTACCAACGCCTTACACTTAAGTCATATTATATGCTCCCTATTAATTATCTAAGTTTTTAGCCGATTACATGTATGATCATTTATTGTGCTTCGGGAATTTGCCCTCTAACACGCCTATCAACTTGACAGGGAATTTTCCTTAGCCTATATTGATGCATTAAGACTAACATGTTCGACTAAACCCTAAGACTCAAAATAAGTTACACATAAAATTTCAAAACTGTAAACAAAGCACTTTTATTCAAAACCAAAATACAAATGTTTACAAGGATAAGTAGGAGGATTAGAGTTACACTTTAAGCTCGGGAATTTGCCCTACGCCTCTAATGTAGTCATCCCTCTATGGAGATGGGGAGCATCTAAGGGAATTTGCCTTATAGTCTACTCGGTAGAGGTAGGAAGCTTTTGGGTGGTGGAGTATGGTGGATCCTTGAAAAATTTTGAACTTTGGGAGAGGAGAAGAGTGTTTGCAGAGCTATTGGCTTCTAAGATGAGTGATGCTTGAGAAGAGAGACATCCTCTTATATTTATAGGCAATGAATGAGTCTTTTCCTCTCCAAACTAGGGATTCCTGGTGTACGCGGGTAAATCTGTCAACCTATCTTGAAACGTTTTTCTGGGAGTTCTAAAGCTTAGAAAATTGTAATTTTGGAATCTTTGGAAAGATCAGCTCAAGAGCTTGAAGAAGAAATATATGATCACTATATTTGGAGTTGAATTGCAGATTCTGTGATCCGTTGAAAATTGATGAGCTGGCAGGCATATTTTCTTCTTTCTACTAGGAGTAGGGAAATCTTGATATTTCCATATCTTGTATTTCTTGAGCTCCAAGTAATTTTGGCCGAACCTACCATATATTGTAGGATATTTTGATCTTCAAATAAGGCACTTTTGAGATACTTGATACTTTTGATCCTTCATCTATTCGGTAATATCTCCTTGCTTGATTTCGCCCAAAATGCTTGCTAATATTCGATCCACCATTTGAAATGTCTTCATTTTGCCTTGCATCATTTTAGTAACTTGAGAAGACCGTTTTGGATCCATATTTTGCCACGTCATTCCTAGTTGATTTAGGAAACTTCTCCACTTAGCTCATTTTATGCTCCAAATCACCTCTTTTATTGTTCTCCTTTATTATAAGCCTAAAAACAATAAAGTAAGTAAGAAACAAGAATACTAAGGTAAAATCAAAGTAAAATGTAGAGAGAAATGCGTTAAGAATCGAGCATAAAATGCGTTGATCAAATCTCTTGGAGATTAACAAAGTAAACCCTTATTGCTACTTCCTCAAATCATTCTAAGATAATTGCTTTGCATGAAGCAGTTAGAGAATGTGTTTGGCTTAGGTCAATCATAGGTCATATTCGAGGCTCTAGTGGATTGAAATCTACTATTACTGATCTCACTTGCATCTTTGAGGATAATGTTGCATGCATTGAACAAATAAAGTTGGGTTACATTAAGGGTGGCAATACAAAACATATATCGCCAAATTTTTTCTTTAATCAGCAACAACACCAGTTGTTGAATACTGATGTGAACCAGATTAGTTCTACTAATAATATTGCGGACTTGTTTACCAAGCCACTTCCTAAATCTACTTTTGTGAAACATGTGAGAGACATTAGTATACAAAGATTATCTGAACTCCTAGACTAAGTTTATAGTCAGGGGGAGTCTACATCACATGTAGTAGCTTTAGTAATTGGTGCGTTGTACTCTTTTTTCCTTAGACCAAGATTTTGTTTTACCCATGAGGTTTTTGTTTGCTTGGCAAGATTTTTAATGAGACAACAAATCATGCATCATTCTTATGGCCATCGACACAAGAGGGAGTGTTTAAAGAGATTTATTCTCTATTTATCCAGGTGTGTGTCTTGTCCTAATTAGATACGGATATTAATTAAATAGATACAGAGAATCTCTGTTATGTTAAGATAGTTATTGTAACAGATTATATCAGCATATATTTAAGGCATTCTATCAATAAGAAGAGTAACTACATTATGTCTATTATACTTTCTCATACAACATTTATAATATATATTACATAAATAAATATGATCAAACGGTTTTCGATAAGGCTTATTTTTGAAGCACGGATGATGCTTGGATGATATCAAATCTAAAAGATGAATAATTTCATTGATCGAGTTATTTGTTAATTTTATGTCAAATGGAAGTTGACAAGGTATCCAATGTGAAATTTTACACTGTATAAGATTTGTATGTATATATATGTGTGTTGAATGTGATGAGAAATTTAGGATTTGCCACCAAACTCAAATGCATTTATGGTGTAGCAGCACAAAAGTGTGCAAGATAATTGTATACATTTTTTCAGGTCCAGGATCTTTATTTTGCCACATATTGCTAGAAGCTAACTTCTTAACTAACACCATAGCTCAAACTACATAGGATCCACAATACTATGATTACTACCATTTAGAGCATCTTCAATGGCGCTCTCTATTTTTTCAATAAATTTGTTGAAAAAATAGCTAAAAGTTAAATATTTAGGGAGCCAAAAAATTATATTCCAACCATGCATAAAATATAGGGAGCCAAATTTAATGCATCTACTTTTAACAGTATTTTTCTAATAATTTCATTAAACTCTTAATCTATTTATAATTAACAAAACTTCAAAGAAATAATATAAAATATTTTATAAATTAAAATCTATAATATTGAAAAACAAATAGGCAGCCACATTGAATTTATAATAGTTTTGTTTGAAAATTATTTGATTTACAAATCATTTATTTTTGACCTAAATACAAATAATAAAATATGCCATAAATTAAATTCTTCAAATTATAACAATCATCATGTAATCATTTTTATCATATAAAAACTACTTTAATTGATGTTTCAAAAACTTTAGGAGCTTCTTTCTCTTTCCTCAAATTTAAGAGTTCTTAAGGGTTTCCCTATTTTAGGAATTTAATAGGGAGCATGAATGAGAGCTAAAAATTGAACTTTTCTCTATTTTTTATTTAAGGATCTAATAGAGAGTCCATTAAAGATGTTGTTAGAGTGTTCTAGCTAGTTTTGTCGTACCCCTCTAAATCGATTTTTAGGTTTAACCTATGAGGTAGAGGCCGTGAACTCTTTTTAGTTGGTCGTATATTTTTCCCATATCGGACAAGAAAAACGGTCAATAGTAAGTTTTGACTTGAGTACGAAAACCTGAAAAACGAAACTAAGAAACAGGAAAGTGGTGATGACCCGAGTGACCTGAGTGAGTAATAAGTTATAGAAGTAGAGGGAGGGAAATTTGGAGGCATTCATATTGTTGACGAAAAGTTTAAAAATTTGTGAACAAAGGAAACGGAACGGTGGGCATGAAAAGATGAAATGCCATTAACTGTCATTTATTGCCTTCACCTACACTCGGAACTGCACTCTTCCATGGTATTCAATGCTCTTCCCTCTCTCTCTCTGCAACCACATGCAACAACCCATTACTGTCTCTTTAATCTGCTGCCTTTCAAGAATGGGAAATTCACCTCCTCCCTCATCATCACCATTCACCACCCAATACACTTTAACACTAGCTACAACCTAGCTAGCTAGATACTCCTTCCATTCTCCAACCTGGAACAAAGACCACCACTTTGATTTTTCTACTTTGCTCGAATGCTTCAACTGACATGAGTTTCTGAGGAGGAGAGACAATTCAGCTCGGTTGAGGGCTCCTGGTACGTGGGTTTTTACTTTCAGCAGATTCTGCTCTCGTTTTCTCTTCAATCATGGAAATTTAGTTTCGCTGTTGTCTTTGTCTCTCTCGCACTCGTTGGGATTATGGAGAAAAGAAAAGTGTTTCACTTGTGCACTTTACACTACTGTCTTGTGGGGGTTGGCATAAGTCAGTTTCATCAGCAGTGTACTTAGTTTTATCTTTGGATATTCAGATTGGAGTGATGGGAGTATGTTTTGGAGATTTATTGATCTGGGTTCTTCAGGTTGTAGTTTTGTCCAACTTATGGTGGTGCTTAGGTTCAGGACTAGGCTCTATGTCCCTGATTGCAGTTTCGTATGGTGAAAAGGGTCCAGTTTTCTGTGGTTTAAACTTAAATGGGTCTAATCTTGTGAGCTGCTATGGTTCAAACTCGGCCATAACATATGGAACCCCAATTCGTTTCCCATTTATTGGTCTAACTGCTGGTGATGGCTTTGTTTGTGGTCTTCTCATGGATTCTAACCAACCCTATTGTTGGGGAAGCAGTGTCATTATTCAAACGGGTGTCCCTCAGCCCATTATTAGAGATGCCCAGTATGTAGAAATCAGTGCTGGTGTTCACCATTTGTGTGGCTTGAGAAAACCTCTTACAGGAAGGCTCAGAAACATGTCCTTTGTGGACTGTTGGGGCTATAACATGACCAGAAACTATGTCTTTGATGGTCAGATCCAGTCTATTTCAGCAGGAGAAGAGTTCAACTGTGGATTGTTTTCGCAAAACAGGACCGTGTTTTGTTGGGGGAATGATCAGACAAGTAGTATAGTTATGCATTTGATCCCACAAGGTGTCAGGTTCCGGAAGATTGCAGCTGGAGGGTATCATGTCTGTGGTATTTCTGAAGGTGTGAGTTCTAGAACTCTTTGTTGGGGAAGAAGCTTGGAAGATGAAGAAAAACTCTCAATGTCAGTTGCGTATTCAGGTCAAGGCAATATTGATTCACCTCCGAAGGACCCCATGCTTTCGATTGTTGGAGGGAGGTTCCATGCGTGTGGAGTCAAGAGCTATGGCCATGGTGTCATTTGCTGGGGATATACTGTGAATCCAAGTGCACCGGTTCCCAAGGGTATCAAGGTTTATAAGATTGCTGCAGGAAATTACTTCACTTGTGGAATACTGGCCGACAAATCATTCTTACCTGTTTGTTGGGGTAATGGTTTTCCGACTTCACTTCCATTACCAGCTTTGCCGACTACATGCAGGTCTGCTCCATGTGCTCCTGGTTTCTTTGAATTCCTTCATAATGGTGCCTCTTGTAAAGATCCCAACTCTCACATCTGCATGCCCTGCAGCACTGACTGTCCTGCTGAAATGTACCAAAAAGCCGAATGTACATTGAAATCTGATAGACAGTGTGATTATAACTGTTCTATTTGTTCCTCAGTTGAATGCTCCTCGAATTGTTCTTCATTGTACTCCAATTCGAAGAAAAATGAAAGGTTCTGGTCGCTGCAATTGCCTGTTATTATTGCAGAGATTGCCTTTGCTGTTATACTGGTCAGTGTAGTGTCTCTGACTGCAGTTTTATATGTTCGCTACAAGTTACGTGATTGTCGGTGCAGAGGAAAAGATTTGAAGTCTTCAAAGAATGGTTCTCCTTTCCAGAAAGACATTGGCAAGGTTCGTCCAGACTTGGATGATTTGAAGATAAGGCGAGCGCAGATGTTCACTTACGAGGAGCTGGAGAGAGCAACATCTGGGTTTGAAGAAGAGTCTGTTGTGGGAAAGGGAAGCTTCTCGTCTGTTTTCAAAGGTGTTTTGAAAGATGGAACAGTTGTTGCTGTCAAGAGGGCTATAATGTCTCCAAACATGCAAAAGAACTCTAAAGAGTTCCACACTGAGCTAGACTTGCTTTCAAGACTAAACCATGCTCATTTACTGAACCTGCTTGGCTATTGTGAAGAAGGTGGAGAGAGGCTTCTTGTGTATGAGTTCATGGCCCATGGATCATTGCATCAACACCTCCATGGGAAGAACAAAGCCTTGAGAGAGCAATTGGATTGGGTTCGAAGAGTCACAATCGCAGTTCAGGCAGCTAGGGGAATCGAATACTTGCATGGTTACGCGTGCCCACCTGTGATTCATCGAGATATCAAGTCTTCAAATATCCTCATTGATGAGGAACACAATGCACGAGTAGCTGATTTTGGTTTGTCACTATTGGGGCCTGCAGATAGTAGTTCTCCATTGGCGGAGCTACCAGCTGGAACTCTCGGGTATCTTGATCCAGAGTACTATAGACTTCACTACCTAACCACCAAATCTGATGTGTATAGTTTTGGTGTTCTGTTGTTGGAGATTCTTAGTGGCAGAAAAGCCATTGATATGCAATACGAAGAATCAGGAAACATAGTCGAGTGGGCAGTGCCATTGATAAAGGCAGGTGAAATGATTTCAATATTGGATCCAGTTCTGAAACCCCCAGCAGATGTTGAAGCATTGAAGAGAATAGCAAATGTAGCTTGCAAATGTGTGAGGATGAGAGGCAAGGAGAGGCCATCAATGGATAAAGTGACGACAGCGCTGGAACGAGCTCTTGCACTGCTAATGGGCAGCCCCTGTAATGAGCAGCCGATTCTCCCTACTGAGGTGGTGTTGGGAAGCAGTAGAATGCATAAAAAGTCATCACAAAGATCATCAAACAGATCAGTCGAAACTGATGTTATAGATGTCGAGGATCAGAGGGTTGAGTTTAGAGCTCCTTCATGGATCACATTTCCTAGCGTTGCGTCTTCCCAGAGGAGGAAATCATCGGTTTCAGACGCCGATGCTGATGGGAAGAACTCCAGTGAAGCTAGAAATTTGGGAAATGGTGGTGATGGGTTGAGGAGTTTGGAGGAAGAGATCGGGCCTGCTTCACCTCAAGAGAAGTTATTCTTGCAGCATAATTTTTAAACTGACCAAAACCATGCTGCCTCCAGTTGATTGATCTATCATCTGTGTGTGTTGTTGACAAATTTGCATTTAGTTCATTTGTTAAATTGTGCAACCAAAAACATGTAATTTCCTGGTAGCAAAGCTTGTTCATGCTAATATCCCAGTGATCACACCTATATACTCTCACAGTTTTTTTATTTTTTAGATCATAAACAAGCAAGGCAAAAAATAAAAATAAGTATACATTTACAAAAGTGCCCTCACGCAGGATCGAACTACGGACCTTCAGTTTACAAGACTGACGCTCTACCACTGAGCTATAAGGGCTATTGCTGTGTTTTTCTAAGATCCCTAAATCTATTCAAATTTTTATTTAGATTGCTAGTTATATTAAGATGAATTAAACCAATCTCAGATTAAATTTCTAAAAGTCCCCGATATCAGCACCGAATGAGCGGCTTGCATGGATAAGTGTACTTATGTGACATATTTTAAATTTTGATCATTCTCATTGGTGACAAATATTACTAAAATTATTGTCGAAATACACCGTTAATCATTTCGTCTCAAACGAATGTAAAAAAATACTTGACGTAGCAACAGCTCTGCCGTCGTCCCTTGTCAACCTCGTCGCCTCCTCCGCTCGCCCGTCGTCGCCTCCATGAAGCCTCTACCTTGTCCCCACCACCGATGCCATGCTGCTGCTACTGTTGCATAAACACAAACAAATCCATATTTCCATTTCAAACGCAAACAACAAATGCATAAACAATAAATCTCAAACAATAAGTTGCAGATCGAGCATGTGTGCTTAGGAAGATCAAAGGCGTAGGATGATGCCGAGCGCGAGGCGAAACAAGAGCCCGAGGCTTGACCTTTTGAGTTGCTGCTCAAAAAACTCATTTCGACCTCGGACGGCACATGGAGAGAGATCGAGAAGTGAGAATCGGTTGTGAGCTCGAGCAGGAGCGAACTGAGACGGAGGACGCGAAGCGCTGGTTTGTGGCAGCGACGGCGACCGAAGGAGGAGCTTGAGAAAAAGAAGCCGAGGGCAGTACGATGCGACTTCTCCCCAAGCTCATGGAGGAGAGGTAACGAGTAGTGGTCATGATAGGAAGACAAAGCTAGGCTGGAAGAGAGGGTTGCACATCCTGGAAACAACGATTGCTTGGTGGCCGAAAGCTAAAGGGGCGGCCAGGAAGCAACGGTTGTGCGGCGGCCAAGAACCGACGGTTTCAAGGCAGCCAAGAGCTGAAGGCGCGACTTCAAAGCGAAGGCTCTCCACAGAGACCGGGAGCTCGACGGCGATCTGCAACATGTCTAAAAGTAAAACTAGAAAAATAAGTGTAAAATATCTCAAAAAGACGTAAAATACCCCTCAAAATCTTTGCAAATTGCACGTGAATGAAACTTTATTCTTCTTTTAACGTCATGTGTTTTTTAAAGTTCGTTTGAGACGGAGTGATCAAAGTGAATAATGGTGTAATTCGATAGTGACCTTAGTGATATTTGTCATAAATGAGCTTTCAAAATTTCGAACGTATCATACATGAATGATCATTTGAGCAATTTTCTCCATTACTTATGAGTGGGTAGACATTCTTCGTTATGTTTAAGGAAAATATATTCATGATCTTTCTGTGTGTGTTTTGTCATAATTAGATTAGAAGTAGAGATTCTATCGATCCTTAATTTTTCGGGATATTGGTTGTAGTTGATTGTAATGCATGTATTTAAGGTCATATATCAATAAATAAATATACAAGTTCAATCTAAAGTTATTGTGTACACTTTTAGCATTCAACATGTTATCAGCACGATTTGAGTTAATAGCTATCACCACAGAGAAAAGAAAAACCCTAACCCTAAAATACCAAATTACGTCTACCGCCAATCACTTCTTCCGTCACCGATCACTGTCACCAGTCCTCCACCACTGATTATCACCACTGATCAACGAAAAATTTGCAAACTCCCTGCAAGCATCTTCTCCCAAATTTCTCACAAATGCGGTCATAACGAGCTTAACACTCGTTGAAGATAAATTTTCTAACATCCTCGAATTAGAGATTATGTTGAAAAACTTAATTTCTACCACACCTTAGATGTAGGACTAGATTTAGTTTGATTACTGCTTTGGATTATATTGTGATATAACCATGTCGAGAATAAGAGATTTCATCACCTCTTTACTCAAAAAGTTTGATTAGTGACGGTTTTGGAGAAGTCACGGTTATAAGTAAATATCACAGTTTGTGAATATCAAGGTATATTGAAAGAAAAAAAAAAGGAAATTGATATAAGTGAATGATTTTGATTGTCACAATTTTTGGGTGTGGTATGAAGCCACCATTTATTGGACACCGATTTTTGCGACCATACATCTTGGATCACATTCTTAATCTCTAAACTTGATATTATTGATCGTGGTTTTTGATCGTTACTAATTATTTCCTTTGTCTATTTTGTAGATGACTACATCAACTGAGCCAGCTAGGCCAAAATTTGACATCCTTGATGCTAATGAAAAAGAGTTTCATCGCTGAGTTTCCGATGTAGAGATACTTTCATCGAAAAGGATTTCACCAGCACCATCCACCCACCAACTAGTGTAAATGTAGTTCCACTGACTCTAGCAGGTAAAGCTCAAGCCCTCATGTTTTTGAAACCTCATATCCACCCACTACTCAAGAAGCAGTACTTGAAAAAGACTAATTAATTCCAAGAATTTATGGGATGTTCTTAAGCATCGCTTTAACAATGTGCATAATGCACGACTTTCTGAGTTGAAAGAAAAATAGGAGACAATATGTCTTCTAGATTACCCTAAGGTGGATGCATACAATTAAGCTATGTTAGAGTTACAATCTGAGCTGAGTTTTTGCAGGGTTGACAAGACTGATCAGGGCATGATTGAGAAGTTTTTGAACACATTTCCATCTTCCATGAATATTTTCGCTTATCAGTACTAGTTTGAGTACGAGCAAGGAAGAATCAGAATATTCAGTGATATCATGAATATCCTAGAAAATAAGGAAAGACATCATGAGATAATTCTCAACAATAACTCTAGGCTCTCTCGAATTAAGAAAACACCTGAGAATTACAACACTGGAGGGAAGGCACAAAAGGAAAAGGGGAATGGTCATTCTGAGCCTTACAACCATGGTAGAAGAGCAAGATATGGCAGAGGTCATAGTAGAGGCTAAAGTCGAAATTTGACTTGGCACCGCCCGTAAACCGGCTATAGTAACTCCAATGAAAACCAGTTAGATTCAAGGAATGATGTCAATTTTTCACACTCTGCTCCGTCTGAAAATTACACTTGTTTTAAGTGTGGATCTAGTAGGTGAAAGGACCCAACCCTGATTCAGTTACCTAAACCGGAATCGAACCCCTTCTGAAAATACGAACCAACAAAAACTTTTCAAAATTTCGGCAGAGTTTCGTTACTAACGTGGAATTGCATAAACCTGCACCCTGAAAATAACACTTCATCCTATGCCACAAAAGCCAAACCGTGGGCACCAATCCCATCCGGATTTCTCAACATCATAATATAAACAATAAACAGTAAACATACTATACTATATATAGTATATCCGTGAAAATCCGTATAAACACGTATCAGAATGTATCAGAGCGACCTCTAGTGTAAAATATATACAACATATACATCAGTAGGCGAAACAAGAACCTACTGGAAAACACATGTAGCTCAAATCACTAGCCTCCAAACCGCGACGTGAAAACACCAAAACCTGAACTGCAAACTGGGCATGGAAACCGAAAAGCTAAGGGGAAAGACATAAAACACGTTTGAGTGAGTGGACGAAAATAAATGTCTTTCACCAGTTGATATATATGTTATAAAAACATATGATATAAATAAACCAAATCAAATAATATACGAGGAGACACTGACTCCAACTCGTAAACAGAGCATGCATGGAAAATCTCACGGGGTCACTCATGGACACATCCGTGCTAGTACATTCAGAATCACGGAGTCCCTGACTTCCACGTGATTCTAGCCAGAAAGGCCTCGGTTCCGGGGTAACGCCCCTCGCCGGTCAGGTCGGGGTTCCGCCCCTCCTGGTAGGCCTACCATCGGGGATCAGCCGAGAGGCAAGTGTATCGATACAACAACGTAACTGAGACTGTACTCTATGTAAATCAAATCATAAACAGTTCGATGCAAATGCATGAAACAACATATAAGTATATGTATATTCGTATACGTATATCCGTATATGTATAATCGTAAAACACATGCTCATGTAATCCAAAATCTCATACGCATGCTCAAGTTTGTAAATCATATAAAAGACTCGCAAGAATTCCGTGAAAAGAAATTGTCCACTCACAGGTGAGCAAAACGCGCACTCGCGCTAATCTCGTGGTCCGGCGGAAGATCCCTCGCCTGAAGCACGATCTCGGTCTCGATCTCGATCTCCTGAACATTTATAAACATAACTGATCAAAATCACAGTTCACAACTCTGTACTGAAGCACGGAAACCAACCGTTCCCGGAAATATGAAATGCGGTACAAAATGATTAACGAAATTCCCGAAATCTCCACACGAAACCTCGACTGAAAATCCACTACCCAAATCGATCCGAAAACCTCTGGACGATAATCAGGGCGCGATTATGAGAAAAACGACATTAAAAACGTCGAAATCCAAAAAGTCAACTCCTCGCCGGAGCTCCGCCGTTGACCGCCGCCGCCGCCAGCGGCGCGCCATCAACCGTGGAGTTTCACGGTGAGACTTTCCAGATTTCAAGGTCTCATCCATCCGAATCACTTCCTCAACTACCACGAAGGCCAAAACAAACCAGAACCCTTTCCAATTTCCCACGAAATCGAACAGAAAAACATCCCTCCGGTGACCTAATCGGACCTCACCAAAAACTCATCCTCCACCCAAACCAAGTACATGGGGAGACTCACCAGGGCAAGGGGAGTCTAACCCCCCCTAACCACCACCACCAAAACTCGCCGGAAAACGGCCAACCATCACCGGCGACCAAACACAAACCGACCCAATTCGGGTCCAACCAAAACGTAACCAATTTCAACAAACTCAAGTATCAATCAACTCGAAATTGAAAGGAGAAGCTAACCATACCCTTGCCGAAGTCGGAGGTGGCCGGAAAATGGGTCGTCGGACGGCAAAACCAAAACGGAAAGCTTTCCACTTCGGGTCAACGGTCAAATTTCCATTTTTAGAAAGTCAACGGTCCGGTCAAACTTCAACAGTGTTTTTACGACTAATTCTTGACTATTCCGACATTTATATGCGTGCCTCGGGTCGATCGACGATTCGAAATGGATAACCATCACGATTCGGATAAACACGAAACAATCGGATAAACTCGTTGAAAACCGAAACTTCGAATAATCACAAAATATTCCTCGGTCATCAGAAAAATCTTCCGGAATAGCCCTCGAGCTCGATATCACGTACTCTACAATTTCCGTGAAGACACTCAACTCAAATTCTCGACCGAAAATATAGTCGCGAATAGAATCGGCAAACCACATATTTATCGTAAAACTGCGACTAAGCATAATCTCGTGAATCATGCTGAATACACAACTGATTCTGGTTCGGGTCATCACACTAGGCATATGCACATACAATGTCATGCAAGCAAGGAAATCAAAAATATCAACGAGAGCCACAAGCAATATTTTGCACAAGCGACTAATTTTGTTGGGGGAGATCACGAGATGAAAGAAGACTATGATGTCAATCTCATTGTAGCAGATGACGAGAAAGAGAATCTTGAGACTCCAAATTTTGATTAGTCTATGTACTAGGTTGTTATCTCTGCTATATAATCAAGTTTAGTTGTTGTTTGGCTTGTTTTAGTCATGTTTTTGAGACTTTGTTTTTTATCATTATGGAATAAGATATCTTTGATGTAATTTGAGTTGGCAAATGATAAAATTTTCTCTATTTTTGATATATGAAAGTGTTGAGAATGTTATTTTACTTCATAATGTATGAATGGTTTGATATATACAATATGACCCTGAAAAACAGAAAATGCAGAGGGAAAAAAGAGGACACTAGAGTTCCTGTAGGTTTCGACCCGTCGAGACCATCACACTAGAACAATTTTGGCACTTTTTTGACCCGTCGAAAATTTTGCCATCTTCTTTTCAACCTGTTGAAGATGGTCCTCCGTCCGACTTCGAGCACTCTTGACCCATCGAGACAATCATATGGATATTTAATGGCATGTTATCGACCCGTCGAAATTTTGCTATGTTTCTCTTCAACCTGTCGAAGATGGTACCCTAAACCTATTTTCAAAATTTTTTGAACTATCGCAAATATCTTTCGACACGTCAGAAAAGATAAGAAGTGAAAAAATTTCGACCCTTCCACCTAATTCTCCTGTGTCATTTCAGTCAGATGTTGTTTGCACATCAATTTTTGGCTATTGCCATAATTGGCACTCTAATCGAATCTTGCTAAGTTTTACAAACATTCACACCAACGATTTTTCACTTGGAAATATACTATAAGAATGATAAAGAATTCTTGTGTGAAACATATGGAGAATGTGGTAGAAAGCGCATTCTGGAGAAGTTTATGAGTAATAGTAGTGGTTTATATCTTACTACAGTTTGGATCATTGAATCCAATATTATCATTCATATTACTATGCGATTATGCCTCATATAAGTTTTGACATTATCGTCTGGGTCATCCAGGTCACGATATGATGATCAAGATGATGAAAATTCATATGGTCATCCGTTCTTTAGAGAAAAGAAACATGTTCGAATACCTAAAACCATCGGTTAAAATGGAGGGGATGAAATTACTCCTCTCGATCTAGGCTCAGTCTCCAAGATGAGTACAGCATCCTCCCAGCCACATAGTGGTGAGGCGTACTGCGTTATCCCATTGAATGCATGTATGGCAAAGTCCAATGCACACCGCTCATTTTAGAAAGCTTGTTCATTAGCAAAGTCAAAGGCTCGACCTTCTTTTGTTGTAACACAACTGAGGATATACCATTCTTACAGAGATTCCATGGTGATATTTGTGGACTAATCAAACCTGAATGCGAAACATTTAAATATCTTATGATTTTGGTTGATGCATCAATGCGTTGGTCACACATTGTTTAGCTATCCACAAGGAATTTTGTATTTGCAAAACTCTTAGCTCAGATTATCAAGCTCTAGGCTCACTACCCAGAGTACCCAATCAAGTCCATATGATTGATTAATACATGAGTGTTTAGATCATAGTTTTTTATGGTTATTGGAAATTTGTTGGGATTGATATTGAACATCTCGTTCCCTATGTTCATGTATTGAATGGTCTTGCAGAAATACGTATTTGGTTTCGCGGTATATGAGCAAGACATCTATGTGTATTTGGTTTCACAATGTACATGTCTATTACGCCTCCACTGCATACAAAATGGGTCCTCAAAGATGATTATGAAGCTCCAATGCTTGTCCACTATTTAGAACCTTTGATAGGAGATATTTTTATTGCTAGTTTTGCAAATTGTCACTTTGATGAGACATATTTCTTGCTGTTAGGGGAAGAGATGAATGGTTCTTTTCTGGTTAAATGTCAAAAATTGACATTGTATGTCCCCACTATGTCTTATCATGATCTCCAGCCATCTCAAAGTGAGATTCAAGTGCAACGTATTCTCGATCTTCAAAAAGAAACTGATTCGATGCTTGACTCTTTTACTGGTATCGCGAAAGTAACAAGATCGGATATCCCTGCTGCAAACAATCCTGTAATTGGGCAAGTTAACGCCACACCTGGGCAGTGTAGTATTTCTCCTTACCATAGTAGGAGTGTAGTGTCAGTCAAAATCCACTAATGAGCTACCGATGAAAAGGAAAGTCATCAAGGCACAAAATGATTCATTCATCATCAACATACGAGATTGTTTATGACTACAGTTATGTCCAAAAGTTGACATTGAAAACACTGGGAGACGCTTCAGAGTCAATAAAGATGTCAACAAACAAAGAAATATCACCAAGTTAAACAAATGCTAGCATTATTATAGATAGATTTTTCATGTTAGTTGATGATGCATTTGCTTATTTCGTCGCTCGGGAGTTGACGACAATGAAGTAGAACATGCCTCTTTTGAAAATTGTCAACGTAGAGCAAACTGACCGCAATGGTAAGTAGCAATCCAGGCTGAACTAGACTCTCTTACAAAAAGATAAGTTTTCGGTCCGGTAGTGCTATGCCACTGAATGTTAAGCCAGTTTGACATAAATGGTCTTTATTTGGGAGCACAATGAGAAGAACTTGTGGCATAAGATTTTCTCAATGCTCTGGTATTGATTATAAGGATACGTATTCTCCGGTCATGGGCATCATTACTTTCCGCTACCTGATTTGTTTGGTAGTGTCCGAAAAACTGAGTATGCAGCTTAATGGATATGGTTATAGTATATCTCTATGGGGATCTTGATTTAGAGATATATGAGATTGTTGGATGGCATAGTTTTATCCAATTCAAATAACTCTAAACCATGAAGTGCTCATGTGACCAAATTGAGATGTTCATTATTCTAAATGACTACTTGATTGGAAAGGGATATAAGAATGGTAAGTTATGGTGTTCATTAAATGAACAAGTTCAGGATTTGTCATTGTAGCAGTCTATGTTGATGATATGAATATCAATGGGTCTCTTGATGAGATTAATGAGACAATTGGCTACTTGAAATTTAAGTTTGAGGTGAAAGATCTTAGTAGGACTCAATTTTGTCTCGGTTTAGAACTGAAACATCGAGTTAGTAGAATTCTTATTCACCAATCTTCTTATGTCCAAAGAATACTCATGCGATTTAACACAGACCAAAGCACACTCTCTTAGCACACCAATAATTTTTTGATGTCTGGAACCCAAAAAGGATTTGTTTCATCTGAAAGATGACGATGAGGAACGTTTGAGAGATGAGATTCCATATCTTACTGATATTGGAGATTTGTTGTATTTAGCTCGGTACACACGTCCAAACATTGCCTTCTCAATTTGCGCCTACGTAAAGTCAATGGAATTGAGTAAAACAAACCTTCAGATACTTTAATGGATCCATTGACTTGGACTTATTCTTTGTCTATAATGAAGCAAGAGAGAAACTTGAAATTTTGCTAAATGGAATAATTGAAGCATAGGTTTCAGATACTACATAATTCGACCCATCGAACCATGCTCTCGATTCGTCAAACCATGGTCCCTGGACGGATCAGACAGAAACTTTCGACTCGTTGAAGGATCTTCTGGCTACAAGCACTGAACCATCTTTCAGTGTAGTCCCCTATTCTGAGATACCTCATGATGTGATGATAGGATTTATTGATGTTGGGTATCTCTTAGACATGCATAGAGGATGTTCCCAAACTAGTTATGTTTTCACCATTGAGAATACAATGATTTCTTGGAGATCTATAAAGCAAACATTTGTTGCTACTTCCTCGAATCATTGGGAGATCATAGCTCTGCATGAAGGTGTTAAACATATTCGAGGATCTACTAGATTACCATCTACTACGACAACATCAACTTGCATCTTTGAGGGTAATGCGGCTTACATTGAGAAGATAAAGTTGGATTACATTAAGGGTGACAATACTAAACATATTTCACCAAAGTTCTTCCTCAATCAGGAACAGAAGCAGTTATTGAATATCCATGTGAGCCAGATTGATTATGCGGATAATGTTGCGGACTTATTTACTAAGTCACTCTGAAATCTATATTTGCGAAATATGTGAGATGCAATGGTATGCGAAGATTATCTGAACTCCAAGATTGAGTTACCAATCAGGAAGTCTACATCACATGGAGTATCTTTTGTAGTTGATGTGTTGTATTCTTTTTCATTTCGACCAAGTCTTTGTTTTTCCTATTAGGTTTTTGCTTACTTGACATGGTTTTTAGTGAGGGAACAAGTTATGTATCAAACATTGAGAGCGCGACACAACGGGGAGTGATTAAGAAAATTATATTCCTGATCTTTCGGTGTGTGTCTTTTCTTAATTATATTAGAAGTAGAGATTCTACTAATCCTTGATTTACCGGGATACTAATTGTAATTGATTGTAATGCTTGTATTTAAGGTCATCTATTAATGAATAAATATACAGTTTCAGTTTTATAGTTATTGTGTATACTTTTATCTTTTAACACATTATTTATTTGTTACAAAAACGATACGAAGACAAGAAGTTAGTAAAAATACATATATGCACTCCCTATACTTCAGTCATTCGACTAACTATTTCCTCAAGCCTTCCTCTCTGTAAGTTCGGCCAAAAATTTAGTCAATCAAACAGTTATGATCATCAGCTCTAAAGGATCTGAGAATTCACTTTAAATTATCGGAGGAGAGATAATGTTGTTGGTAAGTGTCTCCTCTGATCTAGCTAGAACGTTAAGAGTTTGAACTCTTGACCCCTAAATATACGAGATCAAGTTATAATATTTATTTATAACAAAATCGAGATCAAGTTATAATATCTATAGTAAAATCGATCGAGTGATGAATCTATAAGGATTCACTTAATTACATATGTGCCAAGTTATGTTTGATGAGTTTCTCTCGGGGAGCTCTCCTAGGGTACAGTTAGCATCCTGCCACCTATTTTTTGGCCCTTTGCTTGGAAACGATTCTCGCGCCCCAAGAGATGCCAAGGGAACTTCTCTCCCAGCGTCGGTTAATCGAGGGACGACCCCCATTTTTTCCTCCTCCATTCAGCTCCTCCTTCAATGCGCCTGGTTCATTTTGGTGTGCGGAGTAACTTGTGAACCATTGGGTCGCGGTGACAATGTTTACCTCAGCCACCTCCAGCATTGAGGTATGATAAGTCAGGTTTGTGTTCGGGCGACAATAAAGCACGTCCTCCACATCGGGTTCGACTGAAACTTTTGGAAAAAGTTCTTGCCCATGTTTGTGTCCGGAGTTTGGATGCGAGGTTACATCTTGTTGCCTTGGCGAACGGACAGTTGAGTACTGTTGGTGGTACGACTCCAAGGTAGGCAAAATGGCGTTGTCAACAGAATTGGGTAGCGTCGATGAAGGGAGGAGGGAAGCGTGATCTTGCACGACCTCCTAGACTTTGATCTGTGGTTGGGCGTCGATGTGGGTTAGGTATTTTCACTCTTTGGCATGTTAGTCCATGATTTTTGTGATGCCCTAGGTCGTAAATTGGGTCGAGTAAGTTGTGGGGGGATTTTTGGGCTTTGGATTGGGATCTCCTACTGTTGCAGGTTAGCTTGGACTTTTGGGTGTGAATTTGGGATCTATGAGTCGAAATTGGAAGAAGTCCTGGAGGAAGATCCTACTTCGATAGGCATTTAAGATTTTGCTTTTACTTTTTGGTCTTTGCATTTTAATTTGTGAACATTAAGTTGAATGTGAGGTAGATATTGCTTATCATCCCATGTTATGGTAGATAATTGGTTATTGGTCCTGGTGCTTATTGCTAGGATACGATTATCTAGGTAGGTTAGATGATTTATGTTGCTTAGTTTGCCTAGACTATGACTTATTTCTTACGTTGTCCTTCAGTTAGCAATCATGGTTGTAATTATGTCTACATTTTTTATAAATGAGAACAAACGTCCCATACGTTATCCTTAAAAAAAATATTCACTTCTCAATGTCGTTTAACTTATGATTAAAATTAATTAATAACGTACGCACCGTTCGATCAAGGAATGTGAAGGTTTGATTAACAACAATGTACCATTCATATGTTAATAGATTTATTTAACAACTGAGATTTAATTGCCAAAGAATCTCACATCAGTTAACATGTTTTTTTTTTAAAAAAAAAACTTTTGAGCCGTATCCATTTCCATCTCTCATCTTTCTCATTTTTAATTTAATCATGTTTTCGTTGGCGCATTTGACCATTGGGCTCTCATCGAAGACTCTCCAAAAACCCGGCCATGTAACCATCCCAAGTGAGGGATTCGCCGAACTCAGATCAACAATTGGCCAAGGTATAATTTGATGTCCTCGTCAACTTTTATTAATTTTGCGATGAACTCGAGGCAGGCCACCACTCATTGAGTGGTATAATGAAGATTGTTGGATAAACTTGATGATTTTCTTCTTCAAGAGACCGTTGATTTCCAGCCCAAATAGCTAAGTTTGAGGCCATCTTCAATATGAAGGGTTATATTGTGGCCATGGCTATACTTTAGCCTCAGAAAAATTAATTTTTATTCATTTATTAATGAACTATCTCTGATATAGCATAGCCAAACTTTAACTTAGCAATACTATATAGTTTTACAATTAATAAATATTTTTGACTCTCCTTGGATACACTAACGTATTGATACATTAAAATTTAAGGACATCGGAGATCTAGTAGATTGACTTCCTGAAACAAGTTGATTGACCTCGTGAAACATTTAAGGATACTGGTTTTTCCAGGCCAGTCTGCTTATTTCATGAGCTCATTCTACTTAGTTTAAGAGATAGTCTACTTATTTTACGAGATAGTCTACTTGTTTTAGGAGGTCATATACTTTTAATGTATCTGTACGTTAATGTACCTAAGTTTTATCATGTGTTTAAAATTTATTATAATAATATCTTATTCAGCCCCCATAACCGCTTCCAAAAACTGATTGTGTGGGTCTAGAGTCGCCAGATATGGAAGAATCAGAACATCTTGAGATAATCGATAAGCACTACTTACCGTGTACTCGCCCTTTCCCGTAAAATGTTATACCATGCGATCAGGGCGAGCAGTCCTACTCAACAGAATACCATGCACAATGTCTACCTCGTCTAGGGCAAGATATTGCTGCAATAATTCAATATCTCATGTACACCAAGTAGTAATAAATAGAGATACTCGAGAGAGTGTAGTAGGATCATCAATTGATCTTACTATGGTCGAAATTTCTTTGGTCTTGGCAGCCATTGGTCCTCCCAAAAACTAATATGGTCCTCTTTACCAACCTGCCATCTACTACCTGCCTCCAACAATGCTCTGGCCTGCATAAAGCTCCTCTAAGTATATGATGGAGATGTCCCCATCTGAGCATCGCAAGAAGTACCCTACTCATAGTTTCTAGCTCTATACACCTGCCCCACTAATGAATTTGGCTGCATAATAAGTTGCCATGCCTGCTTAGCTAACAAAGTAAGGTTAAAAGCATAGAGATTTTGAAACCCTTATCTTCCTCTTAATTCGGCCTAGACAGACTGTCCCAAGTACATAGTATAATTTCTGCTTGTTTGTAATATTTTCCCAAAAAATGTTTGAACACATCTGTTGTAGCTAATCACAAAAAATCTTCGACTACGGAAAATAATTCATCGCATAGGTAGAGAGAGATTAAGCCACTACTTGGATTATAAGCTCCAGCAAAGATCATTTCCACCCCTTCAGTTTATCCTACAACTTGTCTTTGATGCAGGCAAATGTCTCTTTCTTACTAGGCCTTATATGTGTAGGCAACCCCAGGTACTGTTCATGGTAAGGTACCACTGCCATCTATAGAATGGTAGAATACTAGCCTTGCTACTCTTTCACCAAATTCTGGCTAAAACATACACTAATTTTCCCATAATTGATGGATTGCCCGACACCTTGTCATATGTCGTCAACACCTCATTTATATTGTAGCAAGCCTATACTGTAGCCTACGAATAAAATAGTGGGAGGATCATGACTTCAACTAGTCCCCGTGTTCTTTGAATGGATCTCTTAATATTGTTGAGAGACCGCCATCTGCAAATAACAAGTGAAACAAAATAGGTGCTCGTAGGCATATATTAATCTCGTCCAAAGCTCTAGACTCTTGGGACCGGCGTAACAAAGTAGATAATTCTTCTGTGCAAAAAAAATACAAGTATAGGGACAGTAGATCGATCTCCCTGTCTAAGTCATCGGCTATGTGCCACATATCCTCGTGCGGAGCCATTAATCAGGGAGCCATACCTAACATATGTCATACAAGCCATTATATTATCCACCCTAGCTTTCAAAAACCCTATCTTCAACAGTACAACCCATCGATATGACCACTTCATCTTGTTATAGGATATATTAACATCCAGCTTCAAAGTCATCTATCCCCGGTTACCACTCCGCCTAGTCCATAAGTGATGGGCCAGCTCATTTACAACAAGCTTATTATTTGTAATCAGTCTACCAGGAATAAAAACACACAGGCATGGGTCAATAATATAGTGTAACATTGGCTTCAACCTGTTTGCCACTACCTTGGCTGCAATTTTGTAGACCACGTTGCATACAGCAATCGGCCTATAATTCGTAATCCTCTTCAGATTATGGACTTTTAGGACAAGTCTCACATTAGTAAAGTTGAAAGCTGAGGAAACCTGTCCAGCCCATAATAAAATAGTAGCCACAACACCCATACTAACAATAGCCCAATAATGTTGAAAAAAATAAGGGAGACATATCATCTGGACCATGCGCCTTAGATGGATACATCTGAAATAAAACCATTATGACCTTTTTTTACCAAATATGGAGTCATCAGTGAGTCTCTCATTTTAGTTGTAACTACTAACTAAATAGATGACACCACATCTTGTATCTGATCCATTGCGGTACCTGTTGAATAAAATAGGCTCTAATAATAATCTAAGACCACATACTCAATGTCGCCTAGAGTGTCATGCCAAATTTCTTAACTATCAAACATCCTTGCAATGGTATTCTTCTGCGCCAGTTAGTAGCCCTCTTATCATGATATTTTGTATTCTTGTCCCATGCACCATCCACTAATTCTTAGCTCTCTGTTGCCAATAATAATTCGTTATCCTCTTCAGATTTTTGAGTTTTGAGATAAGTTTCACATTGGTAAAGTTGAAAGCCGAGAGAACCTGTCTAGACTACAATAAAATAGTAGCCACAACAACCGTACTAACAATATCCTAATAATGTTGAAAACAGTAAGGGAGACATATCATCTGGACCAGGCGCCTTAGATGGATACATCTGAAATAAAACCATTATGACCTCTTTTACCAAATATGGAGTCATCAGTGAGTCTCTCATTTTAGTTGTAACTACTAACTAAATAGATGACACCACAGCCTGTATCTGATCCATAGTGGTACCTGTTGAACAAAATATGCTTTAATAATAATCTACGACCACATACTCAATGCCACCTGGAGTGTTATGCCAAATTTACTTACTATCAAACATCCCTGCAATGGTATCCTTTCGGCATCAGTTAGTAGCCCCTTGATAATGATATTTTGCATTCCTGTCTCCATGCACCATCCACTGATTCTCAGCTCTCTGCTACCAATAAGTAGCTTCCTATGTCAGAAGCTCTTCTTGTCTCGCATACAATTGCTTATGTTCCTCAACATGATTTGGATCAAAAGCTTGTACAGAAAATCCTTCTGGCTTTGCTATATTTCTGTTAGCTCCTTCTTTTTGTTATCATATTCTTGTTTAGCCCAATCATGAAGACCACAATGCATATGTCTAATGCGTTTGATCATCTGATACTGCAATGTCTCCGTCTCTCCCACTCTATCACCAGTGCGTCCTCCAAGCCTTTGTAACCACCTCATTGCTCCTCTCATTCTCGGCCCACATAGCTTTAAAACGAAAGAAGTTTCTCCTTCTGGAGAATCAGAGGAGTGGTACCTCTCTCCCAATGATCAGTAAAGGAATGTGATTCGACACCGAATGAGGCAAATGGATAACTTGGGTCGCTAAGAAGCGTTGCCTTCAAGCCAAGTTTGCTACTGCCATATCTAACTGAAGTTGTGTTCTTGAATTATGCCAAGTAAAGGGTGCACCCACTAGCCGATATCCACCAAACCACATGCATTCAAGTAGCCTGTCATGTTCACCATTTGCCATACTGGCTGGGAAGCTCCCTCGGATTTCTCTATAGAGCGAAGAATCTCGTTGATATCCCTTAACACTGTCCACTCTGATGGAGCATTCTCCGTCTCAAGTGCACATAACAGTTCCCAAGTCTTCCACCGATTTCTTGGTGTCGGCTTGCCATACAATCGTGTAAGCCGAAACCAATTTCCTTGTCTTGCCGGCACCCTCACCTCGGCAGCAATAAAGCTATGGCTATGACCACGGAGATGAGGATCAATTTCCTTCAACTAGAACATCATCAACCCTCCTCCACCGCATGCCGAAAATGGAATCATACGCCTGTCATCAAACTCTAATTGGCTCTGAAATTTTTCGAAGCGTTTACGATTGGTGATTAAGGTTTCCATAAGAAACACCATCGATGATTTTTTGGCAAAGACCATGATTTTAATTCCGTCAATTTTGCAACCTCTTTTGTATCGCAAATATTTCATGATAAGACCTCCATCCCCCGAGGGTAGCTACACCAACGCACTCCTCGTGTCACACCGATCTCAATAGGGCCTCGCAACAACACTGAGGACGACTAGAAGCCGATGCCGCACTCTTCCCTAGCCGCAAAGGTGTCCGGGGACCTCCGGAAAATTCACATTCACATGCATGGTTTTACAAATTATTAAAAAACAATTATAATAAAAGTATATATGTATACTCAGGAGGATCTGGCCTCACCCTGTGGCAGCCAATGAAAACAGAGAAGCCAATGTACTCGATTAGCTTATTCATCTTCTCTCTTCACTCATTTCTTATCTGTCACATATCGACAGATTCACTCCATATCTAAAGCCCATATCACACTTCTCCCCTTCTAAACACAGCCCCCTATTGTCTCACAAGTCATCACTCACACAACATCATCATCACCACCACAAAACACACACATGTGAGTTGTAAATTGTGACTTCTCTATCTATGGCCACCAACGCTTTCCAAACCACATACCACGGTCACCAAGCTCTCCTCAATCACCAGGACACCGCCACTCTCTTCCTCGTTAAACCCACCAACACCAACGCCGTCGTAACCAGCAGCTCGCCTCTCTCACACCATCACTCCCTCTTCATCTACTCCACCACCAAAACGCGTACGCACTCAATCTCACCCGCCACCTCACTCTCCACTCCTTCTTCTTCATCTTCGTCCTCAAAGTCCGACTCTTTGGAGCTCCTACAGCAACACCTGGCGGCCCAAAACTTCCGCGAAGCCGACGAAGAGACTCGCCGCCTCCTGATCGTTCTCGCCGGCGAGGCTGCCCAGAAGCGAGGCTACGTGTTCTTCTCGGAAGTCCAGTTCATCCCCGTAGCCCAGCTCAAGGCTATAGACGAGCTGTGGAGACAGCACAGCAACAACAGATTCGGCTACTCGGTGCAGAAACGAATATTCTTCGACAAGGTGAACGAGGACTTCACCAACTTCTTCATCAGAGTCGGGTGGATGAAGAAGCTCGACACCGAGGTCGACCAATATAACTACAGAGCTTTCCCTAACGAGTTCATCTGGGAGCTCAACGACGAGACTCCGGAAGGACATCTTCCCTTGACCAATGCTTTGAGGGGGACCCAGTTGCTCAAATGCATTCTGAACCATCCGGCCTTCGAGAACACGGATGAGGAAGAAGAAGAAGCCAAGCCACTCCGAGCGACCATTGAAGCTAACAAAACTAGTGCAAGTGGAGGCTTGAAGGGGTTGATGGATCAGTCCAAGCCTGTGAACAAGAGAGTGCTCAAATCAGACTATAGCTTTTGAACAACAATGGCGATGATTATTCCTGCTGTGTAATAACAAATTAAACTGTTTTTTTATCTCTTAAAAGTAATTTATTTTCTTCAGTAAAGGCATGGAAACGGCATATATATAGACAAGTGGAAGTGTGGTTCTACATAGATTTAGATTATGACAAATTGGACTGTGTGCAATGTGCCCAATTGGAGCCAATGTACGTGTGGAGGTGTTACACTTGTTTTACTGTATAGCGTTTCTTGAAAGCGACAAACCAGAGAGCCTAGCCTGCCCATTCTGTTTCTTTGCTCGTCTCTTTCTGGAAACTTTGTTTTATATATAGCCCTAAGAAGATTTTGACAACAGAAAAGTAGGTGGAGCTATTTGTCACGAGCTTACTTTTCTGCTAGCACTCGTGCGGCCTTAGCACTCCCCCTTATGCTAAGTCAGCCTAAATGTCGCCAACGCTTGGCTAGAGCAACCGAAAGATCGAAGGGAGAAGAGTTTTGCAAGTAAGAAACTTGTATTGCTAAAAGAAAGCTTTACAAGAGTTTGACAACTTGCTCCTAGAGTTCCTTTCTCTAGTCTCTCTAATCTTTCCAATCTCCAATCTACCTCAATTGGGAGGGGAGGTTCCCTATTTATAGTCTCCACCTCCAAGCCTATGTGTTTCTAGACTAATCTAGCACATATACAAATATAAGGAGTTCTAGACCCATCTAGACAACTCCAAGATGTCCCTTGACGCTTCTAGAGATCTCCGGAGTAGTCTTGACCCACGAGCCTCTCCAAGGTTCTAGAGAGTTCAAGACCTCTCTTGATGATTCCCGAGTCTTCCGGAAACTTCCGCGTCCTTCCGCAACCTTCTAAGGCCTTCCACGGCCTTCCGGAACCTTCCGTAGTGTTCCGGGTGCCTCCGTACCATTCCGGACCCTTCCGGATGCTACCACACTGTTCCGGACCCCTCCGGAACTAACCCCGCTGTTCCGGACCTTTCCGGAACTGTCTCTGCTGTTCCGCAGCCTTCTAGCACCTTACAGCACCTTCCAGGCCCTCCTGGGTGCCTCTGGCAGCCCCCGGGTGCCTCTGGCAGCCACCCGAGTGGCACCCTGCTGCCTCCTGTTGCGCCAGGCAGCCCCCTGGCTGGCACCCGGCTGCCTCTGGGTGCTTCGGACAGCCCCTGTATGTCCCTGGCAGCCCCCTCTGGGTGCCTCTAGCTGCCCTCGGATGCTTCTAGGGTGCTCCAACCCTATCCTTGAGCCATGCTTCCCTCGCGAATGCTCAAGGCAACCTTTGGAATGTTGGCGGGGCGTGACATTCTCCCCCACCCAATCTCGCGATGCCCTCATCGCGGCTTCCCCATTGTAGCGTCGGACCTCATCCTTGAATCGCCACAAAACGTCCTCGGACTCCCAGCTGGCTTTCGTGTCGGGTAGACCTCTCCACTTGATAAGGTACTCCCTGTGGCTTCGCCTCCCCAGGCGATAAGTGACTCTATCCGCGAGCACTTTTTCCACGACCTTCGTTATCACCCGATGTGTAGCCTCCCTAGCTGGCTCCTTCACGAGTTGTAATGCCGATAACACCTTCGCGCCTTGCTTGGTGACCTTGGTTGGCACTACACAAACCCTGTCGCCGTCCATGATGAACATGCTTTTGGCGAACGGTATCGGAATCGCCTTGACCCGATCATGGAACTCCATCCCCAAGACAACTTTGTAGTCATCCATGGGTACTATCGAGAAGTCTAATTTCCCATGCCAAGCTCCCATTCTTGTCTTGACTCCTCGAACTCTCCCTAGAGTTGGCTGAGCTGGTGAATTGATCGCCTTCATGAAGTGTCCTCCATCGTTGCCCTTAAGTCCTAACCTTTGGGCCTCCTCAATGGAAATGAAGTTGTGGGATGCACCTGTGTCGATCATCGCCACCGTTGGCTTTCCCTTTATAGTGATGTCGACAAAGTGTAATCCTTTACCTTCATCCGTAGGAGTGGATTCGATCGCATTCAGCAGCTGTATAGCTCCCATACGTGCATCCTCGTGGCCACCCTTGGCCTCCATCTCACTTTGACGGGTCCCTAGAATTGCGCTCAACGCATTCTTCTTTGGGCAGTCCCTCGCCCAATGCGGACCATCGCAAAGGAAACACCGGTTGTCATTGAGCTTCCCCAAGCTCCTCGTGTCCCTTTGTTTGCCCTTGTCCAATCTCCGTCCCGATTGGCTGTTTTGCCGAAACTCGTCCCTGCGAGGGCCTCCGTTCCTCTCACGTAGGCCTCTATCTCTCCCACCCTTGACATGAATACTCTCTTTTTCCCTCGGCTGGCTGCTAGTCTCCTCTCGACTAGTGTAGTCGATTAGGCTTTCGGCCACAGCTATGGAGGTAGCAAGGTCTTGCACCCCACGTCGCCTTAACTCGGCCTTGGCCCATGCTTGGAGACCATCCATGAAATTGAAGAGAGCATCCTTGTCGGTCATATCGGGGATCTCAAGCACTAGATTGGTGAAATCCTTGACATACTCACCAATCGACCCCGAGTGCTTGAGTCTTCGCAATCGAGCTCTTGCCTCATCCTCGGCATTCTCGGGATAGAATTGCCTCTTAAGATCCTTCTTAAATTCGTCAAAGGTAGAGATGGTGCACGTACCTTTTTCAATGTCTCCTCGCCTTCGCCTCCACCACAACATGGCTGTGTCGGTGAGGTAGAGAGCCGCTGCCCGAATCTTGGCATCCTCCTCGTTGATGCCTACGGCTCCAAAGTATTGATCTAGCCCCCATAAGAAGTTGTCCACTTCACGAGCGTTGCGCGAACCTCCGAAACTATTTGGCTTTGGCACCTCCACGTGCCTAGCCTCCCCCATACCACTGGTGCTTGTCCCCGTCGATGCTAATGCGCGCTTGCATAGGGTCAAGTCCCCATGCATCTCCTCCATGCGTGCAAGCGTGCTATTCGACTCCTTCTCGTGGACTTGACGCATCCTTGCGAGTTCCCCCATGAACTCCTCGCGAATCTTCCCCATCTCGCCACGCAAGGTCTCCTCCAATTGGACTAGCATCCCCTTGATCGCAGTGTGGATGGCGATATCCTCCGCCTCTAAGCCCTCCACTTGTTGGCTTAGGTCCTCCACCTGGGCCCCCATGCCACTCACGGCCTCCTCCACCTGAGCTAGGCGTGAGTCGAGAGAAGAAAGCATGTCCTTTGTAGACCTCTTTGGGTTGGCAAGCTCTTCGCGAACTCCCTCTTGCGTCACCACATCGGAAGGGCTGGACCCCGACGCACCTTTGGTAATGTCAAGCGATGCACCTTTGCTCGCTGTTTGCTTCACCATCGTTGAATGAGGCTCCGAAGGAACTTCGGCTCTGATACCAACTGTCACGAGCTTACTTTTCTGCTAGCACTCGTGCGGCCTTAGCACTCCCCCTTATGCTAAGTCAGCCTAAATGTCGCCAACGCTTGGCTAGAGCAACCGAAAGATCGAAGGGAGAAGAGTTTTGCAAGTAAGAAACTTGTATTGCTAAAAGAAAGCTTTACAAGAGTTTGACAACTTGCTCCTAGAGTTCCTTTCTCTAGTCTCTCTAATCTTTCCAATCTCCAATCTACCTCAATTGGGAGGGGAGGTTCCCTATTTATAGTCTCCACCTCCAAGCCTATGTGTTTCTAGACTAATCTAGCACATATACACATATAAGGAGTTCTAGACTCATCTAGACAACTCCAAGATGTCCCTTGACGCTTCTAGAGATCTCCGGAGTAGTCTTGACCCACGAGCCTCTCCAAGGTTCTAGAGAGTTCAAGACCTCTCTTGATGCTTCCCGAGTCTTCCGGAAACTTCCGCGTCCTTCCGCAACCTTCTAAGGCCTTCCACGGCCTTCCGGAACCTTCCGTAGTGTTCCGGGTGCCTCCGTACCATTCCGGACCCTTCCGGATGCTACCACACTGTTCCGGACCCCTCCGGAACTAACCCCGCTGTTCCGGACCTTTCCGGAACTGTCTCTGCTGTTCCGCAGCCTTCTAGCACCTTACAGCACCTTCCAGGCCCTCCTGGGTGCTTCTGGCAGCCCCCGGGTGCCTCTAGCAGCCACCCGAGTGGCACCCTGCTGCCTCCTGTTGCGCCAGGCAGCCCCCTGGCTGGCACCCGGCTGCCTCTGGGTGCTTCGGACAGCCCCTGTATGTCCCTGGCAGCCCCCTCTGGGTGCCTCTAGCTGCCCTCGGATGCTTCTAGGGTGCTCCAACCCTATCCTTGAGCCATGCTTCCCTCGCGAATGCTCAAGGCAACCTTTGAAATGTTGGCGGGGCGTGACATATTGCTCTCCAAATCTCCAATAGTCAAGAACTGAAGATTTTTCCATTGACTGCTGGAGAATTAACTGAAAACAGTGAAAAGATCATCCCCCCCCCCCCCAATAGTGGACTCGTTTTCAGGTGGGAGTATTATCGTCACGTGCAGATTACTGCTAGGTGCATAGTATTACTGTTATGCGCAGATGTGATTTCTCGATTATCGCTTCGTGCGGAGGTGATTCATGATCATTCATCCGGAGGTTATTTCTCAATGAACGCTGCATGCGGATGTGATTTTCCGATAACTGTTATGTGGGTATGTGATTACCTGGTTACCATTCTGTGAGGACGCGATTACCAATTACTTTTATGTGCGAATGTGCGATGAGATTACCGGATTTCCACTTCGTCCGACATGATTTCTGCTCGAGCAGTGGGATATCTTATTTGACTCAGACGAAATGATTTTTTATTAGTGATGTGCACGACGGGGATTCCAATTATCACTATACCTATGATTATTCTGTTTTTCAAGTTGTTATTCGTTTGGTACGACCGTATGAGTTATCAGTTAATGGGTTGTCCACGAGTACGTTGAAATATGTTTTTTGTTTGCACTACGACATATTCAGTTACATTTGTAATGGAGAACTAGTCATATATATATATATATATATATTCGTTTTCGGAAATCGAGTTTGATTTATTTGTTACACGAATCTTCTCTGATTGGATATTTTGAACTCGATATGTGAAATGAAGCGAACTATGACTGTGTTATCGATATTTGATAACTCTATCTATAGTTTTTAACTTTTTATAATTGGAATACCATATTTTAGGTATCAAGAAATACGGATGAGCATCGCGATTTGTAATATTGAAGTGTTTGGATTTTTTGCAGATTTTAGGTTTCATTATTTTAAGGGAAATTTTGCCCAATTTTTCTTAGAAATGACTAAAGCTTTGTTGTCACTTTTTCTATTTAATATTAAGGATAAAATGATTTTAAGGGAACAAGTTTGTAGGGAGCTTATCTATATTGAAAACCCTTATAATGAAGATTTAATTATTGAGTACATTTAGTTAAAGGTTGTGAGAGTCACTTTACGATCTCATGTGGAAGATGTAATTGTTCATAGATATTAGTGAGTAGATCATTTCTACAAATTTTTACCTAAATTAAATATCGTTAAGATATTGAAAGAGATCAAATCAATGGGTGAACCATAACTGTTAACCCCAAACCGTTCATTGTCCTAAGTGATATATCTTAATTATGAATGTCTTAAGAAAATTCAATTTGGCGAAAAATTTAGTACCCAACGTTTTCATATAATCATTAATATTTATAGATATTTTCGAATTCAATTTAGCAGGCACAAAAAGGTAAGAGGCGGGATTCAACCTTCCACATGCTTTCTCAATTCAACTCCAAGAGGCGGGAGTAAGAATCGTAATGCGGATGCCCAAAAGAATTGGTAGAGTTTGAAGGAAACTTCTTGATCTCAAATGATTCACTCGCCAATGGTTGGAGCACAATGAATCTGGTATGCGCTCTGAGGAAAGTAATGGTCTATCATTCTAGTAATTTCAAAGGAAGTATACGCATTCGGGTGAAAATCAGAACACCCGAGAGCATTTGGTAATTTTTGGGAGAACCCAGAGAAACCGAACTGGATCCGAGGAGAGTCACCACCTCCTCCAGCGATGAACTCTAATCAGAGGGAACCGAAACCGGAGCAACCCTCTCTCTCTCTCTCTCTCTCTCTCTCTCTCTCTCTCTCCACTGTGTCGTTCCTCGAACGACATCAGAAGAGATTACGATCGGAGATGATCAGAAACTGAGTCAATTTCGATCGGACTCGATTCCATCACCTCCTCCTCTGCCGCTCATGGACGACCGACGCCAAGGGTCTACGGTGCTCCTTACCGTACGACGCCGAGAACCGATTGATGAGCAAGGCCGAAACCCTAAAAATTAGGGATCGGCCGAGCTCGGAGATCGAACGAGCTCTCCAACAAGGAATCGGCCGCACCTCCACGTGCGACGCCGTACCTCACTGCCCCTCCACTTCTCCCTTATCTCCTCGTCGTAAAACGCACAACCATGCGTGTTTTCCAGACACGAGGGACATTTCCGACGAAATCCACGACCCGAATCTCTTAGATTCGTGGGTCATGGGCCACAGGTCGAAACCAACCTGGATACCCAATCCGGTCAACCAAGGTGCGAACCAGGCCAAACCCAAACCAAAACAGTCCAAGCCCAACCCAACCCAATTGTAGGCCCAGGGCAGCTGATGACGTGGCCACATGTCAGCCTTCAATGCTGACATGGCCAGCTTTGGTTGGTCCCGCGTCACACGTAGGACCATATGTTTCCAGAATCGTATTTTACGGCTACGTACACACATACACCGGTTTTCACCAAACTCAGACCCTAAGTTTTTAGAGCTGGCTTTAATGTGATACTTGTCTACATGAAACCTTTTAATCATAGGATTATTTCTGGGTTACGAGTTTGTCATTTCATATGAAATCGACAACTAACATGGAGAATGAGACATGCGGACTATTAAACGCAAAATGTTAAATATGTATAAATTCAAGGTGACAACATTGGTCGTTTGTTGACTCACCATCCACAAACAAATTATGCTAAACTCGTAGTTTCAATTAGAGTGTACCAACCAATCTTCCAAATCCGTAAAATAGTGGCGAATGGGTTTATATTGGCATTGTTAAATGAATGAACTAACACAGTATTCACATACAATGTTCTTGATGTCGTAATGAAGCGACAAATCTTCGAGTCACCTTGCATCGAAAGGGATCGAAGATAAGGCATTCCGAGATGCATTGAAGATAGGAACACAAATCTGCAACCTATCATTCGTCAGTCGAAACAGGTGCAGAAAGTGTTCTAATGCAACCATCTGATTTGAAGTGGGACGCCATCATCCGTGCTATGTATTGCACGATGAGATCAAGTCATTCGATATACTCCAAGTCATCGTAATGAGCTAGTCTTCCACTGTTTATGGGGAGATAGGAACTAAGTTCTTTATTGATAGGAATTATCGTGATCAAACCCCACTATTTCTCATTATAATCTTGGAATCTCAGTGTCCGAAACTGAATTCATTGGTGTCGTTGATGATTCTTCTCATACATACTGTTGCGTAAAAATTGTACACGACAAAAATAAATTTCACCCAACATAATATCACTCATATTCATATGAAGAATAGAGCATTTATTAGTTTCGGGTTCGAGACATTGAAGACAAAATGTGTCTCTTAATTACAATCCCCTTTTACAGGGAAACACCCTTTGATTCCATTCACGAGAAACTAACTAGGGTAATGGTGATTTATTTATTTTTGCGGCTACACCCGAAGATCATAGGTTGCCTACGTACCTTGTAAGGGATAAAGCCACTCGTAGTTTAGAAAATTGGGATTTTGAGCTTTATTTTGGTTGTGGTAATATTTGGGTTAGCTTGGCCTTTTGTGGTGCTTCAGCTGTTTATGGCTAGAGATTCACTATTTTGGTTGGATGCATTTGAGTGGTGGATTTAAGAATACTTTTTGGAGTTGCAGTTGCATCTAGTTGGTCGCTCGATTGCCTACATACCCTTTTGAAGGATCAAAACATCGTAGTTCATTTCAGATGATGAGGTGAATTTGGTTTCTGGATAACCAGGGATTCAATTATATTTTGTGGTTGCATCCAAATTTTGTGCCGGATTGCCTACATACCCTTTGAAGGGATTAAACTATTGTAGTTCTTGGATTCATATATATTTTATGGTTGCATCGAGATTTCAAGCCGGATTTCCTACATACCCTTTGAAGGGATCAAACCGATTGTAGTTCTTCATAAGGTTGGATGAACTTGGTTTTAGGGTAACCAGAGATTCATTTATATTTTGTGGTTGCATCCAGATTTTATTCGGGATTGCCTACATACTCTTTGAAGGGATCAAACGATTGTAGTCTTCTGGAGTTGGGTGAATTTGGTTTTAGGGTGACCAGGGATTCAATTATATTTTGTGGTTGATTGCCTACATATCCTTTGAAGGGATCAAACCATTATAGTTCTTGGATTCATATATATTTTATGGTTGCATTCAGGTTTCAAGTTGGATTGCCTACATACCCTTTGAAGGGATCAAACTGATTGTAGTTCTGACTTTATTTTAATTTTTTTTTTCACTTTTTGGCTTTGTGCTAGATTTTTGTTTTACGATTCCAGTGAGTTCTTAGGAACTATTGTCTTCAACTGCAGAGGAGTGACTTGGAGAAATGAGTCTGGGCTTGGAGTATGCATCTAGGCTTAGAGGTGAGCCGATGAGCTTTTGCTTTTACGGGCTTGATATGGACCCGTAGCCCAGCCCATTTTTTTTCTCTTTCTTTATTTCTTTCCTTTTTCTTTTTCTTTTCTTCTTTCTCTCTTCTTTGCACGTGCACAGTGACCTCCTTACTTTTCTCTTTCTTCTCTTTCACGTACGGCCTCAGCGAGTTTCTTTCTTTTCTCCTCTCTTCTTCATTCAACATCACAACAACTTCTTCTTCTTCTTCTTTTTTCTCTTCTTCTACAGTCGCACAACAACCAAACAACATCAAGCTCTTCCTCTTCAACTTTGTTTTTCTTTTGTTGTTGAGAAGCCTGGAGCTCGATAGGAGATATTTGATTTTTTGGTTCTTTCTCTGTCGGTCAGAATTTGACGAGAAGTCATCTCTTTTGGTAACGATGAAGAAACTCTCATTCTTCTTCATTGTTGTTGGGATTATGACAGTTGAACATTTGAGACAATTTGGGATGTCCAACTGAGATTGAAGAAAAGCGATCAGATTATTTTCTCCCTTGAAGTTTGTTGATTGTAGGAGTTGAGTTTGAACTTCAGTTCTCCGACTTCGAGTCTAGGTCGGCACCGCTTTCCTGAACTTCTTTAATCATCATATAATTTTGCGCTCCAGGTCACCTCCATCATCATCGAACCTGCATAACATAACAAGATGAAGCGAAGTTGAAGAACAGCCCCCACCTTTGATCTGAGCTTCTACGCTAGCCTCTTCTATCTTTCTCCGCTAGTAGGGCTTTGCCTATTCTCCTTTGCGTTTCCTCTGCTCTTGTTTTTTTTTGTTGCTCTCGTCTCCTCCTGTCTTTCTGTTCCTCTCTTTCTATTGTTATGTATGTGAATATAAAGAGGCCCGATGAGTAAGAAGTTGAGTTTCATTTTTCTTTGGAGACTTAAGAGTTTTGATAGAAAACTCGTGCTTACTTGCTTCAAACTTGGTTGTCGATATCTCATGTAATCATGCACCGTACGTTACATACATATTATAGACTTCATAGACATAATCGGTACAAGCCCACGTACACTTCCATGGTTACTCAAGAAGGCCCATAGACATTGTCGATATTCTTTTTATTATTTCAACAGTGCCCCCTCAAGCTTTGCAAGCGAGAATTGCTTTTTGGGTGCAAAGCTTGACCAGTTGACAAGTGATTGGAAGTCATTCTTAGAAGACTTGGTTTAAATTCGCATAAGACTTTGGCTTGCTTTGAAAATTTGAAGAGGAATCGATAACTCTTGGTTTTAAGTCGCATCAGACTTTGGCCTTTAGCTTGCTTTTCACAATTTCTTTTTTCCACGACTTCCTGGAGCGATGAAGCTTTGTTTTTTTTATTCATCATGTAGCCGGCTTTGCCCATTTCTTGTTTTTTTTATAAGTAACATGTGTTGAATCCGTTGACGTTTTATTTCTTTATTTTTGGTTATGGCATTAAAACTTGTTAACCAAAATTGCTGTCCTATTTGATAAGAGCCTGATAACATGAAGTGAACTGCCCCCATAGTTAGATTACTTGTTGCATTTTTATTTCACTTGAAGATGTCGATGAGACTCTGGGTGGAGTCGTTTTAGAAATCTTATTGATGGTTGCTTCGAGCTTTTGTTAGCATGTGAAGGAGCAATTGGAGTTTATTCATTTTCTTCATCTCTGTCTGATCAAGTAACACTTCCAAGAGACACCGATGTATTTCAAAGTTGAAGCCTTGTGAGCATTCATTTTGTTGCATTATAGACCTTTATGTGCCCATTTGGTTTCAGCATCTCTTGTAAATACTTGGCTATTATATAAAAGCTCAAGGTGACGTTCTTTGCCTTTAACGAAGCCGAGACAATGTCTTTGATGATTGACTCTGTGTACTAGCAATATCTTTCATATCTCCTTTGTTTCCTGAAAAAAAACTGTTAGACATAAGAAAAAGTTTTTTTTTGGGGTGGATGCATCTAATATTTAGACTATCTACGTACCCCTTTTAGGAGATCAAGCCATCTTAGTTCAAGATTTTGTGCTCTAAATTTTGCCTAGACTGTCATTTAGGGGACAGGTATAGCGAGCATTTTTTTTTTGAGCTTGTATATTTTTTAGACAGACATTTAGGGGATCAGTCTAATTGAAGAGCTCTTTTGTTCTCGTAGCACCAAGTATGAATCATATGAGTTTTATGAGAAGTTCAACTTCACTTCGGTGATGACATCTCCACCTCTATTGTCTTGTCGTCGATCATTTGTTGGATTATCTTTTTGAGAACTAAGCAATCACTTGTTGGATGACTGATGATACGATGATAGTGACAATATCTGAGGTCTTTGGTCTTACTAACTTCATTTGGTCGTTTTGGCTCAGGTAGCTCAATAGGTTTTTGTTTGTAGAGCTCACTGAAAATTTCTTCAACATCATCTTCATCAAGAGAGCATTTTGTCTCTTTTCTTTCCTTGAGAGTTAGATTTCTTGACCTTTGCTTCCTTTGTATTTTGATTCATTTTTGACAAAGATAGCCAAAGAGTGCTTTATACTGCCAAGTCTCGTATTTTTGAAGATTGCTTCTTTTGTGAAGTTTTTTTTTCGAGCAACCTATCTTTCGACATTATTAGCTTTTGCGACAAGTTCCTTAAATATTTGTAGTTCAGCGGTGATGATGAAAGTTGCTATCTCCGACAAGAGATTATTTTAGTACATTTGTACTGCTGATAGCTTCGTTATTTTCTCCAAGCTTTGAAGACTTAAAATCCTCCATCTAGAAATGAATTCGTTGACGCTTTCAATAGGTTTTTGCTTAGCTTTAACCAAGTCAGTGATAGAGACTTTCTTCTTTGAGCTAACGAATTGTGCTAGGAATTGTTTTTGAATTTCTTGCCATAGGATGGAACCTGGTGATAGTTGAGTGTACTAACTAAAAGTTGCTCCTTTTAAGTGACTGGACAAATTGTCGTAACAACAATGCGTCAGATTATGACGTTTCCCCACAAGCTGAATAGAAATGAGCCAAATGTTCATGCGGAGAGCTATTTACTCCATCGAACTAGTCAAAATCTAGCTTCGCATATCCATTAGGGAATGGTAATGCATCATAGTGAGTAGGATATGGTCTTTGGTACCCAGTGACTATGGGGTTCAAAGACAACTGATGCTCTGTAATGCTTTCGACAATCATAACTTTGATGTCTTGATATGTCACCTTATTTGAGGAATCATTTTTGTTGTTTTGTTCCTCGTATTTCTCATCTTTCACTTTCTCTTCATCATTTTCATTCTTAAGAGAAGTGTATTTTGCAAACAGCTCAGCAATTTCTGCATCTTTTGCAGCTAACTGTTTAGCAGCTTGAGCTTCGATATCAGCTTTTCTTTTGGCTTCCAACTCCTTTTGCAGCTGTGCTTGAGTTGACTCAGTTTCGAGTTGTTCAATCTTTCTTCGCAACTCTTGTATTTGTTCTTCTAGGATTAATATAGTTGTGACCATAACTGACAGCGTCTCAAGCATGGTATCATCAATTTCCTCGGGCCATTTGAAGCTTTCACTTGCATTTTTTTGACTTTATGGGGGTATTGGACGACCAAGTATAACGCCTTAAGTTGACTTGGAACTCGAAAGATGTCCCTTGCAGGTTGTTGTCTTCAAATGTCTTCATCAACTATCGGACTTGAGAATCCTCTTCAGCATGGAGACTCATTGTTTGAGTTTTTTACTCCGCATTAGAAGTCGTGTTGGTCAAGACTTTTTCTTGTGTCATTATTGCTTGTTACAAAGAGTTGGGGGTCCGGGTTTTGAACCTTGTTGGATCTTCATTATCTTTCTTGTGCAAGTTCACCTTGACATGTTTGGTCAGTCATGTTCTGGTTTGAGTAGGCATGCATTTTGTTGGTGCAGATGTCACAATGATCAGAATGGAGCCAATCATTATCTGAGTAGCAACATGGGCATGGTTAGCTCTGAGTGTTGTAGACTCGGCGACTGCATGATATGTTGGTTTGATGGATTTAAGTGCCCTTGATGTTTCTGGAGTAGCTATGATTGACTTGAAGTCTTTAGCAACTTCCATAAACTGAGATTTGATGGTATTCTTCCTTAGAGCTCGAGCAACCCTCTTCCTTGCATTTCGTAAGGCATTCTTTGAAGATGTCTTCTCGAAGTGAGGCTTCTTGACATTGTGAAAGATCTTGTTCACCTTGACATTATGATGGGCTGGGAAACATGGCTTAAGGTGAAAGCTTGATTGATAATAAATGAAACTCGATGACCAGCTCGCCTTATATTTCCGGCCTGAGATTCCGTTGTTTTGAGCTCATAGAAGTAAACTGTCACTTGTGGTGCCATTGTATATCTGAGGCAAAAGTTAACAAATTTAATTAGTCTCTAAAAAATGGAGATGAAAAGGACAATGCCTCCCACTGTGGTCGCCAAAAATTATATTGCGTAAAAATTGTATACGACGAAACTAAATTTCACTCAACATAATCTCACTCATATTCATATGAAGAATAGAGCATTTATTAGTTTTAGGTTCGAGACATTGAAGACAAAATGTGTCTCTTAATTACAATCCCCTTTACAGGAAAACATCCTATGATTCCATTCGTGAGAAACTAACTCGGGAAATGGTGATTTATTTATTTTTGCGGTTGTACCCGAAGATCATAGGTTGCCTACATACCCTGTAAGGAATCAAGCCACTCATAGTTAATAAAATTGAGTTTTTGGGTTTTATTTTAGTTGTGGTGATATTTGGGTCGGCTTGGCCTTTTGTGGTGCTTCAATTGTTTATGGCTAGAGGTTCATTATTTTGGTTAGTCGTATTTGAGTGGTGAATTTAAGAATACTGTTTGGAGCTGCAATTGCATCTAGTGGGTCACTAGATTGCCTATGTACCATTTTCAGGGATCAAACCATCGTAGTTCATTTCAGGTGATGAGGTGAATTTGGTTTTAGGATAACTAGAGATTCAATTATATTTTTTGGTTGCATCCAGATTTTGTGCCAGATTTCCTACATACCCTTTGAAGAAATCAAACCATTGTAGTTCTTGGATTCATATATATTTTATGGTTGCATCCAGGCTTCAAGCCGGGTTGCCTACATACCCTTTGAAGACATCAAACCGATTGCAGTTTTGAAAATTGGGATTTTGGGCTTTATTTTGGTTGTGGTGATATTTGGGTTGGCTTGGCCTTTTGTGGTGCTTCACCTGTTTATGGCTAAAGGTTAACTATTCTGGCTGGTTGCATTTGAGTGGTGGATTTAAGAATACCGTTTGGAGTTGCATCCAGATTTTGTGTCGAATTGCCTATTTACCCTATGAAGGGATCAAACCATTTGTAGTTCTTCAGAAGGTTGGGTGAGCTTGGTTTTAGGGTAACCAGAGATTCATTTATATTTTGTGGTTGGATCCAGGTTTTATTTCGGATTGCCTACATACCCTTTGAATGGATCAAACCATTGTAGTTCTTCTGGAGTTTCGTGAATTGGGTTTTAGGGTGACCAGGGATTCAATTATATTTTTTTGTTGCATCCTGGTTTTATTCTGGATTACCTACATACCCTTTGAAGGGATCAAACCATTGTAGTTCTTGGATTAATATATATTTTATGGTTGCATCCAGGTTTCAAGCTGGATTGCCTACATACTCTTTGAAGGGATCAAACCATTGTAGTTCTTGGATTAATATATATTTTATGGTTGCATCCAGGTTTCAAGCTGGATTGCCTACATACTCTTTGAAGGGATCAAACCAATTGTAGTTTTGAATTTATTTGAATTTTTTCTTTCAATTTTCAGCTTTGTGCCAATTTTTTTTTTTTACGATTCCAGTGAGTTCTTAGGAATTGTTGTCTTTAACTGGAAAGAAGTGACTCGGAGAACTAAGTCTGGGCTTGGAGGTGAGCAGATGACCTTGGCTTTTATGGGCTTGATATGGACCCGTAGCCCAGCCCATTTTTTCTCTTTCTTTATTTATTTTCTTTTTCTTGTTCTTTTCTTCTTTCTCTCTTCTTTACACGTGCACAACAGCCTCCTTACTTTTCTCTTTCTTCTCTTTCACGTACGGCCTCAGCTAGCTTCTTCTTTTTTTCTCCTCCCTTCTTCAGTTCTTCATTCAACAACACAACAACTTTTTATTTTATTTTTTTATCTTCTTCTATTGTCACACAGCAGCCAAACAACATCAAGCTCTCCCTCTTCAGCTTTGTTTTTCTTTTGAGAAGCCTAGGGCTCGATAGGAGAGATTTTATTTTCTAGTTCTTTCTCTGTCGGCCGAAATTTGATGGGAAGTCATCTCTTCAGGTAACGATGAAGAAACTCTGAATCTTCTTTATTGTTGTTGGGATTATGACAGTTGAATATTTGAGACAATTTGGGATGTCCAACTGAGATTGAAGAAAAGTGATCGGGTTATTTCTTCCCTTGATGTGTGCTGATTGTAGGAGATGTGCACACCAGGTGTTCGACAGAATGCATATGCACCAAACTAGATCATTTGTTATAGTTTCTGAGCGGTGCTCTGGCTTTGTGCCTTATTTTTGTTATGTTTGGTTTCGCAGCTGTATTGCTTGACTTGAGAGTGTCGGAGGAGGGCGGGTCAAGTTGGTGCCCGAGAGATTTTTGGTGCTTGTTGTTTTGTTCATTCTCGAAGAGCAGGGGCTTGTAAAGCCAGCGGATTTCTGCGTTTAGAATAGTAGGTTTGATGAGTTATCTTTATGCTTGCTTGTTTGTAGATTTGGCTTGATCGATATTGATCGTTGGTTTTGATTATTTTAGGATTTTTCTGTTTTGGTATTCGAGAGAAACCGAACATGGCCTTCAAGTGAAGCAAAAGCTGCTGGAGATGTTTGCACGGCACACCAAAACGATGGAGTTAAGTTTGAACTTCGGTTCTCCGGCTTGGAGACTAGGTTCGCACCGCTTTTCTGGACTTCTTTAATCATCAGATTATTTTGCGCTCTAGGTCACTTCCGTTGTCATCGAACCTGCATAACATAACAAGATGAATCGAAGTTGAAGAACGGCCCCCACCTTTGATCTGGGCTTCTACGCTAGCCTCTTCTATCTTTCTTCAGCAGCAAGGTTCGCCTCTTCTCCTTTGCGTTTACTCCGCTCTTGTTTTTGTTGTTGCTCTTGTCTCCTCCTTGCTTTCTATTCCTCTCTTTGTGTTGTTATGTATGTGTATATAAGGAGGCCCGACGAGCAAGAAGTTGAGTTTCATTTAGCTTTGCAGACTTAGAGTTTTGATAGAAAACTAGTTACTTACTTGCTTCAAATTTGGTTGTCGATATCTCAAGTAATCATTCACCGTACGTTACATACATATTATGGATTTCGTAGACATAATTGGTACAAGCCCACATACACTTCCATGCTTACTCAAAGAAGGCCCATGCATAAACATTGTCGATATTGTTTTATAATTATATCAACACATACCATGATACTAAGTGTACATAAATAGCCATGAAAATGGAACCATACCGAAATAACCTAGGGTCAACTAGGTGGCGCCACCGTGACACCAAGAAACTCACGGCCAAATGTGGCCGAGTCTTGGATGCCACGACATGGTGATGTTGGATCTATGTAGGCTTTAGGGTACATGACTTTTGAAGATAAAACATGATCCATTTCTACTTTTGTTATTTTTGGATCATACTTATCCGGAAAGAACCCAAAACCAAGTTAGTTACATGCGCATACCGCTATGGTCATTGTGATTATTTGAATAAGACATATCTCTGAAAAGTACCTAGACTTAACATAAAAATGGAAATTCATTCAAGGGAACTTTGACGAAGTTCCATCTCATAGGATAATTTGGGTATGGTTTCTCTAATGTTCTAGACGCGATATCAAACATTGAGAGAATCAAGAATGATCTTCTTAACAATCTAGAGGTTTCTCAATACATCTTTAGAAGATAAGTTATTCACCGTTTGACAGATAATGATATTTTTGATAAACTGTTAGTTGCAATTGATGCATCTTTAAATTAAGAACATTCTTTTCAGGATAAGGATGTACTTGAGAGTTGAGAAGTGTGATTTCAAGTAGAGCACTTGTATGAGCATTGATAGCTTCACACGTTGACTACAACATTAGCTAGATGATATACACTTTGAATTCACATGATTCGATGGATAGATTGGTAATTCCATTGATAAGTGACTACTTGATAGGAGTAAGCAAGCATTATATTGATGCGTGACACATTCATATGCAGATCAACTGAGTCATGCCCCAAACGGTCTGCAAGTTGTTCACCTGTGTGTGGCTTCTTTATAGTGTCGTTGTAATTATGTTTCTATCTTGAACTTTCTGTAGTTCCTCTTTGAAATGTACAAGCCGTAGTAAAAGGGAAGTTTGACCTTGGTACGGGCTTAGAATTTAACTTCGAGAAAGTATAGTGATTGCAACTTAGTACTCGATATCGTAGAAACGGAGAAAATGTCGAACCAACAGAGTCATGCCCCAAACAGTCTGCAAGTTGTTCACCTGCGTGTGGCTTCTTTGTAGTGTCGATGTAATCATGTGTCTATCTTGAACTTTATGTAGTTCCTCTTGAAATGTATAAGACGTAGTAGAAGGGAAGTCTGACCTTGGTACAGGTTTACCCAAAACATTTGGTCATTCAGCTTAGATTGTCTTGTTATCAGCAAAGTTTGAAATTGTGCACCAACTAAAGTTAGAATCAGATGAAACATTCGCAAATTGTGCTTCTGTGACTTCTTACAAAAGAGAAGTTTTCTTCTTGACATGAGTTCAGACATCATGATCAAAACAGTATTGGATTGACATGTCAGAACGTGACAATGGATGTCTGATAATTAATGACAATCTAGAATAATTCGACTTAGCTTAAACGTTTGGACCATAGACTAACAATCAGCTTCAGATATAAGTCACCACATGAGATACAACTTATACCACCATGGAAGGCAGAAGTGTTGTCACCTATGATGGTGTTACCGCTGATGGAAACAGCAGGCTGCTTAAGGCATGTGTTTCGTTGTGTTAGCCACATCGGTGCCTGAATTGTGGGTTCAAATTTGGAGGCCATACGAGTGGCATATCCATTGCATATGTACGTACCAAGTATAGATTCATTTGGAAGGATAAAGTGTGTGACATATCCATTTATGTGTAGACATGGGTTCTCATGATGTGTTATGTCGAATATCCCCCAGATTCTTTAGTTGTAGTATCTTTGATTGATGTTTCAAATACTCCCATCATTCACATTATTTGAATATGCAATGGACTTTGCAAGAGATATGGAGATTCGTTTTCCTACTCCTTAGATCTTATCCAATGTGTTATTAATAGTGAAATGAACGCTCACAGCGTGAGTTGGAGTTGAAGTTTCTTACTATTTGATCATTTTGGGATACTATCATTCTTGCGATGGGAAATACTGTAGCATGTTTGCTACGGCTCATGCCTAAGTCCACATTTGTATTAACATAAACTTCCTGTTTATTTGAGTCATTCATACTCAGGAATCCCTCTTAGTGGGTTCAGGAGGAGGCGTTGACTTCAGGGGGAGTTGAAGTCCATAACGTCGTGTCATATGATAGATGTGATGAGTTGAACTTTTTTTTTCCTGCAAAGGTTGTTTTCTCCCGCAGTGTATTATTACTTGGAAAGGTTTTCGTGAGGCAACGTGAATACATTTTTGTCAAAGTCTCACTGCCTTGACATGAAGGTATGATGCTCTCAATTTTTGCTTAGTCTGAGATCCATTTTTCTCCTGCAAAGGTTTTTGGCTCGACAAGATTTTTGATGAAAAACAACCGTGATTGCCACCATTAAGCTGATCTCGTTACAAGGAATAGCGCATGTCGTTAGGACATCACAATGGGGAGTGTTGAAATATGTTTAAATTATGAGTGATTAAACTTTTACAAAACAAAATAAGTTTCTTTTTGAGTTCTTGGTGAGAAACAGAGAGTTTGTACCTAACGCCGTCACCGGCTAGACTTTTTGCATACTTGTTCACAAAGATTCCTTCTTGGCACCTCCTTCCTCTTATTCCTCTTTTTCCATCACACATACCTTTTTTTCTATCCTTGGATATCAACCCGATTGCTCTCCTAGGATTGTATTAGGTTGTTAGAGCTAGCAAGTATGGACATCATTGACATACTCGGTTGGAATATACGAGGTTCAAGAGCGGACTCAAAGATTGATGCTCTTCACTCCCTAATCTTTAGCAAGAAGCCAAGCCTTGTCTTTCTTCAAGAAACCAAGTGCCGAAACAAATCTAGGTTCAAATCAATCAAAACTCAATTAGGGTTTCGACATGGTATCATGAGTGATTGTTTTGACACAAGTGTCGGAGGTTTTATGCTCTTTGGAGGGAAAGATATCGATATTCCTTACCGAGATCACTATCCATTGTTTATTGATGTGAAAATTTGGGTACTGGCCATGGTTGGTTATCCATGGAGGTCCACGGGTTTAAACCCTAAAATGAAGAATGTATTATTTTTTGACACCCCCCTGTACGGTGAACTGTACACAACATTGCAGTATTAGACGTGGGCTTTATTAAAGGAGTTGGCAAAACGGCCAGGGCCATCTAGATGGTGTGTAATAAGTGACATCAATGAGATCATACATTCGTCAGAGAAATCCGGCGGACTAGTGAGACCTGACTGGCAGATGAATGATATGATCCGATGTATGAATGATTGTGCGCTTGAGGACCTGGGATATACGGGAAGTCTATTTACTGGCATGACTCTGACACTTAATGTAGATTGGACTGGGCACTAGCTATTTCAGAGTGGCGATAACAATTTTTGGTGATTCAGGTGATCAATCTTACTCCTCTATGTTCTGATCATGTGCCGATTTTGTTAGTGGATAAACATGAGAAAGAAATCTGTTTTTCGAGGAGACAACACTTTTTCGATTTGAGGCGATGTTGGCAGATGAGGAGAGCTATATGGAAACTGTATGCGCAACTTTGCACAACTCAAATCGAGGATACTTGCAAAGTCGACAGTTTATCTTGAAAGTCGCTAACACACAGATGTGTCTAAAACACTGATTCAAGGAGGTGTTTAATAGTCGGAAAGAAGAGCTAGATGATATCCAGATTGAATTGGCTACTTTCTTAAATAAGTCTTTTAACGATGATGATAATCCGAGGCGAAATGAGTTGTATGCTAGAAAGAAGGTCTTGTTGCAACAGGAGTCTACCTATTAGAAGTAGCATTCGAAAAGTGAATGGCTAAGAAAAGAAGATCAGAACATAGGTTATCTATATCAATGGGTATCACAAGCAAAAGAAGTGGATTAAGGGTTTGTTTGATGATCATGATGTGTGGTAAGATACACCGGCATGGTTACAAACAGCTGTGCTAGGCTAATATCGTGATCTCTTTAAAGAAGGGGACATTACTTTGAAACAGCTGGAACCGGTCCTGTCATCATTGTCACTGGTGGTAATTAACTCTATGGCCGCATCTTTTTCGGATGATACACGAACGAGGAGATTTGAATCGTTCTTTTTTCATATGGGATCCCACAAGGATTCAGGGCCAGATGGTATGCCTCCTCACTTTTACCAGAAATGCTGGGACATTGTTGGTCCGGATGTTATTATTATTATAAAAGAATTTCTAGTTACATGGCAGATGCTGGGAAAATTAAATCACTCATATTTATTTACTTCCGAAAGTTCCTTAGCCAACTAAAATGACTGAATATATGCATATTGCCTTGTGTAATGTGATCTTTAAGATATGTACGAAGGTACTGGCGAACAAGCTCAAGCCATTGCTAGATAAAATTATTGATCTTTGCCAAAGTGCATTCATCTCAGGTGGACTCATCATTGGTAATAAATTAGTTTCAAATGAAGTAGCACATTACTTGTGGACGAAGAAACAAGGGGATTCTCGACATATGACTTTGAAACTAGATGTGAGCAAGGCCTATGATCATTTGGAATGAAGCTTTCTCAAAGTTGTCATGCATCGTTTGGGGTTTCTAGCCCCATGGATTGATCTTATCATGACTTGCATCACTACGGTGCAATAATCAGTGGTAGTGAATGGTTCCCTGAGCGACCAAATTATCCCAACCCATGATCTACGTCAAGAGGATCCCATTTCTCCATATTTATTCATTCTCTGTACATCTGGTTTATTGGCATTGATTAGAAGGGCACATCATGCGAAGGAGTTCTAAGGCATTAAAATTTGTAATAAGGGATCGACGCTACATCACCTCATGTATGCGTTTGATAGTCTTCTCTTTGCTACGACATCAGGTAGGTCGTGTGATATAGTCAAGAAGCTACTGTAGATCTATGAAGCAGCTTCGGGACAATCCATAAACTATTGTAAGAGTAGTGTGTGTTTTAGCCAAAATTTGGATAAAGGTATCCAAGAAGAGTTGGCACGGGTGCTTTGTATGGAGTTAGTTCCTTATCATGACAAATATCTAGGTTTACCAACACATTTTGGTAGAAGCAAGAAGGAAACCTTTGCTTATGTCAAAGATAAGGTCCGTGATAAGTTGGCAAGTTAGAAAGGGTCTATCCTGAGTGTTGTAGGAAAGGAGGTCCTAATAAAGGCCATGGCACAAGCCCTGCCTAATTATACAATGAACTGTTATTTGTTACCCAAAATTTTTTGTGATGAGTTGCATAAGTTGTGTGCAGACTTCTACTGGGGTGATACGACAGATAAGAAGAAAATCCACTGGTGTACATGGGAGCACATGTGTAAACCGAAGGATCAGGGAGGATTGTGCATTTGAAACCTATATGCTTTTAATCTGGCAATGTTAGCAAAATAGCTGTGGCGGGTGCTCAAGAATCCAGACTCCTTGGTTAGTCAGCTATATCGGGCAAGGTATTACCATTCTTTCTCTTTTTGGGAGGCTAAATTGAGTGGTTCTCCTTCCTATACATGACGTAGCCTTTTAGTTGTTAGGCCGGTATTGGAAAATGGGGCTCGTTCATTGGTAGACGATGGTATTTCTATTGCGATTTAAGAAGACAGTTGGTTATCCCGTCCTGGTCAATTCAAACCAGAAATATCGTTGAGTTACCCTACGACTTATCCACTATGCTTCCTAATTAATATTGCCTACCCATCATTGGAATGTCCCACTTTAAGAACAGTACTTGAAACAGGCCGATGTGGCAGTAGTGGGATAAATTCCTTTGAGCCGTCGAGTAGGGTCGAATAGGCTAATATGGCACCATACCACAAAAGGGGAGTATAAAGTTAGTTCAGGATAGATACATCACTACGAGGGATTTGATTGTATTACCCCAGAAAATGTACCGGTCCCACAAGCCCAGTCGGATTTCTATAGGAAGCTTTCGTCAGCACACGTTGCCTCAGCTGCTAAGGTCTGTGCATGGAAGGCATGGAAGGTTTTTCTTCCTATATGCACGCATTTACATTCTAGAATGCTAGATGCTAGTCCAGAGTGTGTACTTTGTGGTGCAGTAGCATAAACATAACTACATCTTTTCAAGGATTGCAAGTGTACTAGTCCACTGATCTAACCTATTACGTCGGGAGTTGGTAATACCACTAATTCATTTTTTGACTGGTTCCTGGCATGTCAAACTGATCTACCCGAAGATTAATTTTTGAAGCTTATCGCCATGATGTAGTTCTTATGGAAAGCATGGAATGACAAGGTCTAGAGTGGAGTTTTTGGGTGATGCGGTAAGTATTCAAACTTTTGTTTTGCATGAACACTATCTATTTGTAAATTGGAATCCGCCTAAACTGGTGAGGCAACCTCAACGATGGAAGGCCCTATCGATGGGTCGCTATTGTATTAGTATGGATGGTGCTTTTGATCGGGTTTTGACCAAAGGAGGTATAGCATTGTCGTTAGGGATAGGTTTGGTCGGTTCATTATGGGCTTGGCTAGACGTACTGAGGGACAGTATTCACCCTTCTCTGTGGAGGGGGAAGCTGCCTTTGAGGTATATCAATTTAGCATGCTGCACACTCTTCATCCGATCAAGTTCAGTTTAGATTCTCTCATTGTAGTCAAGGCGACTATTACTGTTAAGTTTCAAGACTCCATGGAGGATGTGAATGATCTGCTTGCACTAGCTCCCAACTCAGTTTTTGTTCATCACTCAAGAGAATGTAATAGAGTAGCACATGTTTTAGCTAGGTGGGCACTATTGAATGCGACTCACCCCATTGTTTTCTTTGATGCACTGACATTCCTAGAAAGAGTGTTATTAGATGATTGTACTTAATTCTTCTTTTAATGAAATTTGCGTTTACCTAAAAAAATACTTTCTTACTTGTTACCCAAGTTACCCATGTATAATATATTTAATATCTCCAAAGGATTCTATATTCATCTTCATTATGTACTATGATTGTTTTCCATATGGGACAAGGTTAGACATCTAAATAAAAACTTCTTGGTTCCTTGTACCAAGTACAATATCATAATCAATACAAATAATCTTTATCTTCAAATTATTGTATTGATATTCCAACAAAGAAGAATAATTTTAGATTTTTTTTAAAAGCTGATGGTTGGCTAAATGAGCCAACTTTATGAGTTTCCACAAATTATATCGCCAACTTTTAGAAAATTAATTTTTTAATTAAAAATAAATAAAATTGACCAAAATACCCTCCCTTATTACATATATATTTAAGGTAAAAATAAAAAGTGATGGAAAAAATCACAAGTAAGAACTGGAAAAAAAACAAAACTTAAATAGTAACATGAACAAAAAAATCAAACCTCAAGTTGTAAATTGAAAAAATTAGAATCTTAAGTCATAAAGAAATATCTAAACCACAGAGTATTAAATTGAAATTTGCCATTTTCAAATTTTATATACTACCAACGTATCAACAATACTAACAATCTAACAAACAATAATTTTCCTGTCAATATCTCTCTCTCTCTCTCTTTTGGTTTTGATTAATTACTAGCTTAGATATGAATATGAATAGAGATTGTAAGCATTTCATTAGAGGGTTGGATTATGCCTTAACTATTTGGAACAATGACATAATCAAGATTTCGAATGCACCTTAAAAAGCAAAGAGCAGAGCATTTGATCCATATTCACCGCCACCAGAAAAAGTGAGAGTTTTGAATGGAATTCTAGTTTTAAGAGCATTTTGAACAGATAACAAAGTGATATACATTTTCAAATCTTACGAAAATATGCCCTAAGCAATCAGCTGTCAAATCAATATTGATCGGATACACGTCTATTACAAACAAATCTTGCACAAATTTCTGTACAAATAGTTGTCGCAGAAATTAGTACAAATTTGCAAGGATATTTTTAATTAGTCATTATTCTTCGGTAAATATTTTGTGTCAAGAATTTTTCACACATATTTATGTGAATATTATTAATGTTGTATGTATGGAAGTCGGTACGTGTATCATTTATCATAAATATTTATTCGTCTGTTTCTAACATAGATAAATATCGGAATATATTGCTCATAGTGACGGATATCTGTGTGTTTTTCAAATTTTGTTGGCCCAAAATTTGTGTGGACTGTTTTTTTTCTAGAAGCGCTATGTCTGGACTTGGTACTTAACCGAGATCATTTTGGAGCCAACCGAAGCCGACACAATAATATCGGTATCTTTAAATTTCAAATTGAAATCAAACTGATATTTCGGTTACCGAGATTTCGGCAAATTCGGTAGAATGTCTTGACTCGGTAGGTATGGGCCTCAACTAAAAGTCGATTGGGAGAGTAGAATTGTGTTGCTCTTTTACAAGCCCATTATCATATAGTTGTTGTGACGCCTATTTTGCATTATTTTCTCTTTGATAAACCTATTTTCTTAGACTCCATCTTCTTCGAAGTCTTCTCAAGAAATTCAAGTCATCTCAAGAAACAAGGAGAAATTGTGTTTTTAACACCCCCAAATATCAAAATCATACACATTGTTCAGTCTTACGGATTCTATGTCATTTAACAAAAACTTAAACAAAAATACCAAATAGTTTGCAGATCGACTTGGAGGAGTCGGGTATATTTCCAAAAGGCCACAAATTACCTTCAATAGTCAAAAGCACCTCGAGGTTTAAGATCTAAGAATTTCAGAGTTCGATTTTTGGATTTGAGCCGAGGCTAGAGGAACTCTGGGTTTGAGGTTGATTTTCAGCGTTTGAGCCTCTGCGGTTACTGCATGTTGTGTTTCAAAAAGAGAGATGATTTGATGATGCGGAAGAGCAAAGAAGGAAGGGCTGAGAGAGGCGACTGAAAGGAAGAAATTAAAGGCACCATAAATGAATTTCAAAAAAGACGCCTACAAGTTAGATGGTTTGGGACTCTGGGCTCGGTGGCTCGTCTGTTTCTAATGCCTTGTAGCATGCCATGTGATGTGTTGTGGCGAAAATTTGGTCGGTTCGGTAGAGCCGAAGACTATAAAAGTAGCCATTCAGTTCAACTCAGACGAGTCGATCTTCGAAATCACTCGGTACAATAGTGACCATACCACAAAGCAAACTAGCTTGGAAAACGGTCTCATTTTTTGTTCTTCCCCTTATCAATGCCAGCATGTGTCTCATTGTTTTCATATTCAACCAGGAAAAGATACTATACTATATGAAAGAGAATATCTCCTAGAATGAGCCAAAAATTTCTGAATAGAGGAATATGAGCAAAGTAGAGACAGAAGTTTCCTCCCAAATGATGTAAATCGTGTTCACGTTATTTCCCAATGACACTCACTACTGTGTCATCTTTCTTCAGTATATTGTGTCTCATCTCACGCATTTATAAAAGTAGCCAAGCTTTCGCTGTCATGTGAGTGAGTCTTGCGCACCACGTTACCCGGTCGCCAAGGAAAACATATGAAGAAAGAAGCCAATCTTCACTCTACTACTTTGTAGTCATTGGCCAAAACCCCACTGCATTAGTGCATGGTCCCAAAAGTCTCTCCTATATATAGCATTAAAGGCAGCAGCCACGCATAGAATGATAGAGGGCTCCAACAATCCATGGAGCCTTTTAATTCCTCAATGCACGCTCTCTCCGCCTCCTTTGTATTCTCATCGTTCAAGTATCCAGGTACCCATTTCCTCCTTGAACCCATTTTTGTTCATGGGTTTTCTGCTTCCTTGCATCTGCTTCTATTATCTGTATTGCTCGTTTCTTGGGTGTGTAACAAATTCAAGGTGGGCAATGGAGGAAGGGACCCGAAAGAGGAGGGGTTTAAGAACATTACTAGTAGTTTGAAGTATTATAAGCAAACTTTAATCACTTGTCTTACTCTCTCTGCCATTAGTCTTTTGCTTAGTCAACTACTTCTCCTGGTATAGATATGGTGCTTGGTCTGAGGAAAAGCTAGTGACCCTTTTTGATGTGGCAATTAGAACACTTGGTTGGGGTGCAGTATTTGTTTACTTGCACACCCAATTTAGTTCCAGTGAAGCAAAATTCCCAATCTTGCTAAGAGTGTGGTGGGGTTTCTACTTCTCTTTGTCTTGCTATTGCCTTGTCATAGACATTGTCCTATACCAGAAATTCTTACCCATTCAGATTTTAGTTTCTGATGTTGCATTCTTGTCTGTGCTTTGTTCTTTATATTTGTTGGGTTTATTAGGAAGCAAAAGGGTAGAGATACCCTTCTTGAGGAACCCCTCCTGGATGGTACTAGTAGTAGTATAGGTAACTCTGCTGAATCAAACAAATCCAAGAGGGATGAAAATGTCAACACACCCCTTTCGGATGCTGGAATTTTCAGCATCCTCACGTTCTCTTGGATGAGTCTTTTGATCGCGGTTGGCAACAGGAAAGCATTAGACCTTGAAGATGTTCCTGAACTAGACAAGGGTGATAGTGTATTCGGGTCCTTTCCTATTTTTAGAAATAAGCTAGAGTCGGAGTGTGGTAGTGTTAGCAGAGTTACCACACTTTATCTGGTGAAGGCATTGATCTTCTCGACCTGGAGAGAGATACTTTGGACAGCTGTCTTTACTCTAATTTACACAATGGCTTCTTATGTCAGTCCATATCTCATAGACACATTTGTGCAATACCTCTACGGGAGACGTGAGTTTGAAAATGAGGGTTATGCTTTAGTTTCTGCATTTTTGGTGGCGAAGCTCGTGGAATGCCTCTCTCAGAGGCACTGATTCTTCAGGGCTCAGCAGGCAGGAGTAAGAATAAGAGCTGTACTAGTTGCCGTGATCTATAATAAGAGCTTGACATTGTCTTGCCAGTCAAAGCAGTGCCACGCTAGGGGTGAAATTATCAATTTTATGACTGTTGAAGCTGAGAGGGTTGGTGACTTCACTTGGTACATGCATGATCCATGGATGGTCATTTTACAAGTAGGTCTGGCCCTCCTGATTTTGCATAAAAATCTTGGTCTTTCTGCTGTTGCAACTTTAGTTGCAACAATACTTGTTATGTTGGCAAACGTTCCTCTAGGGAAATTGCAAGAGAAGTTTCAGGAAAAGTTAATGGATTCAAAGGACAAACGGATGAAGACCACATCTGAGATCCTAAGGAACATGAGGATTCTAAAGCTACAAGCGTGGGAGATTAAGTTTTTGTCTAAAATTATTGATCTGAGGAAGACCGAAGCAAGATGGTTACGGAAGTTTTTATACACTTCGGCCATGACATCATTTGTTTTCTGGGGAGCTCCCACATTTGTGTCTGTGGTCACTTTTGTTGCTTGCATGCTTCTGGGGATCCCACTGGAATCCGGGAAGATTTTATCTGCTCTTGCAACTGTCAGAATTCTTCAACAGCCCATCTACAGTCTTCCAGACACAATTTCAATGATAGCACAGACAAAGGTATCCCTTGATAGAATTGCATCATTCCTGTCTCTTGATGATTTAAAGCCTGATGTTATCGAAAATCTTCCACGAGGTAGTTCTGATATTGCCATTGAGATAGTAGATGCAAATTTCTCATGGGATTTATCTGTGTCTAACCCAACATTGAAGGATACAAATCTCAAAGTTAGCCGTGGTATGGGGGTTGCTGTTTGTGGTATAGTTGGCTCAGGCAAGTCAAGCTTACTATCTTGTATTCTAGGCAAGGAGTAAAATATCGGGTATCGAGGATATATCGACAGTCCAACATTTGGATATATCGACGGAAATATCGACGAAATATCGATCCACTGAAAATTCTGACGGAAATGACGGAAACTAATAAAAATATATGGAAATTTGTAATGAAACTTTTGGAGGTTGTTATATGATCAATTACCTACCTTATGTGAAAAGAAAATATTGATCAAACATCAAAACATATGAATTTGCTATATTACTATATGAATTAGTACGTGTTAAGTGCTGATAACTATTAAAATATAATTTAATAGTTCTATTTTTATTTTTTTGATGGCTAAACTTTAATGGGAGGCTAGGCCATCACATTTTTGTACAATATGTTACACATCACATATTACAAAATCAAATATATAAATACTTCAAAACCACGTAGAGGACCTATGAGGTTCGAAATTCACACTATTTTCCCCATCTCTCTGTGCAGAATCATGTGTGTATTGTGAAGAGTACTCATTAAATGATTGCTCTCCCATGTAATTCTGCACGTATTGACTTACATGCCAGCCATATGGGTCAGGGGGCGGTCTTTGAAGATTTTGGAGCTCGTAGTATGAACCAGGCATTGCTCGACTTTCTTCATTGCTATCATCATTTGAGGCATTTGTTTGTGATTGTAACGATGAGGTATCACTTGTTGGAAGACCATAAGGCATGATATATGAAGGATAAGGCATTGCAAAATTTTGACCATAATAATAGGGTTGGTAATTACAAGGAATGCAAAATCGATATTATCGGCGATATTTCGCCGATATTTCGGTTTTTTGAACTTACCTGAAAATGACTGACAAGTTTTTAATTTTGTTAAATTAAAAAAGTTACTGAAAATTTCAAAAATATCAGAAATATCGGAAAGTTTCGGTAATATCGGGGATATCGGGGATATATCGGAAATATCGGAAAGTTTCGGAAAATTTCGAAAAATTTGGAGATATATTCACGGATTTTTCAGATAAGTTCAAAAAACTGAAATATCGACGAAATATCGCCGATAATATCGATTTTTAATTCCTTGATTCTAGGAGAAGTTCCCAAAATATCTGGTAACATTAAGTTGTGTGGAACAAAGGCCTACGTGTCTCAGTCACCATGGATACAGAGCGGCACGATAGAACAAAACATAATGTTTGCCGTGTTTGGTAAGGAGATGGACAGAGAAAGGTATGAGGGGGTTCTTGAAGCCTGATCATTGATGAAGGACCTGGAAATTCTATCGTTTGGTGATCAGACGGTTATCGGGGAGAGGGGAATCAATTTAAGTGGAGGCCAGAAGCAAAGAATACAAATTGCAACAAAAATCATGAAATCAAGGAATCAATGTGTAGATTCTATCTTTTTTTCCCAACAGGTTTTTAAAACTTATAAATTTGAAACTTATAAAAAGGCACTTTTTTCAAGAAAGATGGGTTTTGGCCTGTTTTGTTTATCTAAAAAATGATTATATCTAACTAACTTCTCATTGATGTATTGTTTTATCGAGATACAATCTACATCGGGATGTAATTTTTTTGTTCCAGATTGGGCTTCTTTAAATTTTTTAGGTTTATGCTCTACTCCGAGTAAAGATCCGGAATACGGGGATTGACTTGAAAAACAAACAATTGGCACTGCCCAACTATTCGATAATGTCTATCTAACAGAAACCCTGCTAACCCGAGTGAGCATTTAAATATCTTTCCTACATTCATTCGCGAAGGAACTCCTAATGGGTTGAAGACCATATCAACATGTCTTCCATCTTGCAAATAAGGCATATCCTTTCTACGTAAATTTTTTGAAACAATACCCTTATTTCCATGTCTTCCAGCGACTTTATCACCTACTTTGATTTCACGTTTTTGTGAAATATATACACGAATCGTTTCCGGATTATAACTAGATCCGCGGATCCATTTGCAACTCCTTTGAAAATATTGCCTGTGAAAAGTCCTTTAATCATTTTTAAAATAGCATTAACAAGCAAATTTTTTTTTACTTCCAAATTTAATAAATATTTTTTATTTAATTAATAATGATAATTAGTTGGAACAAAAGGACGGGCCTGGCTAAGTGTTGACCAGGCCGGGCCCTAGAACTAAAAAGCCCTTTCAGTTGTTTGCATTTGACTAGATGGACAGTTGACCAGAAGATAACTTCGAGAGCTCTGTATCAAGATGCTGATATCTATCTGTTTGACGATCCTTTTAGTGCTGTTGATGCTCATACAGGATCCCACCTTTTTAAGGTATTTCATTACTATACTGTAGTGCCATTACATTCAATATAAACTGAGCCTTCCAAGTTAATTACTCAATAGAGTACTGACTTCTTCAATACATTTAGATAGTTGGGCATCATAATGAAAACATTCCATTTGCATTACAGGAATGCTTGATGGGCCTCTTGAGTTCCAAGATATGTCACACATCAAGTGGAGTGGAGTTCTTACCTACTGCAGATATTATCTTGGTGAGGACTTCGAGATTTCAAGCAGTAATATGTGTTATTCTCTATTTTGTTTCTGTCTACTCACATCTACATATTCCTTGTTAGGTCATGAAAGACGGAAGGATCACTCAAGCTGGAAAGTTCGATGAAATTCTTAATTCAGGAACCGATTTTATGGATCTTGTGGGAGCACACAATGAAGCTTTGTCTACAATCGAATCTGTTGGTGTAAGGGCAGTTGGAAAAGCAAGCGTCAGCGAAGAAGATAGTAAGTCAGCTACTGCTAGTGAGGCTGTCCAAAATGTAGACATTAGAAATGTTCAAGATGGTAAAACAGATGGTATAGGTGTACCAAAAGTGCAGCTTGTTCAAGAAGAAGAGAGAGAGAAAGGTAAGGTGGGGCTTTCAGTGTACTGGAAATATATTACCACGGCATACGGAGGAGCTCTTGTGCCTTTTATATTGCTTGCACAGATTCTCTTTCAAATCCTTCGAATTGGAAGCAATTACTGGATGGCTTGGGCAACTCCAGTGTCTGAAGACGTGAAGCCTGCTGTCACAAGCTCTACACTTATAATTGTCTACGTGGCTTTGGCTGTTGGAACCTCTTTTTGTATTCTTTTCAGAGCCACGCTTCTTGCAACGGCTGCGTACAAGACAGTCAGTATACTCTTCAATAAAATGCACTTGTGCATTTTCCGTGCTCCGATGTCATTCTTTGATGCCACTCCAAGTGGACGAATCCTAAACAGAGTAAGCAACTGATATTTACAATATATTGCTTGATTGAGTGATGCAAAAAGGAATCAGAAGACATTAATGTATAATGCCCCTTTTGTGTTTTCTTCTTCTTCTTCAAATCGTTTCCTTGCCCTTCCGATGAGTGATGACGATACTGAATGCTAAATTTTCTTGCAGGCTTCTACAGACCAAAATGCAGTGGACATGAACATTGCGAATCAAGTTGGGGCTTTTGCCTTCTCTATGATCCAGCTTCTTGGAATTATTGCAGTCATGTCTCAGGTGGCATGGCAAGTTTTCATCATATTTATACCAGTGATTACAGCCTGTGTTTGGTATCAGGTAATATTTCTGACTTTGTTCGATTTTTGTTATCTGATCCATTCAGCGGATACTTATTTGTCACATAAAACATTATAAACCCTCTTCAAATTTTATTTCTACAGCAATATTACATATCTTCAGCATGAGAGCTAGCAAGGCTGGTTGGAGTATGCAAAGCTACTGTGATACAACATTTTGCTGAAACAATTTCAGGGTCAACTACTATAAGGAGCTTCAATCAGGAATCTAGATTCCGAGATACTAACATGAAACTGATGGATGGATATGGTCGGCCAAAATTCTACACTGCTGGTGCAATGGAATGGCTCTGCTTTCGCTTGGATATGTTGTCAGGCCTTACATTTGCATTCTGTTTAGTTTTCTTGATCTCTGTCCCAGAAGGAGTGATAGATCCAGGCAAGTGATATCCATCTGAAATATTAAGTAGTTATTTGACATACAACAGCATAAGATATTTAGTAGTTCTCCAGTTCTCATTTGTTTTGCATCTTTTTCCCATACAGACATTGCGGGCTTAGCTGTCACCTACGGCCTCAACCTAAACATGTTACAAGCTTGGGTTACATGGAATCTTTGCAATATGAAGAACAAGATAATATCAGTGGAAAGAATACTACAATACACAACTAGTTTACCAAGTGAGCCTCCTCTGGTAGTCGAATCTAATAGACCAGATCAATCCTGGCCATCGCAAGGAAAAATTTATATGCATGATCTTCAGGTACCCACTGTTCATTTTATTTAATTCATGCCATATTCTTGACACAAATATAGCATTCTTCATTTCTGATCTTATACGATGTTTATCCGTGTAGGTGCGCTATGCTCCACATATGCCACTTGTGTTGAGGGGGTCACATGTACCTTTCCTGGAGGAATGAAGACTGGGATTGTGGGAAGAACTGGTAGCGGAAAGTCGACCCTTATACAAACTCTTTTCCGAATTGTGGATCCTTCGGCTGGCCGGATATGCATAGATGGTATTGACATCACTTCTATCGGATTGCATGATCTGCGGTCTAAGCTGAGCATTATACCTCAGGACCCAACCATGTTTGAAGGGACTGTAAGAAGTAATTTGGACCCACTTGAAGAGTATAGAGATGAACAAATTTGGGAGGTTAGTTACTCCAAGCCGATGATGATACGAAGCTTCTTCGTGGTCAAATTTTTTTCATTGTCAAATTTTCAGTCTGATTAGTAACTCGTGAAACTAGTACATAAACATGTCTATGGACTGGTTTAGGCCCTGGACAAGTGCCAACTTGGAGATGAAGTTAGGAAGAAAGAAGGAAAGCTGGATTCTGCAGGTCAATTCTAACTTCTAACCTCTATTTCAATGGAGAGGCTATACATATATGGTGCATTTTTTTTATTATGTAAAAAGAAATGCTTTTGCTCATGTTCGTATATGGTCGCTGCATGCAGCTAGTAAAAATGCAGAGAACTGGAGTATGGTATGGGCCAGAGGCAGTTAGATAATTCCAACAGATTCTCTATAAGTCATTTCTAACTAAAATATAAATATTTTCTTTTAAAATTCACTCCAGCAGCTCCTTTATCTTATTAGCCAGTTTAGGGATTCCCTATATTTCATGTTTTCATCCCCTATTATTATATTAAAAACATGAATTATAGGTAACAAAACATTCAATATTGTAATTAATTCTTTTCTTCTAGATTGTAAATGTAATTAATAACTATATTAATAATTAAATATTTTATTATCAACCAATCAAAACTAAACATGTGTATAGATCTAACTACATTTTTTAAGTGATATTGTTAGAATAAATTTATACAAGTGATTAGCTAAAATAGATTTCGCCTTTATTTTTGAACAAAATAAACTAAATTTCCATGATATTGTTGGAGTTGCTCTTGGTTTGCTCGGGACGAGTGCTACTCAAGAAAAGTAAAGTGCAAGTGCTTGATGAAGCTACCGCATCTGTTGATACTGCTACAGATAATCTGATTCAGCAGACCCTTCGGCATCACTTTTCAGACTGTACGGTCATTACTATTGCACATCAAATAACGTCTGTTCTTGACAGTGACATGGTTCTGCTTCTAAGTCATGGTCAGTGTTGTCGTTCCTTTCAACTTCCTAATTGCTAGGATTGATCCTCATTATTTATTGATTTCTAGTGAATCATTGACGTTGTTTCAGGGCTCATTGAGGAATGTGATTCTCCTGAAACATTGCTAGTAAACAAGTCATCATCTTTTGCGCAACTTGTAGCAGAGTACACAATGAGATCGAATTCTAGTTTGGTTGAAAATTGATGATCACGAAAAAGTAGTGGAGAACTGGTGACTATTATCTAACTCAGGCTGGTGCTTAACCACATCCACCAGAAGTCACAGAGTGTAAACCGATGATGATCAATCGTCATCATTAGAATTTGATCAAAGCTGTAATATTTCATTGTTAAAATAATACAGTCTACATGTCTGGCGGTAACTTACCACCATTCATGTGACAGTTTCAATTTATATTTTACATAATGCTTCAAAGCTCTCTCTAGCTTTGGTAAATTTTCAATTAAAGCTAGGAGACTGAAAATACCGTAACAATCTTTAGAGATATGTAATATCAATAAAAGACAATCTTCTATTTCCCACACTCTCCACTACTTTCCCACTGGACAGTCGTATATATCTTTGTCCTCCTCATATTTGGTTTGCCAGGAATCAATTAATCTTTCTTAATATCTCTAAAGAACCTAACAAGATCATCTATGCAGCAGCAACAATGCTGAGGCAATATTGTGCTACTTTTCCTATAGACAACTACAGCAAATTCGATGGTTCCCTCCACCATCCCTTTTCAACTTTGATGGCTCAGTGTATGTGAGATCATTTAGGATGGCCAGTCTTAGCTTCTACAAAACGTTTAAATGTGATGTTCTAATTACTGAAGCATCTGCACTCCGTGCGGGTCTGGCTGCAGCCTTGTAAACATGGCTACAAGAAGGTCTAGAACTCCAGATTAAAGGAGATTCAAATGTTTTCATTTATACTGTCACTGCAAGACATTCTAGAATCAAGACTTATAGTACATGGGAAAACTTGGGGCAGATGCATCAGGGGTCATCTCTCACTAATTTCAGAGTTGCCATTCTACCTTTCCTTCCACAATTAATCATGCTCTAATGTTTAAACAGCAAGGAATAGGTTGGTTTAAGGTGAATGATACTAGTAGTCCAGTGGTTGACCACCCACAAATTTTGTGGGGAATAGGTTGGTTTAAGGGAATTGAATTCTCATAGGCTGAGAGATCAAGAATTCAATTCCCCACAAAATAATTTCCGAGCGATTGAATTTTTTTTAAAGCAAAAAACAAAAACAAGGGGTGATTGATACTGTGTAATTTGCTTGTAGAATTTCTCCAGCATTCAGGCGGGTAATGGTTTATTGGGTTTTGGCCGTTTTGCTTATGCCATGTTGGAACTTATTTGAGTTGCTGACACGCTTGGACGAATCGTTGAACAGAAAACGTCTCGATATTTGGTGCTCTTCACAATCCTAATTTGGGATTCCAAATGCCAATCTTCTAGTATCTGCCTGATTCTATACATTTTCATAATGGGTTACAGTAGATTTCAATCTCAGTACTGTAAGATGACTACCTTTTGTCAGGGAAAATCTTCATTTGGAAAACAAACCCGTTGTTGAAATCAAATTATCTAGCTCAATCAACGTTCCTTTGTACTTGTTAGTATCTAGCTCAATTTCTGCTCAATTTTTAGCTCAACTTTGAAGACCTCAAATTATCCGTTGTTGAAATCATTTGAATATTGTGTTTGATTCTAGTCGAAGCTTTGGTTTATCATTCTACATGATATTTGTGAAGGAAGTTAGTGAAATTTTGAATCAATCACTTTGGATCTGAAAATTTTGAGTTGTTCATACCCTAATATGTTCATATAGCCATAAACACTGTCTATTACACTATATCCTTGCTCTACCTCATACTTAGGAAAATTGCTAAAAATGTCACTCAAATATGGTAAATATCATTTTACTCTCTATCAAATTACATTTGTACTCACTTTGCTCACTCCGGATTCTGCAAAATTTGAGGTTTTGAATTCGAGTTATAATCGGCCAAGGAAACCTATTGAGCATTGTAGGGCATTGTAGATCTCTTCCTTGTGAGTCTTTTCATACTAAGATCGAACATCAATTCAACCCCAGAAAGGAGAATCGAAGATTTGAAATTTTAGGTATTCTTGACTTCAAAGGTTAATTTGACAACTTCCATGATGAATTGGATTTTGGTATAGTTCAGAAAAGTGTTTGGATTAATTTCGCACAGATTGAGCTCTGCCAATTAGAGTGGCACCACCAATTTCTCCTTTTCGGAGTGATCAAATTGAGTAGAAGTGTAATTCGATAGTGAGCAAAGTGATAATTGTCATACATGAGTGAACAAAGTTTAGAACGTGTCATATTTGAGTGACTTTCTTAGACATTTTTCCCTCATACCTATACTTGTTTATGTCTCAATCATTCACTCTACTTCCTTCGATTTTAACCTCATACACCACTTAATATCTCTGCCTACCAAAAACATCTACCTTACAAAACACACAATTTACTCAAACTACAGTTTATCTTCCAACCATTGAGCTAGATGCAACTAATTACTCTGTATGGAATTTTCGAGTTGAATCATTTATATATGGTCAGAATCTCCTTGGATTTATAGATGGCACATATGTGTGTCCACCTCAGTTTGTTACTAATGGTGATGGAAACAAAGTTGAGAATCCAGATTATGTTGCTTGGAAAGTTAAGGATAAGAGTGTAATCAGTATGTTGAGTCAAACCTTAAGTCCTGCTGCTGTTGGTAGTACAACTTCTATTGAAATGTGGACTAATTTGAAGAACAAGTTTGCTGCACCAAATCGTCAAAATATTATGCAACTAAGTCCAACTTGCAGAGTCTTAGGAAGGGAGATGATTCTATTGAGATTTATTTGGACAAGGTGAAAGCTACAAGGGATGCACTAGCTACTGTTGGTATTGTAGTAGATGATGATGTGATAGTGTCTGTACTGCGTGGCTTACCATCTTCATATGCTGCTATCAAGACAATGATTAGAGCACAATATCTTAGCTGTACAATGGAACTTCTGAAAGCTGCTGAGTATGACATTGAGAGTGAAGCTGAGAACAGTTCTCATACGTTGATTGGTATGGTAGCCAATCGAATCAAACATCCACGGTCTGTTACACCCCCTGGTTCAACAACTAATATCTCATCATCTCAAACTATGCTGTCTACTCCTAGTACTTCAACTGTTGCCACTTTACAGCCACAGCTCTCAATGCTGAACCAACATCATCGGTTTCCACCTGTGAATCAACAGCTACCTTCACTATCTACACCACTTGTTCCACCTGGATTTTCTTTCAGTCCATATGGTTCTGTTCCTAATTTTTCGTTTGGTTATGCTCCTTATAATCCACTTGGAGTCAATATGAATGGTTTTCAAGCCTTTTATGTTGGAGGAGGGCAGAATACTCGAGCTAATTTTGGAAGGGGCTTCAACAGTACTGGGAATAGAGGTTTTAATGGAGGTGGCACTCAAAGGCCTCATCTGGCCAATATGATTTGTTTTTGCTGTGGTAAACAAGGTCATGCTGCTAGGACATGCAGAGCTCTTCAGAACACTCCAGTGAATGCTAACATAAAACAGTTTCTGAATGCTGCAGCTACTGTTGCTATGAACTTCAAGGGATGTATTTACTGCAACTACTCTAATCATGTCATTGAGTAGTGCTATTTTCTGCTTGGGTTTCCAGATAGGCAAGCTCCTCCAACAACTATTGAGAATGTTCAAGCCATGTTTGCTGTTGCAGGTCAACCTCAACCTCAGTACTGGCTAGCTGATTCTGGAGCCACAAATCACCTGACCAATGAAGTTCAACTTCTCCAGAATGTTCAACCATACGCAGCTAATGACACTGTTCAAGTGGGTAATGGTAAAGAACCTCCTATCACTCATTCTGGTGACACTACTCTTGGTCCTCTTAATCTAAACAATGTGCTTCTTATTCTTGAGTTAGCTGCTCATTTGCTATCCGTATATCAATTGTGCTGCCAAAACAAATGCAGTGTTACATTTGATGAGTTTACTGTGGTGATACAGGACAAGGTGGAGGGCAGACTTTTATACAAGGAACTGTGTAATCAAGGCTTATATGATGTACCTGTTTCACTTCCATCATCTACAGCTACCAGAAGAGCCAATCTTGGCAAACTTGTTACACATTCTCTGTGGCATGAGCGTTTAGGTCATCCTAGTGGTGACATAGTTACTCATATGCTTAATAAGTGTAATATTTCCAGCATTCCAGATTCTAAACCTTCTCATTGTGAACCTTGTCTTCTTGGTAAATTTCATAAGCTACCTTTTAGACAATCCCAAACTAAAACCAGTCATGCTTTTGAGCTTATGCATAGTGATGTTTGAGGTCCTGCACCTTATTTGTCTATGGATGATTTTAGGTACTTTGTCTTGTTTATAGATGATTTCACAAAATACTGTTAGGTTTTTCTCATGAAAGCCAAGTCAGAAGTGTTGAGCTACTTTCAGGCCCCATGTGCTTTTGTTAAAACACATTTTTCCTCAACCATTAAGACCCTCAGATCTGATGGGGGAGGTGAATATACAAGACATCTCTTTAAACAGCTCTTAAGACAGCAGGGTATTACTCACCATGTATCTTGCCCTTATACACTAGAACAAAATGGTGTTTCTGAGAGGAAAAATAGACATGTTAGGGAAACAGCTGTGACACTCTTGCAGAAAGCAATTTTACCATCCATGTATTTGGTATCATGCTATTGCCATTGCTGTATATCTCATAAATAGGATGTCTTCATCTGGTTTAAGCATGCAGTCCCCTTCTGAAAAACTGTTTCAAACACTACCTCACTTAGACAATCTCAAAGTATTTGGCTGCCTTTGCTATCCCTTACTAGATCACTATAGAACCAACAAACTTCAACCTAAGAGTGCCCCTTGTATCTTCATAGGGTTTGCCACAGGTTATAAGGGATACATTTGCTACAATTTACAAACCAACAAGTGTCATATTTCCATACATGTTGTCTTTTATGAAGATCAATTTCCCTATGCTGTTAAGGACTCTTTTATCTCTGATCACAAGCATGTACCTGCTTCTATGCCTGTAAGTGTGACTATTCAGACAGGTCCTTCATCTCAGCTACAACCTTCTCCTCTTACACAGTCCCCTTGTGCTTCACCAACGACACTGCCCTCACTGTCCAACAGTCTGTATCATCCTCAGGTACTTACTCATCTTCTCCTTTATCTTCTTCTTCTGATGAACAACAATCATTGGCTTGTGTACCATTTAGCCCTCAAGTGCATACAGAAATTCAGTTTGCTGAAGAAGCTGGTGATCTGAGTGTACAAGCACATTCTGGTAATGGATTATCTATAGTTCTTGACTATGCTCCTACTAGGCCAAAATTCTTCATCCTGTTGAGGGTCTCTCTAATGTCGATGGCAACACTCATGGCATGGTTACTAGCAGCAAACGAGGTATCTCTAAACCAAAATGTCTCCTATCTATCATGTCTGCCTCTTCTTCATCTTCTGTTCCTTCAGATTTGGAACCAACTAATTACAAACTGGCTATGAAAGATCTTATCTGGTATAAGGCTATGCAAGAGGAGTTTGAAGCATTACAAACTCAGAAGACTTGGACCTTGGTTCCACTTCCTCAAGGCAAGAATTTGGTCTCCTGTAAGTGGATCTTTAAAGTCAAACGGAATGCAGATGACTCTGTTGCTCGTTACAAAACAAGGCTGGTTGCACGCTGTTTCTGCCAGGAGTCTGGGGTTGATTATGAAGAGACCTTCTCTCCTGTGGTAAGAAACTACAGTGCACTTGATTCTTGGGTTAGCTGCCTATAATGGCTGGAAACTGCATCAATTGGACGTTAAAAATGCGTTTCTACATGGTCTACTTAGTGAGGAAGTCTACATGTGTCAACAAGGAGGATTTGAGGATCTTATCTATCCTCACCATGTCTGTAAGTTACAGAAATCCCTCTATGGTTTGAAACAGGCTCCTAGAGCCTGGAATGAAAGGTTTATGAGTTTCCTGTCTTCTCTAGGATTTAATCCTCTCATGCTGATCCATCTCTCCTTATGACATAAGCACTGTCCTAATTAGCTGAGATTAGTTTTCCATAATGTCCTACAGTTGGCAATCACGTGTAGCTCATGTATTGAACATATATATATATATAATAACTAAAACTACTGTATACGAGATATCCATTAAAATACATCAATACAACAGTACCTTCTTCCTCTCTCTTTTCTCTGCAACTTCATTCAAGCTTTAATGGAGCTATTATCAACTGCAAGAAAACCAGCCTAATTAATGTGTAGAACCCCTTACATTTGGTTTCAAATTATATTAAATATTATATACTAAAGGCTTTCACTTTATTTATTGTTTTGTCAGTCTATGTTGCACGGACACGAACACAAACACGGAGACATGGGACACGGCAAAATCTTAAAAAGTAGGACACGAACATGGCTAAGACAAAGCAATTAAATTAAATTAAAATTAAACTATTTAATAATAAAATTTAAAAATTGAGTAAAATAATCAAAATTATCCATAAATATAAAGAATCATATAACTTAAAAATCCATAACAAACTTAAAAATCTATGTCATTAAGAAAAATACTAAAAATTCAAACAAGACATAAAAATCATGTAACTTCATAGTGTGATGATTAGTTACATCCTCGTTGTCATCATTCCCAGATTCCAAATAATACATCATCTATTGTCGGTTCATCTAAAGAAAAATTCGTAAGCTCAAGAACACCTGCACTTCCTAATACATATAATATATATAAATAGAATTCTCATTTATTGACGTTTAAAAATATATAAAAACATGTATTATTTAATACGCAAAAGTGTTCTCGAGCGTCCCCAAACATCCAAAAAAGAATATTTTTTGACACGCCACGTGACACTTTAGACACAGCGTTCCCAAGTGTCCTTAAGCGTCGGAGTGTCTCCAAGTGTCAGACACATGACACGGCACTATAATGAAGTGTCGGTACTATATAGGTCACAATGAATAGTGTTTTTTACCCTTCTGTTTAACTTCTATTTAGAATAAAAGCCTCTCCCTCTCCCTCCCCCTTTCATCGCGCACACCACCTATAATATTCAGAAAAAAAAATTCTTTACTCTTTCCATCAAGATCACCGAAATCATAACACAGAAACCCAGATAAATCTGGCATGCTTTGTTCCTTCGCCAAAAAGAAAAAAAGCTTTTCACACAAAATCCTCCCTGTAACTTTACCCATATCACCCTACAGGCCTATAGCCTCCTAAGCAATTTCACAATGCAGAAAAACATAATCAATACTCTCCCCATGCGACATTGGCCATGTCGATGACTCGCGTGACTAGGACAGCATAACTTAAAAGCATGGAGCCGAAGCTTCAAAGAAGTGATTTTGTTACTAAATTATATTTGAAGCATTCGTACTAATAACCTGTTAAAATAGAAAACTGAGAAGAGAACTAATTTTCCACTGATAAAATCTCTCACTAAACTTGAATATCAACCGCAATATATAAGTGTAATCCTAGATAGCCTGAAGAAGACAAGAATATGATCTGTATGATCCGAATAAATATGATCAACTATGTGATGGCATCAGAAGCCCATTGACATCTTTAGTAACTTCTCCAACATTATCACTGTGATCAATATTTCATGCATAACTTTATACAGTATCTAAGTGCATAACAGCATCTTTAGCATACAAATTTGAAGTACTTAAACAAAAGACCAGACACAAGTTATCATTCCGAGCCCCGACTCTAAACACTTGAGAAATGACTGCATTTTACTCAGATTCAGAAATACTAACTAGATACTCCTACAGTAAATATGAATAAATGATTTGCAAAAAAAGGAAAATTTAGGGTTTAAGATTAACATTTTTTAATTTTATGAGCAATATCATTAATGTAAGTTCTTACCACACTCAGAATTATGATGGCATCTCCCAGCACAGAAATCAAAGACATTTGAATATTTCCCTGCCAAAAGAACATACAGAATAAAATTTAATTTCCGTAATTTCTACGCTGGTTAGAACTAAGCTTTAACCAAAATCACTGTACTTGATGAATAAACTAGACATATTATCTAATCAGAAACTCTATAATGCCAAGAACTAGTTGGAATAGTCCCAACTTATGAATCCATACATACATTATTGTCACCCTTCAAGCCAGATTAAGACAAATCTTGACTGAAATTCTGCACTAAATAACGAGTGGGTACAAGTCATTATTTTACCTGCAGAAGCTGGCTTGGCTATCTCCATCTCCAGTATTTGTTCCTTGATTATCTGCACAGGAAAGTCCAATTAACCTAGGAGAAGAGGAGTAAAAAAAAAGAAAAAGCAAAGCTAAACAGCAAATACATAATTTTCAGAGATACAAAAATGAGCAAAAAAATGTTCCAATGAAGGATTTAGACAACAGGAAACACAATACTCGTAGGAATTGCAACACTGTGAAGCAACATTGCAACCACTGCAAACAAAAAAAATGAAAGGTGAGTGAGTGTTGTTTCGCGTAGTGTATCATGGGATAGTGAGTGCATATACATAGACATATATAGTTAGGAGGAGGAGACTCACTGACAAGAGAACTTGTCTCCTCTTTGTGGGCAGCAGCCAGTTTGCAAATCGAGTGAGAGAGCATCACAGAGGTAACCTGTCAATACAGATATGAATACTTTAGTACACACAAAAATGGGGTTGGTAATCTTGTGAGAATGGAAATTAGCATATACCATTATCATCAGACAGCAAGTATCTTCCCTGGACTATTTCTGCAAAATTTTAATTTCTGAACAAAGCCCACATCCTTCCTGTTCCAGCATTTTGAATTAATCGATGGATCAATCGAGTACCTAATGGCGGAGATTGGAAGGATGAAGAGGAAGAAGAAGAATAGGTGCAGGAACTGTAACATTCTCATCTTATCTTAGCCCACCAACCATTGCTTCAAGCGACCTGCCTATTGGCTTTGGCTTTTTGGATTTAAATTTGTTGTGTATTTAGAGACTCTAACACCGATGGAGGTGATTTATCTACAGTTAGTTATGTTCTTGAAGACATTAGTTTACTTTGCACTCTATTTCTTGTTCGAGAGATTCTCTCATCTCATTCTCATGTGTATAGAGAAGTATTTTTCTGCCTCAGAAATTATAGCCTTTGTAACCTATAATAATAATAATTCAGTCTTGAATACATTTGCTCGTCGAACCCTCAAAAATACATAAAATAAAATATACATAGCCCCTTTCTTCATGTCGTCGATCAGCAGATACCTCAAGGCTTGAACATTATTGTTTTCACTCTCAGCCTCGTACAAAAATGTCACACTAGGTATGTAATGTTGAGTTAAATTATATATGCCTGAAATAACAAGGAAGAATACGGTATACCAAGACTTCAGTATAGCATTAAGGTTTGCCCACTGAACATATTTCTGTAAATGCCTCGAGGGAAAGGCCATGTATTAGGAAGCTGCTTTTGCGAGGTTATGATATCAGGAATATTTTCCTCACATAAATGGCAAAAAGATCATCAGTAACATGGTTAAGAAAACTTTCAGCATCAAATGTGGACTTAAGTGCACGAGCAATCCACCTCAGTTAGTTATAGGTCATAATAATATTCCTCAACTCTTGGTTTAAATCAAGTAATCCACCCTTTCTGAGATAGTGTATAGGACACAGTAGTAAATCTGAAGCCCATGTATTTTGACAACAAAACTAGTTCACTCAGACTAAACCTGAATCAATATTCAACAAATAGGTACGAAATTACACCATTTTATAAGAGTGCAAAGAACTACCCATATGAAAAGCACAAATGCAGTAACACTCATTTGTTCGAAAGACTTTGATAAACTCACTGCAGAACAAGCTCAAACAACCCACAAGAATGATGAAAACTCACATTTGGCTTTAAAAAAATATAATTATGAGGTATATGAAAAGATGTACCATTATGAACAATGAAATATACTTAAACGAGTACAACCTTTCTTAAGCAACAAAACAAAAATTGGAGTAAATCTTAAAAATTCGCACTCAGACAGGAAACACCAGTAGGTCATAATCTAATTGCATCCCTTCTCAATCAACAGCATAAATCTCACTTTCCCCTTCTTTAAATATTGGCATTAAATAAAATTCTAAAATGTCACAGATAAGTCATGAACTTACAAACTTATAGAAACAGAAGACTGCTAAACTATGAATTTATACCTTTAATAGTTATATTATGGTTTCCACTGAACTTGGCAAACAACCACAGTACAACCAGTTCCGCTGAAAGCTAGCCTAATTCTTGCCTACAGCATACAGAATACCCAGTATAAAAGCACACGATAACAGAAAACAGAGCATAGAAGTATTATCATAAAAGGAGCTCCATTATAAGATCTTCATTCAAGGAGCAAAATCATTGTGATATCGACCAGCTTGTATACATGTGGTGAGTATCTGTAATTAAATTTGGCTCAATGGCTCTAAGAAAAGAAGTTAATATCATAACACAAAACAATGGTCATCGAAACCCCATCACCATCATAATCACCCGCAATAATTTCATCAAGTCAGAGAGGGTAAAACAAAGCAAATCAATGCCATATAAATAGCAAGAATATATATTTATTTTTTTCTCCAAACAAGCTAACCCACCTAGCCAATCGCTCCATCAAAGAATGGCAAAGGAAAAAATAAGAAAAACAAGAAGTCATCTAGCTATGTAGGATAATATTTTTTCAGCAAGACAAGTTAACTTGAACAACTAAGATCGCTGCACATGTCAATTTTTTAAGATGCAAAAATGCAATGACAGTGTTTGAATACCAACAAAAAATCAATAAATCTTTGCTTTTTATTTTGGTCAAACAGAAACTTCAAAGTCCAAGAGGTAACATGAAAAGAAGAACAAGGAGGCCCAAAATACTCTGAAAAACATATACGCAGACTCCAGGAACCATGATAATAGAAATTAAAAACCCAAAAAGAAAAGAAAAAATGACAATGAAAAAGAAGAAGCAACCAAAAGAAACAAACAAACAATACAGCTGACCCAACCAGAGAGAAAAAGCAACCCCGAGAAGACACAACGTCAAATCTTTGCTTGATAATACAACTACTCAATATAACAATTGAACCAAATCAAATGTTGATATGAGCAGAATTAAGCACCTCAATCAGAACCACTTGCTACTAAATTTCAAACTAATAGAGAATCAATTGGAAAACCAAAGGATTATTTACAGGAAGAAATCGGGAAGTACCACAAGAGATTGGCTGTCTTGCCTGACGTGACTGAATTCATTCATGATGGCGAAAAAGCTGTCTTTATCTGTAGTTTTTGACAGTCATGTTTCAATGGATGCTTCAACAATCCAAGTTGAACTTGCTACAGCTACAAGAATCCAGCAAATGCCTTCTAGTGCATATACAAAACTCCAGTTTTCATAGCAAGAAGCTGAAAGTCCACAAAATTTGATTACATACATGCTCATATGCATACACGTATATGTATACAGAAACCAGAGTAAAACCTGAAACACTTATGACAAATATTGCAGGACCTACAAAGTACTAAACTTGATTACAAACAAAATTACATAATTGGTCATTTTAATTAAATGAATGGCAGAGTCGCTAAAGTCCTACTAGTTTCTTCTGTAAATAAATACAATTTATAATGACTTATATAACTCATGAGAATCCATCAGAGATGGCTAACCCAATAAAAAGGTAAAAACTTTGTGAACCCTACAACCAAAGGCAAAAATCGACTATTTCTATACTAGCCCTATTACTATGATAAACTCACTACAAAACAAGCTCAAACAACACACAAAGATGATGAAAACTCCCATTTGGCTTTAAACATATAACGATGACGTATATGAAAGAATATAATACCCTAAGAATCTCCTCATAATTCGTTGTAGATATATTTAGCGATACACAATATCATCAAGCACAGTCCTGTATGATTACACGCATCCAGTACTTCTACACATTGATTCAAAAGTTGGAGGCATTCGCAACTCTAATTTATCTGACTGTAACGATTACAGAATATAAAAAACATGACTTGAACCTAACAAAATATGGTTTGGGTAGAATCTCAATAGAGTAGAAAACAAGACCTGAGTCATGCACTCAAGAGAAGTGAATACCCGCCTTACTGATTTCAGTAAGGTTACAATCTCCATTAAATTAAGCTTTGGATGACCTCTTGTTTTCGTAATCATCCAAATATTGGATATGACGACCAAAACTGCCTCAGTATTTCTTGAATAGTCATCCAATAATGCTGGAGTAAGAAATGATATCCATCAATAGCGTATAAAAGAACACAAAATATATAAGCCAAAAGAACTAATGCATCAACTATGATACTTACTTGACTCCATGATCTCAAGCATCACCTGCAAACAGATATAATAAGCTGATACCATGTAAGGGTTCATCTGAGGTTCTGTTAGGTAACCCATTGAGAATTCTCTCTCTAAGATTCTTCCCAAGCTGATATTTCGACATAAAATCTATGCACACAAATGGATGGTAAAGTTTGCTTGCAACCGGTACACATTTATAGACACACACACCAAGTACATGTGACCACTATGCAGATGATCATGTACAAGAATAATTTAGTCATAAGATCTTGAAAAGAAACAGCTTTTTATTGAGTAAACAAATCACTACAAGGAGGCAGACAAGTAGTCCACTTAAAAGAGCTAAAGAGGGAGATACGAAGGGAAACTTAGCATTTCAACTAATAAAACTAAGTCCACGCCTAGGGGTAGGCTCATATATCTTCTGTAAATTTGTGATTAAAGACTAAATCATCTATAATTTAGTCATAAGAATAATTGCTGCAATACTTGTGAAGGAGAACTAATAGTTGCAAGAGCCTATTATACAATGACTGAGAAACACCATTTGGATATTGAAGTGAAGATGTTACACACCACAAGTGTGTGACAGTAAAATATAGCATGTAGCAATGGCTCATCTTAAATCAGAACACATACATAGAGGCCTCAAACTCAGGCAGCTGCTACATTTTCCGTCATTTGAGGAGGTCCAGATTCTGATGTGGATTGGTGTGATCCAATCTCTTGAGAAGGCCCACATGATGGCTGATATGCCCCAGCCACTTGAGAGGGAGCTGACGGTGGGTGACCCAGTCCTGCGATCTGAGAGGGTCTCGATAGAGATTGTTGTGGTCCTCCCATCTGAGGTGAACTCATGGGAGGGAATTGCTGTGGTTGGGAAAATCTAGGTGGTGGTGTATATCTAGGCTTAGTTAATGCTCTCTGAATCTCTTCGCCACGCCCAGCTTTTTCAAAAATCTCATATACAAACTGTTCCAGTGCAGGAGGAACACCAATGCCATATTCCACCATTTCTGCCAGTAAAGCAAGGCTTGGGTCATATTCACCTTCATTGCAAAGCCCCCTGATCACTACATCGTAACAACTGGCATCTGGTTTAGGATCTTTTTCACCCATTTTCTTTAAAATGCTTGCACAATCAAGTGCCTTCCCATTACTAATCAGTTCAGTAAACACCCTGTTACCAAAACTGGCAACCACTCGCAAACCAACATCCACCATTCTGTTAAAGATGTTAAGGGCATCATCAATTCTCTCTACCTTCAAATATGCATCAATGAGAGTCCTATGAGTTGTAACATCCGGGGTCAATGATTTTGATGACAATTCTGCAAATAATTGATTAGCCTCTGATAGCATTCCATTCTCACAATACCTAGCAATGATATTATTATACCCAGCAACATCCATGGAAAAAGGCTTCGACTTCACGCCAGTTCCCACCTTCTTAAAGGTGGCAAACGCCTCTTCAAACTTGCCAAGCTTAAAACACTCATTAACCATTATATTGAAAGTCTCGGAATTCACTGCCTGGAAATTAGGTGGGGTGTGATTATCCAGCATTTGCTCGAACAAAGTCCATGCCTCCTTCTTCTTGTCATGCTTGAGCAACACTTCCAAGAGAACATTACAAGTCGCAGGGATCATCCTAAATTGCCTATCAAGCAAGGACCTGTACGAGTCCATCGCCTCCTTCTCCTTCCCCTTACTGAAAAACCAATCCATAAACGTGGCGTTGACAACCCCATCATACACTAAACACCTCTCTTTAAGTTCGTCGAAAAGCTCATTGGCCTTGTCTAAATTCTCCAAATCCAAGAAGCCTTTAATCAAGTTATTGAAAACCAAAGAATCAGCACCGTGGCCCTTATTCAACATCTCCCTCAACAAGTCCACCGCATCACCGATCCTACCGGCATCAATCAACCCTTTAGTCAAATGCCGGTAGGTCACCGGAGAGGGACTAAACGGCGCAGTGGCAATTATATGCTGATAAATTTCGAGACCAACATGGACACGGCCCTTATCGCAATGAGTGTTAATCAAGTTATTGTAGGAAACAATGTTAGGTACAATGTTGGACTGGTTGAAAAAGAAGTGGAAGAGGGCAATAGCGTCATTGTACCTCTTGCCGCGGTACATGGCTGCGATGATGGCGTTGCAGGTGAAAACGGTGGGGCGCGTGTTGAAGAAGACGGAGTGACGCGCCACCGCGGAGGCAGCGTCGAGGTCGCCGGCGCGAATTAGAGACTGGACGCGGTTGTGGAGGTTGAGGCGAGGGCCGACGAGGGCAGAGGTCGAGTCGGGGAGGCGGGGCGCGTTGGGGTCGCGCGGAGGCGGAGGGCCAGAGTCGCGGCGGAGAGCGTGGAGTGGGGGCTCGATGCGGAGACGGCGCTTCCGGCGGCGGCGCTCGGCGGCGGCTTCTTCGGCGGTGGAATAGGAGAAGGAACGGATCGAGGTGAGAGAGTGAGGGTTTTGGAAGGCGAGGAATGTTAGCGATTGGGTTATGGGATTTGAAGACGTGGTGGGGCGGCGAACGGCGGCGCGTAGGAGCATGCGGCAGAGAGACATGGCTTTTCGGAAGTAGTGGTGCTCTGGTTGTGATCTGGCTTCACAAAGCAAGGAAATGATGGAAGACAGTACTCAGGTTTAGGGTTTTGGATGATTTCTGTTTTCTTGTTTTTCTTTATCTTTTTTTTTGTATATATTAATATTCTTCCTTTTTCATATATTAGAACATCCGCACCCGTTTAGGACTTCCTATTGATGAGAAATTCTTATTTTCAGGACTTCCTGTTACTATTCAGCAAATAGGACTTTCTATTCAGTTTTTTTGCACAACAGTACAACAAATAGGAATTCCTATTAATTCATAATCATAAAATTAAATTTTGATTAATTTTTTTTGTAATATCTTTATCCAATAACTAGGCGACACATGTCATTATCGTGTACATTATCGAACCAAATTTTCGATAAAATTTTCGACGATTCATATTGTGACACGTGTCACATCCACGTATCACTGTCGGCTAAATTATTGATGAAGATTTCCTGTGAGATTTCTCACCAGTGATAATGCGACACGTGTCACATCCACGTGTCACTGTCGGCTAAATTATTGATGAAGATTTCTGGTGAGATTTCTAACCAGTGATAACGCGATACGTGTCACATCCACGTGTATATGTCGGATAAGTTATCGATTGAAGATTTCCAATAAGATTTCCGACAAATGAGGATGTGACACGTGCACTCATCCTTCAACATCAGATTATCATAATTTTGCTATAAAATCATCATCTCTAGCTCCTAAAGATTGAAACCTCACAACACGCATAAGTCACTTGATATTCTACACCTAAACACAATTCTTCCGTTTTTCTCATCCAGAAGATGAATCCTAACGATTACGATGAGTCTTCCAGGAGGAGGCGCCAACAACGTCGGCAAGCTACCACAATGATGAATTCCTTCATCACTAATGCAACCATGGTAGTTGCCACGTTTGATGATGAGCCACCTCGTCGCCGCCTTCCAAACCATCCAAGGCAAAGGGAACCTAGGGGTCAGAATCTGCTTGAAGATTACTTTGTGGAATGCCTTGTTTTCCACGAGCAAGATTTTCGCCAGAGGTTCCTTGTTCAAAACTGGATCAAGACAGACCTCTGTAATCACGACCCATTTTGGCATCAAAGAACAGATGCCACTGGATTGCAAGGACTCCTCCCCGAGCAAAAGATGACCGGTGCTATACGAATGTTGGCGTACGGCGCAACCGCAGATAAGTCTACTGAGTACACAAGGATGGGGGAGTCAACAATGTTGGAATGCATGAAGAAGTGGTGCACACAAGTGGTCTTGCTCTACAAGGATCGTTACCTCCGCGCTCCAAATGCGGGTGACATAACTCGACTTTTAAGAAGGGCTAGGCAACGGGGATTTCCTGGTATGATTGGAAGCATCGACTACATGCATTGAGAATGGAAGAATTACCCAACAGCCTGGCAAGGGGCATACTCGGGCCGAAAGGCTCGTCCAACCATAATCTTAGAGGCGGTGGCGTCATATGATACATGGATATGGCACAGCTTATTTGGAACGCCTGGAGCACAAAATGATATTAATGTGCTGAACAGCTCGGATGTCTTCGACCAGCTCCTTGCTGGAAGAAGTCCGCCTTCGACGTATAAAGTCCACGGTATGACTTACCACCACACTTATTATCTAGCGGATGGAATATATCCGAGGTATTCCTCGTTTGTCAAGACAATTTCCAATCCACAAGATCAACCACAGAAGTTGTTCGCACGGAAACAAGAGTCATATCGTAAAGATGTGGAGATGTACTTTGGCATCTTGCAATCTCGTTGGGCTATCATTCGTCACTCAGCCATGTGTCATCACAAATCGACATTGAAAATGATCATGTTGGCTTGCATCATTATGCATAACATGATTGTTGAAGAAGAATTTGTGGAAGATGATTTTGAGGAGTACGAGGAAGAAGATTTACAAAATCCAGCTACTGCTTCAACAGTTTATGATGGGCTGGTGGATGAAAATGGTAACCGGATTCCATTTGAACCAGTAGGAAGAGATCAAAATCATCAACGGTTTAGCGACCGTCTCGTCGATTTACAATCAGTGTATCTCCATGGTGAGCTTCAAAAGGACTTAGTGAAGCACAACTGGTTTCTTGAAACCGGTGAACATCTCTAAATAACGTGCACGATGTTATGAAGTACTTGCTTAAGGATCTCCAATTTTCGCTTCATGAAGTACCTCTTTGAATTTGGGGTCATAGCCTCGAAATTCATTGTCATGAAATCTTGTTTCTTCTTCTCGTGCCCTCAATTTGTAGTTTTTCTCATCAAGTATTCGTTGATTTTCATCATTTGCCCTCGTCCAATCGGCAAACATTTCTTGATTAGCCGCAATGCTCTTCAAAGTCTCATCTCTAACTTCATTCGATGGTGTCATGGCCTTCTTTCCCTTTCTTTTTGCTTCCTTGGCCGCCTTCACTCCTTGAAGTCTAGTCGGGGTTGAGGTTCTTCCAAGGTTGATTTGTGATGTTGGCATCACTTCATCTTCATCCAAGTTGACGATAGGAGATACTTCATTAACGGTAGGTGTTTCTTCGAAGTATGAATTGTAAAAAGGTTGAGTGGTAGTTTCGACGACTCTAAAGGTATGATGATTTTTGACCTCTTCCCAACACGCTAAGTGTTCAAACTCCTTCTTTTTTTCCCCATATAAAACGTTTGAGCTTTCCTTAACTAAAAAAAAAATACAAGTTACGAATTAATATTTCATGTTTTATATATCTCATAAAATTAATTAAAATTGAAAGAACTAACATAAAAAAATCATTACCTCATCATACACATTTCCGCCAGATTCTGGATTCCTTCTCACGTATGCAAGAGCCGCTTTCCATTGTGACAAATTTGGCTTCAACTTAGCAAAACGGGAGGCAAGTGCATTTTGGGACCTAGGTTCCGCCCTCGCTTCACCTTGACCCATCACCCAATTTTGTTGGAAATCGCCGTGAATTTTTTCCCACAATTTGTCGACCTTTTGTTTGTTGCCGGAGATAGGGCATATACTATGACGACAATATGATATGCATAGTTGTACATCTTCCGATATGAGCCAATTGGTGGACATTTTTCGCCAAAAAAAACAAAGAGATTGTGAGATAGAGAGAGTAGAGAGGTAGGAGGAAGAGAATTTGTTTTGCACAAATTGGTGTGAAGTATTTGAGAAAATGAAGGTAGTATTTATAGAAAAATAGTAGGGGGTTTTAGAAATTTTTAGAAATTTTTTGGAATTTTTTGGGATTTTTTTGGGGGTAATTTTGGGGTAGCCGTTCTGAAAAAATTCAGAAAACCCAGTAGCCGTTGTGTTTAAATCTCAGCCGTTGGATTGGATTTCAGATTCAAAATGGACGGCCCAGATCAATCGGCCCGTTACTGATTTTACTGGGTCGACAGCGTGCCACGTGGCGCGCTGTGATTGGTCAACGGTAAAAAATTACTTTTTACCGGCGAGTGTATTACACGCGCCAGGTTTAAATTTTTTTCGTTCCCGCCTGACGTCATCCTTGCACGTGGGTGACGTCAGCGAGAACGTCTGCTTCGGCCATCGATTTCAGAACATCCTCCCGGACGTTCTCGATGTCAACGATCGGTCTTCGCTCCCTCCCACCCCCGCTGCACAAACCCAGCACCCCGAACGTCCTCCTTGCCGGCGGGCCCGAGAATTTTTGGGGAGGACGTCCTCCGTTTCCCACCCTCGCTGCAGCTGCTCTTACCCTTAACATTTTTCTGTTTTCTGTTTTAAGAGCGATGATGAGTTTGTATGTGTCAGGTAAATTTGTAATTAAAAGTAAGGAGTGTAAAATCGATAATATCATTAATATTTTGATTTTTTTGGCTTACCTGAAAAATTTTCAATATATCCTTAAATTTTTTGAAATTTTTCAATTTTTATTGATATTTTCAATATATTCTCGATATTTTCAAAATTTTCGATAACTTTTCAAATTTAACATTTATTTGGCACATCAATGTCCAATCCATCTTCACATCTTCGCGTGGCTTTGTCCAACCTACTCCCTACGTAGTCCAATCTGCTCCCCATTAATAGAAATTTTTTATATTAAAGTTAAAAAGCAATCTCATCCTACTATACCATAAGCCATAATTGGTGTCAGTTTTTTATGATAGGTTAAAAAGTTTTTGTGTAAAGTAGTAACACACCGAGTACAAACTAATTGAACTTTTGTAAAAAAAAAAATTAATTGAAGTCTATTGAATCATCACACCAATCACTATTTCTCTCTCACTTCTAGTCTCTTATAAATGTGTGATGTATTCTCAAATTCTCATTGAATGATTTGAATCCATCACACCGATCACAATTTCTTTCTCACTCTCTCAACAACTTATGCTATTGATTTATAGTAGATCGATCAATCAGGTATGTTATTACATGGTCATTTCTATGTCTATAAATATATTATTATTGTTCTAATATTTCTTATTAAATGTACTTATGTTAAAGTACTTAGTTATATGCATGTTACGTTAACAATGTTATATTGATATTATATTGATTAAGATTAAACAATGTTAAAAAATTATATATAGGAGTTCATCAAATTATTGCAATGGATAGTGGGTCAAGTAGCGTGATCCAGCATAGGAGCACGACAATTCAATTCTCAGAAACAAGAATGGCTCAGTATGCAAATACTGTGGGTTTGTGATGAAGAGCGAATGTGTCACACGTTTAAAGTATCATCTCAGTGAACTTGATCCCGATTCAAACGTCAAAAGATGTGAATCGGTTCCGAATGCAGTTAAGCAATATATCACTTCAATAATGAAGATCAAACAGAAAGGAAAGGAAAAAAAAATCTCACATGATCGACGACATCTGAGCTGAACTTCGTGGAGATCTGATCATGCAGCTTGAAGATACAAGTGAGGATGAAGATTTTGATGGTGATGACGTGGGGCCTGAAGAAAGTGCACAATTGCGACAAGCACTGCGAGCGTCTAAAGAAGTCCAATGACAAAGAGAGCATCTCCACAAACTTCCTAACAGAGGACAAAGTAGTGGTTATAATGTGCAACGAGCTCAGAGCTTCAGAGAATCATAACCAACTGCACCATTGACACCAAACCTCAGCAAATCAACTCGAGGACGGCAGAAGAGTCTCAAGAATATGTTCTCAGGCGGTTCAATGAAAGAGGCAATGGGTCATTTAATAAAAAAAAATTTCATATATGAAAATGTCCCTCCAACAAAAGCCACATCTCTTTACTTCCAAAATATGGTAATTGGATGCCAAAGAGTCGGAGAGAGAGTAAAACCCCCTACACCTTATGAGATCAGGCACAAGTACTTGGATATGTAGTTCAAAGAGATTACTGAATATATTTTCACATTGAAAAGTCAATAGGAGACGTATGGATGCACGATCATGTGTGACGGATGGACAGGGCCAACAAGATTGTCTATCATTAATTTCATGGTCTACTGCAAAGATACCACTGTATTCCTCAAGTCTGTTGATTCTTCTAAGAATAAAAAGGATCATGAATATATATACATATTATTTAAGGAACATTATCAGGGAGGTTGGAGACCATAATGTTGTTCAGGTAGTAACAGACAATGCGGGCAATTATGTTAAATCTGGAAAGAAGTTGATGAAGCACCATAATGTTTACTGGACTTCTTGTGCAGCTCATTGTATTTATCTCATGTTTGAATAGATGGGAAAAGAGAGAGTGTCAAGAACGTGATTGATAGGGGTAAGGCTATTTCAAATTACCTTTATAATCATAATATTTTGTTAGAAAAGATGCATGAATTTTGCAAGGGGGAGATTGCTCGTGCCGCGCTTACTCGATTTGCCACTAACTTCATTTCATTAGAGAGCTTAATCAAGAGGAAGTCCGGGTTGAAACAATTGCTCACAAGTGATTGGTGGAGCACTAGCATTATCAAACACGGTCGTACTATTGAAAATTTAGTACTTCATCAACTCTTCTGGAGTCAAGCAGAACATGTGTGTGAACTATCTGTGCCTCTTTACAAGTATAACGTGTCGTTGATACAGAAGTTTATCCAACTATGAGTACAATTTATGAGTTGATGCGTGTAGTGAAAGAGCAGCTGGAAAAAAAAGCCAAGTGCAAAATGGGTTGTCAAAATTATCAAGGAAAAGTGGTTTAAAACTTTAAGACACGATTTGCATGCTATATGTAATAATAATCTTAATTTTCTGTTCTTATTTTTTCTTAACCACAAGTTATTAACATTATAATGTATACTAATAAATTTGTGTATTTGTATTTTTTGTAGGTTATTATTTGAATCCTCGTTACAATTATAAACAAGACGTTGGAGATGACCCCATACTTATTCAAGCTGTGCATAATGTATTCTCTAAGTTGGACCCTAATTGTCCGACACTAGGCGATTTTGGAAGAGAGGCTTGGCTTATAACAGATTATTTTTAAAATTTATCATTTAAAATTGTGACAATAAAAGAATTCACTTTTTATATTCAGCTCACATATTTCAAGGATTTAAAGCTTAATTTTGGCATGCCAACGGCAGTTGCATCTAGAGAAAAGATGTCTCCTGGTATGTATACATAGTATACTTATAATTAATTTACTCTTTCATTAATCACATATTTAACTTGATTAAGAAAATTAATAATTTTTTTTCTTATATGATAGCTGATTGGTGGATGATGTATGGAACAAGTGCACCTACCGTAAGAAGATTGGTCATTAGAGTATTTTCACAAACAGCTTCAGCTTAAGCTTGTGAAAGAAATTGGAGCACATTTGCTCTAATTCATACAAAACAAAGAAACAGGTTGGGATATACTAGGTTGGAGAAATTGGTCTATTGTTACTATAACATGAAGCTTATGCTCCGAGATAAAGAAGCGGACTAATGGATGTGTTTGATATTGGTACTGAATTTGATGATGAAGAGAGATCAACTTTATCAATGAATTAGACCACTACACTTGGATGACGAGGAATAAAATCTAATTGAGAGAATTACTGATGCTGCTCATGCTGAAGGAATTAATGTCGAATAGGTACTTTGTGAAGAGGTTATATGACATGTTTATGAGAATGCCTCCTTTGATTCTCTCATGAGTCAAGAAAATATCCAAACTAATCCAAAGCCTAGAAGTTCACATGCTTCCCAACCTCCACGGTTGAGGAGTGGTACCCCAGGTACGAGATCTGGAAGCTCATCAAGCACTAGAGGAGGAGAAAGTGAAATGTAGAGTATTGGAGTCGGTGGTAACGACATCGGATATGGTGGTTACAGTGAAGATGAACCATTTTACTTCACAGAGGAACAAAATTTCACACACTTAACCCAAGATGAAGACCATGGAGACAGAAGAGCTGGTCATAGATACACTGGAGGAGGCAGAAGAAGTGAATACAATCCAAGAGAAATGGATCAAGGGAGTTTATCGAGGAATGCTGAAGATGTGTTATTTACCACTTTTGGCTCAATCGGTGTTGAAGATGGTAATTACCAACCATATTATTCTGGTCAAAATTTTGCAATGCCTTATCTTTCATATGTTATGCCTTATGATCTTCTAACAAGTGACAACTCATCGTCACAATCACAAACAAATGTCTCAAATAATGATAGCAATGAAGAAAGTTGAGTAATGCCTAATTTATACTATGAGCTCCAGAATCCTCAACGATCGCTCCCTGACCCGTATGGTTACATGCATAATTACATAGGAGAGCAATCATTTAATGATTACTCTTCAGAATATACATATGATTCCGCACAGAGAGATGAAGAAAATAGTGTGAAATTTGAATATCATAGGTACTCTACGTGGTTGTGAAGTATTTGTATATTTTATTTTGTTATGTGTGATATGTAACATATTGTACAAAAATGTGATGGCCTAGCCTCCCATTAAGTTTTAGCCATAAAAAAATTAAAATAGAACTATTAAAATATATTTTAATAGTTATCAGCATTTAACACGTACTAATAAATATAGTATTATAGCAAATTCATATGTCATGATGCTTGATCAATATTTTCATTTCACATAAGGTAGATAATTGATCATATAACAACCTCCAAAAGTTTCATTACACATTTCCATGTATTTTTATTAGTTTCCGTCATTTCCGTCATTTCTGTCAGAATTTCACTAGATCGATATTTCTGTCAATATATCCAAATTTTAGAACGTCAATATATCCTTGATATCTGATGTTTTACTCCTTGATTAAAAGTGCTTTTAATTGTACAGTCCGTTAATAAATGGGCCAACGTTATGAGGAGCATGATGTGAGCCAAAATGAACGTTTTTACCCTAATTGAGATGTGGGTCAACAGAGTAAGTTTTCAAAATCTTTATTGAACGGGTAGACAAAAGCAGCCATAAAATTTGCATTATTTTGCAGTTGCTCAACCGATGCTCGAGAAGTTACATCATGGAAATAACCGCCGTCCCTAAAACTCAATTGCTTTTGCAACTAATCATGTATATCAATAACCATTTGCATGTTACGTCAATTTCCTGAAAAGTCGACCGTCGACGGGGGTGCCGACGATGGAAAATTAAGTACATCAAAGTTGGTGTCCATGGCGTCGGCCAAAGATCCTCTTGTTTTTAAATGTGTTAAGTTCATCCAATTACCAAATGACTTGCCAACGCCTTCATGAGATGAAACATTTCCAGTAGAGCAATCACTAGTCCAATGATCTAGTAAACCATTCTTGTGACAAAAATCACAGAGACGTTCATAAGTGAATTCCACCAAAAGATCTTCTCTATCATCAAAATGTAAAGCCATGCTCCGCAAAAGTGGTTGGTTACATCCAAACGAACATGTAAGTGAAATTAATTACCCAAAGAATCACTATAGACATCAAGATCTACAAATAAGCATTCTTTGATACCATTACCAATTAAGCGATCCAATGATTCAAGCAAATATGAGAGACATAGTTTGTACACACACACACACACCTAAAAAGGCACTGAATTGAGAACCAAATTTGCCACTTGGGTTTCACCTTGAACACGTGCTAATACCACGAACATGCGGTCGAAGGACCAAGGCTTCTAATCCAGAGCGTTTTTCATGTCTGCTTCATATTCGAACTTGAACAAGTATCGATTTTTTCTGCATTCCTCTATGGTCAAAGCTTGGGGTCTTCTCTATAACTCTTGAATTGTGTGTTTGAAACGTCTCCTATTATAGAAAACCCCTGTCAAATCAGTTCCAACCAGATAACACCAATATTTCGCATAATGAATATCTTCCAATACTCAAGCGTCCATATGAATTTCTTCATGTTCTTTGATGCTTAACTAGAGATTTCTTGGATGGGAAGTGCCATTAATACCTCCCATGTGGAAACAAACTCATTAGAAAGATTACTATTTTGAGGAAGAATATCATGGGAATCTCACAAGCAAATATGAGAGACATAATTTGTACACACGCACCTAAAAAGACACTGAATTGAGAACCAAATCTGCCACTTGGGTTTCACCCTGAACACGTGCTAATACCATGAACATGCGGTCGAAGGACTAAGGCTCCTTATCCAGAACGTTTTTCATGTCTGCTTCAGATCCGAACTTGAACAAGTATCAATTTTCTCTGCATTCCTCAATGGTCAAACCTTGGGGTCTTCTCCATAACTCTTGAATTGTGTGTTTGAAACATCTCCTATTATAGAAAAGCCCTGTCAAATCAGTTCCAACCAGACAAGACCAATATTTCGCAGAATGAATATCTTTCAATACTCGAGCGCCCATATGAATTTCTTCACATTCTTTGACACTTAACTGGAGATTTCTTGGATGGGAAGTGCCATTAATACCTCCCATGTGGAAACAAATTCATTAGAAAGAAGTGCATCCATATAGAATAGTGAAACATGAAAAAGTGAACACAAATGGTACAGAGCATATATCAAATCGTGTCACTACAAGAAAACTGCACTTAGACCACGGACCATTTCCGTCGTCTAAGTGCAGTTTTCCATCGTCTAAATACTTGGACGACGGAAACTCCGTCGTCCAAGGTCCGTGCTCCAAGTGCTGTCGTCCAAGCACCTGGACGACGGAGATTTAGTGATCCGTCGTCCAAGTGAACTTGGACCTCGGACATTATCCGTGGCCCATGTACACACTTGGATGACGGAAACACTACTTCTCCGTCGTCCAGGTGGAGACCTGGGCCACGGACAGACGAGCAATGTCCGTGGCCCAGGTGTTCACCTGGACGACGGAGAAGTAGTGTTTCCGTCGTCCAAGTGTGTACATGGGCCACGGATAATGGTAGCTTATCCGTGGCCCAGGTGTTCACCTGGACGACGGAAACACTAAGTCTCCGTCGTCCAGGTGAAAACCTGGGCCACGGAGAACGACAGGGTTTAGGGTTTAGGGGTTAGGGGTTAGGGGTTTAGGGTTCTGCACCTGGACGACGGAGAACATAATCTCCGTCGTCCAAGTGAATATTTAATTTTTTTTAAAAAATAAATTGAAATTAAAAATTATTAATTTAATTTATTATTATTTTAATTTAAATAATGAAAAATGCTAAAATTAAATAAATAAACTAAATTTTGAATATTAAAATTAATAACTTAATTATTAAATAATCAAAGTAAATTAATTTGTACATACGAAAAAACCCATAAATTAAAAATTAAAATATTGTTCGGAATGCGGAAAGAAACAAGATAATATACTACGTGCTAGCTAATACACTGGAGGAGCAGATGCGGGGCCGAGTCCTCCGCCTCCAGCCGGGTCGTTGTCGTCGGGGTGTGGGTTCGGAGGAGGTTGACATACTTCTCGATTTTGTTCCATAAGGGCGATGAGTTGGGCTATTTGTGCTTGTTGTTGGTCAAGTCTTTGCCGCATTGCCTCATTCTGCTCTTGTGTCAGTCGATTCTCCTCTCGTGCCAGTCGAGCCTCTTGAATGGCTGCTTCGACGGCCGCAGCTTGACTCATTCTCCGCTGCCTCGAACCTCCCGTAGATGATGAGCCGGAGGTCGTCGACAAATCTCGTACCACCCTAGGCCCAAAGTGCCTAACCTCCTTGCCAGCTCTACGACCATAGACCTCATCCGCGATTGCAATTTGGCTCTCTAAGGATAGAGGAGGCAGGTCTTCCGGCGGCACATCTGGGAACGCAAGCTGAGTGTTGGCCAACTCTTCATGCGCACGCTCTATCGCCCTTGCCTACAAAATTATAATTAATTTATTATAATTTTGTAATCATATTTAAATAATAATTACTATAATTAAAAGCACACATATATATATCACTTACCCCGCATTGACTCGCTTCATTATCGAGCCCTGGCGTCACGTACGCGCTTACGCTTGCATCAATAAAAGGGTGTTTGGAACCCTTATCCTTGTGCTCCTTGGCAATTTGAATGAACTGCTTAGCGCCGGTAGTATGATGTTTCTCCTTCTTCCCCCGGTTGGCTTTGTTGACACCGGAGAATTTATGTTACACAAGATAATTAAATCATTAAAAAATGAATAACTACAATTTAAATAATTCAATTATTTTAATTGAAATAAAAAAATTAAATTAATACCTTAATTTGTTCATCGGCAAAGTGGTTACACAACCACTCCCACTCATCTTCTCTCTCCCCTTGCAGCTCTACCGGGGGAGGCACGGGACCGACATCTTTGAAGTACTTATGGAACCTGTACTTCCAATCTTTGTAGATGGAGTTGGCGGTTTGATTGATATGCCTCAACATAGCCGGTGTCGGATCCACGTCAAATTGTTCCTATGAAAAATAAATAGAAAATTATAATCGTATATATTATGAAATTTTAGGCCGAGATTAACAATATTATATAATAACTAAATTGAACGTATTACGTACCGAAAGATCTTTGAAAACTTTCGCCTTCTCATGATCCGGCGCCTCCTTCCAAGTAGGGGCAGTGATACGAACCCGGTTACGGATGATTGACCATATCCCATGCGCCGAGAGACTTGCTAGTTGAGCTGTGGGAGGGCCACCGGTGAATTCGTCGTACGGCAAGTCGATCTTTTTACCGGTCGCCTTGCAAATACGCTCCGCTTTCCCCCCTTTAACGAGACCCCGAGTCCTTTTCGGTTCCGGGTCAGTGGGGGCCCTCCTTTGCCTACGGCGGGCACTGTACATGATTGATTCGGCAGTGGAGGATGCCTGAGTACTTCCCGTTGAATGGGTACCGGGCGTCGGAGATTGGAAGGGGTCGACGTCATCACCGCTCGAGATGAATGGGGGAGCGGGAATTTCCCCAGAGGGCGCTACGGACGGACCAGATGATCCGTCCGGATTGAGAGCGTCGTTGCCCTCCGGTGGTAATTCCCAACCGACTTGGTCCGCCAAGCGGCGGAGCATGGCATCTTCTGCCTCTTGTTGAGCTTTCTTCTTGCCGGATGTCGTCTTTGGCGGAGCCATTTAAACCTAAGAGTACGGGGTTAAAATACCTACTTACCATAATAATTACAACTTAAAAATTTACGCTAATTAATTAAGTACGTTTAAGATTTAAATAGAGTACACTAGCTTGGCATTTTCGGTCGTTCAATGGACGTGCAACCCGCGCGATAAAGTGTAAATTTTCAATTAATCAGCCTTGGTTAAATCGAAAAACATGGCCAGTTAGGGATAGAGATAACGCGAGAGGCAGGACTAATTTCGACAAAAGTCTTTCTTAGTCCAAATCCTGTCACCAGTCATAACCCGTTTCTAGACACCATGTCCGACATTCGGCCAATTTTTCGAAAATTTACACTCCCTCAAGTCCTTTGCAAACTCCGCCCTCAACCTCGTGTCCATAACTTCACTTAGGTTATGGTGTGCGGTGATGAAATCCACACATCACGAGGGGTTAAGGAGATAAGCAAGGAAAAGAGGCGCCATCTATTCCAAAGAGTGCGACTTAATAATTACCAAGCCTATGTACTAAATTTAAATCGAACACGTACTACTAATTAATTTACTAGAAAATAAACGTAAATATTAATTAATAATTCCTCTAATTAGATGCAATAATTTATATTTATTTATCATGCAACTAATAATAAATAATTTAATAGTCAATTCATTTAATCGATCATGCAACTAATAATATATAAATAATTACAATAATTATGATTTAATTAATTAATAACAATAATTAATCATTTATTAAATATTTAAACTAATTAATCAATTAAATTCTACTAATTAATTATATTTAGAATTAAATTAATTAATTAAATGAAAATTATTTTAATAAGGGAAAAATAAAAATTTACCGAATCGGAGTTTTCGGGAATTTCGCCGGAGTTGAGTCGTCGGAGAGGAGGAACCACGCCGGAAAAAATGTCGTCGGAGCGTCGCCGGAGGAGGATCGCCGGAGGAGAGGAGAGGAGAGGGAGAGGAGGAGATGGAATGATGAGAAAATGAGGGGGGGGGGTGCTGTTCTATTTATAGAGCTTGACTTAGACGACGGAGAACTATTCTCCGTCGTCTAAGTGAACCTGGACGACGGAAACAGTGTTTTCCGTCGTCCAGGTGGCGGTTTAAAAATTTTCAATCGGCGGGACGTTTTGAACCGCCATGAATTTGGACTTAGACGACGGAGAATAGATTCTCCGTCGTCTAAGAGAAAATTCAAGCGGTGCCGAAAACGGAAGCGGTAAATTGAACCGCCATAATTTTGGACTTGGACGACGGAGATGGTAAGTTTCCGTCGTCCAAGTGAAAATTACACGAAAAAATTAAACAAAAAATTATTTGAACCGCCAGATTTTTGAACCTGGACGACAGAGATGGTCATTTTCCGTCGTCCAGGTTACCACCTGGACGACGGAAAATGACCATCTCCGTCGTCCAGGTTGAAATTATGTAAAAAAAATTTAAAAAATAATTCGCTAGGAATTTCGTGATCTGTCATTCGAGTGAAATAGTCGTACAATATCGATGAACGCATCGTATATATGAACAGTTAAATTTGAACCGACGAATAATTTTACGTCTTGAAAGTTGTTAAGTATCGACTAATCTTTACGACTTAAGTGTTCATGAGTAGACGCTCATTTGCAGCAGAGTATTAACGAAATTGAATTTGGACAAAACAACCGTTGGATATGTTCGTCGTAACATAATATATAATTGTCTTCAAAGGACCATAAAATAATAAGTTCGGGAAGGGTTTGATCGGCACAGTCAACCGCAAAACCGATAATTTCACAAACCGGAAACGTGGATACAAGGCATTTCGCAACTCCGATTTTCGAACCGTCGAAGCTCACACTCCAAGAATTGTTTACTCTAAAGTCTTGATGAAAAGAACATGCATTGGAAGAAGGTCTAGAGGGTCGTTGTCTTAGAAAAAATTACGATATCTTCACCTGGACGACGGAGAACGTCGGTCTCCGTCGTCCAGGTAAGAACCTGGACGACGGAGAATGACGTTCTCCGTCGTCCAGGTGCATAGACCCTGAATTCAGGGTTTAGGGGCTTACTGTTTAGGGTTTAGGGTTTGTGAACTTGGACGACGGACAATGACCAGTCTCCGTCGTCCTAGTGTGTACCTGGACGACGGAGAATGACCAGTCTCCGTCGTCCAGGTGTATAGACCCCGATTTCAGGGGTTAGGGCCTTAGGGATTACGGTTTAGGTCGTCCCCGGTCATTTGTGTACGTACGTGTCCGTTTATTAATTTCTAATTCAAAAATATTATTAAAAAATTCAGATATATATAATTCAGATCGAAAATATTATTACGTTTTATATGAGATTGAGATTTGGCGCCAATATTTATTAATTTCTCCGTTGGCCAGGATATATAATTCAGATCGATTAATTTCTTACCGTAAACCGGCATCGATCATATATATATTACGTACAATAATTACAGTAATTAATTACCAATTAATCTCCCTCGTCGTATGACCGTACTCTTCGTCATAATCATCATCGTCCTCATCCCCGTTAGTCGACGGCTCATCCTCGTCATCGTACTCAACATCGTCCGACGAATAACCTGAGTCCTCGTCCGCGTCCTCTTCCTGCTCGTCTTCTTCATCTACCTCATCGATAATCTCATCTTCAGTTAGATCTGTACAACCATCAGGCATGGGTAACCGTTCACCATCTTGAACCAGGTCCATTATATCGGAGCGGACCATAGAAATATTAGGCTCTTGATAGGCAGGAATATCACCAGAATCTGGTTCAACAGCATCTTCAGTCGTCGCCGGTGTCCCTTCAATTGTCTCTGTATTCCATATTCCTCGGTGAGAGATATGGTTCACTATTTTCCACCCTTCACCGGCTTTCGGATCGTCGAGATAGAACACATGCCGAACTAAGGTGGCGAGAGCGAAAGGCTCATCCTCATACCAGTGCGAGTTTGTATCGACTGATAATAGTCCCAGGTCTTCCTTTGTACGTTTGAACCATCTGCACTTGAATAGGAAAACGTTGACATCATTCCCGTAACATAGCTGAACCACGTATACAATAGCCCCGTAATATAGATCATTGTCTTTCCAAACCGCTACCCCACTGTTTTGTGTTCTTCTTCCTTCGTCTCGGGCCAATGAATGGAACTTTACACCGTTCACAAAACATCCGGGATAAATATAGTGTTTAACCGGCTTCCCTGCTAGCAAGTGCTTTGGCCATGACCACCACCCTCCGTGGTTATCAGATTTTTGCAGATCAATCATCTGCGAAAAAGGCCAAATTAATATAATGGTTTACTTTCTACAAACATGAGCAATATGTATTTAAATAATTAATACCGAGTCGTACGTACGTACCCATTGAAAGAAATAATCAGGAAACTTCTTCTTAACCATTTTCTCAATCCACGCCGAACTCTTGTTTTGATTTAACGCCTGAACCCTCTCCCTGTATGACATCATGTACGGCTCAACTTCATCACAGTCTCGCAACACTACCCAATGTGCCTCAATAAGTTCTTCCCGTGTTAACGATTCCTTTAATACTCCTCTAAACGGTCGGACGACATTGGTGACGACAGAAAGATTGATGCGGGCACTGCGATCGGAGGCAGTGGGAGGGGGTGGATATTTGAGGTACCTGTTGCAGTAAGTAACACACTCATTCATTAGGTATGTCTCTGCTATGGAGCCATCCGGGGCCGACCTGTTTTTGACGAATGACTTATACTGTCCAAGCTGTCTACAAAATCAAACGTACACATTACATAAGTACATATAGCTAGCTGGCTAGTATATATATAATCTCATGTAGAACAAATTAATTAATTAGTTGTACGTACCTTTCTTGAGGATACATCCAAGTGTACTGGACCGGACCAGAAATCAGCACCTGCTCGGGCAGGTGGATCATTAGGTGAATCATGATGTCAAAGAAAGCAGGGGGGAAAATCCTCTCTAGTTTGCAAATGATGTGCACAATTTGTTGTTGCAATTCCACCACATCTGACTTCTTTAATTCTCTGGCGCATAACCTCTGCCACCACTTGCACAATGCCACTATTGGTTCTACGACGTCCCGAGGCAAGTATGGTCGAATTACCACTGGAATCAGACGTTGCAGCATAACGTGATAGTCATGTGTCTTTAGACCAACAAACTTGTGTTGCACCTCGTCCACTGCTCCAGTTATAGTAGCTGCATACGTAGCCGGATAACGAACGCCCTTAAACCAGTGAAATACAGAACGTCTAAGCGTCGGCTTCACTGTGTAAGGTGCATCTGGCATCTTGTTGTACACACTTTTCCTATCCCTCCTCAACCACAAGGGACGACGTAGATTCATTGATTCCAAATCTTTGCGCGCTTTGGGAGTATCTTTAGTCTTGAACTTAATACCGAGAATTGTTCCGACCACGCTGTCGCACACATTCTTTTCTATGTGCATCGCGTCCAAGTTGTTCCTCAGCTTCAACTTCGACCAGTAAGGGAGTTCAAAGAATATACTCTTGTGATCCCAATAGCTCAGATCATGTGGAGGAATTGGATTGCATTTCTTTACATCCGCGTCATTGCTCAACACACCAAAGTCGAAATAGCTCAACCTCTCTAAAATCTCTTCGCCCGACCAACTACGGGGTTTAGGATTGTTCTCTACCGTACCGTCGAAATGAGCTTCATCCTGTCGCCACGGGTGGTCGTGAGGAAGCCATCTACGGTGACCCAAGTAACACACCTTCCCCGCGTGCCAACTAGAGTTCACGTCGTCCAAACATATAGGACATCCATTATATCCTTTTGTCTTGCAGGCTGCCAACATCCCATAAGCTGGAAAATCGCTGATCGTCCACATTACGGCAGCCCTCATCGTGAACATCGTGTCAGTGAATTTGTCATAAGTTGGGACTCCATTTTCCCACAACAGTTTCAGCTCGTCGATCAAAGGTCTGAGGTAGACATCTAAGCACTTCGATGGAGATTTAGGACCTGGAATTAGTACGGTAAGGAAATTAAATTCCTTGTTCATGCACATCCACGGAGGCAAGTTGTACGGCATCAGAATAACTGGCCAAGTGCTGACGGCGGAGCTATTACTTCCCCAAGGATTGAATCCGTCTGTAGATAGGCCGAGTCTAACATTTCTAACCTCTGAAGCAAAGTCTCCAAATTCTCTGTCGAAATGTTTGAAACCCTCCCCATCCGCGGCGTGTCGCAGGACATCGTCATCTATTCGCTTTTCTGCGTACCATCTCATCGCCTCTGCTGTGTGTAGAGACATGTACAGGCGCTGCAATCTGGGAATCAAGGGAAAATATCGAACAACTTTCACAGGAATTCTCTTTTTCGAACTCTTCCTATTCAACTGGAATCTGCACTGGCCACATACGGGACAATAGTCCAACTCTTTATACTCTTTGTAAAATAGCACACAATCATTCGGACATGCGTCAATTATCCTGTACTTTAGGCCGAGGCTGCTCAGGATATTTCTAACCTTATAATGAGATTTAGGAAGATTGTGATCATCAGGAAGCAACTTACATATTTGCTCCTGAATTTCGTCAAAAGCACTCACTGACATTTTGTGCTTCACTTTTATCTTCATTTGCTCCATCACATATTGCAACACATTCTCTCGACATCCAGGGAACACCGGGGTCTGCGCTTCAAGTAGCATCCGGTTGTACTTTTCCATCTCACTGGTGTCAGTGGCCAAGCTAGCTGCGGGAAATGTGTCATCATGCTCATTGGTGGTACTGTAACCTCCGTCTTGGTGTTGGTGTCCACCATGACTACATCCCGGAAACGCATCATGGACCAAATCTGCAGTTGGGTTGCAAGCTGGGGGTCCGGCACCACTGCCGCTGGATGAGGCACCATGGTAACTGTACCCTGAGCTGAAGTCTGCTGCGCTGAACTCTACTGCTTCACCATGCTCGCTCCATGTAGTGTAACTCCACATCATACCATTTTCGTACAGGTGTTGCACCATAACATTAACCTCCGCATACTGACAATTAAGACATTTCTGACACGGACACCTGAAACGTTTCTTTCCCTGACCATGTTCTATCGCAAAATTCACAAATTCGCTAATTCCATCCATATACCGGACATCACATCTATTCTTCAACTTCATCCAACTTTTGTCCATACTGCTACAAAATATTATAATTAATTAATTATATATTACATATATATTAGTCCATTAATTTACGCTTAATTATACGTACTCGATCTACATCGATCCATCAATTACGTACGTACGTAATTTAATCTGTATATATATAGCTAACATCCATGCATGTATGTACGTACGTTTTCACTAAATATATATATTAATTAAGCAAATTTTAACTTCGTACGTACCTGCTGGCCTTCTCGATATCTGTTAATTAAGCTATAGCTAGCGGAGATCCCTTATCCTGATCCTTCTCGGCCTTCTTTCTTCTCTGATATATCCTAGCCTTCTCCTTCTCCCTTCTCCTTCAATTCTTCTTCGAATGGAATGAAGAGATGGAATATATATATGAATCGAAGAGAGTTTGGCATCGGGCTTATATAATACTTCACTTAGACGACGGAGGTGTCGGTACGTCATCTAAGTAGAAGTTAATTACTCGGACCACGGCGTGTCGGTCCGTTGTTCAGGTGGCCACCTGGACGACGGAGGTGTTATTCTTCGTCGTCCAGGTGATCACCTGGACCTCGGAGTCTTATCCGTCCTCCAGGTTATCACCTGGACGACGGAGAAGTCTATTTCCGTCGTCAAGGTGATCACCTGGAGGACGGAGAAGACTCCGAGGTCCAAGTGATCACCTAGACGACGGAGAATACCGTCTCCGTCGTCTAGGTGATAACCTGGACCTCGGATTCTTCTCCGTCCTCCAGGTGATCACCTGGACGACGGAAATAGACTTCTCCGTCGTCCAGGTGTTACTTGGACGACGGGAAAGTCTCCGTCGTCCAAGTGGCACTTGGACCACGGAAAAATTACTTTTCCGTGGTCTAAGTGTAGTTTTCTTGTAGTGTGTATACATGAAGTTAACATGAGAGAAACACTCAAACACTGTTTAATTATAGTAATGAAATAAAGATCATAATTAAGCTTTGTTAGCTATAGAGATAGTATTGCAAAACGCACAACCTGGTGCATAAATCACCGAATAAAGTGCTTGAAAGCACTAACGAGACCCATATGATAAGGGTCAAAAAGTCATTCTAAGATCACAACAAAGTGAACTATCATATTTTCTTTTCCCTTCAAACTCATATGACGTCGTCGGTCATCTTCATTCCGCCGATCATCATTGTTGTTTTCCATGGCCAACATGTGTAAACCATGAGAGAGAGAGAGAGAGAGAGAGAGAGAGAGAGACAGAGAGAGAGAGAGAGAGAGAGAGAGAGAGAGTGTGTGTGTGTGTGTAACATCCCGACTCGAAGTTAACCTCTTATATTCTGATTAAGTGTTAATCAATGATGGTAACTAGTTTTGTTACCGTCGATAATTATTGAGAGCTTTTTTAGTTGACTTTTTATCAGTTTGTCGAAGTTGGTTGACTTCGGGTGGAATTCGTAGAAATTGTCAAGCCGAGTCCATGGACACGAAGAATGCCGAAAATAGAGTTATGACGCGAAAGTTACAATCGACAGAAGTTTGTCGTAAAGTTATTACCGAAGTTATCGTAAATGGAAATGTATTTAGGGGGAGGTTTCCCTTTATAGAAGGGTAGACTAGTTTTGGGGGAGTTGACCTCGGGTCAACTTTCTCTCCCCATGGAGAGAGAGAGAGAACTTGGAGGTGGTGGCGGTGGGCCGCTGTCCGATCACCTCTGACCTCGAGATTAGGTGGAATCGACGCGGCTTGGTTTCCCCAACTCATCCCTGGATTGTATCGATGACGATATGACTAAGGATTGATGGACTGAAATTCAAGGGTTTCGGGTGGTTTTGGCTCGCCATGTCCGGCATGGTTTTTCGGCTAATTTCAGGTATAATAGAGGTCATGAGAACCTCGGTATGAGTTGTTCTAGTTCGAATGGATAGAATTTACAGGTTTCATACTGATTTGGTTCAGAATCGAATCGATTCCTCGAGAGCTTTGTTTTGGTGTGTCATTCGACACCGCCGTCTGTGGTGGTGCGTGGCCAAAAAAATTTGACCGAAAAATTAAAATCCTAAACGGGTCAAGTTATATATCGTTTTACTCGTAATCGTGTACTTATTGCAATGATGATGTTATTAAATTCATTGGACATAGTTTGGTGTGAACTTGGAATTAATCGGACATTAATTAAACATTTTTGCAATTTTGTTGTTCGGTCGAGTTGAATGTCTATTCGACCTAGAGTCGCGCAACGTTTGAGGAACATATTGTAACTTTAAAAGAGAATTAAGGGGACACAAATTAGAATTTGTAATTAAACTAGTAAGAAGTTTGGAAAGCACGTTATTCGAGAATATGATGTTCTCGACGATATTGCTCGTTAGGTGAACAAGCTTAGTTATTCAACATTATTCTAGATGATTAGTTGTTAAATATGAATAATTGTTTCAGGACAACGTATTAGAAGCTAGTAGCAAACGTATAGGAATGCCGACAGGAAGGCTTCGGCTTGGTGAAAATCACGACAAAGTACTGTAAGTTGACACTTTATTTTTACAGTTGATTAGCGAGTCTATTTATTATTTATATTCAGTTGCTTTTCAGTTTTTGAATTGAGTATTAAGTATATATTTTTGGAGGCTAGTTTCAGTTAGTTGTGCATCGATGCATTGGTTACTCGGCTGATCCCCGAGTGGCTCCAAGGAAGTAGCAGCACTTACCCCCTAGCATTCACATCATCTTTGTGTCAGGAATCACTGGACGACTTTAGAGGACCCCAATCACTGCCTCCACCTTAGTACGATACTCGAGAAGGGTCAGGTGTCCCCCTTGATGTATCCTTATTATTATATTTTCAGTATTCTAGACTCGCTATCAGAATTAATGATTTTATTCACAGAAAGGCATAATGTAGATGTGACGACCCTAACCAGAATCTGATGCATATTCGACACGATTCTCGAGATTGAGTTTAGTCGCAGTTTATTATCGTAATTGTGGTTTGCCGATTCGATTCACGACTATGTTTTCAGTCGAGAATTTGAGTTGAGTGTCTTCACGGAAATGGTAGAGTACGTGATTTCGAGCTCGTGGGCGGTTACGGAAGATTTTTCCGATAACCGAGGAATATTTTATGATTATTTGAAGTTTCGGGTTCCGACGAGTTTATCCGATTGTTTTGAGCTTATCCGAATCATTTCGTATATTCGTTTTGGACCGTCGATCGTCCCGAGGGACGAGTATAAATATCGGAATAGTCGTGAATTGTCGTAAAAACACTGTTTTTCGTTGACCAGATGTTGACTTTCCAAAATCAGAAAGTTTGACCGTTGACCCGATAAGGGAAGTTTCCCGTTTCGGCTTCGAAGTCCGGCGACCACTTTCCGGCCACCTCCGGCCACGGGACAGGTATAATTAGCTTCCTTGTAAGATTTCGAGTTGATTGGTGTTGAAATTTGTGAGAATTGATGAGGAATTCATGGAGCCCGAACTGGGCCAAGCTGGGGTTCTTCGCCGTTGGCGGTTGGCCGTGCTCCGGCGAGCCTCGGTGGTGGGGGATGGGGGGAAAAGACTCCCCTTGCTCCTCTGAGACTATTGGTATGCTTGGTTTGGGCTGTGGCTGAGATTTTGGGGTACTCCGATTAGGTCACCGGAAATGCAAATCGCCGATCTGTTTCGGGTTGTTTGACATAGTTGTGGGTCGAATTGGACTTTGTGCCAGTTATAGGAATGGTTTGGCTTGAGATGGACTCCATTTCTGGAGATTCCTCGCCGGAGAAAGTCTCCGTTGACGGCGCGGCGGCGGCGGCGGCGGCGGTCAACGGCGAGGAAAAAGTCAACTTTTCAGATTTCGACAATTTTAATGTCATTTTTCTCGTAATTTCGCCCTGGTTATCGTCCAGAGGTTTTTGGGTTGATTTGATTAGCCGATTTTCAGTCGAGGTTTCGAGTGGGGATTTCGGGATTTCCGTAGTTCATTTTGTACTGCATTTCACATTTCCGGGAACGGTTGGTTTCCGTGCATCAGTACAATGTTGTGGATTACGATATTGATCAGTTATGTTTTGTGAATATTCAGAAGATCGTGATCGGGACCGAGATCGTGCTTCTGGCGAGGGATCTTCCGCCGGTCCTCGAGATTAGCGCGAGTGCGCGTTTTGCTCACTTGTGAGTGGACAATTTCTTTTCACGAAATTCTTGCGAGTCTTTTATATGATTTACGTGTTTGAGCATGCGTATGAGATTTCAGATTACATGAGCATGTGTTTACGATTATACAATATTACGTATACGAATATGCATACACTTATATATTGTTTCATGCATTTGCATCGAAATGTTTATGATTTGGTTTACACAGAGTACAGCCGTGGTTACGTTGTTGTATCGATACACTCGCCTCTCGGCTGATCCCCGATGGTAGGCATTTGTCAGGGGAGGCTGTGACTCCTGACCCGACTTTTTTACCGGGGGGAGGCAGACCTTTGACCTGAAGCCATTTCCGGCTAGAATCACGTGTGGGTCTGGGATCCAGTGATTCTGACTGTACTAGCACGGTGTGTGTCTATGAGTGACCCCGTGGGATTTTTACTTGCATGCTCAGTACGCTGGAGGATTATGGTTTTACCTCGTGTACTTTATTATTTCTATTTATCTGGACTCGCATATGTTTTATAACATATATATATTAACTGGTGAAAGACATTTATTTTCGTCCACTCACTCTAACGTGTTTATTGTCTTTCCCCTGGGCTTTTCGGTTTCTGTGCCCAGTTGCAGTTCAGGTTTTGGTGTTTTTCACGTCGCTGTTTGGAGGCTAGTGATCAGAGCTATCTGTGTTTTCCAGTAGGTTCTTGTTTCGCCTACTGATGTATATATTGTATATGTTTTACTTTAGAGGTCGCTCTGATACATTCTGATACTTGTTTATACGGATTTTCTCGGATATACATATATACATAGTACAGTTTGTTTACTGTTGTTGATTATATTGATGTTTAGAAATCCGGATGGGATTGGTGCCCACGGTTTGGCTTTTGTGGCATAGGACGAAGTATTAATTTCTGGGTGCAGGTTATGGCAATTCCACGTTAGTAACGAAACTCTGCCGAAATTTTGAAAATTTTTTGTTGGTTCGTATTTTCGAAAGGGTTTGATTCCGATTTAGGTGACTGAATTGGGATTGGGTCCTTTCAGCTTGGTATCAGAGCATTAGGTTGTCAGATTCTGTAGACTATTGTAGTTGTGACGCTTATGGTATTTGAGTTGATACAGCATGACTGGAGTGATGACCCGACTGGCCAGCGGTACTCATCAATACTTCGGGTGTTGTGTGTCCTCAAATATCTGCGGTTTCATGATTACGTTCTTTCTGCTTGTACCTAATGCTTGTCTTGTATCAGTAGGATGCCTCCTCGACGTGGTCCCCGTGTTGATCGGGATGATGATCCTGATGAGGATCGCCGAACGCGCGACTTGCTTATGCGAGTGCTGCGTTTGGAAGAGCATTTTGACCCTGTGGTCAAGGCTCGCACTGCGGGTGCTACTATGTTTTCGGGTTCAGTTGATCCAGAGATATGCGAGGCATGGTTGGTTCAGATTGAACGTGTTTGTGAGAGTCTACAGTTTACTCCTGAGCAGATGTCAGTAGCCTCAGTTGGTTTACTTGAGGGTGATGCATACTTTTGGTGGGTTAGCACTGACAGAGTTCCGGTTGATACTCCGTGGACATTGTTTCGTGATCTGTTTATGCGGAGGTATTTTAATCAGGCTACCCAGCAGCGCAAGTACGAGGAGTTTACGAATTTGAGGCAGGGCAGTTTGTCTGTACTTGAGTATCAGGATCGGTTTACTCGTTTGTCACGTTTTGCGCGGGATATGGTGGCTACAGAGGAAGCCAATTGTAGTAGGTTTGAGCTGGGATTGAATCTGAACATCAAAGCGACATTGACTACGATGCCTCGGAACAACTTTGATGAGTTTGTTAGTGCTGCACTCCGAGGCGAGGATATTGAGCAGGAGAGACAGCAGAGGTACCAGCCGAGGCGATTTGAGGAAGGTGGACCGAGTCAGGGACCTTCAAAGAGGCTGAGTTATGATACTTCTGGTTCAGCTTCATCCTCAGGTGGTGGATCATATCGGCCACCAGCTAGTGCACCGAGGCGGAGATTGTTGTGGAGGAGAGATCGTCCACAGCGACCACAGGCTGGTGGGAGTTCTGGCGGTTCTAGTTATCCACGGCGTACTGGTGGCACATTTCCTGTACCAAGAGATTATCCGTTGTGTAGCTTCTGCAACAAATATCATCCTGGTACATGTCAGCAAGGTCCTGTCACTTGTTTTCGTTGTGGCCAGGTGAGTCACTATGCGAGGGAGTGTCCTCAGTTATATGGTGGTGACGGACAGGCGGCCCAGAGTTCCGGAGTTGAGCGAGGTGTCACTACGGGAGCTCGACCAGCACAGTTTGCAGGTCAGGGCAGACAGCAGGGACAGCTCCAGCGAGGACGGCCAGCCGGACAGGCGAGGGTACATGCTATGACTCTACGTGAGAGCAGAGCATCACCGGAGGTCGTTATCGGTACGTTACATGTCTTTGGTATTCCAGTAGTTGCATTGTTAGATCCCGGTGCCACACATTCATTCATATCATTTAGACTGTCATCATTGGCTACGATACCTGCATCTTCACTTCCGGGGTTGTGGAGAGTGTTGTATCCGTCAGGTGAGGTTGTGGGCATCAGTTGGGTTTACCGAGATTGTGAGGTGTTTATTGATGGCCATGGTTTAGCCGCTGATCTGTTACTGCTTGATATTGTGGATTTTGATTTGATATTGGGTATGGACTTTTTGGAGTCGCACTGGGCCATGTTTGATTGCCACAGGAAGAAGGTCGCGTTTCGACGACCAGGGTTACTTGAGATATTGTTCCGTGGCGAGAAGAACACTTCCCTGCCGTGTTTGATTTCTGCGATGAGAGCGGATCGGTTGATGAAGAAGGGTTGTGTTGCTTACTTAGCCCATGTTGTGGACACTACAGCTGCAGTGCCGGATCTTGGTAGTATTGAGGTTGTGTCTGAGTTTTCGGATGTGTTTCCAGCAGAGTTACCTGGTATACCCCCTGTACGGGAGATTGATTTTACCATTGAGTTGTTGCCGGGTACTGGACCGATTTCCCAAACACCGTACCGGATGGCGCCTGCAGAGTTGAGGGAGGTGCAGATTCAGCTTCAGGAGTTGTTAGAGAAGGGATTCATTCGACCGAGTGTTTCTCCGTGGGGTGCTCCAGTGTTGTTTGTGCGGAAGAAGGACGGGTCCATGCGTTTGTGCATCGACTATCGGAAGCTGAATCAGATTACAGTGAGGAACAAGTATCTGTTGCCACAGATTGACGATTTATTCGATCAGCTGAAGGGAGCAGCAGTCTTTTCGAAGATTGACCTTCGATCCGGATATCATCAGTTGAGGATCCGAGACTCCGATGTGGCCAGAACAGCATTTAGGACGAGGTATGGGCACTATGAGTTTTTGGTTATGCCGTTTGGGTTGACCAACGCCCCCGCAGCTTTCATGGACTTGATGAATCGGGTGTTTCGACGAATCCTGGACACGTTCGTGATAGTATTCATTGATGATATTTTGATATACTCGAGGAGTGTGGGCCACCACAGGAAGCATTTGCGAGCGGTGTTGCAGACTTTGCGGGACCATCAGCTGTTCACGAAGTTTAGCAAGTGTGAGTTCTGGTTGGATAGTGTGAAGCTTCTGGGCCACATGATTTCGGCCGAGGGAGTTAGTGTTGATCCTGACAAGATTGAGGCCGTGCTGAATTGGAGTCGACCCACTACTGTGCCAGAGATCCGGAGTTTCTTGGGGTTAGCAGGCTATTATCGACGGTTTGTACAGGATTTCTCCCGGATAGCTACACCACTGACCAGATTGACGAAGAAGGGCGTCAAGTTTGAGTGGTCTGATGCGTGCGAGGAGAGTTATTTGCTCCTGAAGGAGAGATTGACTACTGCGCCGGTCTTGACATTGCCAGACGATAGTGGTGAGTTTGTTGTTTATAGCGATGCGTCGAAGTTGGGCCTTTGCTGTGTGTTGATGCATCATGGTAGAGTCGTGGCATATGGTTCCAGACAGCTGAAACCGCACGAGGCCAACTATCCGACGCATGATTTGGAGTTAGCCGCTATTGTGTTAGCGTTGAAGAGTTGGAGACATTATTTGTATGGTACTCAGTGTAAGATTTTCACTGACCACAAGAGTCTCACCTACTTGCGGACACAGCCGGATCTGAATATGAGACAGTGTCGATGGATGGAGTTGATCAATGATTATGACTGTACGTTCGAGTACCATCCAGGGAAGGCCAATGTTGTGGCAGATGCACTTAGCCGGAAATCTGGAGCCTCGTTGTTTCACATGTGTGTGGCCAGAGTGTCGATGTTAGCCGAGCTTCGAGCTACAGGTGATATGTTTGGGTATGATGATGATGGAGCTTTGTTGGCCAACTTTCAGGTTCGACCGGTACTGGTTGATCAGGTACGGGAGGCACAGGATTCAGATCCTTACTTGCTGGGCAAGAAGACCATGATTCGGAATAGTGTGTCTACAGAGTTCCGATTGAGCGACGATGGTACGTTGTTGTTCAGGGGCAGGTTATGTGTACCCAGGGACGAGGATTTGAAGAAGGAGATTCTGGACGAGGCCCACAGTTCAGCGTATGCGATGCATCCCGGAGGTACGAAGATGTTTCGTACACTTCGAGCGTACTATTGGTGGCGCAACATGAAGCGGGAGATTGCCGCGTACGTGAGTCGATGTTTGATCTGTCAGCAGGTGAAGGCGGAGAGGCAGAAACCTGCAGGGAAATTACAGCCACTTGAGATTCCGGTTTGGAAGTGGGAGCATATCACGATAGATTTCGTCTATCAGTTGTCGCGTACTTCGGCGGGCAACACAAGCATTTGGGTTATTGTTGACCGACTGATGAAATCGGCACACTTTCTTGCACTTCCAGAGAAGGTATCAGTGGGCAAATTGGCCAAGTTGTACTTATCCGAGATTGTTCGCTTGCATGGTGTGCCTGTGTCGATTGTTTCTGACCGAGATAGTCAGTTCACTTCTGAGTTTTGGCAGGCTTTGCAGCGAGCGTTGGGCACGAGGTTGCGATTTAGTATAGCTTTTCATCCTCAGACTGACGGGCAGTCCGAGCGGACCATTCAGACACTTGAGGATATGCTGAGATCATGTGTGTTGCAGTTTCGTGGAAACTGGGATCAGCAGTTACACTTGATTGAGTTCGCCTACAACAACAGTTATCAGGCCAGTATTGAGATGGCACCGTACGAGGCTCTGTACGGGAAGCAGTGTCGTACTCCATTGTGTTGGAGTGAGATGGGCGAGCGTTGACTTATCGGTCCAGATTTGGTGAAAACCACGATGGAGGACATACAAGTTATCCGGGATCGACTGAAGGTCGCCCAGGATCGGCAGAAGAGTTACGCAGATGTGAGGAGGAAGAGCTTAGAATTCGAGGTTGGCGATTGGGTCTTCCTGAAACTATCTCCGTGGAGGGGAGTTGTGCATTTCGGAAAGTGTGGCAAGCTTCGACCGCGGTACATTGGTCCGTATGAGATTACAGAGAGGGTTGGAGCTGTTGCTTATAGACTTGAGTTACCAGCTGAGATGGCTCGTGTTCATGATGTCTTCCATGTTTCGATGTTGCGGAAGTACATCTTAGATCCTTCACATGTGTTAGCCCCACAGCAGTTGCCGATCAGAGAGGATTTATCGTATGTTGAGGAGCCAGTGCAGATTCTTGATCGTCGTGAACAGGAGTTGAGGCACTGTGTGATTCCGCTGGTGAAGGTCTTATGGCAGAACGACTCAGTTGAGGAGGCCACCTGGGAGACCGAGCAGCGTATGCGGGAGCAGTATCCTCATCTGTTCACATGACAGGTACGTAAATTTCGAGGTCAAAATTTCTTTAAGGGGGGTAGATTTGTGACGACCCGAACCAGAATCTGATGCATATTCGACACGATTCTCGAGATTGAGTTTAGTCGCAGTTTATTATCGTAATTGTGGTTTGCCGATTCAATTCGCGACTATGTTTTCAGTCGAGAATTTGAGTTGAGTGTCTTCACGGAAATGGTAGAGTACGTGATTTCGAGCTCGTGGGCGATTCCGGAAGATTTTTCTGATAACCGAGGAATATTTTATGATTATTTGAAGTTTCGGGTTCCGACGAGTTTATCCGATTGTTTTGAGCTTATCCGAATCATTTCGTATATTCGTTTTGGACCGTCGATCATCCCGAGGGACGAGTATAAATATCGGAATAGTCGTGAATTGTCGTAAAAACACTGTTTTTCGTTGACCAGATGTTGACTTTCCAAAGTCCGGTGTAGGCAACTAAATTGGGGTTGGGTATTTTCAGTTGGTATCGGAGCATTAGGTTATAGATTCTGTAGACTGTACTTAGTTTCTTTCATTGTCGTGTTCGATTATGCTTAACACCTCCAGAGTGATGGCCCGACTGTAGCGGATCCCCATCGAATACTCACAGTGTTGAACGTCGTCGAATATGTGACAAATGTGACCGACTATGAACTTTAGCCTGTGAGTCAGTGTGCCCTTATTGCTATACCTTGTGTGCGCCGACCTCGATCAGATTTATGGAAGTGTTTAGGCATTTCTCCACGTTAGCATAATGTGATGAAATGATTAGAAATAATTGAGTTCCTTGGGAATGTAAGTTTAGTGAAGGGTCAAGTATTAGACCGGTTTCCCCGCGTTGTTTTGTGTAGCATGGTGAACTTCTTGTATTCATTGCTTACCTCTTTCTTGTGTCTATTTTGCGATGGTACCAGTCAGATACTTCACCACCATGGTTGTATACCATGTGTCTTCATTCTGGGCTCGATTTTCTGTTCCCACTCATGCGTAGAGAACAAGAAGATATTGATCATCTGGGTTGTTTCTTAGTTTTACGATGGCAACCGGAGCAGTACTACGCACTTGCTATCGAGTCTATTGTGTGTCCAGTTATCGACCCCTAGTATCGACTCGAATGTCAATCGAGATATGAGGTTGCTCTATGTGGAAAATACAACATTTAGTAGTCTCATAATTGTTTCCCTCACTTATGTGGTATTAACAATCCTTTTTCCTGTGCTCGTTTCGTCTTTTCCTTCATTTTATATTTGTTGGGCGATGTGAGTCATGGGTATTATTACTGTAGTAAACGAGGTGTTTATGATGATAACCATGAGAAGTAAGGTTTCCTTAGGTCCTTCATAACAAGTTATCGAATCTGTTCTTCGACTGATTTAGTCGAATTGAGTTTTCTGATCGTGTATTTTCTCGATTTATCCAATTATTTTATTATTTTATTTATTTTGACGATTTTCGACAAGGTCGGGTCTTCACTAAATGACCAGTTTGCCTCGATGGACATATTTCTGTAGCTTCAACCTGAGGTGCTTTGGGTTAATATGTTTTTTTGTCCCATCGGAAAAATATGCTATGCCATAGTTGTGATTGAGGTGAATAAGGTAGAAAGGATATGGTGTAATCGTGAAATAGAAGATGAAATTTATTACAGAGCTCAAGTTGATTCTCTGATATTTTTGGAAAAAATATGTTTTATCGAGAGGAAGTTTTATCTAACCCTATTTTCTTACACTCTAGCACGAATCGACTTAAGTATTAGATCTTTCATCATCTTTTCCATTCAACCACTGTCTGTGTTTCAGAAATCGTTCTGAGGCTTCATTCTCTTAATTCAATTTTGATTGGGTTTGGTGCCTACGAGTACTAATATTTGAGAATCAAATAGTTTTCTCTCTATGTAGCTTTATCACTGGGTTTGGTGATGCGCTTCATATCGTGGTTAACGTTGGAGGTAAGGAGTAACTGTAGTATGCCTTAGCCAGCTTGTTTCGTGTAATGTTATTGTGGATTATGTTACTATTCCGTAATTTCCCATTTGCATCTCAATCCGGAATAATTTTGGCCAGACAATATCGCCGGGATGCATACTTATTTCATTCCAGACGTTTGATTTCTTTGTTTAATGCTTTTTCATGGAGCGAATTTGTAGTGCTTGAGGTAGATTGTTGCCCCAGACTACGTGAAATGTAATTAAATCACCACTGGTCACTTCCACATGTAGAGAGTACCTTAATGACGTCAGCAATGGAGATCTATTCACTATCTTGTGATTCTATTAATTTAGCCTGGTTAGTCGGGATTAACCTTAAGTATCTTTACACCAATCTCTTCATGATCAAGTCGTGTTCATTTTATGTCGTGAACACACTTCCCTCTATAAAGATATCTTTTAGGATGTGTAGCCATATCAGAAATATAATTTTCCTTGTTTTGAATCTAGAGGGTTCGCGAGGATGAAGATGTTGATATCAAGGTTCTGAATCAAAATTGTGCATTTTATGCTTGTACACCTAGGAAACATTAAGTTCGATAATCAGCAAGGAGTTATGTACATCATAAGCACGTGCTAAAATCAGAAAAATATGAGTATGATTTGATTTGATATATGTTGTACGATCTTCAGATTCACGCTAGACCAGATGGAGGAGCATAGATAAGAATTTTACACAAAAATATAACTTTCTCATTAGTTTCAGATATGTGTTCAATGATGATGCGGTTTATCAACTTAATGGGGTATAAGTCTTATCATTGATTTCTGTCGAGGAGTTGTCACATTTCTTAAACTTCCTAACGTTCTCGTCCTCTGACTAGTTTTATTGGTTAAGCATTCAGTGTCCAGAAAATCAAAATTTTTGGTAGTTGTATAATGAGTATAGTGGTATCAATTTAGCTATTCAATTTGAGAATAAGTCTGGGTATGTAAATTTGCGCCTCTTTATTTTACCACCTCACGTGGACAAATATTTTAAGTAAGGCATATATATATATTTTTTTTCAATGAATTTTACTGCATTGGATAATTGTTCATATGCTATACATAGGTCTTTTTTTGAGCTAGTGATGCTCAACTTTCAGTATAGTTTGGTTTACAGATTTGAATATTTGAGTGTGATTGAAGAGTATAGTTAGACTCGTTGGAATCTGCCCATATTTTCAGGTGTAGGGGAAACAATGATCCCTTATGAGCCTTGTCACATTATAATTATCGTTACTGGATTGTGAGTGTGAGACTCAACTTACTCACCACAGACATATGCATAGCTTGTCAACATTAATCAGAATTGAGATGGGATACTGAGATCATATCTCCAGATTTGACAATCAATTGAGTTCATATGACTCTGTGGAGTCTACCCGTAGCTTTGGGCGTATTAGAGGCAAATTTCAGGAAATTTCTTATGTACTTCTCTACATTATAGTTATTGACTTTGGAGTTAGTTCTAATAGTGTATCTAACGTGAGTTATGTGAATTGAGAAGATATTTTGTTTTGTGAACATTATGATGCAAAAATTCAGATGAGTATCTGTGGTTTATGTTCATAGTGTTGCGTAAAATGATATGGTGCCCACGGTTTGTTTGTGGGATTTGTTATTGGAAGTGTTCTCTTCGTGCAGGTTTTGGTTTCCTTAAGTTTCTAGGGAAACTATGCCCAATTTTCAGTAGAATTTTCGAGAGTTAGGGAATTTAGTAGGGTCAGAGCATTCCTTGAGATCAGTCAGATACCAACTTATGTTACGACTTTAGAATGGTTAGTCTGGGTCTTCAGCTTGATACCTTTATGGCCTGCATGTCCGTGGAGAGAAACCTCAGTTTGAGGGGGGGGGGGGGGGGTGGGGGGGTGGGTGGGGGTTGGGCACTACAGTGGTTAGTGTTGCAAAGCCACCCAAAATTTGGCATATTAGTTTGGAAATCGATGGGGATGTCAAATTGGACTAACCAGATAGGCTGATTACATCAATTAGTAGTGTCATATGTATTAGGTGTTTAGATTATGGAGTTTGGATCATGACGTTCTCATGTATCAGGCTTATATAGAGTAGTTAGCTTAGACTCGAGTTTAGAAGGAGTAGACTATGTAGCAGGATGTTAGTATAGTGTCGATTTTATGGACAATGCTCGTAATTGTGGAAGTTACTTGCAAGCCGAAGAACTCATGCAGGAGTAGTATCCATTGATGTTTTACTAGTATGTGCGTACATTTTGAGGGAGAAATTTTCTTAAGGGGGGGGGGGTAGATTGTATCATCCCGACTCGAAGTTAACCTCTTATATTTTGATTAAGTGTTAATCAATGATGGTAACTAGTTTTGTTACCATCGATAATTATTGAGAGCCTTTTTAGTTTACTATTTATCAGTTTGTCAAAGTTGGTTGACTTCGGGTGAAATTCATAGAAATTGTTAATCCGAGTCCATGGACACGGAGAATGCCAAAAATGGAGTTATGACGCGAAAGTTACAATCGACAGAAATGAAAGGACCCAACCCTGATTTAGTTTCCTAAACTAGAATCAAACCCCTTCTGAAAACACGAACCAACAAAAACCATCAAAATTTCGGCAGAGTAACGCTACTAACGCGGAATTACCATTACCTGCACCTGGAAAATACACTTCATCCTATGCCACAAAAATCAAAGCGTAATGTAAAGTAATGTAATCCCATCCAGATTTCTCAATATATCAACAGTAATGTAAAGTAATAAATATAACTATACTTTACTGAAATCCGGGGAAAATCGTATAAAATTATACATCAGAATACTCAGAGCGACTTCTAGTATAGATATACAAATAGTAGGCCAAGCTAAGAACCTACCATAAAAGAAACATCGCTCGAATACTATGCCTCCGACCACGACGTGCGACACCAGAATCCGAACTGCAAACTGGGCACGGAAACCGAAAAGCCCAGGTAAAAGGTAAATAAAAACGTTTGAGTGAGTGGACGAAAATAAACATATGCCTTTCACCAGTTTATATACATAATCAATGTAAAACAATGCGAGTTTGGAAAGTATATATGGAAGTTGCCAGGCCAATCTCTCAAGCCCGACGGTCAGGTGAATCACTCGAACTCGACGGTGATAGGCCAGGGGAATCTCTCAACCTCGGCGGCATACAGGGGAATCTCTCAACCCTGCCCAGAGGAATCTCTCAACTCTGGTCCAGAGGAATCTCTCAACTCTGGCGGACTACCAGTGATCAGCCGAGTAGCCGAAACATCGATGCAGTAATGCCATCACCAATAAACATAAAATAATACATTCGAAAATAACATATATCTCAACATCGTATAAATTAATTACGGAAAATCAGGAAAAATCACGAACTCGCAAACAACTGTGAAAATAGAAAAATGTCCACTCACAGATGAGCGTAACGCGATTCGCGTTAATCCCGTGATCTAGCGGAAAATCCCTCGCCAAACGAACGATCACGAACCCCTGAATAATCATAAAATCCATTTCTAAAATTAATAACTCAGTACCTCGAATCATATCACGAGAAACAACCGTTCCCGGAAACGCATAATTCAATTACGACGAATTGTCGAAAATCCGATAATCACATCACAAAACCTCGCTATAATTTCCGATACTCAAATCGAAAAACAAACCTCATCACTGCGATCGGGGTGCGATTCCGAGCGAAATGACATGCAACTTGTTGAAAACCCCAAAAAGTCAACCTTGACCGCCGTTGACCGCCATTGACCGGCGGCGGCGCCACCCAGACTTGAATTTTCCAGGCGAACCAAAGTCTATTCCACTCCAAATCATCCAACAAGCAACTTCCATAACTACACCGAAGTCCAATTCTCACTCTAGCTAGTTCAATTTCAAGCAAAACCGAAATTACACAAACTTTTCAATCCAACAATTCTCCATGCACACAACGAATTGGAACTCCATACTTACATGGTTAGACTCGTGGTGATGAGAGCTTCAAAGCCCAGTGCTTCTTGTAGTTCAATTCGGCCGGAATAGGAATCAACCAAAAACCCCAAAAATCTCAAACTTTGGCCGGGAATTTCTCTCTCCACCGGCGTTCTCACCGTGAAAGGTGGCCGGCACCACCATGAGGAGGCCAAGCCGAGTCGAAAGGGACCAGCCCCGTGCCTTGGGGTGGCCGGACGGTAGCTCGCCTCCGGCGAGCTTCCTCCTCCGTCGCACCATCTCTTCTCCCCCGCGTTGACCAGTCAACGTGATAAATGCCACCCTTTGACTTTCCCAATATGGTAACCAGTTTAAATACCTTCCCTTTTAGGAAACTTCCATAATTAATTTTACGACAAACTTCGAATACCCGTAACTTTCGCGTCGTAAATCCGTTTCCAACAATTCTCGCGTCAACAAACTCATCTCGACAAGTTCTTCAATTACCACCCAAAGTCAAACACTTCGACAAATCCGATAAAAAGTCAATGGTTCAAACCAACACAAGCTTACCCGATTAAATAATCAACGGTCGAAAATATTCGTAACTTAATCCTCGTAACTCGGAATAATCCTTCAGAAGTTCCTACAAACTCGAAATTAAATTCTCAACAACTTTCACGAAGGATCCCAAACCAAATTCTCGCCCGGTAATTTAGTCGCTAAGAAAGCCGCCATATTAGCAGATTATGTCGAAATCACGACAAATCGCGAAACTCGCAAATCAAGTCGATAATTATTCCAGTTACGCTTCGGGTCAATCAATGATCCAAAACAGATCACAATCACAATTCGGATAGGCTCAAACACAAACGGATAAACTCAACAGTATTCCGAAATTTCAAATATTCATATTATATTCCTCGGTCGCCCAAATAATGATCCGGAACCGCCCACGAACTTGAAATCACGCGTACAACGACTCTCGAGAAGAGGCTCAACTCAAATTCTCGGCCAATAATTAAGTCGTAATCAAAGCCGACGATTCAATCAATTATCAAATCTGCGATTATACGCTAACTCACGAATTAAGCTGATTACGCTTCTGATTCTGTTCCGGGTCGTCACAAATCCACCCCCCTTAAAAAAATTTCGACCTCGAAATTTCCAAGTCTGCCGACCAAAAGTAGGAGCACTGCCTCTGCATACAGCTCAGCTTTCCAGTGGCAACCTCAACTGAACGACTCTGACAACAGACTCCACAATAGGAGATATCTCCGTGCTGTAATCTCTGTACCCTCAAATCCCGAATCGGAACGGCTCCACACAAACGCTAAGTGTTCCTGCATAAGGAACAGATAGGGTACACAACATACAATAAATCTGAAATGTAGTTCCACCACACGAAACACAACACACACAAAAGCCAACGCTATAGGCAATGCCGAACTATACGACACAACACAAACTCACCTATGATCACATACGGATCAAAATAACGTGGCAATTCACAACTCAGTCTATTCACACCAACATAGCTCAAATATCGAACTCGGGCAATTATTAAGCTGTTTCCGCTAAACCGAAAGTCTGTGGTAGCACATCCCACTAAATCAGGATCCAACGTCAGCTCACACCAAACTCGCTCCAACACAATGGAGTACAACATCGTTCCTCAAAACGTCATCATGCAACGTCAAAATCATAGTGGTCTACAAACTGGTACTGCAAGTAATCTCGAACAATTGAAACTGTCGGTCCCAAATCCCTCGGAACTGCAATACACAAGACCATAACATGCCCTCCAAGGTCTGAATAGTCCTCAAAGATCACCCACCAATATGAGGATAAGGAACTGTACCTAACTGTAATCTGGTCCCCAATACTCACTGCAACGCTTGCCAATACTCTGTTGTAGCTGATTATCTCGATCAGCAAATTGGGACACAGGCGCACCACGTAAATGGACAATCTCCACCAAACATAGCTATGCCAGCCTGCCACTGAAATCTTTTCCGGAAGTACAAGGAAAAGAATTAAGTTCATCAAATGGTCCACAAATACCCGACAACTGGTACCACAAACCGAAATGCGTACTGGCACACAAAATCCACAGTGACAAGCTCCAACTTCTAATCGGAAATCTTCAATGGCTGTAACTTCCCGGCAAGTCTCTGGCTCCTAGCCATCGCCTGCCGACAAATGTGGCATCTGCACACATAAGCTGCTACATTCTTCTACAGGTTGCATCACTAGTAGTAAACTCGAAGTATCAGACACATCTCCGTACCGTTAGTGCATAACGCACGCAAAACAATGAGCTTCAACATCATCACACTCGAACTCAGCTCCCGTAGCTCGCAACTCGGCTAACACGGAAACTCGAGCCACACACACATGAAACACTGAAGCTCCCGACTTCCGACTGAATGCATCAACAACAACATCCCAGATGGATAGTCAAAGTACAACCTCTAGCCTTCTCGAACAAACTCAAAGGTGCAGCCATAGTCGTTAGTCGACCCATCCATCTACATCGTCTCAAGCTCAAATCAGGCCGAAAATGCAAGTAGATGAAACTCATGTGATCAGTGTACATCCTACACTGTGTTGCACGCCGCAATGAAACAGTAGTGTCTCCAACTCTTCGATGCTAACACAAGGATAGCAACTCCCAAATCATACACAGGATGTGCAACTACATAAGGTTCCCACTGTCTGAAACCATGAACCATCGCTCTGCAATGCTACATTAAAGCATAACCAAATTCAAATCTCGATGCATCGCCATAACCCACGAACTCACCATGATCATCAGGTAACATCAAAACCGAAGCAACGGTCAACCTTCCTCCAGGAGTAAATAATTCTCCTCGCGTGCATCAGACCACTCAAACTTGGCGCCTTCTTCGTCAATCTGGAAAGTGGAGTGACAATCCGAGAAAATCCTGTACAAAGCACCGATAGTAGCCTGCTAAACCCAAGAGACTCCCGATCTCTGGTACAATGGTAGGGCAATCCCCAAATCAACACGGCTTCTATCTGGTCAGGATCCACGCCGACTCCCTCGGCTGACATCGCGTGGCCCAAAATCTTCACGCTAATCGATCAAAATTCACACTGGCTGAACTTCGCAAATAGCTGATTATCTCGCAAAGTCCGCATAACCACTCGCAATTGCTTCAGGTGCTGGCCCACACTCCTAGAGTAAATCAGGATGTTGCCGACGAACACGACCACAACCTTGTCCAGAAATGTCTGAACACCTGGTCCATCAAGTCCGTAAATGATTCAGGGGCATTGGTCAACCCAAAAGGCATGACCAAGAACTTGTAGTACTCACACCATGATCCAAAAGTCGTCCTAGCCACATCTGACTCATCGATCCTCAACTGATGGTATCCGGACCCGAAATCAATCTTCGAAAAGACTGAAGCTCTCGTGAGCTGGTCAAACCAGTCGTCAATCTGAAGCGGAGGATACTTGCTCTCCTCTGAAGCCTGATTTAGCTCCCGGTAGTCAATGCACCACCTCATCGAACCACCCTATATTCGCACAAATAATGCAAGAGCACACCACGCAGATACACTGGGTCGCATGAAATCTCCTCCAGCAACTCTCGAAGTTGAATATGAGGCTTCATCAACTCCGCTGGCACCGAATGACAAGATGCCGGTGATATGAGTCCAGCGCCCAGTAAAAGCTCAATGGTGTAGTCGGTCTCCCGAACTGGAGGAATAACCGGTAACTCCTCTGGAACACACCTGGAAACTCGGGCACCACCTCAATGTCACCAATGTCGGGCACAACAACCGTAGTATCCACAACATGAGCTAAGCAAACAACACAACCCGTTTCCACCATCCGCTCGATCATCACCGCGAAACAGTATCTCGGGGAAACCTGGTCGTCGAAACACAACCTTCTTCTAGAGACACTCGAACACAGCCAAATGTGTCGCCAAAAGTCTATACTCAACATCATAACAAAATCAACGATATCAAACTATAACAGATCCGCGGCTAACTCATATTCTCCAACAAAGATCCCACAACCTCCGGATGGGTACAACACTTTCCAAAACCTCGGAAGTGGAGATGTAGGTACAATAGCCATGGATATCAAGCGACGGTAACCGCAAAGAAACTCCGTCCTCATACAAGGTCGTGGCATGAACTCCAACATGCCCAACTAGCCGCCCATGTCAATTGCGACTTGCTGATTAACTCATCAAAAAGGCTACATTGGTCAAATTCCAGAAATATCATCATGACCTCCTCGTGAACTCTGAGCTGCCGAACCGCTAAAATAGCTGGTTGAGGACACTCCCTCGCAACGTGACCCTCCTGGCCACCGCAATAGTAATTGTAAGTGCTCCACGAACACAAGTCGCATCGACACCTGCTGCGAGGAAGGATCACCAACGATCACCCAAACTCATGCCATAGGAACAAGTCCGCTACTCTGTGATCTCCATCACCACCAAACAGATTCTCTGCTTTAATCTGATGACCCCCAACATAATCGAAAAGGCCACAGCCTGATGAAATCACTGATCTCGAGGTGCCTGAACTCAACCTCATCAATATATCTCGACTAAGTCCACTTTCCTCAAACCAACACGTCAGAAACCATGTACACCTTTCCTTCTCAATATCCTTGCCCCTGAGTGTAGCACATCAAGCTCCTCATGGTTATCTCGAGGCATAACAGTCAAAATTCCCTGATGCTCAGGTTCAAACTCATCTCGAACCTCGTACACTGCTTCCTCTGAAGCCACATAACACGTACAAATGGAAACAAACATATGAACAATATATCTTTGCCTCAGGTGGGTAAACACTCCATATCTCCGTTGTTGGTAGCCTGATTGAAACATTACCGTATAAACAACACCCTGAATGTAGGCCATAGAGTTGCAACAGGAACTCACACAATACTAGTGTGACGACCCGATCAGAGGTGCGGTTGGCACGATTTTCGAGATGTGAGTTTAGTCGCAGTTTTGCGATATTATGTGGTTTGCCGATTTGATTTGCGACTTTATTTTCGGTCGAGAATTTGGGTTGAATGTTTTCATGGAAATTGTAGAGTACGTGATTTCGAGCTCGTGGGCGGTTCCGGAAGATTTTTCCGATAACCGAGGAATATTTTATGATTATTTGAAGTTTCAGGTTCCGACGAGTTTATCCGATTGTTTCGTGTTTATCCGATTCATTTCGTATATTCGTTTTGGACCGTCGATCGACCCGAGGCTCGAGTATAAATAGCGTAATAGTCGGGAATTGTCGTAAAAATTTCAGTTTGAGCTTTGACTGTGTTGACTATCGTTGACTTTCTATATTTGGAAAGTGGACCAGCAGACCGAAGAGGAAAGTTTCCTCTTTGAGCCGTGACCGTCCGGCGACCAAATTCCGGCCACCTTTGGATGATTGAAAGGTACAGTGAGCTTCCTCTCTTAATTTCGAGTGTGATGGTGTGTGATTTTGTGGGAAATGATCATGTTTTACCTGGACCCGAATCGGGTCGGTTTCGTGGTTACCGTCGATGCTCGTCGGCCGTTTTCCGGCGAGTTTGGGTGGCGGTGGTTAGGGGGGTTGGACTCCCCTTGCCTTGGTGAGTCTCCCCATGTGATTGTTATGGCTTGCGGTTGAGGTTTTGGAAGTCACCGGTTAGGTCACCGGAAAGTATGGATTCCGAGCTGTTTTGGTTTAATTGGACAGGTTCCGGTAGGATTTGAGCTATGGGGTAGAAGGGAAAGTAGTTCGTCTGGTCGAGATGGTCTGATCAGGAAAGTTTCACCGAGGAATTCCACCGTTGACGGCGCGCCGCTGCCGGCGGCTGCGGTCAACGGCGGAGAAAAAGTCAACTTTTCAGATTTCGATGTAATTAGTGTCGTTTTTCTTGAAATCGCATCCTGGTTATCGTACGGAGGTTTTCGGGTTGATTTGGTTAGCCGATTTTTAGTCGAGATTTCGAGTGGGGATTTCGGGATTTCCGTAATCCATTTCTTTTGCACTGCATTTCGTATTTCCGGGAACGGTTGGTTTCCGTGCATCAGAACAGTGTTGTGGATTACGATATTGATCAGATATGTTTTATAAATATGTTCAGGAGATCGAGATCGAGATCGTGATCGTGCTTCAGGCGAGGGATCTTCCACCGGACCACGTGTTTAGCGCGTGTGCGCGTTTCGAGAGTCTGTGAGTGGACAGTTTATTTTCACGGAATTATTGCGAGTTTTTTATATACGTTTTATGAACGTGAGCATGCAGTATGGTTATGATTTTACGAGCATGAGATTTCATACGAGTTTATGATTATATAAGCATGTGTTTACGTATACGGATATGCATATACTTTATATATTGTTTCATGCATATGCATCGAATTGTTTATGATTTGGTTTTCACAGAGTACAGTCGTGGTTACGTTGTTGTATCGATACACTTACCTCTCGGCTGATCCCCGATGGTAGGCCACTAGGAGGGGCAGTACCCCTACCTGACCGGTGAGGGGCAGTACCCCGGAACCGAGGCCTTTCTGGCTATGAATCACGTGGTAGTCAAGGACTCCGTGATTCTGACTGTACTAGCACGGACGTGTCCATGAGTGACCCCGTGACACTTTCTATGCATGCTCTGTTTACGAGTTGGAGTCAGCGTCTCCTCGTAAACTATTTGATTTGATTTATTTATATTTCGACTCGCATATGTTTTTATAACATATATATTAACTGGTGAAAGACATTTATTTTCGTCCACTCACTCTAACGTGTTTATTGTCTTTCCCCTGGCCTTTTCGGTTTCCGTGCCTAGTTTGCAGTTCAGGTTTGGTGTCTCACGTCGCGGTTTGGAGGCTAGTGATCAGAGTCACCTGTGTTTTCCAGTAGGTTCTTGTTTCGCCTACTGATGTACATATTGTATATGTTTTACTCTAGTGGTCGCTCTGATACATTCTGATACATGTTGTGCGGATTTTCACGGATATACATATATACAGAGTACAGTTCATTTACTGTTGTTGATTATATTGATGTTGAGAAATCCGGATGGGATTGGTGCCCACGGTTTGCTTTTTGTGGCATAGGACGAAGTGTTAATTTCTGGGTGCAGGTTATGGTAATTCTACGCTAGTAACGAAACTCTGCTGAAATTTTGCAAAATTTTTGTTGGTCCATGTTTTCAAAAGGGTTTGATTCCGGTTTAGGTAACTGAATCGAGATTGGGTCCTTTCAACTAGCCCACCAAATGCAATGATCTGACTCAGGCAAAACATCAACTGCCACGATTCTCTGCTCTGAGGCAACATGTAGACGCTCATACACGCACAACCGGCAAACTATGCCACACAAATCTCTAAACCCAGAATGCTCATCCGAACCCACAATTCACTGGCAAATTGCGCGTCGATTGATCCACAATAGGATCCATAACCGTACCGACACAGAAAGCATGTCAAGGAGGCATCCTAATGAATAAAACATCATTTGCAACAAGTAGAATGTAATCATGGAACTTTAAATATTTGAAAGCATACAACACCCGGAGTATTGATGAGTATCCGTCAGCCGGTCGAGTCACCACTCCAGACATGCTGTACATTCTCAAATATCCTTAGTAAACACGACTACAGAAGTCTACAGAACCTATAACCTAATACTCTGATACCAAGCTGAAAGGACCCAACCCCGATTTAGTTTCCTAAACCGGAATCAAACCCCTTCTGAAAACACGAACCAACAAAAACCATCAAAATTTCGGCAGAGTAACGCTACTAACGCGGAATTGCCATTACCTGCACCACTTCATCCTATGCCACAAAAACCAAACCGTGGGCACCAATCCCATCCGGATTTCTCAATATATCAACAGTAATGTAAAGTAATAAATATAACTATACTTTACAGAAATCCGGGGAAAACTATATAAGAGTATACATAAGAATACTCAGAGCGACTTCTAGTATAGATATACAGATAGTAGGCGAAACTAAGAACCTACCATAAAAGAAACATCGCTCGAATACTATGCCTCCGACCACGACGTGCGACACCAGAATCCGAACTGCAAACTGGGCACGGAAACCGAAAATCCTAGGGGAAAGGCAAATAAAAACGTTAGAGTGAGTGGACGAAAATAAACATATGCCTTTCATCAGTTTATATACATAATCAATGTAAAACAATGCGAGTTCGGAAAGTATATATGGAGGTTGCCAGGTGAATCTCTCAAGCTTGACGGTCAGGTGAATCGCTCAAACCCGACGGTGATAGGGCAGGGGAATCTCTCAACCCCGGCGGCATACAGGGGAATCTCTCAACCCTGCCCAGAGGAATCTCTCAACTCTAGTCCAGAGGAATCTCTCAACTCTGGCGGACTACCGGTGATCAGCCGAGTAGCTGAAACATCGATGCAGTAATGCCATCACCAATAAACATAAAATAATACCTCCGAAAATAACATATATCTCAACATCGTATAAAGTAAATACGGAAAATCACAAAAAATCACGAACTCCCAAACAACTGTGAAAATAGAAAAATGTCCACTCAAAGATGAGTGTAACGCGATTCGTGTTAATCCCGTGATCTAGCGGAAAATCCCTCGCCAAACGAACGATCACGAACCCCTGAATAATCATAAAATCCATTTCTCAAATTCATAACTCAGTACCTCGAATCATATCACGAGAAACAACCGTTCCCGAAAACACATAATTCAATTACGACGAATTGTCGAAAATCCGATAATCACATCACAAAACCTCGCTATAATTTCCGATGCTCAAATCGAAAAACAAACCTCACCACTGCGATTGGGGTGCGATTTCGAGCGAAACGACATGCAACTTGTCGAAAACCCCGAAAAGTCAACCTTGACCGCCGTTGACCGCCGGCGGCGCCACCCAGACTTGAATTTTCCCGGAGAACCAAAGCCTATTACACTCCAAATCATCCAACAAGCAACTTCCATAACTACACCGAAGTCCAATTCTCACTCTAGCTAGTTCAATTTCAAGCAAAACCGAAATTACACAAACTTTTCAATCCAACAATTCTCCATGCACACAACGAATTGGAACTCCATACTTACATGGTTAGACTCGTGGTGATGAGAGCTTCAAAGCCCAGTGCTTCTTGTAGTTCAATTCGGCCGGAATAGGAATCAACCAAAAACCCCAAAAATCTCAAACTTTGGCCGGAAATTTCTCTCTCCACCGGCGTCCTCACCGTGAAAGGTGGCCGGCACCACCATGAGGAGGCCAAGCCGAGTCGAAAGGGACCAGCCCTGTGCCTTGGGGTGGCCGGACGGTAGCTCGCCGCCGGCGAGCTTCCTCCTCTGTCGCACCATCTCTTCTCCCCCGCGTTGACCAGTCAACGTGATAAATGCCACCCTTTGACTTTCCCAATATGGTAACAAGTTTAAATACCTTCCCTTTTAGGAAACTTCCATAATTAATTTTACGACAAACTTCGAATACCCGTAACTTTCGCGTCGTAAATCAATTTCCAACAATTCTCACGTCAACAAACTCATCTCGACAAGTTCTTCAATTACCACCCGAAGTCAAACACTTCGACAAATCCGATAAAAAGTCAACGGTTCAAACCAACACAAGCTTACCCGATTAAATAATCAACGGTCGAAAATATTCGTAACTTAATCCTCGTAACACGGAATAATCGTCCAGAAGTTCTCACAAACTCGAAATTAAATTCTCAACAACTTTCACGAAGGATCCCAAACCAAATTCTCGCCCAGTAATTTAGTCGCTAAGAAAGCCGCCATATTAGCAGATTATGTCGAAATCACGACAAATCGCAAAACTCGCAAATCAAGTCGATAATTATTCCAGTTACGCTTCGGGTCAATCAACGGTGCAAAACGGATCACAATCACGATACGGATAGGCTCAAATACAAATGGATAAACTCAACAGTATTTCGAAATTTCAAATATTCATATTATATTCCTCGGTCGCCCAAATAATGATCCGGAACCGCCCACGAACTCGAAATCACACGTACAACGACTCTCGAGAAGAGGCTCAACTCAAATTCTCGGCCAATAATTAAGTCGTAATCAAAGCCGACGATTCAATCAATTATCAGAAATTTGCGATTATACGCTAACTCACGAATTAAGCTGATTACGCTTCTGATTCTGTTCCGGGTCGTCACAAGAAATTTGTCGTAAAGTTATTACCGAAGTTACCGTAAATGGAAAGGTATTTAAGGGGAGGTTTCCCTTTATGGAAGGGTAGACCAGTTTTCGGAGAGTTGACCTTGGGTCAACTTTCTCTCCCATGGAGAGAGAGAGAATTTGGAGGCGGTGGCGGTGGGCTGCCATCCGGCCACCTCCGACCTCAAGATTATGTGGAATCAAAGCGGCTTGATTTCCCCAACCCGTCCCTGGATTGTATCGACAGCAATATGGTTGGATTGGGAGGATTGACATACTGAAATTCAAGGGTTTCGGGTGGTTTCGGCTCGCCGTCTCCAGCGTGGTTTTCCGGCCAACTTCAGGTATAATAGAGGTCATGAGAACCTACTTATGAGTTTTTCTTGTTAGAATGGATCGAATTTGGAGGTTTCGTATTGATTTGATTCTGAATTGAATCGATTCCAATTCGTGGGTTTCGATGACTGTAGTGTACGATGTTGCCGTCGGATTTGGCTAGTGAGAGGAGAGAGGTTTTGCTTCCCTTACTGCTGTGAGTCAAATGGGACCGGCCTAGAGCCACAAGGTGGCTCGACGACGGTGATCGGCACCGGAGAAGTTTCCGGGCCTGGCGTTTCTGGGCCAATTCAAACAAAATCGGCCAGAATTTGGCATAGGTTGTTTGGAGGAAGTTGTTGGACTCCTTGAGAGAGTTTTTTGGTGTATCATTCAATGCCACCGGTGATGGTCGCCAGTGGTGGCGCGTGGTCGGAAAAAATTGACCGGAAAATTAAATTCCTAAACGCAAGTTATATGTCGTTTTACTCGTAATCGCGTACCGATGGCAATGATGAGGTTATTAAATTCATTGGACGCAGTTTGGTGTGAACTTGAGATTAATCGAACATTAATTAAACATTTTTTACAATTTTTTTTTCGGTCGAGTTGAATGTCTATTCAACTTGGAGTCGCGCAACGTTTGAGGAACATGTTGTAACTTTAAAAGAGAATTAAGGGGACAAAAACTAGAATTTGGAATAAACTAGTAAGAAGTTCAAAAAGAACGTTATTCAAGAATGCGATGTTCTCGACGGTATTGCTCGTTAGGTGAACAAGCTTAGTTATTCAACATTATTCTCGATGATTAGTTGTTAAATATGAATCATTGTTTCAAGACGACGTATTAGCAGTTAGTACTAGACGTATAGGATTGCCGACTGGCAGGCTTTGGCTTGGTGGAAATCATGGCACAGTACTGTGAGTGGACACTTTATTTTTACAGTTGATTAGCGGGTCTATTTATTATTTATATTCATTTTCAATTCAGTTTGTGCTTTCAGTATTCTATATATATTTGGAGGCTAATTTCAGTTAGTTGTGCTAATCTAGACATTTTATGCTTGATTCTTAACATCTTTCTCTTTACATTTAGCTTTGTTTTGACCTTAGTATTCTCGTTTCTTACTTACTTTGTTGTTTTTAGGTTTTAGGTTTTGAATAAAGAAGATTAATAAAGGAGGAGGAAATGAGCTTAAAACGTAGCAAATGGAGGTTTCCTATTTCGACTAGGGAAATTGGTCTTTTCCTACTTTGACTAGGATTCCTACTCGAATTAGGAATGCAAATGGTTTTAGATTTCCAGAAGTTTCGCGGAGCTGAAAAATGAAGTTTCCTAAATCAACTAGGAATGATGTGGCGGAATGTTCTGAAATGTGCAAAATGATTCGGAAATGGTCTTCATAAAAGTTACCAAAATGGTGTGGAAAAATGGTTTCCCAAATGAAGAATAAAGACATTTCTCCTACTCGGACCAGGAAAGAACAAAAGATGGCGAATCAAGAGAAGATGTGGCAAAAAATATGAAGAATATCATGTATATCTCAATTGTGGTTGATTTGAAGATCAAAATATTAATAGTATGTTGAGAATTTCGGCCTAAATATATTCCTTGGAGAGCAAGAAGAGAATAATCTAGAAATAAGATATTTGACATGGAATAAGGAACGAATAACCAAGATACAGGCATGTAACTTTAAGGTATCACTAAATCTACAAATCTACTCCCAATATGGTGATCATATACCTTTTTGGAAAGCTCTTGAAATCTTTTTTCCCAACTAGACCAAGAATATAATTTTATGAGATCCACAGCTCCGAGAATATGCGTTTACAGTTATACTGGCAGATTTACTCGGGATACACTAGGAAAACCTTGTTCGGAGAGGAAGATTCTCATTCTTCACTTATAAATAGGAGAGCTCAGCCTTATTATCATTCATCACTTATCTTAGAGCCGAAACCCTGTCCAAGAACCTTCTTACTCTCCAAAACACTAAGAATCTCCAAGGAAGCCGCCATTCTCCACAAACCGTCATCACCATCCTCCAAGGAAGGCATAACTCGGCATCCCAAGGTGTCGTCCCCTCCATTGAAGCCGAAGGCATAGCTTGGCAATCTGAAGGTGTCAACGTCTTCTCCATTTAAGAGCATCTACACGGCTAGTTTAGGGCAGTTCCCTGATTTAAAAGTGTAACTATGTCCTCTTATCTTTATTCTTCATTGTATGTATTTTCAATTATTATGGATTGGTTTCGAGAAGTCTTTTGGTTAGATAATTCTAATATGTTTTTCTTGTAGTTTATTTAGTTGAAAGAACCCGATTCCGATTTAGTTGCCTAAATTGAAATCAAATCCTTTCGAAATCATGACATTAATTTTTTTTTGCCAGAGTTTACTTTGAAATACGTGAGCCAAAATTAGAACCAGAAAAAGAAACACACTTCAAATATTCCACAAAAGCCAAACCGTGGGGCTCCGTTTCCCCATCCGGATTTCTCAACATCATATATATAATAAACCACAAGGTTTACAAGAAATCCAAAAAACATTCAGGAGTAAACTCAACTGAAAACATAACATGAGTATTCAAAGCGACTTCTATGTACATCATATACAATCAGTAGGTCAAACAAAGAACCTACTCGAACCGAAGTGTGACATGAACTCTACGCCTCCACCGTCAACGTGCAACCCTGGTATTCAAACTGCAAACTAGGCATAAGAAACCGAAAAGCCCAGGGAAAGGCAAATAAAATCGTTAGAGTGAGTGGACAAAAATAATAATATGCCTTTCACCAATATATACATGAAATCATGATGCGGGTCTAAAATCATCAATCACAGGTAAGGTGGTTGTTATAACCTTCCTGTATACCGTATACAATGTGGAGGCAGTAACTCGAGTACATTTTCCTCAAAGTTATAATCATGCTCAACCAAGGTAAGGAGTTTGTCATAACCTTCCTGGGAGCCATATAATCATGGGTCAGGCGTTTGTCATAACCTTCCCGAAGTATCTCGGGGATCAGCCGAGAAGCCATGCATCGATGCATCCATATATCCATAATCCATGTAAAACAAATCATATATGTGCCTCTAAGTAAAAATACATAATCATAAATGCATAATCATAATTGCATACTCGTAAAATGCATAACATAAAATGCATAATCAAGACTCGCAAATCGACAGTGAAAATCAAAGTGTCCACTCACAGTACGAGACTAACTCTAAGATCCGGTGGAAGATCCATCGCCAAACACTCGATCACGATCACCTGAATAACAGGGATACGATCAATACATATTGAAACATAACATACAGAGCTAATACGTCAAGAACCCCGCGTTCTCGAAAAATGTATCGCTCGAAATATCGACAAGGATAGCAAAATTCCTAAAATACACCCAAATAACCCTCGTCCCAAAAATAGAATACTCAAATCAACTCAAAAACCTCCAAAACTACGATGGGACGCGGTTACGAGCAAAACGGTATAAAAATCTCCAAAAATCCCAAAAAGTCAACCTCGCCGGAGCTCCGCCATTGATCGCCGGCGGTGGCGGCGGTGTGGCACCAACGGTGACCAACTCCGGCGACCCTTACCTCAATTTCTTCCTCTACTCAAGCCCAACACATTTCCCAGCTACCACCAACACCAAAAATCAACCCACACGGCTGGAATTTCGGCTGAAAGCATCGCTGGAAATCATCTCCGGTCACCACCCCGAACCGCCAAAAACCACCTACAATTCCAAATCAAAGTGCCCAAAATTCATCTATGGTTGAGGGGAAGCAAACCCCCCACCACCCCGACACCAAAACTCGCCGGAATCCGCCACCCGATTCAGGCGAAATTCCCAATTTTCAACGACTTCATTCTCCCTCAATTCTCAACTAATTTCAACAAATGAATACACAAATCAATAGTACAAGTCAAGAGCTTTCCAACCATACCAAGAGCGTTGCCGGAGGTGGCCGGAATCGGCGGGTCCGACGACGGGAAGAAAACGGGTCAAATCACCCCAACTCGGTCAACTCAGTCCCCAACTCGGTCAAACTCGGTCCAAATGTGATTTTTTGACAATTTTACGACTATTCGATATTTATACGTCGCTAACTGACCAAATTCACGATTCGGATAACTCAAACCCAAACGGATAAGTACGGCTAACTCGACGATAATTTCAAATATCCATTTTATATTCTCCGATTATCCAAAATCCTCTGAAACCTCCTACGGACTCGAAATAAAATTGTTTATAATTTCCGCGAAGGAACTTAAACCAAATTCTTCCCCGATAATTAAGTCATGAACAAACCCGTCATATTGACCAATTACGACAAAACCGCGACTAATCGTGAAATGTGCAAATCAAGCCAATTAACATACAATTTCCGGTTCGGGTCATTACATTAGTGTTCTTTGAATTTAGTTACACATGCTTATTGGTACTTAATGCTTAATTTAAATGCAGGGCAATTTCCAGTTTAGATTATGAAAGTGTTTGAATGTGGAGAATTCCCAAGTTTGGCACTTTAACTATGAAATATGCATGCAAAACGTAGCTAAAGACTTAGATACTAAATAGGTTGCATGAAATTGGTTAGGTTATTAAAGGCTAGGTAAAAAGATGAGTTGATCATGTAAATATGTTAGATTTAGGTTTATTTTTGGTGTACAAGCATGTTTAGTAATCTTAGAGTTCTTGATTGTTTACTTGTCCATGAGCTAAGTATGTTAGAATTCTAGGATTCCTCTATGTGTTTGTCTGCCATGTTCTTGTCTTTAATTTTCGTAGATAATAAAAATCAAACTCGCACCTCCCTAATACCTTAGCATAGTCATGCATGCACCCTCAATCCCTGGTTAAGAACGATACCCTATTTACCAATGCTGCATCTACAATAGAGGATTTTAATTGTTGTGTTTTTTCTGATTATTAAGTGTTTAATTTAGTAGTTAGTTTTGGCATATCAATTTTGGCGCCGTTGCCGGGAATTGTAAAGAATTGTGTGATTATGCTTGTAAATATGTGAAAATGTGTAAATAAACGGAAAAAAATAAAAAGTATGTTTATAATATTCACGAAAATTATCATACTTGTTTATAATTTATACTTATTCATATTAACAATTTGTTCTGCAGCCATGTAGATAAAAGCATTAAAGGAAGTCTTTGATTTCAATTTAGTGCATAAGCTTGGTTAATTAAGTCGCACTCTTTAGAACAGATGACACATTTTTTCCTTGTTTATCTCCTTAACCTCTGATGATGTGTGGATTTCATCACAGCACATTATAACCTAAGTGAAGTTATTAACATGTGGTTAAGGGCAGAATCTACAAAGGACTTGAGGGAGTGTAAATTTTTGAAAAATTGGCTGAATGTCGGACATGGTGTCTAGAAATGGGTTATGACTGGTGACAGGTTCTGGATCTAAGAAAGACTAACACCAATAGAGTATATACCATTGGCCCGGTTAGCCTCGGGGTGTTTTGTCAAAATTAGTCCTGCCTCTCGCGTTATCTCTATCCCTAACTGGCCATTTTTTTGATTGAACCAAGGCCATTTGATCGAAAGTTTATACTTTATCGCGCGGGTCGCACGTCCATTGAACGACCTAAAGACCAAGCCAGTGTACTCTCTTTAAATCTTAGGCGCACTCAATACTTGTAAATAATGCATGTCGGAACTGTATGTTTGTACAATTAAACCTATAAAGGACTAACAAAACCATTGCATCTAGCATTGCATAACCTCCTTGCAGCTTTGTGAGGCTCGGATTTCATCACCTACCCTAACCTAAGTAAAGTTAGGGGCATGAGGCCAAAAGATAGGTCACGTTTCCATCACGTATTTAGCACGTAACTTTGTGTGTTTTCTGCAGGTTTCTAACATTTTCTCTTATGTATTCACTCCATACTTCACTAGGTTCTTGTTGATGCATTTGGGTGATGATTTAAGTGTGTTATGCATGAATTCAATGTGATTTATTTTGTGCTTGCATTTTAACATGTATATATGTGTTTCTAACGTTTATTCTAAGTCTTACATTGTATATATGCCTAATTTTGTAGAAAACATGTATATTGTGTCTTAGCTTATTTTTAGATCATTTCAACTACTTTGCATACATTTTAGGATTTTTAGAGCCTTGCATTGACGTTTAAATTTCTTAGAGTGTCTAAACGTCATAACTTAGTGTTGTAGAGTATTTTAAGACTTTTGAGTCATTTTCGTGTGTTTTGGCTTGTTTAAATTCGTTGGGCTTGTTTCTGTTGTTCTGTTGTAATTTCCAATGTTTTGGTTAGTATCTTTTATTCCTTGTGTATTCTTTTGATACTAACACTTGATCTTGGGTGGATGATCAGATTTCTATGACTGTCCAACTCCCACTCAACTCCTAAAGTTGATCTCCAAGCACTTACAAACCGTTTGTGACAAATTTGAAGTCTCAATTAGTTCCAAAGGGGCAAGGTTTTGACTCTCCACATTCATCCCATCACTCCACCAAGCATTTTTCAGAAGAAGAAGATTAAGAGATGGCCGGTATCAATCCACTCAACCCTCCCAACAATCAGAGGCGATCTTTTCGCCAATGTACTTGCTCAACCAAATGAAGTAGTGGTCCTTCGTGCATTCGATTCCCAAATCCTCAAAAGGATAAGAAGGACATTGAGCTTAAAAGTGGTTTCCTTCACTATTTGCCTACCCTTGAAGGAATGTCCCATGAAGATCCGAACATGCATTTAAGGCAATTTCAGTTTGTATGTTCGAGTATGAAGCCCTCAGATGTGGATGAAGAACTCTTGAAACTCAAGGCATTTCCTTTCACCTTGATGGAAAGAGCTCAAACTTGGCTTATAGTACTTCCACCGAGTCACATCACCTCTTGGAAGCAATTAGCGGATGCGTTCCGAAGCAAGTATTTTCTGGCCTCAAAGATTACTATTTTGTGGAAGAAGATCACAGGAATCTCACAAGCAGCCAATGAGTCCTTTGGCCAATACTATGATCATTCCAAGGTTTTATGTGCCAGCTGTCCTTCCCATGGTTTTCCGGAGACCAACCTCATGAACTACTTCTATGATAGTCTCAAACCCATTGATAGCGAGTTTCTTGATGCCGCTGCAACCAGAACATGTATGGACTTAGATGAAGCACAAGGTCGTACACTTTTGGAGAACCGAGCAAATAATGATGCTCAATATGGGATGGCTCCACGAAAAGTAGTGCATGGAATGAGTTCAAAGCAAGGGACAGATGAGAAATATGACAAGTTAGCTTCCATGCTTGAACAAGTGCTAGAACTTGAAACTAAGAGAGCTAAGGCAAGTATAGAACCTGTTTGTGGCATTTTCCATATGCAAGGGTACCACAATGATCAATGCCCTACAATGACGGAGAAAAACAATGAGGCAGAGTAAGTGAATGCCATTGGCAGATATCAAGGAGGCCAACTTTATAACAATTACAATAACAACAATTTTGGCAACCGAGGTCATCCAGGTTTCAAGTAGAGTAGCAATGAGGGATGTTTAAACCCTCCGGCACTTCAACAAGGCTACCAATGTGCTCTATTTCAAGCAAGGCCGCCACTACCTCAAGCATCTATGAAACTGATGCAACCTATGCCTCAAGCTCCTCTGGTCCAACAACAATCCACTAATCCGGACTATGACAAGATGTTGGCCCAATTTTCTGCTTCAACACAAGTTCTCTTGGATGGACAAGTAAAAAAGAAGGAGACATTAGATAGTCATGGCCGAGATATTTCTGAAATGAAGAAGCAAATGGGCCAAATAGTTGACATCATAGGCCAAATAAGGGAGAACAGACAACTACCTCCTTAAACACTTCCAAATCCAAGGAATGTAAGTGCTATGGTTATTGGGAGTGGGAGAACGTTGGCATCTCCTTTGCCAAAAACAAGCAAGACGCCTCATCATACCATTTTTGAGGATGAAGACTCAGAAGAAGATCTGGCAACTCAAGAGGCCGAGAAGAAGAAGAATGTGGTATCCAATGCCACTAAGGCACCTTCGTCTACACACCCTACCCCAACCAAAGGTATTAACTCTATCCCTTCAAGTTCGGTTAATACTAATGCTTCATTTTCTCGTGCACCATTCCCACATATGTTGACGAAATCTAAGAAAGATGATCAATACGAAGAAATCCTAGATATCTTTTGGAAGGTGCAAGTGAATTTACCCTTGATCGAGTGTATCAAGCAAGTGCCTATCTATGCCAAGTTTTTAAAAGAGTAATGCACCAAAGGAGGCAAAAGAGAGTGAAGGAGGTTGTGAAGGTGAATGTAACCATTTTAGCGGTGTTGCAACGTCGACTACCCCATAAATTGAAGGATCCGAGGAGCTTTTCCGTTCCTCATGTGATTGGTGACAACAAATTCGAAGATGTCATGCTAGACCTTGGTGAATCTATCAACATTATGCCTTACTTTTTTTATACATCCATGGAGCTTGACAAGCTTAAGCAAGATAATGTCATTATTCAACTAGCCAACCATTCTCATAAGTACCCTAGGGGGTACGTTGAAGATGTTCTTGTGCAAGTCAACAATCTTATATTTCCAGCTGATTTCTACATCATTGACATGGAGGAGAGTCCTTTGAACACCATGCCATTGCTACTAGGATGTTCCTTCATGAGAACCGCAAGAACAAATATCGATGTGTTTGAAGGAACATTTTTCATGGAGATTAATGGAGAGAAGATCGAGTTTAACATCCTAGATGCCATGAAAGTTCCTACGACAAATGTCAATACTTGTATTTCGGTGGATATGGTTGAAGACATGGCGCAACGCCACTTAGACACCATCAGAGATGATGAGCTCGACATTGCCATTTAAGAAGGAGCAGGGCTGACTTGACTTGGGGATGACTCCCTTATTGATGCATTGATCGACATCTTGGAGCCTAGAATCCGTGAAATGGCTATGACACTCAACGAGGCTCCCAAGATGACTACTAGGTCGCCACATATTCCCTTGGCCTATGGTACAAATCAGTTTGTTCCCTCCATTATACAAGCACCAGAATTAGAGCTCAAGGTCTTACCGGATCATTTAAAGTATGCATACTTGGGAGAGAATGACACTTTGCTGGTTATCATCTCTTCAATGTTGGAGAAAGAGCAAGAAGTCAAGCTAGGTTGTGTGCTCTCAAAGTACAAGACCGCCATTGATTAGACACTCGCGGACATCAAAAGTATAAATCCAGCCACATGTGTGCATCGAATCTTGCTTTAAGATGGGGCTAAACCTTCGAGAGAAGCTCAAATGAGACTCCATCCGCCTATGATGGAAGTCGTGAAGAAGGAAGAAATCAAACTCTTGGTATGTGGCATCATATATATGATTTCGGACAACCATAGGTCTCACCCGTACAAGTGGTTCCTAAAAAGTACGAAATCATCGTGGTGAAGAATACGGAGAATGAATTAGTGCCACAAAGAATTATAACCGGCCATAGAGTTTGTATCGACTATAAGAAACTCAATGCCACCACTCGCAAGGACCACTTCCCCTTGCCATTCATCAATTAAATGCTTGAGAGGTTGGTGGGTCATGCTTATTATTGCTTCCTCGACAGTTATTCCAGTTACAACCAAATCAGCATTGCCGAAGAAGATTAAGAGAAGACAACGTTCACTTGCCCATTTGGAACGTTTGCATATCGATGCATGCCATTTGGACTCTGCAACGCACCAGGTACATTTCAACGTTGCATGCTTTCAATTTTTTTGATTACATAGAGAAAATCATAGAAGTTTTTGTGGATGAGTTTAGCGTATTTGGGAAGGATTTTGATGCATGTCATGTTTAGAGAACTTAGAGTTAATATTGCAAAGATCCGTTGAAACAAACCTAGTGCATAATTGGGAGAAATGTCATTTTATGGTCACTCAAGGGATAGTTTTAGGTCACATAGTTTTGGCAAGAGGAATAGAAGTTAATAAAGCTAAAGTATATCTTGTGCGGTACTTACCCTTTCCGACTTCGGTTAGAGAGATGCGTTCTTTTCTTGGCCACGTAGGTTTTTACAGGATGTTTATCAAGGACTTCTCCCACATATCTCGTCCCTTGTGCAAGCTTCTACAAAAAGAAACTCCATTTGTCTTTGATGATGAATGTCGAGCTGCATTTGAAAGATTGAAGGAGCTCCTCACGAGTGCTCCTATCCCTTGTGCACCAGATTGGTCTCTTCCATTTGAACTTATGTGTGATGCTTCAAATTACGTTGTTGGAGCTATTTTAGGGCAAAGGAAAGACAAGAACCCTTACGCCATCTACTATGCTTCTCGAACACTTGATGATGCTCAAGCCAATTATACGACAACTGAGAAGGAGATGCTCGTTGTGGTGTTTGCACTTGATAAGTTTCAATCATACTTGTTGCAAAGCAAGATGATTGTCTACACGGATCACGTTGCATTGAAGTATCTCATGGCGAAGAAGGATGCCAAACCACAACTAATTCGTTGGATACTTCTACTCCAAGAATTCGACATAGAAATAAAAGATAAAAAGGGAGTAGAAAACGTGGTGGGAGATCATTTGTCCCGGATTGTCCATGAAAAAGAGGCCGTGTCAATAGATGAAACATTTTCGGATGAATAACTCTTCGGAATTCAGGTAAGTGCCTCTGAGACTCCTTGGTATGCAGACATAGTAAATTATTTAGTCACCAATGAGTTTTCATCTTCCATGTATAGTTCTCAACGCCAAAAACTTAAGTAATGCTAGGAATTTTATTTGGGATGAATCTTACTTATGGAAACAATGCTCAGACTTAGTAATTAGGAGGTGTGTCCCTGAAAGTGAATTTCAATCCATTCTTGAATTTTGTCATAATGGTGCATGTGGAGGTCATTTTGGTTGTAGGAAAAAAAGTCTTGAAAATGTTAGATTGTGGATTCTTTTGGCCTAATTTATTTCATGGCTCATGAATTTTGTGCTAAATGTGATAAGTGCTAAAGATCCGGTAATTTAGGACGTAAAGATCAAATGTTGCAAGCTTTGACTATAAATGTCGAAATTTTTGATGTGTGGGGTATAGATTTTATGGGACCTTTTCCCATATCTAACGGTTACACTTATATTTTACTCGATATTGATTATATTTTGAAATGGGTGGAAGCAAGAGCCACCCGTACTAATGATTCGCGAGTTGTTACAGATTTCCTTAAGGCTAATATTTTTACAAGGTTTGGAATGCTGCACGGTCTAATCAGCGATGGAGGGAGTCATTTTTGCAACAAGACGGTGGAAGCATTATTGAGGAAGTATGGTGTCACGCATAAATTCTCTACATCGTACCATCCTCGAACAAATAGAATGGCTAATGTATCCAACCGTGAGATTAAGAAGATCTTGGAGAGAACCGTTAAGCCGAACTGAAAAGATTGGAGCCAATTCTTAGATGATGCATTATGGGCATACCGAACTGCTTACAAAACTTCCATTGGCATGTCACCTTTTCGATTAGTTTATGGGAAAGCATGTCATCTTTCGGTGGAGCTAGAACACAAGGCATGGTAGGCTGTGAAGAAATTCAATATGGATTGAGATGAGGCTGGTCTACATCGAAAGCTACAACTTTGTGAACTCAAGGAGATAAGGAATGATGCATCGACAATGCTTGGATCTACGAGGAGAAAACGAAGGCATTTCATAACAAGATGATCCGACGAAAGGAGTTCCTAATCGGCCAAGAAATCCTTCATTTCAATTCACGCCTTAAGCTATTTTTGGGCAAGCTACGTTCTAGATGGATAGGTCCATTCATTGTCACCGAGACCTTTTCCCATAGAGCTGTTATGATCAAGAGTCCAATAACCGGCAATGAATTCAAGGTTAATGGCCATCGGTTAAAGCCATATCAATCGGCCCTCAAGGAGGAATTCGTTGAAGATGCAAAGCTTGAGGATCCCATCACTTCAAACACATGAAAAGCATCACGTCTAGGCTGTAAGACGTTAAAAAATAAGCTCTTGTTTGGAGGCAACTCAATGGAGGAGTCTACAACTCATATTTGCATTTTTTTCCCTTACTCTTTTTATTTCGTTGCATTTTTAATTTCTTAGTTACATTTTCATAAATCCCAGCCTTCTTGATGAATTATATGTTTTACTTTGGTACATTGAGGACAATGTAGAGTTTAAGTGTGGGGGAGGGGTTTACAACTTTATTTGAGTCTTAAATTGTAAAAAACGGGCGGACAATGGAACTTTCTTGTGGATAATGCCCTAAAAAAAACTTTAGTGTTTTCTTATTTTTAATTAGTGTAGTAGATGAACACTTGTATTTTAGTAAGAAATCCTTATGATTTGGTGTCTAGAAGGGACGGTTTCTCCCCGACTGGCCATTTTACTAAGGTTGCCCAAAGAAGACAAGAACCAAATCTACGCTTGTTTGAGTGTCTTGAGTCTTTTTGTTTAACTTAGTGTTTTAAAGAGTCGTTAGGATGCTCTTAGTTAGTCTATGATGAAAATGGACCAAAAAGAGTACATATGGCATTGCAAATCACTAAAACAATTTCTAGTGCTAATTGAGATATTTTGATTGTCATAACATGTAGTAGATATGGTTTGCATAAACATGGTACAGATTTCACATGTTAGAATAAGCTTTTAGATCATATAAACCTTAAAGTGAGTTTTTGAGCCTACAATACTGAAAGGACCCAATCCCGATTTAATTTCCTAAACCGGAATCAAACCCCTTCTGAAAACACGAACTTTCAAAAACCATCGAAATTTTGGTAGAGTTTCACTATAACATGAAATTACCATTAACTTGCACCCGAAAACACATTTCATCCTATGCCACAAAAGCCAAACCGTGGGCACCAATCCCATCCGGATTTCTCAAAATCATATCATCATAATATAAAGTAATAAGCAAAACTGTAACTTTACAGAAATCTGTGAAAATCATATGAAAATATAAACATCAGAATATTCAGAGCGACTTCTAGTATATATACATAAATATATAACAGTAGGCTAAACAAGAAACCTACTGAAAAAGAAAAGTAGCTCGAATACTAAGCCTCCGACTGCGACGTGCGACATCAGAATCCGAACTGCAAACTGGGCATTGAAAATAAAGAGCCCAGGGAAAGACATATAAACCGTTAGAGTGAGTGGACGAAAATAAATGTCTTTTGTCGAATAATATATGTTATAAAAATATATGCGAGTCTAAATGCATGAAAATAATAATGTACACGAGGAAAACTCTAACTCCTCAAGCGTACAGAGCATGCATCAAAAATCCCGCGGGGTCACTCATGGACACATCCGCTCTAGTACAGTCTGAATCACGGGATCCCAGACTCACATATGATTCTAGCCAAAAAGGCCTCAGGTCAGGGTATCTGTTCCCACCCGAAAATACATTGGCACAAGGAACATAAATCTGTACCCACCCGAAAATACATCGGCACAAGGTACAGTCCCCCATGGTAAACATCCTCGGGGATCAGGCAGGATGCAAGTGTATCGATACAACTACATATACTAAGACTGTACTCTGTGTAAACCAAATCATATATAGTTTCATGCAAATGTATAAGGCATTAATGTAAATGAATATTCGTAAATGCATAATAGTAAAACACATGCTCGTATAAACCATAATGGCATATGCATGCTCATGCTCGTAAACCGTATAATAAAGACTCACAACCAAGTGTCCATTCACAGACAAGCACAGCACGCAACCGCGCTAATCCCGAGATCCGGCGGAAGATCCCTCGCCCAACATACGATCTCGATCCCATGAATAATCATAAAATATCACTGATCAAAATCAAAATTCAATACTCTGAACCACACCTCGAAAACCAACCATTTCTGAAAATATATAACTCGAATACAAAAGAATCGTCGAAAATCCCCAAATACTCCATATAAACCCTCGACTTAAAATCCATTACTCAACTCAACTCGAAAACCTCAAGGCGGCGATCAGGGCGCGATTATGAGCAAAACGGCATAAAGTTTGTCAAAATCCAAAAAGTCAACGCCTCGCCGGAGCTCCGGCGGCGGCGGCAGCGCGCCGTCACCGGAGAGATTTCCCAGCAAGGAAAACCCAGATTTCTTCTCCTCCTCGAGCCCAATGCTTTTCTCCACTACACCATCCCCCAATTCCGCCTAAATCTGCTGGAAAACCGCTCGAAATCCATTGAATCCCAAATCGGCCGGCGACTCGGTCCCCCACTGGAACTCTGGCCACGACGCACGGCGGCCCTTGAGGCTACTCCCAAAAGCCTTGCCGTGGCCCTACGAACCATTCCCCCTTAATCCCAGGTCACCACCGTGGCCGGAGCACCGCCGTCCGTCACCCCCGAAATCCTACAGTTTCTCCTCCAAAATTCCAAGCCAAAAACTCCATAATACAACCCAATACATATATCAAAAGGAAGCATAGATCATAAGCTTCAATTCCCTACCTTGAAATTCGGCAACCGCGCCGTATTCCGGCAGCCACCATGACGGCGAGTCGCGACTCACTGAGTCAACCCGGTTGACTCGGTCAACTTGACCCAGCTCTGGTAAACTCGGTCAAAACAGTCCATTTTCGAACTTTTGCAACAACTTTACGACTATTCAGCTATTTATACGTCGCGAATCAACTCTATCAACAATTCGGATAACCCAAACTCGAACGGATAAGCACGACTAACTCGGCGATAATTTCAAATATTCATTTTATATTCCTCGATTATCCGAAAAATCCTCGGAAAGCTCCTACGGACCCGAAATCAGATTCTTTACATTTCCCACCAACAAACCCAAATCAAATTTGTGTCCGAAAATTAAGTCGTAAACAAAGTTGCATATCCGATTAATTACGATAAACCTCAATTACTTGTAAAACTGGCAGATTAAGCCGATTACTATTCCAATTCCGGTCCGGGTCGTCACAAATACTTCATTTGTGAGTGAATTTCGTGCATTATGCCTAAAAAACATTTACATGCCTCATCCAATTTGCTTGCCATACATTTCAATGAACTAGAGATTATTAGAACTTACTCATGTAGATTTGTAAAGCTTTTAAGTTGATATATGCTCTGATTTCGGAGATGATTAAAGGCATTTAGGTTTTCCACCACTTAACCAAAGAGCCATGTGTCCTTTTGTGCGCACGAGTTGCGACACCCTTAGATTACCCCTTTGTGCCTACGCTTAGCCTTTTTTTTTTTCATTTACCACATATATATCTAAATACTTAGTCTAGTATAGAGTTTCCAACCCTTGTTCTCAAGACTTGGTGAAGAGATTTCGAAGCTAGCACAAAGAAGTGGCGTGAAGATGATGAAAGAATACAAAATAGGGAAGACTCGTCCAAAAACTTGAAAAAAAATGCGATTGCCGAAAAGAAAAGAAAGAAAAAGAAAAAAAGAGAAAAAATCTCAAGAGCATGAAAAGAAAAAAAATTGTAAAAAGCTCTCCGGCAAATGTTCTAAGTATGAAATATTTGGACAAGTGAAGTTTAGAGTAAAGTTTGGCCCAAAAAGATGAAGTTGGACACATGAGAAATGATGAGCTCAAACTGATGAAGTGTTTACTAAGTCTTTTGAATGTTTCTACCACCACATACCTAAATTTTGAGTGCCTTAGCCTCAATCCCATTACAACATTTCTAAAATCCTTTATGATCCTTAAGATGAGTAGCCTTCGATTTGTTGAGTAAATTGCACGAGTAAGCATATTGATTGGTTCATTTTTGCAAGTAATCCATCATATTCATGAGGTTTTCGATTGAATTCATATATATCTTGAGTGAACCCTTTCCATGAGTGAAAATATGATAAGTGTATCCTTGTGAGATTGATTTGAACTTGTTTAAAACATGCATAACTTTAACTTCATCATTGTTTTCTTCCAAGTCTTACTTGTTCATGACATGATCATATCTCTCGAAATTATTGAGCTTTAAACTCTAAATTCTTGTGATTTTATTGCCATACACTTCAAGAAATTTCTAAGATATTTTAGCTAAGGGCTTAGAAGTGTTTGTATTATTTAAAAGTCCTTAGAATCTTCCCAATAAGGAGATTAGCTTGATCGTTGGATTTTTATGTGTTTTCTTATTTCTAGTCTTTCTTTTATCTAGTTTTTGCTAGGGACTAGCAAAGTCCAAGTGTAGGGGGATTTAATCTACGCATTTTATGCTTGATTCTTAACATCTTTCTCTTTACATTTAGCTTTGTTTTGACCTTAGTATTCTTGTTACTTACTTACTTTGTTGTTTTTCGGTTTTGAATAAAGGAGATGCATAAAGAAGATGGAAATGAGCATAAAACGCAGTAAATGGAGGTTTCCTATTTCGACTAGGGAAATTGGTTTTTTTCCTACTTTGACTAGGATGACTACTTGAATTAGGAATGCAAATGGCTCGAGATTTCCAGAAGTTTCGTGGAGCTGAAAAATGAAGTTTCCTAAATCAACTAGGAATGATTTGGCGGAATATTTCCAAACGTACAAAATGATTCGGAAATAGTCTTCATAAAAGTTATCAAAATGGTGTGCAAAAATGGTTTCCCAAATGAAGAATGAAGACATTTCTCTTATTCGGACCAGGAAAGAACAAAAGATGACAGATTAAGAGAAGATGTGGTCGAAAATATGAAGAATATGAAGAATATGAAGTATATCTCGATTGTGCCTGATTTGAAGATCAAAATATCCACAGTATCTTGAGAATTCGGCCGGAACTTGGAGAGCAAGAAGAGAAGAATCTAGAAAGAAGACATTTGGCATGGAATAAGGAAAGAATATCTAAGATACAAGTCTATAAATTCAAGGGATCACCAAATCTGCAAATCTACTCCCAATATGGTGATCATATATCTTTTTGGAAAGATCTTGAAGTCTTCTTTCCAACTAGACCAAAATATAATTTTATGAGATCCACAGTTCCGGGAATACGCGTTTGAAGTTATACTGGCAGATTTACCCGGGATACACTAGGAAAACCTTGTTCGAAGAGGAAGATTCTCATTCTTCACTTATAAATGGGAGAGCTTGGCCTTATTATCATTCATCACTTATCTTAGAGCCGAAACCCTGTCCAAGAACCTTCTTACTCTCCAAAACACTAAAAATCTCCAAGGAAGCCGCCCTTCTCCACATACCGTCATCACCATCCTCCAAGGAAGGCATAACTTGGCAATCCCAAGGTGTAGTCTCCTCCATTGAAGCCGAAGGCATAGCTTGACAATCTGAAGGTGTCAACGTCTTCTCCATTTAAAAGCATCTACACGGCTAGTCTAGGGAAATTCCCTGATTTAAAAGTGTAACCATGTCATCTTCTCTTTATTCTTCCTTGTATGTATTTTCAGTTATTATGGACTAGTTCTAAGAAGTTTTTTGGTTAAATAATTCTAATATATTTTTCTTGTAGTTTATTTAGTGTTCTTTGAATTTAGTTACACATGCTTATTGGTACTTAATGCTTAATTTAAATGCAGGGCAATTCCCGGTTTAAATTATGAAAGTGTTTGAATGTAGGGAAACTCCTAAGTTTGGCACTTTAACTATGAAATATGCATGCAAAACGTAGCTAAAGACTTAGATGCTAAATAGGTTGCATGAAATTAGTTAGGTTGGTTTAGGTAAAAAGATCAGTTGATCACTTAAATATGTTAGATTTAGGTTTTTTTTGGTGTACAAGCATGTTTAGTAATCTTAGAGTTCTTGATTGTTTACTTGTGTATGAACTAAGCATGTTAGAATTCTAGGATTCCTCTATGTGTTTGTCTGCCATGTTCTTGTCTTTAATTTTCGTAGAAAATAAAAATCAAACTCGCACCTCCCTAAAATCTTAGCATAGTCATGCATTTACCCTCAATCTCCGGCTAAGAACGATACCCTATTTATCAAGGCTACATCTACAACAAAGGGTTTTATTGTTGTATCTTTTCTGAATATTAAGTGTTTAATTTAGTAGTTAGTTTTGGCATATCATGTGCATTGATGCATTGGTTACTCGGCTAATCCCCGAGTGGCTCTAGGGAAATAACAACACTTATCCCCTGGCATTTACGTCGTCTTTGTGTCTGGAATCACCTGACGACTTTTATGGCTAGAGGTCAGAGGACCCCAGTCACTGCCTCCACTTGAGCATGATACTCGAGAAAGGTCAATTGTCCCCCTCAACGTATTCTTATTATTATATTTTCAGTATTCTAGACTCGCTATTAGAATTAATGATTTTATTCAAAGAAAGGCATAATTTAGATTTTACGTTATATATTTTGAATTTATTTTCGTCCACTCACTCTAACAGTTTTATTATTTTATGTGTCTTTCCATGGGATTTTCCGTTTATTTTCCTGGTTTGCAGAGTCCGTTTAGGGTCGAGCGCACATGCAGTTCATGGCATAGCAGTATTTATCGTAGGATCCATAGTTGATCCTGCGAGTTAGTATTTTATTTTATTTTATTTTACTTATTTAGCTTAATTTACCTAGCTGCTCTAATGTCAAAATAGTTGTATAAATTGTAAATTTCCTTATTTTATCGACTTTTTAGATTTCCACACTGTCTGTCAATTAGTGTATAGTAACTAAGGTTAGCAGAGTTGTTAGTGCTTAATTCTGGTTTAGGCAACTAAATCAGGGTTGGATTCTTTTAGAGAGAGAGAGAGAGAGAGAGAGAGGACTTGAAAGAAAAGATCAAAGAAAAAGACACACATGAAGATATTTTTGGTCAAATGCAAGTTACATGCATGGCATATGGAAGGGTGAGTCACCTTAAAACCACATTATCTCTAATTTAATTTCAAAATTCAAATTAGGGAGAAAATAGTTTTGAGCCACAAAATTTCAGGATATATGTCTCTTAGTCCTTATCATTTGGCCCGTAAGCGTCGGAGACCCGTAAGGCTCGAAAAGCCCAAGCTCGGCCCGGCCCAAAAAAATCTCGCAATAGGCCTGGCCTATCGGGCCGTGGGCCGGGTTTAGGCTTAGTGTTTTTGAAGGCATATTGTTTAGTTGGCAATTCTTAGTGGTAACAAAATATATAATTTGTGAAGATCAACTAAGAAAATTGAAGAAACAGACCTATTGATCTCAATGGTAATCAGGTAAAAGCATGTATGTGCATGTCATGGTTTTTCATTGAGGATAACATCCTTGCAACCTACCCTAAGTCAGTCTATCATTATCTTAGATATTTGTGGTATGACTTGAAGCTCGTTTTTAAACTTCCATATTATAAAGAGCTTAGTTAGGTCAACTTGGCTGTCTTGGGGCTAAAGAAGATTTTCTGATAGGAAAGTTCTTTTCTTTGAAACCCGTGAACTTGTTTCCTTGGGTGTTGAGAAGGGAAACCAGATGGCTTTTTATGATACACAACCCAACACATCAGCTGGTATCTTTGCCTCCTAAAAAGGGGTTCTGTCCTTACACCTTGTCATCTTCCTTTTAGAGTAAGTTGGAAAAAACTCTTTTTCCCTATTTTGAATTTTAGACATGTCTAAGGAAAGCCATGGTTTGTCCTATTTGTTTGGCCTTGTTATTCACGTGTCAAGCCTAGCTTATGGCCAAGGACAAACGTCCAAAACTAGCTCTGGCCTATTGCTTAGGTGGTTGCTCTCTTAGCAGACCTCTAAAGCTATATAAGGACAACATATTGGACTTAGCTCTCTGGTTAAGTTAGAAAGTTTTGTGCATCTTTCTAAATGAGTCTTCTGTTTTCTCTAAGCTTTCCCTTCTATTGCATGTAAGCCTTAGAGTGTTGCACAAATCAGTTTATCATTTAAACTCATATGCATCTTGCACACCATTGAGATCGGTATGGTGATGCACAACCCAACAATCCGTTCATGAAGAATCACCTTAAGAAGAGTTGAGTTCTGAGATGAAGCTTTTGAGAACCTTTCATTTGTAAACACTTAGAGACAAAAGAGAGTATACCTCTGTTAGACTAGTAGAGAGATTAGTAAGGATAACATAAGAGTTATGTATCCCCAAAGTATAAGAGTTTTGTAAGAAGTATTTTTCACATAGTGGAAAGGTTTATCCTTCAAGAGTTAGGAGCATGCAGTTTTTCTCTCTAGTTGCAGGGTTTCTTCGTTAAAGAAAAATATCCTCGTGTTATCTATTTACTTATCACTTCGATTTATTTTCATTAATCATAAATCTGTTTTTTGGGATAGTTCACTCTTTAGCTATCCCCAAGAGTAAACTTAAGCGAAAAAGTTGACAGGGCCTATTCACCCCCTTCTAAGACCTTTATGTGGTATCAGAGCAGCCATTAGCTCTGGCTGGTAAGATCCTCTGAGGACCGAAGATGGAGTAGGAAAGAGGCTCTACTTCCATTAATGTCCCTCATTTCTTTGATGGGACTAATTATTCACAACGGAAGATTATGATGACTGCTTTCCTTGGTTCCCAAGATGATGGGTTACTGTGGACTATGGTCGAGGATAGTTGGTCACATCTCAAGAAACGAATAGCAAAGGGGTCTGCTATCCTAATTAAGAAACCAAAATCTGAATGGGATAAAGACGATAAAATCTGGCCACAGCTAATATTAAGGCTTTAAGCTCTTTTTTCAATACTCTATCAATCAGGGAATGCCAGAGGATTATCCGATGTCCCACTGCAAAGGAATCTTGGGATGTGTTAACCACTACTCATGAAGGTAACTCTTGAGTTAAAACTCAAAAACTTTGAAGGCTTAATTTTGAATTCGAAGGTTTGTCCATGGGTGAGAATGTATCTATTGATGACTTCTATGGACGTGTTCTTAGAATTACAAATGAGTGTCATAGTTTAGGGAAACCTATTGAAGCTAAGAAATTTTTTAGAAAGTTTATGCGTGCTTTATCTCCTTTATTTGATTCAAAAATGAATGTCATCAAGGAAGCTCATGATCTAGATACTTATTCTCTAGAGGAGCTAGTTGGCAATTTGAAAACTTATGAAGCTATCAAGAGAAAATCTAAGAAGAAAAAGTCAATTTCCTTGAGTTCTAGATTTTGTAAAAGTAATGAAATTTCAAATAATAGGAATCACAAGTCAAAATCTTTTCAAAATGGTAATAAGTATCTTGAGTGCAATGGTGTGAGACATAAAGATGTTGATTATGCAAACAAGATAAACAAGTCTCACAGAGTACTCAAGGATATCTGGAGTGATAGCGATCCTGAACAATTTTCAGATCATGAAAAAGAAAGAGTTGTTTTTGTTAGTTCAATTACATTAGATGAGTTTATTAAAGACAAGGATTCTGATGATGAGGGTCAGGATATGTACACTGAATTATGTGTTGCGTCTAAGTCTATGCTCACTAAAATTGAAGTTCTTAATAATGAGCTCTCAAAAAGTGAGGAGGCATATTCTGGGATACAAGAGAAGTATCTATCCCAAGAAGCTAAGTGGAAATCAGATAAAGCTTGTCTCAAAGATCAAGTGAAATCCATTAAGAAAAAACTTGACCTTCAAATAAATTTGGTTGACACTTTGACCTCTGAGAACTTTGCCCTAGAAAAATCCCTTAAAGAATCCCAACAAAAATTTGCTAAGTTCTCCATAAGCTCTGAAAAGTTGTCAAAAATATATGGGATGGGTAAGGTTGCTAGTAACAAGAATGGTTTAGGATTTGAGAAAAGTGAGGCTTCTAAACATGGTGGTAAGACTGCATTTGTCAAAGGTAAAGAATCTATTTTAGGAGAGCCTCTAATGCTGCCGAAAAAGATTAAAACTAAAACACTTAGGTTCTTTAGACCTTTCAAATGATATCTTCCCACTTGCCAACATTGTGGAATTTCTGGCCACATTCGACCTTTGTACAACAAATTTAGAATGAGTCAGCCTCATCCTAGGAATCCTCAAATCAATGATCTATCATGTCTTTCCTGTCCTCTTTAGAAAAATTTCTAAATAAACTGTTTAGGATTGCTCTGTCTCTTTCTATCCCTAAATAGAGTGAGTTAAAATGGAAACCAACTTGGAAAAAGAGGTCAAACCTTAGGCTTCAAGACCCTACTCCCCAATCTTCTCCCAAGTTTCCTGAGGTTGCTAATGAAAAGAATCCAGAAAATGATGTGGTGTGTTTCTTTTCTAGGATTATAACCTACCCTAAGAATGAACGTAGGATTATTGTTATGTGCAATGTTGCATTGACTACTTTGTCGGCAAGATGTTTAGATTCTTGGTATGTGAACAGTAGTTGTTCAAAACATATGACTGACAACAAAAAGTGGTTTACTTCCATAAATGACACTCATCCTACTGGTGATGTTGTTTTTGGAGATGGTGTTAAGGCTAAGATTATTGGATGCAAGATGGTAAACACCTCTGGCCTACTGAACTTGAGGAATGTTCTTTTGGTTAAAGGGCTAGAAGTTAGCCTTTTGAGTGTGAGTTAAATTGTTGACGAATATGAAACTGTTACCTTTAATCGAGTAAAGTGTTTGGTGCTTGATGGTGAATGTAAGAGTATCATGAAAGGAGAAAGGACCAAGAATCATAGTTATTGCAGTCAATGATAAATTCTGACTATAAGTGTACCTTCGGTCCCTTGTGAGTAAGAGCCCTCTTGAACTCTATCACAGATAAATGTGTCATTTGAATCACCAAGATGTGGTGAAATTGTCCACAGAAGGAGCTTGGGGTATGCCTAAACTTTCCGGAAAGGCAACAAGTATATGTAGGGATTGCATGATGGGTAAGGTATCCCGCATCTCTCATCATGCATTAAATGTTAAACCTGCTTCAAATGTGCTTGAATTACTTCATCTTGATTTAGTATGACCATTTGAAACTGAAAGTGTCTCAGGAATCAAGTATGTGCTTGTTGTTGTTGATGATTTTTCAAGGTTCACATGGGTTAGGTTCAAGAGTGACAAAACTCTAACTTTTGAAGTATATTTCAAACTTGCAAAGCAGATTTCAAAAGAAAAGTGAAATAAGTGCATCGCTAGAATTAGGTCAAATCGTGGTACTGAATTTGACAACTCATCATTTGCAAATTATTGTGATGAATTTGGTGTGCATCATGAGTATTCTGCTCATATTACCTTAAAACATAATGACTGTTTTGAAAAGAAGAATAAAGTTCTTGTTGAAATGGGGAGAATAATGCTTAGATCTGCTGACCTTCCACATATGTTTTGGGTAGAAGTTGTTTATAATGCTTGTTATACTCTTAATAACGTGATTTTTAGACTTGGCACTGACAAAACTTGTTATAAAATATGGAAGGGTAAGCATCCAATTGTGTCTCACTTGAAAGTGTTTGGCAGCCCATATTTTATCTACAAGGATCGCGAATACTTGACAAAGTTTGATGCTCCACGCGATCGAGGAGTCTTTTTAGGCTATGCCTTAAATGGTCGAGCATATCGAATGTACAACAAGAGATCATGCAAGATCATGGAAACGATAAATATTGTAATTAATGATTCTCCAGTGTGCTCTCATGTTTCTTCTTCTTATCCATTGCAGGAGAAAACAAGTACTGGAATGGTGCCACCAATTTCTGAGGACGATGTGCCAATTGATGAGTAGAACCCAGTATAAGATGATGCCTCTTCTGACAAAGAACTTGAATTTGAAGGTACCGGGATAGATCAATCTCTTGTTATCCAGGCTCCCCAGCATTGTGGAAATTGAGATTTGACAACATCTATCCATCCCAAATCTGTTTACTCATATTTTTCGTGGTTCGTGTGCTTTAATATAATATTTCTCTTTTCATTCCTTCTTTTATATCTACATATTCTAAGGGGGAGTCTTCAAGTCTTTGTATACATATCGATACCTTTTAATTCCTTGATAAAGGTTGTCAAAAGCTTTGCAAAATGTTATCTTTGCTAAATGTTGATTCATGACATGTGTGTTCTCCCAATATCTTTTTTCTCTACTAGATAGACTTCTTATACATTAAACATGCTCACATCCATGCACTATTGCATCCGTTTTTTAGCTTCATCTCATACTATTTTGTGGAGATTGTTTCCGGTTTCCCATGGAAGTTTCTTTTTGAACTATTCTTGACACATGCATAGGTGAGAATCTCGCCTACGTCCTTTCCGTTGCATAACTCTTTGTATGTCATCATTGTTTTGTTGTTTTAGTTGGACATGTTGTCCATTCTGTTAGGGATACATCTTCTTTCACCCCTCCTGACTTTGGTACCTTCATCAATAGCAAGGTTGCTATGATTTATGGGGAATTTATTGATCGCTCTGATATATCCATTGTTTTATCTGAAGATGGGGATACTGACCCCATAACAATTTGTGGTTGTTCTCTAGTTTCCTTTGACATTCCTCGCCAAAAAGGGAGAGAACTAATTGTAGGGTGTTAGGACCATAACTATGTGTCTATTTCGCTCATAACTTTATGCTTATGACTTGTTTTCTATGAATAAAGCATTGTTCTTATGACGTTTCATGTTCTTACTAGGAAATATAGAGTTTGCTCGAAAATGTATTAAATATGAAGAATTAGATACTTATTTGAGAAGACATGTACATTTCCGAGGTCAATGGGAGAATTTGGAGCAACTTTGGGAAAATGACGAAATAGCTTCACCAGAGGTCACCGGAAGTTGCCCGGAACCCGCCAGAATTTTCTACAGCTAGCCGACCCACTTTGGCCAGCACAACCATATGAAGTATAGCCCAATGGAGGCCTATTGAGCCCATCTATGCTTACCAATCTGATTTGGAGAAAGAGAAGAAGTTGGACCGCATGATGTCACCACTTTGGAGTTTAGCCTTCCATACCCTAAAATAGTGGATCATGGTCTCCTTCATTCAAAGTTAACATTTAGATCTTTCATCTCACCATTTCTTATAGTCTAAGGGTCCATATTTGCCTCCCCATTCAGCCCAAATTCCAGCTCCCTTTGGCACCCATATTAAGCATACTTCATTTTTCAGATTTCTCAAATTTTAGCTCTCTAGAAACTCTCTCCATCCATACCCATTGGATAGCCATCTCCTCCACGAAAAACACTCATAATCACCATCTAAGACCTAGAAATCTCCATCACCACCACAATACCTTCCACTACACCACCATCTCTCTAGCCTTAGGTGGGTAACTCAACATGAAGGAGCTTTGGAGAAAAGTTGGAGCAAGGAGGAAAGAATAGTTAGAAGACCTTGGAGCTTTTGGGGACTCTTGGTTATTTCTCATCCTATTTTGTCTTTCAATCATGTATCTAAGATCTATACTTGTTATGGGTAGTAAGTAGTAGATTTTTGGAGGCTAGGATTAGAACCCTAGCCATGTGATGTGATGAACATGTCTTGGATTATGTATATTTCATGGGTTTAGTGTATGTTATGAATATTTGTGTTGGGAATGAGTTTATTGTGTGATTGTGGTATGTTTATATGTTTGAGCTTGCTATATAAATTCTTGTATGCATGTGTTGACTCTAGCTAGGTTGATGCATGTGTTAAAGTACTTAAAAATGACCCTTGAATGAATTAGCTACTCACTTAAGGATAGATGAGCATGTGAACATGATTAGGGTATTATCTATAAGATTTATTTTAAGATTTGGTTCCCTAGCACTTAGCATGAATTAGAGCCTCTTGAGTCTCTTTAGACTTGAGGGACTTTAGTCAAGCACACATTGATTAAAAGGATTATTGTGGCACCTTGCATAATCTCTTGGCTCGTAACTTATTAGGCACGAGTTGAGGGAATCAGCCGGACGTCCTCTCGGATTCTCCAATCGATATTCGAGAGGGGAACCTTTCCACGTCTATCGCATGATTTACTTGTTCGCTTCACAATGTGACATATGGTTGAGCTATAAGCCCGCAATAACTTATGTCTTGATCTCGATTCACCAAACACTTCAATATAGGGCTTAAGTCTTCTAGTGTCCGAGGTGACCTAGGAATTTGAGTTCAAAACCAACCGTGACTCACAAGATCAGGATTTGGATAATACTTTGTGTGAACAGACTTAATCTATACATAAACTGAGATATTGTTTGATGCATCATGTAGTTAGCGGAACTCCCCTAGCTGACCTACTTTCCTTATCTTGAACTTGTGTTATTTAGTTTCCGCATTCTAGTGTAATAACCAACCAATCAACCTTCGTTAATCACTTGTCTTAATTTTACTATCCCTCGCAATGCTAAGTCTCCAAAGGACTTTGTAGGATGAGATTTACTTTCACATTTTATTTCCTTTTTAGTGTCAAGTATTATAGTGTCTACTGAGTCGTAATCTTTGAGTTTTCATTTCCAAACTAAGGAATCTAAGTGTTTAATCCTCATGGGTTCGACACTCAATTTCCTTTCTATACTATTACTGTCCTCGTACACTTTCGGGAGAAGACCATTCTAAGTGTGGGGGTGTAATTCTTCCAACAAGTTTTTGGCGCCGCTACCGGGGATTAAGTTTATCTTAACTCCTTCACCGGTTAGCCTTTGATTGCGGATCATCTGGACATTATTGCTTTATGCTTGTTTGTTTTGCTTTTGATTTCTTTCAATTTATCACATAGAATCTTATTTCGTTTATCTTTGCATCATAAGGATACTTTGGTAGGTTGTTAGGGTAAAAGGGTGTTAAGAATTGTGCTCTAACCTTGGTTGTAAGACAGATTTCAATCTATCGAAATTATATTTCGATCCATCAAATTCAGGCTGCATCGAAAGTCTGAGGATCTTCTTCGACCATCGAAGATTAATTTTGATCCATTGAAAGTCCTTCATTTAGTTAAACCTGGGAGATTGCTTCGATCCATTGAAGTTATATATTCGATCCATCGAATCTGGGCTACTTCTTGAGGTTGTTTCGCTCGATCTTTCATCTCTTTCCTTACTTATCTATATCCCTTTGAAGCACATTTCAATTAAGTCCTATTTTTATGTGTTGTAACTAGTGTGTGTCTAGATTTAGCAAACTTAATTTTCGCTACACCCTAGATTTTTAGGACTTTATTTGACAATTTTGGTATATTGGGTCACACAAGCCTTTACCTTGGTTCACCTCGGTGTCCATAGCACAGTGAATGCTACTGCGCCACGTACCGGAATTGCATTTAAACTCTTAGAGTTCTCATTGATATTTCCTTGAGGAGGGTGTCAAAGAAGTACCGTGGAAGGCCCTCAAGGCTTTGAGTACTTTAAGAGTTTAGGCCTAACATCTATTGGTTACTTAGTGTGTTTTCAGGTTTATTCCCTTTCTTCACACAAGTCTACACACTCCATCTTCAAGTTCATCACTCGTTTTTTGGAAGACTAATTTGGTTTTCGACAATGTGGCTCCTACAAGTGAGGGGGCTAGTACAAGAAGTGAAAAAGGGGTTGCTCTACCAGTTTTGAGGGTTAGTAACCGGGAAGCACTTGGAAATTTGTTTGATCTTGCTCTAGAAGCTCAACGGGAATATCTATCCTGTGGAGGCTGAGTGTTCACAATTGAAGTTGAATCTCATCTTGAAGAAGAGGCTAGTGAGAACGAAGAAGGCTCCTCATCCGAAGAAGAAAGTGTACCTTCTGTAGAACAAATAGCAATAGGAGACGATGGAATCTATGAAGGAAGACAATTAAGGGAGTGTGCTCTTCCCTCTTTGCCAACACATATCGGATGCATTGTCCTCCAACTTTTGGTGGGCGAATCGTTCGAAATCAAGCCAAGTTTCTTGCAAACTTTACCATTGTTCATTGGCCACGCCAATTCGGATCATTACTCGCACCTATTAAAGTTTGAGGAGGCGTGTGCCGGCTAAATATCTGCAACATGGACCTGAGTCAATTGAGGTTGAGGGTCTTTCCATCAAGTTTGCGTGATAAGGCAAAGGAATGGCTTAATAAGCTTCCTCCCAACTCCATCAATTCATGGGAGGCACTCCAAAGAAAGTTCATTACAAAATACTTTCCATCGGGGAAGATCAATAAGAGGAGGATAAGCTTGATGACCTTCCGAGAAGAGGACGGAGAAATGTTTTGTGAAGCTTAGGAGAGATTCAAAGACCTAGAGCTTGGTTGTCCCAACAATGGGCAATCTTAAGATATGCTAATGTCTTTATTCTATCAAGGGCTTAGCATAGAGACTCGAAGGAAGGTGGACAATGCATATGGTAGTGATTTCATGGACAAGACCGCGGAGGAAGCTCACATCTTATTGGAGAAATTGGCGGAGCGCTTGGTGTTGTGGGACATTAAGCCTCATATGAAGAAGCTGACGATCTCCATGAGAGAAGCTACACAAGTTAGCCGGGGTGGTATCTACGATGTAAAGAGAAATCCTATTCAAGAAGACGCCATTAAGAAGCTCGAGGAATCTATGAACAAGAAGTTCGACTTATTGATGAGACAAAATTGAAGTGGTGGGAGAGTCAATCAAGTATCGAAAATAAGTGTGGAGCTAGTTACTTGTATGATTTACGAGAGTACGGTGCACGAAACCTTACAATGTCCTCACCAAGAGGATTATCCAGAGATTATTGAAGAGTGCAAGGGGGTCTTCTAAGACTAACCTCAAAATAATGATCCTTATGCCAACTCCTACAATCTGGGGTGGAGGAACCACCCTAATTTCTCTTGGGGTAGACAAGGGTAAAGGCAATCAAAGAGGATCCCCAAGGCAAATGGGAGGATATCAAGGTGGTTTTCCAAGGCCAAATGGAGGGTTTACCAATCAAGGTGGAAGTCAAAATGGTTATGATGCATCGGGAAGTGGAAATAAGGGAGCATATATCTATCAAGGAGCCCTCGGATTTGCACCAAGGCCTAGTGGATGATTTGCAAATGTCTCGAATTGTAATACTTACCAAGCGAGAACACCTTTCTTTCCTAGAGCTCAACAACAATAACCACCAATGATTCAAGCACATACTCCCCCACCTTAATTGGAGGCAGCTAAGGCTAATACGGATGAGCTTTTGGCGAGACTATTGAAGCACCAAGAAGAGTTGGCGAAAACCCAAGCAGAGACAAGAAAACTTTTCTTAACATTTTCATGAGTATGAAGGGAGACAATCAAGCCCTTCGAAATGAGAACCAAAGTGGTATCCACAAGCTTGAGATGCAAGTGAGCCAATTGGCAAAGGCACACCAAAACCAATGGGAAGGTAAAGCCCACGAGTTTCCCTATACTACGGAGATGAAACCTAAGCATCAAGTCAACGTTATGAAAGCGGTATTGAGATCCGGAATGAAGGGGTTTGACAGCTATGGTGATGCTCCAATAGTGGAGAACGATGATGAAGAAGAAGATGACACACCTCCTGGAGTAGAGTTGGTACTTTAAGCAAAGATAGAATGGTGCACTTCAATGATAGAACCAAGATTATTCCTTTTGAGGATGTAGAAGCATCAGATGATGAAGATAATGAGTTAGAGATTGATTAAGCGGGGTCCAAGACCGGTTTGAGTCATCCGGGAAATTCTGTAGGACATAATTTCTTCGATGGGTCGAGAAACACCTTCGACCCATCGAAGCAAAGCTTCAGGTGCAACTCCTGGAAATTCTCGATGGGTCGAAGCTCCAGGTAGCAAGCAGAGATCTTCTGGAAAATTCAAAAATAGTTAAAGTGATATGGAGGCATGTTTGCCCTTTCCCCAAGTGAAGAACAAAGATAGGGCATAAGCAAACTTGGATCAGAAGACCAAGGAGTGTTTGGATGTCTACAAGAAGGTTGAGATCAATATTCCTCTTCTTAACACCATCCAAACCATTCCCATGTACTCCAAGTTCTTGAAGGATTTGTGCACTAACCATAGATTGAAGAACAAACTCCAAGGAGAGGAAAAGAGAGAAAAGGTCAAGCTCATTGCCACGGTCTCGGCCATCATCCAACGCAAAGTACCCAAGAAACTCTCGGATCTAGGTAGCTTCATCGTTCTGTGCTCTATTGGCACTAAGCATTTTCTGAGGACGTTGATGGACCTTGGTGCTTCTATAAACTTGATGCCATACTCGGTCTGCAAGGAGATAGGATTGGAGAAGATAAAGTCGGTAAGCATGTCATTGCAACTTCTCGACCGAAGTGTTGTCCATCCAAGAGGCGTTGTGAAGGATGTGTTAGTGATGATTAGTGAGCCTGTTGTCTCGGCCGACTTTGTTATCTTGGACATGGAGAAGCCGAGGGGGTTTGAGGATCTTCCCATCATCTTTGAGAGAGCTTTTAAGGCCACGGTGGGCACCAAGATTGATGTCAAAGGTGGTGTGCTTAAATGGAGGTCTTCAACAAGTTGGAAACCTTTAAGGTCTTCTACGATAATGGTCCCATCCCCAAACTCCAAGCTTTCATGGTTTGAGTGATTGAAGAGGACCTAGAAGAAGAAATTGATGATCTCTCTACTCAAATCTACATGGAAGGTACTCTCAAAGAAGAGATAGATGTGGCTTTAATGGTGCCATATGAGGTGTGCTTCTTGAAGTCTACTATTGATGGCCACACAGCCTTGAATTGCATCATGACGTCTTAAAACATCTATGGGCCGATGATCTCCTATAAACCTCTCCCTTTCACCGGTTTGGGGGCTAGAGCACTAGAGGGTAATTAGTACTCTCGAAATACGGTGAATTGGATCAATGTGCATGACACTATGCTCATAATTCAACAAGGGCAAATTATACCAGACTTGGAGCTCAAGCAACTCCCGGAGACGTTGAACTATGTGTTCTTGGAGGCACCAAACAAGAAACCAGTGATAATCTCATCTATGCTCAATAAGAGACAAGAGGGTATGTTGCTAGAGGTATTAAGGAGGAATGAGAATGCCATCGGGTGGTTGTTGAGTGACATAAAAGGGATAAGTCCAATCATTTGCGAGCACCATATCTACACCACTATAGATGTTAAGCCGATTAGGCAACCTCAAAGGAGATTAAATCTGAATATGCAAGCGGTAGTCAAGAAGGAGGTTTTAAAGCTACAAGCGAATGAGATTATTTATGCTATTTCTGATAGCCCATAGATTTCCTCAACACGAGTGGTGCCGAAGAAAGGGGATCTCATTATAGTACCTAATGCTCAAGGTGAGCTTATTCCTTCTCGGATTGTTAATAGTTGGAAATTTTGCATCGATTATCAGAAGTTTAATGCGATAACACACAAAGATCATTTTCCATTGTCGTTCATCGATCAAATGCTAAAGAGACTAGTCAGGCATGAATATTATTGCTTCTTGGATGGCTATAACGGGTACAACCAAATTGCAATTAATCCCGAGCACCAAGAGAAGATGACCTTCACATGTCCTCAAGGCGTCTTTGCTTTTCGCCAGATGCTGTTCGGCTTATGCAAAGCTCCAACAACCTTTCAAAGTTGCATGCCATCCATCTTCGCCGAAATGATTGGTGAATTCGTTGAGGTTTTTATGGACGACTTCTCCCTATTTGGGAATTCATTTGATAATTGCTTATATAATCTTGATCAAGTACTAGTGAGATGTAGGGAGAAGGACTTGGTCCTCAATTGGGAGAAGTGCCATTTTATAGTGAGAGACGGCATCGTGCTCGGCCATTGTATATCCAAGAGGTGGATCGAGGTTGATAAAGCCAAGATTAAGGTGATATAGAGGTTGCCTATTCCTATCAACGTCAAGGAGGTCCGCAGTTTCCTTGGGCATGTCGGTTTCTACCGAAAATTCATAAAGGACTTTAGCAAGATTGTAAAGCCACTTACGGACATGCTCGCCAAGGATGTGTACTACTTCATCACTCCAGCACTTGAAGAGGCATTTGAGACACTTAAGAAGGCGCTTACTTCGGCCCCGGTGATCATGAAACCCGATTGGAGTCTACCATTTGAGATTATGTGTGACACAAGCGATTACTCTATGGGGTCGGTTCTTGGTCAAAGGAGGGATAACGTGTTGGGGGTAATACAATATTCCTCCCGCGCATTTAACCCGGCTCAAAGGAACTATACCACTATGGAGAAAGAAGCTTGCTATTGTGTTCTCCCTCGAGAAATTTAGAAGCTACATAGTGGGATCCAAGGTGATAGTCCACACTGATCATGCAGCACTCAAGTACCTTTTCACTAAGGTGCTCCGTTGGGTACTACTTCTTCAAGAATTTGACTTGGAAATTGTGGATAAACCCGGAAAGCACAATTTGGTAGCGGATCATCTTTAAAGGCTCCAAATTGAGGAAGATGACGGTGCATTGAATAAAGACTTTCTCGATGAGCAATTATTTCAAGTCCAAGAGTTTCTTACCACTTCTTCCTATCCATGGTACGCCGACTTCACCAACTACATATCGAGTCAAGGCACTTACATCCCATGCACTTCACACGTGATCAACGCATGCGCCTAAGGAGGGTAAGTAGGAAGTTCATTTGGGATGACCCTTATCTCTATAACGAAGGTCATGATGGCATCTTGCGGAGGTGTGTACCTTATGAAGAAATGTGTAGTGTCCTTTCCTTTTGTCATGAGCTTGAATGCAGGGGTCATCATAGACCTTCCAAGACGGCGTACAAGGTCTTGCAAGCTGGTTTGTGGTGATCGAACCTATTTTGGGATACATATGCCTTTATCAAGAGTTGTGACCAATGCCAAAGGGTAGGCTAGATCACCGAGAGGGACAAAATGCCTTTGAAAAATATTATGGAGACCGAAATCTTTGACGTATGGGAGATTGACTTTATGGGTCCTTTCCCAAAGTTGAATGGGATGTTCTATATACTTGTCACAGTGGACTACGTATCAAAGTAGGTAGAAGCTGTGGCGTGTCCAACTAATGACAGGAAGGTAGTCTTGAAGTTTCTTAAAAGTGCCATCTTCACAAGACATGGAACCCCTCGAGCCATACTTAATGATGGGGGTTCTCATTTTGTCAACGCCAAACTCAAGACCCTCTTGCGAAATTATGGAGTATGCCACAAGGTCGCCACGCCTTATCATCCTCAAATTAGTGGGCAAGTGGAGATTAGTAATCGGTAAATCAAGCATATTCTTGAGAAGACCGTGAGTGCTCACCGCAAGGATTGGAGTCAAAAGCTTGATGACATGCTATAGGCATACCATACTGCCTTCAAGACCCTCATTGTTATGTCTCCCTATCGGCTTGTCTACAGGAAATCTTGTCATCTACCGGTTGAAATAGAGCACAAAGCAAGATGGGTCATCTCATTGTTGCATATGAACTTAGAAGATAGTGGCACCAAGAAAACGTTGGATATTATGGAGCTTAAAGAGTTAAGGCTTGAAGCCTATGAGAGTGCCCGAATTTGCAAAGAGAAGATGAAGAGGTACCATAACACTCGACTAAGGCACAAGGTGCTTAATGTGGGGAAGAAGGTCCTTCTATACAAGTCCTGGATTTCTTTGCATCCCGAAAAATTGTGTTCAAGGTGGAATGGCCCGTTTGAAATCATTGAGATATTCCCTCATGGTGCGGTGAACTTGATAAAATTGAAAAACAGGAGTACCTTCAAGGTTAATGACCATCGTATCAAGCCTTATGTAAGAGTCCCACCGAGTGCACAATATGTGGAGATGAATTTCTTGCACCTTTCCCACACCATAATGATGTGATGATCTCCTCGCCGGACCATGTTTACGTCCGTAAACTACAACCCGTAATGGCCGGAGTCCATAGGAAAAGGTTCCTTGAAATAAGTGTGAGGTAGCGGAATTGGTGTGTGACCTGGAGAAGCATTGAGCCTAGCATGGAAGGCAAGACTAACCTTGGTCTTGCATGTTGGTAATTGTCGGTGACTTTGGATGCTATGTTTTCGGTCTTCAAGGGGGAGCATTCCTAATCTTTTACCTCACTTTGCATTTTGTTGCTTGTTTATGCATTTTGTGTGTTTAGTTGATAGAATTGAACCTATGAAGTTTATGATAGGAGATGGTTAGGTGTTATGATCAATGTGTGTGATTTTTAACTTTCTTTATGTCCAATATGTGGCCTGACTTCGATGGATCGAAGCATGATTGTTCATTTCCTTCGACACATCGAAGTGCTGCACACAAGACAGATCTGGAGGATTTCTTCAATGGATCGAACATTTTCTTTGATCCATCGAAAATTCCCTGGTACAACAAACCTGCAGCATCGCTTTGATGGATCAAAATTATCTTTCGACCCATCGAAGGCCATCCAGACTGAGATTGACCAATTTGACTTTTAATGATACCCTTTTCTTTCCCTCCTCTCTTCTTCTCTTCGATGCCTCTACCTCTTTTTCTTCCGTTTTCCTCTCTATTTCCCTCTTCCTCTAACTCTCTCACTCCCTCTAACACACCTCACACACAAATCACTCAAATCTTCCCAAATTCTTGCCGAAAGTGTGAATTTCTTGCTTATGTTCACTTTAAGAGTGCTTGGTGTGAATCTTGGTGGATTTTGGGGCAATTTTAACAAGGTTTGTTCTTCTTAACTGCTTGCACCCCCATTCAAATTTGTGAGAATAAGTTGTGATTTTGTGACAATAGTGGTGTGTTAGTACTATACTCCTTGTTCTAGAGGTTTGGGTTGCATGATTTTGTTAAGTGTAAGTATGAACCCTAGATTTTGGAAATGGGAATTAGCTTTGATTGAGGGTTTTTTTTTGTGAATGTATGTTTGAAATTATGATCTAGGCTTAATGAGTAGTTGATTTATCCGACCAATTGCATGATATCTCATAGGAAATTTTTTGGTGATTTGTTGACTAACCCTTGACTTGGCCGAAATTGTGAGGTATGCATGCCTTCTTTGTGTGTTTTGTATATTCTTTCAGTTGATGTATTTAAGTTGTGGTCCTCCAATTGAGCAAATTCTGTGTGATTGACATGCGTGAGAACCAAGAATGTGCTCAATTAAATTGACGAGTTTATTACATTGTGCTTGAATACATGTTTGTGTCTCTTTGTGACTAGCATCTTACTTGTGCTCTAAAGTGATTAATTCGAATTGTTGAAATATGTTAGTACCATTAGGGAGCATGCTCACGGGACCTTTGTGTGAAATTTTGTGTCTAGGATATGTGTACCAATGTGTGATGTACATACTTGTGTTCAGGGTTTTCCATTTCATCATCCATCATCGTCGTCTCAACATCACCATGCTGATACACAGATTTTACTAAGTACTAAATAAACACTTAACACTCAACAAAAACGCATAAGCAATTAAAACTCTTGTTTGTTGATGTAGCATTGGTAAATAGGGTATCGTTCTTAACTGGGGATTGAGAGTGTATGTGTGACTACGCTAGGTTTAAAATGGGGGGATTTAAAACGTTGCTTTTTTACTAATTCGTACGAAATTAAAGACAGGAAATGGTTAGTAAACGCATAGAGAAATCCTAGGTTCTAACATGCTTCACTCATAAACAAGTAGAAAATAAGCAAGAACAAAGAACACCATAAACATGCTTACTAGACCAAAAATAAACACTAAACTACTATATACAAGTGATCAACTCTTTCCTTCATCCTTTGCCGTTTCATACATAGACTCCCTAAGTGTCAACGAAATTCCTAACTTTAGTCAAAACACACACACATGCTTATAATTGAACAAGACAGCAACCAAATCGAGCTAACTCTCTAATCCAATTTTATCTTTGTTATTAGTTCGTGAAACATGCTTAAAAGAGAACCAAATTGAGTATCTACTTAAAAACAGTTTCAAGCATTAAGAACATATAGGCAAAAACATGCATTCGAATCAAAGCTAAAAACACGTGGAAGAAACTTAGAAGAATTTAGAAATATAAAGCTTCTTATCAAAACTTGTTCTCAAAATACAAACAAAGGAAATCCAAACAAAAACCGAAACAAAATAAAAAGGGGTCATGTCACACTTTTAGACTCGTTGAAATCGCACCGCAAATCTTCAAGTGTAGCTACTCCTTAGTTGATGACGAGCCTAAGAATTCTCAGCCAAATCGAGCAAAGTCCTTCTTGAGGTGGAGGAGAGTGTTGGTGGGATGAAGTTTGGTGGTGTTTCGTGTTTTAGAGGATGGCCGAGTGTTTGGAGGTTGAGGAGATGATCTTTGGCAAGCTTAGGCATCTAGAATGATTGATGCTTGAGAATGAGGCCTAGCTCTTGTATTTATAGGTGAAGAATTCCAAATTTCCTCTCCAAACTAGGTTTTCCTAGTGTACCCGGGTAGAATTGACAGTCTGTGATAGCCTGTCTTGAAACGTCTTTTCCAGGAGTTCTATAGCTCAGAAAATTATGATTTTGGATTAGTTGGAAAGATCAGCTCGAGAGCTTGAAGAAGACATATATGATGACTATATTTGGAGTTGAATTGCAGATTATATGATCTGTTGAAGATTGATGAGCTGGCAGGCATATCTTCCTCTTCCTACTAGGAGTAGGGAAATCTTGATCTTTCCATATCTTGTATTTCTTGAGATCCAAGTCATTTTGGCCGAACCTACCATATATTGTAGGATATTTTGATCTTCAAATAAGACACTTTTGAGATATACTTAATACTTTTGATCCTCCATCTATTCGGTAATATCTCCTTGCTTGATTTTGCCCAAAATGCTTGCTGATTTTTGATCCACCATTTGAAATGTCTTCATTTTGCCTTGCGTCATTTTAGTAACTTGAGAAGACCATTTCGGATCCATATTTTGCTACGTCATTCCTAGTTGATTTAGGAAACTTCTCAACTTAGCTCATTTTATGCTCCAAATCACCCCCTTTATTGATCTCCTTTATTATAAACCTAAAAACAATAAAGTAATTAAGAACTGAGAATACTAAGGTCAAAACAAAATAAAATGTAGAGAGAAATGCGTTAAAAATCTAGCATAAAATGCGTTGATGAAATTCCCCCACACTTGTACTTTGCTAGTCCCTAGCAAAAAACTAAATAAAAGAAAGACTAGAAATAAGAAAACACACAAAACCAACGTTGGAGCTAGTCTCCATGCGTTGGAAAATTCTAAGGACTTGAAAAGTTTGAAAACTAAAAACACGACTAGGCCCTTAGCTAAATTTATCTCAGAAATTTCTTTAAGTATATGGCGATTGAGTCACAAGATTTCATAGTGAAAAGTTCAAAAATTTCGAGAGATAAGAGAAATATGATCATGTTATGAACAAGTAGGACTTGGAGAAAACAATGGTGAATTTAAAGCTATGCATGTTTCGAATAAGGTTAAATCAAGCTCACATGGTTGCACTCATCATATTTTCACTCATGAAAGGGGTTCACTCAAAATGTATAAATTGAATCGAAAACCTCATAATCACTTGCACAAATGAACCAAACCATATGCTTACTCATGTAACTTACTCAACCAATCGAAGGCTACTCATCTTAAGGATCATAAAGGTCTTTAGAAAGGTTGTAATAGGGCTAAGACTAAGGCATTCGAAAATTTGGATGTGTGGTGGTTAAGAACATTCAAAAGACTTAGTTAAAGCACCAAAGCATCATCAAATTCGTTCATCCTCTTTCCAAAACGTCACCAAGGTCAAACCCTAAGTACACGGGCCATATTTCATCTTTTTGGACCCTAACTTCATTCTAAACTTCCCTTGAGCTTTTGTAGACAGGACAAAGGCCATATATCTTTACTATTGGGCCTTCAATTCATAACAAACTCCAAATCCACAAGTATGGGGGACATTAATCCAAACAATGTACACTAAAAACCTATTGCCGGAGAGCTTTTGATTTTTTCTTTCTTTTTACTCTTTTCTTTTTCTTGCTCTCAATTCTTTTTTCTTTTTTCTTTTTTCTATTTTCGGCAATTGCAAACTCTTTCTCTTTTTTTAAGGTATTTGGACAAGTCTATCCCCATACACACATCTCCTCATGATCTTCACACCATCTCCATGATTCTAGCTTTAAAAATCCCCACTAAGTCTTTTGAACAAGGGTACGAATATTCTACACTAGGTTAAAGTGTTTAGATATGTATGGTAATGAAAGAAAGACATAATATGGGCTCAAATGGGTTATCTAGGGGTGTTGCAACTCGTGCGCACAATGGGACACATGGCTATTTGGTTTAGTGATGGAAAACCTAATTTGCATTTAATCATATCCAAAATCTGAGCATATATCAACTTAAAAGCTTTGTAAATCTACATGAGTAAGTTCTAGTAATCTCTAGTTCTTTAAAATCTATGGCAAGCAATTAGACGAAGCATGTTTTGTTCTTGAAAACCATATGCACGAAATTCACTCTCAAAGGGAATAATGTAGGCTCAAAAACTCAACTTTTAAGGTTTGTATGATTTAAAACTCATTCTCACATGCGAAATCTATACCATGTTTAAACATACCATATCCACTACATGTTATAACACTCAAAATATCTCACTTAGCACAAGAAATCAGTTTAGATGATTTGCAACACCATATGTATTCATTTTTGGTCCAATTTCATCATAGACTAGTTAAGGGCATCCTAAAAAAATTAAAAATACTCTTTAAAAACCCTAAGTTAAATAGAAAGACACAAAATAATTTTTTTTAGGGCATCATCCGCCGGAAAGTTCCATATATTGTCCGCCCAGTTTTTATGATTTTATGACTCAAATAAAGTTGTAAACCCCTCCCTCACACTTAAACTCTATATTGTCCTCAATGTATTTAAAGAAAACATAGAATTAAGTAGGAAGAGAGAGACCTACAAAAATTTTAGCTAAGGAAAGTAAATAAGCAATGAAATTAAAAAGATAAGGGAGGAGAGAACAAATCCTTGACGATTCCTCCATTGGGTTGCCTCCCAACGAGCGCTTGTTTTTTAACGTCTTTTAGCCTAGACGTGAAGTTCCTCATGTTGTGTTACCGATTTGGTGGTTGAGATTGAGGAGGGAGATGGCCGGATTCACGGAATTGACCCATGAAGTCCACGAGTTGGCCCATTTGCTTTTTGATTTCAGTGATGTCTAGGCCATGTAGATCCAACGTCTCCTTTTGTTTTGCTTGTCCCTCCAAAAGAACTTGTGTTGAAGCGGACAGTTGAGTGAACATCTTGTCATAGTCCGGATTTGTAAATTGTTGTTGGACTGGAGGAGATTGTTGCATAGGTTGCATCGTTGGAATGGGAGCTTGTTGCATTGGCTGCCTTGGTTGAAAGGGAGCATGTTGATAGCCTGGTTGAGGTGCTGGAGGGTTTATACATCCCTCATTGCTACTCCATTTGAAACCCGGATGATCTCGGTTGCCAAAATTATTGTTGTTATAATTATTGTAACGTTGGCCCCCTTGATATCCTCCAATTGCACTAACTTGCTCCGGATTGCCATTGCCTTTCCCCTTCATCATAGGGCATTCATCATTGTAGTGCCCTTGTATATTGCAAACGCCACATACAGGTCCTAAGTTTGCCTTGGCTCTTTTCGTCTCGAGTTCAAGCACTTGCTCTAGCATAGATGCTAGCTTGTCATACTTCTCGTCCTTAACTTGCGTTGAACTAGCTTCATTCACTTGTTTTCGTGGAGCCATCCCATACTGAGCATCATTATTGGCTCGATTTCTCAACAAAGTTTGAGCTTCCGCCTCATCTAGATCCATGAATGCTCATGTAGCAGCGGCATCAAGAAGCTCTCTATCAATTGGCTTCAAACCAACATAGAAGTAGTTCATGAGGTTTGTCTCGGAAAAACCATGGGAAGGGCAAGTGGAACATAAGACTTTGAATCGATCATAATATTGTCCAAAAGACTCATTCGATGCTTGTGTAATTCCCGTGATTTTCTTCCTCAAAACAGTGATCTTTGAGGCCGGAAAGTACTTGGCCAAGAACAGGTCCGCGAGTTGCTTCCATGTCGTGATGTGATTAGGCGGAAGTTCCAACAGCCAAGTTTGAGCTCTATCCGTCAATGTAAAATGAAAATCTTTGAGTTTGAAAAGTTCTTCATCGGCATCCGAAGGCTTCATACTCATGCAAATGAATTGAAATTGCTTGAGATGCATGTTGGGATCTTCATTTGATAGCCTATGGAAGATTGGTAACCGGTGTAGGAAGCCACTCTTCAACTCAATGTCCTTCTTATCCGCTTGGGGTTCCAGAAATGCTATGCAAGAAGGACCACTACTCCATTCCGTGGAGCAAGTACGTTGGCGAAGAGATCGCCTCTCATTGTGATTGATGTTGAGAGGGTTTGGAGGGTTGTTACGTGCCATTTCTTGCTCTTCTTCTTGTGAGTGATCGGTGGAGTGATGGGATGAGTGTGGAGAGTCCAAGTAATAGGGGTTTACTTGAGATCTCAACTGAGTTAGACGATGTGTAAGTTCTTGGATATCAATATTAGGAGTCGAATGGGAGCTGGACATTCATAGAATCTGATCATCCACCAAAGACCAAGTGTTAGTATCAAAAGAATACACAAGGAATGCAAGATACTAACCAAAATTGTAAAAGCACAAAAAAAACACACGAAACATATCAAAACACAAGAAAACGAATCACGTAAAGAAGAACAAGGTACAAATGCACGAAAGCTTGTAAAAACACTAAGTTAAGACACTATAAGAATTGTAAACGTGAATGCAAGGTTAGACACCCTAGAATGAATGCATAGATAAGTTAGGACTCAATTTACACGTTTTCTGCAAAATTAGGCATATTTACAATGCACAGACTTAGAAACATATATAGTAATGCAAGCACACCACGTTTCATTCAAATTCATGCTCAAAACACTTAAATCGTCATTCAAATGCATTAAACAAGAGCCTAAGTGAGAAATGACATGAATGCATAAGAGAAAACGTTAGAACCTGCAGAAAACAGACAAAGTTACGTGCTAAATACATGATGCAAATGTGACCTTTCTTTTGGCCTCCTGCCCCTAACTTCACTTAGGTTAGGGTACCCGGTGGTGAAATCCGAGCATCACAAAGCCGCCAAAAGGTTATGCAAGCTAAAGGCAACGTGATTTAGTCCTTTACAAGTTAGATGCACACAAAAATTTACATGTAAATGCACACTTATTTTGTACATTGATTTGCGCCTTCCATTTAAAGAGAGTACACTAGCTTAATCTTTAGGTCTTTCATTGGACGTGCGACCCACGCGATAAAATGTACATTCTCAATCAATTGGCCTTGGTTCAATCGAAAAACATGGCCAGTTAGGGATAGAGATAACGCGAGAGGTAGGACTAATTTCGACAATACACCCCGAGGCTAACCTGGCCAACCGGTATATACTCCAATGGTGTAAGTCTTTCATAGATCCAAAACCTGTCACCAGTCATAACCCATTTCTAGACACCATGTCCGAAATTCAGCCAAAATCTCGAGAAAGACATTCCCTCAAGTCCTTTGCAAACTCCGTCCTCGACCTCATGTCCATAACTTCACTTAGGTTATGGTGTGTGGTGATGAAATCCACACATCACAAGGGGTTAAGGAGATAAGCAAGAAAAAGAGGCGCCATCTATTCCAATGAGTGAGACTTAATCAACCAAACTTATGTACTCAATGTAAGTCGAAGACTACCTTTAATGTTTAACTATATACATGGCTGCAAAACAAAGGTTAGAATGGCACATAATATGAACAAGTAATATTAACAAGTAAAAATTTCGACACTTTACAAGATTTATGTACGTACATGCTTTTTATTTACACAATTTTACATATTTACAAGCGTAAACACACAATTTCTTAACAATCCCTGGCAACGGAGCCAAAATTGATACACGCTTTTTACTAAGTATTAAATAAACACTTAACACTCAACAAAAACGCATAAGCAATTAAAACCCTTGTTTGTTGATGTAGCATTGGTAAATAGGGTATCGTTCTTAACCGGGGATTGAGGGTGTATGTGTGATTACGCTAGGTTTAAAATGGGGGGATTTAAAACATTGCTTTTTTACTAATTCGTACGAAATTAAAGACAGGAAATGGTTAGTAAACACATAGAGAAATCCTAGGTTCTAACATGCTTTACTCATAGACAAGTAGAAAACAAGCAAGAACAAAGAACCCCCTAAACATGCTTACTAGACCAAAAATAAACACTAAACTACTATATACAAGTGATCAACTCTTTTCTTCATCCTTTGCCGTTTCATACATAGACTCCCTAAGAGTCAACGAAATTCCTAACTTTAATCAAAACACACACACATGTTTATAATTGAACAAGATAGCAACCAAATCGAGCTAACTCTCTAATCCAATTTTATCTTTGTTATTAGTTCGTGAAACATGCTTAAAAGAGAACCAAATCGAGTATCTACTTAAAAACGGTTTCAAGCATTAAGAACATATAAGCACGCACATGCATTCGAATCAAAGATAAAAACACATGGAAGAAACTTAGAAGAATTTAGAAATATAAAGCCTCTTATCAAAACTTGTTCTCAAAATACAAACAAAGGAAATCTAAACAAAAACCGAAACAAAATAAAAAGGGGTAATAAAAAGGGGTCATGTTACACTTTTAGACTCCGTGAAATCGCATCGCAAATCTTCAAGTATAGCTACTCCTTAGTTGATGACGAGCCCAAGAATTCCCAGCCAAATCGAGCAAAGTCCTTCTTGCGGTGGAGGAGAGTGTTGGTGGGATGAAGTTTGGTGGTGTTTCGTGTTTTAGAGGATGGCCGAGTGTTTGGAGGTTGAGGAGATGATCTTTGGTAAGATTAGGCATCTAGAATGAGTGATGCTTGAGAATGAGGCCTAGCTCTTGTATTTATAGGTGAAGAATTCCAACTTTCCTCTCCAAACTAGGTTTTCCTAGTGTACCCGGGTAGAATTGACAGTCTGTGACAGCCTGTCTTGAAACGTCTTTTTCGGGAGTTCTAGAGCTCAGAAAATTATGATTTTGGATTCGTTGGAAAGATAAGCTTGAGAGCTTGAAGAAGACATATATGATCACTATATTTGGAGTTGAATTGCAGATTCTGTGATCCGTTGAAGATTGATGAGCTGGCAGGCATATCTTCCTCTTCTTACTAGGAGTAGGGAAATCTTGATCTTTCCATATCTTGTATTTCTTGAGCTCCAAGTCATTTTGGCCGAACCTACCATATATTGTAGGATATTTTGATCTTCAAATAAGGCACTTTTGAGATATACTTAATACATTTGATCCTCCATCTATTCGGTAATATCTCCTTGCTTGATTTTGCCCAAAATGCTTGCTGATTTTCGATCCACCATTTGAAATGTCTTCATTTTGCCTTGCGTCATTTTAGTAACTTGAGAAGACCATTTCAGATCCATATTTTGCTACGTCATTCCTAGTTGATTTAGGAAACTTCTCCACTTAGCTCATTTTATGCTCCAAATCACCTCCTTTATTGATCTCCTTTATTATAAACCTAAAAACAATAAAGTAATTAAGAACTGAGAATACTAAGGTCAAAACAAAGTAAAATGTAGAGAGAAATGCGTTAAGAATCTAGCATAAAATGCGTTGATCACATGCCACCGCGTAAGATTCAAAAGAGCGGAAGGAATGTGAGGAGGAAGCAACTTTTGGAAGCATCCACGGATTCGGGACCAGAATATGAGGAAACACCAACAATGTATAACATGGGGGACACCCCAAACAAGGTTCAATGCACCAAGATCGGGCACCTCAAGCCAGCAACTGTCAAGGAGGAACATGCTATCTTCTCCGAAAGAAATATTGGGAACCTGTTTGAGCATCCTCATCTAGAGACCGTGTGGCAACTCATGGAAGACCAAAAAGTTATCTCACTCACTGCCGATTTTGAGGGTTATCATGAGGAGTTAGTGAGGGAGTTCTATGTGGCTCTCAAGGACGGCACACCAACACAGAATGGTGTGGGACGTACCTTCAACTTTTGGGGAAAGCGTATGACCCTCTTACCCCAAGCCTTGGAAGAACTCTACAATTTGCCTCATCTATCTCAAACGGCGAGGGAGAACTTTCGAACTCAATATGATGCAGTGACTTGGGACACTTTTAAGAGAGCGGGTTGTGGGAACAACACGGTTCCTCCACGGGCCAATGGATGCTTTCATGTCGGCAACCTTGATGATCTACATAAGGTGCTTTGGCTCTTCTTCAAGCACAAGATCTCTCCCGATCATCACTCGGTCGAGATCCACAAGCCGGGGCACAAGGCTATATATATGGTGCTGCACAACGGGATTCCAATGGAATATGGAGGGTTCCTTCATGATTCTATGATCAAGAGCGTGGATGCCACCACCGGGCCCTTAGTGTTACCTTGCACCATTACCCGATGGATGGTCAAGCAAGGCTCTCGGGACATTCCCACTACCCTTCACAAAGCCAAGGCCGATCTCGACAAGGGAATTGTGCTCAAAAGCTTGAGCCAAGGTGCCGGAACAAAAAATAAAGCTAACGCTCGAGTGGAAGAGCCAGAAGAGCAAGAATCCAAACCCATGCCGAACATGGCCTACTTTGAACATCAATTTGGGCAAATCTTCTCATTCCAAGCTTCTATGATATCAATGGTTGGTGATCTAGACAACCGGATGGCCCGTTTGGAGATGCACTATAAAAGCGAGGGGACATCCGGAGCAGCACATCAAGAGCATGGAAATGGTGCAAATGATGGGAATGATGATGTGATGGCTTGATAAAGACTTAGTGTTTCTCTTATCATAGTTTTTATGTGACTAACCACTCTCTCTTATCATTGAACATCGTAGAATTTATGGTTATTAATTTTGTTCCCATTAAATATCTTGAACTCCTTCGGTTGATGTTAATGTGGTACTTGGTGTAATTTCTATTTCTTGTGTGGTTGGATGCATGTTTTGATTGCTTGTGTGCCTATTTGTTACTTCGATATGCAATTGGATGTGTCGACTAATCACGTTCATGTGTGTAGTTTAGTTTTGTTGTATTTGGTGTGTTTTGGACGTAGGGAATGGAATGGGACTTGAGGAAATATACTGCAACATTCAATCTCTCCTTCAGCAAAAACCTGGGGACTAGCTTTGATGGATCGAAGATTTTCTCGATCCATCGAAAGCTACTTGCATACAAAAACATGGGGACTAGCTTCGATGGATCGAAGCCTCTTCTCAATTCATCGAAAGCTGCTGCAGCACGAGGATCTGGGGACACGCGTCGTCGTCGGAGGCCTAGAGTTCAAGTCACCATTCCTTTCTAGTAGGTTCTTAGTTTAAACTACTAGCTTTGTATATTTGTAAATTAGAAGTCGCCATGAGTACTATGTTTGTCTAGTTTCTTTTATGATGCTTTTCGAGTACTTATTGAATTTTGAATAATATGTATAAAGAAATACTTTTACTGTTATTCATTAGTTTATGAATTTGAGAAATTCGGACGGGAATTGGCGTCCCACGGCTTGGCTTTTGTGGACTATTTGAAAGTGTGTTTTCATTGGAGGTTTTTGGTTTACTCATTTTATAAAGTAAACTCTGGCAAAAAAATTTAAAAGGTTGTAGTGTTGTTAGGATCTAATTCTGGTTTAGGCAACTGAATCGGGGTTGGGTTCATTCAGTTAGTATCAGAGCATTAGGTTTTAGGTTCTGTAGACTTTTGCAGTTATGTTACTAAGGACCTTTGAGAATGTACAGCATTTTCGGAGCGATGACCCAACCGGCCGGCGGATAATCATCAATGCTCTTGGTGTTATATGCTTTCAAATGTTTGAGGTATCATTATTGCACCCTGTTGGTTTTGGTGACTAATGTCTAGTTTTCTTAGGATGCCTCCCCGACGTGGAGCCCATGTTGATAGGGCTGGGGATCCTGATAAGGATCAGTGAACGCCTGACTTGCTTATGCGAGTTTTGCATTTAGAAGAGCGTTTTGACCCTATAGTAAACGCTAGGATAGTTGGAGCAACTACTTTTTCTGGCTCTACTGATCCCGAAGTATGTGAGGCTTGGTTAATCCAGGTGGAGCGTGTTTGTGAGCGCCTACATTTTACTCCTGAGCAGAGGACTGTTGCTGTTGTTGGGTTATTGGATTCAGATGCTTATTTCTAGTGGGTTAGCACCGATAGGGTTCTTATTGATACTACATGGCCCACGTTCAGAGACTTGTTTATGCGCCGATATTTTAATCAAGCTACCCAACAAAGGAAATATGAAGAATTTACCAACTTGAGGCAGGGAGGTATGTCAGTGCTCGAATATCGAGATAAGTTCACCCATTTGTCTCGATTTGCGGGTGATATGGTTGCATCTGAGGAAGCAAAATGCAAAAGGTTTGAGTTGGGCCTAAATCTGAATATCAAAGGAACTTTGATAACTATGTCTCGGGACAACTTTGATGATTTTGTTAGTGCTGCACTCAGAGGTGAAGGTTGTGACGACCTAGAACAAAATCAGCAGTGGAATTAGCTTGATCTACGAGCTTGCGCGTAGTCGCAGAGTTACGACAGTTGTTTGAATCGCCGGACTTGTTAACGACTAAATCATTGGTCGAGAATTGGAGCTGGGTCTCTTCTCGAGAGTCGTTGTACATGTGATTTCAAGTTCGTGGGCGGTTCCGGATCGTTATATGGACGACCGAGAAATAAATGATGAATATTTGAAGTTTCGACGTAATCGGATTTAAATGGAGGATTTATTAGCGACTAAATTACCGGTTGAGAATCTGGTTTCGGCTTCTTCACGGAAGTTGTTGAGAATTTAATTTTGAGCTCGTGGGAACTTCCGGAGCATTATTCCGAGTTACGAGGATTATGTTGTGAATATTTCCGATTGTTGATTATTTAGTTGGTTAATGTATGTGTTTGGGTTGAACAATTGACTTTTTATCGGTTTGATCAATGTGTTTGACTTTGGGTGATAATTGAAGAATATGTCGAGTCGAGTTTGTTGCCGCAAGAATTATCGAAATCGGAATTACGACGAGGAAGTTACGGATATTCGAAGTTTGCCAAAAAGTGAATTATGGGGTTTCTATTTTGGGAAAGTGTATATATGTGGGTTTCCCCTTTGGGAAAGTCAAAGATGAGTTATTATTGTTGACTGGAGTTGACTTGGTCAACTCGGCCTTTGGTGGGGTGGCGCAACGCCGTACGGCTCGCCGGCGGTGGTCCTTCATCCGGCCACCTCTGAGCCCAACTCCGGTCCCAAACGACTCGCCCCGGCCTCCTCGTCCCATCCCCGGCCACCATCCATGGCAAGACTCGCCGGAGGAGGAGATAAATCCGGCCAAAGTTCAAGGTTTGGGTGTTCTCTCATCACCATCCCGCACTTCCTCCTCTCATTTTTGCCTCCAAGGTTTGGGTGATTCTCTAGAGTTTGAAGAAGTGGAAAGTAATCTCTATTCTCCTTGGCTTCGTTGAGTCCTAGAGGTTACTCTTTCCTCCTCTTGAAGTGTTGGATGCAAGCTTAAGTCAAGGAGTGGAGTTAAAAATTGAAGTGTTTTTGGTAAAGCTTACTAGTTTGGTGGAACTTAGCTTGGGGACCCTTTGGTTATTTCTCACTCTTTTAGCTTCTAAACTTGTATCTAAACGCTATTGTATATATGAGTTTTACGTAACTTTCGTATGAAAGGCTAGAAGTCAAACCCTAGTCACTTAATATAGAACAAATTATGTTTTGGTTTATGATACGAGTATGTTTTGTGTTTGACATAATTCTATTGGATGAGTTTGATATGTTATGTTATATGTTTGTGGCTTATTATCTGTTTAAGTTTCATATATGTTCCCTTATGAATGTTGTGACCTTGACTAAATCTTAATGAGTGTAAAGAACTAGAAAATGGAACTTAGATGAAATAGTGATGAGCATGTAACATGACTTAGGTTTGAATCCAAAAGGTTGAGCTTTTAGGTTTGGTTTCCTAGGGCTTATAGCATGAGTAGAAGCCTCTATGAGCTCTAAAAGACTCTTGGAATTTTAGTCAAGCTTACGTTGATCTAAAATACTTTGTTTCTAATGGTTGAACCTTCTACTTTGTACTCCAAAAGATGCGGACCAGGAGAGTCCTTAAGAACCTACTTCTAAGTCCTTCAAAAGAGGCTTGGAAAGGAAAAACATTCCACAACACTAGCATGTATGACTCATTGAACTTATTACGCTTGAAAAATATTTAGGGGTTAGTACCAAAAGTCTAGTCCCTAATTTTGGTGTGCTTTGTGCTTTGTGGATATACCAAAACATTCTAGAATCTCAAAAGGCCTAGGAGTTTCAGCCTGTAACCAAACGTGACCCAAAAGGCACAGTTTGGACAATGAAATGATTTGTTCTTACGATCCAAAAGACATGTGAGTATGTAAATTAGACTTAACAACTCATCATCATAAATTGGACAGTTTTTATGCATCAAGTTGGTTAGTGGTGATATCTCTAGTCGGCCATTTCTTTATCTTGCATTTGAGTCTTAATTAGTTGTTATTTTTGCTTAGTTAAATCAATCATTTGATCTTAATCAAACCATCCTTGCGATACTAAGTTTGCAAAGGGCTTAGTGGCGTAAGATTCACCTTTGCTTTATGTTTGTGTTTTAGTGTCGTATTGTGTGTTTATCTATGCTGTAATCCAAAGAACTTAATCAAATCAAACTAGGGAATTATGATGGTCAATCCTCGTGGATTCCACACTGAACTTCCTTTATCTATACCAAAACTTGAAACCATATAGTTTAATGAGATTACAACCTCATCTTAGCCAATTTTATAGCTAGTTCAGTTTAAGGGGAACTGATTTTTTCTAACAAGTTTTTGGTGTCGTTGCCGGGAAATGATTTCATCTTGATGTCTTAGCTTCGATTAGCCTTTGATTGCAGAATATCTGGACATTCGTGTGACATTTGTTTGTTAGCTTTGTATTTTTGTTTATTTCTCCAAATGGAACTTTTTGTCTAGGATCTCTTGAATGCTTTGGTGGATTGCTTGAGTGTGAACTTGTACTATTTTGAGTTTTTGATGCCTTTACAGGAAATTTCATTTGACCCGTCGAAAATTTTATGCTTTTTAGTGCTTGATTTGATGCTTGTATACTTGCTTGAAGTTATCTATATTCTTGAGAGCATATCTAGATTAGTGTATTATTTGTGGGCGCAATCAGTATATCAGATTACATATGTCTACATCCGAGAGTTCTTAGGGTCTCCATTGCACATGTGACCACTACGCCATATACCGTTTCTGTTTATCGCTTTGAGCATTCATGATTGCATATCTAAAGTAGTGTCTTAGAGTCTTATATTCCAAGTATTGTTGGTGACTCATTGTTGTACGGCACTACAATCTTTGCGCATTTAACATTGTAGTTTAGTTTTTGTTTGTTTGACTAGCCTGAATCATGGATGGATGGTATAATGGTTGGAAAAATTCAAGTGGTTATGGGCAACAAGATCCATACAGTGGAGGCTACCAAGATTAGACTTATCAAGCCAAGGGCCCGATGTTATCTTATGTTAAAACTGTATGTGGTTCTTAATTGTATTCACCTTTTAAGTGCAACTTGAGATTTGAGTACCCGAAATATATTCAAGAGTATGAGTAAAACATGAGGATGCATCAAGTACATTAAGTATATCTTTAAGAAGAAGCCCCTAGTTCAAATTTGGAAGCACTCCTTCACACCTACCTAGCCCGGCGAGATGAACACTTTGCATAACATAGACAATTGATGGAAGCCCATCCACCTCTAGAAGAAAGCTTGGAGGAAATTATTTCCAACCTCCTTGCTAAGAAGATTCTCATCAAGTTTCTTTACAATCTTTTCAATTGTCTCTTCAATGTTTTCAAGAGGAATCTCAAAGTGTCTAAGAAGAAATTCAAAGGGACATCCATAGATTGGACGCTCAAGTGAGTGTATTAGTCGAGAGAATACATGAGTATATTCAAGAAGAAGCAGTACCTTAAGAGCCTTCTATCAACCATGAAGCTTTGGTGGCAACCTCCCAAGGAACCAAGTATGATGACTCCTCATCCGATGAAGAAGAGCCATCTTGGGTGGAACCTTGTCAAGATTATTCCTCATCCGATGAAGAAGAGCCATCTAGGGTGGAACCTTGTCACGGTCATTTCTCATCCGATGAAGAAGAACCAAACTTGGATGGGAGCTTGTCAAGATGCCATAAGTGAAGAGTCTTAGATTGTTGAGGAGGAAGTACTTCCGGATTCGTCTCAAAGAGAAACTGTGGGCTTCTTTGAAGAATTAAGGAAAAAGCTAGCTAAAAGGATGCCCAAAGTGAAGAGAATGTGTTCAAACCAACCATTGAAGACCAAGTTGAAGAAGCACCACCATTTCTTACCCCATGACTAAAAGAGTACCACCAAAAACTCCTCATGGATCAAGTTATGACCATCATGATAAGATTGAGGCCAAGGCATTATTGCCTCTTAATCCTCCATTTAGTGACCAATGCTTCTATGAAGAAGTCAAGGAATGGAAAGGGAGCCATGTTAGTGGCTCTCCACCATGTTTTGAGATGCGACAACCACATACTCCCTTCCCAAGCATCAATTCTACACCAACATTGAAGGAAGATTTTAGAAGGCTACTTTGAAAACCAATTTGAGAAGAAGAGGAAGATATCAAGTAGATATCCATTCTGGTCAATCGATGGAAAATGCATGGATGACTTCAATGTTAGTCTCTACGACAAGTCAAGAAGCCCTCTAGCTCCAAGAAGCCTTCTAACTCCAAGTAGTAGAGTGACACTCCTCAAGAAGTATCCACCATAAGAAGGTGGAGCTACAAACCATGTTTACGTTCTTACACTAACACTCGTGATGTCTGGACACCATTACAATGCTAGAAGAATAAGTGTAAGGTTGGGGGAAGCCTTGAGCATGAAGAATGGAGCATAGAGGTCAAGATTTGGAGAGGAAAATTCTGGAAATTTTTGACGGGTCGAAAAACCCCATAACTCCACCACATAATTTCTATCGGAAACCGTTGCTGACGGCGAAGAGCAAATTTGATTTCCGTCGAAAATCAACTTGCAAGCATCAATTTTTCAACACCTATACAATCAATAAACAAAACCTATTCGAATCATACCTAACTCATCGTTGGAGACCTAGCGGGCAACGGCGACAAAATACACCTGAAACCCTAAAATTAAATCTCATCGAAACTCTTAACTCAGGCCTTAAAACCTTCAATCAAGGACGAAAAAAGGTAAGGGAGATCGACTGTGTCAAACTCGACCGATATTACGGCCGAAGGTGGCCAGACGGCATCGCACCCTGGCTGACTTCCACACCGAACAAATGTCACTTTCCCTTTCCTCGGGAGAGAAGGTTGACTTTGGTCAACCTAGACTGACTTTCCAAAATAGAAAAGTCCTATTTATACCCGTCTATTTACGAAAATGTAATTTCTGCAAACTTCTAATAATCGTAACTTTGTTTTCGACATTTCTTGTGTTTACAAACTTATCTCGACAAATTCTACAACTTCTAGACGAATTCAATTGATAAAATCAATATACGAAAAAGTCAACCGTAGATCACACAATCCTTACTATCAGTAAATATTATTTATCGTGCTCGCTAAATCGAATAAAAATATCACTAAATACAAGTAATTATATAAAATATTCGATATATCACAGGTTTAGAAATAGCTTGCTTCTTGAGCAATTCAAGCAAGGATTTTTCCATATGAAAAGACAAGAAAAAAATAACATTTAGTTCTAGGTTAGGATATATAATTTAAATTTTATGTAGGTCGATCGATCACTAGGAACTTTCTTCCTAGATTAATTCTCCACTATAGGATTCTTTAATCTCTATAATTAAAGAAATCACAAAGACGGGGGAGGGGGCAGGCAAAGAGACAACTTTTTCACATGAAAAACTTACTTTGCAAATCAGGATGAACACACAATAGGGGAATCTTCTGCTTTGCCTCAGGGAACATGCGGCTTCGGTGATGGACGACCATCGGTAGTGCAGCAGTCAAGGAGGAGGATTTCGGTGATGAGATTGTTCTGAATTTTCATATTCCTTGGTTGGAGAATGAGCATTTGAACAATTTAGGCAAGTATGGGGCTTTCAAATTTGCCACTCCCCTTCAACTTTGATGAAGACAACAAGTGAACAAACATGTAGAAAATATGTAATACTCTAGTGTATAATTATAGTTTGCGTAGAGATTGAAGATTTGTAAGCACAATATTGAAATTAATGTTCATATGGTAGATTTGTGAATCATGTACTGTTTATCTAGTCAAAAGAAAGCAAAGAGGATAATCACCATATTAAAAAAACCATTTGTCTAAATCAAATTCATATGACACACACTAATGTATAAAAGACTTTCGTCTGAGAAACATTCAGATGACGCATAATATGAAAGAAAGAATAACGTCTGTGAAAAGACCCAACACCGATTTAGTTACTTAACTGGAATGGAACCCCTTCTGAAAACACAAACTTGTAAAAAACCATAGGAATTTCGGCAGAGTTTCACTATAACGTGGAATTACCATTAACCTGCACCCAAAAAAAAACACACTTCAACCTATGCCACAAAAGCCAAACTGTGAGCACCAATCACATCCGGATTTCTCAATATCATAACAATAATGTAAAGTAATAAGCAAAACTGTACTTTACAGAAATCCGGGAAAAATCATATGAAAGTATAACATTAGAGTAATCAGAGCGATCTCTAGTGTATATATACATAAATATACAACAGTAGGCTAAACAAGAAACCTACTGAAAAAGAAAGGTAGCTCGAACATTAAGTCTCCGGCTGCGACGTGTGACACCAGAATCCGAACTGCAAACTGGGCACGGAAACCGAAAAGCCCAGGGGAAAGGCAAATAAAATCGTTAGAGTGAGTGGACGAAACTAATCATATGTCTTTCACCATTTATATAATATAAAAACAATGCAAGTTCTTAAAATAAATAGAGGTGTCAGGCGAATCTCTCAAGCCCGACGGTGATAGACTAGGCGAATCTCTCAAGCCTAGTGGACACATCAGGGGAATCTCTCAACCCTGGAACTGGACTACCGGTGATCAGCCGAGTAGCCAATGCATCGATGCTAAATAAATGCCATCACCATAAAATATAAAACAATACCTTCAAAACAATAAATAATCTCAATACTGTACTGGAAATAAATACTGAAATCAAGAACTCGCTACGACAGTGTAAATATATGTCCACTCACAGATAGCACAGCGCGCAAACGGGCTAATCACGAGATCCGACCGAAGATCCCTCGCCCAACGTACGATCTCGATCCCCTGAATAATCACAAAATATAACTGATCGAAATCACAATTCATTACACTGTACCACACCTCAGAAACCAACCATTTCCGGAAACATATAACTCGGATACAAAATAATTGACGAAAACCCTCAAATTCTCCACATAAACCCTCGACTTAAAATCCAGTATCCAAATCAACTCGAAAACTTCAAGGCGATGATCGGGACGCGATTACGAGTAAAATGACATAAAACTTGTAAAAATCTAAAAAGTCAACGCCTCGCCGGAGTTCCGCCGCTGCCGCCGTCACTGGAGGAATTTCACGGCGACTAAGACCCCAAAATGTTCTTCTCCTCAAGCCAAGCCTTTCTCTCCAAAGGATCACCACCGTCCAGCCATCACCATGCCGGAAATTAGCTCGAAAGTCTCAAAATTTCAAATCGGCCGAAAAAACTTCTCCGGCGAAATCCTCCACCGTGATGCCACCTCGTCCTCCCATCTTCAAGGGACTTCATCCCAACCACAAACAACCGTTTCCACCTAAAATCCCCCTCGAAAAGTCGCCGAAAAATACACCACCATTAAACCCGATTCTGGCGAGTTTCAAGCTCAAAATTGAACAAGCAAACCACCACCAAAACAACCCATATATACATCAATGGAAAGCCCAAAGAAAGAGCTTCAAAACCTTACCTTCCTTTCCGACAATCGCGCCGTATTCTGGCGACCCTCTCGGCGGCGAGTCGTGACTCACTAAGTCAGCCAGGGGTTGACTCGGTCAACTCGGTCCAGAAAAGTCAACTCGGTCAAACAACTCATTTCCGCACTTTTTTGACAATTTTACGACTATTCGGTTATTTATACATCGCGACTCGGCTCTATCCACAATTCGGATAACTCAAACTCGAACGGATAAACACGACTAACTCGACGATAATTTCAAATATTCATTTTATATTCTTCGATTATCCAAAAAATCCTCGGAAAGTTCACACGAACTCGAAATCAAATTCTCTACATTTTCCACGAACAAACCCAAATCAAATTCGTGACCGATAATTAAGTCGTGAACCAAACCACCAATTCAGTTAATTACGATAAATCTCAATTACTCGCAAAACTCGCGGATTAAGCCGATTACTATACCAATTCCGGTTCGGGTCGTCACAGTCTAAGAAGCAATAAGACGACACTCGCTTTGACAAATTAATCAACGTCACAAGAAGCATTACATGATAGTTGACTGTCATTTTAGTACACGCCATCAGACACAAAAATGCTCACGCATGGATGACATCATTTGGCACCATGAATGTCATCCGTCATCTGAATACTATGAGTGTCATCCTTATGATCGGTATGTGACAGTCATTTTTGTGTCTTACGTGTCATCTGAGAGAGTTTTCAATTGATGATACTATGGTATATGACGGTCAGGATGCACATTAGATGACAGTCAAGAACCATCATCTGAAGCGTTTTGTGTACTAGTGCATTATATTGAAAATATTTCAACAAAAAAATCATTATAGCAGTATTAAATATTCGTTGAGCAAGGTGAACACCTGCACCATAACATCAAAGAAAGATGGTTGGAATGTATCTCTCAAGCTAGGATGCATAAAGTATATGAAATCTCTTATTCAAGCAACTCTACCTTCTTTATATCAATTGACCCAACAAATTCACAGTACCACATAATCAAAAGATAGCAACCCTTGGTCCCTTTGGAGATAGTCCTCTTAGTTTTTGTTTTTTTTTTCTTAGTTTTTGTTTTTGTTTTTTTGTTTTTGCACAAGAGGAACCAATCCAATAAAACCTGGCAAAAGCCAAGGACCTAAAACAAACAACAACTATAGATCGAGAGAGCTAAAACAAAGCAGAATAACAGTAGCACATAGCTCTACTGGTTCCTCAGAAAATCTGAGTTACATAACAAGAAACAAAATCTACGGTGGTTCAGGTACCCCATCATTTTCCAGCACCTTGATTAAAGAGGTTGGGGGTCTGCCGACCCAAGTTTGCACACCCTACCTCGAGTTTGTAAGCTTCACGGCTGCATCAGCAGCACAGTTTGCTTCTCTTCGGATCCAACTCCATGACACCTTATTAAGGTATCCCATGAGCTTATGGAACTCTTGTATGAAAGGATAAATCCTCCAGTTAACTTTATCCACATCCTTATTCATGTCTACCACCAGCTCATTTAAGTCACACACGATATGAATGATAGAAATGTTGTGTAGAATACAAAGCTTCAGCCCTTCCACTAAAGCTATAACTTCCACCTCAAGCGGAGAGTCTGCCTCAACTACCATAGCCATCCATGCCACACACCTACCCTCACTGTTTATGGAAACCATGCCCACCCCACCAGTCCCAAACACCGAATCAAAGGCACCATTAATGTTAAGCTTAATACACAAACCAATGGGAGGCTTCTAGACAGTAACCTGCTCCGGGACGGCAACATTCAACCCCACAACAACCCTTTTAGCATCTCTAAGCTCCAAATCAAGCATATAAGCACCAGAAATCACACTTCCCAGATCCAGGGGACATCACTATAGACGTATGCACACCTAGCCTTCCAAATTCCCCCCATAATATTGAGAACGACCGGGATAATCTTCTCGTCATACACCTCCTTAGGCATACTATCAATCGTGCTCCAAATCCAAACATCAACAATTTTCACCCGCTGCTTATTGATCTGAAGGCCAACCGAGCTTCCGAACCACACTGTCTCAGTCCAAGGGAAAATCAACAAGAAATTCTTCACAGACTCACCAAACTCCCCACAAATCGGACACAAGGGACTTTGAACAATCTTCTTCTTGTACAAATTCAAGAAACAAGGGATTTCCTACTTTACGGTTTTCAAAATAAAATGTTAAAGGAATATATGTGGCCCACCAAATTGTCTTCCAGATACCCTTATTCACAACAAAAGAGCTAGAAGCTCCCGAGTGGGTGGTTTTGGGGTCGAAAACACTTTTATAACCAGAACTAACAGTATAACTGCCACTTTTCACCACTGGCCAAATAATTCTATCAGGGATCTCCTTATCTCCTCTTTTTATCTTCTTTAAAGACACAACCTCCTCCACCGGAATAAAAGGAATGATATGCTCAATGTTCTAGCCCCCATTCTTAACATCAGAAATTTCTTTTGTTAATAATGGAGTGAACCTATTTGAAGTAGATATAAGGTGTATCTTACCATCCAAAGTATTAGGCAACCACATATCTCTCCAAACGCTAACCAAAGAGCCGTCATTGATATGCCATCTAGCATTCTCCTCGATGATACTTCTACCCACCAACATTATACTCCATACCCAAGAGGCCCTCGATCCCTTCAAAGCCGATAGGAATGGTCGATCATGAAAATACCTAGCCTTGAGGACCTTCACCCATAACGCCTCCGAATTTCTCAAAATTCTCCAAGAGAGCTTAACAAGGAGAGCAATATTAAAGCTTTCAAGATCCTTGAAGCCTAAACCCCCCATCCCTCTTAGAGAGGAAGAGACTCTTCCAAGCAATCCAATGCATCTTGTCCCCTTCTTCTCTTTGACCCCACTAGAAAGAAGAGATATCCGAGTTTAAGGAACGACAAAGAGACACCGAGAGCTTGAAACACGTCATAGGGTAAGCAGCAATCGTCGTCGCCACAGCCTTGATAAGCACTTCCTTCCACACTTCAAAAAGATACTCGACACACCTCCAACCTTTGCTTTACCCTTTCTCTAACATAGGAAAGAGCCACCTTTTTTGAACTCCCCCAATGAGTTGGAAGGCCGAGATAAGTACCAGGGGAGCCCGAAGGCACCACACCCAAAATCGTGGCAATGCTACTCCTAACTTCCCCCAAAGTGTTAAGGGAGAAGAAAAGAATCATGATTAATCCCATGTCCAGACGCTACACCTACCTAAGAATATGCATAAAAACCTCACTGTTCTTCACAGAGGCTTTAAGGAAGAACAAGGAGTCATCAGCAAAAAATACATGAGAAACACCAGGATAATACTTACTAAGCTTAATCCCGATCAATTTGTTTTTGTGGACTTCCCTTGATAAGTTTAAAGAAAGCATTTCACACACAATTGAGAATAGGTAGGGAGAGAGGGGATCTCCTTGTCTAAGCCCACGAGTAAGAATAAAAGTTTTGCCCACCTTCCCATTGATTTGGATAGAGAAGGAAACTGACCTCACGCACTTCATAACCCACTCAACCCAAACCGGGTGAAAACCCATCTTCGACACGACTGCCTCAAGGATGTCCCAATCCACCCTATCATAGGCTTTGATCATGTCCATCTTGAGCCCCAACTCAAACTTCTTTGTTTTCTTCTTAAGCCGAAAGTAATGGAAGGCTTCATGAGCAAGAATGATGCTATCCTGAATTTGCCGACCCGGCACAAAAGCATTCTACTGTTCCGAGATGATCCAAGGCAGGATGACTTTGAGACGATTCGCCAGCACCTTAGATAATATCTTGTATGCACTATTGCATAAACTAATTGGTCAAAATTGACACACCAGCGCTGGTTTCACCACCTTAGGAATTAAGGCACAAACCGTCTTTTTTAGGTAGCGAACCAAAGAATTTGGAGAATTGAAAAAACAAGCAACTTCCTGGATCGAAGATTTCAGTCTCCCAAAATTTATCATAAAAAGGTCCCTAAAACTCATTCGGGCCAGGAGTCTTCCAAACATTAAGCTGAGCCACCGCCACTCTAATCTCCTCATCAGTAAACAAAGAGATAAGCCTCAAGTTTTGTAACTCAAAGATGACCCCAATCACCCCCTCAAGAGCACCATCAAGGTTCCTACTACCACTAGAAGTGAAGAGATCCTTAACAAATAGTTTAAACTGGTCTCTAATGTCGGCCTCAGTAGTACAAAACTCTTCATTTTCCAAAGCTATTCTGGAGATGTGGTTCTGACTTCTCCTAATGATGGTGGATAAATGAAAGAATTTTGTGTTGCGGTCACCACTAGTCAACCAAGTCACTCTCTATCTCTCTCTGCTTCTAATAAGAAGCCTCAGCACCCCATAACATCTCCAACTGGAATAAGGTAGAGCACTCCTCTTTCCTATTCATGATATCCACAAATTGAATAACATTAAGAGTCTTAGATAATGAAGCAATGGCAATCCTGTTATTAGGAAACTTCTTCTTTTTCCAGCTTAACAAGGCACCTTGACAACTCCTCAGCTTATAGCACAGGGATGAGAATGGGTTAGGGCCTGCAATAATATTTCAAGCATTAGAAACAATATCAATACACTCTGAATCTTCCTGCCATGAAGCTTCCACCTTAAAACTCAAGTTACCCTTAGATCGAACATGTGACAAAAAAATCACCATCGGACAGTGATCAGAACCAATTCTTGTCACATTGCACACCATATAATTTGGCCACTTTACCAGCCACGCACTATTAACCACGGCTCTATCCAACCACTCTCGGATAACCTCAACCCCATCTCTTAAATTATCCCCAGTGTAATGATGACCTTCAAACCCCAAATCAAATAGCATGTTGTTATTCATAAATTCCAGATAAAACTAGGATGATTCCACACACTAGATGTGTCCCCCACCTTCTCCTTACCAGACAAATAATCATTAAAGTCACCAATGCAGATCTACGGAATACTGCTATCCGAAAGAGCCAGATGCTTCACAAAATCCCAAAACTCTCTCTTCAAAGCTCTATAGGGAGTAGCATAAAACCACGTAGCACGATACGATTAATCGTCGGCAACATTAGTAATAATAGAGTCAATGTAATGACTACACTTAAAAACAACCTTCACCCTCACTGTCGGCTTCCACTAAAGAACCAAACCTCCTGCCCCCTTTATAGGCTCAACAGTAGTACCTTTTAAAAAAACCCAATTGTCTCCTAACTCTATCAGTACAAAACTTGGATTGCTTCGTCTCACACAAGAAAAGCACATCAAGATCATTTCTACGTGTGATCTCACCCAAATACTGGATTGCCAAGAGCTGTCTCATTCCTTGATAATTTCAGGCAAAGAGTACTTATTTAGGACTTGTGGCTGAATTGGCTAGCCACCACAGCCTAGGAGAAGGGATTGCCTCTCCTCAAATTTTCCCTCATAATTACTATCACATCCATCATCACCTTCGACCATACCTGCCACCGGTTGATAGCCCACTGTAACATCCAACTCTTTCTGATCTCCACTTGGTTCTAGACTTGGCTCACGGTTGAGATCCAAACCACTCCGCCTCATTCGATAAACTTTTAGAGGAGAAGTCTGAGTTCTCCTAGTAGAGATAGTAGCATCAACTTCCCCCACAATCAAATTACCCACTCTAACAGGCAACCTTCGAGTCATAATCACTTCCTGAACCACATACTCGGTTGCCATCTGAAAGGACCCAACCTCGACTCAGTTACCTAAACCGGAATCGAACCCCTTCTGAAAACGAGAACCAACAAAAACCAATAAAATTTCGGCAGTGTTTCGTTACTAACGTGGAATTGCATAAACCTGCACCCTGAAAATAACACTTCGTCCTATGCCACAAAAGCCAAACCGTGGGCACCAATCCCATCTGTATTTCTCAATATCAGAACAATATCAAATAACAGAAAACATATCTGTATAATATAATATATCCGAGAAAATCCGTATAAAACATGTATTATAATGTATCAGAGCGACCTCTAATGTAAATATATACAATATATACATCAGTAGGCGAAACAAGAACCTACTGGAAAACACAGATAGCTCGGATCACTAGCCTCCCACCACGACGTGCAACACCAGAACCTGAACTGCAAACTGGGCACGGAAACCGAAAACCTCAGGGGAAAGACATGAAAACTGTTAAAATGAGTGGACAAAAAGATAATTGTCTTTCGCCAATGAATATATATGTTATAAAAACATATGCGAGTCCAAATGCATAAATAATTAAATAGTACACGAGGGAGACTCTAACTCCTCACGCGTACAGAGCATGCATAAAAATCTCACAGGGTCACTCGTGGACACATCCATGCTAGTACAGTCAGAATCACGGGGTCCCTAGCCCGCACGTGACTCTAGCCAGAAAGGGCATCAGGTCAAAGGTCTGTCTCCCCCCGGTAAAGACCTCGGGTCAGGAGTCACAGCCTCCCCTGGTAAACATTCTCGGGGATCAGCCGGGATGCAAGTGTATCGATACAACAACATATATAACGACTGTACTCTGTGTAAAACAAATCATAAATAGTTCGATGCAAATGCATGAAACAATATATAAGTGTATATACGTAATATATATACTAGTATAGGCATAATCGTATAACACATGCTCATGTAAATCGAAATCTCGTATGCATGCTCAAGTTCGTAAAACGTGTATAAAGACTCGCAATCAATCTGTGTAAAGAAATTGTCCACTCACAGGTGAGCAAAACGCGCACTCGCGCTAATCTCGTGGTCCGGCGGAAGATCCCTCGCCCGAAACACGATCTCGATCTCGATCCCCTGAATATTCATAAAACACAACTGATCAAAAACATAACCCACAACTCTGTACTTAACCACGGAAACCAACCGTTCCCGGAAATATACAATGCAGTACAAAATGGTGAACGGAATTCCCGAAATCTCCACTCATAACCCTCGATTGAAAATCCGCTACCCAAATCAATCCGAAAACCTCTGGACGATACTCAGGGCGCGATTACGAGAAAAACGACAATAAAAACGTCGAAAACCAAAATGTCAACTCCTCGCCGGAGCACCGCCGTTGACCGCCGCCGCCGCCGCGCCATCAACGGTGACTTCCTCCGGCGAGGAAGCTCCAGAAATGAAGCTCACCTCAAGCCCATCATCTTCTTCAACTGCCACAAGCCTCGATTCTCAATGGAACCACTCCAATTACAGCTCCAAAATCCAAACGGAAAAACTCTCCAGCAACCCAATCGAGTTCCAACCAAACCTCAACCAAACCTCAATTAAAGCACATAGGTAGCATCCCAAGGCCAAGGGGAGTCGAACCCCCCTAACCACCACCACCGTGGCTCACCGGAGAACGGCAATCATTACCGGCGAAATTTCCTAAACCGACCCGATTCGAACCCAAGCATAACCTTAACAATTTCCACAAAATCAAGGATCAAACCACTCGAAATCACAAGGGCCAATAAGCCATCGCTCGCCCACCTTACTCCAACACAACGGAGTGCGACACTACTTCCCGTACAGGGCCTCGTACGGTGCCATCTCAATACTGGCCCGATAGCTGTTGTTGTAGGCGAACTCAATCAAATGTAGTTGCTGGTCCCAATTCCAGCGGAACTGCAACACACAAGACCGCAAAATATCCTCTAGTGTCTGTATAGTCCGCTCGGACTGCCCATCAGTCTGAGGATGAAAAGCTGTACTAAATCGCAAATTCGTACCCAAGGCTCGCTGCAACGCCTGCCAAAACTCAGATATGAACTGACTATCTTGGTCAGAAACAATCGACACATGCACACCATGCAAGCGAACAATCTCAGATAAGTATAACTTGGCCAATCTGCCCACTGATATCTTCCCCGGAAGTGCAAGAAAGTGACTGGATTTCGTCAGTCGATCCACAATAACCCAAATGCCAGTGTTGCCAGCCGAAGTACGCGGCAAATGATAGACGAAATCCATCGTAATGTGCTCCCACTTCGAAACTGGAATCTCAAGTGGCTGTAGTTTCCCTGCAGGTTTCTGCCTCTCCGCCTTAACCTGCTGGCAAATCAAACATCGACTCACGTACGCGGCAACCTCCCGCTTCATGTTGCGCCACCAGTAATACGCTCGAAGTGTACGAAACATCTTCGTACCTCCGGGATGCATCGCATACGCTGAGCTATGGGCCTCATCCAGAATCTCCTTCTTCAGGCTCTCGTATCTGGGCACACATAACCTGCCTCTGAACAACAACGTACCATCGTCGCTCAATCGGAACTCTGTAGGTACACCATTCCGTATCATGGTCTTCTTGCCCAACAAGTAGGAATCTGAATCCTGAGCCTCTCGTACCTGATCAACCAATACGGGTCGAACCTGAAAACTGGCCAACAAAGCTCCCTCATCATCATACCCGAACTCGGCACCCGTAGCCCGAAGCTCGGCTAACATCGACACTCTGGACACGCACACATGAAACAACGAAGCTCCAGATTTTCGGCTAAGTGCATCAGCTACAACATTGGCCTTCCCTGGATGGTACTCGAACGTACAATCATAGTCGTTGATCAACTCCATCCATCGGCGCTGTCTCATGTTCAGGTCCGGCTGTGTCTGCAAGTAGGTAAGACTTTTGTGGTCGGTGTAGATCTTACACTGAGCTCCATACAGGTAATGTCTCCTACTCTTCAACGCTAACACGATGGCGGCTAACTCCAAATCATACGTCGGATAGTTGACCTCATGTGGTTTCAGCTGCCTGGAACCGTAGGCCACAACTCTACCATGTTGCATCAACACATAGCCAAGCCCCAACTTCGACGCATCGCTGTACACTACGAACTCACCACTGTCGTCTGGCAATGTCAGAACCGGTGCAGTAGTTAATCTCTCCTTCAGGAGCAAATAACTCTCTTCGCACGCATCAGACCACTCAAACTTGATGCCCTTCTTCGTCAATCTGGTCAATGGTGTAGCAATCCGAGAGAAGTCCTGCACAAACCGTCGGTAATAGCCTGCTAAACCCAAGAAACTCCGGATCTCTGGTACAGTAGTAGGTCTACTCCAGTTCAGCACGGCCTCGATCTTGTCAGGATCAACACTGATTCCCTCAGCCGAAATCACGTGGCCCAGAAACTTCACACTATCCAACCAGAACTCCCACTTGCTAAACTTCTCGAACAACTGATGGTCTCGCAAAGTCCGCAACACCGCTCGCAAATGCTTCTTGTGCTGGCCCACACTCCTGGAATAGATCAAAATATCGTCAATGAACACAATCACGAACTTGTCCAGGAACCGTCTGAACACCCGATTCATCAAGTCCATGAAAGCTGCGGGGCGTTGGTCAACCCAAACGGCATAACCAGAAACTCGTAATGCCTATACCGCGACCTGAAAGCTGTCCTGGCCACATCAGAGTCTCGGATCCTCAACTGGTGATATCCGGATCGAAGATCAATCTTCGAAAAGACTGATGCTCCCTTGAGCTGATCGAACAAATCATCAATTCGCGGCAACGGATACTTGTTCTTCATTGTAACCTGATTCAGCTTCCGATAGTCAATACACAACCTCATTGACCCATCCTTCTTTCGTACAAACAAAATCGGAGCACCCCATGGAGAAACACTCGGTCTAATGAAACCCTTCTCCAACAACTCCTGGAGCTGAACCTGTAACTCCTTCAACTCTGCGAGTGCCATACGATATGGTGTCTGTGAAATCGGTCCTGTATCCAGCAACAACTCAATAGTAAATTCAATCTCCCGCATAGGAGGTATACCAGGTAACTCCGCTGGAAACACATCCGGAAGCTCAGAAACTACCTTGATACTACCAAGCTCTGGCACAGCTACTGAAGTGTCCACAACATGGGCTAAATAGGCAACACAACCCTTTTTCATCAACCGATCCGCCCTCATCGCGGAAATCAAACACGGTACTGAAGTATTCTTCTCGCCACGGAACAGTATCTCGGGTAACCCTGGTCGTCGAAACGCGACCTCCTTCTTGTGACAATCAAACATGGCCCAATGCGTCTCCAAGAAGTTCATACCCAAGATCAGATCAAAATCAACAATATCGAGCAACAACAAATCTGCGGCTAAACCATGGCCACCAATAAACACCTCACAATCTCTATAAACCCAACCGATACTCATAATCTCCCTTGACGGATACAACACTCTCCACAACCCCGGAAGTGGAGATGCAGGTACCGTAGCTAATGATGATAGTCTAAATGATATAAATGAATGTGTGGCACCTGGATCTAACAATGCAAGTACTGGAATACCAAAGACATGTAACGTACCGATAATGACCTCCGGTGAAGCTCTGCCCTCTCGAAGAGTCATGGCATGAACTCTCGCCTGTCTGGCTGGTCGTCCTCGCTGAGGCTGTCCCTGCTGTCTACCCTGGCCTGCAAACTGTGCTGGTCGAGCTCCTGAAGTGGCACCTCGCTCAGCTCCGGAACTCTGGGTCGCCTGTCCATCAGCACCATACGACTGAGGACACTCCCTCGAATAGTGACCCACCTGGCCACAACGATAACAAATGACAGGGCCCCGTTAACATGTACCAAGGTGATATCTGTTACAGAAACTACACAATGGATAGTTTCTCGAAACAGGAAATGTGCCACCGGTACGCCGAGGATAACTAAAACCGCCGGAACCCCCACTAGCCTGTGGTCGCTGCGGTCGATCTCTCCTCCATCTCTGCCTCGGCCTAGATACACTAGCTGGTGGTCGATAAGATCCACTGCCTGAGGATGAAGCTGAACCGGATGTATCAGAACTCTGACTCTTTGAAGGCCCCTGACTCGGTCCACCCTCCTCAAACCGTCTCGGTTGGTACCTCTGCTGCCTCTCCTGCTCAATATTCTCACCTCGGAGTGCTGCACTGACAAACTCATCAAAGTTGTTCCGAGGTATCGTAGTCAGAGTCTCCTTGATATTCAAGTTCAAACCCAGCTCAAACCTACGACACTTGGCTTCCTCAGTAGCCACCATATCACGCGCAAAACGAGATAAGCGGGTAAACCTGTCCCGGTACTCAAGTAAAGACAAACTGCCCTGCCTCAAGTTTGTAAACTCCTCATACTTGCGCTGCTGGGTAGCCTTATTAAAGTACCTCCGCATAAACAAATCACGGAACAAGGTCCACGGGGTATCAACTGGAACTCTGTCGGTACTAACCCACCAAAAGTATGCATCACCCTCAAGTAATCCGATTGCTGCCACTGTCATCTGCTCAGGGGTAAACTGCAGACGCTCACAAACATGTTCAACCTGAACCACCCAAGCCTCACATATCTCTGGATCAACTGAACCCGAAAACACAGTAGCACCAGTAGTACGAGCTTTGACCACAGGGTCAAAACGCTCTTCCAGACGCAGCACTCGCATCAGCAAGTCGCGCATCTGGCGATCCTCATCAGGATCCGCTTCCCAATCAACACGGGGACCATGTCGAGGAGGCATCCTACTGATACAAGACAAGCATTAGGTACAAGCAGAAAGAACGTAATCATGAAACCGCAGATATTTGAGAACACACAACACCCGAAGTATTGATGAGTACCGCTGGCCAGTCGGGTCATCACTCCAGTCATGCTGTACGAACTCAAATACCCTAAGCATCACAACTACATGAGTCTACAGAATCTGACAACCTAATGCTCTGATACCAAGCTGAAAGGACCTAACCCCAATTCAGTTACCTAAACTGGAATCGAACCCCTTCTAAAAACGAGAACCAACAAAAACCAATAAAATTTTGGCAGAGTTTCGTTACTAACGTTGAATTGCATAAACCTGCATCCTGAAAATAACACTTTGTCCTATGCCACAAAAGCCAAACCATGGGCACCAATCCCATCCAGATTTCTCAATATCAGAACAATATCAAATAACAGAAAACATATCTGTATAATATAATATATCCGAGAAAATCCGTATAAAACATGTATTAGAATGTATCAGAGCGACCTCTAATGTAAATATATACAATATATACATTAGTAGGCGAAACAAGAATCTACTGGAAAACAAAGATAGCTCGGATCACTAGCCTCCCACCACGACGTGCAACACCAGAACCTGAACTGCAAACTGGGCACCGAAACCGAAAAGCCTAGGGCAAAGACATGAAAACTGTTAGAGTGAGTGGACAAAAAGATAATTGTCTTTCGCCGATGAATATATATGTTATAAAAACATATGCGAGTCCAAATGCATAAATAATTAAATAGTACACGAGGGAGACTCTAACTCCTCACGCGTACAGAGCATGCATAAAAATCTCATGGGGTCACTCGTGGACACATCCATGCTAGTACAGTCAGAATCACGGGGTCCATAGCCCGCACGTGACTCTAGCCAGAAAGGGCCTCAGGTCAAAGGTCTGCCTCCCCCCGGTAAAGGCCTCGGGTCAGGAGTCACAGCCTCTCCCCTGGTAAACATCCTCGGGGATTAGCCGGGATGCAAGTGTATCGATACAACAACATATATAACGACTGTACTCTGTGTAAACCAAATCATAAATAGTTCGATGCAAATGCATGAAACAATATATAAGTGTATATACGTAATATATATACTAGTATAGGCATAATCGTATAGCACATGCTCATGTAAATCGAAATCTCGTATGCATGCTCAAGTTCGTAAAACGTGTATAAAGACTCGCAATCAATCTGTGTAAAGAAATTGTCCACTCACAGGTGAGCAAAACGCGCACTCGCACTAATCTCGTGGTCCGGCGGAAGATCCCTCGCCCGAAACATGATCACGATCTCGATCTCGATCTCGATCCCCTGAATATTCATAAAACACAACTGATCAAAAACATAACCCACAAATCTGTACTTAACCATGGAAACCAACCGTTCCCGGAAATATACAATGCAGTACAAAATGGTTTACGGAATTCTCGAAATCTCCACTCGTAACCCTCGACTGAAAATACGCTACCCAAATCAATCCAAAAACCTCTGGACGATACTCAGGGCGCAATTACGAGAAAAACGACATTAAAAACGTCGAAAACCAAAAAGTCAACTCCTCGCCGGAGCACCGCCGTTGACCGCCGCCGCCGCGCCGTCAACGGTGACTTTCTCCAGCGAGGAAGCTCCAGAAATGAAGCTCACCTCAAGCCCATCATCTTCTTCAACTGCCACAAGCCTCGATTCTCAATGGAACCACTCTAATTACAGCTCCAAAATCCAAACGGAAAAACTCTCCGGCAACCCAATCGGGTTCCAACCAAACCTCAACCAAACCTCAATTAAAGCACATAGGTAGCATCCCAAGGCCAAGGGGAGTCGAACCCCCCTAACCACCACCACCGTGGCTCGCCGGAGAACGGCAACCATTACCGGCGAAATTTCCTAAACCGACCCGATTCGAACCCAAGCATAACCTTAACAATTTCCACAAAATCAAGGATCAAACCACTCGAAATCACAAGGGGAAGCGAGCCTTACCCACAACAAGGTCAGAGGTGGCCGGAAAATGGACGTCGGACGTCGAAGCCAAAACGGGAAAGTTTTCCCCCACGGGTCAACGGTCAACCTGCTATTTTTGGAAAGTCAACTCTGGTCAACGTCAAACAGTGATTTTCGACGATTTTACGACTATTCCCGATATTTATACTCGCGCCTCGGGTCAACCGACGGTCCAAAATGAATAATCAAAACGATTCAGATAAACACGAAACAAACGGATAAACTCGTCGAAAACTGAAACTTCGAATAATCATATTATATTCCTCGATTATTGGAAAAATCATCCGGAACTGCCCTCGAACTCGAAATCATGTACTCTACAACTTCTGTGAAGAAACGTAATTCAAATTCTTGGCTAAAAATCAAGTCGTGAATCAAATCGGCAAACCACACAATTATCGACTAACCACAACTATACTCATTCTCGTGAATCGTGCCGACTACATTACGGATTCTGGTTCTGGTCATCACACCATCGCTCTGAACTTAGCCTCCCGAGAAGGACCCGACCACTCACAATCAGACGATAACCGCTTCAACTGGAAGGACTTGCATAGATATGAGATTTACATGTCATCCAATAGCAGGTTTGAAGTAGATTGATTCGATAAGATAGATTTGCTCAGACCAGGGGAAGAAACAGAAGAGGAAGAGATAGCAAGCTTCGCAGTCAACGAATAGATGACCATAGCATGCCTTGGCCAGAACACATAAGCCTGGTGTCGAAACTCTGTTCAATCCCATGGGCAGGACTGTTTACGCCTAAATCCAAAGAGCTTTGGGCCACCCCCTCATGGTCGTGTTTGGATGGGCAAACCATTCCCATATCCAAAGTCCCCATACTCCCCCCAACCAGCTCAAGCCAATAAAAGGGTACTACATCACCAAAATTGGCCAAAGAAGCTTGGTACTTTGAATTACAAGAAAAACCCCCCACTCTATAGGCTCTAGCTTTCCATCTTTTTCCCACTGGGTCCACATGCCCATGCCAAGCCCTCAGGTCATATCCCTCCAAATTTTCACTGGGCTTAAAATAAGAGCTAGGTCTTGTCCCATAGCCAGAGCTATGTCTACCTCTAAAGTTCCCAAAATTTGAATTAGCAAAAGTACCTGAGAGAGGAAGATCTTCGAAAATCCCTCCAGCCATCCCATCATGTTGTAAAGTGTAAGTCAAGTCAGCCCCTACTACCAAGGGAAGCTTGCCCTTACCCTTGCCGCCATTGTGTCCGAAAATAGGGAAAGAGCTGTTACCCGTCACCGGACTCGATGAATGCAACACCAAAGTGTTATCCACCTAGCTCCCCAAATGCTCCAACAAATACTTTCCATTATTGCACCGAAGCTCCCATCCCCTTCTTGTACTAGGGCACAAGATCTAGGCGTGGACTTTGCATGGATATCCTTCAAAATAGTCTAAAAATTGCGGATCAACCCCCACCACCTTTTTCCCTACATTCCATCCCAGACCCAGCCCCCAAGGACAAACTTGAAGCATTGGCATCTGTTCAAGAACACCCAAGCGTGCAGAATTCATATCCACATCAATACGATCATGACGATGAGAAGAGGCCGTAAGATCAGAAACCGGAAGATTCTCCACAATATCAACCCCAACCTTCACATTACCAGACGAAGACTCAGCAATACTTGAGTCCGTCAACTTGACATCTCTCATAGTAAAAGGGAGCTTACGAACAATGGATAAGTCTCTGGTTGGTGTTGATGGAAAAACCCACAGAATTTTACACGCCATACATGGCCCGTAATAGAGCCCCTCATCGCGCCTCTCCCTAGGGGACGAGGCAATCTTTCTTCGACAGCTATTGACAACATGCCCCAGACGGCCACAATTCCAACAGAAGCTCTCCATCCCCTCATAGCCATAAAGAATCCTTGTCTTGGATGACCCAACACCATTCCCAACCATGGCAAACACCCAAAACCCAGTAGGAAGAGGGTTACGAGCATTAACGTAAACCTGCACTCATAGATTGCCTCTGGCAACCGCATCATCTTCAGAAATATTCTTTGACTTCATAAACTCACCAAAATCCTCACCAATGATGGTAGCGTTCTTCTTAGTCATCTTACTCCTAGAAAGACCTCTGATTTGTACCCAGAATAAGACCTTGTGGTGAGGAGTGTCGTGAACAGACCAGTGAGGGTGCCAAGGCAAAACCGTGAAATGAAGGTTCTCCACCTTCCAAGGTCCATCATCCAGAACCCTAATTGTAGCATCTCGGTCCATCTTGATAGAAAACATGTTTTTCTTGAGAAAAGTTATCTCAAACTTGCAATATTTCCTCCAGGCACTATGTAGGGAACCCTTAATCGCACTAATATTGGGGACAGAATCAGCAATGATTGCCCCATTGGAGACAGTCCTCTTAGTACCACTAACAACACTTGTTGTATCAAGACATGACAATCATAAGACTTAAGATTCAGAATTTTATTATCCTCTAATGACACCTTACTAGTAAAATTTGAACAATATTCATCCAGACTTTTACAAAAGAATGGCTGACCTCTCGAACTTTGATAGTACATAAGTTGGTCTCTGTATTTTAACAATTTACTTTTTCCTTTATTTTTTACTTTTTTCTTTATTTTTTTTAAAATATTTAATTTTACTTTTCAACATTCATCCATCTTTTTAACAGTTTATTTTTTTCTTCAAGTTTTAATTAATCAATTTTTTACTTTTTAACAGTTATTCACTTTTTTTAAATGTTTTATTTTTTTGGAAAAATAGTTTAAAATGTCACTCAAGTATGACACATTATAAACGTTGCCCACTCATGTATGGCAAATATCACTTTGCTCACTATCAAATCTCACTTTTACTCACTTTGCTCTCTCCGGATTCTGCAAAATTTAGGATTTTGAATTCGAGTTATAATCGGTCAAAGAAACCTATTAGGCATTGTAGCTCTCTTCCTTGTGAGTCTTTTCATATCAAGGTCGAGCCTCAATTCAACCCGAGGAAGAAGAATCGAAAATTTGAAGTTTTGGGTGTTCTTGACTTCAAAGGTTAATTTAACCACTTCCATGATGAATTTGACTCAAGTGTAATTGAAAAAATTGTTGTGTTAATTTCACACAGATTGAGTTTTAATTCGCCAAAACTTGGAGTGACACTGCCAATTTCTCCGGTTCGGAGTTATCAAAATAAGTAAAAGTGTCATTCGATAATGAGCAAAATGATATTTGTCATACATGAGTAAGCAAAATTTAGAACGTGTCATACTTAAGTGATTATTTTAGCCATTTTTTACATTTTTTTACTTAAACTTTACGGAAAAAAAAAACTTTCTGCATAAACCCCACACATGAACCTTTTCTCTCTTTTTTCAGTTTTACCTTTGACTGAAATTTTGCTGTAAATAACTTTCTACAAAAATCTAAGCTCACTTGTTTACGAGAATTTGAGTACTTAAATCAATGAAAATTCATCCGGAAATACACCAATTATCCATCTTTTCTAATCTTTCAGCTTGCCTTCCTCTGTTTAAAATAATAAATACAATAGGGTGCAAAAAGTTTACCAGACAAATGTCTGAAAGCTCCACTCTAAATGCAATTTCATTACTCACTCACAACTTGATCTATTAATTAATTTCTGCTTTTCCAACAAGCTCGCAACTCCTTGACTGAACAAAGACTCCAAAACCAAAGATGCAATTGAAAACAAAGTGTAGACCACAAATTTATCCCAAATAAAACTCTAAGCAATCAAATTCATTCCCAAAATCCATACCACAGTTTAGTTCAGATATACGGAATATATAAACTGATCACTAGATAGCAAACTTCAAGTAGCATATATTCTCTATAACGATACACATCATATCCTATCTTACATTCTTATATGAAATATACAGTAAACATCACCAAACTTCAAAATTCCAACTAAATTTATTTCAAACGAAGAGAATCAAATTTATAACACAAACCATGAGAGAGAGAGAGAGAGAGAGTTTGCAAGATTTGAGTAATGGCAAATGGGACTTACAACCTTTGATTGGGGTTACATCTTGAACACTACAAATTTGAATTCTGGCTCATCCATGTAGCTTTCGCTTAATTCAAGCAGTAGTTCCATTTAACAACAAATGCTCTATCACTCAGCATTTCTCCTCATTTTCTTCTGTGCTTTGTCTTGCACCCGGTATCTCTCTCTTCGTTCTTCTCGCTGCCGCTTTCTTGACACCAGCTCATCTTTTGCTTTCTGTGCTTCAATTTGTTTCCTTTTGTTCTCATCCTTTATCTTGCGCTTCTTCACCTACAAGTGCAAAGTTAACTTAATTATTTTCCTATACACACCATTGAATATATTATATAATGGCATAAGAACAATAAAATCAGACAAGGTAAAAGTAAAAACAAAGAGCATTTACTCTAAGGTATAGAGATAAGGGGTGTCAGTTAGAAGACATGAGAAAGTATACTGTGAATATATTCTAAGGTGTAATTGCGATTGTGCAACAAGTTTAACCATCAGCTAAGTATAGAAGTAAGGGTTCAACACAACATTAGTCTAAATACCTTGTCAGTTTTGATTAACCGGAGATTCTGAAGCAGAGCATGGATTTTCCGTTCATGAGGCTCCCTCACAACAGCTCTTCTCTCTTCAAGAAGTGGCCTTTTTCTACTTGGTGTATCCTTAAGCTTTGATTTAAATGGAAGATTTGCTTGTAGTGATTTGGGAATCACCAATGGATTGAACTTCTTTTGCTTCCTCTCAATTGGCTTTCAAGCAATCAAACAGAGCAATTTAGTAAATTGAGCATAGCCAAAGAATTTTTACTGAAAGGAGGGTACCAATGCCAATGCATTATCAGCTTTACATGTCAGCTTAAATGCCATACCTTATATACTGAATCTTTGTTAACAGGAATAGGAATATTTTTTTCTCTCCTCAACTCGGCCACAGTTTTCATTCCTCGCCAGGTCAGATCACGGGGTTGGAGAGATGATGTTAATGGGTTGTAAAAGCAGGGAACATCAACTTGAGTCCAAGCACGCAAAAACACAATGTCACTCATCTTAATTTTGTCCTCGAATGTGCACCTAACAATTCCTTCTTTTAGTTCTCCCCCCTTTTTCTTTGGTTGATTACCGATTTCTTCTTTTGCAGCCTGTACAGATCATAAGAAAGGGTCATATATAGAGATGCATGGCACAATGCCGTGCAAATAAAAGGCCTGTATCTAGACCGGCACTCCACTATAACCAGCATTAGAGCACACAAGCATAGCAGTAACGCCAGTTAATGCAATGAAGACTAATTACAAATATGAGTACCAGTTAATAGCAATGCAACCAGCAAATTCACAAGATGGATCACTCAAGTGTGGTGAAATAGACACTCAACTTTTGAACCTATAATTTTGGTCACTCAAGTTTGGTTAAATGGACACTTTGGTCACTCAACTTCTGAAAGTATAACTTTGGTCACTCAATTTTATGGAATGAGAAGAGTGACCAAAGTTTTTACTTTTCAAAAATTGAGTTACCAAAGTGTCTATTTCGCCAAACTTGAGTGACCAAAGTTATAGTTTCAAAAATTAAGTGATTAAAGTGTATTTCGTTAAACTTGAGTGACCATTTTAAGTTTTTTGCCCGTGACTTTAGATGTATAGAAGGGCTGAATATACCTATTCAGAATGAACCGTACCTTTTTGACCTGCCCGCGGATGCCACTAACTGTTCGAACAGATGCACCTTCAAATCGAGCTATCTCGAGATCCGAGGTAAACATATCTTTTATAAGTGCTGTATTCTTGAATATCTTGCAAGGGTAACCAACTAGTTTGAGTTTCTTCACTATCCGAGAAGCATGGTTGAACTCAAGCACGACTGCGGTGGCTGTGATCCTAAATGTAGCCTGGGGTACAGAGTTATATTAATAATGTAGCCTGGGGCATAGAGTTATATTCAGAAAATAAGGATCAGTTGCATGGGGGATCAGGGGATCAATAAATCCAGTATTCGGACAACGAATAACAGCGACCGCAAGTGTCTCATATGTTTTCGTAGAAGTTTAGTTTGGTCACAGCAAAAACGTTATGCTATGAGCCAACCATCTACTTTTAGTTATCGTACAAGGATCATGTGTGCTCATTTAATATGAATGTCACCTATTGATTGATTATTTATTTCCGTATAAGAACATTATCTATTGATAGCATAAGATCAGAATTATGCTAAATTGTGGGGGTCCAGTATCATTAAATCAATAGCATTGTAATGCATATCTTCAGCCATTTAATCACTTAAAAAAAATCAAATTCAGTATGATAGGCTTTGTATACAAGAAGTTGTATATAAATCAAACAGAAGGTGATAGAAATGGAATTGAAACTAGAGCCAACCTGGTTGTTTGACAAATTCTGGAAAGCAACCACACCAGTATTAGGAGGGGCAAGAGGGCCCCAAAACATTGCAAGACAATGCATGTGTTCTGGAGTGTACTTAAGCATACGATGCCTTCCATTGCAATCTTCAATGGCATAAACAGGTATTGTTTGGTAACGCCTCCACCCAATAGATACTATGATGGGGTCGCTGGTCTTAAGTACTTTTTTATGCCAGCGATGCCGCTTTAACCTCGCCTGGTAAAACAGGGACAAAACAGTTTTAATCACGAAATTACAAAACAAGCTATTGGTAGCAAACAGAGCCTATTAAGAGACGTCAGCATGTTGTGAATTTTTAAGTTGCATGTCTTCTTGACTACAGCCCTTTTAACTATCATTAGGTATTTTAATTAAACTAGGTTTATCTATGTACTAAAAACCTTTTGATATGACGAATTGTTGAATGCCTCAAATTTATAAACATAGTAAGATTTTATCAATTCACAAGCTACCGATTCAATACCTCAAGCTGTATTATAACCCAGCTTTCATTAAACCACCTTTTTTAATGCCTCTAGTATAATGGAAAATCTCATTTACAAGGTTTCAACTAGTCATATCAAGCTTTATATTAGTACACTTGCATTCAGCAACATTGTGTAAGCTTTATATTACTCCACTGACATTTCAAACCCCAAAACAAAAGAAAAATGGGGTATGCACACACAGCTGAAAAGCTTGTGCACAACAATAAAACAAAGTTCAAATAAATACGTTGTGCTGTGCACTGACCTGCATGTATCCAGTATTTTCTTCTCCAAGACCAATTCCTCCAACCAAAATAGGATGGCAGGGATCAAAATATTCAACCATCTCATAAGGAACATTATGAACTTCCAACCGAAGGTAAGTCCCTGTCCTGTAACCCTCTATCTCTAATAGGGTGCTCTCATCAAGGTCATGGAGTTCGGCTATATTCATTTGTTTCCGAAGTTCAACCTCCTCCTTTAGCTAAAAAAATAAAATAAAATTTAAAATCAGTATATGCACCAAAAAATGTGTAAAGATTAATCATGGATCTATGACAGAAAGCTACCTTGTCAATATAGCCGCTTTCTTTTGTTCGATCTCGTCCAAACTGGCCTACATGTGTATCACCAGGTTCCTCCTCACTTGCATCATGTTCATCATATGTAAATCAGAATTAAGGTCACAAAAGAAACTTCACATTCCTTCTTAATGTGCAAGACCTTAGAGAGTTCATATACATAATACAACTGCCGCATATGAACAAATGTGATATCAACCTCATAAACGCACAGATAAAAAAGGATTCCATATGAATTTTCTTTGGTTTTTGGTGGTAAGAGTGGTGAGGAAGAAAATAATAAAAAAAAAAGGAAATCTTAATGAAAACCTATAAAAACCCATTGGTTCAAAAGGATATTGAGCATCAAACTTAGCACGGAGAGCAAGTTTTTTAAGCCTTCTCTCTTCTTCATCCAACCCAGCTTTCTTGTGGCTTACAGCACTGCTTGTCTCATTTTTATGAGATCCCTCATGCTTCTCACCTGTTTCCAAATCCTCAAAGTCACCAAAGACAGCATCTTCATCTTCAAATGTAGCAACTGAGTCTTGATCTCTTCTAGCAGCTTTAGACCAATCGCCGGTGACAAAACGATCACGTATCCCCTCTATAAGTTTTTTATCGTTCCAGTCTTTGACATTAGAGTAATTTGTGAATTTTGAGGAGTCCTCAACATTCCAATTTCCACTTTCTACTCTATTTTTCTGCAGCAAATAATCAAAGAAAAGTAAGAACTGATATAAGCTCAACAACTATTTGCCTGTAGATTTTACACATTACAAATACTGCTGATGCTGAAACCATGCTCCTCTTACTGCAGGATACAAGTAATCTTGAAATCTAACCTTGGCTCCGTCTTCTTTTGGCTTAAAAAAGTCATCCCCATCACTTTCATCATTATCACTACTGTCATGTTCTTCAATAGTCTTTTTCGAGGAAAATGATGAAGATTTCCCATACACAAGTTGCATGAGGTTAGTAGTTTGTCGCGCATATGTCCTTTCTGACAAAGACTCTTTCCACTTTGCAATGTTTACCGTGTCATCTAGTATCAACCCAGGAAAATAAAATGTAAATCAACCAAAGTAGAGTGTTTATTCAGACAACGACAATACCTACAAACAGTAGTTTGATAACGAGTTCTTTCGAAAAAAAAAAAAGTTTGAGAATGAGAATGCAAACCATCTGTCTCATGGACTTCTCTTTCTTCGTCTGAAGACTCTGAACCTGAAGAGGTGTGGCTATCTGCATCATTATCGGCACCATCATCATCTTCTGAATCCTATTACAAAGAATGGCACAGATTGTAACACCATGGTACAACAGTATGAAAAATAAATCTAATCACACTTCAGAATTTACTACAAAGGTGTGCTGCAATAAAAAGAAATTATTCTCATCCCAATGACTTGGGAAGAGTTTGGACCTATTTCGTACAAAGTACGCAATGCAATTTTATAATCTGAACCATTCATCTATGAATCACCTATTGCAGATTAATCTCTACAAATAATCAATCAAATTGGAAACCGTTTACTCATCCAATTGTAATCACATATATGTCTGGTTTAATTGAATAAACTGCTGATCTCTAATTTGATTGAATTTTGTAGGGATCATCATTAGGAGGTGATTTCTAAGATGTAGATTTTTCCTTTAACAAATACATTGGAAACGGAAATGTATGCAAATGAGAGTAGTCCGCACAAAAATTCATCCACATGAGTTTGAACACATGGTTTCCATTAAAAAGACAAACACATACAAAAGTTCTAAACTGATAAAAAACAAAAAAAAATGACTATTTAGCTTTAGTACCCAAGGCTAACCCGTGAGATCTATAGACAAAAAAGTATAAACCATTAAAAAACAAATGAGATCACATTTTAACATATAGTGATTACGAACATATAGTGAAGTAATGTGACCTCCAAAAAACACCTACGCAGTGCAAAAGATATAAAACTTCTTCAGTGTATGCTACTTTGTTTGACTTCCACATACTACTAGCAAGAACGAAAACACCATATATCTTCCGCATACTACTTGCAGGAATGAACACTTCAAATATTTATTGAATAAAGATACAAAGAACAGTTTTAGAACTAATCAATTAAAGCTTTTCTCACCTCAATATCAGTAGGATCAAGTTCATTTTCAAAGATAACTTTTCTTCTTGACCTTCCATCATGAATCTCAACATGCTCCTCCATGTTTTTTTTATGATTAACATCTGGATCTGATGCATCACCGTTTTCTGTATCTGAGCCATCAATATCATCGTCACTTTCTTTACCAGACCCATCAGCTTTTATTCCTTCCTCAAACCGATCTTCCTCTAGAGATTCTATCATACGAATGTGTTCTCTAGATTCGTCAAGATCCATTTCATCATTTTGAGCTTCTGATACAGGTTTCTGGATATAAAAGTTAATGAAGCTCTGCTCCAACTTTTCATCAATCGAATATTTAGGGTTTTGAAGACTTTTAACCATTGTCACACCCACATCCTCGAGCTTTTCTGTCACAAGCACATTAGCACGTAAGTATTCAGGGAGTGAAATTGACGGAAGCCGAAAAGAGAACAGAGACTTGAATTGCATTCAAACTACTCAAGGTGAGATGTGAATAATAAAGAAAAAGAATAAAGGATAACCTTTGTTTGCTGCTTCACCCTTTTCAGCCTGGTTTGAAAATTGAACAAAGTGATCATTAATATTTATATAGACAGCATCTTTGTCATACAAGAGATCCCCAAGTCCAGACATGGGTGCATAAAACAATTTTTCTTTATCGCGCAGCCCCTTCTTTTTGGCAGCTGAGGGTAAAGGACAAGGATCAGCTAAGCCTGTCATACCGGCCAAATTGTAATCGCCAACACCTGCAATATGAATCTGAAAGGCAATGATCATAAATTTCAGATAAAATGAAACAGCATGACCTTTACTGTAATCACCAACACCTATATATAATAAACAATGTAGAAAAGACAAACAAAAGTTATTCAAAGCAGAATGACATGATGTCTATGAAATCTAGTTAGGCAACACAGTAGCAATGCAAAGTCCATAGGATTAAGGAATTGCAACTGTTGTTTCTTTACTCAATCATCAGTCTGTCAGAAGACACATTATATTCATTCCTGAACTATTTTTGTCTTAAACTTTCCAACTAGTTACACAACACAGTAGCAATGCAAAGTCCATATGATAAGGAATATCAACTGTTGTTTCTTTACTAAACCGTCAGTCAGAAGTCATTCCCGTACTATTTTTGTTATAAACTTTCAAACTTGGAAATAGAAAACAGGCATGATCAATAAAATACTGAAACCCATAATATGCAGTCATTTATTCCACTTGTTCACTTCCCATGATGAAAAATTTTAGTTCCCACTTCCATTCAAACCAATTATTTTACTCTGTTTGAAATTGTTTCCTCAGAAGAATTGTTGTATTGAATGTACAAAAACCTCAGTAAAACTACCGATGATATAATTTATTTAAATGGTACTGCAAGAAAGTTCTCCACTAAACTGAAATGAGAATTTGAATTAGTCAGACAATCCAGACAATAAGAGTAAGTACTTAAACAAATAGAGAAAAAATCCTTGTAACCTTTTCCAGGTTGCAAAGCAGTAAAACATCTGAAAATAATTGATAGCACTAAAATGACCTCTATATTTACCCCAACTTCTCATCTATTCCTCATAGAACAGTTTGAATCTTTGATAATATGTGTGTATGTACATATATAAAGTTTAAAAGAGAAGAGCTCATAATTCAAGCACATACCTTTGTTCCTTTTTTCATGTTACACCCCCGCAAATAACCATAAAGTGTGACATTTCTATCACATTTGTTATTCAAACGCACTTTTTCAGGAGGGGTAACATCTTCAAAACGATCTACTAGAACATAAGGATGAGCAGTTCTCCAGGATAAAGGATTGAACTTCATAACAGATATGAAACGGGCCAGATTGTGAATTTCACGTTTGACATACCTATATTGTAGAAATGGGGAAAAAAGATATCAACAACAAAGTCAATAAGAAAACTGTGCACTTGCATAGAAGAATGAAAATTAGAAAGAGTGCATTACTTACTTTCCGTGAATAAGACCTGATAAATAAAACAATTTAGCCCCATCGTAAATTTCGGTCCAGAATCGATGTTTTAGATGCTGCTTTGTTTTCCTGAGTTTCTTTGCATCTTTGAAGCCATCAAGGTGAGTTAGAACTCCCATAACCTTTGGGAAGCCATGAACTTGTAATATGTTTAGGAACTCAAAGGTTTCCTGAGGAATCAGGAAATATATAAGTAATGGGAATATCCAAACCAAAATTGAGAGGTATCGCATAACAAGATATGTAAATGTGATAACTAAGTAATCTGACTGACCATTTCAAAACCATAGCTCCCATCAATCAAAAGCAGTGCCAGATCAGCAAACTTTGCGGCATCAATCATACCATTGATATCATTGGGGCACTCCACAAACTGTATCCGCCTCTGCTTCCCTATCAAAAATGAACCAACAACCGAGTGCTAAATTAGATTATCCCCAAAACAAAAAAAATAAAAATGAATAATCAAGTGTCAATAACATTACAAAGAAAGATAACAAAAGAATAGGATTTAGAGACCTGATACAATGGTAATCGGACCGCGAACCTCAAGTAAATTATGTTTAGTGTAATGCTTTACGAGCGACTTAATCAACAAAGACTTGCCAACCTAGCAAGAACAACAGTAATAGAGTTAGGAAAAAAAATTCAAAATCAAAAATCAGAATCCAAATCAAGTGGAAAACTCACCTTGGGAGGTCCATGTACAAGCACAACATACGGAGGCGGTTCGCCATAGGATCGGTCGATGGTGGGGAGATGAAGGCGGCGCTGCTCTTTCTCGACGGAGCGAGACTGAAGACGCTTGGCTTTCACGGTAGAGCTGAAAGCAAACGCTTTCGGGTTTTGCTGCTTCTTCTTCGAGTCATCGCCGCCTTTCTTCTTGTCGGCTTTGGCGCCCGATTGCCGGGACCTATGTGCCTTGTGCGACTGTAGTTCTTCCATTCTAAAACCCTAAACCCTCACGCCGCCGACTATTACTGCTACTCTTTTTTAAGGCTCCTTACTATACTTGATTAGTGAAGAATGACCTAGACGAGTTACTTAAACATTAGCTAACATGATAAGTCGGAGAGAAAACTAAACGACAATGGAGAAATAACCAGTACGTATCTTTTAATTCTCAAATACAAATGAGAGACGCAGAGGCTTACCAGTGACGGCGCGAGAGAACCACACTGTGAGAGAGAAGAGAGAGATTTATGTTATTGGGCGGGCCTCTTTTCCTTTGGGCCCACGCCCAACGAATTGAATATAAAAAGAGCTACTTCGTCGCAAATAGGTTTTTATCGAGACAAATTAGTCGTGCCTTGCATAGTGACAATTTTTACATGGTGTCGTCACTTATTTAAAGACATGAAATCGGTTTGGTATTAGGTCGAAACTAGTACTGTTTCGTAATAAATTATTCGGTTCGGATTTTCGGTAAGTTCGTCCCACGAATTTCGGATCTAACAGGTTTCAGATCAATAAATTTAAGTTTCAGATCAATTTTTCGATAAAAAAATTTAAAGCCTAACTGCCTAAGTGATGGTTTGAGTTGGTTATTATTTGAGAAAGGCGCAACCACACACGCGCACCCACACAGAGTTTTGTTTTAGTACTTTGTGTATATATATGTCCAAAAAAGATCTAATATGGGTGAGTATACATTTACTTATGAGAGGAAAGAAACACAATTTTGACATGTATATCATTTTGGAACGGTTCGGTTTTATTTAGTACCATAAGAATTATTCGATTCAAGTTTAAATGGGTTCAACTTCTCGACTAGCCTATCACACGAGTTTCGGTTTGGGTTATTTCGGATTTCGATTCAGTTTTTCGATAAAACTTCCCATGCTGTTATTTATTATTTATCAAGGGAAATTATTGACGCAAATGAGATCAATTATGATGACTTTCAATTCATCGCAAAAGTACCCAGTGTCAATGAGGATCTTATGATCAACGTAATCTGATTTGTCTAATTTGCATAGATTTCATACATCATCACCGATCTTAGTGGACTCAATGCTACTCAAGGCATCAAAGAAGGCACGCCAAGTCAAGCGATCAGTACAACAACAAAATTTAATTTGCTACACTTTTTTGCGACAGCATCCAAATACCTATCAATGGAGACGGCAAAATCATCGTCACGAATATGATGACTTTTTGCAACGGCAAACTGATGTCATCACAAAATATTTCATCAATTGCGATGGCACTTTTATGCCATCGTAAAAGGTCTCATCAATTACGATGGCACGGTAACACCGTCGCAAAAGGTTTCATCAATTGCGACGAAAAAAATCACTGTTGCAAAATTATTTTTGCCAACAAATAATTTTTTTAGGCAAAAATGACTGTTGGATGAGATGAATAGAATACTCTAAGTACGCAATTAAAAACTTATAACCGTTTGACTTGAATTTGACCTCGATCAGTGTGTTGAACCGTTGTGACCCTAAGGCGATCGATTTAGAATAAAACTCCATTTGCTATTACGTAAAAACTTAATTTGAAATCAAGTTCTGTATAAGGATTCTCTAGGGGTTCATATCTATCTTACCACGTCAAAAAATGACAAAAAAGATCAATTGAACTACTCCCTCTATAGGGAGAATGAGCAAATTCCATAAAAATGTTATTTTAGTATTATTTGACCTCATTGACCGGGCATTAAACAAATTGCAACGAGGTTAATTTTTTTGCACAATCTTATTTACTATGATGTAGATGCGTGTGTGTCGACACATTTCTCTTTAGACCATTTCGATTTCTCATATTGTTTAAATTTCTCATATGAGTTAAGTGTTGTCTATATTGTTTATTGGTTATACAGAAAAACAAATTTGTATGAAACTAAATCACAAAATAGTATTCATTTTGCAACTTTGACCGTTGGATGAGATTATTGGACTAATCTAAGCACGCTGTAAAAATAGTAAAACTTTTCGAGTTGAATTCGACCTCGATCCGTGAGTCCAACTGACGAGATCATATTGCCCTTAAGAATAAGATGTGATTTGCCATTCCGGTAAGAATAATTTGAGATCATGTACCTCACACGCATTCTCGTGAGGTACATTTCTTCCTTACTATGTAAAAAAAATTATGTAACCCGAAATCTCAATTTGTAGACCCTAAACCCTAACCCTTAAATCATAACCCTAAATCTAAAAAAAATTAATAAAAATAAAATGAAAAAGACTAGAAATTCAATTGGGGGTTGACATTAGGGTTTATAGAAGTTGACTCAAACAAATTGACGCAAGTCGACCTCGCCTCTCTCTCAACTCTTTCATACTCAAAACAGAATTCGACCGAAGGCAAGCTCTCTCTATTTTTTCTACTCTCTTACTTCTTAGGGTTTTGAATCTCTTCGTTTCTCCAACACCCAAAATCAAATCTGCTTCGGCCCAATTCCTAAATCGGCTTCTGCAAATTGAAGTCCAGCAATGGCGACATTAGTGGGCTCAGCCGGTGGTCTACTCGCTATGCTGAACGAGTCTCGCCCGGAGCTTAAGCTCTACACTTTGTCAAACCTGAACAAATTGGTCGATGGATTTTGGCCTGAGATCTCCATAAATGTCCCCATCATGTATTATCTCACTTTGTCAAACCTGAACAAATTGGTCGATGGATTTTGGCCTGAGATCTCCATCAATGTCCCCATCATGTATTATCTCTCTCTCTCTCTCTCTCTCTCTCTCTCTCTCTCTCTCTCTCTCTCTCTCTCTCTCTCTCTCTCTCTCTCTTGTTAGAATCAATTTGATAAACTCTGTTGATAATTTAAAATCAGATTAGTGCACTACCATATTTTTAACCATTACCAACGAAACGAAAACTAAGGCCGACGATTTAAAAAATCGTCGGCAATAATTTTCATTATTGCCGGCGATTTGGGGCAAAAATCATCGGCAATAGTAAATGCCGGCGATTTTAATTAAGTCGCCGGCAATATTTTTTTTTTTGGTTATTTCCGACGCATTATTGTCGGCGATTTTGGGGCAATAATGAAAACTATTGCCGACGATTTTTTAAATCATCGGCCTTAGTTTTCGTTTCGCTGGTAATGGTTAAAAATGTGGTAGTGGTGGTTGTTTAGAAATTTGGAATCTGTTTGTGTAGTGGAGTATTAGAGTACTCAGGGATATATAAGATTGGGAATTCAGTTATACTTGTTTGAATTTTTGCGTTATATATATTTTATTGATAATTGTGAAGAATGAAGATTGGGGGTTATGTGATATTGGAATCACTGAGAATACAAAATTCAGACAATAGATTTTGTTATGATTAGCAAACCGTTCAAGTATAAGGAAAAAGAGAGATGCTTGTGGAATTTTATCCATTTGGTTATAGATTTGAGGATTTATGTGATGCTGTTTGATTTTTTGATGCAGAAGTATAATTCCATATATTAGAAAGTTTGGGATGTATCCGATGACCGGAACTCCGCAAAAGTAGGAAGACCTCATTCCATTGGCATTCCATGAGAACAGTGATAGTTTGTACTTGTTACTTTTCTTTATAAGTTTCAATGATTTTGTGTATTTGGTGCTCAAGTCAAGTATGTCTCCATAGGGGCATAGGTACTCTTCTATTCATATATATGCTTGCAGTTTGGCTTGGCTAATGTTTCATATTATTTGTTGCAAGAGCTTCAACTCTCTTGAAACATAATGTGTTCATATTCTAAACTGTACCATAGAAAGAAATGTAAGATTTAGTCCTATGGTTATCAAATCAATTTTTTCAAGACATTGTCGTCACTAGAGTAAATGAACAAAGTCATGTCAATTTTTTTTCACATTTTATATAGTTTATTATTGAAAATCCATCTTTCTGTTGGTGAACATGTGAAATTAGGGATGCTGATAAAAGTAATACATTGAAAAGTGTTGTTGCTTTAACCTTTTCTTTTGGCTACTGAAATCTCTCTTTAAATTCTTTGTCACAGGTTTATGCTATTGATTATGGCCTTGCAAAAAAGTACACGGATCTCCAGGGAAGATAAATGGGTTGCTTCTGAGAATTGGACAGTGTTCTTTTGCTGCTGCTTCAATTGGGGTCATGGTCTCTGCTCATGGCTTCTTCAACTCTACTACATTTTGGTAAATTTCTTCTTGCTTTCTCAATATCACTTCTGATTTTACATATTGGGTTCAATTAGCAATCCATTCGCTTATGGGTTGTGTAATTGTACTGGTGAGAGTAAAGTATTGTGACAACCTGGAACAGAATCAGAAGCGTAATCAGTTTAATTCGCGAATTAGCGTATCATTGCAGATTTCCGACAGATAATCGAATTGCCAGACTTGATCACGACTTAATTATTGGCCTAGAATCTGAGTTGAGTCTCTTCTCGAGAGTTGTTGTACACATGATTTCGAGTTTGTGGGCGGTTCCGGATCATTATTTGGACGACCGATGAATATAATATGAATATTTGAAGTTTCGACATAATCGGTTTAAAATGGCGGCCTTCTTAGCGACTAAATCACCGGACGAGAATTTGATTTCAAATTCTTCACGGAAGTTGTTCAGAATTTAATTTCGAGCTCGTGGGAACTTCCGGAGCATTATTCCGAGTTACGAAGATTAAGTTATGAATATTTCCGATTGTTGATTATTTAATCGAATAAGCATGTGTTGGATTGAACCGTTGAATTTTTATCGGATTTGTCGAAGTGTTTGACTTCAGGTGGTAATTGAAGAACATGTCGAGTTGAGTTTGTTACCGCGAGAATTATCGAAATCGGAATTACGACGTGAAAGTTACGGGTGTTAAAAGTTTGTCGAAATGTGTAATTTTGAAAGTTTCTATTTTTGGCAAGTATTTAATGAGGTTTCCCCTTTAGGAAAGTCAAAGCTTGGCTTTATTTTGGCTGACAGGTCAACGCGAGCTGGAATGGAGGTGCGACGGTGCTCCACGGTCGCCGGCGATGAGGCTCCGTCCGACCACCTCCGAGCTTGGTTCTGGTCCCAATCATTTCGCCTCGGCCTCCCGGTCTCATTTCCGGCCTCCTTTCACGGCGAGGCTCACGGTGGAGAGAGAAAATTTTGGCAAAGGTTTGAAAATTTTGGGGTTTTTGGGTGGTTCCTTTTCCGGCCGATTTGAGCAACAAAAAGTACTGGGTTTTGAAGCCCTCATCACCATGAAGCTACCATGTAAGTTTGGTGTTCCAATTTTGCTTGTACATGGAGAATTATGGAATTGAAAAGTTTGTGTGATTTTGGTTTTTCATGAAATTGACCTAGTTAGAGTGAGAATTGGACTTCGGTGTAGTTATGGAAGTTGCTTGTTGGGTGATTTTGAGTGGAATAGGTGCTACTCCGCCGAGAAATTTCATAGTTGGTGGCGCCGCCGGCGGTGGTCAACGACGGTCAAAGTTTGACTTTTCGGGGTTTTCGACAAGTTGCATGTCATTTCGCTCGGAATCGCGCCCCGATCGTAGTGGTGAGGTTTGTTTCTCGATTTGAGTGTCCAAAATTATATCGAGGTATTGAGGTGTGATTATCAGATTTTCGACGATTCGTCGTTATTGAATTATGTGTTTCCGAGAACAGTTGTTTCTCGTGATTTGATTCGAGGTACTGAGTTATGATTTTGAGGAATGGATTTTGTGATTATTCAGGGGTTCGCGATCGTTCGTTTGGCGAGGGATTTCCGCCGGATCACGGGATTAACGCGAACTGTGTTACGCTAGTCTGTGAGTGGACAATTTCTTTTCACGGATTGATTGCGAGTCTTTATACACGTTTTACGAACTTGAGCATGCATACGAGATTTCAATTTACATGAGCATGTGTTATACGAGTATGCCTATACCAGTATATATTACGTATATGCACTTATATATTGTTTCATGCATTTGCATCGAACTATTTACGATTTGGTTTACACAGAGTACAGTCTTTATATATGTTGTTGTATCGATACACTCGCATCCCGGCTGATCCCCGAGGATGTGTACCGAGGGAGGCTGTGACTCCTGACCCGAGGCCTTTACCGGGGGGAGGCAGACCTCTGACCTGAGGCCTTTCTGGCTAGAATCACGTGTGGGCTATGGACCGTGATTCGGACTGTACTAGCACGGATGTGTCCATGAGTGACCCCGTGAGATTTTTATGCATGCTCTGTACGCGTGAGGAGTTAGAGTCTCCCTCGTGTACCATTTGATTATTTATGCATTCCGACTCGCATATGTTTTTATAACATATATTAATTGGTGAAAGACATTTATTCTTGTCCACTCACTCTAACGGTTTTCATGTCTTTCCCCTGGGCTTTTCGATTTCCGTGCCCAGTTTACAGTTCAGATTCTGGTGTCGTACGTCGTGGTCGGAGGCATAGTATTCGAGCGATGTTTCTTTTATGGTAGGTTTTTAGTTTGGCCTACTATTTGTATATGTATACTAGAAGTCGCTCTGAGTATTCTGATGTATATTCTTATACGATTTTCCACGGATTTCTGTAAAGTACAGTTATATTTACTACTTTACATTATTGTTGATATATTGAGAAATCCGGATGGGATTGGTGCCCACGGTTTGATTTTTGTGGCATATGATGAAGTGTATTTTCCGGGTGCAAGTAAAGGTAATTCCGCGTTAGTAACGAAACTCTGCCGAAATTTTGATGGTTTTTGTTGGTTCATGTTTTCAGAAGGGGTTTGATTCCGATTTAGGCAACTAAATCGGGGTTGGGTCCTTTCAAGTATCAAACTTTATTGCTTGGGATTTGTTTTTGTAGGTAATATGAATGTTGTAATTTGTTCTTAAGCAATTTTGGGTTGGTGAATGTGTAGTCTAATGTGTTATGTGATTCATGTTTGAATAAAGCAAGAAACAGTGTCCGAGTAAAACAGAAGTTACAAGATTTAGAGTGCCCAATTTTCATGGGTTCTCTGCTTTGTTACACCAACCACATAGATAGTAAGGGTGGAAATGTTCATTTCAGTAGATGAAGAGATTGATAAGGTTGAGGAAAATGTCTCGATGTGTATTTGAGACCCTTGAGGAGCTTAAGAACCTGAGTGAATTTGGTCATGCCACTTATGACAAGTACAAAAACGAGATGTTCCAGATGCGTGCCATGCTTGTTGGCACCATTAGTGACTTTTCTGCCCGCGGGATGTTATCGGGCAACGTTACCAGAGAATATAAGGCTTGTTCATAGTGCATGACTATTGAGTGCTGCAAACCTCAATGTAGGAAGATTGTCCAGATGCGTCACCATTGTTGGCTTCCCCATTATCACCTATTTTGGGAGGATAATGAGGCATTTGATGGGACTGTAGAAACAGGTGTGCAACCCAGGAGCTGGACAAGCGCCAAAATTTTGGGAGTGCTGAATGAATATGATTTTGGGCCGCTGAGCAATCCTCCTGAAATAGTGGCGTCGATACCTGCCAAACCTGACAAGAACAAATTTTGGACACACAAAAGCATATTCTTAGAACTCCCGTACAGGTCTAAGTTACCGATCAGGCGCTACCTAGATGTCATGCACATATAGAAAAATATGTGTGAAAGTGTGGTGGGCATAGTACTAAATTGGGAGGGAAAAACTAAAGACGGCCCTAAGGCACACACTGATCTGAAAAGAATGAGACTGTGGAAACATTTGTGGTTGAGAGAATGGAAGAAAAAAATATCTCAAGCTCCTTACACCATCAAGCATGATCAGAAGAATAAAAAATATACGGATTAAAGAGTCATGACTGTCATGTACTACTTCAACGCCTCTTCCCTATTTTCATTCGAGGGTACTTGCCCAAAGAGGTGGTGGAGCCGTTAGTGGCGTTGTCAAGATTCTTTCAGAAGTTATGCACCAGAGAAGTGAAGCGATCAGACTTATGGAAAATGCAACAGGACATCATTTTTATCCTGTGTAAATTTGAGAGGATATTTCTCCCAAATTTTGTTGACATCAAGCCTCACCTGATGATCCATCTTCCCGAACAATTGTTGCTTATCAGTCATGTACACTAAACTTGGATGTATCCCATGGAAAGGTATATACGATTCAACATTTTCATTCGTCTATGTTTTTATATATTAATACTTATTTAAGTATAATCATAACATGCACTTTTCAACTTGATAGACAACTGAGAGACTACAAAGACTATGTGAAGAATAAATCTGCACCTGAAGGGTATATCACTGAAACATATCTTGCGCACAAGTGCGTAATGTACACCAAGTCCTCCACAGCATATGCTGGTAGATCAACCACAGTTCAACTTTTCTATCGTCTCCAATGATGTTGAAGTATATGGAAATTTGCCAAAATCGTACAAGTTGGAACTATATGAGTTAGTCATTGCCTACTGGTGGGTACTGATTAACTGTCAAGAAGTTCAATATTGGAAAGACATCCATCTTCAACACTCTTCTATTGCCGGTAATATTGAGTACCATAACAAGACGTTTGCAAACTATTTTGGCAAATGGGTAAGTATATATATATATTTACTTGCATATTTATACAAATTAATATCAATGTTCATATTTAAAGTGAATATTTTTTTTTTTTCAGATGAACCATGTACAAGATGATGGTTACCTACAATGGTCATACGCAATGAGGCTCTTGGCGATGAAATCAGTAACTTCAAATGTTTACCCGATGTGTAAAATCAATGACGTGAAATTTATATGTCAACATAGAGACGACAGATTGAAGACACAAAATTTTGGGGTAATGGTGCATGGTGGGCAGAATGACGTTGACTATTACGGTGTTCTCCATTCAGTGGTTAAACTAATTTATGGGGAAGCCATGAAAGTACACTTGTTTAAGTGTAGATGGTTTGATACGAGCCTAGAGAACACAAGGACCGATCAGTACGGTATATTTTTGGTGAATACTGCTACAACCTGGTATGAAGATGACCCATTTATTTTTGCTACAACAGTAAAACAAGTGTTTTGTCTTGATGATCTTGTGCACAGAGGCACGTGAAAATTAGTTAACCATGTTGTTCCTAAAAATATATACAGTGCTGCTACACTTGGTGAGGCCGCAGATGATGAAGAAGTTATTGCATACCAAGAGCCGAACGCAATTGACATTCCAGATTCCTCTACAATTCGCCTTAATAATTTGAGATCGGGTGTTGTGGTTCGAATTCTTGGAGCAGAACTTCTTGATGTTAATCCATATGAAATTTACGAAGACTCAGGTGATGAGGAGCGACACATCTTACCAGAAATTAACTATGAAACCGAATCAGACTCAAGCGATGGTTCTGATTATCAGCCTTAGTTAGAGATGTACGTATTTGAGTACAGCAAAGTATATATGTTTGTTATATGCTAGCTATCTAAGCCTGAGTATATTTATGAGAAACGTGTTTAATTAATAATGATTCTTAACTATGTGAATGATTAATTAGCTAAACAGGTATTTTGGGAAGCATGTTTCTACATGAGAATGTTGAACCAATAAAATTTCACACTATACCCGATGACTTAACTTGTCGTCAGGTATATTTCTGGAATAAAAACACCCAGCCGCGAGCAGCAGCGCCGCAAACGTGAAACTCAAAAAAAAATCCAGCGATTCTCTCTCGCTCCTCCGCCGCATGCCGCTTAATCGACTCTCTCCTCCTCTCTCCCCACCGAATCCTCTCTCTCTCCTCCTCCTCTCTCCCCACCAGATTTGAATCTCCCCACCACCGACACCGATTCCGGAAACCACTGCCGCCACCGCCCCCGTGGCCTCTCCTCCCTCCACCGACACCGATTTCGGTATCTCTCTCCACCATCCGTATATATAATTATGTTTATATAATTAGTTTTTTGAATTTTTGCATATATATAACTGTGAATATATATAAATATAATTGTGAATATATACAAGTATATATAATCGTGACATTATATATAAACTATATATAAAAATAGGAATATATATAAATATAATTGGTTGAATATAATTGGGAATACATATAAATATAGGAGTAACAATAATTGAATTTATATATAATTGTGATTTTTTTATTTTGTAATTTAATTTGTTGAATATGACAAGGAATATATGTGCAGTGGATATGAATTTGTGTTTTTGTTGAATTTGTTAATTTATTGAATATGTGAGATGAATACATTAATATATAATTGAGTATGTAATTTGTTGAATATATTTAATTTATAGATTATATGTGAATTAATATACAATTTTATGTATGAATTTGAATTTTTTCCGCAAAAAAATTCCTCGGGATCCGGGTCAAGATCCTAAGATGGAAATGAGAGTAGCAGCTTGGCAACGATCAACAACAGTTATTCTGGCCCTATTACCTCTGGCCAACGTATTCTACTTGGTGAGGATGCGACGCCGCAGGAACCCAACCGACCCTCCATCGCGAGAAGGCTCTATCATGAGGCGACGCCATATCAGATAGCTAACCGACCCTCAACGGGCGGCACATCTCAACAGTCAGTCCATATACGTATGCCACACATTGCCGAGCCAACGCCTGCTCCCTCTACGGCCCAATCATCTGAGGCATGTGCTTCAGGTAGTTCAAGAGCTGGTGTGCGATTATCACCGCCATCCACCATCTTCGTGCCCGACAAGATACCGGCCATACCTATTTTCGACGATATGGGGAGGCCTATTAGAGGACATGATCCTTTTCTTACGGTGGACCAAGCGTACGTGTACGTACCGTTCGAGACACCTCTTTGGAGTGCTCAAATTAAGGGACAACAGACGAACGAATTGGGTAAATATTAATTAACATTTGATTATTTAATTTCAAACTTATATAGCTGATATGTAAATTAAACTCGGGTGCTTATGTTTTTCATCTTTTTACCATGCATGTCTTAGGCACCGTCGTCAACAATAAAGCCAAAAAGACCAGAGGCACCATCGCCGACAAACTTCTTGAACATGTGATCAGGCACGGGAAAGTGGTCATTAGGACGACTAAAGGAGGCGAGGTGATCAAGGGAGATGATACTCAAAAGTACGAGACAGAGTCCCAATGCTGTGGCTGGATTGGAATTTCGTGCCGAACTACGTGGAGTTGAAAGTGCATGATGCACTGTCGGGGAGTTACATTTTGCATCATTACGTAAATTTTCTACTTATTAATCAAGTTCGCGGACATATACAATTTTTACCATTTATATATACATTGTAGAGGTGGTTTCACGTGGAAAATATACTCAAACACACGTGGGTAAATGAGGTGCAAGGGAGTAGGTGATGTCTCCCGGTTATTTTGTATATATCGAATTAGATTTTTGATTCTCAAGAGTTTCAGTATCTAACATTTGGGTTACATTAATATAGGTACAAGGAGTGGAAGTCCGAGCTCAAAAAGCACTGGGCAAAATACGGCAGCGACCGAGATAGTACCCTTATAGTGTTTCGGTTTAGGGAGTACGATTGGTGATGGCTGGTAACTCACTTCACACACCCGCAATTCAAGGTATGCAACTTGAGCATATTTGTGTTGTGTCGTATTAATTAGATGAAAAAATTAGTTAATCATTTTCTGACATATGTTTATCCAATAAGGTCATCTTCGAGACAAACTCTCAGAACCAGGCAAAAAATACCAAGAACCATCATTGTGGTTCCATATCTTATTCCGGTTGGGCTGAGGTGGCCGCCACCAAATACCTAGAAGTCTCTCCGTTGGTATTTACTACGCATCACATATATCTACAATGCCCCAAAGATGCTGTAAGTCTCTCATAAATTAATTTACATATTTGCTTCATTATAGATATTTTTTCTCTACATATTTTTGTATCTTTAATACGTTATTCGTATTTTCTTGACAATTAGGCGAGAGTGGAGGAGGCGATCCCACAGATGTTAACTCAGGTAGCTCGAGAGCGATATCCTAACACCTTGCATGAGGAGCTCACCCAGTACGCCTCTCAGATTGATACATCTAATCTGACTGTGTTGGCAAGGATCATGGAAGCCGCGATACCTCCTAGGAAGAACACCTACTATGTCAGGGGTTTGGGCAAGAAGGGTCAACGGGTCTTGAAGATGACTCCTGAATTCTCTAGCCAGTTTGGATCCTCCAGAACCTCTCATTTACATGAGCAGCTTTAGAGGCAGAAGAGGGAGATGGAGGAGCAACATAGACATATGGAGGAGCAACGGAGACAGATGAAGGAGATGGAGCAAGCGATTGCATTATAGAATGCGAGATTCGTTGAGCAGCAGAGATTAGCCGAGCAGCATGCATCTATGGCAGCATGGTAGCAGCAGTGTATGCCACAGTTTCAGGCTGCTGGAATCCAGATTCCGCCCCTACCTTCGAACGTTTTTGGTGCTCCACAGTCGCAGCCTCAGCCATAAGAGGATCAACGCGACCAGGGGAGTCACCACTCTGATTACTTACACAACATAGATATTGATTAGTCTTAGTGTAGTATTTTCATTGTATGGATGCATACGTTGTTGGATAATATATGTTGTTGGAAAAATATGTGTTGTATTCTGCAATTGCAGATTCTGAAATTGGGCCCAATCAAGAATTTGCAATTTTTTTTTTAAAAAGCACCAACTATACCCGACGACATAGGTCCATGTCGTTGGCTATAGTATCCCAGAAAATACCAAATCAAACTATAACTGATAGAATTGCCGACGACAACGTCGTCGACTATAGTCTAAGGTATTACCAACAACTCATTTGTCGTTGGTTATAGTTCATTCTATAATAGACGACTACCCTAACCGATCGTCGGCTATAGTATAGCTGACGGTGTATTCCTGACGATGCTTTGACCGACGACTGATGTAAACAGGCCGATGACTTCACGTCGTCGGCTTTAGTAGAAATTCTGGTAGTGTATGTGACTATGAATGATAAAAACGATTTAATGTATTAGTATTTTTACAAATTTGCACATTTGGTCAGCTCCATTTCTTTGTGATGGTCGTATTGTCATTGCAAAAAATGGAGCAATTTTTTTGTTGGGGGAACTTGTATTCGCAACTGCAATTGTGCCGTTGCAAAAGATATTTTTTGCGAAGACAATTCACCATCGCAAAAACCAAAAACAACACTACGGGCAACCAAATTTGCGACGGCAAATTTATCATGGCAAAAAGAATTTATTTGCCACAGCAAAGTTTTACCGTCGCAATAGAGTTCAGGCTACAGCAAAAATCGTCGCGACCAATTGCGACGGAAGCTTTGTCTTCGCAAATACTCTTTTTTTCGTCGCAAAAGAACATTTACTACGGCGTTTTCATCTTTTGCAACGGCAATTTGCCGTCGTAAAATACATTTTTTATTGTAGTGGATGTTGTTAAACCTTATTAGGCCTTGTTTGCCCATGTGTACAAGCCAATTTTTTTGCCGACCGACTTGCTAGTCTTGGCCATACTTCAGATTCTATTAAAATGTGAAACCTCTCTCTTGCCGCCCAAAAATCAGTTTTATAGGGAATTGAACCTCTTACCTCTTAGCCTATGAGAGTATTATTAGGGTGGTCAACCATTGAACTACAAACAGCTGATTTATTTAGTTAAATAATTTAATTTATGTAAAATTCCTACACAAGTTGTGTTCGCTTAGTTAAGAGTTAATCAAGGTAATTGAATTTTGTAAATACATTTTAAATAATCAACTATATATATTTGTTAGGGGATATCTAAATTAAAAATTTATTTACAATTACAAGTCATTGAACAAGAACTTACTATATTTTAAATAAAATTACAACAATTTTTTGTATTATTTACAAATTATTGAACTAAAATTACAACATTGATGACATTTTGTATTCAAATTTATAAAAATGTATTCGTTTGAATGTTTAAAAAAAGTTGAACAAAATTACACAAAAATGGTCTCTTTTTACAACACAACGAAATCATTAAATATAATTTAGGTAGATACACTCCACCATAATATTTTTCTATTTTTATCGATTTAAATGATAATTTTCAGGCTAATTCACGGTGAACTAACTTCATCTCAATCTCAATCGTACTCGCTATTGATATTGAAATAACAAAGGAAGTGAAGAGAAACGTCAAACATGCATGCATACATAGCAAACAAAACGATCGAGATCAAAGAGCCGGAAACTGGCAAATTAATTATCAATCAAGGTCATCTTCCTTGTAAAATTGATGCACATGCATGCATACATTATTGGTATTTAACTAGTAAATTAACTACATATCCCTCGATCAAGGTCCTAGCTTAGCTTAGCTGAACTAGCAGGTAAGGTTGTCACCCGGAGCAACACCAAGTTGATTGCAATATTCAGTGTAATACCCAACCCGTTCTGAACTGTAGCAGGGTTTCCTCCGTCATATTCAATCGGACCGTTAATGGCTCGGATTGTTGTCCCGAAACCTTCGCCGATGACAGGCCTAACGTTTTCATCCAATACCACAGGGCAGTCTTGAAGGCAATGACAGTGTGGACTTCTGACGTTTGACAAATTCTACATGTTTGAAACTAAACTATCTATGCATCTCTGTGCTCTTTGATCATCTTCAACTTCAACTCTTGGATACAAAGTCGGTCATACGCGGAAGGTGACATAACTGAAAATTGTTTGGTCCAACGACTCTCTTGACATAAGTCTCTCACTGGAGCTTCTCAAAATCACTTGCCCACTATTTCGTTTCAGTAATCTGTTATAGGCTTATAGCTGGATGGTACAAGGACCACAAGGACCCAATGAATTTAACTTCAGTTCAAATGAAAGTATGAAACAACTAAACTGGTGTAGACCGAGTACTTGCCAATATGATATTAGTCTCAAAGAAAGAGTATTGGTGAAAAACTTGAATTACCACAAAACCGAAATCTGTGATTTGTGTTATTTTTCTTCTTTCAATGCGCATATTGCAAATGTTTGGCTTCTAGGTTCTGGCCATCAGCCTCTATCACCTCGTTATTAGGTTCCAAATGCAATCAAATGAAAACAACAATTAAACCCTGCTACAAAAGTTCATAAGAATTAATCAAGGCCGGCGTTCTGCACAACATAATTATGGCAAATGTCCCTAACAAACACTTAAAGAAACACCACCGGAAACAATGCAATTAGCCGGTCACTTGGACGATCTTTCAATTCAAACACCACCACAAGCTATTCTTACTTTCATATTTCACTACTCGTCTACGACACATGAATTACATCCTCACTTGCTTTTTTCTCTTATAATATCCTTCAACCACTTCCGATAAGTTTTGTTGATTTTGTGCATCGCAGTCCTCAAATAGCAAAAATCAACCCAACAATTCAAAGAGAGGCAGAAACACCAGAAATTCATGAAATCAATTGCAAACCTAGGCCTTTACATGCTCCCTGATAAACTGTTCCACCTCAGTTACATAACCTGTAATCCCCGCACTTTCTGCAACCGTAACATTGTTCTGACACTGGGGAAATGAAAACGATTCTCCAGGTACCCCAAGAGTGAACTCATTTGCAATATCAGCTGTTGATATTGCACTTCTTGATACCCGTAATTTGTCACTGTAATACAATAGAAGGCACATGTAATCAGACAAAAACGTACAATCATAGAACTATGAAAACCAGGAACAGAATGAACAAAAAATAGAGCAGCCTACATTGAGACGAAAAACTCAATGCTACGAAAGGGAAAAGGACAACACTGCTTATATTGGGAAAAATATTGTTTCTCCAAAATGCAAAAGTTCCAACATAGCCCCCATCTTTGGATATAGATCATATGACATACTAAATAGCCAATGCACAACTTTTTAACTAATCTCAAGAATTTTCCATAAAATTCTAATAATATATCCAAGAACCAAGAAACATTTTCATTTTTTCAAAAATTGATGATTCAGATCTTACATTTCCTTCTCCAATTGTTTTCGAATGAAATCCTTGCTATGTGCTGTTACTTTATCCGTCTTGTTGCAGAGAATAAGAACTGGAATTTTCTTCTTCACCACACTAGCCTTAGTCAAAATATCATAGAGGTACCTAATGCAATTGAAGAAGCAAAGGTCATCTTTCATCACTTACTGAGGTGCACATACAGCAAGCAGATTAATCATTTAGAAATAACTATATATAACTCAGAAAGAATGAAGACAATTTTTACTCTGAAGCAGCACGCAAGTTTGGTAGGAACTCCAAAGCATCCACCACAAAAACTATACCAGCTGCTTGAGGAAGGAACTCATCCAGTTTAGGTTTAAGGCGAGAATGGCCAGGGACATCAACAAGATGTACAGGTTTTAACTTCCCATTCTGCAAGGGAAAGCCATAAGAATTGTTGAGCATGATGATTAGTTTCGTAATGGAAAATGAAATAAAAACATGAAAAAAAAAATATGAATCTTAAGAAGACAGAAAATGACATGTTAAACACATGACTGCTGGAGACTGATACATTACCTTTGATTTTTCAGAATGAAGCACAAAAGTTCCCTCATTTGGTTCCATTGATGTGACAGTACCTTGATGAGAAGAGCCATCCCGAAGCTTAAGCATACACCCAATGATGTCAGAAAAGTCAGAACAACATGTCTTACAAATCAATTGCAAATATAGAACATATGAAGACAGAATCAAAGGCACTCAACACTATTTTACCTAACTAATATTTATTTTTAAGTGGGTAAGCTCCTTGTAACAAGAATAACCAAACAACCACAAAACATTAAGCAATTTTGTTTGCATCACATATCAAGGACAGAACATGGCATTAGTGAATATAGACTTGGATGAAATGATGATTCTACTGCAGAGTTTTAAAATACTGTTTTGGAAGAAGAAGAAATGATGAGTGCTTACTTGATAGAAAAGAATGGTCTTGCCACTCCCACTAAGTCCACTAAGTAGTATGGTGTTAGCTCTTTGGCGCTTAAACAGCCTACCTACAGCACAGCACAGAACATTAAAAAAAAATGAATATCACACCTAAACTTATTCAGAAAGAAAAATGAAGACCCAATATAAGCCCAAAGAATAACATGCCTAATAAGAGTAAAAGTGAGGTCAGTAGCAAGATGGCAAGAGCAGCATAAATCTGATCAGGTGGAACCTGCTGAATGTACTCATGTGCTTGAGAAGATAATATCACAGCCTGTCTTTTGGATTGTTCCACTACTTGGGCCGACCATTGCTCAGCCTGGCTCTTCCATTGTTCAAATCCTTCCATGGTTCCTGTTTTGTGGGTAGACGTTTCACCAAGATATGGAAGTCAAGTTAGTCAGATTAAGATAGAGACCCAGGTTAAAGAAATAGGGCACCCATCATGTATGGCAACCAAGTAGAGCAGTAAGAAATTGAATGAGACGAGATTGATATATCAATATAAACACCATTCAAGATTTTAGAATGGGTTGGGTTTGCACTTACTTGTAATAAGTTGGTAAAACAGACACATTACACCGCTCACCTTTCTTACTAAATTTCAGGAAAATATACATCGCAACATAAAACAGCTGTGCCATTCATTAACCCATTCCAAATTACACTAGTTCCGAAATCTAATAAATGAGAAAATAGCGATCGCTAAACTGATATGAAAGTAGTAATTTTAGCAATAGCATAAACTTGAGATAGTAAAACAGCTCGAAAGATCTATTATTGCAGCAATAACGGCCATGGCAAAGCAAAAAGAAACATATGCATCCAATAAGAAACTCTAATCAGAAACAAAGACCAAATGAGATAACAAAAGTTACGCATCTCAATTCAGAAAACACAATCTAATCCAAAAGATGAGAGATATGAGACCTTGTTCTTTCTGATTTCACTTCCCAACAGCCTTATTAATATCACCATTTCTTAGTGTCCCAAATGTGACCCAAGAGATTCTCCCAGAATCCCCCAAACTACAGCAATAGCTATGGTTGTGTAAGCAATTGGAGGTTAGTTTCTAAGCAAGGGAGCTTTTCCATTGAGGACCTCTATGGGGAGGACTTGGTGAATATCTTCTATACAATAGTTTATAAGTCTCAATTTTGATCATATTTTGACATATCAACCGTTAAATGTTTAGATATATATGAGTAGATCATTCTTGTAAATTTTCAACCAAATCGAAAATAGTTAAGAGATTCAAAATCATGATTTATTAATTATAAACATGAACGGTTCAAGTTTGCTAAATTTGGAACGTTAATTTATATCATCTTGTTCAACCCCTTAACGATTTTTAAATTGGATGAAAATTTATAGAAATGATCTACGTATATATAGCTAGATATACAACGGTTGATCTTCCAAAATATTATTGGGAAGTATGATTTTTAAGAAGGTACTCACCAAGTCCTCACCATAGAGATCCTTAATGGAAAATTTCCCTTCAAAGCAAATGTCCTCGACTCTTTCACTCCAAATAAAACACATTAAAAGTATATGGTCATTTGTTTACTGTGGCCCAAGAGCATATAAAATAAACTGAGCATTCAGTTTGATTCGTTTATGGATAAAGAAAATGGAACTTGTACACCAGCTTCAATTAGATAGTCTGACAGAAGAACAAAATCAAATCAAACAATGAAAAAAAAAACAAAGATTGGACTAGAAAGGAGTCTGTCCCTAAAAGACAACAACATTCCACAGCAACCGAACAAAAGTAAATATCAAATTTCATAAATGGGCAAGTAGAAGAACAATACTGATTTGATCAAAACAATCAAACTGATCAGTTTATGTCAAAACACCAAGTCAGGCATAGATTCCAATTCCAGAGTCCAAAAAATCCTACCTGACGGAAACAGACGTTCCAAATTACACTAGTTGCATAATGTCTCGGAAGCCATGAATTAGATTAAAATGAATCTATTACACTATCATTCACACATTGCAGGAACGATAAAAGCTTATAGACATCTCTACTCAGGAGCTTCAACAAAACATATAAAACAAGTCCACCAAAACAACCATGAATCAGATTCAAAACAACCCTCACGTATTCATGCTTGCATTACCTTGCCCACCAATATTGCACTAGATAACTAAAAGCCCAAAAAATAAAAAAATAATAAAAAACTCAATTCTCGCAAACCCAATTCAATCAATTAGCTCTGAAGTCTCTAAACATTGCAAATTTCTCTCTTACGGCATACAAAGTAGGAAAAGTGACAGTAAAGCTGAAATCATCATTGAAGAAAATAGTAGTAGTTACCTTATGAGAGAGAGAGAGAGAGAGAGAGAGAGAGAGGTGTGATTCGGATCTGAGAGAGACTCGAGCAAGAGTGAAGAAGAGGCTCTGACTTGACGAGAGGCCGAGGCTGAGGCTGAGAATGAGAGAGAGAGAGAGAGAGAGAGAGAGAGGCTTTTCCTTGCGAGAAATACATAAATAAATAACTTAATAAGACAATTACACCAAAACGACGTCGTCTCCGTGGATTATTATTTTTCTTTTTCTTTTTGAAAATAAAATCATCTTAAACCGGCTTACAAGGGCGCGAGAGAGAGAGAGAGATGGATGAAGGTGTGAAAACTGTCCCCTTTTCCAAGTGGCTTCGTATTTCTAGGTTTGTTCCTGGCTGCTACACTCTTGCTGTTTCAGAGGCTCTCTCCGAGGACTTACAGGTAATATACTCTCTAGTATTCTCATGATTCGGATTTGTAAGCAATTAGGAGAACTAAGTGCAATGACGGGCATGCCATTCAGCACATGAATTTTTAGGGAGAACTAAAATCTGTCACATAATAATAGTGGATGGCTGATATGTTCCATATGATCATCTTTTTGCAGAATATATGTGAAGAGGAGCGCGTGCAGTATGTCCCACCAAAACGTGTATGAGCTGAAATGATGGATCAAACCAGAAAAAACATGCTTTTATGACTAGAAACTGATTGACTGTAATGAAATATTTGGTTGTAAGAGGTTAAGGTGTTGGTGATGTAGTGGATCCGCTGGAATGAAACATTTGGTGACAGGGCCGGTCCAATGTTTTGAAGGGCCCGGTGCGAGAAAAAAATTGGGACCCTTTGTGTTGAGGTTAAAAAAACAAAAAAAAACTTGAAAGAACACTGATTATTTATATTAACGATGTAAAGAAAATAGTCCACTAATAAAAGAAGAAACAACCGATACAATTAGCTATGAAAAATTGATATTCTTGCACTCTTATCAGCAAAGTCATCAATCAATTTTTCATAATCAAGTTTTTCTAGGAATTCACTCTCAATTGAAATCAAAGCTAATGCATTCAATCTTGTTTGAGTCATGGTTGATCTCAAACAAGATTTTAGCAACTTCAATTTAGAAAAACTTCTCTCTGCAGATGCCACGGTCACTGGAACAGTCAATAATATCTTGTATGCAATGAATGCATTGGGGAAACAATTCATTCTTTGTAAAAAGTTTAGCATTGCACCTGCTGTTTTTGTTTCTTTTGGTAGATGATGTTGTATGATCTTCAATTCTTGATATAGTTCATCTCCATCCAAATCTGAAACAACTTGTCCCGAGCCCTCTTTTCTTTGTAGCTTCCTTTCAAGATTCTTGCAACGAGCTTTCAAATCCTCATCAACCAATGAATTCAACTTATCAGATGTAAAAAGGAATCCAAAAAGATCTTCATATTCCTCATATTGTTCGAACCTTTTCTTCAATGATCCAATTGTTTGATCAACTATGTATAAGAAGTAATGAATTCTAAAAGCTTCCTCAGCAGATTCTTGAGGTGTTTGAGAAGACTCACTTGAAAGCTCATCAAATTTTCTCTTTCTATATATATGTCTCCTATCAGGAAAAATAGGATCAATCTTCATTGATGAAGCAAGTTCTTTTGCAGTATTGATGGCTTGTCTGAATCCGGTTTCTCTGTACTCTTCAAACGAAGCAATAAGCCCCTGAATCTTGGTCATAGCAATGTCAATAAGCATGTTTTCAGATTGTAAGGATTTACTAACTATGTTGACCTTGCCCAAAATGTCATACCAAATAACCATGCCCAATAAAAACTCAAATTTTCCAAGTTCAAATGTAGCCAAAGACTTAGCTTCACTTCTTATTTTGGAGTCGGTATCTCTTTCTTCTGCAAGTTCAAGTAAAGCTTCTCTGACTTGTGGAGCTTGAAGTACTATGGCTTTCACACTCTCAATACGACTTTCCCATCGAGTGGTGGACAATGATTTGAGAGTTAACCCTTTTACCGTTACATGGTCTACCAAAATCTTCCACCTCTTTGTAGAATGAGCAAATATTGTATAAATCCGTTTTATGACTCCAAAAAAGTCTTTCGCTTTTCCACATGAGTTTGCAATGTCACAAAGAGTTAAATTCAAAGAATGACAGCCACATGGGGTGTATAATGCTCTAGGATTTATATCCAAAAGTCTTCTTTGTACACCTTGGTGTTTCCCTCTCATATTTGCCCCATTATCATATCCCTGCCCTCTCACATCATCAATATCAAGATCAAAACGTTTCAGCGCATTCTGCAGCTCTTCAAACAAGCCTTGTCCTGTTGTATCATCCACTTTCAAAAATCCTAGAAAGTATTCTTCTACTTTTACCGGACTTGTAGACACATCAACACATCTTATAACCAAAGTCATCTGCTCTTGGTTGCTAACATCAGGAGTACAATCAAGTATCACAGAAAAGAACTTAGCTTCTTTAATTTTTTTAAGAATAGAACTCTTGATTTCAGAAGCTAGCAAACATATCAACTCCTTCTGAATTTTGTGGCTAAGATAATGATGATATGTACCTTTTTCTCAATATGCCTTTCATCACCAAGTCCCACTCAGCAATCATCTCAACCGCAGCCATGAAATTCCCATTACTATCCTCAAAAAGCTTCTCATTACTACCACGAAATGCTAAGTTCTGTTTAGCCAAAAATTTCACAATAGAAACTAATCGACATAACACCATCCTCCAATGCACTTTTGACTTCTTGATTTGTTCTTGAATACCATGATCAATTGTTGTACCTTTCTCTAATCTGATACGCAACTCACACCAACTAGCATAGTAATTGACATGCTCAACACTTGTCTCATGTTCTTTAAGTCTGCCACTAAGATGTCCCCAATCACAGTATCCCTCATTTGCTAGTTGACTTGGTTGAGGCCCCCTTTTAAACAATTTGCAACAAAAACAAAATGCTTTGTCAAGTGTTTTCGAATATACCAACCAATCTCTATAGTGCTTTTGACGGTTTGGTAAAATCCGAGTGTAGAAGTCTGAGGAGAAACATCTTTTTGATTTATTTTTGGGACCTTTCCCTGTAAGGACATCTCTTATAGGACCTTTTTCTACTAGCTGATCCTTCCATTTAAGGTCTAAATCCTCCCAGTTTCTTGGATCAAATATGTCAACCGGAAGAGATGAACTTGGTTCTTCGTTCACTACACTAACCACATCATCATCAGTTTCAGAGGGACCAATGTCATTGGCATCACCACTTACATGATCAAAGATTATCCCATCATCAATTTGATTGTCGTCTTCCTTGTCATCAGCATTCCCGTCTTCCTTGTCATCAGCATTTTCAAAACCAGAGGCATTATCAATTTGATTGCCATCTTCCTTGTCATCAACATTCCCATCTTCCTTGTCATCAGCATTCCCGTCTTCCTTGTCATCAGCATTTTCAAAACCAGAGGCATTATCAATTTGATTGCCATCTTCCTTGTCATCAACATTCCCATCTTCCTTGTCATCAACATTTTCAAATCCAGAGGCATCATCAATTTGATTGCCTCCAACCGCATTCTCATCTTCCTGGTCATCAACATTTTTTGAGTGCAAGCCATCATCAATTTGATTGCCTCCATACTCATTCTCATCTTCCTGCACATTATTTTCTAAGGCTAACCCGTCATCTAATTCATCACCATCATTTTTTTCTTCATTAGCTAAATCTTTAAGTGACGGATTTCCCGGTATTATTTCAACAAATTGATCCATTGCCCCACACTGAGACTCTACAAATTTTTCTATTTTGCTTCTTTTTTTACGCTTCTGATGTCCAGAAGGATATCTTCTTGCTGAAGCAGGATGTTTCCTAGTACGAGACATTCCAAATTTTTTGTAGGAAACAAAGATAGACGTACAAGCAAAGTTTAGAGATCATACCAAATGCTTGTTCTTGAATCTCACTTTAGTCACTTACACATAACATTCAATTAATCTTTCAATTTTAATCTGCTCTCTTACAGTCTTACAGTAAGACTCTTACTAACACTATAATACAAGTAAGAAAATCTGAACCTAAAATCCTAAATTCATAATCAATTTGGCTTGAAACAAAACGATAACCAACTAACCTGCTTGAAAATTGGGACCTCTTGATGCCTTCCTGCCCTTCCATTTTGAAGCCCCAGCCTCAATTGCTTTCAAACCTCCAAGCTCCCTTCCTTTGCTTCAAAATTTACAAACCAATACAAGGGACAAGTTGTTAGATTTATTGTGTATATATAATATATTCAATTTATGTATTCAAATTGTAGGAAATCAAAAGAATACCTTTAGGGAATAGAACAAGAGAGTATGAGTGTATCTGTGTATAAACAAAGCCAATTGAGAGATAGGAATTGGGAAATTTGAAGATGAAAATAGGAAGTATGAGTACCAGGAGGAAACAAAGAGTAAGAGAGACGGAGGAACAACGATCAAACCGAGGTGATCAATAATTCAAGAGGTTTATTTTTTAATTTTCACGACTAAACCTAATAGAAGAAGGAAAAACAAAAGGGGAAAAAAAATATAAAAAAACAGGGGGCCTCGCTCGAACTACTGACCTGTTGCCGCATCAAACAAAAACGCCTCCTAAACCAACTCAACCAGACACCTAGTTTGTTAACAGAGATATCAATCATTTTATATATAAAAAAAGTTCCACTGGACGGAAAAAAAAAGGGGCCCTTCGCCGGCTGGGGGCCCTGTGCGGCTGCGCCGCCTTGACCGCCCCAGGGCCGGCTCTGTTTGGTGATATAATCAAAGTGGAGGTCTGTGATGTAGTGCATCTTTTTAATTCTCTAGCGTAGCCCTTGTGGATGCTGTTTAAGACATGTAGTACATATGCTATCATCCTCTTATGCTGTGCTCAAAGTTTTATTATGCATACTTTTGGTTTTTTGTTAAATACTTAGAGCTTCAGAACTTTTTACTTTTTTATTTAGTTGGCTTCTGAAAATTATTCTGGATGATCAGAGTGGTGAAAGAAATAGGTGTTGGAGGTATTAGATTTGTTGCCTTCTGAAAATTTTGTCCCGCACAATGGATTGAAGTAATGAAATTGCTGCTCCACAAAATGTAGAGTGCAGATGCTACAATATATGCTGGTTTTTATAGTTTTGAGGCCTGCCTTTGTACTGTGAAAGTGATGCAGCGCATCTATAGTCAAGTTGTTAAGTTGTTGAGTTGTTATTCCTATCTTTTGGGAAAGTTGGGATTTTATTCTTTTTTGTTATTTAGACCAGATCTTTGTTTTTGATCTTCTATTTTGTGTATAAATAGCGTAGCTTGTAATGAGAGAAGCAGTTCAATGATAATTAAAGCTTTCTAAGCACTTATTTTCCTTTCAATCAATTGCTACTTCTAGCCATTGTTCTGAGAGACGACTCCTTCTGTCGGTATCCGTAGAATCAACGACGCAAGGTTTTACCAACGTTTCCGCTACACCAGTTTGGTATCAGAGACGAAATTCCTGTTTTCAGCATGCCGCCGCGACGTCAACGTGATTATGAACCGGTGAATGATTGGGTCGAGCTGAGGCAGACCTTACTAGCGATGCAAGAGAATATCTAAACTACCATTCATGATTCGATTCTAGAGGTTGTGAAGATGTTCCAGAATCGTGAACGGCGTCGTAGTAGGTCGCGACCAAGATCTGCTGCCGATTCAGAGGACGATGACAACCCTTTTGCAGCGGGCAGACCTCGTCATCATGGGGGAGGTAATGTGTTCCCGGAACGGGATGATCGTCGGTGGGAATCTGGTTTCAAGATTGAGATTCCAGAATTTCATGGTGGTGTGCAAGGAGAGGAGCTCCTCAATTGGCTCGTTACTGTAGAGGAAGCAATGGAGTTCAAGCAGGTTCCGGATGATCGAAAGGTGGCCTTAGTGGCCACGAAGTTTCGTGGAAAGGCAACTTCGTGGTGGTTGCAGGTGAAAGCTACTCGCTTACGAGCAGGGAAGGAGAAGATCCGTTCATGGGAAAAGTTACAGAGGTTGTTGAAGGCATCTTTCTTGCCGTATAATTTTGATCGCACGATGTTCACTCGCCTTCAAAATTTGCGTCAAGGATCCCGCTCTGTTGATGATTACGCGGAGGAATTCTCTTTGCTTCTCACGCGTAATGAGATTTTCGATAGTGAAATACAGCTGGTTTCGCGTTTCATTGGTGGGTTGAGGCCTCAGATTCAAAATGCCATATCGCAATTTGATCCTGCTATGGTAGCAGAGGCTCATCGGCGTGCGGTAGCGTTTGAACAGTAATTCAGGTCTGGTTCATTGAGTTGGAATTCTGGAGGTGTGCGAACCAAATTTCCGAGTGGTTCGAGGACAGAGACTGCTGCGACTCAAGCTGGAGGGAAGGACTTCACGGACACCAATGCAACCCCAAAATTACCGAGTGGTGCTGGCACTGACGATCAGGCACTACGGCGGTCGACAAGACCCAATGTCTTGCGTTGTTATTCTTGCGGTGAACCGGGCCATCGCCAAACGGCTTGCCCACATCAGACGCGCCGAGGCTTGTTGACGGATGAAGTAAAGTGGGACACGAGTGAGTTATTTGAGCAAGACGGTGATGATACGTTTGGCGACAAGCTTTCGGAGGATCACCATCATGGTGATCATGGCACCCTGTTGATGTTACGTGTGTTTATCACCGGTCACAATCGAAGAACCTTGGTTACGGACGCACATCTTTCAATCTACTTGCACCATCAAAGGCAAGGTGTGTCGTTTTGTGATTGATTCGGGTAGTTCTCGTAACGTGATTTCGGAAGAAGCATTTGACAAGTTAGGGCTGCCTCGGGAAGAACATCCAACGCCGTATATGCTCACCTGGTTGAAAACGGGTACTGACATTCGTGTTACACATCGTTGTTTAGTGTCTTTATCGATTGGAGCTTTTTACAAGGACAAGTTTTACTGTGATATTGCACCCATGGATGTGAGCCACATTCTGTTAGGACGGCCATGGTAATACGACAGGAGTGTCATCCATGATGGACGTCGTAACACACACAGTTTTGTGTTTGACAACAGGCGGATTGTTCTTTTTCCAACGGCTACTCGACCTGTTACGGGGGAGTTCTCAACAGAGTTGCATTCTCCGATTCGGGAGCCGACTTTGCTGTGTTCTCGGTCTGAGTTTGAACAGGAGTTTAAGGAGTTGGGTTGTGCGTGGTTAATTGTTCCTAGTTCGCCAAGTCTGGCAGAACATCCACCAGCTTTGTCGCCGAAACTTGCTGAGCTACTTTCTGAGTTTGAGGACGTCTTTCCAGCTGAGTTACCTCAGGGACTACCACCAATCCGTGATATACAGCCCCAGATTGATTTCGTCCCGGGTGCTGCCCTTCCCAACAGACCACATTATCGGATGAGCCCTCAAGAGCACGAGGAGCTTCGGCGACAGGTTGAAGAGTTGGTGTCGCCTGGACATGTTCGGGAGAGTTTGAGTCCTTGCGCCGTTCCCGCACTTCTTATTCCTAAGAAAGATGGGTCATGGCGCATGTGTGTGGACAGTCGGGCGATCAATAAGATCACAGTGCGGTATCGTTTTCCTATCCCTCGTCTTGATGACTTATTGGATCAAGTGGGAAAGGCATCCGTGTTCTCCAAACTCGATTTAAAAAGTGGGTATCATCAACTCCGCATCCGTCCTAGTGATGAGTGGAAGACGGCATTCAAGACGCGTGAGGGGTTATTCGAGTGGATGGTCATGCCTTTTGGGCTTTCTAATATGCCAAGTACCTTCATGAGGGTCATGAATCAGGCGTTGCGCCCGTTTATAGGGCGTTTCGTGGTGGTCTATTTTGACGACATTCTCGTGTTCAGTTCGTGTCTAGAGGAGCATGTCGATCATTTGCGACAGGTTTTGTTGGTCTTGCGCACTGAAGCATTGTTTGCGGCTAGACAGAAGTGTGAATTTGGAGTGCCTCAGGTGCTTTTTCTTGGGTATGTCATCTCAAACGAAGGTCTCTCTGTGGATTTGCACAAGGGCGAAACGATTAGGTCTTGGCCGGAATCGAAGACAGTGGCGGAAGTTCGCAGTTTTCACGGTCTCGCGTCTTTCTATCGGCGGTTTGTGCCTCACTTTAGTACCATCATGGCACCTATCACTGATTGTATGAAGGACGATACGTTTGCATGGTCTCCTCAAGCGGCGGAAGCTTTCGTGTTGATTAAAACAAAGCTCACCTCTGCGCCTGTACTAGTGTTACCTGATTTTACCATGCCTTTTGAGGTACATTGTGATGCATCTAAGCTTGGCATTAGAGCCGTTTTGAGTCAACAAACAAAGCTTGTGGCCTTTTATAGCGAGAAATTAGCAGCAGCAAGGAGCCGATATAGCACTTATGATATCGAATTCTACGCTATTATTCAGGCCATTAAGCATTGGCGACATTATCTGTTTCATCGAGAGTTTGTTTTGTATACAGATCACGATGCCCTCAAGCACTTGGATAGCCAAGTGAAAATCTCGGCACGTCATGCGACTTGGGTTGCTTTCTTGCAACAATTTACATTCACCATTCGCCATCAATCCAGGAAGCTGAACAAGGTTGCTGATGCGTTGAGTCGTCGACATTGTTTGCTCACAACCATGCATGCAACTGTGCCTGGATTTGCTGCATTTGCTGAGCTTTACACTTCTGATCCGTACTTTGCCCCAATCCTCCGAGATGTTCAGTTGGGATTGCTCTCGGAGTTCACCCTTCACGACGGGTTCTTGTTTCGAGGAAATCAAATCTGTGTTCCGGAGGGTAGCCTGCGCTTGAAGATCATTCACACTACAAGAAAAATGCACTTAGACCACGGAACCTTAAAGGTTCCGTCGTCTAAGTAACACTTAGACCACGGAAACTTCTCCGCGGTCTAAGTCAACACTTAGACGACGGAGAAGTGATTTTCCGTCGTCTACGTGAAACTTAGACCGCGGAGAAAATTTCCGCGGTCTAAGTGTCACTTAGACGACGGAAAAAGACTTCTCCATCGTCTACGTGAAATTTCAAAAATTTAAAAATTTCACTTAGACCGCGGAGAAAGTTTCCGCGGTCTAAGTTTTCACTTAGACGACGGAAATGTCTTTTTCCGTCGTCTAAGTGAATTTTTTTAAATTTTTAATTTTTTTTAAAAAAATAATAAAAAAAAATTTTAAAATTAAAAATTAAAAAATTTTAAAAAAATTTTAAAAAAAATTTAAAAATTATTTTAATTAAAAAAATTATTTTAAAAAAAAATTTAAAAATTCACTTAGACGACGGAAATACTCATCTCCGTCGTCTAAGTACTGTAACCCTAAACCCTAAGGCCCTATCCCCTAAACCATGTTTTTACTTAGACGACGGAAATGTGCATTTCCGTCGTCCAAGTAAGAACTTAGACGACAGAAATGTGCATTTCCGACGTCTAAGTGAAAATTTCGTAATTTCACCTAAGACAACGACCATCTAGACCATGTCCCAATGCATATTCTTTTCGTCGAGACCATAGAGTAAACAATGCTTGGAGTGTGAGCGTCGACGGTTTTAAAATAGGACTTACGGATTTTCGTGTATCCAGGTTTCCGTTTTGTAAAAATTTTGGATTTGCGGTTAACTGTGCCGATGAAACCCTGAACGAACTCAGTATTTAGTGGAAATTATTCCACTTATATATGGTGTTATGGTGAGTATATCCAACGGTCGTTTTTTCCAAATTCAATTTCGTTAATATCAATGTGCAATGAGCCTATACGTACCGACACTTAAGTTATACATAGTAGTAGATACTTAACAAGTTTGAATACGTAAATTAATTCATCGTCTTAAATCCCACTTTTTATATATACGATTCTTTAATCGATATTTTACGACAATTCCATTCAAATTACAGGTCCAAAAATTCATTACAAATTATTTTTAAAAAATAATTTTACGGAATTTTCACTTAGACCACGGAGATGGTCATCTCCGTGGTCTAAGCGAATTTTTAAATTTTTTAAAAAAAATAAATTTTTTTTTTTAAAAATTTAAAAAAAAAATTTAAAAATTCACTTAGACCACGGAAATGGTCATCTCCGTGGTCTAAGTGAAATTTTAAATTATTAATTTTTTTTTTTTAAAAAAAAAATTTTAAAAATTTAAAAAAAAATTTAAAAATTCACTTAGACCACGGAGATGGTCATCTCCGTGGTCTAAGTGAATTTTTAAATTTTTATATTTTTTTTAAAAAATAAAAAAATTATTTTAATTAAAAAAAATTCACTTACACGACGGAAAAAGACATTTCCGTCGTCTAAGTGAAATTTTGAATTTTTAATTTCTGGCGGTGTTTTTCCCACTAAAAATTTGGCAAAAATTTAAATCCACTTAGACGACGGAAATTTGTCATCTCCGTCGTCTAAGTAAAAATAATTGGCGGTATTCTTTTCCCGCTAAAATTTTGGCAAAAATTTAAATCACTTGGACGAGGGAAATACTGATTTTCCGTCGTCTAAGTGAAAAATTGGCGGTATTGTTTGAAAATTTAAAGCACTTAGACGACGGAAATACTGATTTTCCGTCGTCTAAGTGTTTTAAAACTCTATAAATTCATCATTTTCTCAATCTCTCTTCATTTTTTCCTCTCACTCAATCCACTCTCCCTCTCCCTCTCTCCCTCTCCATCTCTCCCCCCCCAATCAAACCACCCACTATATATCATCACCATCACCATCCACTATCATCATCACCACCACCACCGACATCACCACCGTTGCCGCCATCACCGGCATCACCACCGTCGCTGCCACCACCACACACCACCACCACCTACAACGTCGCCTCCACCACCACCACACACCACTAGCTACCGCCTACATTGTCACCTCCACCACCGGCCTCCACATTCCGGCCAACACCACCGGCGCCGCCACCACCACCGCCGCCTATAATTAGTTTAGTTTTAGCTTAATTTTGTTTATTTAGGCTAGATTAATTTACTTTATTATATTATGAATTTTGTATTCATTGTATTTAAATCCATAATAATTTAAATTATTTATTCATTATGAATTTTGTACGTATTATATATTATTAATAATTAATATTCAATAAATTTTGCAATATTATGAATATTGATATACAAAAAATTAAACAAAAAATTCATTAAATGCTAATTATTAAATTATTAATTAGCATTTCATGAATTTTTAATTTACATTTTTTTTATAAAAAGTAATTTTATTTTTTTTAAAAAAAATTAAAATTTAAAAATTCACTTGGACGACGGAAATGACAATCTCCGTCGTCTAAGTGAATTTTTACATTTTATTTTATTTTTAAAAAAATAAAATTATTTTTTTTTGATAAAAAACGTAAAAATTCACTTAGACGACGAAGATGACAATCTCCGTCGTCTAAGTGGACACTTAGACCCCGGAGAATGTCCGCGGTCTAAGTCTCACTTAGACGACGGAATTCTCCATCTCCGTCGTCCAAGTGCTTGGACGACAGCACTTGGAGCACGGAGCTTGGACGACGGAAATTCCGTCGTCTAAGTACTTAGACGACGGAAAATTGCACCTAGACGACGGAAATCGTCCGCGGTCTAGGTGCATTTTTCTTGTAGTGTCAAGAATTACATCAAGAGGGTCATGTGGGGAGAGATAGGACCCTCCAGCTTGTCACAGCCTCATACTTTTGGCCGACGATCCGCCGAGACGTGGAGAGATTTGTTGAGCGATGTCGTTCGTGTCACCAAGCAAAGGGTCATGCTACAAATGCAGGTTTATATTTACCACTGCCCGTGCCTACTCAACCTTGGACAGATGTTAGTATGGACTTCGTCTTGGGTTTGCCACGGACACAACAAGGTTATGATTCGATCTTTGTGGTGGTTGATCGGTTTTCAAAAATGGCACACTTCATTGCTTGTAAGAAGACAACCGATGCTGTGTCAGTGGCTCAGTTGTTCTTCCGACATGTCTACCGCTTACATGGACTTCCTAGTTCCATCGTCTCCGATCGTGACACGCGTTTCTTGAGTCACTTTTGGCGGTCACTCTGGAAATTATTGGGTACTAGTCTTGATATGAGTACCGCGTACCATCCCCAGTCGGATGGACAGACGGAGGTTACAAATCGCGCACTTGGGAATATGTTACGCAGCTTGGTCGGCGAGAATAGTTCCCACAGGCCGAGTTCGCGCACAATCATGCCAATAACCGCAGCTTGGGTTTCTGTCCGTTCCAGGTTGTTTATGGCGTCATTCCGCGTGGACCATTGGACCTGTCTACACTACCTGACAATACACGAATGCATGGTACCTCGCTTGACTTTGTTTCTTCCCTACAGGAGGTTCATTCTAAGGCCATTGTCAATTTGGAACGCTCGGCAATGAAGTACAAAACTGCAGTGGATAAACACCGACGTGAGCTTCTTTTTGAGCTTGGCGACTTGGTTTGGGTTGTTCTCACTAAGGATCGTCTTCCTCAACGGGAGTATAACAAGTTACGGTCACGGAAAATCGGTCCTATCACGGTACTCGAACGAATTAATCCAAACGCATATCGTCTACAGTTGCCTTCACATATCAAAATTGCGAATGTCTTTAATGTGAAACATCTCAGTCCGTTTGTTGATGATGCACCACCCGCAGATTTAGAGGCGAATCTCCTCTCACCCCCGGCGACCTGATGCAGCGCATCTATAGTCAAGTTGTTAAGTTGTTGAGTTGTTATTCCTATCTTTTGGGAAAGTTGGGATTTTATTCCTTTTTTGTTATTTAGACCAGATCTTTGTTTTTGATCTTCTATTTTGTGTATAAATAGCGTAGCTTGTAATGAGAGAAGCAGTTCAATGATAATTAAAGCTTTCTAAGCACTTATTTTCCTTTCAATCAATTGCTACTTCTAGCCATTGTTCTGAGAGACGACTCCTTCTGTCGGTATCCGTAGAATCAACGACGCAAGGTTTTACCAACGTTTCCGCTACACCAGAAAGTAAGAAATTTTCATTGGTATTGTGAATGTGCCTATATAGAAGAATTATATATACAAGTTAAGTAATGATTTCTAACAACTTTGTAATTCAATGTTAAACTCAATTTTAACCGGAAAACGTCCAAAACTCACCGTGAAGTTCAAAACCTCGTCGGAATTCATTTCCTCCGATCGGCCACCACCGGCCACAGCAAGGGCCGAAACCACTTGGAATCAACTCACAATTCCATGGGCTTCAAAACCCTATAACCTCGATCCTCATCGCCGTCATCTCCGCCACCTTCGTCACCGGTGAATCCAGCAGGAAATTCATCCTCTTCATCACGTCGTTTCTTCTTCCTCCAGCTACCAACGGGGGAGATCCACTTATCAATTTGAAGAGGAGCTCGAGCCCAACAACTTTCATCAAGGAAGCACGGCCAAATATTGTTGGAATAGAGCACACCAGCACCGAGAAGATTCAAAGTCAAACGGGTTGATTTTGACCCGTGGGTCAACTCGGTCAAACCCAGAAATCCAAAAATAGAAAATTTCCCAAAATTGCCTCGTATTTATACCATATACATACTGTACACATACCAGCCCAAATCAACGACTACCGTTCAATCTGATCCAAATCGGATGGTCACGATTAAATCAACAATAAAAATAACACTTTTATATATATTCACCAACCGACTTCAAAACTCAATAAGTTGCTCGTTTATCCGAAAAATTCTCCAAAAATTTCCATGAGCTCGAAATTAAATACTCTACAATTCTTGTGAAGGAAGTCAACACAAATTCTCGCCTAGTGAAATAGTCATTAACAAACCCAACTATGCGACTAATTTGCGATAATTCAATTTCGTGCTGATTTATACGTAGATTTTGGTTCGGGTTGTCACAATCCACCCCCCATACAAAAATTTTGACCTCAAAATTTACATACATACTAGGAGAACGAAGCCACTGCTCACACAAACTGTTCTGGCTGCTACGTGGCTACATTCATTACATGATTTTTGTACAACACTGACACTAACCGAATATTCCTGTTTCAGAGAATCTACTCTCAATAATTAAGAACATCCAACGGTTTCACAACATGAACTGAAATTGTCTGCAACGGGAATTTTCCGAAGCATGCTAATATCAGGGGATTAGAAATATTCATCCATAATCACGATATGTGAAATACATATATACATAGACTAGCCCTGATATTTCTCAAACGGTAAACCATAATGTCCATATCCTTATTAACTTTTTATATTAGCATAACCGAATACTACCTAACTTACCATAAAATACTTTATAAAGTGGTATCTTGATATTCAAATGTAAACTGTATTCATAGGCGAATTCCGCTCAAATGTTGATACTTCATAAGAAACTGTAATACACATAATCTTAGCATACCACAACAATCTGAGTAGGTTCTCACGAACTGACACCCCACCTGATGAAACTATGTTAACCTGCAACTGATATACAACACTGCCATTTATTTACTTTAGAATGCTCAACCGAATCGAGCAACGAGCCTCATCAGAATTCTTCTGTTTTCGACTAATCTTAACTGATACACAGAATCTGCCTTTATATAACAACAATCTCATCGCATATCTGCAAGAAATCAAGCAATCCATCAACATACAATTTACTAAACAAAGATCACAATTCTGGAGTTCACGAATTCGATAAGAAGAAAACTGATCGAACCAGGAGTAAATAACAAAACCTCTGGCTCAAAAACTACAATTTAAAAGAACACACTTCCAACACGTGTTTCTGGCTGAAGTAATATTCGCGATTCCTGAATACAGGGTAATACCAGATTTCTAGCTAAATATATCAGAAATAAAATCGAATTCTTTTCTTCACAATAAAGTCAGTAACGCCGTAATGCGTGAAAAGTCTAACACAAATTGGGGATAAAAACAAACTAACCACATAAAGTTCTGAATAACTGCCAGGTTAATGGGTTTACTCCAGATCGACACATCTTCAACCTTATATGGGTCTACACCAACATGCTTTATTAATAATACATGGCCGAGAAATCTTGCACCACAAATCAAAACTTGTACTTACTAAATCTGGTATACAACTAGAGTTCTCACAAGGCCATTGATAATAAATCTGATATCTCACCTGTTGCTGTACAACCTTGAGAATAAATAATATGACGTCAATGCAGTCGATAATGGATTCACCTGAATATACTCAGTACACACGATTCATTATACTCATATAGTAATAGATGCGTTCAGTAAATCAAACTACATACGACGGCCCAAATTTGATCTCAACCAAAATCAACGGCTGAGATCAAACCGCCACAACATTAATTTCTTTTCCAATTCACTTGCTATTAAACTTCAAGAATTTGTAAAAATTAGCTCGAGAATCCAAAAAAAAATTCCCCAAAATTGCCACGAGGTTGAAATAAAATTCTCTACAACTTTGGAGAAGAAAGTTAAATCAAAATCTAGATGGATAAGAAATTCGTTAGTAAATCCTTAAGTTTATCGCATACGCAATAATGCAAATTATGAGTCGTTAAGCATGTCATTCTTGGTTCGGGTTATTACAATAGATGACTAGGGGTTGTAGTTCACTACCAGTCATAGCCTTCTTATTACACTGAGTCATGTGTCGTCTTGGATGCTAGGCTCTTAAATGACACTTGATGACTAGAGATGTAAGCTCTTAGTTAGTGGATTTTAGTTTCCGATGGTTAGAGAGGTAGATACCTCATTCATCAGTTTTTCTAGACATTTTAGATTTAGATTATGATTTCAGATTTAATTCTTAGCCAATTCATTTCATATTTCGAGGTTAGCCTTTTGAATTCAGAATCAGTCATGTGATTTATTCTCATATATTCAATTTTGTCTTATGATTTTAAGTACTCGCATTCTAGTTTTTCACTGAAATCAAGTGGAATGGGCATAAAAATAAACTTTTTATATTTCTTACATTATTATGTTTTTTTGTCTACTCACGCTAACAGTTTCTGGTTTTGGAATGTCCTTCCTTGGGCTAGTTGGTTTCAAATTAATGCACAAATGTGGAGTTTTAGTGGAAGTCGGGCACGCACACAGTTTTAGGCATAGTGGTACTCCATCGTAGGATTCGCTGTTGATCCTATGGGCTACTAGTTTAGTTAGTTAGCTTAAAATAATTAGCAACAAAGAAATTTCTTTGTTTGTGTAGGTTCTTGAACGTGGACTTTAGAAAAAAAATTAGTTTGAGTTTTGTTTCCGCTATTCTATGAGAAGTTTATTTAGAATGTTGATAGAAAACCCCAGTTAGTAGCATCATTAGGACCTCATCCCAGTTTAGGGGGCTAAATCGGGGTCGGGTTCTTATACTTACGGGGATCAATCTCAACCTTGATCGCCTTAAGGTTTGCTTTCACCTAAGTCTTGACTCTAGTGTAGGGGGCGCCATCATGTAAGGGTTTAAGGAAAATTTTAGGATGGAGTGACTCTACCATAAATTTCATTTACTAATTTTGTTCTTATTATTTTAAATGAGATGATTTTTTTAGTTATTTTGTTCAGTTTTTTGTTAATATTCCAACGAGCACATTTTTATAAATTTGAGATCAAATCGTTGTTAATGTTTATTTTACTTTAATTGTTTGTAAATAATAAAAAAAAAGTCTCAATTTTGTTCTAAATGTAATAATTTCTAATTTAAAAAGTTATAATTTTGTTCAACTAATTGTAGATAAATATTTAAAATACATCTCCCCTATCATATCCTCACCCAGAAGTTATGGTGCTTGTGATGTTGTGAATCATTTGATGAAATAATCAGTGTCTCTGATGTAGTGAATCTATTTTATACTAGTACGTACGTAGTACATCTGTTTGCATCGATCTCTTATGCTGTGTTCAGAGTGAATAAAATAGCGGTTGGAGATTTCAGACTTGTTGCCATCTGAAACTGTCGTCCTCATAATTAATTGAAGTAATGAAACTGTTGCTTCACGGAAGGTAGATTGCAGATGCTAAACTATGTGCTGGTTTTGATAGTTTGGATGCATGCCTTCGTACTTATAATTCTCATTGGTATTGTGAGCGTGCCTAAGTACAACAACTATGTATACAAGGTACACTACTGGAGGAGGAAATCGGGGCGACGTAGAAAGGTGGTCGCCTCGTATGAATTTTACGTCGCCTCGATTTCTTGTGACCAAAACGACGTCGCCTCGTCTTGTCGCTTCAGATTCATCACGCCACCATTGGGGCGACGTAGATACAATCTACGTCGCTTAGTTTCATTTCACGTGACGTAAATAATTCTACGTCGCTTCAATTGAAGCGACGTAGATTGATCACGTCGCTTGAACTGAGGCGACGTAGATTGATCAATCTACGGATCACGTCGCTTGAACTGAGGCGACGTAGATTGATCAATCTACGTCGCTTAATTTTATTTATTTTTAATTTATTTTTCTTTTTTTAATCCATTAAGGCGACGTACATTGATCAATGTACGTCGCCTCAATTTATTTAATATTTATTTTATTTTATTTTTTAATAAATGAGGCGACGTACATTGATCAATGTACGTCACCTCAATTTATTTAATAATTTATTTTATTTTATTTTTTAATAAATGAGGCGACGTATATTGATCAATGTACGTCGCCTCAATTTATTTAATATTTATTTTATTTTATTTTTTAATAAATGAGGCGACGTACATTGATCAATGTACGTCGCCTCAATTTATTTAATATTTATTTTATTTTATTTTTTAATAAATGAGGCGACGTATATTTATCAATGTACGTCGCCTCATTTATTAAAAATTTTATTATTTTTTATTTTTATAATAAATGAGGCGACGTATATAGAACTATCTACGTCGCCTCATTTATTAAAAAATAAAAAAAAATAAAAATTAAATATTATTGTACCAAGTCACGACCTATCGCAATTTACAAACACAAAAACGCATTCAAATTGCAGATACGCATTCAACCAAAAAAACGCATTCAATCACAAATCAAAACGTTAAAAGTTTATACAAATCAAGTTTACACAAATCAAGTTTATACAAATCCTATATACAGTTTACGAGCCGGGAGGTGGTGGAGGAGCTTGCGGTTGTTGACTCGCAGCCTGGAATGATCGCATCATGGCCTCCATTTCTTGCATCCTTTGGGCGAGCGCACTCGCTTCCGCTATGGCCTTCTGCGCCACCTCGCTCGATCTGCGCGCCGCCTCTTTGGCTTCATCGATCTCCTTTTGCATTTGAATTTGGCGTTCCTGGTTTACCCGGGCCCCTCCTCTCGGTTTGGGGTCGCGTGTGAGAGCGCGCCCCACCCCTGTAACGTCGAACAAGAACAAATATTAGTAAACTATATCGTAAACCAAAATAAAGCAAAACGTAAATCGAGATATGCATCGACGGAATCGTTTTGGAGATTTATTACCTCTTATAGAGGTCCCGTGCCTTGAACCCACCTCTTCCTCTATGATATTTATTTGTGTATCAAGAGGAAGAGGCTGGGGTTGGGAAACCTCTTCGCCGTCAACTGGGCCCGCAGCACTATCTTGTTGCGACAAGACTTCATCGAGTCGACGCTTCACTGCCGCCTGCTCAATTAAAATAGATAAAATAAATAATATTACAATTTAGTAGACAAAAATAATTGAAATAACGTAACGTGAACCTATTTGAGCTTACCACTTTCTCAGCCGCATTCCTCTCCGGCTGGTATACGTTAATCCACGTCTGGACGGCAGGCGCTCTATGACCCTCATTCTCCAACACCTCGCTTCGGTACGAGAGGGCGAGGGATCCCGAATGGTGGTTGAGCTGCTGCTCCTTGTTCTTGTTTCGATTCCCAAGGTTCCGTTCGCACAATCGCTGTCACACACACACAAAAATCATTTTAAAATAAGAACAGATAAACATGCATATTGTTCGAATGTTGGCTACCAAAACTGTAGGTTCGTTTATGAAACTCACCAAGTAAGCAGGGTCTTCGAAGTGGGCTTTTAACCACGCCCATTGGTCTGCCCTCCCGAGAAACTCGGCCGGAGTCTCCTGGCTGACGTGGAGATAATGTTGATGGCAATCGTACTTCCAATCCTTATAGATTGTTTGCGCCGTCCTATCAATGAAGTTCCACATCTCCACATCAGTCGCCTGGATGTCGTAGTTCGTCTAGCACAACACATTTAAATTCCGTTATGTAAAAATTATATTTACATTTACTACAAGTATGTAAGTAAGCTCGGAGTCCAGCAAGTATACCTCAAGACTCCGGCCGACGATATCGCGATGCAAATCGCTAAGTCCCAAGAAGCTAGATGCAAGCATTGGAACTTTTCCGCGGATGATGCTACCGATGTCTCGGCACATCAGACTCCGCATTTCCCTCGTCGCCGAGTAAGCGACTTGTAGTCGCCTATTGTTGTTCATCCGGACGAGGTACTCCGTCTTCGTCCCGACAACGACTCCGCGCTGTTCCGTCGTCGGGTCTCCGGTTGCCATGTCGACCATGTCGGGGAGTTTGGTCTTCTTGCACCGGATGCTGAGGGCGGGAGGGTGCTGTGACGCCGTAGTGGCCTCGCTGCTGTCATCCGCTCCTTGCGGAATCGCATCCTCAAGTGGAGGGGCGGGCGTTAACTGCGGAGCTTCTGCAATCGACGGGGTCGCCGATTGTCCCATGGGGCAACTAGACCCGGAATCCCCATCTCGGCTGAATGCTCGCCACCCCGCCTCCGCCGCCTCCGCCTCCGCCGCCTCCGCAGCTGCCGCCTCCGCAGCTGCCGCCGCTTCCGCTTCACGACGCTGCATCAACGCTTTCCTCCTCTTGTATGCAGTATCTCCGGGAGCCATTCTATTAAAACTAAACTGTTATTTTTAATTAGATTGAAGATTTACTCGTTTGTACTTCTATAATGCTATAGTTACCTAGGTTACGCATATTCTTGTTCAAGTATACTTATTGGTGCAGTTAACCAAATTCTGACCATGTCACTATGTCTAGTTTTTCTCCATATGAAAAAAAGAAGAAGCATGTAGATGACTAAGAACAAACTGATCGAACAATACATAAACATTCATGCTTATCATCACATATACCAAGTCGCTTTTATTTTATTTTCGTTTGTTGGGTTAGATATCAAAAAGAGTATGAACCGAAGTACCATCACATATAGCTTATCATCACATATACCTTATCATCAAAAAACACAACACACAAAACACATATAGCTTATCGCATTGGCACAGGAAGAATCACATTCATTTATCGCATAAAAGCAATCAATCCTCAAGACTCCTTATCATCACAACCGAAGGAATTGAATCCCTCGAACACAAAACACAATACACAACACACAAAACACATATAGCTTATCGCATTCGCACAAAGCATCATCACATTCACAAAGCAACTAAACATGAACATTAAGCAACTAAACAATCAATATGAAATTAAAACACAGTATATCTTCCTCGTCGCAGCATACCTTCTTGAGTTGGCTCACTTGGTTTGCTTTAGCTACACGGACCGGGAATGCTTCTTCTTTCTAAAATCACAAGTATTGATAGATTAGTAATGAACCTGAATGTTTAAGCAACCTACACGAAATGTTGGTGAAGAAATAAATTAGTACAACCACATTATCATACAACTTTCTCTCATTTGTTACTATAAAACTCAACACATTAGTACAAGTTCTTTTCGGATAAACCAGTTTTTAAAAAAAACACAACAATTAAAGACACAAACAGTTGCATCATGTCACTTGAATACAAGCATCCAAGACAATCTATCATCCATAATGTTGAATCACTAAATTGCCAATTTGGTAAAGCAACATAAAAGACTAAGCTGCACACACACACACACACACAAATAGCCTTTCACCAAAGTTATATCACCACTTATTAGCCTAACCAAAGTTATATCGACACATTTCACCACTTATTAGCCTAACCAAAGTTATATCGACAAGTTTATACTTTATACACACAAACTTCACTAACAATAATCAAAATTTAGTGACATTTCTTGGACACCAATATAAACAAGATCATTACTTTGAGTCATACAGCAACAAATTAGATCCCACAATATAGTGAACCTGTTTCTTTTACACAACTACACCTACTAAGCTTAAAAAGAGTTCCCCTTTTCGTCGATTATCAGATAAAAACTCTCTTTTTCTTCTTCTCTAACAAATTAAGCACTACTACACTCCTCACCGGATCTCCAAACAAACCCAATTTCACTAAATTTAAACTCTGAATTATAGTCCTATACAACGTTGACCAGAATGAACCAAAACTAAACAAGCAATAGAACCAAAAAAAAGATAGCAATCTGTGATTGATTGATGAAATTCACAACAGCCCAATACTAGAGTCATTTTCAGTAACCGAAAACAAGACAGTAGGTAAAGAAAAGATTAAACAAGACAGTAACCGAAAAACAATCTCTATCGCCCTCTCAGCCTCACCCTTATTGCATTCCATATCTCTATATTTTTCTTCTTCTACTACTCTATTATATCATCTCTACAACAATGCTGCCTCTAACAATTCAGCTCATGCTTCACACCGAAATGTTCCCAGCATTACAAAATCTACTAAACCCAAAAAACCATATCAGAGAATTGCCAAGGATTTGCATGCAAACATATAATCATACCAAATGTATCCAAATCCCAATTCAAGAAGCGAGTCAAATTTTTCAAAAACAACAAAATGAAACTCTACTCTAATTGTCCAACCCAGTTCTTGATTATTCATGAGTCTCTTTTAAACAGGCGCATTAACAAAGAAACAAAATCATAGACAGAACATCGAGAAAACTCAGGAGTGCAACCACAACATACATACTACATATATAGCCAACAGCAAACACATTCTTCAGTCTCTTCTTTCAGCATATACATAAACAAAATCACAAAGAAACATAACCAATGATTTTCAAGTACAATACAACTCAGAGAGACGAAGAAACCAAAATTTCACAAGAGAACAAAACTACACATATTCTTGAAAATGAGATATGGGTTTTGATTACCTTAGTAAAACAAGAACAGGGTTGGCTTTAGAATTTGGATTGAATCGCTGAGGATTAGGGATTTGGGGGCGACGGCGCGAGGAAGAAGAAGAAGTGAGAAGAAGAAAGCAATCTGTGATTCTGGAAATATAAAGGAAACTAGGCGACGTATATTTCATTCTACGTCGCTTGGTTTCATTTAATAAATCTACGCGACGTATATTGCAATCTACGTCGCTTCATAATTTGTAATTTTTAATTTTTTTAATAAACAAGGCGACGTAAGAATAAATATACGTCGCTTGGATTAGTTTTTTAATTTTGTTTTTTTGAATTAATGAGGCGACGTATATTGATCAATCTACGTCGCTTCCTTCTATTTAATTGTTTATTTTGTTTTTTTTGGAATAAATGAGGCGACGTAGATTGATCAATCTACGTCGCTTCCTTCTATTTAATTTTTGATTTTATTTTTTTTTAATAAATGAAGTTTATAATTATAAAGTTAGTAATATTTGATCGTATACATAAATTATGCTTTAAAGAAAATACGAATTTAGGTTTCAAATAGATAATAATATTAGTTTAGTCCTCCTCTTCGTCCTCCTCCTCCTCCTCGTCCTCCTCCTCCTCGTCCTCGTCTTCGTCCTCGTCCTCGTCCTCGTCCTCCTCCTCTTCGTCCAAAAGTAGTTGAAAATCTGGGTAAAATTGTATCACCGTGGGAGTGTCCTCTTGGTAAGGCTCGAAGATATGATCTCCTGTACGCGATATGTTTTCATCTATGGCCAGAACTTCGGCGCTGTAGACATTGCGGTGCGACATCTCTTGTACTACCTTCCAAGTACCACCAGCCTTTGGATCGTCTATGTAGAATACCTGTTTTGCTTTGGTTGCAATTATGAAGGGTGAATCCTCATAGTAACTATTGTTTGTATTCACTGATATCAGTCCATGATCTTTTATAAGGGTGTCAAGATCTTCAGGGTCCTCGGAGTTGTGCCATGTGCACTTAAACAACACCACTGGCATACGGCCTGCATATAATACTTCGACCACGTAGTTAACATGGCCGTAGAACTTGGATGAACCCATGTCTATCATGACACCGCTATTTTGAGTCACGGTTCTTTGATCTCTATCAAACGATGTGAACTTGACACCGTTCACATAACACGACTTATAAACCCGACATTGCTGAGGTCCTTGAGCTAATGACTTTATTCCTGCAACCAAGCTCGGGTCCGAGTTTTTTTCTTTAAGGGACACCTGAGAGATAAGTGTTAAGAGGAGTTAAAGATAAGTGTTATAAAACCTGCAAAGAACCTTACAAGAATTAATAGGCATATGTACCCATGTTAAGAACCATCGAAGAAAACTCCTCCTCCGCTGCCGGTCGTCGAAATCTTCACCATTTTTAGCCTCGAACCTTCTGAGATGTTCTTCTAGGTAAGGTTTGACTTCGTCTGTTTCCACCAAGACTTGCCAGTGAGCCTCAGCAGTCTCTGACTCAGTCAACCTGAACTGGCGACGAGTCTCGATAATATCTGGTCTTACTAAGAGTGAAACACAGCTGACATTCCACCCAGATATGGAAGTGTCGATATCTTCGTTGACCATCCGTCTGAGATAAGCCTTACAATACGTCACCGACTCATGTACGAGGTACTGTTCAACAATACTACCTTCCGGGTAACGTGTATTCCTCATTGACTTTTTATATTTTCCTAATTGCCTGCAAAAACACCACTCAAGATTAGTACAATATTTTCCTAATTGCCGACATATTACACAAGATTAGTAGGAATCAATATTAGTACAAACATATTTTCCTAATATTAGCAATAACAAAAATTTTTACCTTTCAATTGGATACATCCATGTATAGTGTACTGGACCTGTAAGGAATACTTGTTCGGGCAGATGAACCATGAGATGAACCATATATGTAAAAAAATGTGGAGGAAATATGAGCTCCAAATTGCAGAGAATCATCACTATCTCAGTTTCCATGTCACGCACAACCTCCTTCTTAAGCTCCCTACTGCATAGTTGACGAAACCAATTTGACAGTGCTATCAATGGCTTGACAACGTTTTCTGGCAGGAACCCTCTTATAACCACAGGCAGAAGACGTTGAAGCAAGACATGGAAATCATGCGTCTTCAATCCATAAAACTGTGACTGGGAACTTATTTTCACCTTACTTCTCAAACTACCTGCATAACCAAGAGGATACTTAACATCCCTGAACCACTGGAACACATCTTCTAGATCATCCTTTTTAACTAAAAAAGGTGCATGAGGAACTTTCCCCGTAGCCAAGTCACCCGCTCTTTGCCACTGTTTTTTTTCGCACATTCCTCTTCTTCAAAGCAGCGCGAGCTTTTGGACCATCCTTAGACTTCGATTCAATCGAAAAAATGGTTCCAAGGATGTTGTCACACACATTTTTTTCAATGTGCATGACATCTAGGCAATGTCTGATCTTCAATGATGACCAATACGGCAGCTTCCAAAATATGCTTTCGTGAGTCCAACACTGTCTGTTATTCGGATTGTACGGCACCTTCAAGTCTTCATGTTGGCTAAGAATAGGGTAAACGTTTGACCTAACGTCCTCCAAAATTTCATCTCCACTCTTACGATAGGGTCTTCCGCCAAACTCCTCCTTCCCGTTAAATGCCTTGCTCAATCTCCAAGGGTGATCCTGGTGGAGCCATTTTCGATGACCTTCATAAACTATCCTCCCACATATATGCTCTGAAGTTAGCTCATCTAGACAGATTGGACATGCCTTGTACCCTTTCACAGTTGACCCCGCAAGCATCCCTAAACCTGGAAAGTCGCTAATAGTCCACATTACCGCTGCCTTCATCAAGAATACCTCATTGTCTACTCGATCAAAAGTATGGACTCCAACGACCCATAAATGTATTAGCTCCTCGATCATCGGCTCAATGAGTACACTAAGGCACTTTCCGGGAGATTTAGGGCCTGGAATCAACACTGATAACATGTTATATTCCTTCTTCATGCACATTGATGGTGGTAGATTGTACGGCATCACAGCAACAGGCCATGTACTATGCAAAGTTCCCATTGTTCCGAATGGATTGAAACCGTCTGTTGCTACTCCAAGGCGCACATTCCTGCAGTCCCGTGCAAAACCTGGAAAAGTTCTATCAAAATGTTGAAACGCTTCTCCGTCAGCTGGGTGGCTGAGGCTACCAGCCACGCATATCCGCTCCCCCAGCCATCGCATATGCTTGGCAGTGTGTGGGGACATAAACAAGCGCTTCAACCTTGGTGTTAGAGGGAAGTTACGAATTATTTTTTTGGGAATATCATTCGTATTTGGCTTATATCTTTCTGAATAACACACTGGACAAATCCTCTCGTTTACAAGCGCCCCCCTGAACAACACACAGTTAAACTCACACGCATCAATTCTTTCGTAACCCAGTGAAAGATCACTCAAGATTTTTTTTATTCTCGAGTATGAACAGGGGAATGTGTGCCCTTTAGGAAGAAGTTTATTAATGTAAATACATAAAGAGTCAACACTTGTGTCCGACCATCCATTTTCATTTTTCATTTCCATTGCATCTAATATGGCACTCAAAACAGTTTCCTCACTGCCTTCATATAATGGGGTTTGTGACTCCTTCAATAATCTATCGTACTTTTCATAATCATCATCTACCATGTCATTGAAGTTCATGCCCGAATTATCTTCCACAAATTGTTGGGGTGCATCTGCATGGTATCCGGGATAATAAGGATATGCATCATGTAGAATCTCCAACTGCGGGTTCACTGAAGGACCGGCACCACTAGAAGGACCGACTCTGTCTTGAAGCCACTGTCTTCGTTGACTGAGCATTGCCGGTTCACCAGAAACTTCCCCGTGAAGGTGCCAGACTGTATAAGTAGGACTCATACCACTGTGTGATAAGTGATGATACATGACATCCATAGTAACCTTGAACGGACCGTTCTTACAACGTTTGCACGGGCAGAAGTAATAATCGGCTCCGTTACTATGTAGCCGGGCAAAATTCATGAACTCGAATATGCCGTTGATGTACCTTGGATCAGCACGATGATATGTCATCCAAGTTTTGTCTGGGAGTCCGTCCATGTTTCCTGTCAACATAAACAATCAATATGAACAAAGTTACCACGCCACAGTTGCGATTCAACCAAAACCCCACACTTCTTCGCCTTATGCCTCCGGGTTGGGTCCTATCCCCTTCAGGGGAACACGACATTTGTCAACGCTTTTGCACCCATGCGTTTCAGCTCCAGTTTAGGGAAATTTCGGCAGCATCTCCCTACAGTTCCCCGAGTGCACACATATCTAAACAACCTAATTTGCACTCGGGGAACATTTAAAGGAGACACTGTCGAAACCATATCCCAAAACTGAAACTGAAATCACACGAATAGCAAAAGGATCAACAAAGTCATGTTCACCTAAAGTGTCCAAAAATGGGACAATTCGAGAATCAACAACTCAACTCGATCAACTAGATGAGTTGTTGATTCTCAAACGGGAGTTCTAAGTTGATAAACACCGCCATAATACTAATAACACTACTAATTAAGGCTCGAATACACATAATCTACACTAATCATCAATTAATTTCACTAAATTTAACCAAATTTCAAACATTAATCATGAACCCATAACATGATTTATCACAATTCAATGCTTAACACACTAAAACTACAACATAACACCAAATTCAATTCAACTTCAAACATTTCACCAAAACTTCAATTTCATTTCTAATCATCAATAAATTTCACTAAACTTAACCAAATTTCAAACATTATTCATGAACCCATAACACAATTCAATAATTCAAACACTAAAACTACAACATAACACCAAATTCAATTCAACTTCAAACATTTCACCAAAACTTCAATTTCACTTCTAATTTAACATATTATGGTCATAAAGAGGGTTAAAGAGATACAAATCAAACTAACCTTACTCAAGAATCAAATCAATGGCAAGAACAACCTTCTTTCTCAATTTCCTCTAATTTCTCCCCAAAATCGCCCAAAACAGCTGCAGAACGAAATGAAACTGTTTTTCTAAACTTCTCACTTTATGAACGGGTTGACTTTAAGAAGAAGAGTAGATCCAGATTTAAAAAAAAACGAGGCGACGTAGATTGATCAATCTACGTCGCCTCGTTTTCTTTCCAAGTGACCAAACTAATCTACGTCGCTTCGATTCAAAACGAGGCGACGTAGATTGATCAATCTACGTCGCCTCGTTTTGAATCGAAGCGACGTAGATTAGTTTGGTCACTTGGAAAGAAAAACTAGTCGCCTCAGTTTTTTGAAGCGACGTACTTCAATCTACGTCGCCTCAATTTTTTGAAGCGACGTAATTTTTGTCAAAGGTATTTTACGTCGCCTCGTTGAAAATCGGAGCGACGTAGAAATGTAACTACGTCGCCCCGATTCCTTCCTCCAGTAGTGGTAAGGAACGATAACAAGGAAATGAAAACGAATTCTAAACATATCTCCCTAGTTATTTGCAAATTGATCGCAATTGGTCTTGATAGATTTTCTCCTGTGAATACTCTTTTAGAGAAGTAGAGATAATAAGAGTGATGAAAAAGGTAAAAATAATTAGTAGGAGTGTAAAACGTAAATAAAGGAGTGCCATGCCCTTTTATTAAAGATTGAGAGTGGACTACACAAATAGGAGGTAGTCTCTCCTTTCATGCATGGTTTTAGGTGACATACATGTTTTACAGGCCGGGTCTTAGGCTAAGGGGAGCAATGCCCACGCCTAAACCCTTCAAAGTCTAAAGGGTCCCAAAAATCTGTATTTGCTGATATTTGCAAGAGGAAAAAGAAAAAAGAAAAAAGGAAAAAAAAATCTGAAGAGTCACAAACACGCTAAGAAGTAGCATCAGTGTAAAATTTTGCTCAAGCAAATGGTGAAATCCACCACAGAAGTTTTTCTCAAGAAAAACTTTGTTCTTGCTTAATCAAGAGGAGGAGCAAAACTTGGCTCTTGCTCAATTAAAAGCTCAGAGCATCTACACCGGTGTAAAAGTTTTCTCAAGCAAATGGTGAAATCCACCACAAAAATTTTTCTCAAGAAAAACTTTGCTCTTGCTCAATCAAGAGCTCAAGCAAATTTTGCTCCTCTTTTTGATTGAGCAAGAACAAAGTTTTGCTGGAGCAAAACTCTTTTGCTTTTGTGATGGACTCCACCATTTGCTTGAGCTAAATTTTACATCGGTGCGGATGCTCTCAAGCAAATTTTGCTCCTCCTCTTGATTGAGCAAGAGCAAAGTTTTGCTTGAGCAAAACTTTTATAGTAGACTCCACCATTTGTTTGAGTAAAATTTTGCGCCGGTACAGATGCTCTAACAGTCGCCTCCAAAGCCCACAGGGGGCCCCTCACGCACGTGTCTAGCCAAACAGCCAATCAATCAAATAATTACTCAATTAATTACTAAAATTGGTGCTCTATGTTCAATTACTCCATGTTCGATGTTCCTTTCATTTTTCCTTGTTTTCATTTTTTTTTTGTGCTATGTACTTTTGTCGAGGGTATTTGTTTAGCAAAACACTAATACTAATGGTTTTTTTTTTCAAAGAAATACTAATGGTTATAAATTATAATATTGATTTGGTTAAGAAAGTTTAAACAAGTTTAATTACCATATCTATGAAAAAAACACTGACAAAATATATTCAATTGATTTTGAGTCTGACAGTCGATCTCTTGGTGTAGCAATTTTTTTCTTTTTTGAAGACACTGTTATAGGTTTTGAAGACATTTTAATTGGATTATATTTGACTATGTACTCATTTTAATTTATTAAAATAAAAATCTGTTACTTTTTTTTATATATTATATGTTCCGTAATGCTAGGGCCTAATTTATTTATTTTTGCTTTGACCCCAAATCTGTTAGGACCAGCCCTGAGGCTTTATTGAGTACCTATAGTTCTGCATTTTTATCCACTTATTCCACTTAACTAGTAAACACGCATGGTGTATAACTGTATATACAAGTGAATCTAGCAGTAGAGATTATCACCAGGAGCAACATTAAGCTGAGTGCAGTACTCATTGTAATAGTCGACGCGAGATTGAACTTTGTCCGGGGCTTTGCCATCGCACTCCACAGCTCCGTTAATGGCTCGAGTAGTGGCTCCAAAACCTTGGCTTACAACTGAGTGAACATTGGTCATCCAGTACCACAAGGACGTCTTGAACGCGATCACAGGGTCCGAGGCCACTGTTTCAGGGGAGTTCAAGCCGTCAAAGCCGTTGGCATTTCCGGCAGCACCATAGTTGTAGTTCCAGGTCAGCTGGAGAGGTCCTCGCCCGTAGTACTTCTTCTCGGGGTTGCATGGCCAGTTCGTAAACGATGGGTCGCAGTATACGTCGCGATTTATCTCCTCTACGTAGCATAAATCTGCATGGGAGCCACAACATAGTTTAACAAACAAATTAAGTATTGCTTTGATTACATTTAGAGTGGATGCATAGGAAAATGTAACAAATAACAAGACATAAAACTCAGATGGAACCATACGGCCAGTCTCATGCGTGACATGAGCAAAGAAAGCAGCAATCTCCCGTTTAGACTCATCGGGGGAACCGGAACCAAAGTCGGGGTAAGAGCCGAGGGCGTCCAGAAAAGCTTGTCTGGTGTAGAAGGTCTTTCCGACACAGTCAGCGCCCGTAGCCTGGTTAGTAATTGCGTCGAAGAAGTCCGGTGTGACGATATCCGCCACCTCTTGAGCTATTGCATTTTGTGCTACAAATGCTAGTCCTAGCACTGCAACGACGGTGACAAATGTTGAAGTGTGGAAAGCCATCTTAATTTTGCCGGTGTTCGTGTTATGAAGTATATGATGATTTAGATCACGGTGGAATTGGGTATTTATAGGATAGTATGTATGCATAAATGAGCGAGTACTGGCTAGCTGGTTATGCATGTGCCCACGATCCATCTAGAAAACTTACAATTTGGTTTGAAATTTCATAGATTGGAGGATTGACTTTGACTAGTATAAGAGTACGAGGCACAGTTTGGTCACGTATGATAGAGACCGTAGTCATCGATCAGCCAAGAATTGTTTGCTTTGGGCAAAGAAGTTTTCAGGGTCTATTTGCCTAACATTCTTACCAAAAAAACCTTTAATTTTGCGACTCATTTTAACTTCTATTGATTTGCAGCGTTTGTGCATTAACACGTAGAGGAATGTTCACTGAAATGACTATACAGTATACACATGAGCATATTCTATCATGAATTCATTTTTCGAAAAAAATTAGAGCAAACTACACTAAGATACAATATGAAGGAGCCAAATACACTTAAAAAAAAATATTCCTTATTTTAAACAATGAAGAATAAAATCTTACAAATAAGGACAAGTTGCTTATAGGTTGCTATGTGACAGGTATAAATTTATTTTTATACCATGTCTTGTCTTTTTGTGTGTATTTAATAATTATTTTCTACAAAATTAATTAAAAAAAAATTCATTTTATTTCTTTTTAATTTTTTTCTTTTTAAACAAAAATTATTTTTTCTGAAATTACTTAATTTTTTTTCTTTTTAAAACTTTTTAGTTTGATATTTGTTCATTTAATTTTTTTTATGTATTCAATTTTAAGTAGCAGTCTTTGAACAAAAAGACAGTCACTACCACATTTTTGGGCATTACCAACGAAATAGAAAACTAAGGCCGACGATTTTTTAAATCGTCGGCAATAGTTTTCCCTCAAATCGTTGGCAATAATTCGTCGGAAATAGCCAAAAAAAAAAACTATTGCCGGCGACTTGGGGAAAATCGCTAGCAATAGGGAAAACTATTGCCGACGATTTTTAAATCGTCGGCCTTAGTTTTCCATTTCGTTGGTAATGCCCAAAAATGTGGTAGTGAGTAGCAGTCCCAAAAACATAATAGAACTCCTCGGACCGAAAATATAGTAGCAGTTCTCGAAACTAAAATGTAGTAGTAATCCCAAAAATATAGTAGCATTCCTCAAATGTATTAACAGCCTCGAAAACACTGCAACTAATATAAAAAACCCTGCTACTGAAAATTAAAAAAATATGACACTGCTACAGAAACATTGAAAACACTTCTACTAAAAATTTAAAAAAAAACCACTGCTACTAAAAATTTTAAAAATACGACACTGCAACAGAAACATCGAAAAACATTGCTACTGAAAATTTTAAAAACACAGCAGCAGTCTTCAAACCGAATGTAGCAGCAGTCCCAAAAATACAGTAATAGTCCCCAAACGCATTAACAGTTTCGAAAACACTGCTACTGAATATTAAAAAAAAAACACTGCCACTAAATTTTTTTTTAAAACAATAATACTACTGAAAATTAAAAAAAAACGACACTGCTACAAAAACATCGAAAACACTAGTACTGAAAAAAAAACACTTTTACTAAAAAATTAAAAAAATATGACACTGCTACATAAACATTGAAAACACTTTTAAATCGTCGGCCTTAGTTTTCCATTTCGTTGGTAATGCCCAAAAATATGGTAGTGAGTAGCAGTCCCAAAAACACAATAGAACTCCTCGGACCGAAAATATAGTAGCAGTTCTCGAAACTAAAATGTAGTAGTAATCCCAAAAATATAGTAGCATTCCACAAATGCATTAACAGCCTCGAAAACACTGCAACTAATAAAAAAAAACCCTGCTACTGAAAATTAAAAAAATATGACATTGCTACAGAAACATTGAAAACACTTCTACTAAAAATTAAAAAAAAAACCACTGCTACTAAAAATTTTAAAAATGCGACACTGCAACAGAAACATCGAAAACATTGCTACTGAAAATTTTAAAAACACAGCAGCAGTCTTCAAACCGAATGTAGCAGCAGTCCCAAAAACACACTAATAGTCCCCAAACGCATTAACAGTCTCGAAAACACTGCTACCACTGCTACAGAAACATCGAAAACACTAGTACTGAAAAAAAAACACTTTTACTAAAAAATTAAAAAATATGACACTGCTACATAAACATCGAAAACACTGCTACTGAAAATTAAAAAAAAAACACTGCTACTAAAAATTTAATACGACACTGCTACAGAAACTTCGAAAACACTGTTACTGAAAATTTTAAAAAACACAATAGTAGTCCTCGAAATGAAAATGTTGGAGCATTTTCAAAAACACAGTAGCAGTCCCCAAACGCATTAACAATCTCGAAAATACTGATACTGAAAATTAAAAAAAAACACTGCTACTGAAATTATAAAAAAAACGACACTGCTACAGAAACATCGAAAACACTACGACTAAAAATTAAAAAAAAACACTGCTACTAAAAATTAAAAAAATACGACACTGCTACAGAAACATCGAAAACATTGCGACTGATAATTTTGAAAAACACAGTATCAGTCCTCGAACCGAAAATGTAGTAGCAGTCCCAAAATCATAGTAGCAGTCTCCAAATGCATTAACATCTCGAAACCACTGCTACTGAAAAAAAAACACTGCTACTAAAAATTAAAAAATACGACACTGCTACAGAAACATTGAAAACACTGCTAGTGAAAATTAAAATAATAATGCTACCAAAGAATCAAATAACAGTGCTACTGAAAAATATGACACTACTACTGAAAATTAAAAAAATACGACACTGCTACAGAAACATCGAAAAACTGCTACTGAAAATTAAAATAGTAATGCTATCAAAGAATCAAATATAGTGCTACTGAAAAATATGACACTGCTATTGAAAATTAATTTCAAACAAATAGAAGCAACTTATGAAAATATATCAACAACTATTTTGCTACTGAAAAAGTTCAAATCCAAAAATCTGAAGCATCTTCTTTTCCATCTCTCTCTTCACATAGCAACATAATCTCTAAAGATTGAAACAGAGATTGTTGAGAGCTCGAGCCCAATCCTAGAGCTTGATGCCGCAGCGATGCAACGCTGGGATGACGTTGTCCTCCACGTCGAGAGTATGTGCGTGCAATGAGAGGTCGGATGTCGACCAGTACTGCGACGGTTGGTGAGGGAGGCACCGCAGCCGCTAGTGAGGTGCGGCATCATAAGACGGTGGAAGCCGAATCTACTGCTGCTTGATTGTGTGACCCGAGGTGAAGGAGAGGGATGGCTAGGATATGAGATTAGTCTAGAGGCGGAGCGACGTGATGGCGAGTGACTGTGGGTACGGCGACCTGAGGCGGAGGCGTTGGAGATGAGTAGATTGCGATAAGGTGGTGGTCAAGGTTGGAGGTCGAGGTGCTGCTACTGTATGGTAGTCGAGATCGAGAGAGAGAGAGAGAGAGAGTGCTACTGTAAATTATAATTTGTGTAGTATGGTTTTTAAAAAATAGAGAGAGAAACTACTACTGTAAATTATAATTTGTGTAATAAGGTTTTTAATATAAATAGGAAGGTAAAAGTATATTTTTTCTCAGTTTAATGGATCAGACCAGTATTACTACGTTTTTGGGCTTAGGCTCATGTCCGTAGTTGTCTAAATCTTAGGATAGTTGAATTTATTGTATTATTGATACTAAAATTGTACTTTATTATCGTTTCACAAAAAATTATAACAAAAACAACTGAATTTTCTGGTAGGCTGTAAAATCAATTACGGAGGAAGGAAACAAAGAAGAATAGAACAAGGAGAAGTCTCATGTTTCAGTGAGCGCGTAATTTATGCAGGATTGCCCAGTTTGTCCCAAATATTGCCAAGAATGTCAAGGCAAGGCTCTACCATCGGATTCAACTATTCATACTAATTCATCCATTCATGCCGTATTGGAAAGGAAAGCCAGTATAAATTAGTATAGCAATAGCAGCCACCCCCGCCTGCCTTGCCTAGCTAGCACGTACTCAACAAAAGTTGTTCATGATCAGTCTGTGCACGGCATTACAGTTTCAACCTTCCAAGAGTCTTGCACAGCTGCACAGGCACGTACTGAGCATCTAGTATTATTCCCAAAGAGACACGGTCAGGACAATCACAGATGTCAAAATTTCTTTACCCTTTTAACTAGCGGTAGTCCAGAGTCTAGCTATAAACACTAATTACCCATTAGAAGCTGATTAGATAGCAACAACAAAATACGGTTGCCCATCACTTGTGTTTCGGATGATCCGGTAGAGCCATCTCACAAGATTGCTAAAGCAGGATTTTTGTGTAGGAAAAGTGGATAGATGGTAAATAGTAACTAAACGTAGTATCATTCATACAACTGTGAACCTAAACAGGGGCTGGAAAAAAATGTTAAAATTATACATCCAAAAACATATCGAGAGAGAGAGAGGAAAGCAAGGGACAGTTTAGAACTAACCAATATGATGCATTTGACGAACAGCCTCTATAAAAGATTCTTCGGCAACAAGCTTGCCTAAGCTCAAAAGGTGGAATCGACAAGAGTATGCTCTCTACCTTGACTGTACTTGAGTGCTTTTCCGCACATTCTCCATGACCAACTTCACCCCCAATCTTTCTATTTAGATTTGTTCTAGATTCTGTTGCCTGTTTTTCTCATCTTCATAACCTGCTGCTCTCCCACTCCTTCCCATTAGATATGGTCCTGGCAAGGAGCTGTCATAATGTATATCTAAACCCTGATAGGATCGAGATGCTAAAAATTCTGCACCAGATTTTGCCGTATGCTTGGCTATAGTATCAGGATTGTCGCGCAATTGTAGAGCTTTCTCTGTTGCATTTGCTAAAGCAAGAGCTCCTTCCTTATCTTCCTCGTTATCATTCCCTGTTTATGCAACAATTTCATAACTTCCTCGGTGTGAGACTTTGTCACAAATAATTCAAAAGATGGACTTCATTTCTACGATTCAATGTTGACAAATATCAGCAATACAAATGCCACGCGCAACACAGATTTGTGAATCCAGCCAATATAATGAAACAAAGTTGCATTCCCCAATAAAATTGTATTTCCCTTTAGCTCTTATATAAAGATGCAAATGAGTATAGAATTCAATCATCCATGCAAGGACAACTAATATAACAAAATATCCAACCTTTTGTGCACTACCAAACAATTTTATATTTTACTCTAATATCCACTAGTATGAATGGAGCAAAACAAGTCTATATACCTTTATATAGAAAAGACAGAATTAATATGATTAACAACAGCCAGAGATACCTTGCTGATCAAACTCTTCCACATATCCACCTTGTATGAAAGAAAATCTTGGTTCTTCAGAGTGGCTCCTTGAGTCCACCGGAGAAGAACTAATCAAATCACGGAATTCCATTACATATGCTCCTGTCCACTGAGCACCTCTAAGACATGAAAATAACAGACTATAAATGATTGAGTAGAAAAAAGACCTATATCCAGGCAAATATCTACATCTTGTCGGTGTCACAGCCATGTTTGGGTGTCACAGCCATGTTTGGGTATTTTCTTATAACACTAAATTGATCTACATATATTAGTAAAAATCATTTTTTTTATCATACACAGTTTATACACAAGGAAAAGGTTGGAACCCAAGATGTACATATTCAGATGATCAGCAGTGCAGTACCTGCTGAAAGCTAGCATTGCTTCGAAAGGAGTGATTACTGGAGCTAAATACTCTTTGCTATCCATCAGAGCAGTTTGGGCACAAGAGACATAAATGAAAATATCACACTGCCATAAATAATAATCTGTTATTACAATTGCATACATGATGAACCTCGTATAGGAAAATGGCAACTACCAGCTTAACTTGTCATAAAATTGTACCTCTGGAAAGTTGGCAAGTTTTGCAGGGTTTGGTCTTCCCATAACTAGCATATAAACTTTTTTTCCAGCTGCGGATATCAGCTCTTTCATCTGATGAATCATATTCATGTAACCAGCTGCATCACAGTTGTAACAAAGTATAAAAAAAAAAAGATCAAACACAATTGACATCAATAATGCATTCATGTATAGGAATACCACAGAGCAAATTGGTACATAGCATAAGCTTTTCTGTTCATATCTAAGAAAGCTTTTAATTGTCACATGAAAACCGAAAAAAGAATAAAAAAATCAAAGTTTTTATGTTCAGCTTATCATGAAACATTGAAGAACTGAAAAGTACTAAAAAAATCTATTGATGGACACAAACTTTTAGATCACCAGTAGGCCTGTGGTGTATAATGAAACCAAAATCGATATTCTATTCCCCATATTTTCAAGTATATTTTCCTGTATCCAGAACCAATCATTCATAAATAGGAAACACAGAACATCTTTTGAAAAATAAACAAATACCATTAAGTAGATATAGATCATACATATCATTAAACTTGATGTTTAACTTATAGCAACTTAGAAAGGTATGTTATCTAAAATTAAAAAAAAAGTAATCGACTGCATAACTCAAAACAGTGGTTTATCGCAGAATAAGTACAAGAGGACCTTGATAACATACCCACACCAAGGGTTCCTACTAAGATCCCAACAATGTTAGCATCCTTTGCTTTCTCTATTAGGTAATATCTGCATAAGATATTTTGCACAATAAATAACACAAAAGAAAAGTATGGCATGAATGGAGTGCACTGCAGAAGAACAAACAATATGTCATGACAAAATAAACTATTATGTCTTCTAAGAACAATATTTTCTAGTGAGAAGACAGATCTTTCTAATCCTTTTATTTTTGAACAAACAGTTTTCCAAATTTGAGGAAGCTGAATCATGTTAACAATGTAATCAGCTGTCAGACCCACATCTTGACACCATCTCAACACACACGCCAACTCAATATCATTTTATTTTAGTTCGTTGCACTAAATTATTTATCAAAAGAAAATTTTGATTCTCAGATACTACCTGCGCTTAAGAATTCTTCTTTGTTGAGACAAATCGGTAACCATACTGCACTCTGATGTGTCATATCTGACTAAAACCAAAATGACCAAAATCAAAATATATCTAGTCAATGAAATTAAAAGAAAATTAATAAATACAAGATAAGAATATTATAACTTTGAAGCAGTCATGTTGTTCCCTGAAATCATTCAAGTGTTGATTTCAGAGGAAGTACGGTGTAAGTTTGTGTATCATTAACAAATATTTATGTTCAACCAATATAAGTGCGTCGGAAGTTTCTGAATCATCATGGCTTACTCCGTAAGCTCCACAAACAAACTAAAAAAATATCAAACTGCATTTACATAGCTTTAATAGCTAGAACATGTGATTGCTTCGGTTATTAAATGAGTAATGGATAATCCAAACGCTGATTGCCTAAATGGAAAGCAACTAAAAGAGTGTCTACGACAGAGTTTTACATTCAAAAGTTCTCATACATGCAAAAAGAACCTCTTTAGTTTGCATGGTTGAAACCCACCAATAATTAGTCCAAATGCATGTTCACATCTTTTGAAAAGATCAGCATAATTCACAAAATATAGGTGAGGTCACATGCAAATGGTTTATTAAATGAACTTTGACACATATTCATTCACAACGAATCACATAGAGAGATGTTAATTTATGTACCTATTTCACATCCATTATATGTCAAAACAACATTTGCAAATGCCGAGTTATCAGAACCAATCCATAAAACTAAGTAATCCTCCATCTTGCTTCCATCAGGTAATTCCCAAACCAAGCCTCCAATGCTATAGACATTACCAAATACCGTACCAAAACTGTTACTACTAGTGAGGCCATCAGTTGGTCCAAGTAGGAGATCAGAGACTTTAGGATCTTTGGATGGATTCATTACTGAACACCTTACATTAGCAAACTGAACCTGTGGCTTGTTCTCGGATCCACCCGCTGCCATGACAGCTTCTCTTATCTTGTCTATGGAATGTGCATAATCCAACCCAAAAAGAACCTGCAGATAAACTTATAGTCGGATTGGTCATCTTCATACAAAACACTGTAATCCAGAACTAACTGATTAGTAACTTGAACGGAAAATGGCAAAACACATATGAAGCCATGTTCACTTTAATTGGAATTCGCCACATTGATTCAAATAACAACACGCAAGTCATGTCAATTATTTGGTCTTCAATTCTTGTTGATTTAAAGTTGAAAAGTTGATTTCAAATGGAATCAAACAAGATTGAGTAGTGTGCTTTGATTAGTTATACTGATTACAAGTAGAATCGATATGTTCGAATGCATCCTAACAAGCAGACAGAGGTCAAGAAGAGACATAGGACAAATAGCATAAATAACATAAATGATCATTCATCTCTGCCCAAAACGACAGTTTGGTAACCATCGTATGGCATATGTCAAAATGGTCACTCGTCTTTTTCGAAAGTATATCAAAATGGTCATTCGCCCGTTAAAAAAAAAAACTATTTTTTTCAAGGGTATTTTTGTCTTTTTGTCTTGGCAAATTGCATAAATAGTCATTAATCTTTGCCCAAAATGACACTTTAGTCACTATCGTATGGCATATGTCAAAATGGTCACTCCCCACTACCACATTATAGGGCATTGCCGACGACTTTAGGTCGCCGGCATTTCTTTTTTTTTTTCTCGCCGGAAATGACTATTACCGGCGACAAGTCGCCGGTAATACTCTCGCCAGAAATTTGGCGCCGGTGAAAGTATTACCGGCGACTTATTTTTCAAATCGCCGGCAATGCTTAAGGGCATCACCGGCGACTTGAGTCGCCGGCAATACTCAAGGCAAGTCGCCGGCAATACTCAAGGAATCACCGGCGACTCAAGTCGCCAGCAATGATTGAGTATTGCCGGCGACTTGAGTCGCCGGCAATGATGAAGGGCATTACCGGCGACTCAATGATTGCTCCGCCGTGGCCGGAAAATGAGGGGTATTGCCGGTGACTTTGGTCCAAGTCGCCGGCAATACCCGGAGAAATTTGTCAAAAAAAAGCTGTTTCTGGATTGGGCCTAATTCTATAACCTGCACTGAGAAACAGAAACCGTACAAATACAAGTTCAACAGTACACACATAATTGTCCAACGTACAGTACAAATAGCAACAATGCGAAAATAAACTACAACTACACGTCAGGGTCGAGGAACTCCCGCGTCAGGGTCGAAGAAATCCATGTAATCATTTGAACTCCGGTGGCTACCCTGGTCTTCCTGTGGCGGTGACTGCTGCGGTGGTGGATCACTGTGGAACACAGGGACTGGGGAAGGTGTGGGGACCGGTTGTCCAGTAGTCTGGCACGCGTACATCGTCTGCATCCATGCGAACATTTGTGTCTGCTGCTGGACCATCATTCGGTGTTGCTCGACCAGCACCCGGTGCTCGGCATCTCTGAGTGCCTGCTGCTCGGCCAATTGCCGCATCTCCTCCATCTGCCTCCTTTGTTCCTCCAACTCCCTCTGCGTCCTCTTAAGCTTCGCTGCTAGGTTAGAGTTCCTAGAAGTTGAAGTTCTTGACCCGGTAGAGTATTCCGAAGTGTTCTTCAATACTCCTTCGCCTGCCGAGCCCATTCCCCTGCAGTAGTAGGTATTATTTCCAGTCCCGCACGCTTTTTCCATGATCTGAGCTGTTATAGGGCGATCAAGCGGATCGATCTGAGAGGCATACTGGGTCACTTCTTCCTCCGAGCAGTCAGGATGGTTGTTTCGAGCTATATTCATGGTGACTTCTGTGATCGCTTCCTCCACTCTCGCCTAACTGAAAAGCGAATATGAATAACGTATTATTAAACGAGTTAAAGTAATAGAAAAAAATAGTTTTATCGTGTGAACTACAAACTAATGAGGCTAAAGACTTACCGCTTCTTCAGGGCACTGCGGATAGAACTTCTGATGAACAAACACCAACAGGTTGACTTCTTGTTGTTGTTGCGCCTTACTCGACCAACCCAAATAGTTGAGTGAACCTGCATGATGGGCCTTAGTGTTTTTCAATCTGTTCTCCCTGTTCGTCTTGGAAATCGCCTTGTTTGATAAACATATGTAAAAAAATTAGTAACTAACTATTTCAATGTGATACGATACATTAGGGTTGCAAAATATATTCAGGATGCATACCTTCGCTTTGGGGTGCTCGAAGTGGGCTACCAGCCACAGCCACTCGTACTCCCTAAACCAGAATTCGCTAGGGGTAGAACCTCGGCCTAGCTCCTTGTACTGTGTGTAATGTTTTGAAAGCTCGTTCTTCCACTCTTTATACCTATATTAAAACCAGAAAAAAAAGTTAGAGATATTAAAACACTTGATAAACAAAAATCTAACTCGATATATACTCAAATAACTCGAATCATATCACATGATATGTAGTTGACGCTCTACTCACGTGTGAATAAGGCATTCATCCACGTCAAACCACACTTGCAAGATGAATATATAAACGGTAAAATTATATATTTATTCGGACTTAATTAATAAATGTAAAATTTACGTAATCATATTACGATTTAACTCACACTCAGTGCATTATGCACTTGCATCTTCACGTAGAGAGGCACAGATTCCCAATCTGGCCAAAGCATTGGGACCTTGTCTCGCACGACGGCCCCGGCCATACTTGCATACTTTCGCGTGGTGTCAAATGTCTCGATCACCTCACCATCCTCATTGGCCCTAATGAGCGTTTTCCTTCCCCCGGTAGCCTGCTCAAGTCTCTTCCCGGTGCAGGTGCCTCTAGTCTTTCGTTTTCCAGTGCCATTAACGAAATTGCCTAATAATACAATGTCAACAAATTGATATCATTAATTGAACCTATCGTAAGGCTTAAGTAATAATTGTTGTAATCAATCTTGTTAAATAAAATTTACCTGCATCGTCCGTTTGCTGGTTGGTGCACCTCGCACTCCAAAGACACACGGGGTCGAATGGGATGAAGTTGTACGCTTCCTCCACGCTCAGGAACTCCGGCCGTCCTTCAATATAAATAGGCCTCCCCCTATCATCGAATTCAGAGATCACAGGAATCTCGTCGGGCAGGAAGAGACCGGACGGCGGAGATAGACGAGGCCTGGACGATGAGGCTCCAGCACCATCTGCCTCAGATGATTCCCGTGAAACAGGAGTAGGCACTGGGCCAATAGGGGCATTCGGATGGAGGGAGTTTCTGATGCCACCGTTGACTGTCGCTCGTCTGTGGGTCTGCTGACTGAGCGTCTACTGACTGAGGCTCGAGGCTGGACTGGGGGTTGCACGGATCCGGATCGTGCAACTTCCTCCTCTCCTTGCGCAGCTAGCAACATTTGTGTGCGAGCATTCATAATTGGCCCACTGCGCGTGTTGCTGACTGCGGCTGAGGAACCTTGACTGCTGCTCCCTCCACTATTTCTAGTCTCTCTCCGTTTGATGCCTCCAAGCCAATTTGCCGCAAAACCTCCTGCACATCCAACAATTAGTCCTGGATTCGATTCTATGAAAATTAAGGATGGAACCGTTTAGAACCAGAACCGTTTGGAACTGGAACCGTTCGGACCCGAAACCGTTTGCAACCGGAACCGTTTGGAATCGGAACCGTTCGGTTCCGGTTGTAGCGGTTATTGGTTCCAAACGGTTCCGGTTCCGAACGGTTCCGGTTCCAAACGGTTCCGGTTACAAACGGTTCCAGTTCCAAACGGTTATCGGTTCCAACAATGAGTCCTGGATTCGGTTCTATGAAAAATCGGAACCGGAACCGTTTGCCACCAGAACCGTTTGGAACAGGAACCGTTTGGAACTGGAACCGTTTGGAACCTATAACCGCTACAACCGGAACCGGAACCGAATGATTTCGGTTCCAAACGGTTCCGGGTCCAAACGATTCCGGTTTCAAACAGTTCCGGTTCCAAACGGATCTGGTTCCAAACAGTTTCGGTTTCAAACGGTTCAGGTTCCAAACAGTTTCGGTTCCAAACAGTTTCGGTTCCGGTTTTGTTCCGGTTCCAAACAGTTCCGGTTCCGGTTCTGATTCCGGTTCCAAACGGTTCCGGTTCCGGTTTTTCATAGTTATCAACTCGTTGGTAATAGCATTACCAACTAGTTGCTTATCAACTCGTGGGCAATACTATTACCAACGAGTTAACTCGTTGGTAATGTCATTGCTCACGACTTAACTCGTTGGTAATGTCATTGCCCACGAGTTAACTCATAAGTCGCCGGCAATGCTCTCGGTATTTCCCAAGAGGTAGCTCGAGCTGCTTCCTCATTTCTTCACCTCTCTCTCTTCCCTCTCAAACCCTAAAACCCCATTTCTTCATCTCTTCCTCACCTAGCTCGCCTCCCTCTCCTCAAACCTCTCTTCATCTCCTCCCCTCTCCCCTTCCCCTTCTCCCCTCTCCACACAAAAAAATCCCAAATATCAATTTCCTCTCCTCCTCCCCTCCTCCTCTACCTCCTCCCCTCACCTCCGTCGCCGAATTTCGAAGTCGAGCTCGACCATGACAGGTCCTAGCTTTCTCCCTCTCTCTCTCTGTCTCTCTCTATCTCTCTCTCTCTCATTTTTTATTTTTTATAATTATGTATATATATATATATGCATTTTAATTATATTTTTATGCATTTTAATTAACTTGATTAATTAAGTTTTAGGTGATGTTTTAATTTTTGATAATTTAAGGTGATGTATATATGTGATGTATGTATGTGGAAAATATGTGGAAAATTTAATTAAGGTGATGTATATATGTGGAAAATTTAATTAAGGTGATGTATATATGTATATATGTGATGTATATAATTAAGTTTTGATAATTTTTGATAATTTAAGGTGATGTATATATGTGGAAAATATTTAGGTAATTTAAGGTGATTTGGGTGGATTAATTGATATATATAGTTCATAATTATATTGTATTTTTAAGGTGTTGCATATATGGGCAAATTAAGGTGATTTTGATTCATTGATATAGGTAATTTAAGGTAATTTAGGGTGTTGGGCAAATTAAGGTAATTTGGATTAATTGATATAGTTGATAATTTAAGGTATATTTGTTAACTTAATTAATCGGTCAAATAAGCATTTGGGTAATAATTAATTGATATTTTGATAATTATATTCGTAATGATCGATATGATATGATGCAATTTAATTTAATGTTTAATGTTTAATTTAATGTATGATATCATAACCGCATTTAGAACCGTTTGGAACCAGAACCGTTTGTAACCGAATCGATAACCGCTAGAACCGGAACCAGAACCGAACGGTTCCGGTTCGAAACGGTTCCGGTTCCAAACGGTTATAAATGCGGTTATGATATCGTACATTAAATTAAACATTAAACATTAAATTAAATTGCATCATATCATATCGATCATTACGAATATAATTATCAAAATATCAATTAATTATTACCCAAATGCTTATTTGACCGATTAATTAAGTTACCAAATATACCTTAAATTATCAACTATATCAAGTAATCCAAATTACCTTAGTTTGCCCAACACCCTAAATTACCTTAATTAAATGACCTATATCAATGAATCCAAATCACCTTAATTTGCCCATATATGCAACACCTTAAAAATACAATATAATTATGAACTATATATATCAATTAATCCACCCAAATCACCTTAAATTACCTAAATATTTTCCACATATATACATCACCTTAAATTATCAAAAATTATCAAAACTTAATTATATACATCACATATATACATATATACATCACCTTAATTAAATTTTTCACATATATACATCACCTTAATTAAATTTTCCACATATTTTCCACATACATACATCACATATATACATCACCTTAAATTATCAAAAATTAAAACATCACCCAAAACTTAATTAATCAAGTTAATTAAAATGCATAAAAATATAATTAAAATTCATATATATACATAATTATAAAAAACAAAAATTGAGAGAGAGAGAGAGAGAGAGAGAGAGAGAGAGAGAGAGAGAGAGAGAGGGAGCTAGGACCTGCCATGGTTGAGCTCGGCTTCGAAATCCGGCGACGGAGGTGAGGGGAGGAGGTAGAGGAGGAGGGGAGGAGGAGAGGAGAGGAAATTGAGATTTGGGATTTTTTTGTGTGGAGAGGGGAGAAGGGAGAGGGGGGGGGGGGAGGGGAGGGGAGAGGGGAGGAGAGGAAAAGAGAGGTTTGAGGAGAGGGAGGCGAGCTAGGTGAGGAAGAGATGAAGAAATGGGGTTTTAGGGTTTGAGAGGGAAGAGAGAGAGGTGAAGAAATGAGGAAGCAGCTCGAGCTGCCTCTTGGGAAATACCGAGAGCATTGCCGGCGAGTTACGAGTTAACTCGTGGGCAATGACATTACCAACGAGTTAAGTCGTGGGCAATGACATTATCAACGAGTTAACTAGTTGGTAATAGTATTGCCCACGAGTTGATAAGCAACTTGTTGGTAATACTATTACCAACGAGTTGATAACTCGTGGGTAATACTATTACCAACGAGTTGATAACTCGTGGGTAATACTATTACCCACGAGTTAACTCGTTGGTAATGATAGTGATTCCCGACCAATTTTCGACCAAATTCTGACCATAATTTCCGACTATAATTTACGACTGTACTTTTCGACTAGAATTTCCGACTATATATATATAATTTCCTACTATAATGTACGATCGATCGCGACTAGAATAAATACGTACGACTATATATAATTTACGAATAGAATTTTCGACTATATATAATTTCTGAATATAATTTCCGACTATATATAATTTACGACTATAAATACGTACATGCACGTTTATATAACAAACATACATGCACGTTTATATATACTAAAATTAAATACCTACATCATTAATTAACGTACTAAGGATGATAATCATAATCATCTTCATCACTTGAGTCTGACTCGGTTTCATAGGTATCCTCTGGTAATATGTGCCGCTCCTCGTCATCTGAATCAGCGTCAACTTCATTTGGATTAACATCGAGAAGTTCTGCTCTAGTATTCAAACCACACTCCCAGATCTCACATTATTAAGGCGAATCGTAGATGATTCCGGAATGTCAAAAGCGTTCGGCTCTTGGTATGCAGTAACTTCTTCATCATCTGCGGTCTCACCAAGTGTGGCGGCACTGTATATGTTTCTATGAGCAACATGGTTTACCACATTCCACGGGACTTTGTTGAAAAGATCGTCAAGGTAAAACACTTGTTTTACTGATGTGGCAAGAACGAAAGGGTCTTCTTTATACCAGCTTGTTGCGTATTCACCGAAAATATTCCGTACTGATTGGTCCTTGTGTTCTCCGGGCTAGTATCAAACCATCTACACTTGAACAAGTGCACTTTCATACGGTTCCCATAAATTAGTTCAACAACTGAATGAAGGACACCGTAATAGTCAACGCCATCCTGCCCACTATGGACCATCACCCCACAATTCTGTGTTTTCAGTCGGTCGTCTCGATTTTCACATATAAATTTCACGCCATTGACCTGACACATCGAGTAAACTTTTGAAGCTATCGGTTTCATCGCCAAGACCCTTAATTCGTTTGACCACTTTGGGCAACCATCATTTGCTACATGGTTCATCTGAAAACGATAAGAAACCAAGTACACCATAAATTATGAACATAGAAAAAGAAACCCACGTACACACATGCTATATAAGGATATAAAAAATAGATATATACATATATACCCTTACCCATTGACCAAAGTAGTTTGCAAACGTCATGTTACTACCAGAAATGGAGACATTACCGGCGACCTGCCGTCGCCGGCCTTGTCTTTTTTTTTCGCCGAAATTGTCATTACCGGCGACAAGTCGCCGGCAATGTTCCCCGCCGGTGTTAACATTGCTGGCGACGGGAAACGCCGTCGCCGGTAATGTCGTAGACATCACCGGCGACTTGAGTCGCCGGCAATGTCAAGACATTACCGGCGACTTGATGTCTAGGACATTACCGGCGACGGCGTCGCCGGCAATGGCAACGCCGCCGTGGCCGGAATGTGAGACATTGCCGGCGACTGAGGTCCATGTCGCCGGCAATGTGTGGAAAAATTTTGAAAAAAAACGCGGTTCTGGATTGGGCCCAATTCCAGATTCTGCATTGAAAGACATAAACCGTACAATCATACAAGTTCAACAGTACACATAAATGTCCAATGTACAGTACAAATAGCAACGACGATACGAAAATTAACTACAACTACAGGTCAGGGTCCAAGAACTTGCGGGCAGGGTCGAAGTAATCCATGTACTCATTTGAATTCCGGTGGCTACCTTGGTCTTGCTCTGGCGTTGACTGGTGCGGTGGTGGTGGTGGATAGCTAGGGAAGGGAGGGACCGGGGGAGGTGTGGGGAACGGTTGTCCGATAGTCTGAGCCTTGTACATCGTCCGCATCCATGTGTACATCTGAGCCTGCATATGTGTCTGTTGCTGGACCATGTTTAGGTACTCGGCCATCTGCCTCTTTTGCTCCTCCAACTCCCTCTACGTCCTCTGAAGCTCCGCTGCGAGGTTACGACTAGAAGTTGAACTTCTTGACCCGGTAGAGTATTGTGAAGTGTTTTTCAATACTCCTTCGCCCGCCGAGCCCATTCCCCTACAGTAGTAGGTATTCTTTCCAGTCCCGCACGCTTTTGCCATGATCTGAGCCGCTATCGGGGGATCAAGCGGATCGATCTGAGAGGCATACTGGGTGACTTCTTCCTCGGAGCAGTCAGGATGGTTAGTCCGAGCTATACTCATGGTCACTTCTGCGGTCGCCTCTTCCACTCTGGCCTAATTGAAAAGCGAAAATGAACAACGTATTACCTAACAAAATCTATTAATATCGAAAAATAGTTTTATTAACACATGGAGAGGCGAAAGACTTACCGCTTCGTCAGGGCACTGCGGATAGAACTTCTGATGAATATACACCAAGGGGTTCACTTCTTGTTGTTTCTGCGACTTAGTCGACCAACCCATGTAGTTGAGTGAACCTGCATGATGGGCCTTGGTGTTTTTCAATCTATTCGCCCGGTTCGTCTTCGAAATCGCCTTGTTTGATAAACATATGGAAAAAAATTAGTAACTAACTATTTCAATCTGATACGATACATTAGGCTTGTAAGATATATTAAGGATGCGTACCTGAGCTTTGGGGTGCTCGAAGTGAGCTACCAGCCACAGCCACTCGTACTCCATAAACCAGAATTCGCTAGGGGTAGAACCTCGGCCTAGCTCCTTGTACTGTGTGTAATATTTTGAAAGCTCGTTCTTCCATTCTTTATACCTATATTAAAACAAGGAAAAAAAGTTAGAGATATTAAAACACTTGATAAACAAAAATCTAACTCGATATATATTCAAATAAGTCGAAGCACATCACCTCATATGTAGTTGACGCTCTACCCACGTGTGAATAAGAACTTCATCCACGTCAAACCACACCTGCAATATGAATATATAAAAGGTAAAATTATATATTTATTCAGACTTAATTAATAAATGTAAAATTTACGTAATGAAAATACGATTTTACTCACACTGAGTGCATTATGCACTTGCATCTTCACGTAGATAGGCACAGATTCCCAATCTGGCCAAAGCATTGGGACCTTGTCCCGCACGATCGCACCGGCCATGCTGACATATTTGCGCGTGGTGTCAAATGCCTCGATCACCTCGCCATCCTCATTGGCCCTTATGGGCGTTTTCCTTCCGCCGGTGGCCTGCTCAAGTCTCTTCCCAGTGCAGGTGCCTCTAGCCCATTTCCGTTTTCCAGTCCCATTAACGAAATTGCCTAATAATACAATGTCAACAAATTGATATCATTAATTGAACCTATCGCAAGTCTTAAGTAATAATTAAGTAATCAATCTGATGTTAAATAAAATTTACCTGCATCGTCCATTTGTTGGTTGGTGCACCTCACACTCCAAAGATACACGGGGTCGAACGGGAGGAAGTTATACTCTTCCTCCACGGTCAGGAACTCCGGCCGTCCTTCAACATAAACAGGCATCCCCCTATCATCGAATTCAGGGATCACAGGAATCTCGTCGGGTAGGAAGAGACCGGACGGCGGAGATAGACGAGGCCTGGACAATGAGGCGCCAGCACCACCATGTGTTTCAGATGATTCCCGTGAAACAGGAGTAGGCACCGGGCGAATATGGGGCATTCGGATTGAGCGAGTTTCTGATGCCCCCGTTGACTGTCGCTCGTCTGAGGCTCTGCCACTGGAGGGACGTCTGCTGATTGAGCGTCTGGAGACTGAGGCTCGAGCCTCGACTTCCGGTTGCACGGCTCTTGATCGTGCAGCTTCCTCCTCAGCTCGCGCCTCTAGCAAGGCTCTCGTGCGAGCAGTCATCATTGGCCCACTGGGGGTGTTGCTAACTGCGGGCGAGGAGGAAGCTTGACTACTGTTCCCTCCACTATTTCGGGAACCTCTCCGAAGCCAATTAGCCGCAAAACCTCCTGGACACCGTAATAGTCATGGATTCGGTTCTATAACAAATCGGAACCGGAACGGTTTGGAACCGGAACCGTTTGAACCTGGAACCGTTATATTACAAACGGTTCCGGTTACAAATAGTTCCGGTTCCAAACGGTTCCGGTTCCAAACCATTTCGGTTCTATAACAAATCGGAACCGGAACCGTTTGAAACCGGAACTGTTTGTAACTGGAACTGTTTGTAACATAACGGTTCCGGTTACAAACAGTTCCGAATCCAAACGGTTCCGGTTCCAACGTACTAAGGTTCTATAACAAATCAGAACCGGAACGGTTTGGAACCGGAACCGTTTGAAACCGGAACTGTTTGTAACCGGAACCGTTATATTACAAACGGTTCCGGTTACAAACAGTTCCGGTTCCAAACCGTTTCGGTTCTATAACAAATTAATCGGAACCGGAACGGTTTGGAACCGGAACCGTTTGAACCTGCAACCGTTTCGAACTGGAACCGTTATGTTACAAACGGTTCCGGTTATAAACATTTCCGGTTTCAAACCGTTCCGGTTTAGAATCCTTGTGGTTCCAAACTGTTCCGATTCCGATTTTTCACCTCAATTTATATGTTAAATTAACAACTATATCACCTTAATCCAAACACGTTAAATTCCGAAGCCGATTTTTCACCTATTATACGTTAAATTAACAACTATATCACCTAACTTAACATATATACATACATCATTTCCGGCTTTAAACTTTTCACATATATATACATCACATATACACTTTGTATACATCGATCATGCATCTTAATTTCACCTTAATTCACACACATATATATATACATCACATATTAATCCAATTCACCCTAGCTAATTAATTTTCCACATTTTTCAAACATACGTATATATATACATTCCATATAAATTAATTAATTTTTCACATATATACATCACATACATTTCTCCTTCACCCCACAATTATCCACATTATTTTTCCACAATTTTCAAACATACCTTAATTACATTTTACAAATATTTTCCACATGCATACATACATCCCACAATTATCCACATTATTAATTAATCAAAATGCATAAAAATAAAATGTGGAATGAGAGAGAGAGAGAGGGAGAGAGAGAGGGAGATAGAGTGAGCTATTACCTGCCATGGTGGAGCTCGACCCAACTGTTGTCCGGCGACGGAGGTGAGGGGAGGAGGAAGAGGAGGAGGGGAGGAGGAGAGAGGGGAGGAGAGGGGAGGAGAGAGGGGAGGAGAGGAAGAGAGGGGAGAGGGGAGGAGAGGAAGCTAATTAGAGAGTCATTACCAACGAGTTGCTTATCAACTCGTTGGTAATGTCATTATTTCCGACTACGTACAAATTCCGAGAACGTACAATTTCCGACTACAATTTCCGACAACGATTTCCGACACGATTTCCGACTACGATTTCCAACACGATTTCCGACTACGTACAATTTCCGACTACAATTTCCGACTACATTTTCCGAGTACATTTTCCGACTACGTTCCGACACGATTTCCGACTACAATTTCCGAGTACAATTTCCGACTACAATTTCCGCCTACAATTTCCGACTATAATTTCCAATGTACTAAGGATGATAATCGTAATCATCTTCATCACTTGAGTCTGACTCGGTTTCATAGGTAACCTCTGGAAATATGTGCCGCTCCTCGTCATCTGAATCAGCGTCAACTTCATATGGATTAACATCGAGAAGTTCTGCTCCAGTAATTCGAACCACACTCCCAGATCTCACATTATTAAGGCGAATCGTAGATGATTCCGGAATGTCAAAAGTGTTCGGCTCTTGGTATGCAGTAACTTCCTCATCATCTGCGGTCTCACCAAGTGTGGCAGCACTGTATATGTTTCTATGAGCAACATGGTTAACCACCTTCCACGGGACTTTGTTAAGAAGATCGTCAAGGTAAAACACTTGTTTTACTGATGAGGCAAGAATGAAAGGGTCATCTTCATACCAGCTAGTAGCAGTATTCACCGAAAATGTTCTGTACTGATCGGTCCTTGTGTTCTCCGGGCTAGTATCAAACCATCTACACTTGAACAAGTGCACTTTCATGCGGTTCCCATAAATTAGTTCAACAACTGAATGAAGGACACCGTAATAGTCAACGCCATCCTGCCCACCATGGACCATCACCCCACAATTCTGTGTTTTCAGTCGGTCGTCTCGAATTTCACATATAAATTTAACGCCATTGACCTGACACATCGAGTAAACTTTTGAAGCTATCGGTTTCATCGCCAGGACCTTCAATTCGTTTGACCACTCTGGGCAACCATCATCTGCTACATGGTTCATCTGAAAACGTCAAGTAATACGTACACAAGAAATTATGTCATCTTGAAACCACAAAACCACGTACATACATACATGCTATATAAGGATATATATAAAAATAGACATATAGACATATACCTTTACCCATTGACCAAAGTAGTTTGCAAACGTCCTGTTGTGGTAATCAAGATTTCCGGCAATAGCAGGGCAGTGAAGATGATAGTTTTTCCAATATTGTACTTCTTGACGGTTAATCAGTACCGACCAGTGGGCAATGGCTACCTCATTTCCATCCAACTTGTACGACTTTGGCAAGCTTCCATGTACTACCACGTCATTGGAGATGATAGAAAGGTTGAACTGGGGTTCATCTATCGGCATCTGTTGTTGGGGGTCCTCCAGCGGTACCAAATACACATTGGTGTACGTTACACACTCGTGCGCAAGATATGCTTCAGCGATACACCCTTCAGGTGTAGATTTATTCTTCACATAGTCCTTGTAGGCTCCCAATTGTCTACAAGTTAACAAGTGCATGTTATGATACTTAAAAAATAAGAATTTACATATAAAAACAGAGGCAAACCAAATGTATGAATCATTTGTACCTTTCCATGGGATACATCCAAGTGTAGTGTACGGGACCGGTAAGCAGCAATTGTTCGGGAAGATGGATCATCAGGCGAGGCATTATGTCGAAAAAATTTGGAGGAAATATCCTCTCAAGCTTGCACATGATAAAAATGATGTCATCTTGCATCTCCCTGAGGTCTGATTTTTTAACTTCCCTGGTGCATAACTTCTGAAAGAATCTTGACAAGGCCACCAATGGCTCCACCACCTCTTTGGGCAGGTACCCTCGAATAAAAATAGGGAAAATGCGTTGAAGCAGTACATGGCAGTCATGACTCTTTAATTCGTACATCTTATTGTTCCGGAAGTTAACACACCTGCTTATATTTCCTGCATAGCCATAAGGATACCTGCATATATATATATATATATATATCCATAGGCAACAATTATATTTCTCGCATATAACCATAATCCGGTAAAAATTTAAGGCCAAATTCCTGCGTAGCCATAAGAATATATACCTGACATTACTCAGCCACCGAAAAATTTCATGCTTATGCTTCGGCTTTACGGTGTAAGGAGTTTGCGACATTTTTCTCTTACCATCTCTTAACCACAAATGTTTTCGCAGACCCATTGCTTTCAGATCAATGCGTGCCTTAGGGATGTCTTTTGTTTTCCCCTCCAAGTTAAGAACTGTGCCCACAACACTTTCACACACATTCTTCTCTATGTGTATGACATCTAGGTAGTGTCTGATAGGCAACCTGGGCCAGTATGAGAGTTCCCAGAATATGCTCTTGTGTGTCCAAAACTTATACCTTTCGGGCTTGTCTGGAATTGACGCGACTATGTCAGGATGATTTCTCAGTTGGCCAAAATCATATTCATTCAACACTTCCAAAATTTCTTCCCCTGTCCATCGCCTGGGTGCCACACCTGTTTCCACAGTCCCATCAAACGCGTCTGGATCCTGCCTAAATGGGTGATCATATGGAAGCCAACAACGGTGACGCATCTGAACAATTTTACTGCAATGAGGACTGCAACAATCAACCGTCATGCACTCTAAACAAGCCCTGTAACCCCTGGTAACGTTGCCCGACAACATACCGCGGGCAGGAAAATCACTGATGGTGCCAAAAAGCATGGCATGCATCTGGAACATCTCGTTTTTGAACCTATCGTAAGTGGGGTGGCCACACTCACTCAGGTACTTAAGCTCCTCAATCAAAGGCCTCAAATACACATGGAGACACTTTCCTGGATAACCCGGGCTCGGAATTAACAGAGTCAGCATATTGTATTCCTTCTTTATGCACATCCATAGTGGAAGGTTGTACGGTACCAAAATAACTGGCCATATACTATATTGAAGACTCATGTTGCCAAAAGGGTTGAATCCGTCAGATGAGAGCCCTAGCCAAACATTTCGGACCTCTGCTGCAAAATGATCAAACTCCCTGACCATGTGCTTCCAAGCCTTTCCGTCGGAAGGGTGTATAAGGGTGTCATCGTCAGGCAAGTTTCTCTCAGCCTACCATCTCATTGCCTCGGCCGTGAAAGCACACATGAACAACCGCTCCAGCCTATCAATAAGCGGGAAATATCAAAGTATCTTCACAGCTTTCTTGTTGCCTGCAGGAGTCAACTTATACCTTTCTGTAAAACATACCGGGCAGGCTTCAAGGTTTTCGAGATCTTTTCCCCAGAAGAGAATACAATCATATCTGCATGCATGTATTTTGATGTAGGAAAGCTCAAGATCTTTCAGGATATGTCGCACCTTATGATGAGTGGTAGGAAGACGATGACCGGGTGACAGTAGCGAAGCAGTCCACTTCAACCAAGAATCAACAGCTTTGACAGACATTTTGTTCTCCATTTTGAGCTGCATCACTCCCATCACACTTTCAAGAACAGTCTTACTACAACCGTCGTACAACGGAGTCTGTTGCAATGCAATCAGGTTGTTGTACTTGTCCATACCGCTTGTGTTGACATGAGCTCCAGGTAATGGCTCGACTGACTCGATATGGGGGAAACCCTCAACGACGGGAGGGACATTTGGTGCTTCATCAGCAAATACACCGCTCTCATGAGGAAACATATCATTGATAAACATCGATGTTGGATCATAGGATGAACTGCCCCTCTCAGCAAAATCTCCATGATCATAGCGTGGACTGGCCCTCTCACCAAATTGTCCATGATCATGCGGACCCGCTAACGATGTTTCATCGTGATAAATCCATCAAGTGTACTTATCCCAAAACCCGTATTTACTCAGGTGCCTCTGAACTTTATCAATGGGAAAACGAAATCGATCGCTGAAACACTTACATTCTTTACACGGGCAATAATGAAGTGTAGTGTCTCCACAATTAGCCTTCACAAAATCCACAAAACTCCTAATTCCCTGGTGATATCTGACATCCCATCTTTCAAGGCTCATCCAACTCTTGTCCATCCTGAAAATTCTAACAATTTTACGGATTAATTATATATATATATATATACACACACATTCACTACTAATAATCGACGCGATATCTCAAATCAACTCTAATTAAATCAACACATGCATGCACATATATATATATATCGATCTAATCTCTGAATTCGATTCAGAACTCGATGATGGTATTCTTCTTTTTTCAATTCAAAACGTATTTGACTAGGTAGGAGGCTCTGTTAAGCCTGGCTCCGATAACACTACGATAATACCAGTCGTTGATTCAGACACAAGATAAGATTAACTACAAGCAGTTTTCTCGTTTCCGTGACATCAACAACATTTCATATATATCTCACGAATTGGATTTGATCAACACACACACATATATATATATATATACATACACATATACGTATATATACACGTACCTATATATATAGCTTCCCGAGTGATAGAGTTTTCGACGCGCGCCTTATTTTTGACAATATACCGAAGGATCGATTTCAGAGCGTACGTTTTCCTTCTTTCGATTTCTCTGGATTTTTTTCGATCAAAATGAATGAATGATCGAGCTGCTGCAATCTGCGTCTAATATAAGAGACATTGCCGGCGACGGAGTAAGTCGCCGGAAATGAAGACATTACCGGCGACTTTACGCCGGAAAATCGCCGGAAATGTTTCAAAACATTACCGGCGATTTTCCGGCGTAAAGTCGCCGATAATGTCTTCATTTCCGGCGACATTACCGGCGACGGAGTAAGTCGCCGGTAATGATGAACATTACCGGCGACTTTTCCGGTCGCCGGCCTTGTCTCCGGTGATCTCGCCGGTAATGATGCCATATGTGGTAGTGTGTTGTGGTAATCAAGATTTCCGGCAATAGCAGGGCAGTGAAGATGATAGTTTTTCCAATATTTTACTTCTGGACAGTTAATCAGAACCGACCAGTGGGCAATGGCTACCTCATTTCCATCCAACTTGTACGACTTTGGCAAGCTTCCATGTACTACCACGTCATTGGAGATGATAGAAAGGTTGAACTGGGGTTCATCTATCGGCATCTGTTGTTGGGGGTCCTCCAGCGGTACCAAATACACATTGGTGTACGTTACACACTCGTGCGCAAGATATGCTTCAGCGATACACCCTTCAGGTGTAGATTTATTCTTCACATAGTCCTTGTAGGCTCCCAATTGTCTACAAGTTAACAAGTGCATGTTATGATACTTAAAAAATAAGAATTTACATATAAAAACAGAGGCAAACCAAATGTATGAATCATTTGTACCTTTCCATGGGATACATCCAAGTGTAGTGTACGGGACCGGTGAGCAACAATTGTTCGGGAAGATGGATCATCAGGTGAGGCATGATGTCGAAAAAATTTGGGGGAAATATCCTCTCAAGCTTGCACATGATAAAAATGATGTTATCTTGCATCTCCCTGAGATCTGATTTGTTAACTTCCCTGGTGCATAACTTTTGAAAGAATCTTGACAAGGCCACCAACGGCTCCACCACCTCTTTGGGCAGGTACCCTCGAATGAAAATAGGGAAAAGGCGTTGAAGCAGTACATGGCAGTCATGACTCTTTAATCCGTACATCTTATTGTCCCGGAAGTTAACACACCTGCTTATATTTCCTGCATAGCCATAAGGATACCTGCATATATATATATATATATATAGCCATAAGCAACAATTATATTTCTCGCATATAACCATATATAAGTAAAAATTTAAGGCCAATTTCCTGCATAGCCATAAGAATATATACTTGACATTACTCAGCCACCCAAAAATTTCATACTTATGCTTCGGCTTGACGATGTAAGGAGCTTGCGGCATTTTTCTCTTACCATCTCTTAACCACAAATGTTTCCGCAGTCCCATAACTTTCAGATTAATGCGTGCCTTAGGGATGTCTTTTGTTTTCCCCTCCAAATTAAGAAAAATGTTCACCACACTTTCACACACATTCTTCTCTATGTGCATGACATCTAGGTAGTGTCTGATAGGCAACCTAGGCCAGTTGGGGAGTTCCCAGGATATGCTCTTGTGTGTCCAAAACTTATACCTTTCGGGCTTCTCTGGAATTGACGCCATTATCTCAGGATGATTGCTCAGATGGCCAAAATCATATTCATTCAACACTTCCAAAATTTCATCCCCTGTCCATCGCCTGGGTGCCACACCTGTTTCCACAGTCCCATCAAAAGCGTCTTGATCCTGCATAAACGGGTGATCATATGGAAGCCAACAACGGTGACGTATCTGAACAATTTTACTACAATGAGGACTGCAACAATCAACCGTCATGCACTCTGAACAAGCCCTGTAACCCCTGGTAACGTTGCCCGACAACATACCGCGAGTAGGAAAATCACTGATGGTGCCAACAAGCATGGAATGCATCTGGAACATCTCATTTTTGAACCTATCGTAAGTGGGGTGGCCACACTCACTCAGGTACTTAAGCTCCTCAATCAAAGGCCTCAAATACACATCCAGACACTTTCCTGGATTATCCGGGCCCGGAATTGACAGAGTCAGCATATTGTATTCCTTCTTCATGCACATCCATGGTGGAAGGTTGTACGGTACCAAAATAACTGGCCATATACTGTATTGAAGACTCATGTTGCCAAAAGGGTTGAATCTGTCATATGAGAGCCCTAGCCAAACATTTCGGACCTCTGCTGCAAAATGATCAAACTCCCTGACCATGTGCTTCCAATCCTCTCCGTCGGAAGGGTGTCATCGTCAGGCAAGTTCCTCTCAGCCCACCATCTCATAGCTTCGGCCGTGAAAGCACACATGAACAACCGCTCCAGCCTATCAATAAGCGGGAAATATCGAAGTATCTTCACAGCTTTCTTGTTGCCTGCAGGAGTCAACTTATACCTTTCTGTAAAACATACCAGGCAGGCTTCAAGGTCTTCAAGATCTTTTCCCCAGAAGAGAATACAATCATATCTGCATGCATGGATTTTGATGTAGGAAAGCCCAAGATCTTTCAGGATATGTCGCACCTTATGATGAGTGGTAGGAAGACGATGACCGGGTGGCAGTAGCGAAGCAGTCCACTTCAGCCAAGAATCAACAGCTTTGACAGACATTTTGTTCTCCATTTTGAGCTGCATCACTCCTATGACACTTTCAAGAACAGTCTTACTACAACCGTCGTACAACGGAGTCTGTTGCAATGCAATCAGGTTGTTGTACTTGTCCATACCGCTTGTGTTGACATGAGCTCCAGGTAATGGCTCGATTGGCTCAATATCGGGGAAACCCTGCACGACGGGAGGGACATTTGATGCTTGATCAGCAAATACACCGCTCTCATGAGGAATCATATCATTGATTAACATCGATGTTGGATCATAGGATGGACTGGCCCTCTCAGTAATATGTCCATGATCATAGGATGGACTAGACCTCTCACCAAATTGTCCATGATCATGCGGACCCGCTAACGATGTTTCACCATGATAAATCCAACAAGTGTACTTATCCCAAAACCCGTATTTACTCAGGTGCTTCTGGACTTTATCAATGGGAAAACGAAATCGATCGCTGCGACACTTACATTCTTTACACGGGCAATAATGAAGTGTAGTGTCTCCAAAATTAGCCTTCACAAAATCCACAAAACTCCTAATTCCCTGGTGATATCTCACATCCCATCTTTCGAGGCTCATCCAACTCTTATCCATCCTGAAAATTCTAACAATATTACGTACTATAAATATATATATATATATATACACACACACACATTCACTACTAATTAATTAATAAATCATCATTAATTACATTCGAATTCATCCGATTAATTAACAAAAGTCGACCCCTGCATGTATATAAATTAAAATATATATATATATACCAACAATTCACAATTACAAATTAACATGCATGCCTGTATATATATATAGACATATTAACAATTAATATTCACAAAATAATTTTATATCCATACATATATATATACACAAAATAACATATTTTCATCGAAATAATCTCAAATCCACTCAAAATCAACAGTCAATCACTCGAAATCAACAATATATCCACTCTATTTGCGTATCAAACCAATAATCGATATCTCAACTCTAAATCAACACATGCATATATATATATATATATATATATATCGATCTAATTAAATCAACACACATATATATACATACGTATATACGTACCTATATATAGCTACGTATATAGCTTCCCGAGCGGGTTTTCGACGCCTTTTGACAATACCCAAGGATTTCATAGCGTTTTCCTTCTTTCGATTTCACCGGATTTTTTTCTATCCAAATGAATGAGCTGCTGCGATCTGCATCTGATATAAGAGGTATTGCCGGCGATTCATTAAATCGCCGGAAATGGAGTTATTGCCGGCGAAATTCCAGCCAAAAATCGCCAGAAATGCTTGAAACTTATTGCTGGCGACTTTCTCAGTCGCTGGCAATAATTTTTCACCATTGCCGGCGATTTTCCTGCCGGAATTTCGCCGGCAATGGTTGAGAGATTATTGCCGGCGACGGAGAAGGTCGCCGACAATAATTTTGAGTATTGCCGGCGACATTCCGGACTTTTTGCCGGCAACGGAGCAAGTCGCCGGCAATAATGAGCATTGCTGGCGACTTGCCCGGTGGCCGGCCTTTTTTTTTGAAATATCGCCCGCAATGGTACTTAATGTGGTAGTGTCCGCTAAGGTTTCATTTTCAAATTGGTCATTCGAGCTCAAACGTCCGTTAAAAAAAGAATATTTCATTTAGGTTCAGGGATAATTTTATCTTTTTATCCTCATTTGACAAAAAATAATCTAAAAATCTAAAAAATATAAAAAATTATCTTTTCTATCACTCCTCCCCCGAGGCTCGCCACCACCAATGACGGTTCGTCGATCGACATTTGTAGTAGTACCGCAACCGAAATCCATTGTCGATAGATCGATCTCTACCTCGACCAGGCTTGTTAGTTGTGAGGAGGCATAGGATGCCATGAGGTGACTGTGATTGTGGAGAATCTAAGGGCGGTGACCGCGAGGGTGAGGGAAGAGAGAGGTTTATAGGTCCTCATCGTTTAGAGTTTAGGGTTTACGGCTCCTTCGTGTTGTTCTCAGGCTTGGGTTCAATCTCCATCGGCTGGCGATTGTGGGGTGGAGAGAGAGAGTTAATAATTTTTTAAAACTTGTAATAATGACATTATTGTAAATTAAATAAAATTAAATGATAAAAAGACATTTGTACCTCTTACATATCAAGTATTTAACGTCTAAAATAGATAGAGTGACTAAATTTATAGACGGAGAACGAAGATGAGTGACCATTTTGACATATGTCATACGATAATGACCAAAGTGTCGTTTTGGGCAAAGATCAATGACCATTTAAAACTTTTCACTACAACATTTTTACCCATTGCCGGCGACTTTTATGTCGCCGGCAATGTTTTTGGACATTACCGGCGATTTTTGCCGGAAAAAACCGCCGGTAATGTCTTTTTTTTTTTTTTTTTTACATTACCGGCGATTTTTGTCGCCGGTAATGTCCGTCGCCGGCAATGTCTCGATGGTAATGTAAAAAAAAAAAAAAAAAGACATTACCGGCGACTTAATTTATGTCGCCGGTAATGTCTTTTTTTTTTTTTTTTTAACATTATTGGCGACATAAATGTAAATCGCCGGCAATGTCTTTTCCGGCAAGACATTACCGGCGACTTACATTTATGTCGCCGGTAATGTTAAAAAAAAAAAAAAATACTTTACCGGCGATTTTTCCGGCAAAAATCGCCGGTAATGTCCAAAAACATTGTCGGCGACATAAAAGTCGCCGGTAATGGGTAAAAATGTTGTAGTGAGTAATGACATTTTTGTAAATAAATATAATTTAATGATAAAAAAACATTTTTACCTCTAAAAAGTTGACGGGAGTGACCAATTTGATAATTTAACATTAGAGGGAGTGACCATTTTGACATATGTCATACGATAATGACCAAATTATCATTTTGGACAAAGAGTGATCATTTATGCTATTTTGTCATAAGATTATGATAAGGATGCTACCAAAACAGGCTTTCCAGTTGGTGAAGCATAATTCAATAGACACTTTGCACAATGCGATACAGTAATGGGAGCTTTGCCGAAAACAAACAGTGCCGGAAGCGTTGTTGTCCTGCAAAAGTCAACCTAATTAAGCTGAGAGAGAGAGAGAGAGAGAGAGAGAGTCAGAGTAGAGAGCACTAGTAGTAGTATAAGAAGAAGAAGAAGAAGAAGAAGAAGACTGAAGAGTACTGACGGACTGAGGCAAGTGTGGCCGTAATGAACAACAGCATCGGCGTCGACGTGAGAAGCTCCGACCTCGTCCACACAGCAACTACCGTACGCCGTGTCCGCCATTAAAAACAGCTGTACGTCGTCGTTTGGGTCCCCCCGGAGTTTGGACCTGAGAGCACTCACGACTCTGACCGAGTCCTTGAGAAGCTCATCGGGGAACTGTAAGCCTACTCTGGTGAACTCATTGCTGACTATGAACTCCGTCGTCCGAACAATTTCGTAGCTCGATTCCAACAACTCCATATAACCTAAAACAAACAAAAATGACGAACCAAGGTTTTCTTTCATGTTCAAAGTGTTGGGCCTGGGCCCAAATGATAAAACAGGCCCGCCCAATAACAAATGTTGTCAAACTCGCTCTGTTCTCTAATCTACTCGCAGCTCTCTCATCGCCGTCAATCACTGGTAAGTTGATTGGATAAAGTTGTTTTCACGAGAAAACTGTCCCGTGGCCTGGATTGGTTTCAATTGGTGTTATATATATATATATATACCTGTATGGAATTGGAATATGAAAAGTTGATGGACCTCAACTAACAAATAAATGAAATAATGCAGCCATAAGAAAGTAATCAGCAAAGTATTTAGCATAGGAAGCTAGGACTCAAATATCCAGCCTGTGGTGTTTGTGAACTTTGATTTTGATAACGATAGAACTCGTGTTGTCATGTCATGAATCAAGTGTAAGTAACTAAAGGATCACTTTACACATAGTATCTCTGATATTGAAGGAAACTCACAATCGTAGATTAATTTTATTTAGAAAAAACAGTAGCTAGGTACATGACAAGCTTTTTATTCCTGGCTAGCAGCAGCATGTGATCGATTGACATTACTAATAAAGCAAGGCCAGCCACAAACTTGCCTGCAAATTATTAAAACATCACCAGCCAATGCAGAGGATAGCATAAGAAAAAGACACGTGTGTACGAACATGACATGGGACCACGAGAGGAAGAAGGAAGCTTAATTAGCCAACGGGAGCCGAAGATGACACTATTCGGGAACTCGTGGGAACAACTATATATTCCCGTGGCTCACTTCTTGATGATCCAATTGGTTCTTCTATTGTCCTGTAGAAAATGTCATGGTTATTGACTCCAACGGCAATACCATCATGCTTTTCTAAGCGTCTTGTCACTCCGGTTAACAGAGTGTCCTCCTGAGTGTAGGAGAAGGGAATGTCATACGTGCCTAGTGACTCCCACCTGGTCACAGAGACTTTAGTCCATGGCTGCGCAGTGATATTCACCGTATCTTCCTTGCTCACTTCCGTAGTATACTCTGAACCCATCTCATACGCTGCTGTAATCTCCCATGAAGTCGTGAGCGATCCCGAGGAGAATAGTGGAACCGATGCTGTGAGAGTGGCCGATACGCCATAGCTGAAGGAGAATTGAGCGTTCCAATTAGTAGTACTGGTCTCAGTATATGTGAAGGTGCGGCTAAAATTCTGTTCTGACGAGGTTTCGTTGAACATGGTTTGTGTCGATATGTCACTTGGGTGCCCTAACAGAAGCCTCGCAGCACTTGTGTTGTATCTGACATTGTAAATCTTCCTGGACCTCACAGCCTCCTCCACCACAAATTCTGCCTCCGGGACGAGTGTACGGCTCTGGTAAGCTAGGAGTTCAGTGGCCGGGACTCGCACCACGTACCACGGCGGCGACGCTGCGGGCATAGAACTCAGGGAGATCTTATTCTCGTCGCCGTTAGATGGTAGGCTCTCTACTTTGAAGAGGCCGTCCGTCCATCGATGGTCGGGTGACAAGTTGAGCTCGTGTGATGCTGTGTCGACGATAATAAACGCGTCCAAAGGACCTTCTCGATGGCTCCTCCAGCATCTGTCGTTGGCGAGGTTCCGAATGCGAATGGAACCAAGAAAATCGGCCGGCGGCAAGATCTCGTGCATGGCATTCACGTCCAATGCGTCACCGGCGGTTCCGCACGTCAAGTATGGATGAGCACTACCGTTGGTGACGAGCCGAACATACTTGTCGTTGTCTGCTTTGAACACGACGAATTGAGGGAGTTTGAGTGCGAGAAAGGACGATATGTCGTGCACAGAGAAAAGTGTTCCGCTGAAATCAGGAGGGGCGACCTCGAGGACCTGATCCGGAGTCGGAGAACGCAATCTGCGTCCGATGTTGACGTGCGTGAACCGGACACGTTGGAGACCTCCGGACGGAGTTCCCATAGTGAGCTCGAACATGGTGCATGACCATGACGATTGGTCCTCCACTGGTTCGTCCGCCACCGCAGAGACTCGGTGATCATCTTCACTCCGGATGGCCAAGTATTTGTTGTTGTAGCAACATCTTATGTGCACTCGTCCGTTGCCGGCGTTGACCAGTTCCAGCTTAGTTAAGGCACTCAGAAACTCGTCTCCTTGAGCTCTGAAGAGCCCGTTAGCAGCATCGTCGTCGTTCACGTACTCCAGGTAGCGGCGGTCATTTTGTCCACTGCTTGAGAGCGAAAAGTATCTGGGGATTGAGCTTGCTGCTGCCATATCTGCCTCGAAGATGTGAGAATTAATTGCTCGAGTCTATGAATTGCTTATGGAGTTATGGTGCATGTGCTTCACTCCTATATATACAAAAGAAAAAGAAAAAAAAATTAAGTCTAGCTTGTAGTTAGGTTTCACTTCGTTCCATGTTTTGGAAAGATTTCCACCGGCCATTTTTCACACTCAAATTATTGTGATCACTTATCGGATACCTGGACCATGTACTTTGGCTATTATGTTGCAAGTTGGATTGATCTTTGTTTTCTTTCTTCACGTGTAAAAATATATTCGGAACATTATATCGTTTCTTTCACGTACGTCCACTACTATAAAGTACACGATGATTTCTGAGAGATTTACAGAGCAAACATTTGTTGCTACTTTCTCGAATCATTCTAAAATCATAGCTCTACATGAAACTGTTAAAGAGTGTGTCTGGCTTCGGTAAGTAATACAGCGTATTCGAGAGTCCAGTGGATTACTATCTACTACAACTACACCAACTTGCTTTTTTGAGGATAACGCAACTTACATTGAACAGATGAGGTTGGATTTTATTAAGCGTAACACTACAAAATATATTTCGCAAATATTCATGTGAGGCAGATTAATTTTGTGAAAAATACTACGAATTTGTTTACCAAGTCACTTTCAAAATATACATCGTGAAACATGTGATGTACTAAAAGTTAATTTTCACGTGAATCGTGATATATACAAAGTGGTCCAAAATCACATGCACAAATGCAATCAAGACATATCATAATGAAAAGAATTGAGCCATGTGACGCATGCAAGCATACTTTTCAATCATGATTCATGACACATAATAACAGAGCGTGAAACTTGATGACCACGTGCAATAATTTTTGTGGTCCTTAGGCCAAATCAGTCATTTCCTTGTCACACAGTCTTTTTTCTCAATTATTTTTCATCAATAATTGTTATTGTATTTTTTCTCAATTAATTTGTATGATTTTTTTTAGTCAATATTCTCATAAATATTGAATATATATTTTTTTCAATATATATCTATATTGCCTTACAAAATAGGGACTAACTTGTGACTTATAAATAGGTTATTGGTGCCTTATACCAAACATATTATGAATATCAATACAGATCAGCTTTACCTTCACCTGAGTTTAGTGATATTCTAACATGTTATCAAACATGAGATTTACCCTAAGCCCAAACACCTAAAAATTCAAACACTTCTCGACCTCCCTACTGTCGTCGATCATCCGCTAGGACGCCACCACGCCTCCGCCATCTGCTATCGTCCGAGGCCAAAATAGAAGAGTCCCTTCTTCTTGTGCATGTAACCGATCCCGAAATAAAGAGTAAGTTTTCTACCCTGAGAACTATCCTTTCTCTCTCTTCGCTACTTAGTGAATTCTATTTTTTTGGGCTTAAAACACCTCTCCTTCTCCGTCTTACTAATTTCTTTAATCAAAGATGTAAAAGAAGCATATAGTGGGGACATAGTTAAGGAACAAATTCTTTGAGTGATCGACCTACATAAAGATTTAAATTGTATATCCGAACCTAGAATTGAATGTTCATCTCTTATCATTGCAGATGAGCAATTCGTTGATTGAAGAACTCAACAGAGAAGCAATGGCATGGCCACTCCTACACACGGGAGACAACTTCCAAGAATGGATGAAAGCAACGTCGAGACTCATCAGGGAAGCTGAGCTCGAGGTCTTCATCCAACCACTAGGTAGGGCGGAAGGACTCACCCTTGATCCCATTACCCGAAAGACCAAAGAAACATAAGAAATGACTTTGATAAAAGCTAATATGGATGAGCAACTAACATTCAACTACCTTTATTAAAAGAAATTATTAATTCATTATCTTCAATAATTACATTCAACTATCTTTATTAATTATAGTTATACATACGTACGTACATACTCTACATCAATTACTTTAATATGTCTAACATGCATGTACGTACGTTTTAACTAAATCGTAACCAAATTTTTAAACATCCATACATATATACGTACTACTGTTCTATAATGAACTAATATATATATTCTCAATTACTTTGAAAATTACCTTAATATATTATATCATCAATTTCCTAACTTAATATATTATATATAAATATATATTAGATGTACTAATTAATTAGCAATGCAATCAATCAAATGTACAATTAATTATATATAAACCTACGTTAATGGTGTTAGAAAATTAACTACATACATACCTAGCCTTTTCCGATATATGGCGAATTAATCGATGGTCGGAGCCGAAGATATATATAGTGCTATCTAGGTAGCTAGCTAGCTAGGACGTTTGAATTGCATGGACGCGTGAGGCGCTGATCAAGACAGGAACAGATCATGATCAGTTGAGAGACGAGTGAGCGGAGAGGAAGAGAGTTCGGTATAGGCCTTATATAATGCTTCACTTAGACGACGGAGGTGTCGGTCCGTCGTTTAAGTTGACACTTAGAGGACGGATTTGGCAATTTTCCGCGGTCCGAGTGGGCACTCGGACCACGGCATGTCGGTCCGTTGTCCAAGTGTGCACTTGGACGACGGAGATTATCTTCTCCGTCGTCCAAGTGTACACTTGGACAACAGAGAGTTCTTCCCTGTCCAAGTGACAACTTGGACGACGGAGAAGATAATATCCGTCGTCCAAGTGTACACCTGGACAACTGATACTCACCATTATTAAGTACTAAATTAACACTTAACACTCAACAACAATGAGCCAATTAAAACCCTTTTTAGTAGATGTAGCATTGGTAAATAGGGATCGTTCTTAACCGGGGATTGAGGGTGCATGCATAACTATGCTAGGTTTGTTTATGGGGGTGCGAGATTTGGTTTGTTTAACTAATGACCTACGAAATTTAAACCTAATTCTACTATGTACACGTGATCATCACATCATGTCTACCTCCACCATTTTCATGCTTCACTTACCCAGTATCAACGAAATTCTTACCTTCAACCTGCAATTTATACACATGCTTTTAAGAGTGCGACGAAGAGCGCCTACACCTTAATTTATCTAAGATTCATACAAAACATGCTAGGGAGGAACGAAGAGCGTATCACCCAACACATTAAGAAGCTTTAAGCATACAAGCATGCATACAAGCAAAGACCAAAAACTAAGAACACATGGAAGATAACATAAGTAAGTAAAAACGTATAGCCTTTATTAAACAAATCACAAGTCGTAAACCGAATTCTTTACAAGACAAAAGATGAGATATAAGGTTTATGGTTACACTTTTGGAGTCTGTGAAGAGCACTAACAACGCCTCGAGTGGATGGATTCTCAAGAACAAGACGAAGAGCGCCGATTATTCTTGATCCGTGAGGAGGGAGCTTCGGCCTTGGAAGGAATTAGGCTTAGGACGACTTGGGAGGTGTTTTGGGCAGAGCTTTGGTGTCTATGATGTGTGATCATGAAACCCTAGTCGAGCCCTCATTTATATAGGCCAAGCAAAGCCTAGTTCGACTCCTTTTAGAAGTCTAACTACTCCACCCGGGTAACCTGACCCTTCTCCACTAAAATAGGCATTTCTCTCGTTCCAGGACTCCAAATCGCTTGATTCTAGTTGCGTTGGAAACTAGACTTCTAGATCTTTCCAACCATATGCTAATCGCGTCTAGATTCATCCGGATCTGTTCACAGTGGCCTTTTGAATTGGGCTGATCTGCACAGGCAGATTTCCTGATTTCTAGCTTTTGATCCATTTTCTTCTTTTAGGCTTCTTTGTGGGTGAATCTTGACATGATCTTGGACATTCTTGGACACATGAGCATGGTCTTGACCCATCTTTGTGATATTTGATCCATTCTTTATAAATCGTGGCCCATTCTTCTTCATCTTTCCTCCTCATTTTAGGAACTTCCTCCTTAGTAGGTTTTGAGCTCATTTCTGCCTCCTTTACGGAATCCATTCTTTATTTCTACCTACAAACATAAAGTAAGTTAAAAACATATTTACTAAGCACAAAACAAAACTAAATATAGAGAGAAAGACATTAATAATCAAGCATAAAATGCGTAGATCAAATTCCCCCACACTTAGACTTTGCTAGTCCCTAGCAAATACAAATCAAAGCAACGGACTCGATAAAAGAAAAATAAAGGGAAAAAAAAATAACAATGGGAAAAACGTCACACTTATATGTACAAAACACTTAGAAGTCTCAATGTTTCAAAGCCGCAAATTTTCATGTTATCATGTTTGAAAACGTAAGAGATACTAAGTAAAACAACACTAAGCCCTTAGTCAAAATTTGTCTCAGAAATTTCTTAATGTATATGGCAATGGAATTACATACTTCAAATGATAACCAAGATATGATTCATGCAATGAACAAGTAAGACGTGGTGTAAACAATGGTGATGTTAAAGCTGTGCATTTTTCGAATAAAGTTCAAATCAACTCACATGGATGCACTCATCATATTTTCACTCAAAAATGGATAGAAATAATTGAAAACCTCATGAATGAAATACTTGCACAAATGAACCAAACCATATGCTTACTCATGCAACTTACTCAACAGATTAACTGCTACTCATCTTAAGGATCAAAAAGGACTTTCGAAGGGTTGTAATGGGGCAAGACTAAGGCATTCGAAAATTTAGATAAGTGGTGGTTAAAAACGTTCCAAAGACTTAGTCGAAATATCACAAACTTTGTAAAACCAGACTCCTTCATCTTTTCCACGCCTCCATGGTCAATCTTCTATAAACAAGGGCCAAATTTCATTTTGTTGGACCCTAACTTCATTCTAAACTCCCATTGAGCTTTATGAACAGGACAAATGCCATATTTCTTCACTTTTGGGCCTTCAATTCGTAGCAATCTCCAAATTCATAAGTATAGGGGACATTAATCCAAACTTTTACAAAACAGAACACATTGCCATGAGAGATCACAATTTTTTTTTCTTTTCATTCTCTCGAATTCCTTTGGCAATAACACACTTTTTAAGCTATTTGGACAAGTCTATCCCCATACACACATTATACCAATCAAGGAGCATCACCAAAAATCTCCATCTTCGGCTCTTGTCGACATTACTTCACACTAAGTCTGCAGAACATAGGGTAAAGAAGTCCTACACTAGGCAAAGTGTTTAGGTATTACGGGTGACGAAAGAAAGCTTAATGTGGCCTCAAATGGTTTATCTAAGGGTGTCGCAACTCGTGCGCACATAAGGGACTCATGGCAATTTGGCTAGTGGTGGTAAACCTAAGTGCCTCTTATCATATCCAAAATCAGAGTATATGTCAACTATAAGCTTTGCAAATTCGACATGAGTAAGTTCTAGTAATCTCTAGTTCATTAAAATCTATGGCAAGTAACCAAATGATGCACATGCATAGTTTTGAGACTAATATGCATAAAATTCACTCAAAAGAAATGTATAGGCTCAAAACTCACGTTTAGGGTTCATATGACTTAAACTTATTCTCACATGCGAAATCTGTACCATGTTTAACTATCCATATCTACTACATGTCATGACACTCAAAATAACTCAATTAACACAAGAAATCATGAATGCAGTGCCATATGTATGTTCAAATTCAGTCCATTTTCATCATCGACTAACTAAGGGCATCCTAAGACTCTTTAAAACACTAAGTTAAACAAAAAGACTCAAAATACACTAAGTATGACTCAAATGTTTTTTTTTTTAGGGCATCATCCGCCGGAAAGTTCCATTGTCCGCCCAATTTTTCAATTTTATGACTCAATAAAGTTGTAAACCCCTTCCCCCACACTTAAACTCTACATTGTCCTCAATGTACCAAAGTAAAGTATAGAATCAAGTATGAAAGAGAGATCTACGAAAATTCTATCTAAGAAAATTAAAAAGCAACGACAAAAATTAAAAAGAGAGGGAAGAGAATGCAAATCTGGTTTGTAGACTCCTCCATTGGGTTGCCTCCCAACAAGCGCTTGTTTTTTAAAGTCTTACAGCCTAGACGTGATGCTTCAATTTTTCTCTAAGAATGGCCTGAATTTTGAGGGCATCTCCTCCACATTTAGGTCCTTCAATTTAGGGGTAGCCATCCATAATTACCGCGTCGGTTTTGTTCATCTAAACAACCTCCTTCTCTTGCGTTTGCCTCCTTGTTGTGCATAACTTTTTCATATTTTGGCACTTGTTTGATACACTCAAGGGCATAAGAAATTTCTCCAAGTTGGACTCGTCAGACCTACCTGAAAACAGTTCACGAGCAAACGTAGAATTAGCAACAACCAAATTTGAAGGAATAGGGTCATTACCTTTTGTTGGGGCAAGTTGTTCAAACGAATGTGCCATTGTGGCCCTAGGTGCCACATTTTCAACCGAAGATGTGGTTGAACCTCTCTCAAAAAGAATGTGCACAAGTTAGTAAATTCATGTTACAAGTGAGAAATCGCAGAAAATGAGCACAGCTGCAAGAACAATTTATATAGAATTATTAGCATGTCAAAATGCAACGAAATTTTACGAGAAAGAACTATACACATATATACAATATTCTGTAAATTTTCAGATTTTTCCGACACCTGCAGCTATGTCAAACAATTTTCACAAAACAGAAGAATGATAAGTCTCGAAAATTTTATGAACAAGTATATGTGATTAATCCTTTACAAGTTTATATGCACAAACACACAATTTCGACATAGTATTATGTCCAAGCATGTCCAAATTGAGTGCGCCTAAGATTTAAAGAGAGTACACGAAATTGGCATTTAGATCTTTCAATGGACGTGCGACCCGCGCGATAAAGTATGCATTCTCAATCAATCGGCCTTTGATCAATCGAAAAACATGGCCAGTAGGGATAGAGATAACGCGAGAGGTAGGACTAATTTCGAGAAAACACCCCGAGGCTACCGTGATCAAGGGATATTACTCCAATGATGTTTCTCTTTCTTAGATCCAAAACATGTCACCAGTCATAACCCAACTAGACACCATGTCCGACGTTCAGCCAAAATTTCGAGAATGACACACTCCCTCAAGTCCATAGTAGACTCCGCCCACAACCTTGTATCTCGAATGAAATACAAAGGGTTAAGGAGATAAACTAGAAAAAGAGGCGCCATCTATTCCAAAGAGTGATACTTAATCAACCAGCTCATGTACTCAATGTAAATCGAAGACTTCCCTTAACGTTTAATTGGCTGCAAAAACAACAATATGAACAAGTGTTAGTATAAATCTCGAAAATTTACAAGTATATATGAACAAAATTTCACAACTTTACAAAAAACACATGCAATTCCAGATTCTGCCAAACATGAGCACAGCAGCTTGTCGAATTTTTTTAGAATTATTGGCTCGGTCGACTGGGCTGACATTTTTCAGGCACCAACTAGACACAAACCAAACATTCCTGCAAAATTTCAGATTTTTGTGAGTCCTCTAGCTATGTCAAATAATTTTCACAAAACCGGGCAGTGCACAGCTCCGAAAAACAGAAAACTATTAACATAATGTACAAGCATAATCACACAATTCTTTTCAATCCCCGGCAACGGCGCCAAAATTGATACTCACCATTATTAAGTACTAAATTAACACTTAACACTCAACAACAATGAGCCAATTAAAACCCTTTTTAGTAGATGTAACATTGGTCAATAGGGATCGTTCTTAACCGGGGATTGAGGGTGCATGCATAACTATGCTAGGTTTGTTTATGGGGGTGCGAGATTTGGTTTGTTTAACTAATGACCTACGAAATTTAAACCTAATTCTACTATGTACACGTGATCATCACATCATGTCTACCTCCACCATTTTCATGCTTCACTTACCCAGTATCAACGAAATTCTTACCTTCAACCTGCAATTTATACACATGCTTTTAAGAGTGCGACGAAGAGCGCCTACACCTTAATTTATCTAAGATTCATACAAAACATGCTAGGGAAGAGCGTATCACCCAACACATTAAGAAGCTTTAAGCATACAAGCATGCATACAAGCAAAGACCAAAAACTAAGAACACATGGAAGATAACATAAGTAAGTAAAAACGTATAGCCTTTATTAAACAAATCACAAGTCTTAAACCGAATTCTTTACAAGACAAAAGATGAGATAGAAGGTTTATGGTTACACTTTTGGAGTCTGTGAAGAGCACTAACAACGCCTCGAGTGGATGGATTCTCAAGAACAAGACGAAGAGCGCCGATTATTCTTGATCCGTGAGGAGGGAGCTTCGGCCTTGGAAGGAATTAGGCTTAGGACGACTTGGGAGGTGTTTTGGGCAGAGCTTTGGTGTCTATGATGTGTGATCATGAAACCCTAGTCGAGCCCTCATTTATATAGGCCAAGCAAAGCCTAGTTTGACTCCTTTTAGAAGTCTAACTACTCCACCCGGTTAACCTGACCCTTCTCCACTAAAATATAAATTTCTCTCGTTCTAGGACTTTAAATCGCTTGATTCTAGTTGCGTTGGAAACTAGACTTCTATATCTTTCCAACCATATGCTAATCGCGTCTAGATTCATCCGGATCTGTTCACAGTGGCCTTTTGAATTGGGCTGATCTGCACAGGCAGATTTCCTGATTTCTAGCTTTTGATCCATTTTCTTCTTTTGGGCTTCTTTGTGGGTGAATCTTGACATGATCTTGGACATTCTTGGACACATGAGCATGGTCTTGACCCATCTTAGTGATCTTTGATCCATTCTTTATAAATCGTGGCCCATTCTTCTTCATCTTTCCTCCTTATTTTAGGAACTTCCTCCTTAGTAGGTTTTGAGCTCATTTCTGCCTCCTTTACGGATTCCTCCTTTATTTCTACCTACAAACATAAAGTAAGTTAAAAACATATTTACTAAGCACAAAACAAAACTAAATATAGAGAGAAAGACATTAATAATCAAGCATAAAATGCGTAGATCAACAACGGAGTATTCTCCGCGGTTCAAGTGAACACCTGGATGACGGAGATCATCTTCTCCGTCGTCTAAGTGGTCACTTGGACAGCGGAGAACTCTCCGTTGTTCAGGTGAACACCTGGACGACAGAGATTATCTTATTCTTCGTCCAAGTGTCAGTTCTCTTGTAGTGGTTACTTATGTAGTCATTGAGTTTAGAACCAGTACTTTATAAATATGTTTCCAAATTCCTGAGTTGAGTTTCTTATTTCTTTATGATATTTGTTGAGAAATTCGGATGGACATCGGTGGTCCATAGTCTGTCTTTGGGATATGATTTCTAATATTATCTTTATGCAAGTTTTTGGTTGTCTCACTTTCAAGGGAGGTTATATCAAAAAAATTGCAGAATTTCTTAGATTATGGTCAGTTGTTAGGACTTAATCTTAGATTATTAGCTAAACTAGGGTTGAGTCTTTTCATAGGAATACCCAAAACTTTTGGTTTAAATGGAGGGGCTGAGATTACTCTTCCCGGTCTGGGCTCGGTCTCCAAGACAAGTGTAGCACCATCCCGGCTAAACATTGCTGAGCTGCTGTGCGTTATCCCACCAGATTCATTCATGGAAATCTCTAATGATAACCACTCATTTTGCAAAGCTTGTTCATTAGCATAGTTACAGACACGACCTTCTATTGCTATAGACACAACTGTGAAAATTACATTTTTACAACGAGTCCAAGGAGATATTTATGGTCTTATCAAACCTGAATGTGTACCATTTAAATATTTTATGGTTTTGGTAGATGCATCGACACTTTGGTCACACATTACTTTGCTGTCCACACAGAATGCTACATTTGGAAAACTCCTAGGTCAGATCATTGAGCTTTGTGGAATAGATGTGATGTCCAGTATATGGATGAAATTAGTGAATTAGTGAATTTTGCGATAGAACATGGTCAGGGAATGAAGCGTTTCAGGTGTCCGTGCCAAAAATGTCTTAATTGTCAGTATGTGGAGGTTAATGTTATGGTGCAACACCTGTATGAAAAATGGTATGATGTGGAGTTACACTACATGGAGCGAGCATGGTGAAGTAGTAGACTTCAGCTCAGCAGACTCCAGCTCAGGGTACAGTTACCAGGGTGCCTCATCCAGCGACAGTGGTGCCGGCCCCCCTGCTTGGAACCCAACTACAGATTTGGTTCATGATGCGTTTCCGGGATTTAGTCATGGTGGATACCAACACCAAGAGGTAGGTTGCAATACCACTCATGAGCATGATGACACATTTTTCGCTGTTAGCTTGGCCACTGATACTAGTGAGATGGATAAGTACAACATGATGCTACTTGAGGCATAGACCCCGGTATTCCCTAGATGTCGAGAGAATGTGTTGCAATATGTGATGGACCAAATGAAGATAAAAGTGAAGCACAAAATGTCAGTTAGTGCTTTTGACGAAATTCAGGAGCAAATATGTAAGTTGGTTCCTGATGATCACAATCTTCCTAAATCTCATTATAAGGTTAGAAATATCTTGAGCAGCCTTGGCCTAAAGTACAGGATAATTGACACATGTCTGAATGATTGTGTGCTATTTTACAAAGAGTATAAAGCTTTGGACTATTGTCCCATATGTGGCCAGTGCAGATATGAGCTGAATAGAAAGAGTTCGAAAAAGAGAATTCCTATTAAAGTTCTTCGATATTTTCCCTTGATTCCCATATTGCAGTACCTGTACATGTCTCTATACAAAGCAGAGGCGATGCGATGGTACGCAGAAAAGCAATTAGATGACGATGTCCTGCGACACGCCGCAGATGGGGAGGGTTTCAAACATTTCGACAGAGAATTTGGAGACTTTGCTGCAGAGGTTAGAAATGTTAGACTCGGACTATCGACAGACGGATTCAATCCTTGGGGTAGTAATAGCTCTGTCGTCAACACTTGGCCAGTTATTCTGATGCCGTACAACTTGCCTCCGTGGATGTGCATGAACAAGGAATTTAATTTCCTTACTCTACTAATTCTAAGTCCTAAATCTTCGGGGAAGTGGTTAGATGTCTACCTCAGACCTTTGATCGACGAGCTGAAACTATTGTGGCAAAATGGAGTCCCAACTTATGACAAATTCACTGACACGATGTTTACGATGAGGGCTGCCGTAATGTGGACGATCAGCGATTTTCCAGCGTATGGGATGTTGGCAGCCTGCATGACGAAAGGATATAATAGATGTCCTATATGTTTGGATGACGTGAACTCTAGTTGGCACGCGGGGAAGGTGTGTTACTTGGGTCACCGTAGATGGCTTTCTCACGACCACCCGTGGCGACAGGATGAAGCTCATTTCGACGGGACGGTAGAGAACAATCCTAAACCCCGTAGTTGGTTGGGCGAAGAGATTTTAGAGAGTTGAGCTATTTCGACTTTGGTGTGTTGACCAATGACGCGGATGTAAAGAAATGAAATCCAATTCCTCCACATGATCTCAGCTATTGGCATCACAAGAGTATATTCTTTGAACTCCCTTACTGGTCAAAGTTGAAGCTGAGGAACAACTTGGACGCGATGCACATAGTGGTATTGTGCAGATGGTGGAAGAGGTTATGCGCCAGAGAATTAAAGAAGTCAGATATGGTGGAACTGCAACAACAAATTGTGCACATCATTTGCAAACTAGAGAGGGTTTTTTTCCCTGCTTTCTTTGACATCATGATTCACCTAATGATCCACCTGCCCGAGCAAGTGCTCATTTCTGGTCCGGTCTAATACACTTAGATGTATCCTCAAGAAAGGTACGTACAATTTCTTAATTATACAGGTTTTTCGATTCATAATTTCTTCCACTGGAGATTACTAGTTATATGTACTTATTCTACAATGTATTAATTGAACGTTTGATTTTGTAGACAGCTTGAATAGTATAAAGGATTCGTCAAAAATAGGTTGGCCCCGAATGGCTCCATAGCTGAGACATACCTAATGCATGAGTGTGTTACTTACTGTAACAAGTACCTCAAAGATCCACCACCTCCCACTGTCTCCGATCCCAGTGCCCGGATCAATCTTTCTGTCGTCATAAATGTCGTACGACCGTTTAGAGGAGTATTAAAGGAATCGTTAACACGGGAAGAACTTATTGAGGCACATTGGGTAGTGTTGTGAGACTGTGATGAAGTTGAGCCGTACATGATGTCATACAGGGAGAGGCTTCATGCGTTAAATCTGGACAAGAGTTCGGCTTGATTTGAGAAAATGGTTAAGAAGAAGTTCCCTGATTATTTCTTCCAATGGGTACGTACGTACGTATGTCTTGGTATTTAGTAATTTATATACATATCGATCATGTTTGTAGAAAGTAAACCCTTAAATTTTTCAATTTTCTCATATGATTGATCTACAAAAATCCAAAAACCACAGGGGGTGGTGGTCTTGGCCAAAGCACTTGCTAGCAGGGAAGCCGATTAAACACTATATTTATCCCGGATGTTTTGTGAACAGTGTAAAGTTCCATTTATTGGCCCGAGATGAAGGAAGAAGAACACAAAATAGTGGGGTAGCGGTTGGGAAAGACAATGATCTATATTACGAGGCTATTGTATATGTCGTTCAGCTATGTTACGGGAATGATGTCAACGTTTTCCTATTCAAATGCAGATGGTTCAAACGTACAAAGGAAGACTTGAGACTTTTATCAGTCGATACAAACTCAAGCTGGTATGAGGATGAGCCTTTTGCTCTCGCCACCTTAGTTAGGCAGGTGTTCTATCTTGACGATCCAAAAGCTGGTGAAGGGTGGAAAATAGTGAACCATATCTCTCATCGAGGAATATGGAATACTACGACAATTGAAGGGACACCGGTGACTGAAGATGCTGCTGAACAAGAAAGAGATATTCTTGCCTATCAAGAGCCTAATATTTCTGTCATCCGCTCCGATATAATTGTCACACCCCTAAATCCGGGGCCAGTATTATACTGAAATAGAGTGTAAGGATTTGTGATGTAAATAAGAAACCCAAATAATTTCAAAAATTAAGGTGTCTGAATAGTGCATTTATTGAAAATAGAAAGTGCTAATATTACAATACCGAAGTTTTTGAAAATAATAGTCATTACATTTAATCAATTCAAAATACAAGTAGAAAATAATTCGTTTATTTAGTATGCGACGTATCCTATTTTCTCCAAGCATTCTACTCATCACCTGAAAAGGAGAAAGATGTAGTACCATGAGTCACACTGACCCAGTAAGTATAGCTTACAAGCATATACTAAATTATCTCTAAGAAACATCAAACCGAACAACCAATTCAAAAAGGTGAAATATTGAAACCGGTTATTCTTCCATACTTATACTTGCGTCTTTGTAATATATACAATTAGGTACATAATATATATATATATATATATATATATACTTATATAACTTCACATCTACACATAACCACGCTAATACTGCCGAAGTGAATTCTTTTAGATTAACTAGTAATTACTCAAAAGAAATCATGTGCTTAGTCTCACAACACCAATACACATATAAAACCACAGTATTCTAAGGCCACCTGCCAAAGCATGTATACTCCCGATTTAACACAATTCATTCCTTAGTGTATAATAGTGCACTATCTGTAAGGGACTAGGGCCCTTGGCTAACTCCCACAATAACAAAACAATTTACCAGCAATTCACTTAAGTACGAGTTAATTCGTACTATACACCCGACTTCACACTTCAACCATAACGATCACAACAAGTCTTTAATTAAGACTATGTTTATAGATCATAGAGTATATATTTACATCATAATTTTGTAATGAATATATACGTAATAGAATTTGTAAAGGAAGAAAGATCAAACTTAAACGTATTTCATTAATTAACAAATTTGGTCCAAACGTTTCATTCGACGGTAGTCCGTTCGAAATCCTCCATTTGTTCCAAATTATATTTGAGAGTAAATAGATAGAGCGATTAAGTAGATAAACTTGAAATAAAAGTTATCATTGGTTTAAAAGTTTCATTTGGCGGTAGTCCGTCCGAAATCCTCCATTAGTCCCAAATCAAACTTAAGAAGTAAATAATGTGAGTAAGTAAATAAAAATAAAGTACAGATGCAGAAAATAAAGTTATTAATCCTTGGACCAAAAGTATCATTCGGCGGTAGTCTGTCTGAAATCCTCCATTTGATTCGTTTTATAATTAATCTATATTATGTCCAAGTGAGTATACCATCTCGAAGTGTTTTTCGAGAGGAATCCAATGGTAATAATCACAAATTTCGGTAGGGAGTTCTCAAGTCCAGAAACAAAAATGTTTAGCAACTGTCCAGAAATAGTTACGCTCGCTATTAAACTCATTTGCACGAATTAATTAATTAGTTAGTAAGTATTAATTAATGCCTTTCAAACTTTCCAGATTGATAGTTGAACTCCTAAGCTTCGTTTTGATATAAAGAATAGTAAATTTGGTTAAGAAATGAGTGAGATATGAATATTTCAAGTTAAGAGCACATTAAGAGGTTTCGAACATGATTAAGAAAAAGATTAGCAAAACTTGTTTTAGCCATAACTTTCTTATTACTTAACATTTTTAAGTGATTCAAAATCCAAAGTTGAATAAATTTTTGTGTAGAATCTGAATATGTAAAAATATTTGACTAATTAAAACTTTAACAGAAACAAAAATATTAAATTTACACTAAGGCTCATTATTTCTGTTTTATTCTTAGCCATGCACTTTGATGTAATCTTAAAGATAAAGAAGTATAGGAATGTACTCATATACTTACTCAAGAATTTCAGTAGGTGATGGAGGTATTTGATTAACTCAAGTGACCTTGTTGAAGCAAATGAATTAACTATTAAAGTACTTGGAAGAAAGGTAGTTTGGTGTGGGATTTTAGGGGAGTTGCATTGCAACTTTGGGAGGACTTCAAATCAGTACGTAAGGGGAAGATTGAAGTGGTGCAAAAATTAGATTGAACTCAAGGGTGATTTATATAGACATGGGAGGGGACATGGGAAATAAATTCATAACTATTTTTTGTAGACTTTTGTAGATAAGTTGACAATGGAATAGTTAGGCTACTAATTCTAGGGTTAAAATGCACTTGTAAAAACAATAGTAATGTGGTTGGAAATCTGATTGAAATGTTGAAATGTGATTATGTATGCATGTGAATGCAATATGTAATGTGATGTGTGAAAATGTGTGGTTTTACTAATTAAGTGTAATGTAGTGTAATATATATATATATATATGTATCAACCAATAATAATTAGCACCAAATTGATATATGAGCATGACCTCTAAAAGTATGAATTGCAATCTTAAAATACAAAGTTCAATTCGGAGAAGAGATTCGAACAAGAAAAATTTGGTCGTTTTGCTAAAATTATATTTCCGAAAATCGGCTAGTTGGAATTAGAGTTTCTTATAGTTTCTAACTGGAGTAAAAATATTTTTATTATTTTTACTAACCTATAAAATAGAATGTTTCACGATTCCAGCTCGTGGCCTCAAACACAAGATCAAGGAGTACCTGACTTGAACTTGAGTATCCACTAGACCATTTGCCCCACTCCGTTAATATTTCTCTAAAGCTCGTTTTTATACATTGTCTTCGCCAAACAATTTTTTTATCGAATTTTCTAAAAGCTTTAAGGTCAAACTAAATTATGGTGATTTCTAAGTTTAACGAGTCATACAATAATCTAAACTATTATACTAATTTTCGGGGTATTAAAATAATGGACCTGGTTCAAGATGGTGAATGCTTACCCATGCTTGATGGTTGTACAGATCTAACTGAAGATGAGATTATTGATGCAATTAATGAGGTAGATGAAGAAGACGTGCAGGATGAGGACGAGGATGAGAACTCAGGTTATTCGTCGGACGAGGTTGAGTACGATGAGGAGGAGGAGCAATCGGATAACGGGGATGATGATGATGATGATTATGCTGAAGAGTACAATATAACGACGAGGGATATTAATTGGTAATTAATTATTATAATTACTGTAATATATGATGCATCATCGATCAATAATTAATATAAATATTAAGAGGAGGAGTACGTATGTATGTACAACTATTAATTTTGTATTTAATTAATTATAACTATTAAAATTAATTAATTAATCGATCCGGATCGGAGGAGGATAGATCGGATCGATCGATAATTTTTTCGATTGAATTGAATCAGATCAATTAATTTTCACGTCGATCGACTATTAAAACGGGGACGAATCGAAAAAATCCTAAGGCCCCAACTTGAAAATTCAGGATGTTTTACTTGGACGACACAAACATGTATTTGCGTTGTTCAAGTACTCACTTGGACGACGGAAACATCATTCTCCGTCGTCCAAGTGAAACCCAACCCTAAACCCTAAACAGTAAGACCCTAACCCCTAAATTCAGGGGGTTTTAACTTGGACGACGGAGATGGATGTTTGCGTCGTCCAAGTGAGTACTTGGACGATGGAAATGCCATTCTCTGTCGTCCAAGTGAGTACTTGGACGACGGAGACCCTAATTTCACTTGGACGACGGAGACCCTAATTTGCGTCGTCCAAGTGAAGATTTTGTAATTTTGTCTAAGACAATGACCATCTAGACCATCTCCCAATGCATATTCTTTTCGTCAAGATTATAGAGTAAACAATTCTTGGTGTGTGAGCTTCAACGGTTTCAAAATAGGAGTTACAAAATTTCTTTTATCCACGTTTCCGGTTTGTCAAAATCTCGGTTTTGCGGTTGACTGTGCCGATGAAACCCTTCACGAGATTACTATTTTCTAAAAAAAATTCTAATTATATATTATCTTACGGCGAATGTATCCAACGGTTGTTTTGTCCAAATTCAATTTCATTAATATCGATATGCAATGAGTCTATATTTAATAACACTTAAGTCATAAAGAATAGTAGATACTTAACAAGTTTAAAGACGTAAAATTATTCGTCGTCTCAAATTCAATTGATTATATATATTATGCGTTAATTGATATTTTACAACTATTTCATTCGAATGACAAATTGGCAACTTCCTTGCAAATTATTTTTAAAAATTAATTTTACGTAAATTTCACCTGGACGACGGAGATTAACCATCTTTATCGTCCAAGTGGTCACCTGGACGACAGAGATAGTCTTCTCCGTCGTCTAGGTTTAAAAGCCATGGCGGTTGATTGTACCGCCTTAATTTTGAGCACCGTTTCAAATGTTGACTTAGACGACGGAGAATACCATCTCCATCGTCTAAGTGAAATTTGAAACGGTGCCCAAAATTAAGGCGGTTAACACCCACCCGCCAATTTAATTGGGCGCCATTTCAAAATTTTGAAACGGTTCACTTAGACGACGGAAACACCCTTTTCCGTCGTCTAAGTTCACATGGAGGACGGAAAAAGGTTCTCCGTCGTCTAAGTGAAAGCCTATATAAGGGAGGCGTGGCTTCTTATTTTCCTCATCTCATACATTCTCCTCTCCTCTCCTCTCCTCTCCTCTCACGGGCTCTCAAAAGCTCTGGCCTCCCTCCTCCGGCGACTCTCTGGCTACCAAAATTCCGGCGTTTCCCTCTCTCCGGAGACTTTCTGACGCTTTTCTGGCGACATCTCCGGCGACTCATCTTTTAGGTAATATTTATATTTTTTAACATCATTATTATTTAACTAATAAATTGGTAAATTAATTAGTAAAAATAATATTCTAGTAATATATAATTGGTAATAATAATTAATTATATTAGTAAATGAATAATTATTATTGTAAAGGCATGGTAAATAATAATTAATTATTGTAATTAAATATTATTTTAATTAATAGTATAATTGGTGATTATTATTGCATGTAATTTTAATTTGTAAATATTGTTGTAATTAATATTGTAAATTTGTGGTAAATATGATAAATTAATTAGTGAAGTATTAAAAATAATAAATTGGTAATTATGGCAATTTTGTAGTAAATTGGTAGTCTTTGATTTAAATTTAGTACATAAGTTGGTTTATTAAGTCGCACTATTTGGAATAGATTGCGCCTCATTTCCTAGCTTATCTCCTTAACCCCTCGTGATGTGTGGATTTTATCACCGCACACCATAACCTAAGTGAAGTTATGGACACGAGGTTAAGGGCGGAGTTTGCAAAGGACTTGAGGGAGTATAAATTTTCGAAAGATTGGCTGAATGTCGGACATGGTGTCTAGAAACGGGTTATGACTGATGACAGATTTTGGATCTAAGAAAGACTAACACCAATAGAGTATATACCATTGATTTGGTTAGCCTCGGGATGTTTTGTCGAAATTAGTCCTGCCTCTCGTGTTATCTCTATCCCTAACTGGTCATGTTTTTCGATTAAACCGAGGCTGATTGATTGAAAGTTTACACTTTATCGCGCGGGTCGCACGTCCATTGAATGACCCAAACACCAAGCTAGTGTACTCTATTTAAATCTTAGGCGCACTCAATACTAAGGTGTAATTATCGTAAATTTTTTTATATAATTGTTATGGTAATCAGGTATTTTAACAATTCCTAGCTTTAAATGGCTCCGTCGGGAAAGAAAAAGGCTTAAAAAGAGGCCGAAGATGCTATGCTCCGACGCTTGACAGAGCAAGTCGGTTGGGATTTAGAGGAGGACAACGACGCGCCTTCTCCGAACCCTTCAGCTGGTCATTCGACAGCGCCTACTGGGGAAATTCTCGCTGCCCAAGTTATCCCGACCGGTGATGACGACCCCTATTCCGGTGTGACACCCGGTTCGGCAGAAAGTACTCAGGCATCGTCGGCCTCCTCTGAATCTATCCTTTATAGCATCGGCGCAAGCTCAGGAGGGCCCCGACTGACCCGAAACTCAAAAGGACTCGCGGTCTCGTCAAAGGCGGAAAATTCGAGAAAATTTTCAAGGTGACTGGGAAAAAGATCGAGTTGCCTTAGGACGAATTCACCGGTGGCCCTCCCACATCTCAGCTAGCTAGTCTCTCAGCACACAGCATAGGGTCAATCATTGGCAGCAAGGTTCGTATGACTGCCCCTACTTGGAAGGAGTTAGCGGATGAAGAGAAGGCAAAACTGTTTAAAGAACTTTCAGTACGTAATACATACAATTTTAAATTTATTTTCTAATAACCAATAAAAATCGTAATTTCATAATATATACGATTATAATTTTTTATTTATTTCTGATAGGAACAATATGAGGTGGATCCTACATCGGAGATGCTTAAGCATATCAACCAAACCGCCAACTCCATCTACCGTGATTGGAAGTACAAGCTTCATGTGTATTATGACAATATCAGCCCCGTGCCTACCCCCGTAGAGCTGCGTGGGGATAGGGAAGATCAGTGGCAGTGGTTGTGTAACCACTTCCAAGATGAAGAATATAAGGTGTTTACTTTTTTATTTAAATTAAGATAATTGAATTCTTTTTATTTTAGTTACTTATTAATTTTTTAATGATTTATGTTGTCCAACAGAAATTCTCCAATATCAACAAGACCAACCGGGGAAAGAAGGACAAACACCATACCTCCAGCGCCAAGCAAGTGATTCAAATAGCCAAGGAGCACAGAGATAAGGGCTCCAAACACCCTTATTTGGATGCTAGCATCAGCGCGTACGTGACGCCTGGGCTCGAGAACGAAGCGAGTCAATACGGCGTAAGTAATATATATGTATTTTTAATTAGCGTAGTTATTATTTAATTTGTGACGACCCGAACCAGAATCAGTTGCGTATTCGGCACGATTCCCGAGATTGGGTATAATCGCAGTTTTTTCGATATAAGTGCGGTTCGTCGACTCTATTCGCGACTATATTTTTGGTTGAGAATTTGAGTTGAGTGTTTTCATGGAAATTGTAGAGTACGTGATTTCGAGCTCGTGGGCGGTTCCAGAAGATTTTTTCGATAACCGAGGAATATTTTATGATTATTTGAAGTTTCGGTTCCCGACGAGTTCATCCGATTGTTTCGTGTTTATCCGAATCATTTCGAATATTCATTTCGGACCGTCGATTGACCCGAGGCGCGAGTATAAATATCGGGAATAGTCGTAAAATCGTCGGAAATCACTATTTGGCGTTGACTATCGTTGACTTTCCAAAAATGGCAGTTTGACCCGTTGACCAAAAGAGGAAAGGTTTCCCGTTTCGGCTTCCCGTCCGACGACCTATTTTCCGGCCACCTCCGATCAAGTGGAAGGTATGGTTCGCTTCCTTGAGTGATTTCGAGTCGTTTGGTTTTTGGTTTAAGTGAAATTGATGCCGTTTTGGTTGAACCCGAATTGGGTTGGTTCGTCGGAGTTGGGGTGAGTGGTTCCGGTGAGATTTGGAGGTGGGGTTGTTGGGGGTTTTGCTCCCCACACCTTGGTGGTGCTTTCTGGTTAACTGGATTGGGACGAGGTGGTGTTTGGAGGTGAACCCGATTAGGTTTCCGGTGTGATTTCCGATTTGGGTTTCAATGAAATTGATGATGTTAGGGTTTGAATTGATGTAAGTTGTAGTTATGAAAGTGACTCGGTTTGAGATGGGGTTCATTTCTGGAGCTTTATCGCCGAAAAATGTCACCGTTGACGGCGCGCTGCCGCCGGCGGCGGCGGTCAACGGCAGCGCTCCGGCGAGGAGTTGACTTTTTGGATTTTGATGAAATTAATGTCATTTTTCTCGTAATCGCGCCCTGATTATCGTCCAGAGGTTTTCTGATTGATTTGGTTAGCCGATTTTCAGTCGAGGTTTCGAGTGGGGATTTCAGAATTTCCGTTATTCATTTTGTACTACATTGTATATTTCCGGGAACGGTTGGTTTCCGTGGTTCCGTACAAGGTTGTGGACTATGATATTGATCAGTTATGTTTTGTGAATATTCAGGAGATCGAGATCGGGATCGTGATCGTGCTTCAGGCGAGGGATCTTCCGCCGGACCACGAGATTAGCGCGAGTGCGCGTTTTGCTCACCTGTGAGTGGACAATTTCTTTTCACGGAAATCTTGTGAGTCTTTTATATGATTTATGAACTTGAGCATGTTTACGAGTTTATGATTTATATAGGCATGTGTTATACGATTATGTTACGTATATGCTGGTTATTGCATTTGCATCGAATTGTGCATGATTTGGTTTACACAGAGTACAGTCGTTATATATATTGTTGTATCGATACACACGCATCCCGGCTGATCCCCGAGGGTGCCTACCAGGGGGGAATCTGTACCTTGTGCCGATGTAGTTTCGGGTGGGTACAGATATCTGTTTCTTGTGCCGATATAGTTCCGGGTGGAAACAGATACCCTGACCTGAGGCCTTTCTGGCTTGAATCATGTGTGGGTCTGGGATCCCGTGATTCGGACTGTACTAGCACGGACGTGTCCATGAGTGACCCCGTGGTATTTTTACTTGCATGCTCAGTACGCTGGAGGAGTATGTATTACCTCGTGTACTATTTATTTATTTATACATCTGGACTCGCATATGATATTTTAACTTGTATATCAACTGGTGAAAGACATTTGTTTTCGTCCACTCACTATAACGTGTTTTTATGTCTTTCCCCTGGGCTTTTCGGTTTCCGTGCCCAGTTGCAGTTCAAGTTTGGTGTTTCACGTCGGGATTTGGAGGCTAGTGATCAGAGTTACCTGTGTCTTCCAGTAGGTTCTTGTTTCGCCTACTGATGTACATATTGTATATATTTTACTCTAGAGGTCGCTCTGATACATTCTGATACTTGTTTATGCGGATTTTCTCGGATATATATATATATATACTACAGTATTGTTTACTGTTTATGATTCATATATTGATGTTGAGAAATCCGGATGGGATTGGTGCCCACGGTTTGGCTTTTGTGGCATAGGACGAAGTGTTGTTTACAGGGTGCAGGTTTATGCAATTCCACGTTAGTAACGAAACTCTGCCGAAATTTTGAAAAGTTTTTGTTGGTTCGTGTTTTCAGAAGGGGTTCGATTCCGGTTTAGGTAACTGAATCGGGGTTGGGTCCTTTCATAATTATTATTTATTAAATTTTCTTCAAATTTATAATTATTTTTTTTTTTTTTTTTTTCAGGCGAGGTTGGTAGAACGTGTGCAGGAGGAATTAGCCAACACTCAGCTTGCACACCCGGATTTGCCACCCAAAGACATGCCTCCTCTATCGATGGAGAGCCAAATTGCAATCGCCGATGAGGTATACGTACGGTCGTAGAGATGGAAGGGAGGTTAGCGGGATGAGACCTAAGGTGATGCGAGATTTGTCCTCCGACTCATATACGGGAGGTTCAGCGAGGAAAAGTACTCAGGTGTCGGCCGTCTAAGCAGCCTTTGAAGAGGCTTGACTCGCACGGGAGGAAAATCAATCTATGCGTTAAAGGCTTGATCAGCAAGAAGCACAGATAGCCCAACTCGTCGCCCTCATGCAAAATCAGGCTCGACAACAGTATCAACCTCCTCCGAACCCATACCCCGATGACGACGACCCGGCTGGAGGCGGGAGACTCGGCTGGAGGCGGGAGACTCGGCGGCGCATCTGCTCATCCAGTATTTTAGTATTTTGTGTAGTTTATTATATAGTTTTTTCCGATTTCGAACGATTTAATTTCATGTATGTACAAATTAATTTTTATTATTTAAGTAACAATTTATTATTTTAATTAATTTAAACACATTTAATTATTTAAATGTGAATGGAGTATTTTAATTAAATTACTAATATTTTAATTAAATTACTAATATTTTACTATAAATTAAATTTTAATTTTAGAAAAATTAAATAATCACTTGGACCACGGAGAATTGATCTCCGTCGTCCAAGTACGTACTTAGACCATGAAGTTTTTTCACTTTCTCCGCGGTTTAAGTAAACACTTAGACCACGGAGACTTGATCTCCTTCGTCTAAGTTATCACTTAGAGCAAATGCACCCACACGGTGATTTGCTGGGTTGGGTTGAGGGTAGGGGAGATATTGTGATCCACCGGGTATTAATTGGGCTGGGGGGAGGGGAGATTTATGGCGGGGCCCAGGTGATCGATCAGTAGGAGGGCTGATTCTTCACCCTCGGTTTGGGCTGGGTTAATTGCATGTGGGGCCCGCTGACGTCAGCCACGCGGCTGGTCAGACGCGGCTCCCTTTTTTAAAAAAAAATTTTCGCTTGTGGGCCCCACGGCCTGCACACCTGCCGGCTGCAACGGTTCTGTGAAGCTGACCGTCCGATCTGATCTGGACGGTCAGCATTCAAACATAACGGATCTTTTTTTTTTTTTAAACCAACGAAAAAAAAAACAATTGCAGATCTGGGCCGTTGGATTTAATCTGACGGCTCAGATAAAATCCAAACGGGAATATGCTTTAAACCTGTCTAAAAAAATTCATAAAATTTCCAAAAAATTCTATAAATACCAAACCACTCTTCTTCATTTTTCACACCAAAAATTTCTGAGATTTCACATATCCATCTTGTTGTTTCTCCTACCTTGTTCTTATTTCTTCATTTTAGTTCAAAAAATGGGAGAATCGGGTACTAATTGGAACACCGCGGAGGAAGTTCAATTGTGCGAGTCTTGGGCGCGTGTCACCGTATGCCCGATCACCGGCAATGCTCAAACCCTTCCAAGGTTATGGCAAAAGGTACGTGAAGATTATGTGGAAAATTGGTCCAGTCCAACCGCGGTACGAACTCCGATCGCTCTCCAATCTCATTTCAAACCTTTGAAAAAACTTCTCAAACAGTGGCATAATGCAAAACTTCAAGCTCGTCATCATAGACCAAGCGGCACCAATCAATTGGATGAGGTAATATAATATAGTGTGATTTAATTATTTATATCCCATTATTTTTTATATCTCATTATAGTGTGATTTTTTATTTTTTTAACAATCATTTATATCCCATTATAACATTTTCAATTTTTTTTAGGCCCGTCAAATTCAATTGGAATTCATTAGAACAACTAATAAGCAATTTGGAAATGAGGAATGTTGGGACGCGGTGAAGGATCACCCTTATTTTAAAGATCCACCAACGGCTCCCGTCTCTCCTTTTGTTTATCCGACGGTAAGTCTTGATGAAACCGAGACACCAATTGATTTCGATACTGATGTAGTTTGGATACTCCTACTAGCTCTGTTGGAAGGCCTATGGGACAAAAGGCTGCAAAAGAAGCAAAGAGGAAAGGAAAGAATAAAGAATTGGGAAGTGATGTGGCCCTTGCAATTTTAGCCATTAATGAGAGCAACAAAAAATCCATGGAGCTTCTGCAGAAAAGAGACGAGGAACGCCGAGCAGAAGCTTTGAAAATATATCAGTTTGAAGAGGCGAAAGAGGATGCAAGGATCATGGCCATGAAGACTAGTGATTTTTCCCCGGACTCAAGAGAGTGGTACAAAAAGTTGAAGAGCAACATCATGAAAAAAACCAATCCGAATGCGGATTGTTATAGACCTCTTTTTCAAGAACCACAATCCCCACAATAGAATGTTGTAGTGTTTTAAATTTTATTTTTCTTGTATTGCTAGGCTTGGATTGTCTTTTATGTATCTTAAATTTCATGAAATAAAAGTTGATCCAAATCATTTGTTAATATGGATGACCAAGTCATCTTGCAAGGCCTTGTGGAGGTACGCAGAATGTAATTGGAAGTCACGATCTAAGAAAGCCGGAAGACTTTCTCCATCCCTCAAAACCGGTTCATGACGAATAACATTTCCGTTTAAATCCACCGGCCTATCATAAACGCTTGCCAATAATGGATGCATGTTATCATCTTCATTAGGCTCCACAAACTCTTCTTCCACAAACTCATCTTCCACAATCATGTTATGAAGAATGATACAATTTACCATGATGGTACGCAGATCTTCCAACTTGAACAAGTTAGCACCGTGACGAAGTATAGCCCACCGAGCTTGGAGGATACCAAAACACCGCTCAACATCTTTTCGATAAGACTCTTGCATTTTGCTAAAGTGTGCCTCATCTGCATTCCTGGGTTTGGATATTGATTTCACAAACGTCTGCCACCTCGGGTAGATTCCATCTGCAAGGTAATACCCAGTTGTGTATGTGTTATCATTGACCTTAAAGCATACCTCAGGAGCACTTCCGTTTATAACTCTCGCGAACACGTTGGACGCACCGAGAACATTTAGGTCATTTTGAGCTCCTGGGGTACCGAAGAAGGCATGCCATATATGTGTGTCATACGAGGCCACAGCTTCAAGAATAACCGTTGGGTAGCCTTTGCGGCTTGAGAATGCTCCAGACCACCCCTTTGGACAATTCTTCCACTTCCAGTGCATGCAGTCGATGCTCCCAATCATGCCCGGAAAACTGCGTTGTTGCCCCTTCAGCAGAAGCCTGCGCAAGTCAGCGACATTGGGAGCACGAAGATACCAATCACCGTATAGATACTCCACCTGGGCACAAAATTTCTTCAAACATTTTAGGGCAGTAGATGCCCCCATCCTAGTGAATTCATCGCATTGATCAGCTCCAGCACCATATGCAAGCATTCGAAGAGCACCTGTCATTTTTTGTTCCGGGAACAATCCCAACTTCCCAGTGGCGTCCGATTTTTGCCCCCAAAAAACATCAAAATTGCAAAGGTCCCCCATTATACGGTTAAATAAAGTTCTTTGCATTCTATAACGCTGACGAAAAATTACATTGCCGTACACTGGACGTTCGACAAAGTAATCCTCCATCATGTTATTACCTCTTGATTCCCGGTGTCTTTCGACATTAAGGGCACGACCGGGGCGTGAACCACGACCTTCGGGAGTCTCCATTGAATGATACGCTCCGAGAATTGCAGATGCTTGAGCATTGTTGGCTTGAATTTGCTGAATGTGTTCTTCATCTTCTTCATCCCTGATCCTCAAATAATTTCTCAAAGCATCCATAGAAAATATGACAAATGAAATGGATTTTTCTATCTGAAAATGGAGGGAAGAGATTAATGAGAGGAATGTGTGAGAAGAGAGTGAAGTACCGGCCTTATTTATTGACTTTTGTGGAAGCTAAAAAGTTATCGTGATTACACGTGGCGTGTACCAATTGGTTGAAAATCTTATCGAAAATCGTCTCAATTATTTCTGAAGATAACGAATCTTGCAATGGACACGTGTTCCTTACCAATTGGTTGAAAATCTATTCGGAAATGTCAGATATTTTTGGCTGAAAGATAACGATATTGAGGGTGACACGTGGCGTACGTACATTGGTTTGCCATATTCTTATCGAAAATGCACGTCATTCGAAATTAATTATATGATTTTTTTTAAATATTCAATTTGGTTAATTATTCACCAATAATGTTAAATCATTAAGTACTTAACAAAACCTAAAAAATATATTAAATATAAATTGAATGAATAGTAATTAGTCTTCGAATTGATCTCATTGCTGCATTGTCAAACTAAGGACCAAGGACCAATTCAGATGAATAGTGTATTGACCTGGGTGGAAAATTGACCCTCCCCTCCCCAAATGGGTGCATTTGCTCTTAAACCGCATATTTTTTTGCGCGGTCTAAGTACGCACTTGGACCACGGAGAAACAATTCTCCGTCCTCCAAGTGCGACTTAGACCGCAGAGAAACCCTGGACGACAGTACTTGGAGCACGGAACATACTCCACGGAGGTTTCGTCGTCTAGGTACTTAGACGACGGAAAAACGCACATAGACGACGGAAACGCTCCGCGGTCTAGGTGCGTTTTTCTTGTAGTGAACTGATTATTTACATGAGCACATTGAAAGGAACTTACTACAACTGTATTCAGAATAACTCTTACAAACATATGATACATATGAAACATACTAATAGTGAACTGGAACCTACTGATGAAGAGATGACAGATGGACTCAAAGCCTTCGACGAAACTAAGCATTGCATAATAATAATAATAATAATAATAGTAGGTATTTTATAAGTGTATAATGCTTGGTTCATCAAGTGAGGCGTTTGACACCACGTTAGAAAGCTCGTGCTATGACCTACAACTTTTATAACTGTACCAAAACCTAAATCGACGGAGTTAAGGCCCAAACTTTCGCTACAGATGGTGGCCTCCTCTCCGAAAAATTCCACGAATGCCGACACCATATACCCCAAATTCTTCCTCTCCTCGAGCCCAATCACTTTCCAAACTACACCGTCCCTCAAATCGGCGGTGTTAAGTCGCTATGAGCATCAAAAGTTGACGGCCTAAATCGCCGGCCGAACATTCCTCTGTGGAGCATCAACGAACCCTATAACCTACCTAAAACCACTCAGGAGGAGTAGAGCTTCAATAACCCTCAGCTCCCGACCGCCAACACTCGTCGGAGCGTCGCCACTTCTGGCGGCAACTCCACGGATAAAACCTGAATCTGGTTGCTTTAAATACACCACCCAATACAAATTCAAACCCAGAAATGACATCACCATGATTAGAGCTTTGAAACCCTACCCATTTTGATGTTGGAGGTGGCCGAAAAATGGCAGCCCGATCAGGTCGAGTCGGGTAGTGCCGCGCGGGTCACGTTTTCGTAAACGGATCGAGCCCGAGTGAAAATGATTAGGGTTTTCAAAAAAATTACTATTTATACCCCTAAACAGCTGATCAGATCAATGACCTAGATTTGATCTAATCCATATCGAACGGTTGAGGTTAAACTGACCTAAAAATATTTTTCTTTTTAATAATTCTCACGCCGACTTTTGATGATCATAAAAAAATAGCTCGCTTATCCAAAAATAATTTCAAAAATTCCTATGATCTCGAAATAAAATAATGTATAACTCACGTGAGGAAAGTCAAGTCCAATTCTCACCTAGTGAAAAATTCGTTAATAACTTAATTAGTGCAACTAATCCGTGATAAAGTTTATGATTCGATAAGTGTGTAGTTTTGGTTTGGGTCGTAACAACACACCTTCTTCGAATTCTTTGCTCTAAAGAATAGATAACCATGTGAATTTTTCAATATCTTGATCATCATATCTCGATCTGGGATCTTGGGTGACTAAGACGATAATGCGAAAGCATAGAAGAGGTAGAGTCACACATAGTAGTGTGAGTGAATCATTAGATGAAATGATTCAAATTGTAGTAAGATATAAACCACTATGAAGGCTTTCTATCACATTCTACGGAGGTTACACACAATTTTTTTTTTATTCTCACACTATGTTTCCAAGTGAAAACCGTTGGCGCGAATGTCTTTAAAACTTAGCAATATTTGATTGGCCTTTGGTGCATATAGGGTATCACTGACATAAATTTTAGTACCATGTGGTAGCAGGAATTGTACTGAACCACACCCTTGTATTACTGGCTCTAAACAAATCATAGTTGTCTCTGAAGAACTATACACTACCAGAAATACGTACTCAGACGACGGAAAACCAGTTCGTCGCCCAAGAAAATTATTCGTCGTCTAGGTTTGACTTAGACGACGAATTACATAATTCGTTGTCTAAATTCAGATTTTAGACTACGAATAAAGGTTCCGTTGTCTAAGTTTACATCTTAAACGACGAAACTTATTCTTGTCGTCTAAAAACTATACTTAGACGACGAATTACATAATTCGTCGTCTAAGTTACCTCGTAGACGACGAATATAGTTTCGTTGTCTAGGTATGTGGGAATATCTAGAGAAGTTTTTAAGCATTCGTAGTGATTTATATCTTATTACAGTTCAGATCATTGTATTGAATGCAGTCACTCACACTACTGTGTGTGACTCTGCCTCATCTAAGCTTTGACATTTTCGTCTGGGTCAGACATGTCATATGATGATCAAGATATTAAAAAATTCACATGGTCATATGTTCTTTAGAAAAAAGAAACATGTGGGAATACTCAAAACTGTCAGTTTAGATGGAGGAGCTGAGATTACTCATCTCGGTCCATGCTCGGTCTCCAAAACGAGTGCAACACCCTCCATGCTAAATATTGCTGAGGCACTATGCGTTATCCCACCAGATTCTTTCGTAGCAATCTCTAATGCTAACTGCTCGGTTTTTAGTGCTAAAAACAAGAAACCTGAAGCGAACTAAATCGAGTTACTGTTTCGAGTTCAGTTTTGAGTTAGACTCAAGACCGCCCCGTTAGAACCGAGCCCATCCCTTAGAAAAAGGATTAATTAGAACAACAGTGGGGAGGGGAAAATTTTATTAATACATCCAGCAAAATTTTGTTATTCTTTTTCCTTGGACTTCCTTTGTTGCCCATAAAAAGAGAACAAAAAACAAAGAACCGAGTCAACCGACATTGAAGAAATTCCGCAACCATGTACTTGCCCAGTTGCTCCCAATCTACTGCCCGACACTCTCAAGTCCCAACACACATCACAAACTATCAGAGTAGAAAGGAAAAAGAATACGCCTGCATGGTATAATAGATCGCGACCATTTCCAACCCCTTCGCCTTTCTTTGGATTTCTATTATTTTTCTTTTTCTTTTTCTGGAACTTAATGGTTGCCAAAGACTATATCCTTGAACTCACGACCATATTTTGAATGATTAATTGATGGACGAACGGCAACTTACCAGTAGTAAGAATAGTTTCAAGGAGTTAATATGAGCAAATAAGCATGGGTTTTGTAGGATCTGGTACATAAGGTACGAAGGAACAGTGAGTGTTGGCAATTGATGGATGAATTTCTTGTTAAGCTACTTAACTATTGGAAGGTATTGGATGCACAGCAATGTACATATATGTATTGGTCTAAAACTAAATTGAAAATCAATCATATTACCATTAGAAATATGAAAAAAGAGTTAAATTTCAATTTTGCCCTCACATCATGACAACACTGTAATCTGGCGGTGCAGGTTTGGAGGCATCTATTTCAGAAGAAACTGTGATAAGGTTGAAAACCGCAAAGGTTGTTGTAGAGTCCCAAGATGAGAACACTATACAAGTGAGCTTGCAAATTTGAATTGTTTTAGTCAACCAGCTTTTGCATTCTGGAATTGAATTAAGCGACCATGATGTTTTCTTAAAAAAATTTGAGTGGTTTCATGGAGATTGTTATGTTGCTGGTATAGGGAAACCTAGCTAGCTGTATATAAGATTTTTATGTTCATGAAACTGGGAATTAAATTAACTGCCATACTTTTTTGGTCTGAAAAATAAATGTCATAAGGCTGCAGTTAAGTTGAAATTTTCGCTAAAATAGTCGCCTAATTATACTTTCTGCATTTACTGCATCAAAGAGTTGAAATATTGCCAGCCGTTTTGATGTCCAAATGCTAGGTTAGAGTGGGCGTGACCCAAAAAGTTTTTGATCAGGTTTTGACTAATTTAGCGTGTTCAGCTCCACCAGTTCCAGGATTTCGCAGGAAAAAAGGAGGTAATACAGTGACATTCCCTGCTTCCATTGTTTATACCTCAATTCTACTCACATGTGCAGTATGTGTATATATTAACTTCAGGAAGAGTCTGTCCATACCCATCAAAATTTTGTAGTTGTGCAAAACAAATCGAAAACTAAAAGGCATTCCATAAGTGGCTATTCCAGTTACAGTTGGCTCCTGAACCCTCCCCTTACTTTAATTCAGTTGCTTTTGTTGGATATCCTCCTTAGACAGAGCTGCTGTTTGTATTTGCCGTTTTTCTTTTGAATGTATTCCAGTTATAAAAAAATGAAAGTAAAAATAAAAATTAGATATTAACCACAATATTATAAGAACGCTGTTAAGATTCTGCTCAATTTGATATGCTTAGGATTTCAAATCCAATTTAGTCAGGTTATACTCATCCTATTTATAAATTATAATCACATAGTAGTTTATCAATTCTCTTGGCTTCTTTCTCTCATACATTTGTGCGTTAGGGAACTTGTGAACTTTCAAGTAGTATAATTTATAACTTTCCTCTTTCTTTCTTTTTTCTTCATGTGCTTTGGATCTATTCCAGGGAAAACATCAAAGGTCGGTTACTTCACCTTTCCATACATTGATTTCACCATCTGATGTTTCCACTGCATTTAACAAGCTCTATTTTGTCCTCAACTAATTGGAGGGCAAGAGGATCATTCTAGTTTCCAATTGGTCTTTGATTGGTTCCAACTTTGGTTTAGGGAAAAACATGTATTCGTGCAAGTGGCATCATCACTTCACATATAATTTGATTGTTACTGCATTGTACACTGGTTGAGTGGCACTTTAAGTGCACAACTCACTAGTATTTAGGTTTTGAATGTTTTTCAACTCTCTAGACCAAAATATTATAGAGTGAAATCAGGTTTGTTACTGTTTTGGTATATCATAATCACAAAGTGAGAAAATAGAGTTTCATATCAAGTCTAGTTATGTCATTGTGGAGAAAAATATAACTCACGGAGAAGAATCGACTAGATAAGTTATCCTCAACGTGAAAAGTAGCTTTGATATAGTTAGATCATAATCTTATGAAGAGCCCTTCCAGTAAGACTTAAAATCAACACTAAAAGAAAGAATAAACTTTTACGATACAACACATTTGTATTTGAAAGTCCTTGTTAGATACCTAATCGTTAGAACCTTAAAGAATATTTTAAATCCTTTTCTTGGGTTTATTATAGAGGCTCCTTCCTGTTCCTTGACCTGAATTTAACGATTTTTATGCACACCATGTTATAATCTCACACTTGAAGGTAAAGTGACCATAACTCCATATTGAACTTGGGCTGCAGACATTACAGTACTAAGATTTCACATTGGCAGAATCTATAAATTCTAGTTAAAGTACTTTCATTTGATGTTAGCTCTCTGGTCCCTTTTTTTGGTGGCTAACCTGAAACTTATGTCAGGTCCCTAAAAGCTTTCTCTTGGATATACTTGGTAAAGAACGTGTTACCAGGTTTGTTATACAAGAGATAATAAACTCAGCTATGGCTGATTATATAAAGAAGGCAAGTTATCGTCAACATCCTTTCTATATGTTTCTTTTAAGAATTGTGCAATCATTTTCAATTCTTGTCCAATTTCAGGAAATTTTGGCTGTGAAGGAAAACAAGATTAACACCACCCAAACGGCAGAAGAACTCAAATCGTTGTTTACCCCAGGCAATAAATTGGGATTTAATGCTACCATTGAGCTTGAAAATTCAGAATTAGAAACTCCAAGCTGAGTCTCGCGTAGTGGGTAAGGTGAACCAGTTGAGAAATTAAAGATTTTTTCTTTTTCTTTTTCAACTTAATCGGAATATTCACTGCATTACAGATGAGTATCAAAAGTAGATTTTCATGGCCTATTTCAAGTCTCTTTTGTACACCAAATTTTTACGAGCATCCAAAAAGGAGATCAATAATTTGGTCTGAACCATAGGCTCAAAGAGGGGGTCGGAAATATTTATTCTCTCCTTACTCAACCATTGGATCAAAATTAGGCTTTATTTTTCATTTGTTTGGAAATAGGTGAAATATAGGCTTGGACTCAAAAAGTTTGAAGTCAAAGAGAAATGACCTTTTTCTTTGCCTATATTTCTTTCTTGTGCATCTGCAATATTTAATACAGCAAGTGACAGCTGTAAAAGTTTATGAAAAAATTGTGTAAAAGTTTATGAAATTTTCACAAACAGTTACCCAGTTTCTGTAAAATTAAAACAATGCTGACATAAATATAATTATTCACATGTTTTACTCAAACTTTAATTTGCACGTTCTGTCGTTTTAAAACATTGACAGATTCTTTACCAGAGGTGGAAGCTATTAGGCTCGATCACCAGTTATGAAATTTGTCATGCTTGTAAGTCTGAATGCTTAATGATCAGCTTTAAGTATATGGAGGTAAAGGAATGCCTAGGGGCTTATTATTACTAAGTTACATTTTTGCAGGTTCCTATAAATGTAATTTTTACTACGCTATCAATGAATAATTTAGGGTCCCTGAAAACAATGGACTCATATTCCTATTGTTTACCAATTTAAATTCAAATACAAATATACATGACACCTTATAATTTGTACAGATTTTTGTCATCATGATCTCTTGATTTAATCTACTGTCTTCTATAAAAAGACAAAGCCCTTCATGACTTGTGTTTTGTAGGATCTCAGAGCATTAATGTTTTGCTATGTATTCTGTTGTGTAGCCTGTCTATTTGTTAAGTCGAATCGTATGTACTAACTGAATTTTATTGTGCTTATATCTTTCAGGTTTTCTTTAATGTCTGATGATTGTAATTCAACTTACTTTTGGCTTGTTATCGATGATGTCTACAAGCTCTTTCCTTCTGATTAGGAAATTTTTTTATATGCTCATTGTTGTCTTTAGTAAGAAGAAATAACGTTAAGCTTCTGTCCAACTATCTGTAGGTTTTTTTCTTCCAAATAATACTCCAAATTTTGATTTACTCTGGTACTCAAGATCAAGATCGAATAATATGCGATTTCATTAATGCCAATAGAACTATTGTTATGCTAGTTTTCCGCAAACTTCATAATTTTAGCTAGACTAATAATATATGGTTTGTTGTGATTGGGCTTGCTTTGGAGAACGGACGGTAGTGGATGATAACGATGCTGCAATAGCTGCTGGTCGATAGATGAGGGACTATTTGGGTTGGTCAGTATATTGAGCTGACTATGTAATGGGCTAGGGTTCTCTACGCCTTGAGAGGATTTTTTTTTACATTTTCTGGAGTCTAGACTTTGTCTTTTGGATCTGGTTTCTAGTGAGCTTTGTTTTTTTTTAAAAAAAAAATCTAGTGAGCTTTGTTACGAGTAAACACGGTTTTCTTACATTAACTAATTAAGTTTGTCTCTTATTAAGTTAAGCGAGGTGTTTCTCATGACAAACCCTAGGGCTCTGCTAGGGCTTCTTCGAAGCTGTCCATGGCGGCCGTCCAAGTCTGCTTTCTTTGTGGAGCAGGTCAATAGTGTTCGTATCCATGCGATGCTATCAAGGCACTCTCTGTTTGCTGCAGCGGGGGTGCGGCAATCGATGTCGATCTCTTAGACGTTTTGGGTTGGTGTCGATCGTTTTGTGGCTATCTCTTCTCGGATTGGTTCGGTGAGGCAGGTGGTGATGAAGGATCAGGATCTATGGCATGGTTCTCTTTCTTGGTTGGTCTGGGAGTGTGGGATACATGGTGACGATGGTGGTGCGTCGTTCTCTGTGGTTGGTGGACATTCTACAGTGAGGAGTGGTCGAGTTGGTGGATCCGGCGAGTCAAACACGATCGCTAAAAGGATAACAACTTCTTCCAAGGAGGTGTTCAGCTGGGATCGAGGCGGTGCCATTTTTGTTGGTGTCGTTGGTTCAACAACCACGACGGAAGCCCACAGGAGGAACCAGTGTTGCTGGCAGACGACGACGCATGAAGATGAGGTTGAAGCCTAAAGGACGACGTCGGATATGGCCGGCCGAGTTGAGAGCGTCTGATGCCTTGCCGGCCGAACGGGGTACTCCAAAGTTGATCATTTAATGCGTAGATGATGTTAGATGCCCAGCCACCAAAATTGGGTCTCCACGGGGCCCACAAACCCTCTTTTGTTTTTGGGCCTTTGGAAGACTTGGGCTCTGTCAGACTTCCTCATGGGCCTTGGAGTCTCTATTGAATCTGGACTATTACCTCAATTTATGGGGATTTCGAGTCATATAAGAGATGAGAGCGAGAGCTCTCGCGCACCCTTTTAAGGTTCTGCTACGACGACGTGGTTGGAGACGAAAACAAGTGAAATTTGCTGGTGGGTGGGCCCATGGTTTGGTTTGTGCTTGTTCTCTTCGCTCGAATGCTTTCTGGATTTGGGAGTCGGGCATAAAAAGAGATATTTGAGATTGGATGAGATCATTCGTTGCAAGGTGTGTCCACCCCATTAGTTGTGTCTTAATTGCGCTTGATGTGGGATTGGTAGCCGAGGAGGTATGCCGTGACTCTGAGATTTGTATGCATGACAGTTGTTATCCCAATACTGTCAAATGTGATGCAATGCTCAGATCATATGATGTACCCGGTGAATGAAGAAGTTCAATGCTTGGATTGTAATTTTGATGTAGCACATGATTTTTTGTTTGATTTGTTATACTCTGATTGTAATTCTTAACTCAGTTAAATGCAATTTGATCGTTCTTATCACACAAAAAAAGTGAGGTGTTTCTCGATATATCGGTCAAGTTTCTAATGCAATTTGCATTTCATAAAAATATTAATATATGGTATGCTACATTGTTAACCCTAAGAATTTTTGTAGTTAAATGAAAAACAAAATATTGAAACAGATTCCATCGATCAATAAATATTAGATTTGATGGCAATCGATTGAAAATAAATTGTAGTTAATATATATTAATATAGAAAATAAATGATGAACTCGAGGGTTGCAAAACCTTGCTACCTGTTTCACCATGTGGATCAGAATACAATATGTCATTTATATATATATATATATTGTTGACTTATAGAGGCATATGCGATAACATATAGATATGCATAAATATATAAACATATCAATGGTGGATAGAGACCATTTTGATATCAATTCGTGCTCTAGAGCTAGCAATCTGTTTAATCAATAACAATATATAGGGTTCATCAATCCATATATATAATAATAGGGCCTCAATTTCTTCGATAAAATTTCAATTCTAGCAATAGGTTGGCTTCTCCCATTTTATTGAGGCAAAAGGAACCAACAACAAGGTCTTATGATATAGATGGATTATCATAGTTGATAACCTACATGCCCTGTCAAGAATTTGGTCAATAACCCATCATATGCTCCTCAAGTAGGTCTCAAAATTAGAACTTCGGGTCCTAACATTGTTGGTAATCTGAACTTCTGGTTCAAATACCTATTATACTTAATCTCATATTTGAGATTCAAGTGAAACTTCAAGCTCACTTTAGATCTAATAGATTATGAACAGTAGGAAAATAATATGTCTTCTCATTATATAAAACAAACGAACTCGTAGATCAAGGTTTTGGTCAAAACAACAAAATTACATCACAGACCTTATCGATCATCATTGAATTAGAAAATATAGAGCGAAAATGCTGATAACGTGTTATAAATTGGGGAGAAGAAATACATAGGGGAAAGTAGAACACTGAGAGATGGATGAGAAGAAGTATAGAGTGTTGTATCATTCATCTCAATAGGTCTCTATATATAGAGGTAGGGTTTAAATAGTAAGTACACATTTATTAAGTATTTATAAAGACATCCACACATGTATATTATTTACAACAAAAACGTGATTTTTATTTTTTGATCTTCACTAAATTTCATATTAAGCTTGTTTATCATGCAACTTAAACACAAAAATGCTTTTTAGTGGCCAAAAAGCAAATGCAAAATTAATCTTGGTCTCGGTTTTCTCATAGATTGTTTTACAATTTTGATTTATCATAACTCAAAACTTAGTTATTTCCTCGAGAGAAACCTAGCTAGCAATGACAACAAAGCTTTTTCAAGATATCTCATTCGGTGGTAGCTGGTGCCTAGCTAGCCTCACGGCCAGTCCAAGCGGAAGTTGAGATGAAAGTTTGTTTGCTAAGGTGATTCTTTTTTCGGGGATGTGGTGCATCAAGGTCATTGTAACATTGTTCAAGGGCTTCCATTGGTGCTCCTTGGTCTGTCATTAATGAGATTGTTGTTGCATTTGCTGAAAATCGGGTTGTCTGTTTTGGAGACGGGTTTCCGTCGATGTCATGCTTTTGATTAGGCTAGTGCGCAACATTGTGAGATCCCATATCACCCTGGAGAGATGAGGTGATGAACTTTATATTTGCATACTCACCTCCCAATACCAAGACGCGTTTTGTGATGATGCGTAAAAGCAAAACTGTGAGAGGTTGGCCAAAAGTAGACAATATCTTGCTATGAGGATTGAGTTATGACAAATGTGGTTTGGACGATTACAGGTGCGATGGGTGGTTTAGACTTTAGACAACATTGGTGTGGTGGTGTTACATTGTGACCAGACGGCAACTTGGTGGCAGAGGCGAGGCAATGTTGTTATTGTTTGTGTTTAGTTCTAGCTATCAAGTTGCTGACTTTGGTTTGCTGGGATTCTATTTTGAGCTTATGAATCATAAAACTACTATTTGCATTCTTAATCAAACGATAAATAACATTGGTTCATTAATTGCTTCTTTATCCAGATTTGTACTTATATAAATAAGCTGCTTTAAAACAATATAAAGAGTCATTGACCAACACAACAAATAAACATAATTCGTTTTTCCTCTAAATGACTTGCATGTTTCATTAGCTAAATTTATCTTTCTTCAATTATTGCATTTTCATACTACGTCGGTCGTAGTAGATTTTGTTCTTTGTTCCTTATTTGCATGGACTTTACATTCTAGTATTTAATTGTTGCTACTTAATTTATGCATCTTTTACCTCTTTTTTTTTTGCAAACATATATAAAAGATAGTAAAAAGAAAAAGAGACAATCAATCATTCTTTAGCGCGATTTGGAGAAACAACATTGTGAAACCATCGATAAGCCCTTATTTCTCAAGGCTAGAGAACTATGCAGCCAAAAATGTTCATTTTCCGGCAACAATTGATCAAAAAGTCAGATTCATGCGCAAATTTATAAAAATCTCATTTAGCCAATACGCCGCAAATGGGCACACTCAACCATCCAAAAGGGACATTGTGTGAAAAAGTCAATCAACCGTTGACAAAGGCTGTGACGATTATTTGAGAAAACAATGAGAGCATACTAGGAACTAAGACCAAATGTACCCTTTGCAATTTGTCCGATCAAGACCAAATAAATGTCCCAAAAGTGAAAAAAGCAATTTTCAATGACACACTTGGTGTGAAGACCCGACCCCGATTTAGTTGCCAAAACTGGGATTAGGCCCTAATGATCATTAGAACCTAAAGATACTAGTCCAAAAGAAAACCGAAGGGAAATTCAATAATCTGAAAATCTTATTAAAAAGATTAAATTTCATAAACAACCCTTAACAACAAGATTTAAAATCATTTATGACACCAAAGCTGCTAGACTCTCTAAACTACCCATGCTGACTAAGTTTCTAACTCGTAGGATCAACCCTAGATCCTATGGGGGATACTTCTATGCCTCTATCTACATGCGCGCCCGACCTCAACAGAGACTCTGCAACCTGGGCATTTGAACCGAAAGGCCCTAGAGGAAAGACATATAAAACAAGAAAACTGTTAGAGTGAGTGAGCGAAAATAAATATTCGTAAGAAATCATAAAACGTATGTTTATGCCTTTCACCATTAAAAATATAAACTTATAATGAAAGAATAGTGAGTCTAGTACAAGCGTGAAATCATAAGTGTGCGGAGGCTATGGCTATAGTATAAATTCTCTAGCCATCCTAAATGTAATCATAGCCAGCTCAGGTATATGCAGTGACCTGTCCGGTGCCACTCGGGGATTACCTGAGTGGATGCATCGATCTAGAACATAGACATAGCGTGTGGAAAACATAAAATCATATCATAGATCCTCCGAGCATAAACATAAATATATCCTTAAGTAAAAACATAAAGCTTTACGAAAATAAATTCATAAACATATTCTTAGACTCGCACAATCAGTGAAAAAAAGTTGTCCACTCACCTGGATCACCGGAAACATAAGTCGATCCACTAACTTGATAAACGTATTTAGTGCTCCTAAGCTAGACAAAGATCTAAATTAATTAATACAATATTCTAACTGTACACTAGAGTATATAAGGAGCTCGATACGATTCATATCCGAAGTACTCACATTTCAATTAGATTACTAAACCTTGTGACTACGACACCTCGGAATATAAAACATATTCGTTGTGACGTGACTCCAAGCTCTATAGAAAGATGCATATCAACTCGACACACGACAAAAGATCATGTCGAAAAATATCGAGTCACTTTTGAATCCTATACATACATATAAATGTTACGCAAGTTCCCAAATTCTATGAAAATACTCAAAAACTAATACAAATTGACAAGCGAAACTTCTTGTGAAAAGAGGCGGGATGTTCCGCCATGCACGATGGCGCGTGGGGCCTATGCGCCACCACATGCACGGCAAGAAATCGGCTGACTCTGATGGCTATAGATGATACACCAAACGAAAGCTTAAACCAAGCCCAAAAATATTCCTCAAAGCACCAAAGTCAAATTTGGTCGCATTAAGTCAGAAATTACCTCGACAGTTCCGTTTTTGCCTGAAATTGCCCTCAGTCAATCGACAACGTCTGGCCATGTTGCGGGAACCGAGCTCAAACGACTGTTGGAGGCACAAGGGGTAAAACCCCCATGTGTTAGCCATCAACCATGACCAAAAATTGGTCGCCGGTGATGGAACCGAAACGGAGAAAAACATATAACTTGGCGGCTTCAATTCTCCTTGCACGATTGCTGTATGGCTGGGTTAATGCTAGAAATAGAGAGAGAGAGGAGGAAGAGCTTCTGATTCGGGGCAGAGCGACGCATTGAGGTGGCAGGATGGTGAAGATCTGACTCGGTCGGTGAATGGGGTCGGGTTGCACCGTCGGGTCGTCATCCGGGTCACGCGAGAAGGGTTCTACCCAACCGGGTAGAAAATTTGATATTATACCCTAGGGTAGAAATGAATCAACGGTCCCGATCCGTGTACTGTTTGATCTGACGGTCAAAAAATTTCTGATCCATAATTGATTTCCAAAATAATTTTCTAATTCCCAAACTTCAAAAATTTATAACTAATTGATCAAATGATCATAAAATCTAATAAAAATATGCACGAGCACGTAATAATATTCTCTATAAATTCCATAAAGAAAACAAGTCAAAATTCATAACTTATAAAATGTCAATAATTAAATCGCAACTATCAATAAATCCATGGTAAACGTGATGTAGACTGATTATCTCAATAATTGCACGAATAATGATGATTAATTTACTAGTTTAGATTCTGGTAATTACACTTGACAAAAGTTGGGACAATTTGTCTTAATCTATATAGCTAAAAGGAAAACTTTGCCTCTTTTGTCATTGCCTTCCTTTTGTCCTTTTAACCTGCATTTGCTCTAATAGAAAACTTGAAGGCTTGATATATGGAATTATTGAATATAGTAATAAGAAGTTAATGACATACTTACTCATTTAGATTAAGAAGGAGAGATGTATACAAATGGTATGTATAACAAACGGATCGGATCTTCTCTTAAACTCATATTTCTCTCATAAAATCGAACTGATCCGCTCATTTTTGGTTTTTGTGGGGTAGGATATGTGGGTTCCGGGTTTAAACGCCCAGACCTAATGTTTGTGTCTAAATTTAAAAGTACTAGTTGATTTGTCGACCGATACATGTGTTTTGTTACCAACAAAGTGTAATTGTAAAGGTGGTTGTGGATCGACGAGTATTTGACGACAAATATTCTGAGATCGATGACCAACATGATCTACATGGTGACCAACAAAATGTGGTTGGTCAACATTGATTATGATTGTCGTCATTAGATGGTCGACGAGTCTTCAATTGATCGACCAAGGTAATACTTTAATCACTTGACTGGCCCAAATTTGAGTTAAAATGATTAACCTAGTATCTTGGCGTGACAATTCAGAATGGCTTAAATGTGTTGGGCAACAAGGTTGAGCAAGCTCAAATATGAGTCTGTCATATCACTTATTAGCAAGGAGTAAAATATCGGATATCGAAGATATATTAATGATTCAAAATACAGATATTTCAATGGAAATATCAAGGAAACATCGATAGAGCTAAACTTTTGAAAGAAATTACAGAAATTTATATAAAAACATGGAAATTTGAATTAAAATTTTATGAAGGATATGTTATCCAAGGTAGTTGATGGTGCTTTTACTTATTCTATTGCTCAGGAGATCATTGACGATGATAAAGTGGAATCTCGATCGGTCGTTGAATGCCAACAAAGAGTGGATTGGCCGAAGTGGAAATATACAATGCAGGCCGAACTAGACTCTTTGAAGAAAATGCATGTTTTTGGCCCCGTAGTGCAATGCCTACCAAATGTGAAGCTGGTAGGATATAAATGGGCAACTGTCAAACATGTGGTATAAAGCTAGACTTGTGGTCCATGGATTCTCTCAAAACCCTGGCATTGATTATGAGGGGACATACTCTTCGGTTATGGTCATCATTACTTTCCGCTATCTTGTCAGTTTGGTAATGTCCAAAAAATATGCAGCTGATGGATGTAGCGCAAGGGGTACAGGAATGATGATCTATGCCCATGTGTGTTCATTAAGAGAACAAGTTTAGGATTTTTCATAGTAGCGGTTTATGTTGATGATATGAATATCATTGGGTCTCTTGATAAAATCAATGAGACAGTTAGCTACTTGAAATTCAAGTTTGAGATGAAAGACCTTGGTAGGACTCGATTTTGTCTTAGTTTGGAATTAGAACATCGAGTTGGTGGAATACTTATGTCTAAATAATGTTAAGGCGATTTAGCATGGACAAAGCACACTAATGATCATTCGCAATCTAGAACCTAATAAGGATCCATACCGTCTGAAAGATGATGATGAGAAATTATTGGGTGATTAGGTACTATACCTTAGTGCTATTGGAACTTTGTTGTATTTAGCTCAATGCACAAGACCAGATATTGCATTCTCTGTTAACTTGTTAGCTCGGTTTAGGTCTGTGCCTACACAACGTCATTAGAATAGTGTAAAGCACATCTTCAGGTACTTGAAGGTTCCATAGACTTGGACTTATTCTTTCCCTACAAAGAATATAGAGAGAAGCTTGAAATTTCCAAAAAGTGATGGTTGAATCATAGAATACAGGTTCCAAGAATTTTGACTCATCGAAAGTTGCACCCTGGACGGATCAGAACCATTCATTTGACTTGTCGAGTGAAATGTTTGACCCATCGAACAATGATCCGATTGCAAGAATTGTAACCCAATACAATGCAGTCCCCTACTCAGACACACATTGTTATGTCTTGGTTGGTTTTACTGATGCTGGGTATCTCTCTGACCCATATAAAGGATGTTCCTAGACAGGTTATGTATCCATCATCGGAAGCATGACGATTTCTTGGAGATCAACTAAACAAACCCTTGTCACTACTTCCTCGAATCATTATGAGATTATTGCTTTACATGAACCGATTAAGGAGTGTGTCTGGCTTTGGTCGATTATATGCCACATTCGAGGATTTAGTGGATTACCATCTACTACTACAACACCAACTTGTATATTTGAAGACAATGTGCCTTGTATTGAACAAATGAAGGTGGGATACATCAAGGGTGATAATGCAAAGCATATATCGCCTAAGTTCTTCTTTAATCAACAACAATAACAGTTATTTAACATTCATGTGAATCAGGTTTGTTCGATAGATAATGTTGCAGACTTGTTCACCAAGTCCTTACCCAAATCTACATTTGTAAAGCATGTGAGACACATTGGAATGCAAAGATTGTCTGAACTCCAAGATTAAGTTACTGATCAAGAGGAGTTCATTTCTGTGACAACCCAAATCGGAAATGGTATGTTTATCGGCTCGATTTGTAAGTTTCGCGATTAGTCGCGGTTTTATCGTAATTGGTTAAAATGGCGGGCTTGTTAACGACTAAATTATCAGGAAAGAATTTGATTTGAGTTTCTTTACGAGAGTCGTAGAGAATTTAATTTCGAACTCGTGGGAATTTTCGGAGGATTATTTCGAGTTACGAGGAATAAGTTATGAATATTTTCGGCCATTGGATTTAGTCATGTTTATCCATTTGGTTTCGATACGATTTGGACGATACGTGTACGGTATAAATACAGCATGAATATGTGACAATTAAGGAACCTTTCCATTTTGGGAAACTAGGTCGTTGACCACGGGTCAAAACTGACCCATTTCAGGCTGAGCTTTGTTTGCCTTCGATGTGCCTTATTCTGGAATCTTTTGGCCGTGGTTCCTTCATGAAAATTGTTGGTCTTGAGCTCCTCTTTCTTTTGATAGGTGGATCACTCAATTTGGTTGCATGATGAAGAAGTTATGACGTTTTGAAGTTTGTAGTTTTCCGGCGAGATTCGGCGACGGTGGCGGCCGAGTTGGGGGTCAACCCTATAGGGTTTTGAAGCCCATGGAGAGGTGAGTTGAACCCAAGTGGTTTTGCACCTTTCCGTGGCCAGTGGTGGCCGATCGGAGTTAATGAATCCCAGCGAGAGTTTTCAACTTCAAGGTGAGTTATGGAGGTTTTTCGGTGAAAATTGGGCTTAGCATTGAACATACAAAGTTGTTGAAAATGTCGAGATCTTCACATCCATGTGTAGGTTGAAATTTTCTGGGTCGATGAAATTTTCCGGCGGCTACGGCCCGGTGCACCGCCGTGCGCGGCGGTTTTCCGACTGAGGTGATTTTCGACAAGTTTTATGTCGTTTTACTCGGAATCGTGCACCGATCGCAGTGGTGAGGTTTATATTTTGAATTGAGCATCGAAATTTATGGCGAGGTTTTATAGTGTGTTTATAGGATTTTTGACGATTTCGTCGATATTCGAGTTATATGTTTTCGGAATGGTTGGTTCTCGAGATGTGGTTCAGGGTTTTGAATTGTGATTTTGATTAGTGGTATTTATGATTATTTAGGAGATCGTGATCGTTCGTTTGGCGAGGGATTTTTCGCCGGATCACAGGATTAACGCGTTTTGCGTTGTGCTAGTCTATGAGTGGACATTTTTTTTCACTGATTGGTTGCAAGTCTTTTACGAGTTTGAGCATGCAGTTATGATTATGATTTATTCGAGCATGTGTTTTATGATTATGCATTTACTATTATGCATTTACGAATATGCATCGACGAATATACTATTATAATTATGTATTACGAATATGCATTTACATTGTGCTTTATACATTTGCATGAAACTATTAATGATTTGGTTTACACAGAGTACAGTCTTAGTATATATTGTTGTATCGATACAGTTAGCATCCCGGCTAATCCCCGAGGATGTTTACTGGGGGGGACTGTTACCCTGTGCCGAGGTATTTTCTAGGTGGGAACAGATACCCTGACCTGAGGCTTTTATGGCTAGAATCACTTGTGGGTCTGAGATCCTGTGATTCGGACTGTACTAGCGCGGATGTGTCCATGAGTGACCCCACAGGATTTTCGATGCATGCTTTGTACGCGTGAAGAGTTAGAGTCTCCCTCGTGTACCATATTATTTTCATACATTTAGACTCGCATATGTTTTATAACATATATTGTATTCGGCAAAAGACATTTATTTTCGTCCACTCACTCTAACAATTTATATGTAACCCTGGGCTCTTCGTTTTCTTTGCCCAGTTTGCAGTTTGGATTCAGGTGTCGCACGTCGCAGTTGGAGGCTTAGTATTCGAGATACACTTCTTTTATGGTAGGTTCCTAGTTTGGCTTACTATTTGTATATATGTAAATACTAGAGGTCGCTCTGAATACTACTGTGTTTATATTTTCAAATGATTTTTCTCGGATTTATGTAAAGCTATAGTTTTGTTTATTGCTTTACATTATGATATGGTTTTGAGAAATTCGGATGGGATTGGTGCCCACGGTTTGTCTTTTGTGGCATAGGATGAAGTGTATTTTTCGGGTGCAGGTTAATGACAACCGCGCGTTATAGAGGAAACTCTGTTGAAATTTTCGGTTTTTGAAAGTTCACGTTTTTAGAAAGGGTTTGATTCCGATTTAGGAAACTAAATCAGGGTTGAGTCCTTTCAATTTCGTAGACATCAGGAGAGTGTACATCACATGTGATCACATTTGTAGTTGATGCGTTATACTCTTTTTCCTTTAGACCAAACCTTTGTTTTTACCCAAGATGTTTCTTGTTAGCCTGCAAGGTTTTTTGTGAGGCAACAGGTTATGCATCATACATCAACATCGTGACACAAAGGGGAGTGTTCTAGGAGAAATATTCCTGGTATCTCAGTGTGTATCTTGTCCTGATTAGAATAGAAGTAGATATTCTCTCAATCCTTGATTTATAGGAATATTGATAGTATTATATTGTAATGTATATTTAAGGTCATCTATCAAAGAATAAAGTATAGTTTCAGATCATATCTTTTACATATTTATTTTATCCTTCAACAATTATATATTAAGTTAAGGTGATTAATTAGCCAACAATAGCTCTCAGCATATTACTTAGTGAATATATTAATATTTCTTTCATCAAATTCCTCTAATCACTTTTTCTTTCCTAATATTCGTTAATTAGAAAATTGCAACAGTAAGTTTTACAGGCAAGATATATTATTGGTTCACATATTATCAAATTTGATGTTCAACAAAGTTGGATAAGGTGTATTAATTGGCTATGTACAACTAGAGATCGAATCCCTATTGTGCAACGATATATCTCCGATTCTTTCAATTTTTAATTCCTTGCTTATTAGGCTTCGACCAACAATGGGTGATATTCAAGTCCACTGATAGGAGTACAACAATTCAGATATATAAGTTTTCAATATAGAGATTCCAATAATTGAAATTCCTTGCTTATTAGGCTTCGACCAACAATGGGTGATATTCAAGTCCACTGATAGGAGTACAACAATTCAGATATATAAGTTTTCAATATAGAGATTCCAATAGTTGGCCAGATTAACTTTTAATGGATGGATCAGCATTGAATCAAGAAGTGTCCGAGTTCGAATTCAAAAATGAGTGTACCAATTAAAGAATCGAGATAAGGATGGTTTCATTAAGCCAAGATGAATAATTCAAGTCTCATTAGGATTCGTTTGATTGATGGACGAGTCAGTTAACTTAGGGTTTATTTATTTTTTGTAAAGTTGTATATAAAGAAGAAATTATCATAAATGGTATCTCACAAATGAGTTTTCATCACTTTGGGATCTCATTTTTAAAAAATATCAATTTATTACTTCACATTTAAATCTCAACATAGGATCAATATCTATTGTTAGTAACACCGTCAACTTATTGCAAAACTATTGAAAGAATGTATTTCTAACACTTTTTTCTCTAGTTGTTGGGATACTAAAATCAAATTTTTGGGTGCCTAGGTTTTTAGTGCCCTTGATAAAAATTAAAGGAATAGAACATTTACTCTTAAATTTATATTTTTCCAATATTTTTTCAATAATTAAGTTGACGGTGTTACTAACGGCAAATATTAATCTTATATAGGATTTGAATTTGACGTACTGAAATGATAGTTTATGAAAGTGAGGTATTGAAGTGATGAATGATTAATTTGTGAGGTTACACACATTCATTATAATAACTAAAGAACTTATATAGCTCATTGTAAAATGTCATGCACCAAAACACACTAACTTACATGCAACTTTTTTTGTCATTCGTATTCATAGGTACTTCACCTTGTTTATCTTCAAATTTTCATAATATAGATTTATTTTTGCTCACTTTCATTATTGTTCTTTACATTCTTGCAATTATTTTTATTCTTTTATTCTTGCACTTTTTAATTCCTTGCACTTAGGCGTCATTGGTTAACCAAGTATCCATTACTCATCGATCTCTTTTGGTTAGTGTGCATTGGGTTGATGTGATTTATTGTCCACACTCACATCACCTCGCAGTAATTCGATGACCGACTTCACTCACCTTCATGCTCACAGTGATTTGCGAGTGCACCAACCTGGTTGCTTTCTTGTTGATCACACGCAATTTTGAGTTCACTTAAAGCTTGAACGTGATTGAGAGCTAAGATTAACGCCTTAGTTAAGTCCTTTCAAACAAGGCATTCATAACAACTACTGAGAATGTTTCTTCCTCGACCATCAATCACTTGAAGAGTCAAATCTAACACAATCAATCGAAACCTAACTTAGTCAACAAGTCACTAGTGGGCACGCCCATATCACTAGAAGATTAATTTGAACCAAAAGTCTAGCGGGCGTTGTGATAAAGGCTGTGATGATTTTTGAGCAAACATCTTTTGGAACGCCCAATGGAACCCTCCCCTAGGGAATATTTGGTAGATGCCTCACCCCATCCTCCACCTTGCGGCATCACAACCTCGCAACCTTTCATCCACTCATTATCATCATTGTTGGCGCCATCACATCGCCGCCTTGCGGCCGTCATTCTATGCATGCCCCACTAATCACCTATGGGCTTGCCTCAAGCTCAAACTCACACGTTGCTTCAATCTATGTATCAAGATCTGCCTCTCTCATTGTTTACCTCAACCTTCTCCGGCTGGTCGCATACTGTGGTGTCATCAGCTCCGTCTTCTTTGGCAATTACTGTTGTGATCCTCAAATTTATTAATCTATATATATATATTTATATTTATATACCCTCCGCTTCAGTCACAATTGGAACCTCGAGCTCCTTCGCTCTTATCAGCTTCGTACCGAAAAGCACAGGCATCAACTTGTCATAATGGACTATGGATGTTGGGGGTAATTTGGGTGCCCAAATTTTAAATTTTTAAAATTGAATAATGAGTAAGTGAAAAAAATGTCCTTCAATAATAGTAATATTTTATAATTAATTAAGAGAGAATAGGTTTTTACAGTTATTATGGTCAAAAATTTAAAATTTATGAAACTGTCCCTAATTTATATATATAATGAAAAAATAAAAAATAAATAAAACAATGGATTAAACTGTAAAGTATGAACAGTTTACAAACAAATTCAATAAAAGAGAAGATGTTTCTTAACACGTTGAGCCAGATTCCGTGGACTCAAAATCGAACAGTTTCTACTCATCGAAAATCTCTTCGACCCGTCAATTCTTTGTACAAAAATAGTGTTTCTTGATGTTGTTTGTACATAAGTTTTTTTTGTCATTTCAAGCACTGTATAAGGGATCACAATCCCTTGAAAATATTTAAGTATTCACTTAAAGTGTTTGCCATGTCTTAAGTTCAAAGACTAATTAATTTAGATTCTTTTGTAGATCTCTAAAAGCGAGATTGAGAGTTTAGCAGATAGTGGTACTACCCACACTATATAGTTTCTCAGTGACAACCATGATTGATTCAGCGCCAATTATACAAGGGCGTGGTTTTGCACAATTTTTGTTGCCTCATGGCACTCGAACTTATGTCACTGATTCCTTATAGGCGCCAAAGGCCAATCAAACCTTGTTAAGTTTTAAGGACATTCACGCCAAAGGTTTTCACTTGGAAACATGCTGTGAGAATGAAAAATAGTTTTTATGTGTATCCTCTATAGAATGTGGCAAAAAGCGCATTCTAGAGAAGTTTATCAGCGTTCGTAGTGGTTTATATCTTACTACAGTTTAGATCATTGAATCTAATGCAATTCATCACACTGTTGTATGTGATTCTACCTCATATTAGCTTTGAGATTATCATCTGGGTCACCTTAAGCGAGATATGATGATTTAGATATTGAAAAATTCACATGGTCATTTGTTTTTAGAGCAAAGAAGCATGTTGGAATACTAAATACCACCAGTTTAGGTGGAGGGGCTGAGATTACTCCTCTTGGTATATGCTCGATTTTCAAGACGAGTGCCGCACAATCTCGGCCACATAGTGTTGAGGTGCCGTGTGTTATCCTACCAGATTTCTTCGTGACAATCTTTGATGCACACTGCTCATTCTGAAAAACTTGTTCATTAGCAAATGAGAACATTCCATTCTGACAATGAATCCAATGTGATATTTGTGGACCTATCAAAACTTAATGCGGGCCATTAAATATTTTATGGTTTTTGGTAGATGCATCGACATGTTGGTCACATGTCATTTTGATATCAACATAGAACACTGTATTTGCTAAACTCCTAGCTCAAATCATCAAGCTTTGGGCTCATCACCCGGATCACCCAATCAAGTTTATTTGAGTGGATAATGTAGAAGAGTTCACATCAAAGTATTTTGATGATTATTTCATGTTTGTTGGGATTGATATAGAACATATCGTTCCTCATGTTCATTCTTATAACGGGCTTCCAGAATCACATATCAAGTGGTTAAAGCTTAAGGCGCAAGCTTTGGTGACGCACACCAATTTACGTGTCTTTGCGTGGGGATATGCAATTTTGAATGCAAATATGGTTATTGTTTTCAGACCCATTGCTCGTCAACCATTTAATATATACCAGTTTGTAATTGGATATATATGAGCCTGATGTTTAACTTTTACGCATTTTTTGTTGCATGGTCTATGTGCCTTATGCCTCCACTACATGAAAAAATGGGTCCCTAGAGACGATTATGTATCTATGTTGGGTATGAAGCTCCAATGATTCTCTGCTATTTAGAACCTCTGACAAAAGATCTCTTTACGGTAAGATTTACAGATTGTCACTTTGATGAGACATACTTCCCGCCGTTAGGGGGAGAGAGGAATAGTTATATTAAAGTTGAAAATCAGAAATTGATGTGGTTTGACCCCGCTATATCTCATCATGATCCCTGCATATTTCAAAGTGAGATAGAAGTGCGACGTATTCTCGATCTTCATAAGGTGGCAGATTCGATGCCTGGCTGATATCACGAATGTGACAAGATCAAATATACCATATGCAAACGTTCCTGCAAGGTTGGAAGTCCCCAGAAAGGGGCAAGTAAACGCAAGACCTGGGCAAGGTAATGTTCTTGATGCCCATAGTGTAGGTGTAGCACCAACCTCGACTCTTACTTGTAAAAGGGGGAGACCAATAAAGTTCACTGAAGAAGCACCAGTTAAAAGGAAGGCCATCCAGGTACAAAACGATCCATTTGTCATCAACACTGTGAATGCTTCACATGAGCTTATTTCTAACTACCGTTATCTCGTAGAATCACAATTGATAATAATTGGGGATGCTTTAGTGTCAATGGTGATGTAAGAAAAAAATCTCACTACGTTACACAAGTGCGCCCATTATAATGGATATATCTCATGTTAGTTGATGATGTATTTGCTTATTTCATCGCTCAGGAAATCATATACGATGATTAAGTAGAACCTCACTCTATTTTAGATTGTCAATATAGAGTAGATTGACCGAAATGAAAAAATGCAATTCAGGCTGAACTAGACTCTCTTACAAAAGACAAGTTTTCGGTTCCGTAGTGCTATGTCCACTGAATGTTACGTCAGTTTGACATAAATGGGTCTTTGTTCAAAAGCGAAATGAGAATAATAAAGTCTTGCGATACTAAGCTAGACTAGTGGCGCAAGAATTTTCTCAACGCCCTAGAGTTGATTATAAGAGGATGTAATCTTCGGTCATGTACATAATTAATTTTCACTACTTAGTCAGTTTGGTAGTGTCTGAAAAAACTGAGTATGCAGCTTATAGATGTAGTTACAACATATTTCTATGGGGATCTTGATTCATAGATATTCATGAGAGTGCCAAATGGCACAGTTTTACCAAAATCAAGCAACTCTAAACCATGGAGTGCTCATGTGATAAGATTGAGACGTTTACTATATGGATTAAAGCAATCTGGTCGGATATGGTACACACGTCTAAGTGACTAATTTCTTGAGAAGATATATGAGAATGATGAATTATGCCCATGCATGTTCATTAAATAAACAAGTTCAAGATTTTCTATTGTAGCAGTCTATGTTGATGATATGAACATCATTAGATCTCTTGAAGAGATTAATGAGATAGTTGGCTACTTGAAATCCGAGTTTGAGATGAAAGACCTTAAGAGGACTCAATTTTACCTCAGATTAGAGCTAGAATATCAAGTTGGTGGAATTCTTATTCACCAGTCTTCTCATGTCCAAAAAATGATTAGAGAATTTTATATGGATAAAGCACACCTTCTTAGCACATTAATGGTTATCCGTAGTCAGGAACCCAAAAAGGATATGTTTCGTCCAAAATATGAAGACGAGGAAATTTTGGGAGTTGAGATTCCATAACTTAGCACTATTGGATTTTTGTTGTATTTAGCTCAGTGAACAGTGAACTCATTAACTAGATTTATTTTTGCACCTACGCAACGCCATTGGAATAGTGTAAAACATATAATCAGTTACTTGAAGAGATCCATTGCCTTGGGATTATTCTTTCACTACAAAGAGAGAGAAGATGAAAATTTGGAATGGGATGCTAGAAACGCAACATTTTGACCTGTCGAACATATGCCTCGACACGTCAAATAAGACTTCTAGGGAGTCTTTCGACCAGTCGAAGGATCATCATGTTGCCGACGTTGTACCTTTTTTCAGTGTAGTCCCCTATTCCGAAACACCGAATGATGTATTAGTAAGATTTGTTGATGCTGGGTATCTCTCTGACCCCATATAAAGGACGTTCTAAAATTGGATATGTTTTCACCTGTGCGAACACGACTATTTCTAGGAGATCTACAAAGCAAACACTTGTTACTACTTCCTTGAATCATTATGAAATTATAGCTCTGCATGAAGTTGTTAAAGAGTGTGTTTGGCTTCGGTTAATAATACATCATATTCGAAGGTTTAATGGATTGTGATCTACTATGACTGCACCAACCTGCATCTTTGAGGATAATGCAGCTTGCATTGAGCAAATAAGGTTGGGAGAAATTAAGGGTGACAATACCCAACACATTTTTCCTAAGTTCAACAGTCAGCAACTACAACTGTTCTTGAATATTCTTGTGAGCTAGATTGGCTCTACCGATAATGGTGCAGACTTGTTTACCAAGTTACTTCCAAAATATACTTTTGAGAAACATGTGACATACATTGGAATGCGACACTTATCTGAACTCCGAGATTGAGTTTGCAGTCAGGGGGAGTTATTTTGGTAGATATCAAGGAGAGTCTACATCATATATAGTATCATCAATAGTTGAAGTGTTGTACTATTTTTATATTCGACCAAGCTTTTATTTTATCCATGAGGTTTTTGTTTACTTGGCGATATTTTTAGTGAAATAACAAGTTATGCATCACATTAGGAGGGCGACACAAGGGGCAGTGTTTAAGGATTATATTATGTATATTCTGGTGTATGTCTTGCCCTAATTAGACTAGAGTAGATATTCTACTAATCCCTCATTATTAAGGGCATTGATCGTGTTAATTGTAATGCATGTATTTAAGGTCTTCTTATCAATGAATAAAGATATAGTTGATAACAATTTCAGTTATTACACTTTTATCCTTGAAAAATTCCTTCCTTTTCTCTTTCTTTCTTTAATTTTTTTCCCACTATAACTATATTTTTTCACGAATGAATTTGAATATATAACATAACTAACTTTTTCCACTATTTATTTTGTCAAATTTCAAAATATTAAAATAAAATAAATACTAACTCCTCTCACGTCTCACATGGCCACATCCGGCAGTGTGCCTATTGTAACGATCTGAACCAAATTTCATGCTTACTGTCTTGTAATTCGCTTTACTACAGATTCGTCTAAATTAAAGGTTTAATAACGACTTTAATTTTGTCATGATTTGGACTTAACTTCTTTCACGACAGTTATAGAGAATTTTATTTCAACCTTGTGGGAATTTTCAATGAATTTTTCGGATACCCGAGCTAATTTTTTACGAATTTCTGAACTTTAGCATGAGTAAAATAAAAAGAGAATTTTTTTTCTGGCGGTTTGATCTTAGCCGTTGATTTCAGCTGAGATCAAATTTGGGCCGTTGATTCAAGTGAGGAGCTTCAAGTATAAATAACAATTAAGTTGGAAAAACCCAACCATTTGTCTCTCCCTGACTCAACCTAGTTCAATGGGGAGACCCGCGCCATGCCCGACCCGACTCGACCACTCGACCGCCTGAAAATCCCACTGACCAACCACCTTTGACAGAAATTCAGGTATCAATCGAAAGCTCTCTGCTTCCTGGTTTTGTTTTTTGTCTTGGATTGTGTTTTCGGAGAAATGGGTGAGAGAATCGATGAGGGAATCTCATCGAAGAACTGTAGCAGTTGGCGACAACGCTTCGATGGGTTTTGGGCAACTGGTGTGAGAACCCTAACCCGATTTAACTGCCTAAAAATGGATTAGGCCCCAAACGACTCTTAATGCCTACTTAAACTAATCCACAAATCAAAGCAAGAAACAAAATAGTCACCTGACAGTAAATTACTTGAACTATTTCTGAATACATTAATTCTATTTGACATCAGAGCTACCAACTATCTAATCTAGTTAAACTAATTGAAATACTAGCTCGTAGGATCAACCTGTTCCAGCGAAAATTGTTATTCCTCGAACAACGTGAGCCATCGACCTCCACATAACTCTGCAAACCTGGGAATTTGAAACCCAAGGGTCCAGAAAAAGGCATATAAAATGTGGAAAGCGTCAGAGTGAGTGGACGAAAATAAAAATCTTAAGAAATCATAAAACGTAATCTTATACTTTTTACCGAAAACATAAAATAAAACTGAGCGAGTCTAAATAAAATTAATGCAAGCGTGTGGAGATGAAACAGATAAGTCAACGGGTAAGGCATTCCTAGTCCCCTCGGAGCGTACTTGGTGATCAATCGAGTAGCCGATGCATCGATGCATAATTGTGCCTGTATCGTGCATAGAAATCATAAAGTACATGAAGAGTCTCCATGCATAATCATAGAACATATAACATGTCGTGTCTTAAAAGCATATTGTAAAACATATCACATGTCGTGTTAAAAAAGCATAATGCAAATTATGAACATGCATAATTAGACTCGCTATCGACAGTGAAAAATAAAGTCCACTCACCTGGAACATTGGAAACATTAACAGCCGATTAACTAACTCGTAAGTCATACTCGGCGCCCTTAAAACAAATTAAAATCTTAATTAATACTAATAGTTTGATCTTGTCTCTAAAATGGATAAGGAAATTCGAGACGGAATGTCGATCAAAGAATTACCTTCCCAAATGCGTAAATTGCTACTCTTACTCGTCCTCATAATCGACTAAAAACATCATCATCTAATCATCATACCTTACCACTAAAGCTCCATATAAGGTCAGCCTAGACCCAACATACGACAATACGATAATTGACATAAGCTTCAATAAAACTACACCAAAAATCATCACAAATCGACTAAAGAAACTTCCCGTGAAGAAAGTGGTGTTCTGGTCGTCGGAGCTTCGCCACACACGATGGCCGAAGTCGATCTCTCTGATGCCTGCAAGTAGCACATCACTAGAAAGCTTAAGCTACAAAAACAACATTCAAAACTCCACCCAAGTCAAAAATAGGCCGGAAGGTGCCGAAAATCACCTCGAAAAGGTGGCGAATTTCGTCAGAAATCGCCTTAGTCTGATCGCCGCCGTCTGTCCACGTCGAGACCTATGGTTTGTCACGTTTGACTCCTTGGGTGATGGGGAAAAAAACCCCCATGGAGCTACCGCCCATCAACAGCCAAACCACCGCGAACAACGGCAAGGCGGCGTATGGTTCGATACCTCCCCATAAAGCATCGTATGGTGGTTTTGATGACGTAGGGAAGTCGGGGAAGAAGAAAGGAACTGATTCCAACAGGTCCGGCGGTCAGAGGGGGCCGACCAGCGAAATTCCAGTCGGGTCACGATTTGGGTCGGGAACCAAATCGAGTCGGCAGTCGAGTTAGCCATCCGAGTCGAATCAATAGGTTCTACCCATTCCAGATAGAGTTTCCCAATTTATACCCATGGTGAATAAAAGGATCAACGGTCCAGATCTCACCAAGAATGATCTGACGGTTCAAAAAATTTACCAATAATTAAATTTTCAATTTATTTTTTTTATTTATTAATTATCCTTATTAATTAACAGTGAATATACTATACATCAATTACTTGAATCTAACATACATGTATGTTTTAACTAAATATTAATCAAATTTTTAAACATTCATGCATACTAATTAATTAACTAATAGATATATATATATATATCGATCAATAACCTAGCTTAATTATAAATATTATACGTACTAACAATGCAATCAATCAAACGCACAATTAATTATATATATAAATGTTAAGGTTTTCAGAAATTAACTACGTACGTATCTAGCATTCACTTATATGGCGAATCGATGGTCGGAGCCGGAGATAGTGCCGGTTCTACGTGTGAAGAGAGAGAGTGAGATGATCGAGAGAGAACTAGTTACTTTTTTAATTGATGAGGAGAGACTGATCGAGAGAGAATGAGATGGCCCGAGCGAGAGGAAAAGAATCTGGCACAATATATAATTGTGTTTACTTAGATGACGGAATGAACGATTTTTGTTGTCTAAGAAACTACTTAGACGACGAAGCATCGGTGAATTGTCTAAGTAGTCACTTAGACAACGTACTATGTGTAATTTACGTCGTCCAAGTGAGGACGTGGACAACCCACCGACACTTCGTCGTCTAAGAAGTGTCGGTGAGTCGTCTATGTCCTCACTTGGACAACGTAGCGTCATTTTCATTGTCTAAATCATACTTATACGACGAAAAAATATTTAAGACGACACAATTTAGCTTAGACGACGGAAAAATGTTTAAGACAGTGCAATTTGTTGACGTCATCTAAAGTCTACTTAGACGACGAAACCGTTAAAGTCTACTTAGACGACGAAACCTTAGCGGTTTCGTCGTCTAAGTTGATTTTTCTCGTAGCGACACAATTTTGAGTTACGAATCGAAAGACCCAAATAATAGCTCTAATAACCTCTCAATTCAGTGTGTGCTTAACTAAAGTCCCTCAAATCTATTATGACTCAAGGATGCTCTAGTCCTTGCTTAGTGCTAAGGAAACTCAACCTTAAGGTAAACCCTCTTGAAATAGACCATAATCATGTTTACATGCTTATCTAACCTTAAAAGAGTATTTAATTCAAATAAGGTCCCATTTTTAGTCTCTTCATACATATATTAACTTAGCTAGGGTCAACATATGCATAGATGAAACAAATCTTGAAGCCCAAGCTCATAAACATCCATAAACACAAAGTAGCTCATTCACAAACACACTTTCACAAAACATACACTAAAAACATAAACCATACATAAATCAAGACATCATTTTCTCACATCACATGGCTACTCACTACACATGGTAAGAATAGAGTCTAGATATAAGAGTCAATAGGTACAAGAATTAACTGAAAAGTCCATTGAGCAAATCTTCCAAGCTCTTCAAGTTCTTTTTTCACTTCTTGGCTCCTTTCTTTCTCCTTGGCTCCACAAAATTGATGAACCCACCTTAGGTTAGGGTGAAGATGGTGGAGATGAGAGTATGGTGATGGTAATGAAGGTTCTTAGGCTTTTAGTGGTGCTAGATTGAGTTTTTAAGGTGGAGGAGAGAGCTAGAGGGTTTGGGTATGGATGAGGGCTATGGAGATAAACTAAAACTATGAGAAATGAAAAAGTGAAGTGTGATATGTGTGAGGGGAGTGGGGAGCTCGACCAAGATAAGCTAAGGGAGATATTTTTGTGTTTGAAATTCAAAAATTGATGCTTAGACATGATCCACAAATTTAGGCTTTAAGTGGTCCAAGAGATGTGGCTCACCCTAAATCATGTGACTTGCATATGCATCAATATCACAAAATATCCCCTTTGTGGGCTTGGACTCTTGGACCTTGGCCCAACTTGACTTGGCTCTTGCCATTGACCGGCGAAGACTTGTCAGAGTTGATCGTTGACTTTTCGTCATTTTCTCAGTTTTGCTCCATCTTATCCAAAGGCTTAGGAAACTTGCTCGGCTTCATCAAAAAGTGATTAGATTCCATCTCTTAGAGCGTTTCCATGTCAATCTCTCATTTTCTAGCATAGCAAGGAAACATAGTAAAAATTAAGCTTTATTGATAAAAGGCAAGCAATAAGCATGGAGTTAGGAACATAGTTAGAGCATAATTATGAACCTAACAATATTCGTGTTGAGAGCGTTCTTACCTATGTCTCATGAATGTCTCCCCAAGCTCTCTTTATACAGAGAAGGGATAAAGAGATTTCTTTTTCTTTCTTGAATAAGGAGATCAAGGTAGATCAGGAATATGATTCATTTCCTTATTCAGGACAAATTGCGTTTTCCAAAATTACCATAAGCCCTTTCACAAGTGCCTCTGCCAAATTTGTGACCATATCCTGATAGGATTTTAGGATCCTCAAGATTCGAGGATTCCTTCTTCCTAGAGGATATGGTGTCCTGCTGTCGTAGACCTTGAGGGATTGCTCTGCTTTTGTGGAGATCTTGAAGGATTACATTCATTACAAGAAAATAACCTTTTAGTGACAAAACTATAGACGACAAAAGTCATATTTGTTACTTATAAGTTTTATAGGCGACTAAATTTTCATTTGTCACCTAAACTTTGTCATTGATAGTTAATTTTACAATATGTTTACGTGACAAAATATCAAGAATAGATGACAAAATCCTTTTTCACCTATTCCCGATAAAAATTAAGTTTCCATAAAAGCCCTTCTCTAGTATCAAGTGTATCAATGAGGGTCAATGATGTAAAACCAAAAGATCCTATCACGTAGTCTAACGTCGAGCAATTTACAAACTGATACGCCACGCTTATCTCTTGCAACTGCTCAGTAAAAAAAAAACATACTAATTCATCTGTTGTTCTCCATCAAGGAGGCTTTGTGACCAGATTAAGAGTCCTTCTCTAAAATGAGCAGACTCATCTACAATATCGACTTCAACCTCCTCAAAGATGTCATCTTCGGCTTCTCCTCCTATGCGGCTTCACCTCTATTTCCAAGGTCCTCCCTCGCTTTGGGAAAGCCTGTTTCTTCTGGTCCGTCACTGACCCTGGGTGGTTGTAGCCACAAAATCATGTCCCAGCATAATCAATCGTCCTCGTTTACAATTTGGGTATCACTCGAACAAATTTATGGTTTGGGTTTGATTATAGTCATGTCTAATTTTGGTTATCATCTATTTAATTCTTTTTAGGGTCTTTCATCAGAGAAAATCTTGCAAATCGATTTCTCGATCTCGGTAGGTGGGACTCAATTCATTTAAATGTCGATACTGTAGGCTCGGGGTTCTTCCTTCTGAAGTGTCAAAGCTACTCCTGGACAATTGGCTTCTTTCTGAGGGAAAATTCTTAGGTTGTTTTTGTATTTTGGATTGGGTCCAGTGATTAGGTAATTTAGAACAATATCTGTGGTTGATGATTACTTACTGGTAAATTATTATCCTCATGATCTGGAAATTTCGTGTGTCATTTGATTGAGTTTTATGTTCAGTATAATACTTGGGTTTTATATCTCTATTAAGTAAGGGAAAGGTGTTTAGGGCAGTTTAGAGGGAGTTTACGGAAGTTGTATGGTAGAACACTAGCCTTCCTGCACGCGCATATGCGCGTGCGAAAGGCGTCGCGCTCGCGCATGCGATTTATAGGTAGTGTGTTGATTTCGCTATGCAATCGTCAGTTCGTTACCTCTCTATACATTTGAAGATGGTTCTGATTTAGATCTGTTATGATAAAGTTTATATTGACTCTGTTTATATTTGTGTGTTAATTTGATTTGTCAAGCGGTAAAGCAACTCAGCAAAAGTGATTTGAAGGTTACGATAGATGGTTGTGGATTATCAATTGGGTGTAGCAAGCAATTTAGTGCAATGCTAAATAGATTTAGTAGAGAGACTTGGGTTCGGTGTGTGCCTATTTCGATTCCGGATGTTTTAATCGACACTTAAGATCTGGGTTTGATTCGAATTGGCTATGTTAGTTCAGTGCTATGCTTTGTATGTTAGCTGTGTGGGATCTTATATTAATGTTTAAATAGGTATGATGTGTTTGTCATGGAATCACCAATAATGTCTATGTTTTGTATCATAGCTTCTGATACGTTTAACAGCACTAACTGCATAAAAGTAATCCATATATGATCTTGGTTTTTCACAGTAAACAAGAGTTGCATATTACCAGGAAAGAAAATAGTTACAAATCAAGCAAATAGGCTGAAAAGTGAAAAGAAGGTACATTGCGCAAGCTCCTGATTGTTTCAGGCAAATATGAAAGAGATTTTTAGAGATGGATAACTGCTTAAGCCGCACCAACTGTCCCACTATTTAAAGGAAACATACATCTTGATTGATTAGTATTTGTATGCAGGTATGTCTTTGAAATTACATGAAATCAAATGTCCTCTTTTGTATGTTGTCTTTATTTCAGCATGCACAATACTTCGAGGTCTAATATCATCTCTTAGGCAATTTTTTTGGGTTCACTGTTCAAACTGGATTCAATGTCTAATCTTCAAAGATTAGATGAAGATATAGTTTTACCTTTTTCTATGCCTTTGGTAGTACCACCAAAATGATATCTTTGAAACCTCGATCATTGCAACATCATAACTGAGTAGGTTCTTTGTTTATAGTATCAAATTTCTCAACCGATTTTGCAAGTACATGTATATTAGATATTTTAAATTCATAGACAATTTGTGCTTGATGAGTCTTTTGTTACTTGCTGGTGGGTCTGCTCATTCAAGTCTTTTGTTATTTAGTGTGCTGATCAGCTTTTGAGGCTTAATCACAGGGCTAAAAGTTTTGTCATAGTCAATTCCTTGACAGTTTGAGTATGGTTTTTTCTGAATTTGCTTTGTTGATAATTGTTACATGTTACAGTGAAGTTAATGGAGATGGTTTTGTGTTTGACAATTCGAGTATGGGTTTTTCCTGAATTTGCTTTGTTGATAATTGTTACATGTTACAGTGAAGTTAATGGAGTTGGTTTTGTGTTTGACAGTTTGAGTATGGGTTTTATGTGCTTGGGTAATGTGAGAGTCATGAAGAAAAGAAGTTAGTTTTGTTGAGGTCTGGATTCTCTTGCAAAGTAGAAAACTAAAAATTGTTTCTTTGATGCTCTTTATTGGCCAGTTTGCTCACAGAGATTGTATACAGAGGTGGTGCAACGAGAAAGGAAACACAACCTGCGAAATTTGTCTCCGGGTAATCAACTCTGTTATACATATGAATTGAAGTGGCTATCTCTACCTCTAAAGTTTTCGCCTTCATTTTGCTACTGTGGGTACATACTTCTATGATTTTGTATACCGTTTGTAGATTAGAGTATTATATCGTATGTTTTAAAGGGTTTTATTTTGATGTGGATTTCTCTTATGTGAACCTTCTGCTTTGTAATTTTCTGATACTCGACAAAACCATGTTGTTTCCATGCGTCTAATCTGACACTTGATTCACTTTATTGAGACTGTTGAGAGGCATTTGATCAGAGCTTAGGGTTGTTGTTTTACTTTCGAGTATATGGTGTTTTGAGGAATTGACAATGTTAAGGTGCAATATGAAGTTATGGGTTTTAACTTTTTGAGGTGTATTGGTTTCTTATCGTAGTGAATAAAAGTAAATTGTTGTATTGATTATACTGACTGAATCATATTGTTATCTCTTCCTTTAGCAGAGTCTTTATTTTCGATGTTGTATAAGTAGGAATTAGTTACTGGGTCTGTTATTTATGCATGGAATGTGTTTGATACAATGCCCAAAGGAATTCAGTTACTTGCTCTTCCATAGCCGAGCTGTCTTGAAGCTGTTTTTGGCTTGCTCTGTCCCTTTAATTAATTTTGTTAGTAGTACTACAATACAATTGTGCATAGAGTAAGGTTGCACTAGACGTATGATACATTTCCGGTTGCATTCACCGTTGTGAATGTTGAGACTTATCAGCCGATTATGTTTGTTGCAGATTCTCATTTGAATGTCATTGGGACTCGGATCTTGAAGTTTGTGAGTTTTCTTTTCTGAGTTTCTCTCTTCAGTTTTTGTTTGATTCGATTTGTTCCAACTAAGAGATGAAGTTTAATTTCAGTTTGGGATATGGATACTCAATAATTTGAAAGACTGTTACTATATATGCTTTGGGTAAATGCATATGGATGTGGAAGTAAAAAAGTTGATTTGGCATGTGACTGTTATTGTTGCTACTATTAGTGCTGTCGGTCGAATATAGTATTAGAGTTTTGTCATGAATTGAGTATTGTTGGTGTTAACAGAACTGATTATATGTTAGAAGCTAATGATTGAGAAAGAAAGTCCAGCAGAGCCATGTTTGCATCCACAAGTTGTTCATCAGCTGTTGTATACTATATTAGTTTGATATTAGTCCAGATCTTTAAAAAGAACATGCACTACTTTTTGGTCAGTTTGTTTGTTTTGCTGTTCAGTTTTAGTTATATACATAAACATAAACATAAGCAGGCTGATTATTTTAATTTGTTCTCTGCTATGTGGTAGTCAAGTTTACAAGTATGAAGAAGACGGATTTTGCATTATGAAATTCATTCTCTTGCTTAACCACAAAACAAATATTTTGATTTATACAATAAAAAACAGGTCTTCTTCAAGCCTTTACATGCCCGTTATACATTAACCACGAGTCTCCTTCTCTTCACTGTTTTGCTCATCTCTTTGTTGTTTTTCTTGTTGCAGTAATGAGCTTGATCAATTGAAACCATAAAGCGTCGATCCGATGTCATCTCTACCGGCTAAACACACGATCACTTTAACTTGATATGCACATATAGATTATGATTGAATTTTTCAACTAAGAGATGAATTTTAATTTCAATTTGGGATATGGATACTCGATAACTTGATAGATTGTTACTATATATGCTTTGGGTAAACGCATATGGATGTCGAAGAAAAAAAAGATGATTTGTCATGATTTTGTTAGAATGGATTGATGAAAAGTGATGAATACCTAGAATTGCATATGTCTATATGGTTTGTGTTTGTCTTCGACTTTAAGAAGCATTCAGTTTGTGCATGTGTTTCCGGCCTCAGTTTTTGGTGAATTTTACTTTTTTGTTGTTTTTGATTATTCTTCTAGATTACATAGTTGTATTTTGATGTGGATTTTTCTTATTTGAACCTTTTGCTTTGTAATCTTCTGATGCTCGAAAAAACCATGTTGTTTCCATGCGTTTAATCTGACACTTGATACACTTTCTTGAGACTGTTGAGAGGCATTTGATCATGGCTTATGGTTGTTGTTTTATTTGAGTTATTTAGTGTTTTGTGGTAATTAACAATGTTAAGGTGCAACACACTGCCTTCAAATCTCCCAATTTTTTTGTATGAGTTTGCCGGTACTTGCTGTTTCAATTTTTTAATTTGAAGATATGCATTCAATCCAATGTGTTCAAGTATCGTCTTTCTTACTGTTCCGTACGATGTTCAATCCAATGTGTTTAAGTAGGCTCTTTCTTACTGTTTTGTACGATGTCCATATGAGTTTCAAGATAATGTGTTTTGATTACAATGAATTAGCAAGTCATTCATTCATTTTAAATTTCAAGTTTCTGTTATACTAGCCTTTATTTAGTTTTCAATAAATTAATGGAGATCTCTACATGAATACTGTAATTGTTGTGTTCTTTTATGATGACTTATCGAACATAATTGCAATGCAGTTTGCAGGGGTTCATTGTTTAGCTCATCTAATTGCGATACTCAACTTTCATTCCCTTGGTGCAGCTCCACTTATAAACAAAATACGAGTTTGACTGCTAGAGGTAGAACAAAATTCGCCCATTGGATGTATCTTTTGTGTTATATACTTGAATTAAGATGTATGAGTTTGACATAGAATCTCTATTAATTAACGAAATTTGATCCACTACGACATCTATCTTGGCTTAACTTTTGATATTCCTAATTTCCCATTCCGCGTCATATAATTTGAACCCACAAAATATTAATATGTGCCTCTTTAGAACTCAGTATGATGATTAGTGTGGTTGGACTTCGTTGGACATATCGACGTCAACATAGTTAAAACTTTTGCTATTTTTGTTTAATCGTTTCTATTCGTGTGTTTTTTGTGTCTGAATAATAGATATCTCAATTAGATCATTATTTGAATAATAGAGATAGGCCTGAAAGTGCACGATAGTATCTGTCATGAACAATGGACTTGGGCAATTAAGTGAAGACGATATAATTGCACACTTTTAAGTATGCCATCGATAAATCGCACGCGCGAGCGCGACGTCTTTCGCACGCGCATATGCATGAATATTGTAATCTTCATACTTAAAAGTTGTTTTCGTATGAATATCGTTGAATATAATTGCACACTTTTAAGTATGCCATCGATAAATCGTATGCGCGTGCAGGAAGGCTAGTTCAGTATAATACAAACCGTAATCAATATCAAACTGGGTTTATGCTGCAATTTAGCAAGGATGATAGTGTAATTAACTGATTATAGACCGACTTCTTTTACCTGTGAGCAGCGATTATCTTTTCAGTGAAATGTACAATGATTTTAAACCAACTTCTTTGCCTTTTGATTTCATACGGCACATTGTCCAAGAGTTTTGATAGTTCAGAATTAAAACAAGCAAAATGAGTTTTGTTTGCTAGTTTGGATAGGAATAAAGACGATAATGCGGGAAGACAAATGTGTAAAGAAGTGCTTATCATGACTTGGGTAAGATTCCATAAACACTAAATATAATCATTGTTACATCAAATGCTAGATTGTACAGATCTTGGGATGGAATTGTTACGACAGGAGGGATGCATTTCTCGCAAATATACAACAAAGAGGTATATCTTTAAAGCTTATTGACATGAAATATCCTGGGACCAATGATCGACATGAGATAGCCAAGACAAATGATTTAATTGTCTAACCCATTTGTTCTTATAGCCCTATCTCGATTACTTTTAGTCATTTTTTATGTTTATTTTATCTAATTAGTTCGTTAATGCCATATACAGGGGTTCTTTGTCGAAAAATATGATCGAAGGTTTGAGCAAGACCAAGTATGAGTCGGCTGAGTTTCGGATCAGAGTCCCGTTTCAGAAGAGTTGTGCATATCTTGGTTAAGAGGCTTGTGTGAGGAGGATGAGAATTATTCTGTGTTACTCTTTAGATTTTGATAGGTCATGAATTAGACTTGAGAGTCCATGTGAATGTAATGGCTATATGAGTAAATCTATCAGTAATAACCACAATCTTTCATTAGTTAAACTTCCGTAAAAAACCCTAGAGGAGCCGCGTGATAACCAAAAAAATCCAGTATATTATTCCACTCGTCCGACAGCCGTAGCCTTGTCGACGGCTGCCTATGGACTCGTCAGCGTTCACTTATGGATGCAGCCGGACGGGTTCTATCTTTTGGCCCGGTGATAGGGTCGGTGGAGGTAGAGTTACGACTAGGGGCGGGTTATGGTTGAGGTTGCATTCGCGACTTATTTGTGGTGGCAGTGAGGAGGAAAGTAGGAAGGGTTGGAGTGAATGGGAGGGTTTGGGCTACCCCCAATTTGATCAGATTGCCTCCTTCAGTCTAGCGCTGGTGACGACGATGAGTGTTTGTTCAGGGCTTCGAGTCAATTTTTGGGTTTGAAAGCTTGGCTTTGGTTAAACAATGGTATTCTTAGATTTGGGGACCGAGGGCAGGTGGTGGATAAGCATGAGGCACAATCCCGATCTGGTTTTGCTGGTGGTTCTTTGCCGATGATGAGAGGCAGTTCCGTTGGTGGAGTGTGGGAAGGAAGAGGATGGCTACCGACAGATTTTTGAGAGAAGGTGAGCTGGGCTATTTCTTTGCTGCTAGTTGGACTATTGGGCCTGAGTGAAAGACCTAGGTCCTTTTTATTTCAAGTTTAATAATTTAAAGTTTAGTTATTTGTTTTATGTGTTTTTAGTATTTTTGTTTAGAATAAACCAATACTCTAGTAAGTTTGGCAGAAGTGGGCTTTGTCCCATATTGTGCACCTTTGTTACCTTGTCTGTTCTAGGTTAGGATTAGTTCGTCGAGTAGGCGCATCCTCCTAGTGACAGGATGAGATGTAGTGCCGACGGTATTTCCGTTCGACAACATAGTTGGGAAGCTGTTAAAAGTGAATTGATGCGTCCTTGTAAACACATTATTTTCCTGTTAATGTGTCGCCATATTTGTAAAGAAAATAGAGTAAGATACACTCTTTGCTAATTGGTGTATTTTAGGATACAATGTATTAGTTGAGTCTCCTGATATTATTTCGGGTTGTTCTCTTCCTATGAGGTTTAGGTTTTATGTCCCCCACTTGTATTCTACCATTTCATTAATTAAGGTTTAAGGGTATCCATAAGCCCTTACTTAAAAAAAATGGCTATGTGAGAATGCTCTGCTGTTGCGGACCTTTTTTTTTTGAAAAAATAGAAATTGCATTATGCAACCAAAATATTGAGCACTTTTAATAATCCACACAGACTTGTATGTTCAATCGATAGGGTTGTTGCAGGTTCTTTTGTTGTGACCAGTTTGGTGACATCTTGAGCACTATGTTGACATTGTTTGTTTTTCACCATTTTCCTCATTTTCTTTTTCTTTGGTCTTCTCGGTTGTTTCTTTGTTAATAGAGACCTAACGTCCGGTCCGTATTGTGACATATCCTGAAGCAATTTCTCAAGAATGCAGCACACCATTTTTCCGTTGGGAGCTCCTTGAAGAAGTTATTTATCTCTTCATATCTGTTTCTAGCTTAAGCTGGTTAAAAATGAACTCATATTGCCTTTCACTTCTAGCATATGCACATTGCATGAAGAGTTCAGAAATTCCATCCTTCAAGTGTCCTATGTAGTTGTCTTTGAGGTTAGCAACCAAGTGCCGAAAACAGTAGCCATGCTCATTATTGGGGAACACCTTTGGAAGAGAATTCATAATTTCATTATGACAGTCTGAGAGGAATGTTATTTTCCTATGAGTAATAGTTTCCTAGTTTATGCTGGTCTATCTATCTCATCTATTAGGTTCATCAAGAACCACCTCCAATTGATGTCGTTTTTGGCATCAACTATTGTACATGCAATTGTATAGAGTCCTAAAAAGAACCAAAAAAGGCGAGGTTCCTAATTGTATAGTAAGTATTGAAATGCAGTTTATACACAAAAAACAGATATCCAAACAGCTACCCAGTCAGCTACCCAAATAGCTACCCAAACAGATACTCAAACAAATACTTAGACCGATACACTAACAAATACTCAAAAAAAAAAAAATAAACTCTAATAGATACCTAGACAGATACTTAGACACATCTTCAAAAGCAAAATCATATCTAGACTTAATTAAGTAGATTTCGATCTCGCAATGTTTATAGTTTGAGGAGCAAAAATAGATACTTAGAGAGGCCTAATTAAGTAATCAATTATATCATCAAACTATGAACTGAAACAGTTTTTTGCAAAATCAGAGTAAAAATGGATATACACAGAACTTAATATATGAAATCATCGATAGCGAGAGAGAGAGAGAGAGAGAGAGAGAGAGAGAGAGAGAGAGAGAGAGAGAGAGAGAGAGAGAGAGAGAGAGAGAGAGAGAGAGATATTCACTTCCCAACAAAAATGGAGGGAAGAGAGAGCTGCGAAACAGCTCTCTCTTAAAGACGTACAGTTAGAATTCAATTAGGAAAAAATGGTAAAATCGGTATAAAAAATGAGTTCAAAAATGGAGGGAAGAGAAGCAGCTCTCTCTTAAAGACAGTTAGAATTCAATTAGGAAAAAATAGTAAAATCGGTATAAAAAATGAGTTTTATAACTTATTAAGCTTGTTTGGGAGAAAATGATGTCAGTTAATTTTTTTATTTTTTTTAAAGTGTCATAAGTTGTGTCTTTTTTACGTTAATATCATAAGTTATTTTTTTTTTCAAAAAGAGATAGCATTTAAATAATTTTCAATTTTTTTATCACGTTCAAAATAGTAGTATCCATGTAGACAAAATAAAAAAGGAACACTGTTTCGTTGTCGTTGGGCCTTGCTTGGTTCCTCTTTGTCAAATAATCACTCTGCACTCAGTTGATCTGCAGTTTGGATCCTCCTTTATGCCAAGACTCGTCTCCCAAATCTCAAAACTTCATCACCAAAACCCTTCCTTTCTCTCTCTAACAACTTCTTAAACTTGCCCACAAACCCCAAAAACTCAAGACCTCATTTGGTCATGGCAAATGTTCCATCTGCAGCTGTATCACTCAAAGCGCCAATCACCCATGTCATCTTCGACATGGACGGCCTCTTACTCGGTAAGTTCCTTTCAACACTTGATCTGCTGTCTTTCTCTTCTCAGTAGTTATGTTCTGTTTTGACAATGGACTTCGAATCTCTCTTTACTTATGGAGTGATTATTGTTATTAGCACATATTTGAATAATAAAGATTCCCTAGAATTGGGTATGAGTCATTTTTCCTACAATGTAGAGCTCAGACCATATAGCAGATGGAAGTTTATGAGCTGATTGTTCAAGCACACTATAATGCTAAATATATCAGAGTTTTTCTTGAATTGAAGAAACGCAGATAAACTAATCCAACCTTTACATATGCTTGCACAATGTGATCAACACGTGCAACGACATATCGGCTTTGATGGTAGACGAAAGAGTAATTGTTGATTCCTATTCAGTAAGTTTACTCCTTACATCTGACTAAATGAGATCATGATATCATGATTACTGTGATTGATTAGCAAAACAAAATTTGAACCCTCATCCCCCTTGGAGCAGGACGGTTTTTGCGGTGTTCATTAGTGTTACGCTATCTTTTGTGTTTGTAGTTGAGTCATGCATTACTTGATTCATTCTATGACTCCTCTTAACTGAGTCTTAACTGAAATAGAGATCCAATGACGGCAACAAGTGATTGAGTTCAGTAGTTCCTTGATTCTTATTGACAAGGGGGCAGTATGGATTATTCCAAAAAAAAAAAATCAATAGAGAAAGATAAGATAAAACATGATTTTCTGCTATGACTCTTTGGAATTTTATCATTTTTATGTACCATGAGTATATGGGTTTGCAAGTTTTCTTTATTTGTTACAAAGTATCACAAAATCAATGATAAGGTTATTTAGAAAAGCAAGTTCAGAGTGTCTTTTAATATACAGAAGTGGTATTGAAAAATTCAAACTTTTTGCAAATAGTATAATAATTTTTAAGTGGTCCTTGTTTTCGATTATGTGTGGAGTAAGTTTAGTACAATTGTTTGTGTTCTGTGTACTAGTTGTATTTCGAATCTTTTATGGCTTTACTATGTATATCATCTCCATTTTATACCCCAATCTTAAATTTGAGGCTTATATTTCATTTTCAGATACAGGCAAGAATCTGATGGTTTGATTTGTCTTTTTTTTTCCCCCTCTCTCCCCCAGACACAGAAATTTTATACTGAAGTCCAAGAGATTATTCTTTCTAGGTACAACAAAACTTTCGATTGGGGTCTTAAAGCGAAAATGATGGGAAAAAAAGCAATAGAAGCTGCTCGGGTGTTCGTCGGAGAGACTGGAATTAGTGAGCCTCTTTCTGCTGAGGAATTTCTAGTTGAAAGAGAGGCAATGCTGCAGAGTATGTTTCCAACAAGCGAGCTCATGCCAGGTACCATTATATCCGAACTGAGATATTAGCATACATGCGAACTTTAGTATTCCATGCTTCATACAACCCTAATGCATCTGGATTAGTGTTATATATATCTACATTGTCCCGTTTTTTAGTCCACTGTGTTTGTGATGTTAATACATATCAGAATGATCATATGCTAGTTATAAAGTGTCAATTCATCTGACCTAGTGATGTCAATATTATAAGACACGCTTCTGTTAGCTTCAATCTAATTTGTGTAATAAATTGTAGGGGCCAGCATGTTGATCAAACATCTACATGAGAAAGCGGTGCCCTTTTGCTTTGCAACTGGGTATAGCTCCTTTGTATAGCTTTTCAGTTTATACTTATGTCAAAGCATGATTACTCACTTCTAACCTATGGAACTATATGTGTTACTTTTTAAAAGTTGAAATTATAACATAAAAAAGGCCTCAAGGATCACTCTATTGGAAATGTCTTGCAGCTCTATTAAGAAACATTTTGAATTGAAGACAACAAGCCATCGTGAGCTGTTCTTGTTGATGCATCATGTTGTCAATGGTGATGATCCTGAAGTTAAACAAGGCAAGCCCTCACCAGATATCTTCCTTGCAGCTGCCAAACGATTTGAGGTATGTTATGTTTGTTCCTTTTTTATATCAGTGCCATATTAAACTATTATCGAGGTCAACATGAAATTTTCTGTGCTTACATATTTATCTTATAAGTATATGAAGTCATTATAAGTGAAAGTGGCTCAAAAAATGATTTCTGTAAACAGGGTGGGCCAATAGATCCAAAGAAATGTCTTGTGTTTGAAGATACACCCTCTGGAGTTCTTGCAGCGAAGAATGCTGGAATGTAAGTGCTTTTATCTTATCACATGTTCTTCAAAAATGGCTCCTTTTCTGAAAGTATTGGTTACGTATGAGAACAATTCAGTTTCTCATGATATGTTCAAGAGTTAAATAACTAGGAGTTTGACTAACCAAGTCAGTCTAATGGCCTAACCATAAGACATTTCCTTAATCAATTTCATCTTTGTACATGAGTATTTTGTTAGTTTTGTTGATGGATGAGTGTAACCTACATGCTCCGTAAGGGGTTAGCGACATTCTTATTTGTCTGCATTACAGTTTACAAATCCAAAGATGATCTATGTTTACTATTTTACATACATGAAATACTTGTCATGGAAATAATCGGGTGGTTTGGTTTGATTTATAATATAAACTAATATTAGATTTTCTGTGGCTATTCATAAGTAATTTTTTTTCTTCAAAATTGTTCTATGATGGATTACATTAGACAAAAAAGTGGATTCCAGCAGTACATGTTTTTTACTTTTTATTTTCATTTAATTTATTTATTTTATGCAAAAGAAAAGCAGGCTACAACTTGAAACCTTAAGACATCCAGGGTCCATTAGGTCAAAGTGACTAAACCTAGTGATGCCAGGATGCATAAGCCTGTCCATCTGTCCCAGACCCTTAGATCTTTGTGAGTAGGGCCCATATTTGCAACTGCATTTGCTCATTCTGCTGCATGGCTTCTCTTTACATGCTTTAAAGAGATTGTTTCAAATACCTTGGCTATTCTCTTGAAATCATGAATGATTGCAATCAGTCTTCAGGGGATCCCACTAGTTCCATTAATATACTTGATGATATGATCAAAATCTCCCTCAACTTTAATTTTCTTATAGTTTCCAACTTCTAGGTTGGAGAAGGCTGTCTCTTAGAGCAGTGGCCTCAGCAATGGGGACACTTGTTTCCCAAATCTTTTGGCACCAGCATGGATGGTGGTTCCCAAATTGTCTCGAATGATGAAACCACCAGCCATTCCACTAGTTCCACGGAGTGAACCATCAAAGTGGATCTCGAAGGAGTTTGAGGGAGGGGGACTCCATTTGATTGTACATGAATTATTGTAGCCATGCCAGAAGTTTTTGTGTTAGCAATTTATGTTGGTAAGAGTTCTTTAGATCATGACCAAGTCTCAAAGTTGGTCAACTATTTAGCCCATTTCAACACTGAGGGGGCCTGAGCCTAGATATGCCACTGGTAATATTTATGGAAATATAAGTACTCATGGAACAGGTTTGTTTTTTTTCTTCTTGTTTTGTGCAGCACTTAGTAATAAAGAACTATTGAGAAGGCTGAATGTTCGTAGCCTCTTTAAATGAGATCTTGTTTCCTATTAGTTATGATTCGGATGGGTGACACTGATATGCATCGGGATACATGATCATTTACACATTGAAGGAAAGAACCCAATTGAATGTAATATGCAACGTTCTCACAGTAATGAAGGCCTTATTATGGATATGTTTTGCTTTTGAATGCATTCTAACTAGGAGGTTACCTACATAAAAGCTGAACCATGCATTGGTGGCTTGGTTTCAATTAAACTAGAATGATCACTACACTTACACCTTCTAGAGTGTCTCAAATAGAGCAACCAATAGAGGTCATTGCTCATCAGTGCTTCATGTCAGTTGCCACAGCTGCTGTCTAGTTTTAGTCCATAGATTATTTCTGTTTAGTGAAAACTGGAAAACAGCATCAAATTCAACTTTGAAGTTTTTGTTAGAAGTTGCTCATGTGTTCCATGAAGGGTAAATGAAAGAAGGGTAATATGCATTGAGAAGCGTGATCTCACCTAAAAAAATTACGGAAGAAAAGTGAATAGAAGGGGACTGAACTTTTCTCAGAGAGATGATGGCCTTATATACGCAATTAGTTTGGTTAAACTTCACAACAAACTCAGATAGGGACTGGTAAATATGCCTCTTGGACTAAGGCTCTAGCTTCAGTCACTTGTTCAACAATATCCAAGACTTTTGCATTTGGTACTGTCTGAAATTATTGCCGGAGAGGTAGCATCTTGAGTTATCAATCAATAATAGAAGTCATCTTAGATTTATTTTCATCAAATCCTTTGTTGCCTGTTAATATTTTCTAACCTTGCTTCGTACCATTTCATTGCCTAATGAAGTACTTCTAAGAAATTGGAAAATGTGACTTAGATTTAACTCTAGTGTCTTGTTGGTTGCTAAATTTTTGATCATGTATGATGAGCAGGTTTGTTGTAATGGTTCCAGATCCAAGGCTCGACACCTTTTTTCATGATGCTGCAGACCAGGTTTGTTGGATTTAAACCCGACTGATTGGGGTTTACCTCCATTTGACAATCCAGCAAGCTAATGGTTCCTGGTATATGCAACTATTGAAACAACAACGGGTTATGATTGACTAGTACTGCTGGCACACCTTGAAGCATTTGCCAGAATTTATTCATGCATTCTGTAACAGCTTACAGAATCAGAGCTATTGGCAGACGATGCATAACTAGACTTGCATTAACTGCATTTGAATGAAAAAATGATCATCTTGCTTAATTTGTTGTTTATTTTGGACCTGGTGAGTTGGAAAAGGGTTCAATATGGCAGACCTGGAACTGGAAATCTGTTTGTCCCAATTCTGATTCCAAGTACATTTTCTGGTCTTTTTGAATAATAAGCTGGATAGGGACCAATATTTCAGAACAATATCATGCAAGTGATGTAACTACTAGTCTAGTACGTATAGCAATTGTTGTGTATTGTCTCTTGCGTTGATATCACAATATCTCTCATCTTTTTCTTTTTAGAATCTTAACTTTTTCAGTGTTAGACTTCCTAGTTGATCCAAGAAATTTAAGACCATTCATAGATAATTAAAAAGTGGTTCTACATAATGGTATTTAGGACCAGATAAGTTGACAAATTATAATTTGGGTTCCATGTCCAAAGGGTATTTCATTCTACCTACCTTTACTGTTAGATTGAATAATCGATGTCAACTTTATCTAATTATTAATTATTAAGCATAATTGAGTTCCATCTAGATGCAAGCATGGACCAACCTCCTAATCTGTTCATGCATGGATGTTTCTATCTAAAATATGTATTATGAAGACAGAAATATCCGAAGCATGATCTGTCAGTATATATCACATGAACTACTTCAAGATATTTAAGCTAATTAGCTAGGGAGATTAATTAAAGATTAAAAAATATTTCAAATTAGATATGAATGTTAAATACTACTGTTGTAATATCATATCTATACTATTATATAAATTAAGAAATGAGAGGTTGTCAACCAAAACTATATTGTTTTACATTAATGCCCTTTAAATATTAAAATACAATAGAGACAGTTTGGTAGTTAAGGTTAAAAATGTAAAAACAAAAATAATTATGAAAAAACAAATTATCCATTTGAATAACTATCCATGTAGAGAGCAGTTTTTTTCTTTCTTTTAAACGCATGTAGAGAAGGTAGGGAACAGTTTTTGAAAGAAAAGACTACTCTCATTCATCGCCTCTCCTCTTCATAGTTTTCATTTACGGTGATAAACTACCCATCGTAAAAAAATATAATGGTAAAACTTTTTTTCAATTTTTTTTTACTTATTCTTTGAAAACTAGAATTTTTACTAAATACCTAAATTTCATTATTTAACTAATCTTACGCACAAACATAGTGTGTTCTCTTCCTCTAGTCAATTATTATAATTATGTACGACATTGACACACACACATATATATATAGCATATCATATTATCATTTATATAGCAGCCTTACTCACACGTTTAATAAGTGACTTTGTCACATTCACAATGGTGGCATGTTAGCCAAGAATTACTTTTGTCAAGCTCATCTAGGAAATCGTCCTTATAGATTCGTGTAGCAGGGGTAACATGTGTAGCAAGGACACTCGAATGATAACTAGTCCGAATCCATCGAAGGATAGAATGAATTTCAAGGATCCTTATTGGTTCCAGTAATTGTGCACCCAATGAAGGACTAGCTCTTTAGTTCACACATCCCTTCACCATTTTGGTGACATGTTTCATTTAGACCTTTTTAAAAGATTTCACAACAAAGTGGATACCAAACTCATCTCATCTCAATGATGTAGCTTCTGGTTGTACAACCTACTAAGTGTTACTTTGGTGGCAATACTGACATGTATAGCTCCGAGATAGTGAGACCACAAGCAAGAGAGATCATAAGGCACAGATGCACAAACTCAAAAAAGGAAATGCAGCAAGGTCATCCCAAGAGGATAGAAATATGGATATATAACTTAGGTCAAGTTCAAAGAAAAAACAAAAGGGGTACACCAAACAAAAGTAAAAAAAATTGTTTTTGTTTTATGTAAACGAACAAGACTATCTAGAGGAGTTTAAGTGATGGTGCACACACCAATGACCTTTCTAAGACTTTCAAAACGAAGGTTGTCCAAAGGCTTATAAATAGACCAGCATGTTGTTTTTCAATGAGAATAAAAGTTAACTCAAGATGATTTTCCTCAACTAAATTTTGAATAAAGTGATATCTGATCTCTATATGCTTAGTTCTAGAGTGGAGCACAAGATTTTCAAAATATTGATAGCCGAGGTGTTATCACAAAACAAGGATAACAGACCTTGTTGGAATCCATAGTCACTTAACATGTGCTTCATCTAAAGAAGCTATGTGCAACAGCTTCCAGCAGCAATGTACTCAGTCTGGACAATAGACAAGGATACATAGTTATGTTTTTTTCTATGCTACGAAACAAAATTGATACCAACAAAGAAACACCCACCGGAAGTGCTCTTTCTATTCGTGGCATCACCAGCCCAGTCAGAATTAGAATATCCTGCAATCTCAATATTTGTGTCAGTGGAATAAAGGATACCAACATTACTTGTACCTGAAACGTATCGAATGTTATATTTGACAGCCTTGACATGTGACTCCTTTGGATTGGCTTAATATCGGGCACATACTCCCATATTGTAGGACATCTTGGGTCTACTAACCGTGAGGTAGAGCAGATTTCCAAATCATGCTTTGGTAGAGAGTTTGGTCAGCATCAATTCCTTCGAAATCGGCACTGATCTTACAGGGTGTCCCCATGGAATTACGGATGGGAGTGGCCGGCTCCATCCCAAACTTCTTCAAGAAGTCCTTTGCGTATTTCTCCTAAGAGATGAATAGTCCATCCTCTCTTTGTTGAACTTGAAGTCCAAGGAAGAAGTTCCAGCTTCCCACACAAACTCATCTCAAATTCTTGTTTCATTAGAGTGACAAACTCTTCAACAAGTTTTGGGATGTTAATCCAAACACCACATCATGCACATATACTTGAGAAATAATCATATGATTAGAGGTGCTTTTGACAAACATAATTTTATCAATAGAACCCCTAACAAAAGGGGTTCACTAAACAACAAAGCAAGCCCCAATGGGTTGGTATGAAAAACTATCCACACACCTATTTGATCATGGGTATAATAGAGCCATGATCAATTAAGTGTGTGGATAGTTTTTCATACCAAGCCCTTGGCGCTTCCTTTAGCCCATAAAGAGCTTGGTCACATCGGAAGACATGATTATGATAGAATTGACTTTTGAATCCCGAAGCATAAACTTCCTTTTTAAAAATTTCATTAAAGAAGACACTTTTAACATCCATTTGATAAAGGTCAAACTTTGGAAAACAAGCAATAGCTAGCAAAAGCCGGATTCACTATAAGAAAAAACACCTTTGGTGACAAACCAGTTTTGTCACCAATGATTGATATTTTGTCATCTATAGAGATTAGTGACAAAACTGGTTTGTTACTCAATTTGTCACTGAAAATTGTAACAGATGACTAGGTGAGGAACCAAAAGTTTGTCACCAAAAGAAGTATGGGTGATGAACCAAGTTTGTCATCCAATTCTCTTTCTTTTATGGCCTATTCCCTGTCAAATTCTGACTATTTTTCAGATTTGACGCCAAAACTATTTACTGCCATATATTGATTTTTCTAATCTATATTCATATATATAATTTTTTTATCTTATATTCTCTAATAATAAACAAATGAAATTAAGAAGGCAATTCATATATGTTTTGCATAAGAGAACTGCAATATGAGAGGATCAGTTAATACAAATAAAATGAAATCTTAATTCAGTTTTTCAAATCCATAGGAAGTCGAAGATGACTGGTTAATACATTCACATTGAATGTCATGACAAAAGCTAATCACTAATACACATTCAAAACTCCATCTTCATCACTATGCTCCTTGTCCTCTAAAAAGCCTGCAAAACTTAACCAACTTCCTAAAAAAAATCAAGTTTTAGTTGAGGCATTTACAAAACCGATGTTGCAAATGACTTGTATTCATAGTGTCTTAAAACTCAATGATATTCACAAATACACACAAATGACATATCATAAAAAAGAAAACCAACAAAAACTCTCATTGAACTTCAATATATTAAAGACCAAACCATTAAGAGAAACTCTCAAATCACTAGTTTGAAAGATTTAGTAGAAAATAATATTAAGACATGGAACAAATGAACTTGAAGAAAAGAGAAGTCATTATATCGAAAACCAAGACACCAACCAAAAAAACGACAATGTTTTCTGATCTACAACCACTACCGCCGCAAATACTATAGCCGACGATATATGTAAAACTACAGCCGACGAGATTTTTGTGGAAAAAATAATTTTTTTTTTATTTTTTTTAAAAAACTCGTAAGCTATAGTACTATAGCCGACGATAATGGATAAAAACCTCGTCGGCTATACTATTACCAACAGGTTTTAGCTAGCCGACTTTAGCCGACGACCCTTAAATATCGTCGGCTAAAGTCCGTTGGTTAAAACCTGTCGGTATGTGTATAGCCGACGATATTTTTATCCATTATCGTCGGCTATAATACTATAACCGACGAGTTTTTTTTTTAAAAAAAAATTCATTTTTTCCACTATAGCCGACAAGATTTTTATCTCGTCGGCTATAATTTTACATATATCGTCAGCTATAGTATTTGCGGCGGTAGTGAACATATAATCAAAACAGTATTAGCTACCATCTTTACTTAAGACACACGTGATACATATAGAGAAATTTATAACCTGAGCTGGAGCTGGAGCTGGAGCTGCAAAAGTACCATTTTCATACTCCATAGCACCAACATTATAAATACATTTCAGGGTGGCAATTGAGCCCCTGCTAGGTCCAAATTGTGGTGCAGGCTCTCTCTAATCTACAAACCAGAAAATTGTTTTCAGAAAATATAATCGAAACACACAAAATTCATTAGACAGAAACATAAACTACATGAACTTAATCCCATTGATATCGGCATCAGCTACAATTGCAAAGACTACAATCAACTACAATTTCAAAGACTACAAAAATCACTCATTCAACAAATTCAAGCGAAAGAAGTCGCAATTGGTTCCTATTTGTCTACAACAAAATATGATTGACATCTATCTATTCGATTATGAGATTATAACACCAAGATACCTATTTTACATCCAAAATAACAACCCTTTGTAACTAATCAGACAAAGCAACATAATCAATCGACATACTAACATAACATTTGCAGAGAAGGTAGATAAGTGAGGATAATCAAACATAAATATAGTAAACGAGCCTTGAAATGGGAAATAATGACCTCCACTGGCATGAAGCATCATCTTTACCATGGACCGAGACCCAAATTTGTTTTGTTAATGTCGGCACGGACCAAATCGCAATTTTCACTCACCTTCCAAGTTTGTATATAAACATGGTGAACATAGTCCCAGAGTTCCGCCATAAAGAGTCTTTTTCTTAATTAATTAAAATCAAGAAGACTAGTGAAACCAACCAATAGATTCTAATGGTTTTACATAGAAAAAAAAAATCTGAGATTCCAAAAGTGAACGAGGTAGGTAATTTCTTCTGAAATTCCTTGAGCTCTTCTTCAAGACGCTTATCGTGTATCGACGCCATAACAAGTGTTACTACAATCTCTGAAACCCCAAAAAGAAAACTAAATCAGAAGTGGACTTTGATCACCAAACAGATATAAAACGAATTTGGTTAACCTCGAGCTCGGGTGCCAGAAATTTGGTGCTGCTTGTATTGATTGTGATCGTCTTATTCTTTGTGGACCTGTGATGTGCTCGAAGGGCTAGAGGTGACAGTATGCATCACAACACTAGCAGAGGAAGAGGAAAATGATGAAGAAGAACACTCTAGAGTGAAATTGAAAATGAGGAATAAGAGAAAAAAAAAGGAGAATTAATTACAGAAAGATATCTAACCCTTTGTGACTTTGTCCTTTCAGTGTTTGTGTGACGACCCGGAACATAATCAGCTTAATTCGTGTGTTAGCGTATAATCGCAGATTTTCGATGGTTGATTGAATCGCCAGACTTGATCACGACTTAATTATTGGCCGAGAATTTGAGTTGAGTCTCTTCTCAAGAGTTGTTGTATGCATGATTTCGAGTTCGTGGGGGGTTCCGGATCATTATTTGGACGACCGAGGAATATAATATGAATATTTGAAATTTCGGTATATTGTCGAGTTTATCCGTTCGTGTTCGAGTCTATCCGAATCCTGATTTTGATCCGTTTTGGACCGTTGATCGACCCGAACCGTAAATGGAATGATTATTCACTTGATTTCCGAGTTTCGCGATTTGTTGTGATTTCGACATAATCTGCTAATATGGCGGCCTTCTTAGCGACTAAATTACCGGGTGAGAATTTGATTTGGGATCCTTCGTGAAAGTTGTAGAGAATTTAATTTCGAGCTCGTAGGAACTTCTGGAAGATTATTCCGAGTTATGAGGATTAAGTTATGAATATTTTGATCGTTGATTATTTAATCGGGTAAGCTTGTGATGGTTTGAACCGTTGACTTTTTATCGGATTGGTCGATGTGTTTGACTTCGGGTGGTAATTGAAGAACTTGTCGAGATGAGTTTGTTGACGCGAGAATTGTTGGAAACGGATTTACGACGCGAAAGTTACGGGTATTCGAAGTTTGTCGTAAAATTAATTATGGGAGTTTCCTAAAATAGCAAGTATTTAATGAGGGTTGCTGTTTTGGGAAAGTCAAACATGGCATCTATGGAGTTGACCGAGTCAACTCGGTGGAGGAGGGGAGGTGCGACGTGCACCACGGCTCGCCGGCGGAGAGCTGCCGTCCGGCCACCCCAAGGCACGGGGCTGGTCCCAATCAACTCGCCTAGACTTCCCCTTCCTCTTTCCGGCCACCGTTCACGGCAGGGACGCCGGTGGAGAGAGGAATTTCCGACCAAAGTTTGTGAAAATTGGGGGTTTTGGTTGACAATTTTTCCGGTCAAATTGAGCTACAAGAAGTACTGGGCTTTGAAGCTCTCATCACCATGAATCTAACCATATAGGTATGGTGCTCCAATTCGTTTTGTACATGGAGAATTCATGGATTGAAATTTGTGTGATAATTCGGTTTTGCATGAAATTGAGCTAGTTAGTGTTTGAATTGATCTTTGGTGTAGTTATGGAAGTTGCTTGTTGGATGATTTTGAGTGGAATAGGCTTTGGTCCGCCGGTAAATTTTACAGTTGGGTGGCGCCGCCGCCGCCGGCAGTGATCAAGGGCGGTTTCAGGTCAAAGTTGACTTTTTGGAGTTTTCGATGAGTTATATGTTGTTTCACTCGGAATCGCGCCTCGATCGCAGTGGTGAGGTTTGTTTTTCGAATTGAGCGTCCGAAATTATAGCGAGGTTTGGTGGTGTGATTATCGGATTTTCACGATTTCGTCGTTATTGAATTATATGTTTCCGGGAATTGTTGTTTCTCGTGATATGATTTGAGGTGCCGAATTATAATTTTGAGAAATGGATTTTATGATTATTCAGGGGTTCGTGATCGTTCGTTTGGCGAGGGATTTTCTGCCGGATCACGGGATTAACGCAAACTGCGTTATGCTCACCTGTGAGTGGACAATTTCTTTTCACTGATAATCGCGAGTCTTTATACACGTTTTACGAGCATGAGCATGTATACGAGATTACGATTTATATGAGCATGTGTTAGACGATTATGCTTATACCATTATACATTACGTATATGCATTTATATATTGCTTTACGCATTTGCATCGAACTATTTATGATTTGGTTTACACAGAGTACAGTCTCAGTATATGTTGTTGTATCGATACACTTGCATCCCGGCTGATCCCCGAGGATGTTTACCGGGAGAGGCTGTGACTCCTGACCCGAGGCCTTTACCGGGAGGAGGCAGACCTCTGACCTGAGGCCTTTCTGGCTAGAATCACGTGTGGGTCTGGGATCCCGTGATTCGGACTGTACTAGGACGAATGTGTCCATAAGCGACCCCGTGAGATTTTTACATGCATGCTCAGTACGTTGGAGGAGTATGAGTTTACCTCGTGTACTTTATTATATTTATTTATCTAGACTCACATATGTTATTTTAACATATATCATCTGGCGAAAGACATTTATTTTCGTCCACTCACTCTAACAGTTTTCATGTCTTTACCCTGGGCTTTTCGGTTTCCGTGCCCAGTTTGCAATTCAGATTCTGGTGTCGCACGTCATGGTTGGAGGCATAGTATTCGAGCGATGTTTATTTTATGGTAGGTTCTTAGTTCGGCCTACTATTTGTATATCTATATTAGAAGTCGCTCTGAGTATTCTGATGTATACATTTATACGATTTTTCCCCGGATTTCTGTAAAATGTAGTTTTATTGATTACTTTACGTTTCTGTTATGATATTGAGAAATCCGGATGGGATTGGTGCCCACTATTTGATTTTTGTGGCATAGGATGAAGTGTATTTTCCGGGTGCAGGTAATGGTAATTCCGCGTTAGTAGCATTACTCTGCCGAAATTTTGATGGTTTTTGTTGGTTCGTGTTTTCAGAAGGGGTTTGATTCCGGTTTAGGAAACTAAATCAGGGTTGGGTCTTTTCAATTTGCCTGCTCAATTACTCGTAGAATAGTAGTGCGCATCTGAAGAAAAACCTTCATCTCTATTGTTGCCTTCAATATGAGGTCGAAGATAGACACAAACATCTTAGTCTGATATGGCCCGAGGTTCCGAACAGCGCAGCTGCCAAAGAAATGACCAAGTCCCAATTTCAACAACGTTGTGGTCTTCAATTGAGTTCACCAACGGAGACCGAGAAACCAATTTGGCCGGAGCGAGTAAAAATTCAATTGCGAATACGAGTAAAACGAAATTAAAATCATCAAATTCTAAAAAGTCAACGGGTCGCCGGAGCTCCGTTGTTGATCGCCGCCGCCGGCGGCGGCGCGCCATCAACCGGAAAGGTTTTCCGGCGGCCAAGCTCACCGAAGCTTCAACTCAACGAGTACAACACATCTCTCTTCTATGGCTAAGTCCAATTCCGGCCACACACGCCGGAAAACAGCTCGAAAGCCACGGATTCCCTTCATCGCCGGCGATCTCCGAGCTCCTCCGTTCTCAGTCCACGGCGCACGGCGGCCTTCGAGATCACTCACAAAGGCACCGCCGTGGCCCCACGGTCCAAACCCCTCTAATCTCCTGCCACCCCAGTGGCCGAAGCGCCACCGTCCACGAAACCCAAAACCGGTCGGAATTCCTTGAATTTCAACTCAACATTTCTCCCTCAAATCTCAACCAAATCAAAAATTCCAAGTTCTAAACTGTTTAGAATCACGAGGAGAACATTTTACCGTCCAAAGTCGTGGCCTGAAACGGCCAAAATCAGCCGGTTTACAAGAGGAAGCCAAACTATCCAATTTTCTCCACGGTCAACGGTGGTCAACGGTCAGCAGCTCGGTCAACACTGGTCAAACTTCCCAAACAGTGTTTTCGACAATTTTTTGACTATTTCCGATATTTATACTCGTGCCTCGGGATGATCGACGGTCCAAAACGGATAACCATAACGATTCGGATAAACTCGATACGAACGGATAAACTCGTCGATATTCTGAAACTTCAAATAATCATATTATATTCCTCAGTCGTCGAAATAATCATCCGGAACCGCCCACAAACTCGAAATCACATATACTACAACTCTCGAGAAGAGACTCAACTCAAATTCTCGGCCGATAATTAAGTCGTTATCAAAACCAGCAAACCACACAATTATCGAAAAACTGCGATTACACACTAACTCATGAATTACGCTGATTACTCTACCGATTCTGGTTCGGGTCGTCACAGATACCCAAATTGTAAATGACTTGATTTGAGCATGAATATAATGGCGGCAATAACTTGAGAGAATTAAAGAGAGAGCTTAGCACTAGATGCAGAAGTGAATGAAGAAATTTTACAAAAACAATTTACTCTGATAAAGCCATAAGTGAAGTGTCAACTGCTCAAACGTGATTAGAAATTTGGATTTACAGTGTTAACCCTCATTGATACACTAGATACTAGTGAAGGACCTCAATGAAAATTCAAGTTTCTTGAATATGAGGTGACAAATCTGTTTGTCTCCTATTTTTATTATATTGTCATGTAAACATTCTCTAAATCTAACAATTGATGACGAATTTTAGGTGACGAAAAAGAAAACTTTGTCACCTTTGACCCTCATTAGTGACAAATATGACTTTTGTCGCCTATAATTTTCTTGTAGTGATTGATTCTAACTGTGCTACGGGAGTAAATGTTTCATCGAAATCTAGTCCTTCAATTTGGGAACAACCTTGAACAACTAGCCTAGCTTTGTTTCTAATTACAATTCCTTTCTCATCTATTTTGTTCTTAAAGACCCATTTAGTTATCTTCACATTTTTATTACTAGGTTTAGGAACAAGATGCCAAACATTGCTTTTCTCAAATTGATTCAACTCTTCTTGCATGACATTTATCCAATTGGTGGCTTTAAGTGCATCCCTAACATTTTTAGGTTCAATAGTAGACACAAAACCATAACAAGCAATTCAATTAATGATAATCCTATGAATTGTAAGGAAGCTTTTGAGGATCACAAAGTTACTAACAAACTTAGTTGACTTACTCCTAGTTTTCATGGGTCCTCAACCTTACCAATCACATCTGTAGGTGAATGATCCTTTTGTACTTGTCGTTTTCCAAAATGATGAGGTTGTTGGATGGCAAGTGTCTGGTCTATCTGTGATGATCCGAAATGGAATCAGTATAGTAATCGGCTTAATCCATGAGTTTACGCGTAATCACAGTTTTTCGTAAATTAATTGAATTGGTGGTTCAGTTCACGACTTAATTATCAGGCGAGAATTTGAGTTGAGTCTCTTCTCAAGAGTTGTTGTTCGCGTGATTTCGAGATTGTGGGAGGTTCCGGATAATTATTTCGGCGACCGAGGAATATGTTATGAATATTTGAAATCGTAGAATTTCATCGTGTTTATCCGTTTGTATTTGAGTTATCCGAAACGTGGATGTGTTCCGTTTTGGACCGTCGATCGTATCGAGCCGCGAGTATAAATAACGGAAATAGTCAAAAAATTGTCGAAAACACTATTTGGGAAGTTTGACCGGCGTTGACCATGGTTGTTGACCGTTGACTTTTGCTGACCGGAGCTCCACCGCGGGTAACGAACTGTTGCCGTCGGGTTTGATGATTCTGGCCACCTCCGGCCTTGATATTGGTATGAAATGATTCCTCTCTTCATTTGCAACTATTTATAACTTGGAATTTCTTGATTTGGTTTCGAATTGATAGAGAACGAACGGTTTGAAATTTGAGGAATTCTCGCCGGAATCTGGATCGAAGGGGAGTCGCGCTCCGTCGACTTTTCGAGGGGGGTTTTTGGTTGAAACTGTTGGGCTTGAGGTATGGAGGTGACCCCTTGAGGTTGGGAGGCCGGGATGGCCTCACGGTGGTAGATTTGGCCAGGGAAAGTTTTCCGGCCGGTTTGGGTTTTGTAGCTTTCGTGCTATTTTCCGGCGATTTGGGCCAGAATTGGGTGATGACTCAGTTGGGAAAGATGCTTGGCTTGAGGAGGAGAACAGTTTGGGGGCTTGGCCGCTGGGAAATCTCTTCGGTTGGCGGTGCGCCGGCGCCGGCGGTCGACGGCGGAGCTCCGGCGACCCGTTGACTTTTTGAAATTTGTCAAGTTATATGTCGTTTTGCTCGTATTCGTGCCCTAATCATCGTCTTGAGGTTTTCGAGTTGATTTGGGTACTGGATTTTTAATCGAGGATTTGTGTGGAGATTTCGGGAGTTTACGTCGATTATTTTGTATCGAATTATATGTTTCCGGAAATGGTTGGTTTCCGAGGTGTGGTACAGTGTGATGAATTGTGATTTTGATCAGTTACATTTTGTGATTATTCAGGGAATGGAGATCGTACATTGGGCGAGAGATCTTCCGCCAGATCTCATGATTAGCGCGTGTACGCACTGTGCTCACCTGTGAGTGGACTTTTCTATTTTCACTGTTGTAGTGAGTTCGTGATTTCCGTATTATTTATATACAATGTTGAGATTATTTATTGCTTTTGGAAATATTGTTTTATATTTTATATGGTGATGGCATTTATTTAGCATCGATGCATTGGCTACTCGGCTGATCATCGGTAGTCAGATCCACGGTTGAGAGATTCCCCTGATGTGCCCGCTAGGCTTGAGAGATTCGCCTAGCCTATCACCGTCGGGCTTGAGAGATTCGCCTGGCACCTCCATTTATTTTCCGAACTCGCTTTGCTTGATTTTATGATATATGTTAAGGGTGAAAGGCATATGTTTATTTTCGTCCACTCACTCTAATGATTTTATTGCCTTTCCCCTGGGCTTTTCGGTTTCCGTGCCCAGTTTGCAGTTCGGATTCTGGTGTCTCACGTCGCAGTTGGAGGCTTAGCGTTCGAGCTACCTTTCTTTTCCAGTAGGTTTCTTGTTTTGCCTATTGTTGTACATTTTTGTATATATACACTAGAGGTTGCTCTGATACGCTACTGATATGTTTTCTTATGATTTTCCTCGGATTTCTGTAAAGTACAGTTTTGATACTGTTTTACTTCATTGTTATGATATTGAGAAATCCGGATAGGATTGGTGCCCACGGTTTGGCTTTTGTGGCATAGGATGAGGTGTGTTTTCTGGGTGTAGGTTAATGGCAATTCCGCGTTAGTAACGAAACTCTGCCGAAACTTTTGTGGTTTTTGCAAGTTCGTGTTTTCAGAAGGGGTTTGATTCCGGTTTAGGAAACTAAATCGGGGTTGGGTCCTTTCACTATCCTCGCATCTTTTGGTTTAGAATTGGCATTAGAGGTTGTGTCATCAGGTGTAGGGTTTTGTTCATAATTGGGGATATCGGCCGTAGGTGCTGTCACTCGATCAGTTCCTCCATTATCCTGAAAAGCTCTTGAATGATGATCATGAGAGCACATAAGAGAATGATTTATGGAAACATTAACAGTTTCAACTATCTTGCAAGTTCTTTTATTGTACACACGATAAGCACGTGTATTCAAAGCATAACCCAGAAAAACACATTTATCACATTTAGCATCAAACTTGGTCAAGTATTCTCTATCCCTATATATAAAATAGGGACTTCTAAAGATTTTTAAATGTGATACATTTGGCTTTCTACCCTTTCAAAGTTCATAGGGTGTTTTGTTAGTGCTTGGCCTAAGGACAACTCGGTGGAAAGTGTACCAAGCATTGTACACAACTTCTGCCCAAAACATATGCGGAAGGTCAGCATAACTTAACATTACTCTACCCATGTCAACTAGTACCATATTCTTTCTTTCAATAATCCTATTCTGTTGTGGAGTAATAGGTGCAGAAAACTCATGGTGAACCCTATATTCCTCACAATACACTGCAAATAAAGAGTTTTCAAATTCAGTGTTATGGTCAGACCGGATCCTAGTGATTTTCTTGTTCTCAGAAAGTTTTTCATTTAAAATTCACTTGGAAAGTTCTAAGAATTTTTTAAAATTTTGAGTTTGTGTTTTATCACTTAAAAACATGATCCAATAAAACCTTGAAAAATCATCCACAACTACAAGAGCATATCTCTTTCCACCAAGACTCATTGTTTCTACTGGACCTACCAAATCTAAATGAAGTAATTCAAGTACATTTGAAGTAGGTTTAACATTTAAAATTGGATGAGAAGCGCGGGATAGCTTACCCATCTTGCAATCCCCGCACATACTTGTTGCCTTTCCTGTAAGTTTAGGCAGACCACGAGCTCTTTCTTTGGAAGATAATCTGACCATGTCTTGATGATTCAAGTGACACATTGTCTTGTGCCAAAGATCTAACTGGCTCTCATGCACAAGAGATTAAAACATTTCTCTAGAACAATTTTTTTGCTAGCTCGAACACAGTAGCACAATGCATTTGATCCGATCAAAAGTTACCGTATCATGTTCGTCAACAATTTGAGTTACACTCAACAAGTAAACTTCTAAGCCTTCAACAAGTGGCACATTTTTTAAGCTAGGAACACTAGGGGTGTTGACGGTACCACACCCGATAATTTCATATTTTGCTTCATCACCCAAAACAACATCTTCAACAGGGTGAAGATCATTCATGGAAGTGAACACCTTTTTGTCCCCTGTCATGTGCTTAGAATAACCGCTATCAACATACCAGGAATCAGAATGTCTAGCAGATAGAGCAGTTAAGGCAACATTACAGATAGGTACTACTCTGTGTTCCTTCCTACGAGAAAATCTAACCTTTGAAAAGAAACACACCACATCATCTTCTGAACTTTCCTAAACCGCATTCACAGGGTTTGTAGGAGTAAAGTTCAACCTGGTATCCTGATTGCTTGAATTGGATTTCCTTATCCATGTGGTTGCTCGGGTTTTCAATTTGGGGATGGCAAATGATTCATGTAAAGATTTTTGGAAAGATGCAAGGAGGCTATGGCTCTGAGGAATCCTTGGCTGAGTATAGGTTTTCTCTGATTATAGCAAAACCTATGGATATGCCCTATAATTCCACAGTGGTAACATGGGGGACCACTTGTTTTGTGGTTTAGTGTTCCTAGATGCTTCAAGAGTAGCTTTCTCTAGGATGTTGGGGTGGTTTTCCTAAGATGGATTATGTACTTTTCATGAACATAATTTTTTCTAGAGTTTTCAAACCTATGTTATCCTCAAAACCCAAACCCTTTTTGTTACCATCAATCTTTCCCATTCCACAAATCTTGGAGAGAGTATCCGATCCTAGGGAAAACTTAGCAAATTGAGCTCTAGACTCATCAAGCAATTTCTCAAGACCTACCTTTTCCACAACTAGTGATTTAACTTGAGAGGATTGCTGTTCTAGTTTTTCCTTGAGAGTTCTTACCTATTCTTCAAGCCGAGCCTTATCAGTTTTCTATTTTTTTTTCGGGATACTTACATTTCTTGTATCCTTGCATATTCCTCCTCACTTTTTGATAGTGCACTGGTCAGAACTTTAATTTTAGTGATCATAGACTTTGAGGTTACACACAATTCAGTGTACATGTCTTGACCTTTGTCATCAGAGTCTTTTTCCTCATGGGACTCAACTAATGCAATTGAAGCAACAAAAGTGACTTTCTCCTCTTCCCCTTCATCAGAATTTGAAGAAGGGTTTGAGTCACTGTCACTCCAAGTGGCTTTAAGTACTTTGTGAGACTTGTTTTTCCTGTTTGCACAGTCAACAACCTTATGTCCCATACCATCGCACTCAAAACACCGATTGTCTTGTTTTTGAAAAATCTTAGACTTAAAACTCCTATCTTTTGAAAAATAATTGTTTTTTTTGGGAGGCCTGAAGCTAGACCCTTTTGAGAAATTTTGATTTGAATTGGAGAAATTCCCTTTTGAAGTCTTGAGATATTTTTTGAACTTTTTGGTCATAAAAGCAATTTCATCAAGACTATAATCAACCTTTTCATATACCTTGTCTTCTTCGATTTTGATAGTGCTTAAAGCTATAGATTTTTCTTTCTTTGGCCTTTTCGTAACCATTTCATAGGTCTTTAGATTGTCAACTAACTTATCTAGAGAATAAGTATCTAGATCATGAGCTTCATTAATGACATCCATTTTTGAATTGAAGAAAGGAGGCAAAGCACAAAGAAATCTTCTAAACTATCTTCTTATCTTCTATAGGTTCACCTAAACTATGACACTGATTTTTATTTCTGAGGACACGTCCATAGAAGTCATCAATTGATTCATTCTCACTCATGGACATACCTTCAAACTCAAAATTGAGTCTCTGAAGTTTTTGTGTCTTGACTCGAAAACTACCCTTATGAGTTGTAACAAGTACATCCCACGCATCTTTGGCAGTTGGACAATGAATGATTCTTTGTCGTTCCCTTTCAGAAAGCGCATTATAGAGGCTGCTTAATGCGTTTTTTCTTCTGGAGTCCATTTGGACTTGGCTTTCAGAATGATGACAGTACAACCTTTTGTCCTCAGGAGTGCAGGAGGGTTCCAACCTTCTTCTACTGCAGTCTAGCATAAACCATCATCTTGGTATGCTAGAAAGGCATTCATCATAACCTTCCACTAAGAAAAATCATTTTCATCAAAGAAAGAGGGAACATTTAGGGACATTGTGCCCTTTTCATGCTCCATCTTCGGTCCTCAGAGGATCTCACCAGCAAGAGCTAGTGGCCGCTCTGATACCACTTGAAGGTCTTTGGGGGGGGGGGGGGGATAGAGACTTTACGTACAACTTTTTCGCTTAAATTTGTTTCATCAAGGATAGCTAGAGATGAACACCATCCTCATTAAAAGTAGTACGAAGTGTAAAGCATAAAGGTAAAGTGATAAAGCAAAAATCAATGTGAGAATATTTTTCTTTAACATAGAAACCCTGCAATAATCAGGGAGAAAAACTGCGTGCCCTTAACTTTTAAGGGACAAACCTTTCCAATATATAACGACACTCATTACAAATTTTTTGTATTCTAAGGATACATACAGCTATGCTAACTAGTCTCTCTACTAATCTACAGAACTACATTCTCTTGCTTAAATGTTTACACATGAAAGATCAAAGCTACCACTATGAACTTAGCTGACTTTTCAACTAATCCTTGTGCGTCACCTTCCGGGTTGCTCCACTACTATACTGATCTGATAATATGCATAATGGAAGAGAATGTAATGAAGAAATATATGAGAACACTCTAAGACTTACATGCAAAGGAAAGGGAAAGCTTAATGTGAAGAGTAATTTGCTCTCTTTTTATAGCCAATGTGATCTGCGACAAACCAGCCACAAGAGGCTCAAGGATCAAGTTCGATTCGGCAATTTGTGATTTGGCAAAAATCACGATGGTGACGCAAGAATGTTTTGGCCAAATAGAAAAGACGAACCGAGACTTTCCCAAAACTTGCTTGGATTTCAAAACAAAGAAAAAAGGTTTCTCTCATCTTACTCTAAATAGTGGTTTGCAAGAAAAGAATTGGAAACCATTTTTCCAGAAGTCTAAAAGATGCCAGCCTTTCACTTGATCTTTGTTCCAAGGAACCAGCTGGTATCTTTTCACGAAATCCAAGGCAACACAGCAACAAGTCACGGGTTGCCAATGGAACCTGCATCTTAATGAGATCGATAGGCATAAGAATGTGATCTTCAAAAGTTACAACTTGATCTTTAACGAGTTAAGAACAAGTCTCAATGTGTTTTGTTAGAGCAAGGTATTGTCAACTAAACCTTATACCTTCAAAAGCTTTTAGATAAAATAAAGATTACTAAATTTTCCTATTGGAACAAGTGCACCGATATAAAATTACACTGCATGATCTATAGCTTTCTCCGTATCTGAAGTTAACTAGCTGTTCTAGAACGTATTGGACGGATCTGTCCTGTTATTTTCATCTTCGTGCCATGAAAACTGCTCACGATTCACAAAGTACGTGAAAACAAAAGATAAAAAGAAACAAAACTTATCACCCAAACGTGGGACTTGTAAAGTTAAGCTATAGAAAAAATAGTACGTTTCAGCGATGATCTACGTAATATGGGAAAAAGACTCGATTGGAGTCCTTTATTCTTATAAGGAGATTCAACAGTGACCTAATTTACATGCTCATCGGGAAAAGTACTAGTACATCATATGCATGATTCCAAGAAAGATATATATAGCAACTGCAAAATGGTAGCTAGCTACATATATTTGACAATAATCCATGTTTTAATGAGAGGACGTAACTCGATCGACATGTTTCTCGTTTGTGACTTGTAATCTATAACTTCGTTTGACTTTGTTGCCAACAGTTTCTGCAAGATGCCAAATTTCCAGCATATGCTTAGCTAACTATGTGCTCCTTCTTCCTCCCCTCCTCGAGTTTCCTTTCGCCGGGAGTATCCGAATTCTCTTGGCAACACGTACAAAATCGCTGTAACACAAGCAAATGTGGGAGAAAAATTAAAAAGAAAATAACATATAAATACTCCTGTTACAACTATGAAGATCAGATAAGTTGATGTATGCTAATAATGCTATATGCCTATATGTTTACATACGCTAGAATTTTCCCCCAAAAAAATAAAATTCAGACATTTGCTTGCAGTTGGGGATCGTAATTCATCAGATATTAATGTTCACCAGCTAGTGCTAAACAACATTAAATTTAGTGAGATGGAAGAAGTTCAACTTGAATTGGGAAAAGAAATCAAAGTTGAGAATATATATATATATATGACTCACTTCCAGTTGAGGTCACCGGCAAGAAGGAGATCGTTTTCCATGTCTTCATAAGCAATAACATGGCCGGGGACAGCATTCGAAAGATCGATATCCTTACTGTCAATATTGAGTGATGCAGCTCCAACATCGCCGCCGTAGACAAACATTTGACGGAGGGCTTTGGCTAGACTTTGGTAGCTAGTATGCTTATGGAGACTGATGCGCTGGCAGATCGAGCGGCCTTCGAGTACTACAGTCACCGGAGGCACCAACGTCGAGAGTAGAACATCATCGCCGAGAAGGCCAGGGAATCCGTTGAGAGCAGCAGCACCATTAGGGTTTCTGTTCATTTCGGCAGAAGGTGCAGTTGTAGCACTTGATGATCTCCTCATCTCTTGCCACATCAATTTTAACGAGTCTTGTCTCTGTAACTCGAAAGCATTCATGGTTCTTTATCTTCGAGTGATCAATTGAAAGTGTTTGGTATTCAGAGAATGAGAGAGAGCATTCAATTAGTATTTGGTTGGGGTTTGAGAAGACAAGATAGCTAGAGATCGAGAGGGGAGAGTTCTTGTGTAGAACTTGATGGAATTGTGTTGAGTCTCGGTAAGTGTATAAATAGGGAGGGAGAAAAGAGAGACAGTGGAGAAGGGAGCACAAATGTCCCGGTCAGTTAAGTTTGGTGTCTGGAACCGGCTGCATAAAACCTCTCAATTTTGGCAAGATATGCAAGAAACCACTACCTAGTCCAAACATAAGTAGAAAATAAAACATGCAATACGTACCAGACACTTTTCTTAACTAAACTAGCTAATTGTATCGATGAGAAGTTAGACCTAGCTAGAAAATGACGAACATAATATATTCAGGATTTAATTATCCTTGTGATCCTACAATGTGCACCAGACCAATAACTTTAGACAGAAGTAGAGGGTGCTTTTGCATAATGACTACTTTAAACTCTCGCCTCGTTTATGTTCATCAATTTAATACATGCATTTAGTGTATATACTTACCCATGCATGATCTATAATTTGCTATATAACAAAGGAGAGTCTTACTGTTCATATTTTTGAATTACTGTTTGAAATTGTTCATACGCGTGCGGCATGTGCGAGCTTCTCTCAGCAAAATCCAGTCATTTCTTCTTTCTCTCTCATTCCTCCCTTTCATTGCTTCACTCTCGACTTCTCACATATCTCTCTCTCTACACAAATCTGTCTCCATCTTTTCATAAGCACATGCCAACCATACTTTGACTCGATATCGATCGAGATGTATGTGAGATATCGATCGAGATGTATGTGGGTCTTGCTTTTAGTATCTTCTTCTTTGATTCCAAACACTACTCAACTGAGTTAGAAACCCAAATTTCTGAGAAGTGTTGGGATTCAGCTCAACCGATCTTAGTTGCAGATGATGAAGATCAGGATGAGTTTCTATTACCCAAAAAGAGTGTGACTTCAGAGCCACCACTTTCTTTAGTAGAAGATGAGGATCGGAATAAGCCACCCAATAAAGGTGTTATTGTCCACCTTTATTGTATAATCATCAGGTTAATATCATCAGCTCAACGTTAATATTATCGTATCTCTGTTAAGATCTTTGATTATATCAACAACCCAGTTCCAAGATTCTTAGATTGTTCTTTCTTTCTGTGATTCAATTGTGATCTAATATACTGGTTTTGATTGTTGGATTTATATTGACTTTCACATCGGTAGCTCATAATCTTTAATATGTAATAAACCGGGTATGTTCAACACGGATTGATTCTTCAGTTTTGATATTGGGTAGTTTTTTTGTTGGAAAAATATTGGGTAGTTCTTTGCATCTATCTGATTGCTTAAATTAATGATTTCAATACGATATGGAGGTGTGTGGTTTAGCATAACCGCTCAATTACCAGGTTTCCCAGAAATGTTTTGGTTGAATAAGTTTTCGACCGGCTTGTGGTTAGATCTTAGAGTTCAATCGCTTCGGGTTTTACTTACTGTGAGATCGTTTTAATCTGTAGGTTGAGGGAATCGTGAGGCGGTTGACGATAGCTAAGGATCATGATATCATTACGACCATGATCAATGTGCTCACTACGGACTTTACTTACTCGCCGCAAGCGAATCACCGAAAGGTAATTTAGTTTTTTATGATTTCATTGTTTTCACAGTCATGGTAATGATGGTATAGACGTACTCTATGATTGCATATCTTTGGGTAAGGTCTGCGTTCTCAGATTGTTCTCAATTGTTCAATTTTTAGTTGATGCATTGTCCTGCCACTTGGGCTTTGAAAGCAAAATCAGTTCTCACATTTCCACCTCAATAAATATATATATTAAAGCTCCATCCTTCTATGCTCCTCTGTCTGAAGTTTGCGTTTTGCAGTGGTCTTTGTTTAGTTTGGTTGCTAATTGAGTCTATATGTTTTGGTTGTGATTTTTGTTTAGGGGGGATTGATAGGGTTGGTTGCTGCAACAGTTGAGTTTACCAGTAAGGCTGCTTAGCATCTTGAGGTAAAAAAAAATTGAGTGCAAATTGATTTTGTTGTTCCTCAGAATGATCGATTGTTTGAATGAGTAGGTGTTATTCTGTGATTAGTGTGGTTCTTACAAGTACGCAACATAATTGACACTATAAGGACTTCTCTCTTTATATATTTTACTCTTCACACGTTGTTCTACATAATAAATTGAAGTTTCCTGGTAGGAACTATGCGTCAAGTTGAACTGTTTGTCAAAATTAATAAGTCACAGTCACGTTTACTGACAGAGTTATTTTTATGTTTCATCGATGGACATTATTTTGATGGCCATCATCTCCCTTGGTGTGAAGATGCGGGTCATTATCATCATGTTGTTTATATTGGCACATGTTGCCCACAGATAGAATTTTGGCCCTTTATATGTAAGTTATCTTTTTTTTTTTTGTATATATTGCTTATTAATGTTGTTCCAATTACTCTAAGTCTCTAACAATTATTTTATATAAAGTACAGAATCCAAAAGTTCTTAACTTGAATTGAATGTCTTTATTAGAGTAACAACTTTTCCTTTCGATCTCCGGCGATAGATCTCTTCCTTTCAATTTGCGGCGACCAGTTTTTGATCTCTGTCTTGCTCTCTCTTTCACGATTTTCACTCCTAAACTTTCGATTGTCTCCGGTTTAGATTTTAGAGTATGGCCCAAAAGACTCGCCAATCCGATCTCCCTAAATCTCATCCTTGCTGAGGTCTGCAGGGTTTCTATCACTTTATGGGTGTTTTTTTTGGATAGAATTGTGGGTGGTTAATTAAATCGAGTATCTGAGTTTTTCGTCATGTAAAATTGATCCCCAGCTTCTAATTGTGGGTTTTCAGGCTACCTAGCTCTATCTTTGTTCTTAGCAAGAGCCTGTGGCTTTGACAAATATTTTGATCAGACCATCGACAAGGGGAGGCACCAGGTGCTAAGTTTCCGGTAACATAAGAGATCTATAAACTTAATATGATTGCTGTCAATATAAAGCATATGTATATATTTAATTGAGAAAATATATATGTGTGTGATTTTTCAATGGAATCTTCTGCAATGATCTTCTTTGTCTTCAAGAAAATGTTGTTATAGTAATGAATGAGACTATAATAAGGAATACTGTACCACCAGCTGTCTAACTTTGGAAGAGGCTGAACAAGAGAGAAAATTGCCTGAGAGCCTAATTTTTGTACTTTTTTGTTGGATCATTATCAAGTTTTGTAGTTTTAGTTGTTTACATCTAACACTTGATATTCGATGATTACTTTTGTAGATATATACACGTCTAGAAACAAACTGAATATGATCCAAATAGACAATTTGGGTCGATTCCTATAGATGAGCAACTTGATGCTCTTGGGAGACCTATTGATTCCAGTAAGATTAGTTTCATGTTGTTGCCTTTTTTATGAGTTGTTCAGTCTGATGGCTTTAGGCTTCGTTACCAACGTTTTAAGAACATGGAATGCTCATTTGAATGGACAACTTTTGACTTTGTAGGTAAAGTATATAAGTCTCACTAATGAAACACCATATACTGTGATGAAGTTTCTTCAGGTAGCTGAAAGAGGAAATTATCTTCCAAAGATTTTATCTGTGCAAGTAGTATGACTTAGTGGACAAAAATGCTGAGACTGACATTTGCTCTTTGTGTTTCTGTCTCTCTTTGACTCCACCAATATCAGTCTGTTTATTAATATATAAGACTAATACCATTATATTGTATTTGACAGAATGCATACACTACAAGAAAAGGAGACATTACCGGCGACGGGAGGTCGCCGGCCTTGTCTTTTTTTTTCGCCGGAAATGTCATTCCCGGCGACGAGTCGCCGGCAATGACGTCGCCGGAAATCTCCCGCCGGTGTTAACATTGCCGGCGACGGGAAACGGCGTCGCCGGTAATGTCGGAGACATCACCGGCGACTCGAGTCGCCGGTGATGTCTCCGACATTACCGGCGACGCCGTCGCCGGCAATGGTTCCGCCGCCGTGGCCGGAATTTGTGACATTGCCGGCGACTGAGGTCCATGTCGCCGGCAATGTCAGAAAAAATTTTGAAAAAAAAACGCGGTTCTGGATTGGGCCCAATTCCAGAACCTGCATTGAAAGACATAAACCGTACAATCATACAAGTTCAACAGTACACATAAATGTCCAACGTACAGTACAAATAGCAACGACGATACGAAAATTAACTACAACTACAGGTCAGGGTCGAGGAACTTGCGGGTCAGGGTCGAAGTAATCAAAGTACTCATTTGAATTCCGGTGGCTACCTTGGTCTTGCTCTGGCGTTGACTGGTGCGGTGGTGGTGGTGGATAGCTAGGGAACGGAGGGACCGGGACCGGGGGAGGTGTGGGGAACGGTTGTCCGGTAGTCTGAGCCTCGTACATCGTCCGCATCCATGTGTACATCTGAGCCTGCACCTGTGTCTGCTGCATTTGGTACTCGGCCATCTGCCTCTTTTGCTCCTCCAACTCCCTCTGCGTCCTATGAAGCTCCGCCGCGAGGTTACGACTAGAAGTTGAACTTCTTGACCCGGTAGAGTATTGTGAAGTGGTTTTCAATACTCCTTCGCCCGCCGAGCCCATTCCCCTACAGTAGTAGGTATTCTTTCCAGTCCCGCACGCTTTTGCCATGATCTGAGCCTCTATCGGGGGATCAAGCGGATCGATCTGAGAGGCATACTGGGTGACTTCTTCCTCGGAGCAGTCAGGATGGTTAGTCCGAGCTATACTCATGGTCACTTCCGCGGTCGCCTCCTCCACTCTCGCCTAATTGAAAAGCGAAAATGAACAACGTATTAACTAACAACATCTATTAATATCGAAAAATAGTTTTATTAACACATGGAGAGGCGAAAGACTTACCGCTTCGTCAGGGCACTGCGGATAGAACTTCTGATGAATATACACCAAGGGGTTCACTTCTTGTTGTTGCTGCGCCTTAGTCGACCAACCCATGTAGTTGAGTGAACTTGCATGATGGGCCCTGGTGTTTTTCAATCTATTCGCCCGGTTCGTCTTCGAAATCGCCTTGTTTGATAAACATATGGAAAAAAATTAGATCTCACACTATTTCAATCTGATACGATACATTAGGCTTGTAAGATATATTAAGGATGCATACCTGAGCTTTGGGGTGCTCGAAGTGGGCTATCAGCCACAGCCACTCGTACTCCCTAAACCGGAATTCGCTAGGGGTAGAACCTCGGCCTAGCTCCTTGTATACAGTGTAATGGGAAGAAAGCTCGTTCTTCCACTCTTTATACCTATATTAAAACAAGGAAAAAAAGTTAGAGATATTAAAACAGTTGATAAACAAAAATCTAACTCGATATATATTCAAATAAGTCGAAGCACATCACCGATTATGTAGTTGACGCTCTACCCACGTGTGAATAAGAACTTCATCCACGTCAAACCACACCTGCAATATGAATATATAAAAGGTAAAATTATATATTTAAGTGGACTTAATTAATAAATGTAAAATTTACGTAATGAAAATACGATTTTACTCACACTGAGTGCATTATGCACTTGCATCTTCACGTAGATAGGCACAGATTCCCAATCTGGCCAAAGCATTGGGACCTTGTCCCGCACGATCGCACCGGCCATGCTGACATATTTGCGCGTGGTGTCGAATGCCTCGATCACCTCGCCATCCTCATTGGCCCTTATGGGCGTTTTCCTTCCGCCGGTGGCCTGCTCAAGTCTCTTCCCGGTGCAGGTGCCTCTAGCCCCTTTCCGTTTTCCAGTCCCATTAACGAAATTGCCTAATAAAACAATGTCAACAAATTGATATCATTAATTGAACCAATCGCAAGTCTTAAGTAATAATTAATTAATCAATCTGATGTTAAATAAAATTTACCTGCATCGTCCGTTTGTTGGTTGGTGCACCTCACACTCCAAAGATACACGGGGTCGAACGGGAGGAAGTTATACGCTTCCTCCACGGTCAGGAAATCCGGCCGTCCTTCAATATAAACAGGCATCCCCCTATCATCGAATTCAGGGATGACAGGAATCTCGTCGGGTAGGAAGAGACCGGACGGCGGAGATAGACGAGGCCTGGACGATGAGGCGCCAGCACCACCATGTGCCTCAGATGATTCCCGTGAAACGGGAGTAGGCACCATCCGAATATGGGGCATTCGGATTGAGGGAGTTTCTGATGCCCCCGTTGACTGTCGCTCGTCTGAGGCTCTGCCACCGGAGGGACGTCTGCTGATTGAGCGTCTAGAGACTGAGGCTCGAGCCTCGAATTCCGGTTCCACGGCTCTTGATCGTGCAGCTTCCTCCTCAGCTCGCGCCTCTAGCAAGGCTCTCGTGCGAGCAGTCATCATTGGCCCACTGGGCGTGTTGCTAACTGCGGGCGAGGAGGAAGCTTGACTACTGTTCCCTCCACTATTTCGGGAACCTCTCCGAAGCCAATTAGCCGCAAAACCTCCTGGACATCGTAATAGTCATGGATTCGGTTCAATAACAAATCGGAACCGGAACGGTGTGGAACCGGAACCGTTTGAAACAGGAACTGTTTGTAACCGGAACCGTTTGTAACATAACGGTTCCGGTTACAAACAGTTCCGGTTCCAAACCGTTCCGGTTCCAAACCGTTTCGGTTCTATAACAAATCGGAACCGGAACGGTTTGGAACCGGAACCGTTTGAAACCGGAACTGTTTGGAACCGGAACCGTTTGTAACATAACGGTTCCAGTTACAATAAGTTCCGGTTCCAAACCGTTTCGGTTCAATAACAAATCGGAACCGGAACGGTGTGGAACCGGAACCGTTTGAAACCGGAACTGTTTGTAACCGGAACCGTTTGTAACATAACGGTTCCGGTTACAAACAGTTCCGGTTCCAAACCGTTCCGGTTCCAAACCATTTCGGTTCTATAACAAATCGGAACCGGAACGGTTTGGAACCGGAACCGTTTGAAACCGGAACTGTTTGGAACCGGAACCGTTTGTAACATAACGGTTCCAGTTACAATAAGTTCCGGTTCCAAACCGTTTCGGTTCAATTACAAATCGGAACCGGAACGGTGTGGAACCGGAACCGTTTGAAACCGGAACTGTTTGTAACCGGAACCGTTATGTTACAAACGGTTCCGGTTACAAACAGTTCCGGTTTCAAACCGTTCCGGTTCCAAACCGTTTCGGTTCTATAACAAATCGGAACCGGAACGGTTTGGAACCGGAACCGTTTGAAACCGGAACTGTTTGTAACCGGAAACGTTTGTAACATAAAGGTTCCGGTTACAATTTCCGTTCCGGTTCCAAACCGTTCCGTTTCCAAACCGTTCCGGTTTAAAACCGTTCTGGTTCTAAACCGTCCCGATCCCGATTTCCACCTTCATTTATACGATTAATTAACAACTATATCACCTAAATTAACGACTATACATATTCGATGTGTATATATACATCATGCATCTTAATTAAATTTATCCATCACATATTCATCCAAATCACAAACCCTAATTAATTTTCCACATTTTTCACACATATATATATCATGCATCTTAATTAGGTTTAATTTCCACATATATATACATCACATATTCATCCAAACCACATTTATACATAATTTTCACATATATATATACATCACTTCATATTCACATACCTAAATATATATACATCACATATATACATACATGCTAATTTAGAACTTATCACCCTAATTTCCAACTTAGCACCCTAATTAATTTACACATACACATACACATACACATACACATGCACATACACATACACATACACATACACATACACATACACATACACATACACATACACATACACATACACATACACATACACATACACATACACATACACATACACATGCAAAACTATAATTAAAAATTGAGAGAGAGAGAGAGAGGGAGAGAGAGAGGATCGGACCTGCCATGAATTTCCACCTACAATGGTGAGGGGAGGAGAGGAGGGGAGGAGGGGAGGAGGAGATTTTCGGAGGAGGAGAGGAGAGGGGATCGGTGGAGAGGAGGAGAGGGAGAGGAGGAGTAGAGGATAAGGAGGAGGAGTGGGAGAGGAGGAGGAGGAGCACATACACTCACCGGACTGATTTGGGAGGAGGAGAGGGAGAGGAGAGGGAGAGGAGGAGGAGAGGGAGAGGAGGAGAAATGAAAGGCTCGGGCTCGATATGGGGGAAACCAGAAAACATTACCGGCGAGTTGCTTATAACTCGTTGGTAATGTCATTACCAACGACTTCAACTCGTTGGTAATGACATTACCAACGAGTTAACTCATTGGTAATGACATTACCAACGAGTTATAAGCAACTCATTGGTAATGACATTACCAACGACGAGTTCACTCGTGGGTAATGTCATTACCAACGATTTGCTTATAACTCGTTGGTAATGTCATTACCAACGACTTCAACTCGTTGGTAATGTCATTATTTCCCGAAGAATATCCGACAACATTTTCCGTCTACGATTTCCGGCTACATTTTCCGACTAAAATTTCGATTATCAATTTCCGTATACGTACGATTAATGACTACATTTTCCGACTACATTTTCGATTAATGATTTCCGTATACGTACTACGATTTCCGTATACGTACGATTAACGACTACATTTTCCGTCTACGATTTCCGGCTACATTTTCCGACTAAAATTTCGATTATCAATTTCCGTATACGTACGATTAACGACTACATTTTCCGTCTACGATTTCCGGCTACATTTTCCGACTAAAATTTCGATTATCAATTTCCGTATACGTACGATTAACGACTACATTTTCCGACTACATTTTCGATTATCAAATTCCATCTACGTACGATTAACGACTACAATTTCCGTCTACAATTTAGACTAGCTACATTTTCCGACTACGTACGATTTCCGACTACAATTTCCAACGTACTAAGGATGATAATCGTAATCATCTTCATCACTTGAGTCTGACTCGGTTTCATAGGTAACCTCTGGCAATATGTGCCGCTCCTCGTCATCTGAATCAGCGTCAACTTCATATGGATTAACATCGAGAAGTTCTGCTCCAGTAATTCGAACCACACTCCCAGATCTCACATTATTAAGGCGAATCGTAGATGATTCCGGAATGTCAAAAGCGTTCGGCTCTTGGTATGCAGTAACTTCCTCATCATCTGCGGTATCACCAAGTGTGGCAGCACTGTATATGTTTCTATGAGCAACATGGTTAACCACCTTCCACGGGACTTTGTTAAGAAGATCGTCCAGGTAAAACACTTGTTTTACTGATGAGGCAAGAACGAAAGGGTCATCTTCATACCAAGTAGTAGCAGTATTCACCGAAAATGTTCCGTACTGATCGGTCCTTGTGTTCTCCGGGCTAGTATCAAACCATCTACACTTGAACAAGTGCACTTTCATGCGGTTCCCATAAATTAGTTCAACAACTGAATGAAGGACACCGTAATAGTCAACGCCATCCTGCCCACCATGGACCATCACCCCACAATTCTGTGTTTTCAGTCGGTCGTCTCGATTTTCACATATAAATTTCACGCCATTGACCTGACACATCGAGTAAACTTTTGAAGCAATCGGTTTCATCGCCAGGACCCTCAATTCGTTTGACCACTCTGGGCAACCATCATCTGCTACATGGTTCATCTGAAAACGTCCATTTATTAATACGTACAGGAGAAATTATGTCATCTTGAAACCACAAAAGCACGTACATACATACATGCTATGTAAGGATATATATATAAAAATAGACATATACACATATACTTACCCATTGACCAAAGTAGTTTGCAAACGTCTTGTTGTGGAAATCAACATTTTCGGCAATAGCAGGGCAGTGAAGATGATAGTTTTTCCAATATTGTACTTCTTGACAGTTAATCAGTACCGACCAGTGGGCAATGGCTACCTCATTTCCATCCAACTTGTACGACTTTGGCAAGCTTCCCTGTACTACCACGTCACTGGAGATGATAGAAAGGTTGAACTGGGGTTCATCTATCGGCATATGTTGTTGGGGGTCCTCTACATTTTCGAGGTAGACTTTGGTGTACGTTACACACTCGTGCGCAAGATATGCTTCAGCGATACACCCTTCAGGTGCATATTTATTCTTCACATAGTCCTTGTAGGCTCCCAATTGTCTACAAGTTAACAAGTGCATGTTAACTTACTTAACCAGATTGCGCCAAATTTATGAATCATTTGTACCTTTCCATGGGATACATCCAAGTGTAGTGTACGGGACCGGTAAGCAACAATTGTTCGGGAAGATGGATCATCAGGTGCGGCATTATGTCGAAAAAATTTGGGGGAAATATCCTCTCAAGCTTGCACATGATAAAAATGATGTCATCTTGCATCTCCCTCAGGTCTGCTTTTTTAACTTCCCTGGTGCATAACTTCTGAAAGAATCTTGACAAGGCCACCAACGGCTCCACCACCTCTTTGGGCATGTACCCTCGAATGAAAATAGGGAAAAGGCGTTGAAGCAGTACATGGCAGTCATGACTCTTTAATCCGTACATCTTATTGTCCCGGAAGTTAACACACCTGCTTATATTTCCTGCATAGCCATAAGGATACCTGCATATATATATAGATGAAGCCATATATATGGACCAATTATATTTCTCGCATATAACCATATATACTCCGCTAAAAATTTAAGGACAAATTCATACATAGCCATAAGAATATATATCTGACATTACTCAGCCACCGAAAAATTTCATGCTTATGCTTCGGCTTTACGGTGTACGGAGCTTGCGGCATTTTTCTCTTACCATCTCTTAACCACAAATGTTTCCGCACACCCATTGCTTTAAGATCAATGCGTGCCTTAGGGATGTCTTTTGTTTTCCCCTCCAAGTTAAGAACTGTGCCCACCACACTTTCACACACATTCTTCTCTATGTGCATGACATCTAGGTAATGTCTGATAAGCAACCTGGGCCAGTAGGAGAGTTCCCAGAATATGCTCTTGTGTGTCCAAAACTTATACCTTTCGGGCTTGTCTGGAATTGACGCCACTATGTCAGGATGATTGCTCAGCTGGCCAAAATCGTATTCATTCAACACTTCCAAAATTTCGTCCCCTGTCCATCGCCTGGGTGCCACACCAGTTTCAACAGTCCCATCAAACGCGTCTGGATCCTGCCTAAATGGGTGATCATATGGAAGCCAACAACGGTGACGCATCGAGACAATTTTACTGCAATGAGGACTGCAACAATCAACCGTCATGCACTCTGAACAAGCCCTGTAACCCCTGGTAACGTTGCCCGACAACATACCGCGGGCAGGAAAATCACTGATGGTGCCAACAAGCATGGCATGCATCTGGAACATCTCCTTTTTGAACCTATCGTAAGTGGGGTGGCCACACTCACTCAGGTACTTAAGCTCCTCAATCAAAGGCCTCAAATACACATCGAGACACTTTCCTGGATAACCCGGGCCCGGAATTAACAGAGTGAGCATATTGTATTCCTTCTTCATGCACATCCATGGTGGAAGGTTGTACGGTACCAAAATAACTGGCCATATACTGTATTGAAGACTCATGTTGCCAAAAGGGTTGAATCCGTCAGATGAGAGCCCTAGCCAAACATTTCGGACCTCTGCTGCAAAATGATCAAACTCCCTGACCATGTGCTTCCAAGCCTTTCTGTCGGAAGGGTGTATAAGGGTGTCATCGTCAGGCAAGTTCCTCTCAGCCCACCAACTCATTGCCTCGGCCGTGAAAGCACACATGAACAACCGCTCCAGCCTATCAATAAGCGGGAAATATCGAAGTATCTTCACAGCTTTCTTGTTGCCTGCAGGAGTCAACTTATACCTTTCTGTAAAACATACCGGGCAGGCTTCAAGGTCTTCGAGATCTTTTCCCCAGAAGAGAATACAATCATATCTGCATGCATGGATTTTGATGTAGGAAAGCCCAAGATCTTTCAGGATATGTCGCACCTTATGATGAGTGGTAGGAAGACGATGACCGGGTGGCAGTAGCGAAGCAGTCCACTTCAACCAAGAATCAACAGCTTTGACAGACATTTTGTTCTCCATTTTTAGCTGCATCACTCCCATCAGACTTTCAAGAACAGTCTTACTACAACCGTCGTACAACGGAGTCTGTTGCAATGCAATCAGGTTGTTGTACTTGTCCATACCGCTTGTGTTGGCATGACCTCCAGGTAATGGTTCGACTGGCTCGATATGGGGGAAACCCTCAACGACAGGAGGGACATTTGGTGCTTCATCAGCAAATACACCGCTCTCATGAGGAAACATATCATTGATTAACATCGATGTTGGATCATAGGATGAACTGCCCCTCTCAGCAAAATCTCCATAATCATAGCGTGGACTGGCCCTCTCACCAAATTGTCCATGATCATGCGGACCCGCTACCGATGTTTCACCGTGATAAATCCAACAAGTGTACTTATCCCAAAACCCGTATTTACTCAGGTGCCTCTGGACTTTATCAATGGGAAATCGAAATCGATCGCTGAAACACTTACATTCTTTACACGGGCAATAATGAAGTGTAGTGTCTCCACAATTAGCCTTCAAAAAATCCACAAAACTCCTAATTCCCTCGTGATATCTGACATCCCATCTTTCGAGGCTCATCCAACTCTTGTCCATCCTGAAAATTCTAACAATTTTACGTATTAATTATATATATATACACACATTCACTACTAATAATCGACGTGATCTCTCAATTCAACTCTAATTAAATCAACACATGCATGCATATGTATATATATCGATCTAATCTCTGAATTCGATTCAGTACTCGATGATAGTATTCTCCTTTTTTCAATTCAAAACGTATTTGACTGGGTATATAGGAGGAGGCTCTGTTAAGCCTGGCTCCGATAACAATACGATAATACCAGTCATTGATTCAGACACAAGATTAACTACAAGCTGTTTTCTCGTTTCGGTGACCGTACATCAACAACATTTCATATATATATATATATATCTCACGAATTGGATTTGATCAACACACACACACACATATATATATACCACATATACGTATATATACACCTACGTACCTATATATATAGCTTCCCGAGTGATCGAGTTTTCGACGCCTGCCTTAATTTTGACAATATACCGAATGATCGATTTCAGAGCGTACGTTTTCCTTCTTTCGATTTCTCTGGATTTTTTTCGCTCAAAATGATTGAATGATCGAGCTGCCCGATCCGGCATCTAATATAAGACACATTGCCGGCGACGGAGTAAGTCGCCGGAAATGAAGACATTACCGGCGACTTTACGCCGGAATCTCGCCGGTAATGTTGCAAAACATTACCGGCGACTCCAACCGTCGCCGGAAATGTCTCCCTAGACATTGCCGGCGACGGTTGGAGTCGCCGGTAATGTTTTGCAACATTACCGGCGAGATTCCGGCGACATTACCGGCGACGGGCTAAGTCGCCGGTAATGTTGAACATTACCGGCGACTTTTCCGGTCGCCGGCCTTGTCTCCGATGATCTCGCCGGTAATGGGCAAAAATGTTGTAGTGATACAGCTTGCTTTGCCAAACTTTTGATGTTGGATTGGCTGAATGATGTCATCATGAGAGGTACTTAAAGTGCTGGTTGTTAAAAAATTTGATAGTTGAACAATTCAGACTGTATGAAATGATGAGGAAAATTTGCTTGACTATTAGTTTAACTAATCGAAAACAGCCATGTTTTGCTTATGTAAATAACTAAGCTAAATCAAATTCCTTTTCCTCTGGTGTTGAATTGGTTAGGATAGAAGCATGTCAATTTGATTCGTACTTAAAACTTTAATGGAGCCATTATAATCTGATTCCATTTTTATTATCTGTAAGTTCATTAGATAAAAATAAACACTCTCAAGTATGTGTGCTTATTCAAGTATGGCGTGTATAAAAGGGGTGAACAGATTACGGGAGCCGTGGATCTATCGTTTAGCTCATCCGCGAATATCTAAGATCTTCAAGCTTGATTTACAGTCGGACGATCATGATCTTCCTGTCGTGGAAAAGTCAACGAACTCCGAGAGATTCAATAGATTATCGTGGTCGAAGTAGATTCTGGTAAGATTTCATGTCAATCCCCATAACTGAAATTACATATAATTTGTTTCTTATTCGTTGGTTTGGACTATGACATTCACTATTGTAGCAGGTGGTGGTGGTGAAACAGATGGCTTTGATAATTCTCTTCTATGAAATAATCATCTCATGCTTGACCTAATCAGTAAGACCTCGACGAAGACCATTCGGAGCTCAAAATTTCTGTTTTTCCGTCAGCTTTTCTGAAATTTTCGAGCAATTAAAGTCATTGTTGATTACATCTGAGGTTTAAAATTTTTCCTCATTAATATGTCGTGTAAATTCAGCTTAGTTGGTCCTTCTTGCTCTGCATTGATAGTATTTGTTATGTCTAGCAATTCATATTAGTTTCAATGGTAGTATGCAAGAATAAGCCATATCTCAGGTTGTTTTACTCCAGTTTGATCTTCATGCTCGATTCTTTAAAGGATGAATGTAGTTTTGGTATGTGCTGCTTAGTGTGATATTTGACTTTATGATTAATTGAATATGGTTTGGTTCGGCTCTCTATCCAGTAAAGTCCCCATTTAAAATTTGGAATTTTGTTAGTTTTGATTTCGTGTTATATAAGGTTGAATTGTCATTGTTTTTACCCATTTAAGAAGTTGTGGTTACCCATTTAAGAAGTTGTTTCATTGTGTTGTTTTTAAGGTTGAATTGTCATTGTTTTTTTCTGGCAGTAAAGGATTGTGGATCTGTCCCTGATGTTATTGATAAGATTTTGGGCCTGATTACACAGCAACTTGAGGAAACTAGTAATATTTTCGTTTTAAGTTTAAAGTTAAGCGTAGAGCGTTACACATGCTTTGTTCAGCTATGCTTTAGAAGCTAGAAAGTAAACCAAAATGTTATTCATAGTTTTGGTTGAAAGGTGTTAGTTTTTATTCTGAGGATTGGGTTTTGTTTGTTTTTGTGTTTTGTGGAGGTTTAGTTTGTATTTTGTTAGTTGGAAACGAGAAAAATTGAGTAGGAAGAAAGAGTTAAATTCTTTGTGATTGCTTAGCTGGCATATGGAGAACAAATTGTACAAGAATTGAAATGTGGCTGAGTTGTTGTGAATTGGTTACGATGATTCTTTGAAACTGGAAGTTATCAAGGATAGAAATAAATGAAATTAGGATAGAAGTTGAAATATTGCCGCTTATACAATCAAGTGAAATTATGATAGAAGTTAATTAACATCTTACATTAAAATGCAACCGATATAATTTTTTTTTTAACAGATTATGATCAGAAGTCAGAGATTTTGTTGGCATTTGGTACTGATGATTTAAGATGACTCTTCTTTATTTTGGACACCCTGAATCAGACTCTACTTCATAGCGGATTTATTTTGGGTGAATCATACCTATTATTTACCATTTTTTTTTAAAATTTTTTTTTGGGTGAATCATACCTGTGATTGACCAACTTCATATTCTAGATAATATGCTGATGATAGCCTAGCTTATAATTTATTTTTTATTTGTTTTCTAATTTGTCACTCATGTATATGTTTTATATTATAAAGTAGGATTTCTATGATTTGTATAGATGAGAACTGTAACTCCCGTCTATTTGTAAATTGCAACTACTATGTTGGATAGTACTTGATTTGTAAATTGATTTCTTTTCAGCTAGCTATAATGTTCAAATCAATGAATGTGAACTTGGATACTTCTAAAAATTTTGGTCGGATGTCACTTTGGCTGTATTTTGATTTTTGTTATATCATTGCTTCAATACGTTACTCTGTGAAAAAATTTCAATTTTACATTACTTTGTTTGAATCAATTATTTTGTTTTCTTTAAAATTCTCATTGTTACAAGACCGCACCTCGGCACATCTCTTTAATGCAGCTTTGATCTCTTGCATTTGTATTATAAATAGATCATTACTTTAAGTATATGCACAGATCTCTCCTGCCATCTTTCAACTCATCTATTGTCTACATTTTGGTACTATTACTCACCGAAACAATAGTGATAACACCGCCCCAACGGGCGGACAACCACCTAGTGTTTTTCTTAACGAGCAAGCAAATGTAGGAAGGATCGAAAACCTTTGTTAATGAGCAAATGTGATAGAGCTGATCGAGAGAGATTGATATTAAAGAAAATCAGAACACACTACGATGCGGAGGTGGTGAGAAAGAGTGGAGGAATGTTTGCTTGTGAATGCAAAAGAGTAGGGCGTGCGAGTGTCTCCCATTCTTGTACTTTTCCTCCATATTTTTTCTTTTCGGGTTTTGTTTTTTTTCACTCTATATCTCGGGCAGGTATTGTTTTCCTTCAATCCTTTAGTAGAATAATAGTTGATTTATCACGGGGATGGTGATCAAAATAGGTACGTGGAGTAGAAGCAAGATGATCAAAGCTGTAAAAAGAAATTTAATTAATTGTTGAAACAGATGCAAATAATTAAAGAAAGACGCATCTTGCAAATTGAAGTACATGGGCTGCGGAGACGATCGCGCTGCGGTCGGCGAGGGGCTCGCTGGTTTCAGTTGGTCGGAACTCGAAAGCCACCTCAATATTTTTTTGGCTTCTTTATGGAATCAATCTCAAAACCCAGCAAGTAATTAGAGATGTGGCTGCAACTAAGCACTAACTGGTTGCATACTACTGATATTCTGATACTAGTTTATACTCGGTATGTATACAATTAATATTATAGATAGAACTTATATATATATAAATTTTTGCTATTCGGTACTAACTGGTTCCATTTGAGAATTACGGAATGTCAGATCTGTACTATACAGTATTATAGATAGAACTTATATATATATATATATATATATATAAAAATCTTTGCTGCTATGAACTATGTAAGTATGAAATCAATTCGCTAGGTTGTGAAATATGTATACATGTATCGCTCTCTCGATCGGCCCAATGACACCACGCATGGTGAGGTTTCATGTATAGAGCCGCGTTTGTTGTAACAAAGGCTAGCTAGCTGTGACATGCAGGGACGGATGTGGAGGGGCCGCCTCTGAATTTATGTGGAAAAAAATTATTATATTATTAATATAATGTAATATAAATATTATAATTTATTTAAAGTATATCTAAATTTTAATAACGTGTATAATGCATGATTAATTCAAATTTGACGACTTTGTAAGAATATTATTATATATTATTTCAATAATGAAGTCCAAGTATTAGGTCAAATAGGATTCAATCTCTTATCAAGTTTAAGATTTTATGGTCTTTTTTTCTTTATAAAAGCTCTACTGTTCCTGAGATTAAAATACAATCATTTTTATCAAGTTTATTAAATATGGGGAGAGACCTAAAAAAAAAAAAATTCTACTCTAATATCAGGTGAGCAATCACCTACGAAAATTCAAAAGAAGCACAGTAACAATATGAAAAATTCTCGTGCTAGAAATATTACAGAAAAGTATTCATTGGATCCCGCTAAACTCCCACCAATATCAAGTTATCATCCTAACATTCAAGAAGAAGTTCGAAGATATTATCTACAACAAGGCCCTTGTTGACCTAAAAATCATACTTTTTCTTCCACAGAATTTTGGGGAAAAAAAAAGAAAAGAAAATTTATTCGTGATTGATTTATTGAATTTTCATATTGGTTAGAGAACAGTATTAAAGAGGATACTGCATTTTGTTTATGTTGTTATCTTTTCAAACTAACTATTGGAGAACAAGGCGGTGGTGAAACTTTTATTGGTGCTGGTCATGAATTCGGTAATTGAAAGAAGAAGCAAACGCTAATATCACATTTTGGAGGATCAAATATTACTCATAATCAGGCTGCGAGTAATTGTGATGTTTTATCAAACAAAAAATAACACATTGAGACTGTTTTGGCAAAATATACAGATCAAGATCGAATTGACTACCCTAACTGAAACTATTTTTTAAGCTTTTCATTTAGACCCCCCCTAACCGAGAATTCTGGATCCGTTCCTGGTGACATGCATGTGTTTACTCACAGTTAGACAGAGTTTGAGTTTCACTTCACTTCACTTGGATCTTAAAGTCTTAAAAGGTTAATAATTTGGGTAAAATGAGAAACAATTTGGTTTTGGGGTTAGCATTCTTCTTGGTAATTGATGCGAGTCTCTTTCTCTCTGGGGAACTTGGAGATGCCAAACTCTGCTAGGGTTCAATTACATGCTTGTAGGAGTATGTAGCTCAGTATATGTTGAAATTGATGGGGCAGGCGGGCAGCTACTAATTGTTTTTGTTCTAGTTTTATCTCCGGCCTATTATTGATCCTAACATTGTTTTAAAAAATATGGTTTAGATTTGAATGGTTTGAAATTCCACACGGCATAATTTATCTATGCTAGTAACCGGATGCACTTACTTTCTTTAAGTTTCTCCCATCAGAAAGATTGTTTAGTTTTAGTTTTTTTATTTTATTTTTATTTTTTGGAGGTGAAGCTGATAGGTGTTTTACACCACACTAGTTTCGTTCCAGAAGTCTTCTTCTGGCATCTCCGAAAAATGCTATTCGTAAAGTTGAGCGAAAGATATGACATAACTTTTATAAACCATTCTCGAAATTGGCTTTCTCTAAAACAACAGATCTCTGAAAATTACAATTTGTAGTTTGTAATAACTTTCTACTTTGCCAAAAAAAAAAAAATTGACTTCTCCTCAAGCAGCTTTTGCCAGAAATAATTTGAAGAACAATGTGAAACTGGGCGTTAACAATAGCAACTCGACCAAACAGAACTAAGAATTTGGATCATAAAGAAATAGCTATCTCAACCCAATTTGTCTCTTTTTTCTCGATCATTATTCTTGAAAAGTTGCAATAGCATAGCTTTCATATTTTTGTTTGCTTCAGTTCTGACATCACTCCATTTCTGACTTTGTTCAAACCAAATGCAGCAAAATTATTGGAAACTTTTGTACTAGAGCTTTCACTGATATCTCAAGCTGATGATAAGTCGGAAAAGGGGAATTCAGTCACCTTCTGCCAATTGCTCGAGGTCTGCACTTTCTAATAGCTAGGTAGCCTTCTTGCAAGTTTTGGAACTGGCATTGCCTTCTATTGTCATCTTCTGAGCTTCCAAAGCAAATGTAATATGGATATAAGCCTTCCAGCTATAGAAGAACCCCTTCATAGTCCCCAAAGGCCAAAGCTATCGAGTCAGCCTTGATGTACATGACATATTTGAAGGCTGCTGCACTGGAAAGAGATACATACAGAGTTAGTTGAGAAATTTGTTACTGCAGAATGTAAACAAAATAGATGTTCAGAATTTTATTTCCTTCACAAAACTACAGTACCAGAAGAAATAATAACAATAAAAGCAATCGGAGACAAATGAATAAACCCACGATTATTTCGACAAGTTGGTTAGAAGTCTAGTGTATGAGCTGACCTAATTACTCTCCTCTCTAGTGTAGGCTATTTAGTTCATGAAAAAAAAATGGAAAAAGGAGGTGCTGCGCTTATTAAGAGAAATTTTCCTTAAAAAAAAGAGAAATTTGCTAAAGAGATCACTCATGTTTGATAGTTAAGACGGATTGGTCACTCATGTTTGACAAATATCGGATTGGTCACTCATGTTTTACATTTTCATTCAGATTGGTCACTTTGTCCGTTTTGGATGTTAAAAATTACACATGTAAACACAAGTGCTTTACTTAAATACATTGTTTTGTTCTTGTTATGCTAATAAATTGACTTATATGCACTTTATAAATAAAAGAATTTTTTTTTTAACATCCAAAACGAACAAAGTGACTAATCTGAACGAAAATGTCAAATATGAGTGACCAATCCGTCTTAACTGTTAAACATGAGTGACCTCTTCAGCAATTTTCCCTAAAAAAATCTAAGGAGTAGAGAACCATATAAAGGGCAAGCACCAAAAAATAAGGAAGAAAAAAATTCACTAGATAGCAGAGGATACTCCACCATGAATAAACAAATATGAAGTATTTAAAACTAACCTGCAGCACCCTCTTCTCCTATTAGTGCAAGCAAATACTTTTTGTGCCTACTTCGTGCAAATGGAGAGATGAGAATAATAATAATATATTGGTAAAAAATTGTAAAATATGCCTGCCTGGATGGAATTTGAAATCTGTATATCGAGTCTTTTTTTCATATATTCCTCTCAAATCCATGGAATTTACCTTGTCAATTTCAAAAACGAGGAAGTTCTCCTGCATGAAGTCCCGACTTTGACTACATGGTTGAAAAGTAACAATATCTCGAGCACCAAATAAAAGTCCTAATACATGGTTGAAAAGTAACAGTATTCAACTACCAAAAGCAATCAGTTCTATAAAAAATTAAAAACATTCCAATATATGAAATCTCATCCTGAATGTCACAGAGACTTGACAACTATTGTGCCTGGTGAATTTGTAGGTTGTCTATAGTGTACATAGGAAGAAGTTGTGGTGATATCATCATATGAAAATACCACTTGCATCGACTTGGCCCTGTGTTTAAAATGGAGTAAGAGGGAAGGCCATGAGAAGACATAGTTTTCTAATAGATGAGGAATGCGGAAAGTTTCTTCTGCAGATGTCAAAATAAAGCACGAGCTATCAGCTATGATACTTTTAACTGGTGTAAACCACTGCATGCAAATCGCTTCTTTAAAAACGGTGCTTCATATCGAAGAAGCTACTTTACTAACAACTGGGATCTATTGATTCACTACACAAAAAAAAAATTTGTTCTTCCTAGACTTTTAAACTCAGGTTAGATTAAAATATTGTTGTAGCTATGTAACAGGGACATGATAAAATCAAATGCTTTTGAACCTCAGAATATGAAGATGAGAGTAACCAGAAGCAGGGCAGACAAAAAAAAAGACAACGGAGTCGATCAACAGAAATTAGAAGATATTTTGAACATGAACGGGAGTCAAAGAGCACAGACCTGGTAGAAGACAATTTGAAGATCGTGCATGGCAACAGTGATCGTTTCTTGTTGCGCAGAAAGGATTTGATAGTAACACTTCTCCAGGCATATTATCTGAAGGAATTATGTAGCTAATCCTGTTAAATTGAAGCCCCTCCTCCAACTCCAAAACCTCCTCAAATCTCATCGACATCTCCCTCACCAGAAGAATGATCTAAATTAGTACCAATGAACAGCCTTTTGACTTCCTCCATTAAGACTCCCAATAAAACATATATATCTTCAGACTGAGGGTGGGATCGATCTTCAGCTTTGAAAGCATGCACTTCATTCTTAAGTTCTATCCAAGTCCAACCGGGGACTTTTCTCACACCCCTTTCCCTCATAAGCTTTTTTACACTTGCTTTGGAATCCCACCTTTTAAGATGCTCAGACATGTCGGAAAGAATAACATAAGTGCAGTGCTCTTCAGGCTCTAGCTTGAGCAGATAGTTTGCTACCTGACTTGCTAATTCAATATTCTCACAAGCCCTGCAGGCACCTACTAATGTTTTTTTACACCATGGGATCAGGTTCAAATGGCATTTCCTCAATCAATGCTTTGGCCTTATCTAGATGCCCAGCTCACCCATAGAGATCTACAGCACGAGCATAATGCACCATCCGTGGGGCTATTTTATAATCAGATTCCATGGAGTGTAAAGACTTGCAGCTCTGTTCAACTAAACCCATGTGGCTACAAGCAGTTAGAATTGCCTCAAATGTTATATGATCAAGTTTCACTCTTTCCTTCTTCATTTGGGAGAAGAGGTCTAATGCAACATACCCTTGCCCATTTTGTGCATATCCAAAGATAATTGAATTCCAGGTGATTGAGCTATATTTAGGTGTCTCTTCAAAAGATTTTTTAGCATCCCCAATGATCCCACACTTGGAATACATACAGATCAAAGAACTGGCTACGAACTCATTGGACTCAAGCCCTGATCTAAGTGTCAAAGCATGAAACTGTTGACCCAGGTTGAGAGTTCCTAAATCCGAGCAAGACTGTAGAACAGCTGAGAAGGCATAATGATCAATCTCCTCCTCTTCATGTCTCATATGCCCAAATAATCTCAACGTATCTTCATTCAACCCATTCTGTGAAAACCCAGTCAAAATGGAGTTCCAAGAAACACTGTCCTTAGATTCCATGGTTTCAAAAATACATTGGGCTTCTTCCAAGGAATTGTTACTTGACTTGAGATACATTGCTATCAAGGCATTAGAGATCGCTCCATACTTTTCTAGTCCTCTTTTAATGACAAGTCCATGAAATGACCTCCCGTGATACTTATGTACTTCTTTAGAGTATGCACTGATGATGCTAGTATAACTGTAAATGTCGGGTTCAAACCCAAGCCTTTCCATGTCCAGGAAGAGCTTGCAAGCAAGTTCTTCTTTCTTGTGAACCAAGTATGCTGCTAGCATGGAGTTCTACGTCACCAAATCTCTGTTCCCAAGAGAACCATTAAACACTCTTTCAGCTTCTTCTATCGACCCACATTCTGAATACGATGTGATTGTGGCATTGCAAACTGTAATCTCAAATCCTAGCCCATGTTTTAAAATCTTACAATGGATCTGCACTAAGGACTTGTGAAACTCAACATCATCAAGCAATGTCAGAATCGGAGCAATCATACCACCTTCAAGCTGCATACCCTCCTGCTCCATACAATTTAATATCAAATATGTAGTACCTCGAACACCTGCCTGCACATAACCGGCAATAAGCATTCCACGAAACAGAATTCCGTTACATCAAGGACTCAAACACCACATACGCTTGCTCAACTCCCCCACACTTTGCATACATGTCCGAAAGAGCCGTTCCACAATACACATTACTATCATAACCTATCTTAACAATCATGCCATGCACTTGTTGCCCAAGATGATATCAAAAACCACAAGCAGCCCCTTTAAGTATACCTCCAAACGTATAATCATCAAACTCAAACCCACATCTTTCATGTCTCTCAGTATCTCCCACGCAGCCTCGAACTCCCCAGAGTTCACATTCCCAGCAATAACGGTATTCCAAGACACAGTGTCTCCATGAATGATTTCGTCGAACACCTTGTGGGCATAAGACAACTCTTCGACATTTTGAGTACCCATTCAATATTTTGTTGGCGGAGTAAACATCTGCGAGGTGTCCTAACTTGATTTCTCTACAATGGGTTATCGAAACCTTGCACAAAGCATTCACTGTGCTGTTAACAAGTGAGCGCAGGAGCCTCATTTACGAGAACTGGTACAAGTCAGAGGCGTATATCGTGTGCTGGGTACTTTTGACATCAAAAGTAATAACGCAAACCTACATACACATGTATGTTTCTAGTTGCTCAGGTTTGAATTACGTAAACTGCACCGGTCAATTGTGTGAACTTCAAGGGGAACAGAAAACAGAAACGGGTTTTGAGGACACTACAATACGCTACTCACGCAGCCTCGGTGTTCTCCAGTGAAGTGTTAAAATGATCGTGACTACCATATGCGTAGTTGCTCCTGTAAAAGGAGGCTTGATGGCATAGACTGCTAAAATATTTCCATGCAAGAATGGATTTATGTATAATAGTAAGCAATGTATTGAATTTTTTATTTTAATTTTTTTAGATGAAGCAGTATAAATTTATTGGATTTGGTAAGTTATAAGGAGAATACTGATTACCGACACAATAGAAATAATTTACTAAAACAATATACACTATTACATGTTCAGCACAAGTACCATAACATAACTAGACGTAGGATAAATACTAAAACCCATTCTATCTAGTTATGCATCTCAAATTATAGCAACGTCTGGCGTTGCTCTTCAGCCCTCTTCTTGGAGACAGTGACTGGGTCCAGTGCGTCCTTCTTCTGCAGGGACTCATGCTTGGCCACCCCTATGCAGACACTCGCTACCACTGTCCTTGTGGCCGTGTCGTCACCGAGGTTTCTTCACGGCTCACCGTACCCCCTTCCCTCCTGATCGTACATAGCGAGACTTATCACTTGCACGCAGAGATACTCCATCTGCATGGGCCATTACACCATCGACATGCTGAGATGCTACATCTGGTTGCTGTGCCAGACGAGTATGACGACGCTCGAACCTGACAATATGAACCCAAGCATTACGGGCACTCATATTATTCTTTATGGGTTTGGGTTGCACTCTTGATGGGCCTAACTATGGAATACTAGGCGTACCTATATCTTACAAAAAAAATCATAACAAATTAGTGGGTTCTCCTTAAAAAGAGGGTTCCCCTACATGTAAGACATGTGTCACAAGCTCTCTTTCCCAGCACCATGTATGCTAGCCATATGGCAAGCATACAGTCCCGTTTGCAGCCCCTTCCTCGGTATTACTGTCCACTGAAGCACCAACCAGAGCAATGTATTGAATTTATGCTCTGGTTGGTGCTTTTATACAATTACAAGTACGTTGATTGTTTCTACATGTATTGATTGATATTTAGCTCATATGTTTTCATGCACTACCATTTTTTAAAGAAGTGGAGCCGAGAATTAACAAGTGCCCTCGTTCACAAGCTTCCCACTAGATCAAGGAGGACTAGAGAAGCCAAGATGAGAACCCTCGCGACGCTAGCAATCGCAGATGGCGATGGTGATGGGGCCGAAGTGGTCATAACAGAGGGATCCAAAGGAGTTGCAAAATACATCATTCGGTGGTTACGAAATCTTCTGACACATGTGTAGGTCTGCTCCAAATCCAATTTCGAATTTTTCCTCAGGATCTCTTCACTTATTTGAGCGTATTCAGAATCGAGTCCACTCAAAAATATGGGAATGCTCAACCACCAATATACGAGGCTTCATACACAATGTCATCAACAGTAGTTGTTTGATGTATTTAGCGCTGACCCATCTCATCCAACCATCCTACAAGTTCATTATAGTAGGCAGAAAGAGGTCTTCCATTCTGTTTCTTCCAAAAAAACAGGCGATGAAGATTAAAGATTCGGGTTTCATCTTGTTCATCATAATATGTATTGTAGGGCATTTCAGATTGTTTTAGCGTTTGGCAATCTGAGATACTGATTCCTCAATCTCGGTGACATGTTCTCAATAAGCCAACACAGTTTTTCATTGTCAGCGGTCCATGATTTGTATCTGTCCAAGGAGATTTCAGGTGCAGCTCTAGTAAGAATTTCAAGCTTATTATGTCCTCCAATACGAATCTTCATCAGAGGAGCCCAATTGGAATAGTTAGATTTAGTTAAAAATTCTCCGGTAGAAAATGCAAAATAATTTTGAATAGTGTTGATAATTGTGGATGAGTTGTGCAACAGTTGCTCCTCCATTGTTGTTGATAGGTACTCCTCCATTGTTGTCATTGTTTTCGATGAGAGCCATCTCTTCAGATTTCAGATTTAAGGTGTAGTGGAAAAAAAATTTGGTGGTGGTAATTATGAGTTTCAATTAAATTCAGGGTTTTCAAGCTCCAAGAATTTGGCTCAGATGCCAAGTAGAAAAGTGTTCATGGAGAATTCAATGATGTCATTCATCCCAATTTTAGGGTTAAATATAGCTTTATAAGTGGTTTCCTAATAGGAAAATATATTTACACAATCATATCATATTTACAAAAATTAATTCTAATTACAATACGACTATACTTTTCAACAAGGGTTGGAGGTGAGATGTCAGCAATCTGGGATACTTCTAAACCTGGCTCTGATACCAGGGTTTGGATCGGGCGCAAATGAGAGAAACAAGGATTTTTATTTCTTCACTCAAATAGTGAGGAAGTGTTTACAGATAAGAGAGTAAGTCTTCTTGGTTCTCAAGTGTGACTTGCATCTCTGCTGACACTCCTTCTTATACTAATGAATCATTCCTCAAAATGATTAAGCCGGGTGCTCATTGGGCCCCATCGATGCTTTAATCATGACAAAAGAGGATAAGATTCCTGCTTTATGTGCTGGCTAAGAGCACTAACTACTACTTTACAGACAAACTTTATGTGCTGGCTGAGCACACTCATACAAGCCGACGAAACGTGGGCGGCTTCATCCCACATGATAAATAAGGTAGATGCTCCCATTATTGGACTGGTGGCCGACAACTTTTGGGTAGGTAGCTGTTCCTTGTTTGTCGTTTCCTACAGCTGGCTCTCGTTCTGAAGACGTAGGAAGAAATCCGTGAAGTTGTCCGCTAACTGTGAGAAAGCTTTGAGCTGTTTGACGAACTCCACATACAGCTTTCCCCATCGCTGATCTATGCCAGTCAGTTGGTGACACCAGTAGGTTCTTTCCCATAACAATTCCTTGATGATTTTGGATCGTTGGTGGAAATCACAAAGCATGACTTCCATGAGATCGGTTGCTTCCCATCTTCGTTGGTCATTCGACCACTCGCTAATCTTATCAAAGAGCTGTTGGTTGGATTTCCAGGGTTTAAGGCTTGCGTAGGCTCTGCTGGGTATGCCTCTTCTGGATTCGACTGTTGTTCCGCCAGGGCAGCTGCTATATAGTTCCTGGGGATACCTTGGTTTAGTACATCCCCATGTGACCACGTCCCTGTGTGAATCTGTTTGGGCCATGATACGAAACCGTCGTAGGCAGTAGATGGTGTCCTCTTGGTCCACGAGTTGATGGTGAAGTATTGGGCCAAGGTTGCCCCTAATTGGTGTATCTGATGGTCTGAATAATTGAGCCTCGTTAACTCTTCGACTGCTGCTGCTGCTGCTTCTAGTGCTTTCTGCTGATCTTTCTCGATACATTCTGTCGAAATTAACAAACACATTAGTTGTGACAGTGAATCTGCCAGTATGTTGTGCTTGCCATCTATGTGCTCAAAGTGTATCGTAACCCCAGTGCCTGTGATGTAATCAGTGAACCCTAACCATCTAACCCTAGATGGTTTGTGTTGAGAGGATTTATTGTAAAAGCTAATTATGGCCTGGCAGTCTGTCCTAAGAGTTATCTCCTTCTTGTCTAAGTAATGGATTTTCAGGGCTTGAAGGGTCTCCATGCATGCATAGATTTCAGCGTCAATGGTGGCTTTGACCGTTGGGAACTTCCCACTCGCGTAAGCGCACACCTTCTCAGCTGCTCTTGGATCTGCCTTGTTGGTCTTCCATTTGTAGATGCCACCCCATCCTTCCATGCATCCATCGGTCTCCAAAATGATATAGCATTTCTCTGGAGGTAGTTCTAGGTCCGGGAGTTCCTGTACTTGCTTTTTGAGCTTCCCGATGATTTCCCAATCAGAGGGCTTCATTTTCTTGTCTCCGTTGGGACTGGTTTTAGAGTATAGTGGTCCTAGCAGTGTGCCTAGGTTGGGAATGTAGCTCCTGGCGTAGTTGAGGATTCCCAGCCATGACCTCAGGCCTTTCTTTTGTCTTAGCTGCTCTTCTTTGAACTCCACTATTCTTTTAATTATGTGCGGTTGTAGCTTGATTCTCCTGTTCCCAATAACTGCCCCTAGGAACTCAATTTCTTTGACCGCTATCTTCATTTTTGTTGGGGACAACACCAGTCCATTGTCCTTGCAGATTTTGATCATCTGTTTCAGGTGCCTTGTATGCTCTTCCTCGTTTTTTGAAAATACCAGGATGTCATCTATGTATACCGCAATGAACGATGATGTGCCTTCGAAGCAGTTATCCATTTTTCTCTGGAATACTGCTGGAGCATTTTTCAAACCGAATGGCATAACGAGCCATTCATACAACCCTAGCTTGGGTACCATGAAAGCTGTGCATGGTATGCTGCTTTCCTCCATAGCAACTTGGTGAAATCCACTTTTCAGGTCGAACTTGGAGTAGATGTTGCTATTCCCGATACGCTTGAGGATCGTATTAATTCCTGGCAGCCTGTACTGATCTTTGTGAGTATTTTCATTAAGGGTACGGTAGTTAAATACCAGACGCTCCTTCCCTTTTGACTCTACCCAGTAACTGGGTCTATGACTGTTCCGGAGTGAACGATTATTGCCATCGTTCTGTGCCTGCTGCTACTTTTCCTGATGACGCCTAGTTTTGACAGAGCGTCAATATGCCTCTTGAAGGCATCTTCCATGGCAGGTGTGAGATGTCCCAGAGGTTTGTCCTGGATGGTGATGTCTGGGTTAATAATCTCCAGTTTGCACTGTATCTTGTTTTTGCTCCAGTGCCTTAGTGGGTCTTCACCGATGTATCCTGCCTTTCTTAGTTCGTCTATAGTGTTTCCGAATTTCTTTTGGAACCAAGAACTGGTAGTTCCAATATTTAGGTAGACGAACTCCTGTACCTCTTGGTACTCCTGTTCTTCCCTGTCCAACTCCTGTATCGCTGCTGAGGTTGTTTCTGCTTCTTGGCTAGTGTTGATGCAGGCGAAATTTTTGTAGAACATCACCTTATCTCCTTCAAGCCAAACTCCTGCGAACTTTGCTCTAATAAAGTTGCAGCCTATCAAGAATTGGATCCCATCTTGGATATTCATTGGAAAACAATACACAAATGGTACTCTAAACTTATGTCCTCCGATGACCATGTCCCCTCCCTTAAGCTTCAAGTTGGCAGCTTGTCTGGAATTGACGCCGTTGAAGTAAGTTATGTATGTGGTTGGCGTCATGGCTTCCTGCGGGGTTATCCGACTGTCTATACAGCACGTTGTTGCTCCAGTGTCCAATATGGCTTGGACTGTAAATGACTTCGAGCCCGGGATGTCAAACGTCACACGAATATTAAACAGTTTGTTTAATATTGTCCTTTTGGATTGGGCTTCTGTTGTTGGTGTGCTGATGAAGGCCCCCTGCTGTACTACGGGTGCTTCTTCTTCTTCCGAGGCATCTGAGACGTGCCCTTCTGCTGGTTCTAGGATCATAATCCCCTTTTCTTTGTTGACCCTTTGCTCCTGTTCTGCTAACTTTACTCGTCCTTGTCTTGTCTCCTGGCTGGTTCCTTGCTCCATGCAAAGCCTATTCCTGAGCCTTTCATTTTCTGCTTGTAGGTAGGAAATGTAGTCCAGCAGTTCCTTAACGAGCTTGTCCTTTCCTCTATACTCTTCTGGTCCTCGTGGGGTTGGGCTGATCTTTTCATTTAGGTAATACTCCACACATACCGGGCAGCTGGTGATCCTGCAACTTCTGCAATGGATCCTCATCCTTTCGCTTGTTTTCCCCTTATAGAACACGCAATTGACGTGTTCAGCTTCCTCTATTGGCATGTTTCTTTCCCACTGGTGCTTGCAGTAGAGTTGGCCGTCTGGCACCTTGAATCTCCACCCTTCGTCTCTTCCTAGCATGAAAGCCCCTTCTTCTGAGGGTAATTCCATGAGCAGGGATTTCATCGTGAATCCTGTCTGTCCTGCCTCTCCTTCTGAGACGCTGCAGATGGCACTATCATCGGTATCTCCTTGATCCACGGGGACTACGTCATAATCATCCGGTAAGTCGAGGCTGTCCATGACTGCTTTCCTAGCCATGTTGCCTGTTTTTCTGTTACATTCCCGTGCAAAGTGCCCCTCTTCTCCACATACATAGCACTTGCACTTCCTTGCTCTGTCTGAGTGCTTCCTCTTGAAAGTCCTCACATGAGAGTCGTGAGGTTTCCCTTTGTACGTTTTTGCTTTCCTGAGGCCGTACTTTTTCCTATTGTTATAATAGCCTCATATGGGTATTTTGTTGCAGAAAGAGAGGTCCTTCAGGCTCCTATGTAGTGCAGCTTTCTTGCACAGCTCCGCGAGGTACTGGTAGGAGAAGTAAATTCTAGGAATTACTCATATCGTCATGCCTGGGTATTTGTCCGCGAATGCCTGCTCAAGCTCTTTTCCTATTAATGGGGGCATCTTCCTGAAGAACTTTTCCGATAGTTCCTGGGATATAAACATACGTCCTGATTTGGCGGCAAGGACTTTGAAATCGTTCATGTAGTCGAACAGATCCTTGACGTTGTCGCACGTCAGTCTCTCCAGGTCTTTGTATGACCTTTCCTGTTCTACTGTGGATCCTGTGTATGGGTCATCAATGATGAACAACCGTTTGATGTGAGACGTGATGTTCCTTAGATCTTCTGCACTGTTGACCAACGTTTCGTACTCTTGAGAGTATTCTGTTCTCCACTGGATCCATGTCTTCTTCTCCACCTCCCCTAGTAGATTTTCGATGAATTCCACTTTCGACCTGTTATCGTCCCACTGGTACTTTTGGTTTACCAGGTTGATTGTTATGGCTTCCCATCTTTCCAGTACTTCTGAGTACAGACCTATGTTTTGTGGGAGTATGAGCATGACGCCTGCTGACTGTTCTGCAGGAGGGAGTGTCCACATCCCATCGTTGAGGCCTTTGCTTCTGAATCGGCATCTCCACCCTTCTGTGCTGATTGGTGGTGGTCTTGATGTTGACGGACCGCTTGGTGCGGGAGGGTATTGTACCTGTCCCATGAGTGGCTCTATTGGTGGTGGTCTGTTCTGGGATACCACCGACGTTGAGCTGGGAAAAGCTCCTTCTTCTAGGATTTTCCGAAATACCTCAAATGCTGGGTATTCTAGCTCCTGTGCTGGCTCTGGTTCTTCTTTCGCGGTGGCGACGACGAATGTGTCGTCGTCGTTATCGTCAGCTATGCCCCCACCCTCCTTGGAAAAGAATGGGTTATCCCATTCTTCGTCAGCTTCAGAAGTATCCCAGATTGGTTGGGGTACTTCGCGAGGTAGGGCTGCGAGGTACTGGATAAGTCCAAACGGGTTGTCTGCATCCTCGTCATCTTCGATGTCATCTCCGTAATCTAATTGCGCTATTGGGATGGCATTGTTGTCTTCATCGTCCCATCCGGTGGCGTATATTTGATCGAAGGGGATTCAGGACGACTCTGGGGCATCGTACCGTACTTTGAAGTCGTACTTGCCATTGGGTTGGCCCAGTGTGTCCCATGTTTCTCCTTCTCTTTCAACATGATCAACCCACGATGGGTTGCTGTCTTCCCATAAAACTCCGGCGAACTCTTCTCCGCATTCTTCCTCCTCAGCTTCGGTTTCCACTAGAGGGGGAATATTGTGGTACCCACTGAAAGATACCCGTACTCGTCCGTCTGACAGAGTCCGTGTGAGTGCTCTCTGGGGCCTTGTGGATCCGAGTGTTTGTGGTGGTGCGATTGACCAACTTCGCCCTTGTAAGAACTCAGTGCTATGATGCTGACCTGCTATTGCTTGGATCCCTGTGCTAGCAAGGTAGTCTACTACTCCATGTATCTGATAGCGAAACCCCACATGACTAGTGTTTGTGAGCCTGCCTACTAGTGACCTAGTGATGAGAAGGTTGCTCATCCCTCCTTGCCAGTTTTCATATCCTCTTGTTTGTATGGCTATTTCGACGTGGTTATGGAAGTCTCTCAGGGACATCTGCATATCCATTGTCATGTAGACTAGTTGTATGCCCTGTGATAGGTTTACTTCCATAATGCCTATGATGGAGACATCATCGGACCATCTGGTGTCTCTGAGTACTAGCAAGGCGTTGGTCCCTACTCCTCGCCGATGCAGTGCGTGGACTCTCACCATTATGAGTCCAGGGTGTATCAGAAACCTTCCCTGCTGATGGTGTTATAGCTCAGCGTGTTCATTAAGGGGAGGTTGACTTGCTGTCCTTCACCGACGCATAAGATCTCTTCCTCAGAATAATGCTCATATACCCTGTGGTTAGCCCCTGTCCATCCGTACTCATAGAGTACTTCTGCTGGTACTAGATCTGCCCTCCTTCTTTGTGACAAACTTAGCTGGGCATCTAGGTTGAGCCTACTTTCTAGACTTCTTCGGTATCGGCTTGTTCTCCTTGGGAATCGTCATTGTGCCTTGTAACGTGCATGGCTGCTCCACCTGTAGTCACGTATTTGGTCTTCCTGTGTAGAGGGACCAAGTCCCCTGTTGTCACGGTCTCCTGTGACTGGTGATAGCTATTCTGTTCTTGTGCGACTCATTGCACCTTCAGTTTGGCCTTCTCCTCGTTGTAAATCTTTTGAGGGTTTGTGTAAACGAAGAAGGGGGCCTTCTTCTTCTTCCGGGGTAAAGGTATGCCAAGCGAGAGCTGTTCGAGCTGTTTTTCTAGGTTGGCAAGGGACCCACCAATATCTTCACTGGTGCTTGCTCCTGCTTTGGTTTTCCCCGTAGCTCGTAGCCTTTTTAGTTCCTCCTGACAGTCCTCAATTTGCTCTCCTTGTTTGATGAGCAAGTAGATGATGGTGTTGTTTTTCTTGACGAGAGTTGTAAGTGCCTTTTGGGTAGTACCTGCTTCTTCACTCTGCTTAGCAAACCCTTTTGATGGAGGATCGAGTGACTCAATTGCTTGTAAGGCTTCTCTATAGGCTGATGAATTTGCTGTTTGGGTCCAGCTCATCTATTAGAGGCTAACTTAAAAAGCCAAGTTTTTCAGGGCCTTTTCTAGCTTCACCCTCTTCTTAGATAGCCCTTGAACTAAAGCTTGTTCTTCGGCTATTGTTTGTCTAATTAGGAGGTTTTTTTCCCTTTGATGATGACAGTTGGGTTTCTGGCACTTGGGATTGCCTATTGCCCCTGTTCGTTTTAGCAGCCGAATCTTTTCTTGTGAATTTCTAATAAATTCACGTATAAGCTTATGCTGAGATCTGATATAAACTAAGGTTGGGTACATCAGGGTTAATCAAACAGAATTGATAGAATCAAGGTTGGTAGGTAAGGGAAGGTTATAACACAAAGGCTCGGGTTGTTCAGGCTTTACTCAGATTTGATAGGATAGACAGACTCATCTCACCGGGTTTCCTATATGGCCTTTTCTGAGGACTTACCAAGGACCTGGGTTTGCCTTTTGCCTGGGTTTTCCTATCTTCACGAGCAAAGGGATAAACTCCCCTTTTCCTATGGGTGCTAACTTAGCCTAACCTACCCCCCTGGAAGTGTTTAGTGTGCCATAACAACTACTGTAAGAATTACCTTTCCCCGCTCTGATACCAGGGTTTGGATCGGGGGAAGGTAATTCTTATTGTGACTATTCTAACTCTACAGCAGAATCACTATTCGGACTCCCTTATTGTGCTCAAGGCGATAGATGATCTTTCTACCATTTTGGCTACTCTAAGGGATTCTCCCATGAATGTTCAAGAATTGTTTGCTCAAGCTCTGAACTCCTCGTTCATTCATTTGCAATAGAAAGGTAATTATGCGCTCATACAATGGCCAAATATATGGTCATACTACTAGTCTATTGTTTACCTAAAAAAAATTGGTATTGGTTGGCTTGGAGAGGGTGCATGACTTAGATACATGGCTTTCATGGTTTATGTGTTTCGGTTGCTGTACATGTATGACCTATTTGACTATTTCATTTAGTTAGTTCGGTTTATGTTATTTTCGATTATGTTATAGCTTCCAAGTAATGGTTTTCAAGATAAAAAGGACAAAATTCAGTTTATCTTTTTTATTTTTGGGTTAAATATCAAGTTAGTCTCTTTTGTTTTAAAATCGAATGTTTTATCCTTAAATGTCTAACATACATCAATCTTACCCCTTTATTAATTTTTTATCCAATTTGGTGTTAAGTGATGACATGACAATTTCCACGTTAGCAAGTGGGTCTCATACTCTCATTATAAAAAATAAATTCATATTATAATTTTTTAAAATTAATTTTATTTTATTTCTAATCTTTAATTTTTATTTTGATCTTCTCATTTTTATTTTTGTCTTTTATCTTTATTTTTTCATTTTGATCTCTCATAAAAAGAAGAAAAATATAAAAGAGTAATAAAAAATATATAAAAAAAAGACGAGATTGAGTCGCTGGGTGGTGAGCAAGAAAGAAAAACAAGATCACAATTATTTTTAATTTTTTAAATGTTAAAATTAGAAATTATTGCCCTCTTGTCTTTTTTTCCCTCTCTCGTCATTGCAATCTCATTTTTTTAAATATTATTTATTATTCTTTTATATTTTTAATTCTTTTTATGAGATATCAAAATGAAAAAATAAAGATGAAAGACAAATAAAAATGAGACGGTCCAAATGAAAATTAAAGATTAGAAGTGAAATAAAATTAATTTAAAAATAATAAAATGGAAATTTTTTTTTGATAAAGGGACCCACTTGTTGACGTGACAATGGTTATGTCATCACTTAACGGTCAAATTGGATGGAAAACTAACAGAGTGGTAAGGTTGATTTGAGTTAGAAAGATTAAGTGTAAAACATTCAACTTTGAAACAAAATGGACTAAGATGATGTCTAACCCAAAGTTAAGGGGAGTAAACTAATTTTGTCCTTAGTTTGTGGCCTTTCGACATGCTTTGCTTAACTGTATTTTCATCATAGTTGGTTTTGGCTATGTTTCCTAACAGTTTTTTCTAATCAAAATTAAAGATCAATGAGACGGTTAGCTATTTGAAATCTGAATTTGAGATGAAAGACCTTGGTAGGACTCGATTTTGTCTTGGATTAGAGCTGGAATGAGCCAAAAGTAACTATTAAATTAAACACTTAACAGTCAATCAAGACATTATACAATTTAGAACCCTTTTTGTAAGAGTAAATAGAGATCGTTATTTAACAAGGGATTGAGGTGATTGTTTGATTACGTTATGTTTATATAGGGGGGTTTATAAGAGTTTGATTTTATATCCTATGAAATTAAAGACAAAACAATGGCAAGCAAACATATTCAGAAACCTTTAAATTCTATCATGCTTCACTCATAAACAAGTAGAAATCAAACAAGAACAAAGAATCCTAAACATGCTCCCTAGACCGAAAATAAACACTAAACTAAATATATACAAGTGATCATCCTGCCTAGTTACCTAACCTTTTTCATGCTTTGAAATCCTAAGTAAGCTACGAAATTCATAACAATAAATCAAATACACATGCTTGATTATTGAATAGGAATGCAACTTCGCATCTAAACACCCTAAACAAGTCATATAAAGAATCACCAAAACATGTAAAAGAGAGGGACTTCACGTATCATCTAACACATGGAATCGAAGCATTAAGTCTGAATCAAACTTATATAAAAGACTTGAAATCATAAACACATGGAAGTTACTTGAAGAATTCGAAACATATATCCAAAATCCAAACTTGTTCTTCATCAAATATACCGAAAGAATCCTAGTACAAAGTAAAAGTATGAAAGTAGAAGGTTATGGTTACACTTTTAATCCAGGAACATCACTGCAATCTCAAGTGTTTCGATGGCTTCTGTGGAGGTGGATCACACTCACAAGGGACTTCGAGTATTGTGAGTGATAGGAAACTTGTGGAAGATGAAGTACTTTGGCCTTGGAGAGGAGAACGGCTTTTTTGTGGAGATGAGGTATTTTTGTAGAGCTTGGGCTTCTAAGATGGGTGATGAGTCAATTTGAGGCATAAACCTTGCTTGTATAGAGCTTTGAAACCTTGCCATATGTGAATAAGGATTGCCAACCCGGTTCTTGATCACTTATTGTATAGTTTCACCAAAATGGAGATTCTGAGAGTTTCAGAGCTCCAAATCAGGTAATTCTTGATCTCAAATTGAAGAGGACGTTGAGATACTTTTAATGAGCTATTAATCACATTTTTCTGAGATCGGAGTCGTTCTGGGTGATCTCATAAAGTTTCAGGTCGAATCTTGATTTTCTTCCTTGCCCACCAAGTAACTTGAGAAAACCTAATTTGCTTTGTCTTCTTGGCCTCCAAGTCATACTTCTAACTGAATTAGCACATATGGGCTTCTTCAAAGGCATCGTAGTCAGAGTTCCCTTGATGTTCAAGTTCAAACCCAGCTCAAATCTGCGGCACTTGGCTTCCTCAGTAGCCACCATGTCACGTGTAAACCGAGATAAACGGGTAAACCTGTCCCAGTACTCAAGCACAGACAAACTGCCCTGCCTCAAGTTTGTGAACTCTTCATACTTACGCTGTTGGGTAGCCTGATTGAAGTATCTCCGCATAAACAAATCTCTAAACAAAGTCCACGGAGTATCAACCGGTACTCGGTCGGTGCTAACCCACCAGAAGTATGCATCTGACTCAAGTAATCCGACAGCTGCCACTGTCATCTGCTCAGGGGTAAAACACAGACGCTCACAAACTCGTTCAACCTAAACCAACCATGCCTCACACATCTCTGGATCAGCTGAACCCGAAAAGACAGTCGCACCAGCAGTACGAGCTTTGACCACAGGGTCAAAACGCTCCTCCAAACGCAGCACTCGCATCAGCAAGTCGTGCGTCTGGCGATCCTCACCAGGATCCATTTCCCGATCAACACGGGGACCACGTCGAGGAGACATCTTACTGATACAAGACAAGCATTAGGTACAAACAGAAGGAACATAATCATGAGACCTCAGATATTTGAGAACACACAACACCCGAAACATTTATGAGTACCGCTGGCCAGTCGGGTCATCGCTCCAGACATGCTGTAAAAACTCAAATACCCTAAGCATCACAACTACAAGAGTCTACAGAATCTGACAACCTAATGCTCTGATACCAAGCTGAAAGGACCCAACCCCGATTTAGTTTCCTAAACCAGAATCAAACCCCTTCTGAAAACAAGAACCAACGAAAACCATAAAAATTTCGGCAGATTAACGCCACTAACGCGAAATTACCTTTACCTGCACCCAGAAAATAACACTTCATCCTATGCCACAAAAGCCAAACCGTGGGCACCAATCCCATCCGGATTTCTCAATATCATATCAATAGCAATAAACAGTAAACATAACTGTATAATATAGAAAATCCGGGAAAAACTACATAAAACATGTATCAGTATCGTATCAGAGCAACCTCTAGTGTCTATATATACAAAATATACAACAGTAAACGAAACAAGGAACCTATTGGAAAAGACAGGTAGCTCGAACAACTAGCCTCCGACCGCAACGTGAGACACCAGAATCGGAACTGCAAACTGGGCACGGAAACCGAAAAGCCCTGGGGAAAAGCAATAAAACGTTAGAGTGAGTGGACGAAAATAAACATATGCCTTTCACCAATTTCATATACAATAAACAAGTATAGCGAGTTCAAAAAATGTATATATAGAGGTACCAGACAAATCTCTCAAGCCCGACGGTCAGGCGAATCGCTCAAGCCCGACGGTCACAGGCCAGGGGAATCTCTCAACCCCGATGGCATAACAGGGGAATCTCTCAACCCTGCCCAGAGGAATCTCTCAACTCTGGTCAGACTACCGGTGATCAGCCGAGTAACCGAAGCATCGATGCAAGTATGCCATCACAATAAAACATAAAATAATGCCTCTGAAAATAATAAATAAACTCAACATCTTCTATATACAAATATGGAAAATCATGAACTCGCAACAACTGTGAAAATATAGAAGTGTCCACTCACAGATGAGCAAAGCGCGCAATCACGTGGTCCGGCAGAAGATCCCTTGCCCGAAGCACGATCTCGATCCCCTGAATAATCATAAAATATATCTGATCAAAATCACAATTCACAACACTGTACCACACCTTGGAAACCAACTGTTCCCGGAAATATATAACACAGTGCAAAATAATCGACGAAATTCCTGAAATCTCCACTCAAAACCCTCGACTGAAAATCCGATACCCAAATCAACTCGAAAACCTGAAGGCGATGATCGGGGCGCGAATACGAGTAAAAAGACATTAAAATCATCAAATTCTAAAAAGTCAACGGGTCTCCGAAACTCCGTTGTTGACCGCAGCCGCCGCTGGCGGCGCTCCATCAATCGGAGAGATTTTCCGGCGACCAAGCTCCCAAACTGTTCTCTTCCTCAAGCCAAGCATCTTTCCTAAAGGGGTCACCACTATCCAGCCACTTCCGTGGCTGGAAATCAGGTCGAAAGTATCATGGCCGAGAATCGCCGGAAAACTTTCCCGGCCGATTCCGGCGCCGTCACGTCTCCTCGTCCCTCAAAACCAAAGGGGAAACCATCCTTGATCAAAGCCCAACTGATTTCAACCAAAATCCTCACCAGAAAGCCACCGGAGCGCCGCCCCCAAACGGAGCCGATTCTGGCCGGAAAACCCAAATTTCAAACCACTCATTCTACCTCAAATCAACACCAATTTACAAAATTTCAAGTTCTAAACAGTTGTATATTGAAAGAGGAATCGATCCATACCAATATCTCGGTCGGAGGTGGCCAGAATCGCGAAGTCCGACGACAACAGTTCGCACACGCGCGGTGGAGCTCTGGTAAACAAAAGTGAACGGTCAACCCTTGGTCAAACGACGGTCAAACTTCCCGAACAGCGGTTTTGACAATTTTTCGACTATTTCCGATATTTATACTCGCGTTTCGGGACGATCGACGGTCTAAAACGGATAACCATAACGATTTGGATAAACTCGATACGAACGGATAAACTCGACGATATTCCGAGACTTCAAATATTCATATTATATTCCTCATTCGTCGAAATAATCATCCAGAACCGCCCACGAACTCGAAATCACGTGTACGACAACTCTCGAGAAGAGACTCAACTCAAATTCTCGGCCGATAATTAAGTCATGATTAAAACTGGCAATTCAATCAATTATCGGAAAATTTGATTACGCGCTAACTCGTGAATTAAACCGATTACTCTACTGATTCTATTCTTGGTCTTCACATCCTGCGAAGGGTTGACTTTTTGGAATTTTTGGGAGTTTTATACCGTTTTGCTCGTAATCGCGACCCGATCGTAGTCTTGAGGTTTTTGAGTTGATTTGGGCACTCGATTTTGGGGCGAGGGTTTATTGGGTATATTTTGAGAATTTTGTTATCCTCGTCGATATTCTGAGTGATACGTCTTTCGAGAACGCGGGATTCTCGGCATATTAGCTCTGTATGTTGTGTTTCAATATATATTGATCGTATCCCTGCTATTCCGGATCGAGCGTTTGGCGAGGGATCTTCCGCCGGACCTCAGGGCTAGCTTTGCTCTGTGAGTGGACATTTTATTTTCACAGTTGGATTTGCGAGTCTGGATTTATACATTTTATAAGTATACATTTACGATTATGCACATACATTATTGATTATGCATTTATATTATGCATTTATGATTATACACTTTAAGATTATGCATGTGCATGGAAAGGATTTGTGATTTGGTTTACATACAGTACAGTTTCGGATATAGAGGAATGCATCAATGTTTTGGCTTCTCGACTGATCCCTGAGATGCTCCGGGGGGGGACAGATATCTTGACCCGAGGTCTTTCAGACTTATGTTAATCACGTGTGGGTCTGGGATCCCATGATTAGACTGTATTATGCGGATGAGTCCATGAGTGACCCCATAGGATTTTACGTGCATATTTATAGATCAGGGAAAATGTATCTGGTCGGGATTTTCATATGCATTGACTCGCATTATACTTTTATGAGCATTTATTTGGGAAAGACATATTATTATTTTCGTCCACTCACTCTAACGATTTCATTTGTCTTTCCCTGGGATTTTCGGTTTCCTTTGTCCAGTTTGCAGTTTGGGTTCCTGTGTTGTGCGTCGACTGTGGTGGCATAGAGTTTAGATCACTCTTCAGTTTTTGTAGGTTTCTTATTCGACCTACTTGATGTAAATGATGTATATAAGCGTCGCTCTGAATACTCATGTTGTGTTTTCAGTCAAGTATACTCCTAAATGATTCTGGATTTCTTGTAAACCTTTGAGTTTATTATATATGTTGTTGAGAAATCCGGATGGGGAACGGAGCCCCACGGTTTGGCTTTTGTGGAATATTCGAAGTGTGTTTCTTTGCAGGTTCTAATAATGATTCATGTGTTTTCAAAGCAAACTATGGCAAAAAAAAAATTTAAGGTCGTGTTTTCGAAAGGGTTTGATTTCGATTTAGGCAACTAAATTGGGGTCGGGTCCTTTCATTAACTTTGGTCGGCGATTGATTTTTCGTCATTTTCTCAGTTTTGCTCATTCTTCTTCAAATGCTTCGGAAACTTGCTTGGCTTCTCCAAAAATTGATTAATTTTCATCTTTTATCTGGTTTCCTCGTAAACTCTCTATTTCCTAGCATGACAAGGAAACGTATTAAAAACGATGCTTTATTCCAAGAATGCATGCTTTAAGCATAATGTTAGGTACTTAATTGGAACACAATTATGGTCCTAACAATATGCAAAGTCACTCTCTTTTACATGTCTTGATGATTCTTTATATGACTTGTTTAGGGTATTTAGACGCGAAGTTGCATTCCTATTCAATAATCAAGCATGTGTATTTGATTTGTTGTTATGAATTTCATAGCTTACTTAGGAAATCAAAAGCATGAAAAAGTCTAGCTAACTAGGCATGATTGTCACTTGTATATATTTAGTTTAGTGTTTGTTTTCGGTCTAGTGAGCATGTTTACGATTCTTTGTTCTTGTTTGATTTCTACTCTTCTATGAGTGAAGCATGATAGAATTTAAGGTTTCTCAATATATTTGCTTGCCATTGTTTTGTCTTTAAGTTCGTAGGATATTAAATCAAACTCTAATAAACCCCCCTATATAAACATAACGTAATCAAACAATCACCCTAATCCCCGGTTAAAGAGGGATCCCTATTTACCAATGCTAGATCTTACAAAAAGGGTTATAAATTGCATAATGTTTTGATTGATTGTTAAGTGCTTAATTTAATAGTTAGTTTTGGGTTAATCAATTTTTGGTGCCGTTGTCGGGGATTGAAATAACTTTTTGATTTCGTTTGTACATGTGAAATTGTGTAAATAATACAAAAGCATGCTAATACTTACGAAATTTTTTACATACTTATTTATAATTTATACGTGTTCATACTACTAATCTATTCTGCAGCCATATTTTACACATTAAAGGTAGTCTTTGATTTACATTGAGTACATAAGTTTGGTTGCTTAAGTCGCACTCTTTGGAATAAATGGCGCCTCTTGTCCTAACTTATCTCCTTAACCCCTCGTGATGTGTGGATTTCATCTCCATACACCATAACTTAAGTGAAGTTATAGACATGAGATTGAGGGCAGAGTTTGCAAAGGACTTGAGGGAGTGTAATTTTTGAAAGATTGGCTGAATGTCGGACATGGTGTCTAGAAATAGGTTATGACTGGTGATAGGTTTTGGTTCTAAGAAAGACTAACACCAATAGAGTATATACCATTGGCCGGGTTAGCCTCAGGGTATTTTGTCAAAATTAGTCCCGCCTCTCGCATTATCTCTATCCCTAACTGGCCATATTTTTCGATTGAACGTACATATGCTGATTGATTGAAAGTTTATACTTTATCGCGTGGGTCGCATGCCCATTGAACGACCTAAAAATCAAGCTAGTATACTCTCTTTAAATCGAAGGCGTAATTCAAAATACAAAATACTTGTGCATAATACTTATAAACTTCGTGTCTTTGTACATTAATTGTTAAACTTGTAAATGATTAACCATATTGCATTTTGGTTTGCATAACCTTCTGGCAGCCTTGTGATACTCGGATTTCATCACCGGGTACCCTAACCAAAGTGAAGTTAGGGGCATGAGGCCAAGAGATAGATCACGTTGCATTCATGATTTAGCTCGTAACTTTGTGTGTTTTCTGCAAGTGTCTAACCTTTTCTCTTATGCATTCACTCCATACTTCACTTAGGGTCTTGTTTGATGCATTTGGATGACGATTTGAGTGTGTTATGCATGAATTCGATGTGATTATTATGTGGTTGCATTTTAACTTGTAAATATGTGTGTTTAACATTTATTCGAAGTCTTGCATTGTATATATGCCTAATTTTGCAGAAAACGTTATCTATGTGTGTTTTAGCCTGTTTTAGACATTTTAGAGCATTCTAACTATTCTGCATGCATTTTAGGTTGTTTAGAGCTCTTGTATTCACGTTTACTTTGCATTTAGTGTCTTAACATCTTATCTTAGTGTTTTAGTGTGTTTAAAAGTTGTTTGAGTCTTGTGTGATTTTGGTGTGTTTTTAGCTAGTTTTAATTCGTGTGGTTTATATTAGTGTGTTTTTGCTATTTTCTTTTGTTTTTCAACGTTTTAGTTAGTATCTTACATTCATTGTGTATTCTTTTGATACTAACACTTGTTATTTGGTGTATGCTCAGATTTCTATGAATGTCCCATTCTAATTCGACTTCTAATATTGATATCCAAGCACTTACACATCGTTCAACTCGTTTAAGGTCTCAAGTGGATCCTAGGGAGCAAGATATCGACCAGCCTCTCATTGAGGAAGGTTTTGACTCTCCACATTCATCCCATCATTCCACCGAGCAATTTTTAGAAGAGGATCAAGAAGAAATGGCCAACAACAACAACAACATCCTACCCAACAATGAGACGCGATCTCTTTGCCAACCCACTTGCTCAACTAAGTGAAGTAGTGGTCCTTCATGCATAGCATTTCTGGAATCCTAAGCGGATAAGAAGGACATTGAGTTGAACACTAGCTTCCTACACCGATTGCCAATATTCCATGGGCTATCAAATGAAGATCCAAACATGTATCTAAAGCAATTTCAGTTCATTTGCATGAGCATGAGGCCCTCGGAAGCTGATGAAGAAATCTTCAAGCTTAAAGATTTTCCCTTCTCATTGATAGATAGAGCTCAAACTTGGCTTTTAGAACTTCTGCCTAATCGCATCACAACATGGAAGCAACTTGCGGACCTGTTCTTGGCTAAATACTTTCTAGCCTCAAAGAACACTATTTTGAGGAAGAAAATCACGGGGATAACACAAGCTTCAGATGAGTCCTTAGGCAAGTACTATGATTGTTTCAAGGTCTTATGTGCCACCTTCCCTGCCCATGATTTTTCAAAGACAAACCTCATGAATTACTTTTATGATGGTTTGAAACCAATTGATAAAGAGCTTCTCGACGCAGCAACAACCGTAGCATTCATGGACTTAGATGAGACGGAAGCTCGTACACTGTTGGGGAACCGAGCAAATAATGATGCTCAATATGGGATGGCTCCAAGGAAGACATTTGCCAAAGCTAGTTCAAGACAACCAACTGATGAGAAGTATGACAAGCTAGAATCTATGCTAGAACATTTCCTTGAACTCGAAACAAAGAGAGCCAAGGCAGCTCAAAGACTTAATTGTGGAGTATGTCACATGTAATGGCATCACAATGATCAATGCCCTAAAATGATGGAGCAAAGGAATGAAGCTGAACAAGTGAATGTCATTGGTGGATATCAAGGGGGGCAACGTTACAGCAATTACAACAACAACAATTTTGGCAACCGTGATGATCTAGGATTCAAGTGGAGTAGCAATAAGGGTTGTCTAAACCTTCCAACACCTCAACAAGGGTAACGTACTCCCTTCCAACATAGGCCACCAATGCCTAAAGCTCGAATGCAACCTATGCAACAAGCCCCTTTGGTTCAACAATAATGCACTAATCCGAACTATGCCAAGTTGTTATCTCAATTGTCTGCTTCGACACAAGTTATTTTAGATGGTCAACCCAAAATGAAGAAGACATTGGACTCATATGGCCAAGATATTTCAGAAATGAGAAGCAAATAGGCCAAATAGCTGACTTCATGGGTCAAATAAGGGAGACCGGGCAGCTTCCCCCTCAAACTCTTCCAAATTCGAGTAATGTAAGTGCTATGGTGACAAGAAGTGGGAAGACACTAGAGGAGCCAACACCAAAAGCAAGAAAAGTACCTCATCAACACGTTTTTGAGGAAGAAGACTTAGAAGAAGATTCGGCAATCAAAGAGGCCAAGAAGAAGAAGAATGCCGCGTCTCATGCCACAAAGGCACAATTCACTACGCAACCTACCCCAGCAAAAGGTATTAGCCCTATCCCTTCAAGTTCAGTTAATACTAATTCTCCGTTTGCTCATGCACCATTTCCACATAGGTTGACAAAACCAAAGAAAGAGAGTCACTACTGAAAGGACCCAACCCCGATTTAGTTTCCTAAACCGGAATCAAACCCCTTCTGAAAACACGAACCAACAAAAACCATTAAATTTTCGGCAGAGTAACGCTGCTAACGCGGAATTGCCATTAACCAGCACCCAGAAAATACACTTCATTTTATGCCACAAAAGCCAAACCGTGGGCACCAATCCCATATGGATTTCTCAATATCATAACAATAACAATAAACAGTAAACATAACTGTAATATATAGAAAATCTGGGAAAAACCACATAAAATATGTATCAGTATCGTATCAGAGCGACCTCTAGTGTATACATACAAAATATACAACAGCAGGCGAAACAAGGAACCTACTGGAAAAGACATGTAGCTCGAACAACTAGCCTCCGACCGGGACGTAAGACACCAGAATTCAAACTGTAAACTGGGCACGGAAACCGAAAAGCCCAGGGGAAAGACATGAAAATTGTTAGAGTGAGTGGACGAAAATAAATGTCTTTCGCCGAATAATATATGTTATAATAACATATGCGAGTCAAAATGAATGAATATGATATAGTACATGAGGTGAACTCAAACTCCTCCAGCGTACAGAACATGCATAGAAAAATCCCACGGGGTCGCTCATGGACACATCCGTGCTAGTACAGTCCGAATCACGGGATCCCAGACCCACACGTGATTCTAGCCAGAAAGGCCTCAGGTCAGAGGTCTGCCCCCCCCCCCCCCCCCCCCCCCCCGGTAAAGGCCTCGGGTCAGGGGTCACAGCTTCCCCCGGTAAACATCCTCGGGGACCAGCCGGGATGCAAGTGTATCGATACAACAACATATACTGTGACTGTACTCTGTGTAAATCAAATCATAAATAGTTCGATTCAAGTGTATAAAACAACATATAAATGCATATACGTAATGTATAATTATATAGGCATATTCGTATAACACATGCTCATATAAATCATAATGTCAAATGCATGCCCATGCCCGTAAAACGTGTATTAAAGACTCGCAATTATCAGTGAAAAGAAATTGTCCACTCACAGGTGAGCAAAACGCGCACTCGCGCTAATCACGTGGCCCGGCGGAAGATCCCTCGCCCGAAGCATGATCTCGATCCCCTGCATAATCATATAATATATCTGATCAAAATCACAATTCGCCACACTGTACCACACCTCGGAAACCAATCATTCCCGGAAATATATAATGCAGTGAAAAATAATCGACGAAATTCCCGAAATCTCCACTCAAAACCCTCGACTAAAAATCTGATACCCAAATCAACTTGAAAACCTCAAGGCGACGATTGGGGCGCGAATACGAGTAAAACGACATTAAAATCATCAAAGTCTAAAAAGTCAACGAGTCGCCGGAGCTCTGCCGTTGACCGCCGCCGCCGCCGGTGGCGCGCCGTCAACCGGAGAGTTTTTCCGTCAGCCAAGCTCCCAAACTGTTCTCCTCCTCAAGCCGAGCAACTTTCCCAAAGGGGTCACCACCATCCAGCCACCACCGTGGCTGGAAATCAGCTCGAAAGTTCAAAACTTCAAACCAGCCGGAAAACTTCCCGGACCGATTCCGGCGCCGTCGCGCCACCTCGTCCCTCCAAACCAAAGGGGCAATGATCTCCATCCAAAACCCAACAGAACCTACCAAACATCCACCCCGGAAAGTCACTGGAGTGCCACCCCCAAACGAGGCCGATTCCGGCCGGAAAACCCAAAACTTCAACCTCTCCGTTCTACCTCATTTCGGCATCAATTTCAACAATTCCAAGTTCTAATCAACAGAAAATTAAACAAGGATTCGAAATATACCAATATCTCGGCTGGAGGTGGCTGGAATTGTCGAACCCGACGGCAAACAGTTCGATGCCCGCGGTGGTTCTCCGGTCAACGAAAGTCAACGGTCAGCCTTGGTCAAACGACGGTCAAACTTCCCAAACAGTGTTTTCGATAATTTTTTGACTATTTCCGATATTTATACTCGCGTCTCGAGACCATCGACGGTCCAAAACAGATAACCATAACGATTCGGATAAACTCGATACGAATGGATAAACTCGTCGATATTCCGAAACTTCAAATATTCATATTATATTCCTCGGTCATCAGAAAAATCATCCAGAATCGCCTACGAACTCGAAATCACGTGTGCAACAACTATCGAGAAGAGCCTCAACTCAAATTCTCGGCCGATAATTAAGTCGTAATCAAAACCGGCAAACCGCACAATTATCGAAAAAACTACGATTACGCGCTAACTCGTGGATTACATTGATTACTCTATCGATTCTGCTTCGGGTCGTCACAAATCTACCCCCCTTAAAAAAATTTGACCTCGAAATATACGTACCTGTCAAGTGAACATATGAGGATACTGCTCCCGCATACGCTGCTCAGTCTCCCAGGTGGCCTCCTCAACCGAGTGATTCTGCCACAAGACCTTCACTAGCGGTATAACACGGTGCCTCAACTCCTGCTCACGACAATCGAGAATCTGTACCGGCTCCTTCACATACGTCAAATCCTCTCAGATTGGTAGCTGCTGTGGTGCTAACACATGTGACGGATCTGAGATGTACTTCCGCAACATCGAAACGTGGAAAACATCATGAACACGAGCCATCTTAGCTGGCAACTCAAGTCTGTAAGCAACAGCTCCAACTCTCTCGATGATCTCATACGGACCGATGTACCATGGTCGAAGTTTGTCATGCTTCCCGAAACGCACAACCCCCCTCCACGGAGATAGTTTCAGGAAGACCCAATCGCCCACATCAAACTCGAGATTCTTTCTCCTCAGGTCCGCATAACTCTTCTGGCGATCCTGGGAAATCTTCAATCTATCTCGGATAATCTGGACGTCCTCCATGGTGCTCTTCACCAGATCAGGGCCAATAAGCCATCACTCGCCCACCTCACTCCAACACAACGGAGTGCGGCACTGCCTCCCGTACAGAGCCTTGTACGGTGCCATCTCGATACTGGTTTGATAGCTATTTTTGTAGGCGAACTCAATCAAATGTAGTTGCTGGTCCCAATTTCCTCAAAACTGCAAAACGCAAGACCGCAACATATCCTCAAGAGTCTATATAGTCCGCTCAGACAGCCCGTCAGTCTGAGGATGAAAAGCTATATTGAAACGCAACCTCGTGCCTATGGCTTGCTGCAATGCCTGCCAGAACTCGGAAGTAAACTGACTGTCTCGGTCAGAAACAATAGATACAGGCACACCGTGCAGTAGAACAATCTCTAACAAATACAGCTTGGCCAATCTGCCCACTGATATTTTCCTTGGAAGTGCTAGAAAATGAGCGGATTTCGTCAGTCGATCCACAATAACCCAAATACCAATATTACCCGCTGAAGTACGCGGCAACTGATAAATGAAATCCATGGTAATGTGCTCCCACTTCCAAATTGGAATCTCCAGTGGCTGTAACTTTCTTGTAGGTTTCTGCCTCTCTGCTTTAACCTGCTGACAAACCAAACATCGGCTCACATATGCAGCAATCTCCCGTTTCATGTTGCGCCACCAGTAATATGCTCGAAGTGTACGAAACATCTTCGTACCACCGGGATGCATCGCATACGCCGAATAATGGGCCTCATCCAGAATCTCCTTCTTCAGACTCTCATCTCGGGGTACGCACAACCTGCCTTTGAAAAGCAACGTACCGTTGTCACTCAACCAAAACTCTGTTGGCACACCATTCCTAATCATGGTCTTCTTGCCCAACAGGTAGGAATCTGTATCCTGAGCTTCCCGAACCTGATCAACCAACACGGGTCGAACCTGGAAACTGGCCAACAAAGCTCTCTCATTGTTCCACTCGAACTTGACTCCCGTAGCCCGAAGCTCGGCTAACAAAGACACTCTGGCCACACACACATGGAATAACGAAGCTCCGAATTTTCGACTGAGTGCATCGGCAACAAGATTAGCCTTCCCTGGATGGTACTCGAAAGTGCAATCATAATCGTTAATCAACTCCATCCAGCTGCGCTGCCTCATGTTTTAGTCTGGCTGTGTCCGCAAGTAGGTGAGACTCTTGTGGTCGGTGTAAATCTTACACTGTGCTCCGTACAAGTAATGTCTCCAACTCTTTAACGCTAGCACAATAGAGGCCAACTCCAAATCATGCGTTGGATAGTTGACTTCGTGTGGTTTCAGCTGTTTGGAACCGTAGGCTACAACTCTGCCATGTTGCATCAACACACAACCAAATCCCATCTTCGACGCATCACTATAAACCACAAACTCACTGCTGTCGTCTGGTAATGTCAGAATCGGTGCAGTACTCAACTTTTCCTTCAGGAGTAAGTAACTCTCCTCACACGCATTGGACCACTCAAACTTGATGCCTTTCTTCGTCAACCTGGTCAATGGAGTAGCAATCCGAGAAAAATCCTATACAAAGCGCCGGTAGTAGCCTGCCAAACCCAAGAAACTCCGGATCTCCGGTACCGTGGTAGATCTACTCTAATTCAGCACAGCCTCGATCTTGTCAGGATCTACGCTGACTCCCTCAGCCGATATCACGTGGCCCAGAAACTTCACACTGTCCAACCAAAACTTGCACTTGCTGAACTTCGCAAACAACTGATTGTCCTTCAAAGTCCGCAACACCGCTCGCAAATGCTTCTTATGCTGGCCCACACTCCTGGAATAGATCAAAATATCATCGATGAACACGATTACGAACTTGTCTAGAAACCGTCTGAACACCTGGTTCATCAAGTCCATAAAGGCTGCGGGAGCGTTGGTCAACCCAAACGGCATAACCAAGAACTCATAGTGCCCATACCGCGATCTGAAAGCTGTTCTGACCACATCAGACTCTCAGATCCTCAACTGGTGATATCCGGACCTGAGATCAATCTTCGAAAAGACTGAAGCTCCCTTGAGCTGATCAAACAAGTCATCAATCCGCGGCAACGGATACTTGTTCTTCACTGTAACCTTATTCAGCTTCCGGTAATCGATGCACAACCGCATAGATCTATCTTTCTTTCGTACAAACAAAACCGGGGCACCCCATGGCGAAACACTGGGTCGAATGAAACCCTTCTCCAGCAATTCCTGAAGTTGAACATGTAACTCTTTCAACTCCGCTGGCGCTATATGATACGGTGCCTGAGAAATAGGTCATGTACCCGGTAATAACTCAATAGTGAAATCGATCTCCCGTAATGGAGGTATACCCGGTAACTCCTCCGGAAACACATCCGGAAACTCGGAAACAACCTTAATACCATCGATGTTCGGCACAGTAGCCGTAGTGTCCACAACATGAGCTAAGTAAGCAACATAGCTCTTCTTCATCATCTGATCCACCTTCATTGCGGAAATCACACAGGGTAATGAAGTGTTCTTCTCGCCACGAAACAATATCTCGGGAAAGCCTGGTGGTCGAAACACAACCTCCTTCTTGTGACAGTCAAACATGGCCCAATGCGTCTCCAAGAAGTCCATACCTAAATATCAAATCAAAATCCACAATATCAAGCAACAACAAATTCGCGGCTACGCCATAGCCTCCAAAAAATATCTCACAATCTCGGTATACCCAGCCAATACTTACCACCTCACCAGACGGATGCAACATTCTCCACAACCCCGGAAGTGGAGACGTAGGTACAGTAGCTAATGTTGATAGTCTATATGACATGAATGAATGCGTAACACCTGGATCTAATAATGTAAGTACTGGAATACCAAAGATATGCAACGTACCGATAACAACCTCCGGTGAAGCTCTGCCCTCTCGTAAAGTCATGGCATGAACCCTGGCCTGCCCGGCCGGTCGTCCACGCTGAGACTGTCCCGGCTGTCTGCCCTGACCCGCAAACTGTACTGATCGAGCTCCCGAAGTGGCACCTTGCTCAGCTCTGGAACTCTGGGCCGCCTGTCCATCAGCACCATCAAGCTTGTCACACTCTCTCGCATAGTGACCCACCTGGCCACAATTAAAACAAGTGACAGGGCCTCGCTAACAAGGACCAGAATGATGCCTGTTGCAGAAGTTGCATAATGGATACTCTCTCGGTACGGCAAACGTGCCACCGGTACGCCGAGGATAACTGGAACCGTTAGAACCCCCACTAGCCTGTGGTCGCTGCGGTCGATCGCTCCTCTATCTCTGTCTCTGTCTACTGAACATCTCGTAAGGGCCGCAAAATTGCTCACAATTGCTTCAAGTGCTGGCCCACACTCCTAGAGTACATCAGGACGTTGCCAACGAACATGACCGCAACTCGTCCAGAATCGTCTGGACACCTGGTCCATTAAGTCCGCAAGATCTACGGGGGCAATAGTCAACCCAACAGCGTGACCAAGAACTCTTAGTGCTCACCCCGAGATCTGATAACTGTCCAATCCATATCTGACACATTGATTCTCAACTGATCGTATCCGAACCCGAAATCAATCTTCGAAAAGACTGAAACTCTCGCGAGCTGATCAAACCAATAATCAATCCGAAGCGGAGGATACTCAATCTCCTCTAAAGCGAATCAAGCTTCGGTAGTCAACGCACCACCACGTCGAACCATCCATCATCTGTACAAACAATGCAAGAGCACACCACGCAAACACGCGGGATCGCGTGAAATCTCCTGAAACCTCCTCTAGCAACTCCTGGAGTCAAAACTGTAGCTCCATCAGCTCCGCTGGCTCCGAACGATAAGATGTCGGTAAAATGAGTCCAGCGCCCGGTACAAACTCAATGGTGTAGTCGGTCTCCCGAGCTGGAGGAACCCCTGGTAACTCCTCCGGAACACACCTGGAACCTCTGGAACCACCTCAATGTCACCAATGTCGGGTATAGCAACCGAAGTATCCACAATATAAGCTAAATAAGCAACACAATCCGTCTCCATCATCTGCTCAACCATCACCGCGAAACAGTTTCTCGGGGAAAGTCTGGTCGTCGAAACACAACCACCTTCTCGAGGCACTCGAACACAGCCAAATGCATCGTCAGTAAGTCCGTACTCACAAACACACCAAACCACGATATCAAGCTATAACAGATCCGCGGCTAAGCCATATCCTCCAACTAGGATCTCGCAACCTCCGGATGGATGCAACACTCTCCAAAACCTCGGAAGTGGAAATGCAGGTACAATAGCCATGGATATCAAACAACAGTAACCTCGGAGAAAGGTCTGTCCTCAAACAAGGTCATGGAACGAACTCCAACATGCCCAACTAACCGCCCACGTCAATAGTGACATTGCTGAATAACTCATCTAAGGGGTACATTGATCAGACATCAGGAACAACACGAGGATTTCCTCGTAAACTCTGAGCTACCGAACCGCTAAAACAGCTGGTTGAGGGCGCTCCCTCGTAACATGACCCTCCTGGCCACCACAATAGGAACTGAGAGTGCTCCACGAACACAAATCACCACAACACCTGCTGCGTGAAAGGATCACCAACGATCGCCCAAACTCACGCCACAGGAGCAAGTCCGCTACACTGTGATCTCCGTCATCGTCAATCAGATCCTCTGCTTGATCTAATGACCCTCAACATAATCGAAAAGGTCACAGCCTGCTGAAGTCACTGATCTCGAGGTGTCGGAACTCAACCTCATCACAGTCTCGACTAGGTCCACTTTCCTCAATCCATCACATCGAAAACCGCGTACACCTTTCCTTCTCGACAGCCTCGCCATTGAGTGCAACACACTAAGCTCCTCATGGATGTCTCGAGGCACATCAATCAGACTCTCTCTGATGCTCAGGTTCAAACTTATCTCGAACCTCGTGCACCGCTTCCTCTGAAGCCACATAACACGTGCAAACAGGCACAAACATGTGGACAACGCATCTCTACCTCAGGTGGGCAAACACTCCACATTCAATTGCTGGGTAGCCTGATAAAACCATTATCGTATAAACAACACCCTGAATGTAGGCCATGGAGTCGCAACAGGAACTCACACAATACCAGCCCACCAAATACAATGATCTGACTCAGGCAAAACATCAACTGCCACGATTCTCTGCTCTGAGGCCACATGTAGACACTCATGCACACACAACCAGGCAAACCGTGCCACACCAATCTCTGAACTCTAAATACTCATCCAAATCCACAATTCACTGGCAAATCGCGCGTCGATTGATCCTCAATAGGATCCACAACCGTATCGACACGGAAAGCACGTCAAGGAGGCATCCTAATGAATAAAACATCGTTCACAACAAGTAGAACGTAATCATGGAACTTCAAATATTTGAAAGTATACAACACTCGGAATATTGATGAGTATCCGCCGGCCGATCGGGTCACCATTCCAGACATGCTGTACATTCTCAAATATCCTTAGTAAACACGACTACAGAAGTCTACAGAACCTATAACCTAATGCTCTGATACCAAGCTCAAAGGACCCAACCCCGATTTAGCTCCCTAAACCGGAATCAAACCCTTTCGAAAACATGAACCAACAAAAACCGTAGAAATTTTGGCAGAGTTTCGTTACTAACGTGGAATTACCATTACCTACACGCGGAAAAATACACTTCATCCTATGCCACAAAAAGCAAACCGTGGGCACCAATCCCATCCGGATTTCTCAACATATCAACAGTAAAGTAAAATAATAAATATATCTGTGCTTTACTGAAATTCGGAGTAAAATCGTATAAACATATACATCAGAATACTCAGAGCGACCTCTAATGTATAATCATATAAGTATACAACAGTAGGTAGAACAATAATCTTACTGGAAGAAACAAGGTAGCTCGAGCACTATGCCTCCGACCATGACGTGCGACTCCAGAATCCGAACTGCAAACTGGGCACGAAAACCGAAAAGCCCAGGGGAAAGGCAAATAAAAACGTTAGAGTGAGTGGACGAAAATAAACATATGCCTTTCACCAGTTTATATACATACTCAATATAAATCAGTGCGAGTTCGGAACACAACACATATATATATGGAGGTTGTCGGGCGATTCTCTCAAGCCCAACGTCAGGTGAATCGCTCAACCCGACGGTGATAGGCCAGAGGACCTCTCAACCCTGGCGGCACGCATGGGAGCACTCAACCCCGCCCAGAGGACCTCTCAACTCTGGTCCAAAGGAATTTTTCAACTCTGGTACATCGATGTAATAAATGCCATCACCCATAAACATATAACAATACCTCCGAAAATAACATATATCTCAACATCGTATAATTTAAATACGGAAAATCATAAAATCCACGAACTCGCAAATCAACTGTGAAAATATAAACTTGTCCACTCACACGCTAGCGTAACGCAAATTGCGTTAACCCGTGATCCGGCGGAAAGTCCCTCGCCAAACAAGCGATCACGAACACCTGAATATTCATAATGTCCATTACTCAAAGTCATAACTCGACAATTCAAAATAAATCACGAGAAACCATCGTTCTCGGAAATACGTAATCTGATTACGACAAACTGTCGAAAATCCGAAAACCACACCTCAATACCTCGCTGTACTTTCGGACGCTTAATTCGAGAAATGAACCTCCCCACTGCGGTCGGGGCGCGATTCGAGTGAAATGACATGCAACTTGTCGAAAACCCCAAAAAAGTCAAACTTTGACCGTTGACCGCCGTTGACCACCGCCAACGGCGGCGCCGCCACCCGAACGGAAAAGTCCATGGCGGAGCAACCTCTATTCCACTCAAAATCATCCACTGAGCAACTTTGTCAACTGCATCGAAGGCCAATTCAAACTCTAACTAGCTCAATTTCACGAAAAACCGAATGTTCACACAAATTTCAAATCCAAAATTCTCCATGTACAAGATGAATTGGATTACCAAACTTACATGGTAGCTTCATGGTGATGAGGGCTGCAAAACCCAGTCCAAATCGCAGCTCAAATCGGCCGGAATTCTAACCACCCAAAAACCCCAAAATCTCCAAACTTTCACCCACAATTTCTCTCTCCACCGTCCACCTCGCCGTGAACGGTGGCCGGCACGAGGAGGAGAGAACCACGGTGAGTTGAACGAGGTATGGGTCGAGCTGTGAGGTGGCCGGACGGCGTGCCACCCCCGTGGACCGCCGGTCACCGTCGAGAGCTTCACCACCACCTCGGTCAAACTGAGTTGACCAGGTCAAGATAATTAATGAAATGTTGACTTTCCAATTATAGCAAGTTCACTATTTATAGCTACCCAAAAAGGAAACCTCCAAAACACATTTTTTCATGTGCCCCAGAAACTTCACACTGTCCAACCAAAACTCGCACTTGCTGAACTTCACAAATAGCTGATTATCCCGCAAAGTCCACAAAACCGCGCACAAATGCTTCTTGTGCTCGCCCACACTCCTGGAATAAATCAGGATGTCGTCGATGAATACGTTCACAAACTTGTCCAGAAACCGTCTGAACACCCGGTTCATCAAGTCCATAAAAGCTGCGGGGGCGTAGGTCAACCCAAACGGCATAACCAAGAACTCGTAGTGCCCATACCGCGATCTGAAAGCTATCCTGGCCACATCTGACTCTCGGATCCTCAACTGATGATATCTGGACCTGAGATCAATCTTCGAAAAGACTGAAGCTCTCTTGAGCTGATCAAACAAATCGTCAATCCGCTACAACGAATACTTGTTCTTCAAAGTGACCTGATTCAGCTTCCGGTAATCGATGCATAACCACATAGATCCATCCTTCTTCCGCACAAACAAAATCGGGCACCCCACGGTGATACACTGGGTCGTATGAAACCCTTCTCCAGTAACTCCTGAAGTTGAATCTGTAGCTCTTTCAACTTCGTTGGCGCCATACGATACGGTGCCTGAGATATGGGTCCCGTACCCGATAATAGCTCAATGGTGAAATCAATCTCCCGAACTGGAGGTATACCTGGTAACTCTTCTGGAAACACATTTGGAAACTCGGAAACTACCTCGATATGACCGATATCTGGCAAAGCGGCCGTAATATCCACCACATGAGCTAAGTAAGCAACACAACCCTTCTTCATCAACCAATCCGCCTTCATCGCTGAAAACACAAATGGCAATGAAGTATTCTTCTCGCCGCGAAACGATATCTCGGGAAAGCCTGGTCGTCGAAACACAACCTCCTTCTTGTGACAATCGAACATAGCCCAATGTGTCTCCAAGAAGTCCATACCCAAAATCACATCAAAGTCGACGATATCCAGTAACAAAAAATCCATGGCTAAACCATGGCCTCCAATAAAAATCTCACAATCTCTGTATACCCAACTAATACTCACAACCTCACCGGACGGATACAACACTCTTCATAACCCCGGAAGTAGAGACACAGGTACAATAGCTAAAGATGATAGTCTATATGACATAAATGAATACGTAGCACCTGGATCTAACAATGTAAGTACTGGATAACCGAAAACATTCAACGTACCGATAACAACCTCCGGAGAAGCTCTGCCCTCGCGCAAAGTTATACCATGAACCCTGGCCTGCCCGGCTGGTTGTCCACGCTGAGGATGTCCCTGCTGTCCGCCCTGGCCCGAAAACTGTACTGGTCGAGCCCCAGAAGTGGCACCACGCTCTGCTCCAGAACTCTGGGCCGCCTGTCCACCAACACCAACAGGCTGGAGACAGTCCCTCGCAAAGTGACCCTCCTGGCCACAACGATAATAAAGGGTAGGGCCTCGCTGACAAGGACCAAAGTGATGCCTGTTGCAGAGACTACACAATGGGTACTCCCTCGGTACGGCGAAAGCACCACCGGTACGCCGAGGATAACTGGAACCGCTAGAACCCCCACTAGACTGTGGTCGCTGCGGTCGATCTCTCCTCCATCTCTATCTTTGTCTCGGTGCACTAGCTGGTGGTCGATATGGTCCACTGCCCGAGGATGATGCCGATCTGGAAGTATCAGAACTCAGCCTCTTCGAAGGCTCCTGACTCGGTCCGCCCTCCTCAAACCGTCGAGACTGGTATCTCATCTGCCTTTCCTTCTCGATATCCTCACCTCGGAGTGCTGCACTGATAAACTCATCGAAGTTGTTCTGAGGCATCGTAGTCAGAGTCCCGTTGATGTTCAAGTTCAAACCCAGCTTAAATCTATGGCACTTGGCTTCCTCAGTAGCCACCATGTCACACGTAAACTGACATAAGCGGGTAAATCTATCCCGATACTCAAGCACAAACAAATTGCCCTGCCTCAAATTCGTGAACTCCTCATACTTTTGCTGCTGGGTAGCCTGGTTGAAGTATCTCTGCATAAACAGATCCCGAAACAAAGTCCACGGAGTATCAATTGGTACTCTATCGGTGCTAACCCACCAGAAATAAGCATCTGACTCAAGTAATCCGATTGCTGCCACTGTCATCTGCTCAGGGGTAAAACACAGACGCTCACATACGCGTTCAACCTGAATCAACCATGCCTCGCAAATCTCTAGATCAACTGTACCCGAAAAGACAGTCGCACCAGCAGTACGAGCTTTGACCACATGATCAAAACGCTCCTCCAAACGCAACACTCACATCAGCAAGTCGTGCGTCTGGCACTCCTCATCAGGATCCACTTCCCGATTCACACGGGCACCACGTCAAGGAGGCATCCTACTGATATAAGACAAGCATTAGGTACAAGCAGAAGGAACGTAATAATGAGAATAGGTACAAGCAGATATTTGAGAATACACAACACCCGAAGCATTGATGAGTGTCGCTGGCCAGTCGGGTCATCACTCCAGACATGCTGTAAAAACTCAAATACCCTAAGTGTCACAACTACAAGAGTCTACAGAATCTGACAACCTAATGCTATGATACCAAGCTGAAAGGACCCAACCCCGATTTAGTTTCCTAAACACGAACCAACAAAAATCCATCAAAATTACGGCAGAGTAACGTTACTAATGCGGAATTGCCATTAACCTACACCCGGAAAATACACTTCATCCTGTGCCACAAAAGCCAAACCGTGGGCACCAATCCCATCCGGATTTCTCAATATCATATCAATAACATAAAGCAGTAAACATAACTGTAATTTATAGAAAATCCGGGGAAAATCACATAAAAACATATATCAATATCGTATTAGAGCGACCTCTAGTGTATATATATACAAAAATATACAACAGTAGGCAAAACAAGAAACCTACTGGAAAATAAAGGTAACTCGAACAACTAGCCTCCGACCGCGACGTGAAACACTAGAATCCGAACTGCAAACTGGGCACGGAAACCGAAAAACTCAGGGGAAAGACATATAAACCGTTAGAGTGAGTGGACGAAAATAAATGTCTTTCGCCGAATAATATATGTTATAAAAACATATGCGAGTCAAAATAAATGAATATGATATAATACACGAGGTGAACCCAAACTCCTCCAACGTACAGAGCATGCATAGAAAAATCCCACGGGGTCACTCATGGACACATCCGTGCTAGTACAGTCCGAATCACGGGATCTCAGACCCACACGTGATTCTTGCCAGAAAGGCCTCAGGTCAGGGTATCTGTTCCCACCCGGAAATATATCGGCACAAGGAACAGAAATCTGTAACCACCCGGAAATACATCGGCACAAGGTACAGTTCCCCCCCGGAAGACATCCTCGGGGATCAGCCGGGATGCAAGTGTATCGATACAACCACATATACTAAGACTGTACTCTGTGTAAATCAAATCATAAATAGTTTCATGCATACGTATAAAGCATAATGTAAATGCATAATCGTAAAGCACATGCTTGTATAAGTCATAATCACAAACGTATGCTCATACATGTAAAATTTAATATAAAGACTCGCAATCGATCAGTGAAAAGAAAGGTCCACTCGTAGACAATCACAGCGATTAAACGCGCTAATCCCGAGATCCGGCGGAAGATCCGTTGCCCAAAGTACGATCTCGATCCCCTGAATAATCACAAAATTTAACTGATCAAAATCACAATTCACTACTCTGTACCATACCTCAGAAACCAACCATTTCCGGAAACATATAACTCGATACAAAATAATCGATGTAAACTCCTGAAATCTCTACACAAACCCTCAACTAAAAATCTGGCACTCAAATCATCTCGAAAACCTCATGACTGCATTCGGAGCGCGAAAACGAGTAAAATGACATAAAACTCATCAAATAAAGTCAACTCCCTAGCCGGAGCGCCGCCGTTGACCGCCGCCGCCGGCGGTGGCGCGGTGTCAACGGTGACGGATCCAGGCCAAAATTTTCAGATCACAAGTCCTCCTCAAGCCCAACACATTTCTCTTCTACACCGAGACCTAATTCTAAGCCCACCGGCCGAAATTGAGCTCGAAACTCACGGAATCCATGGATTCCGGTGAGATTCCGGCGAGGTTCAAACCTCAACCAAATCACAATTCCTTCACCCAAAAGCTTCACAAGGATGAGGGGTACCTTTCCTCCCAAACACCTAACCCCAAAAGTGGCCGGAACCGGCCACCCGAATTCGGCAAAATCCATGAACTTCACCGAGTTCATTCTCCCTCATAACTTCATCAAATCACCCAAATCCAAGTTCTAAGCAATAGGAAATCAAGAGAGGATTCTAACCATACCAATTTTGTGGCCGGAACTGGCCGAAAAATCCAGGTCGAACGGTGGCAGTTCGCAACCCAAGGTGGAGCTCCGGTCAACGAAAGTCAACGGTCAATTTTTGGTCAAACGGCGGTCAAACTTCCAAATTGTGATTTTTCGACAATTTTTCGACTATTCCGATATTTATACTCGCGGCTCGATACGATCGACGGTCTAAAACGAATCACATCCACGTTTCGGATAACTCAAATCGAACGGATAAACACGACGAGATTCCGTGATTTCAAATATTCATAAGATATTCCTCGGTTATCGAAAGAATTATCTAGAACCGCCCACGAACTCGAAATCACGCATACAACAACTCTCGAGAAAAGACTCAACTCAAATTCTCGGCCAATATTTAAGTCGTGATCAAAACCGGCAAATAAATCAATTTACGTAAAACTGCGATTAAGCGCTAACTCGTGAATTAAGCCGATTATGCTACTGCTTCTTTTCCGGGTCATCACAATGAACCACATTTTTAGGCTTTTGAAGGCTAAGTTCCAACTTGGTGACATCATACGGTCCAACTTCATCTCTTTCTTTCCAAATCAGATTAGTAAGTATAAATGGGCTCAATGAGCCTCCATTGGGCTGTACTGCATGTGATTGGGTCGGCCGGCTGTGGCAAATTTCGGCAGGTTCATGGCAACTTCCGGTGACCTTCGGTGAAGCTATTTCGTCTTATTCCCAAAGTTGCTGGAAATTCTCTCTTGACCTCGAAAATGTATACGTCTTCTCCAATAAGTATCTAATTCTTCATATTTAATAAATTTTCGAGCCAACTCCACATTTCCTAGCAAGAGCAGGAAATATGATAAGAACAATGCTTTATTAATAGAAAACAAGCTATAAGCATAAAGTTAGGAGCGTAATAGGCACATAATTATGGTCCTAACATCATGCCGACCTGCTGATGATGTTTTAGCATGATAGATCTAACAAGTGTACTTATCCCAAAATCCGTTCTTCTTCAGGTGCTCCCATACTTTATCAATGGAAAACCGGTGGCGGTCGCTGTGACACTGATATTTCGTACATGGGTAATAATGTATTGTATTCCCATTAGCATTAGCAATCACATATTCTACAAAACTCTGCATTCCAACGCCATATCTAGTGTCCCATTTTGAAAGGCAAATCTAATTCTTCTCCATTCAGAAAATTCCAATTTATATATACATGCACTAATTAAAAAATCATCATTATATCTATCTATATATATCTTTAATTAAACTAAAACTTACATTAATTCTTCTACTCCTTAATTACAAATTAATTAACACACACACATATATATATGCATACTATATATATATCAACAATTAACATATAATTCTACATATATTTTCATCGAATTCAACTGAAAATCAACTCAATTGAACTCAAAATCAACTCAAAATCATTAATTCAACAATCAACACACACACACACACACACACACACACACACACACACACACACACATAGTTCACAGCATGAAACCTGTCAATTGTTCAGTACTGAGTCAATCAGAAAACATAAAAAAGATGGCCATAACTTCCTTCATATTGGCTTAGTCCAGATAGGAGTAAAACCTTTAACAAGAAAAGGTTTAAACGCCTCTGTCCTTCTCTGTCTCCGTGATGCTCGGTTTACCGACTTCACTGATAGTACCCTTGGTATAATCGAGTCAAGTTTATTCAATGGTCCAATACACTTTGACTGTTATCCAGATTTTACAGTCAGTCTGAGTGACCCTCACGTCCTCAAAACCCTAACGTTAAATATTAAAACCTCAGGATACAATATCCTTGATGGATCAAAACCTTTAGCCTTGATCTACAGGGTCCATTATAAAGTCACTGGTACGAACATTAACTTTCAAGCCATTAGTAAAAGTCCCAAAGATCAAACTCTTTTGATCCAAAGCAGTCATGAAAATGCCAATGTCCGTGTTCCTCACGCTATCAAATGGTCAGATGTCCAGCTCCCTTCGGAATGGGCACTCACCAATGAAAACCAACCCATAAATATCCAACATAGCCAAAGTGATTTAAACTGTATCCACCAATTCAATGATGGCACAGTGAGAATCAACTTCAGAAATAATCCCAGATTTCATGAACTAGGACAATCTTCCAGACATTCCTTTGCTGGTTCCAGTACTGCTGAAACTATGTCAAGGAGAGATTGTGACCTAGATAAAGAAATAAAGAACATTAGGATAAAAGAATTAGAAGAAGAATTGAAAAAATTAAAAATCAAAAGTACAAAAACTACTTCTCAAGTCACCTATCCTAGTTATGTTAATCATCAAAGAGATTCTGATGATGAACAAACTTCCCCTACTGCAACTGACTTTGAAGTAGTCAACCCCATTAACCCTCAATTAAATGTCCTCAACAAATCCTTTACGATTAATTATTCAAAATTAGATCAACACCTTCTCCATGAAGAAAACATCCCTAGGAGAAATGCTTACAGAAGCCAATACCCTACCAAAGAACAGAGATTGGAACTCTTCCAACATTGGAAGAACTTCATGCTCAAAACAGAATCCGAAATATTCTTTCTCGATTTCATTGACCAATTCAATGAAAAGAACATCCATACCCTATCCAAGTCAAAATGGAAAACAGCCAATAATACTCTAGTTTCTTCTAGTCACCCCCAGCTGAAACCATCATACTTGATCACTGCCAGTCACCCATAACTGCCTCCCCTTTCAAATTACCTTCTACAGATAACCAAGATTCCAAGAAAACAACAGAACAAATTAATTACACAAACCAAAGTCTAATCACTATAGGAAGCCAATTAGACAAAATTGAAACAACCGTAGACAACATTTTCAATACAGTTCAACCTCCCAAAAGACAGGATTCACCTTTGGTTCATTTCAGAGACCTAAGTAAAAGTACTCTTAGACCTATCACCACCATCCAAAAAATAGAACAAATGTTGAAGGAGATAAAACCCGAGTCTAGTACAATCACAGTCATTCATACTACTGATTCTTCAGACGATAACTCTAGTACAATATCTAAAGTTAACCAGAAATTAGAAGAACTCCAGTTAAATAGAATAGGACATTCAACTAGGAAACCTTTTAAAAATTGGAAGGAACGCCCTTTACCAATAGATATCCAGCCAAGTAGTAACGCCACTACAAATCAATTTGCCGTTTCGGCAGACAAAACCTACGAATGGAACATTGACAATCTTTCCGAACAAGAAATTCTCAACAAACTCCACCATATGTCAATGACAGCCAATAGTTACATAACTGCTTACAATTACTCCCAATCTGAAATTGTAGATATCCTCTCTTCAGGATTCATAGGAATGCTTCATTCCTGGTGGGAAAAGCATCTCACAATAGAATCAAAAGAGTCAATCAAACATGCAGTCATGCATGATGAAGACGGATCCCCAATTTTCGACACTGATATCGGAATGGGAATCTCTGATGCAGTAAACACCCTTTTTTACACCATAATCCAACACTTCATAGGCACACCTAGTCACATAACCTCTAGAATTCATGACCAACTTAGTAATCTCAGATGCCCAACACTTAGTGACTTCAACTGGTACAAAAATGTTTTTATCTCCAGGGTAATGCTTCGAGATGATAGTAACCAACCTTTCTAGAAAGAAAAATTCATCAATGGTCTTCCAAACCTTTTTGCCCACAAGATAAGACATGTCCTGAGTAACGAGTTAGGACAAATAGATTATGATTCCTACACCTATGGCCAAATTATTACAATAATCCAAAAAGAAGGACTTAAAATGTGTATCGACTCTAAAATCAACTCTGCTGCTAAAACGGATAAAAAATTAGCAAAGTATGAATTAGGTAATTTTTGCGAACAATATGGTCTTCCTTCTCTACCCCCCTCTAGGAGAAAACCAAAACACGTTGAAACTAATCACTACAGAAGACCCTTCACCAAAAACAGATTCACTCCAAAAACCCCTTTTGAGCCAAACAAGTTTTATTCAAAAAATAAATTCCAATCCAAGAAACCTTTTCATTCTTCTAATAAAAATATTGCAAAAGGCAATTGCTTTAAATGCAATAAGCCAGGACACTTTGCCAACAAATGCCCTCTAAAGGCCATTATTAACCAATTACAAATAAGCCAAGATGAGAGAAACAAGCTTATCGACCTCCTAGATTTGAGAAATACAGATTCTGAAAATGAAAATTCTTCAGAACCAAATGAATCCTTCGAAACCTCCTCAGATACTTCTAATCATTCCTCCCCAAATATTACTTTCGGTTGCAATGATACTCTTAATTGCAACAACGACTGCTGCACTAAAACCATTAATGTTTTAACTAAACAGGAAGAACAAGAAGAACTCCTAATAGATCTAATTAGTAAAATCCATGATCCCGATTTGAAAGCTGAGTACCTTACGAAATTAAGGAAACTAATTACTCAAGAAAAAGAAATTAGTATTCCTCAACCAAAAATTAGTTTGACCTCCACCTTTCACAAATTCGAAGACAAAAAGAAAAATATAACCTTACAGGATCTCCAACAAGAAATAAAAACAATCAAAACACAAATACAGTCTCTCCATCAAAGTCACCAACAATTACTTCAAGAAAATGAAGAAATTAAACAAGATTTAAATATCGTAAAAATCAACAATCAGTTCCGTCATTTAGACAATGAAGCCATCCCAAGAAATTCTGAAGAAACTTCTCAAGATGCTGCCATTAATGTTATTAGACAAATCCATTTAAAAAAATGGTACATTTCCATAAACATCAAAGTAAAGGATTTTTCCTTAACTGCGATTGCTCTTGTCGATTCAGGAGCAGACCTAAATTGCATCCAAGAAGGACTAATACCTTCTAAGTACTTCGAAAAAACAAAAGAATCTTTACGTTCTGCCAATGGCTCAAAAATGAACATGAGATACGAACTTCCCAAAACTCATGTCTGCCAAAATAATGTTTGTTACAAAACTCCTTTTGTTTTAGTCAAAGACTTAACCGACAAAGTCATCCTAGGACTCCCCTTCCTTACTTTAATTTATCCTTTTACTACAGAGTATGACGGGATTACTACTTATCCCTTTAAAGAACCAGTCAAATTCCCTTTTCTCAGTAACCCCGAAATACACTCCTTAAAGACCTTCCAAGAAAGCTCCATTTCCAATACAATTAATCTTATTCAAGCCAAAACTAGACAAGTCACCTTCCTCAAGGAAGAAATTAATTTCAAAAGAATAGATAATCATTTGCAAGACACTGCCTTGCAAAACAAAATTAGAGCCTTAGAAAATAAGATCATTGCTGAGTTATGTTCGGACATTCCTACTGCTTTTTGGCACAGAAAAAAACATATAGTCACCCTTCCTTACATCAAAGATTTTGATGAAAGAAAAATCCCTACTAAAGCCAGACCAATTCAAATGAACCGTGAAGTCATGGAATTTTGCAAAACTGAAATCACAGATCTTCTTAACAAAAAGATCATCAGACCTAGTAAATCCCCCTGGTCTTGTCCAGCCTTTTATGTTCAAAAGAATGCAGAATTAGAAAGAGGAACACCTCGCCTAGTCATAAATTACAAACCACTTAACACAGTCCTTGAATGGATACGTTATCCTATACCTAATAAGAGAGATCTTATTAACAGACTAAACCATTCAGTCATCTTTTCAAAATTTGATATGAAATCTGGATTCTGGCAAATCCAGATTAATGAAAATGACAAATATAAAACTGCTTTTGTCACTCCCTTTGGCCATTACGAATGGAACGTAATGCCCTTTGGTTTAAAAAATGCCCCTAGTGAATTCCAAAACATCATGAATGATATCTTCAATGATTACAGCCACTTCTGCATTGTCTATATTGATGATGTTCTTATTTTTTCTCAGTCAATAGAACAACATTGGAAACATTTACATCAATTCTTCACGATCACCAAGAACAATGGCCTAGTTATCTCTGCGTCAAAAATCAAACTCTTTCAAACTAACATTAGATTCTTAGGATTTAATATCCATCACCTCCAGATTCAACCAATTGACAGAGTTATCCAATTTGCTGATAAATTCCCTGATGTAATTCTAGAGAAAAATCAGTTACAAAGATTTTTGGGTTCCTTGAATTACATAGCAGATTTCTACCAGAATCTTAGAAAGTGTTGCAAACCTTTATTTGAAAGATTACAAACCAATCCACATCCTTGGTCTTCCATACACACTTCTTTAGTCAAAGAAATTAAGAGCCATGTTAAAACCCTACCCTGTCTTGGTATTCCACTTTCAGATTCCTTCAAAATTGTTGAAACTGATGCTTCTGAAATTGGTTATGGTGGCATTCTAAAACAGCAAATTTCCCCTAATCATCCTGAACAAATAGTCAGATTCCATTCTGGTACTTGGAACCAAGCCCAAAAGAATTATAGTACAATCAAAAAAGAAATTCTTTCAGTTGTTTTATGTATCAGTAAATTTCAAGATGACTTATTAAATCAAAAGTTCTTATTACGCGTTGATTGCAAAAGTGCAAAAGATGTTTTAGACAAAGATGTTCAAAATATCGCTAGTAAACAAATTTTTGCCAGATGACAAGCCATTTTAAGCATTTTTGATTTTGAAATTACATTCATTAAAGGATCTGATAATCATATCCCTGATTTCCTAACTAGAGAATTTCTCCAGGGAGCCAGTCATGTCCACCAGAAAGCTTCGCAGCTCAGTCAAAACGGAACCGGAATCTCCTCCGGCACAAACAGTCAAAAAAGAAGAACCAGATAGTTTAATGATCGATCCCTGGCTTTCCATATCCAGTACCCACCAGATCTATGACCCCCAATCAATTAGTCAACTACAATCCAATCTTGAATCCTCTACTAAATCCCCAGAATATGATCCGCCCCAATTTTCAGTCAGTTTTAGTAAACCAATATGATCTTTATAAATGTGATCCTCCCCCTAGTCAAATTCACTTCCCAAAAACCTCCCCTTACCACCTGCAAATTAGTAAAAACCTTTTTTACGTTGAACCCCCTCATAGTCATCTAAAAAACCCAATGTCCTTAATAAGGGAATATTTCCCCCCAAATTTTCATTTTTCTCCAAGCCACCCCTCTCACTCATTAAACTTCTACAAAGACATTCTAGTCAAAACCGGATCAATCTCCATCAGAGCCATTTATGACCAAAGAAACACAACCAAAATACTCTATCATTCTCTCTATATAATGAAAATTGATTCCTTAGCCAGTTGGGGTGATCAACCCTACAATTTTCATACTTGCCAAGACATATCCTACAATTATAATGATTATATCAATGCCTGGTCAAATGTCTTCCTCCACCAGACAGAAGACTGCAGTCATTCTTGGTTTATCAACTTCGACAAGAATTTCAAAAGAAATCTTCCCATGTGGTTTCTCAGATGGTGGGCAACTCATGGTTTCCCCTACAACCTTCTGCCTCAGCAAGCCAAAGAAGCAGTAACCAGATTCCAGACAGTCATGAATCTCAGTAAATATGATCAGAATTTCCCAGTTACTCTTCATTTCATGGCCAAATACAAATTGCCGTGGATATTCAAATGGCATTATGAACTCAGTAACAACATTGTTTCCAGACAATACCTAGTCAAATGGTGGGACAAGTTCAACCTGGACAGAGTTCTATCCCAGTTCAATGAAGAATTCCCAGTTATGGCTCCCCAGTCTAGTAAAATCAAGATTGAAGAATCTCCAGTCACTCATCCTCATCTCAGTCAGATCCAGACACCAACAAATAGTCAACTATCTCTACTAATACCTTTGCCACCACCTTCTTCTTCCAGACATCAAGACCAAATTAAATCAAGACCCTCATCTGAGAGTAAAGAGTCCGCCAGAATTAAAGGAAAGTCATCTTCTCAAAGCAAAGAAAAGTCACCTGCCCAAAGCAAAGAAAAAGACAAATCCTCTTCCAAAAGTAAAGCAAGATCTTCCAGATCTGCAGAGTTAAAAGCTCTTGTCGATACCCTTCAGAAGCAAGGCGCCCTCGTTGATGCCCTTCTTCGACAATCCAGTAAAGACAGCACCTCAAGCTCAGAACAAAATTCAGTCAATAACGAAGACCTTGGTTCTTCTCAGTCCTCGTCATCCCCCCCCCCAGTCAATCACAACCACCTGCAAGATGGTATCAAGATAGTCAAGACCCTTATGAATAAATCCAGCTCTTATTCTCAGTCAATTACAGGCATTGGATGCCGAAAGTTACTATTCATCTAAATAGTAAAAGATTCTCCCGTGATTTTTGGCACCACAGTGAAAAGCAAACAGTAAAAAGCAAGATGCCCCCCGGATTTTATGGCGCCACAGTAAAAAGCAGTCAAATAGTAAAAAATCTACAGTACAACATTTTTTCTATATAAGGAGCATCCCTCCTTCATTCAAGACAGGCTCGGTTACACTCTCCACTCTCCTCCCAGAGACTCCCTTCTCCCTTCTCTCAGTTCCACTCTCAGTTCAAACAAGCCTCTAGATTTATTAGAGCTCTCATGTGTTGAGACTAGTCAGCTCTATTCTATAGTTCATAGTTTCCTATTCCCAAAATAGTAAACCTTCATGCATTGAGCCCAGTGCTCCTATTTACTATTTTGTAAGTTTTACATTTCAAATTATGTAACTTTGTTTTATCTAATACAAATTATGTTTCTACTTCCGCGGTTTCTGGTATCAGAGCCGTAAGGGTTAAAGATTATGTTAGTTCTTTTAAAGATTCCAGACCCCAGGTGGCGGACTACCGCCTAGGTGAGGTCTCTGGGATATCATTTTGATGTTTTGGAATTCACTAGGGGCATTTTTTACATTTGTGTGTGTGTGTGTGTAGCAGGATATATCTTCACAAACTCATTTTGGACAACTTCCGACAACGCCCAACGATTTGAGAGCGATTTGTGTTTTTCTCACCGATTTTTTTTTTTTTGAATGAGTTGTTGCCAAGATCTAAAAACATAAAGAACTATAACTAACGACATAAAATATCGTCGGCAATAGTTAAAAATCTTGTCGGCTATAGTTGAAACTATAGCCGACGACATGGCCTTGACAAACACCGACGACCAACTTTTTCATCATCGGCTATAGTATTATAGCCGATGACAATAATGATCATCGGCTTGTTTTTCTTCATTTTGTCGGCTATACTACTTATTCTGGTAGTTAACACTGCAACGATTAAAATTGCACATAACCCAGTTCAGAATGACAGAATCAAGCATGTGGAGGTTGATCGACATTTCATCATAGATAACCTTGATAAGAAGATTATTCGGTTTCCCTTTGTAACTTCTGAAGAGCAACTATCGGATGTATTTACTAAGGGGTTCTCACCAAATATTTGTAGATTTGATCGAAAAGTTGGGCATGATTGATATTTATTTTTAAACTTGAGGTGGAGTGTTGGAAAGTATAGTCATATTGTAATTAGAATTAACTCTTGCATATATGATATGATTGTGTAAATTAATATATTTTCCTATTAAGAAACCAATTATATAACTTTATTTAACCCAAAAATTAAGATAAATAAAATCATTAAATTCTCCCTACACACTTTTCTACTACCCAAACCAAAATGCTTCCCAGGATGCCGAGATCTCTACATCTAAATCTGAGAACACATTTTCCACTTGATAAGCAACTCCTATGATAACATGGCCAACCCCCAATCAAACATTCTAGGCCATTATCAAAATGGATTATAAAGTCCTTTAAATTGAGTGTCGTCCCATACCATACTTGATAAAATCTGGAGTATCATCCCACCATTTATACTCTTCTGAAGAAATATGAAATGGTGTTTGTTATGTAAAAACTTCTACTTGATTGATAAACAAGAGGTACTTCTTTTATAGCAGATTACAATGGAAAATGTAAGGATGAGATATGTTATAGAAGACGTATAGATGTGAGTTATAGAAGCTGCATGAATGGGAGGTACAAATAAATCCTTAATATTCTCCCTGGAGTTGGAATGGATATTGATGACACCCAACTTGTCAAGTAATACTATAAATTTCTTCAAACTCAAAGGTTTAGTGAACAAGTATGCTGGTTGTTCAGGAGTTCAAACATACCTTGCCTTGATCAACCCTCTTTGCACCTTCTCTCATATCATATGGCAGTCAATCTATATATGCTTAGTTCTTTCAAGAAAAACTAGATTAGATGCAATGTGAATGACAACTTGATTATCACAAAATAAGTTCACAGGGTGTGCATGTTTGACTTCAAAATCCTTTAACAGATTTAGTAACCATGTGACTTCACAACATGTGGTAGCCATTGACCTGTACTCAGACACTTGCTTTTTGGTCTTTCAAGAGATAAGAGCTTGACCAAGGAAGATGTAGTAACCCGTCGTGGATCATCACGTGTCTTTACATCTAGCCCAATCTGCATCGCAAAAGGTTGTGAGCTCAAGTTATCCTTTACAAGGTAATAGTATTCCTTGACCTGGTGTATGCTTGATGTAGTGTAACACCTTATATGCAGCATCTAGATGAGGTTGTCTAGGTTTATCCATAAATTTGTTGAGGATGTGTACAGTGTAAACAAGATCAGGCCTTGTAATGGTAAGGTATATGAGTCTGCCAACTAATCTTCTGTATAATGAGGGATCACTTATTAGGGCTCCATCTTCCTGTGTAAGTGTCACATTTTGCTCGATTATGACGTTTGAGGATTTTTCTCCAGGCAAACTAGCATCTTCAAGTACCTCCAATGCATATTTCCGTTGATTGAGAACAATTCCTTCCTTTGACCTTGCAACTTCTATGCCAAGAAAATACTTTAATTTTCCCAAGTCTTTAAGCTTGAAGTTCTATGCAAGAAACGTCTTGGTCTTCTTAATGTCATCAAGGTTGTTCCCATCTAGTATAACATCGTTAACGTATACAAGTAATGCGGTGAACTTTCCTTCTATTTTTCGGACGAATCCCATGATTGCCTAAAGCCAGCCTTCTTCAGTGCTGTGGATAGCTTCAAGAACCATTGGCGGGATGCTTGTTTTAAACCATACAGGGACTTGTGGAGTTTGCAGACTTTATTCTCCCCCTCGTCCAAAACAAGGAGGCAAGTGCATGTATACATCTTCATGCAAATCCCCATGCAAGAACACATTGTTGACGTCCAACTGGTGAATATGCCAATTCCTCATGTCTTCCAGGCTAAGGAGAAAACAAACTATAGTCAACTTTACAACTGGTGTAAAAGTTTCTCTGTAATCAAGGCCTTCAATTTGGCTATACCCTTTCGCAACTAATCGCGCCTTGTAACGTTCGACACTGCCATCAGCATGGTACTTGATTTTATAAACCCATTTGCAACCGATGGGTTTCTTATGTACTGGAAGGGGAACCAAACTCCATGTGTTATTGGCTTGTAAAGCTGAAATTTCATCATTCATGGCTTGCCTCCATTGAGGTTCAAGGAAAGCATGTGAAAATGTACTAGGTTCCTTTCCAAGAAAAATGGTGAGAGTAAAATTTTTGTGAGGTGAAGAAAGCCTTTGATAAGACAACACATTGGAAATGGGATGATCAGTGGACATACCTATGCTCGTGGAGGATGATGGTGCGGTTTGAGAGGGAAGGGCTATCTCAATGTGGAAATCTTACAGAACTATAGGAATACGAGTTGGTCGTGTAGACCTGGGCAAAGTATTTGAGGGCACTGATGGAGGTTCTGTAGGTAGGATTACAGTTTGTGGCTCATCAAGAATTGGTGGATTATCAAAGTTAGCGGAAGAAATGGAGGATGGTTTAGTCGAATCTGTGTCAAAGAGATTGGATTGCAGTGGTGGTGGGAAAAAGTTGCTTGAAGAAGGAGACACTGATGGAGTGGAAAAACCTAGGAACTCAGTTTCAAAAAACTGGATGTCTCTAGAGACTAAAACTTTATTGTCTCTTAAACTATACACTTTATATCCTTTTTGTCCATAAGGATACCCCAGAAAAATGCATTGTTGTGATCTATAATCAAATTTTGTTGGTGCTTGAGGGTGTGTGGAAATGAAACACTTACAACCAAAGACACGAAGATGTGTATAGTTTGGGGCCTTTTTGAAAAGAATTTCAAATGGGGTTTTCTTGTTCAGTAAAGGAGTTGGTGTTCTGTTGATCAAGTAAGCAGCTATTAAGATGGCATCACCCCAAAACTCTTTAGATAAACGAGACTGAAAGAGAAGTACTCATGTAACATGTAACAAATGTGTGTGCTTGCGTTCAACCACGCCATTTTGTTGTGGCGTGTTGATGCAGCTTGTTTGATGAAAAATCCCCTTTGAAGAAAAGAATTCTGTACATTTAAATTCTAGACCATTGTCACTTCTGACAATCTTAACATTCATGAAAAACTGATTTTCAATTAAATGAATGAGAAGAATTACATGCTTCTGATTTATTTTTCATGAGATAGACCCAAGTGTTTCGAGAATGATCATCAACAATGATTAAAAAAATATTGAGCTCTAGATAAAGAAGGAACATGATACCCCTTCCCATATATCAACATGAATTATCTCAAAATAAGAATGACTCGATGTTTCTGACAAAGGGAATGGCTATTTAGTGAGCTTAGCTAATAGACAAATAGGACAATCTCTTGCATTGAAAGGTTTATTGGAAAGGAAAGGAAACAATAAAAATACTTTGCTTGATGGATGGCTAAGCCTCTAGTGCCATATTTCAGAACTTGGCAAGGCCTGTGTAGAGTTGGAGATTCTTGCTTGATGTAGGTTTAGATAGTACATCCCTTCATTCTCAGTTCCCGTCCCAATCATCTTTCCCGAGCGTAGGTCCTAAATGAAACACACTTGCTTTAGGAATATTGTTATATAGAAGTTGCTAATGGATATGAGATTGAGGTAAAACAGTGAGACACAGAGAACATGGTAAATAATGAAGTTAGGATTAAAAGAAACTGTCCCAACATGAGTGACTTGTGCCTTATTCACATTAGGTAATATGATAAACTGTTTGGAAATAATTTTAAAAGTGGTGAGTAAACTTTTGTTGCAGACTATGTGATCACTAGCTCTACTGTCAAGAATCCACAATGAGTCTTTTTTAGTTTGTGCACCTTTACCTGAGAATTCTGCATAATTTTGTACATTACCAACAAGATTGGCTTAAGATTTATTTGCTATATTTAGCATCTCCAGGAGCTGCTGTCCCTCAACCCGATTAGTCCCAGCTTTAATCTTGTTAAGCAGTTCCATCATTTGTTGACAATCATTCTTGGATAGAGAGAAATGATCAGACTCATGCATTTTGGTTCTGTGTTGCATGGTTTGGTTTTGCTGCTTTCTTGTTACGGCAATATTCTTGAGGGTGACCCCTCTCTTATTGCAAAAAGTGCATATGATGTGTGCACGACAATTCTTTGTGCTGTGATTGATATAATTGCACATGTCACACCGTTGTCCACCTTCTGTTGTTGTAGGCTACTTGTTGAAAGGTGCTTTACTCAACTTCTTAGTATTGAAAGTTGTTGCTTCAATGGTTGTTGTAGGGGCTTTTGTGCTTGACATCTCCAACTGTTTCTCATGGCGTAGTGCCATGGCATAAGCTTTGTTGACAACAGGTAAGGATTCCAAGTAGATGATGTTGCCACGAACTATTGCATAGGTTTCATTGAGTCCCATTAGAAACTGCATTGTCTTCTGAGTCTCAATGTACATCTTAACTTCAGCAACAGTTGCACATGTGCATGCTAGGAAGCCACAGATGGACTCTTTTTCATCCCACAAGATTTCCAATCTCGTGAAGTATGTCGTGACCGAGCTGGTCCCTTGTTCACAGTCATGAATGGCCTTCTCTGTCTCAAATAGCTGAACTATGGTGGTATGTGAAAATCTCTCCTTTATTTCGATCAAAACCTTCCTTGCGTCACTGCAGTGAATAACACTTCTGGAAATTTCCTTTGACATGGCTCCTAGCAACCATGCTTTGACAAACATGTCGCACTTGTCCCATTGTTGCCATTCTTCTTCATTGTGGGTTAGTCTTGTCAGTGTCCCATCAATGAGGCCTTGTTTATTATGGATTGTGCCCAGTTGGAGTAATTGTCTTCCATCAGTGGCTGTGAAACAAGGACAGCCCCTGGTTGATCTGAATGGTGTAGATAGAGTGGATGGCTTGATTTCTCCCATGGCTCAGTTTGTGAGCTTGATGTGTTGTTGCGTCCTTCTAATCTTATCATATCGCCGTCTACCATGTTGTCTCCCAGGTCTCAAGTGCGTATTGCTCTGATACCATGAAAAAATATAAAATGGTGTTTGTTATGTAAAAACTTCTACTTGATTGATAAACAAGAAATACTGCTTTTATAGCAGATTATAGTGAAAGATGCAAGGATGAGATACGTTATAGAAGACGTATAGATGGGAGTTACAGGTTAAGAAACTGTATGGATGGGAGTTACAAATCAATCCTTAATACCTTCCAGCACCGTAATTAGCCACTTATTCATGCACGTGCTACACTTTCGTCTGTAATCTATTTTAGGCGGGCGCAGTCAGAGACTACGACGCTATGGGCATGCCACTTCTTCTTCAGGGATGGCCCCTTCGACTATCCCACCACTCGATCCGTAATCATCACGTAATATATATTTATCTAATCCACTTGCTTAATTGTGGAAAGAAATATTTACAGTTTAAGTTACCTAAATTATAAACATCAGATAAGCTAATTGCAGTTGTAATCAAAACAGCCACTAGGAATTAGATTGACGCATCATGCATGTATACGTACTGCTATCGATCATATAAAGATTGAAGTTGACGTGACAATGGGTATATAGATGAGAATAGATCAAGTAGCTAATCGTATCATTTATTGACGTATACGTAATATGTACCTTCTTTGTTGTACGTTGCAAATACGTAATATGTACTGAATCTCAGCCAAAAGAAAAAAAATATGTAAAATCTGACTTACATTTCAATAAGACGCGCCATGCCAGCAAATTAAGACGTTCTTCAATATGTTTTAAGTCATGGTTCCCGTCTATTTTAAGAAGATCACGAATTCATGACAGATTTACAGGAATGATCATGATGAGTTGGTTGGGAGACCAAGGGATAGTCACGCTTCAAACAGTCCTCTTTTCTCTGTTCACGACTCTCTTAGCTTTCATTATCGAAATTCTTCGAAAACAATGGTGGACTCCGACTCGCTTACAGAATTCGATGCGTTTGCAAGGTATCGAAGGCCCTTCATATAGATTCGTTTGTGGAAACACCCAAGAGATCTCTGAATTGAAAAGTGAAGTTAGGAGCAATACTACACCCTATACTATATTTTCACACAATACACTCTCTCGAGTTCAACCTCATATTCATTCATGGACAAAGAGATATGGTATGTATAACTACTTCCCAGATCTTTTAATTCTGAATTTTTCTGATAATGTATGCATGGATGCAATTACGTACATGCATGCAGGGAAGGTTTATCTTCAATGGAAGGGATGTCAAGCTCAGTTGGTGGTTATGGAACCTAAGCTGTGCATTGAGATACTGGAAAACAAAGAAGGAACATTTTCAAAACTGAATCCCCAAGGCTATGTAAAGAAACTTAAAGGAGATGGTCTTCCAAGATCAGTAGGTGCAAAATGGGTCAAGTTGCGAAAACTCGCAAACCATGCTTACAATGGAGAGAGCTTAAAGGTAAGTTACAGCTATTAAATAGTTAATGGTAGTGTTTTCGTGAAAAACAAATGGTATCTTAGTCGATGTACGGGCTCGTGCGTTTTTAGCAGAGCCAGCACACCCTAATAACATTACTTCTTTGCACCTCAATAAAATATGCGTATATGCCTCCATAGTTGTAAATTGCACATAGTTTAGGTATGTAATTAATCATTATGAACGCTCATATATATTTGTTATGGATCAGACACTAAATTCATGCATATACATATCTATGTAGTTTTTCTGAAATTCAAAGCTAGGTACGTTATGCTCTCAATTTACAAAAATTATATATAGGCAGTTTGATCTGTTATAACGAACATATTTGTAACTGCTTGGTGATTACCAGAGTACGATTCCAGCAATGATAGCTAGTACCCAAAGAATGCTAGAAAGGTGGGAAAATCATGAAGGCAATGAGATTGATGTGTTTGAAGAATTTAAGTTGCTGAGCTCAGAAGTGTTTTCAAAAGCTGTATTTGGCAGCAGCTATTTAGAAGGATTAAGCATTTTTGAGAGGACAACCAAAATATGGTCTATATTATTCAAACACGCTTCCAAACTTGAACGTCTTGGCATCAGGTAATTTTTTTTATTTTTTTGATACTTCACATTATAAATGGTACTGAAGGACAGCTAATTAATTTATGATTTCCTGAATATAAGAAAATCAAATTAACATTTTTAGTAAAGAACACAATTTGTGCATCATCGATCAAAAGCCGGAGGCACTGTAATCGATCAGACCATTTAATTTAATTTTATATATTCTCATTTGATTTTTGTAGCAAGTTTTTTAGAACCAAAGATATGGTCGAATCAGAGAAACTTGACAAAGAAATGTGCGATATTATTCTTGAGATTGCCAAGAAGCAAAAAAAGAATGCAATGACAACCGGAGAAGAAGAAAAGAACATTGAGTGTGGTTTTCTTGGATTATTGTTGAAGGCTTGTCAAGATCCAAATGGCAAGAGGATTTCGGAGCAAGATTTGGTGAACGAGTGCAAGACATTTTTCTTTGCTGGACACGAAACTGTAACAGCTCTTACTTGGACTGTCTTCCTTCTTGCACTTCATACGGATTGGCAAGAGAAAGCCAGAAGGGAGATCTTACAAGTATTTGGAATGCAAACTCCACATGCTGATGAAATATTCAAATTAAAAACAGTAAGTACTTGAGGGTCTCAATCTATAGATTAAAAACACATGCATAGCTTGTATATATATTTTCACGCCATTCCTTCTTTATGTAATCGTCCTCTTTATTAACTAGAATCCCATGCATGCAGTTGAGTATGATCATCAACGAGTCCCTGAGGCTGTATCCTCCTGTTGTTTCCATTGTAAGAAAAGTAGAAAGGGAAGTTAAACTAGGCAAGCTTATTGTCCCTGCTGATGTTGAGTTGCTCATCCCAATCTTAGCACTCCACCATGAGCCACAACTTTGGGGACAAGACGTAGAACTCTTCAAACCTGATCGGTTCTCAGAAGGGGTCGCTAAAGCTACAAGGAACAACAAAACCGCATTCCTACCCTTTGGAATGGGACCTCGAACCTGTGCTGGCTTTAACTTTGCGACTACAGAAGTAAAGATTATGACATCGATGATTCTACAACGCCACAGCATCACCATTTCCCCTACATATGTTCATTCACCTCGTGAATTTCATTTAGTTCAACCACAACATGGAGTACAAGTAGTTCTGCATTCACTTTGAAATGTGAATTGTATCGTACGTACTGAAGTAAAACATATTAAACTCTATAATTAACCTTGCACTTGTGCCCATGAGTCCATGGACTGTAAGTCAAATAACGTGCATGGAATACGAGTACGTAGTTATGCACTTAATTACTATGACATGTGGAGGGAGACCAATGCCTTCGAACACGTTGATTGATAGTAAATTACTTGTAGTCCAAAGAAACGGAACGCAGATTTGCAGCACTGATATGGAACCGAGTAAACCAGACACTAGAACCGTAGACTCAATCTAACAACCGATGGGAACCCTATCTCGCAACTATTAGAACCGGCCAACTACCTAGTAAGAACCAAATCAACCTATCAAAATTTGAGAAATGGCCAAAAAGCAACTGGAACCGAGCTAAAACCAATACGATTTGGGTCATTTGGCTTAAAACGATGATAGTTGTGATCCAAAATCCGACCGAAATCAATATGAAAAAGGTAAAAACCGACGAGGACCGAACTAAATACCCATATCACGGCATCACGGATCGGACCTAAGAACCGATATCACTGCGTATGTAATTAACTGAAGGGAATTGACCAAGAACCGAATGGAGCAAACAATTTCCGATTAAATCAAAAGTTTGAAAGTTTCATAGTTGAAATAGACCTTGTTACGTACTTCGTTGTCAGTGCCAAAAAAAAATCACGGACCGATAAAAACTGAACACCGACCTTGATTAGAACTGATAAAAAAAACGACCACGCCCGAAGATTAATTTACTAAATTAAAAAAGCTACTATAAATATATTTCTACTCTCCCAAACTCTCGTTTCGGATATTTACTAGTACTATTATTAAACAAACACACATTGTCAACTATAACTGATTTTTGTAAATAATTTTACCCTTTAAAGTTAAAAAACCTAGATAAACAGTGAATTAGTTAGGATCAATAATGTAAATCTAAAAATAGAGAAATTAATAAAACAAAAAAGGAAAAAAAAATGTCTGTAACTGCCCACGGGCATCAGTTCAATTCACCTTAAATCTCTCTTCATTGCCAAAAAAATAGCTAGGAAGCCAATGAAATAAGATTTTTGCGAATTTTTTTATTTTATACTAGCACGGGAACACACGCATCTGTAGTTATTATTTAGAAAATATTTGACGTTTGTTGTAATTAATTTGATACATAATAACAGTTATAAAAAATAATTATTTAAAAAAAAACCTCCTGATCGAAACAGTTATAAAAATTAATTATTTAAAAAAACCTCCCGAAACAGTTATAAAAATTAATTATTTGAAATATCCCCCAAGCCATTTAGCAAAAAATAAAAAAAAAATGGAAATTCTCTTCCTGCATGCATGTGTAGGATATGGATGAGTGGTTTGAAAAAGAAGTTATTTCTTAAATTCTAGCTTTTTAATTTTATTTTTATAATATTGTTATAATTTTACATGTTAATCCTTCCAAAGTAAAAATTATGAAACTTAATTATTGTTAGAGGGGTATTTTAGTAAAAAAAATAGTTGTGGTTGAGAATCAGTGTTTCCTAAATAATAGAATAGATTCAGTAACTTTTGGTTTTTTTTAACGAAAAAAATACTCGATGATTTAACTACAGTGTAGCCATTTTTTCTTTTTTGAAAGGTATATGTAAGTAGTTTTCTCACACACCTATAGGGTGTGTACGGTTTCTAGTATTGTATTGATCAAACCTACTCGGCCGAGTCTTGATCGATATTCTTTGCTCATTGGTTGATAACTTGATATTAGATCATTAATTAGGTCATAGTTGATCAAACTGATCGGTGCACAAATATGCACATTTATCTGTACTATTTTTTTTAAAGAAAGCCACTTTGTTTTCTGAAAGGACCCAACCCCGATTTAGTTGTCTAAACCGGAATCAAACCCTTTCGAAAATACAAACCAACAAAAACCGTAGAAATTTTGGCAGAGTTTCGTTACTAACGTAGAATTATCATTACCTGCACGCGGAAAATACACTTCATTCTATGCCACAAAAATCAAACCGTGGGCAGCAATCACATCCGGATTTCTCAATATATCAACAATAATGTAAAGTAGTAAATATATCTGTACTTTACTGAAATCCGGTGTAAAATCATATAATATATACAACAGAATACTCAGAGCAACCTCTAATGTATAATCATATACGTATACCACAGTAGGTTGAACAATAAACCTACTGGAAGAAACAAGGTAGCTCGAGCACTATGCCTCCGACCACGACGTGCGACACCAGAGTTCCAACTGCAAACTGGGCACGGAAACCGAAAAGCCCAGGGGAAAGACATAAAACACGTTAGAGTGAGTGGACGAAAATAAATGTCTTTCACCAAGTAATATATACGTATAAAATCATATGCGAGTCTAAATGCAAATGCATAAATAAAGGAAATGGTACACGAAGGAGACTCTAACTCCTCACGCGTCCGGGTACACGAGGGAGACTATAACTCCTCACGCGTACAGAGCATGCATCGTAAATACATCGCGGAGTCTCTCATGAACTACCACGCGATAGTACAGTCTGAACCACGGGATCCCAGACCCACACGTGATTCCTAGCCAGAAAGGCCTCGGGTCAGGATATCTGTCCCCCCAGGAGCGTACTCGGGGATCAGCCGAGAAGCCAGTGTGTATCGATACAACAACGTAACCGAGACTGTACTCTGTGTAAACCAAATCATAAATCCTTTCCATGCACATGCATAAAACATAATATATATGTATGTATACTCGTATACGCATATCCGTATATGTATAATCGTAAAACACATGCTCGTAAAATCATAATCAACTGCATGCTCAAGTTCATAAAACATTTATAAAAGACTCGCAAATAATCCGTGAAAAGAAATGTCCACTCACAGACTGGCGTAACGCGATACGCGTTAACCCGTGATCCGGCGGAAAGTCTCTCGCCAAACTAACGATCACGAACCCCTGAATAATCACAATATCCAATTCTCACAATCATAATTTGACAATTCAAAATAAATCACGAGAAACCACCGTTCTCGGAAACACATAATTCGAATATGACGAATCGTCGAAAATCCGATATGTACATCTCAATACCTCGCTATACTTTCGGATGCTCAACTCAAAAAACGAACCTCCCCACTGCGATCGGGGCGCGATTTCGAGTGAAATGACATGCAACTTGTCGAAAATCCCAAAAAGTCAAACTTTGACCGTTGACCGCCGCCCACTGCAGCGCCGCCACCAAACTAAAAATTTTCCGGCGGAGCAACCTCTATTCCACTCAAAATCATCCACTGAGCAACTTTGTCAACTGCAACAAAGGCCAATTCAATCTCTAACTAGCTCAATTTCATGATAAAGCGAATTGGTACCAAATTTTCCAATCCAAAATTCTCCATACACAAATCGAATTAGAACTCCATACTTACATGGTAGCTTGTAGGTGAGAAGAGCTACAAAACCCAGTCCAAATTATAGCTCGAATCGGCCGGATTCACGTCGACCCGAAACCACCTCAAAACCCTCGATTTTTGGCCGGAAAACCGAGCTACGCCGTGGAGAGAGACCGGAAATGGACTCGGGAGGCATAGCCGAGTCGATTGGGACAGACGCCAAGCTCGGAGGTGGCCGGAAGCACAACGCCGCCGGCGAGTCGTCGTGACCGTCGTGAGCCTCACCTCCCCCTCGGTCAAACCAGTCAAACAAAGTCAACTCTTAATTCAGTCTTTGACTTTCCCAAAGGGGAAACTACTATTTATAGACTTTCCCAATAAGGAAACTTCATAATTATCTTTTCGACGAACTTTAAATACACGTAACTTCCACGTCGTAACTCCGATTTCGATAATTCTCGCGGCCACAAACTCATCTCGACATGTTCTTCAATAATCACCCGAAGTCAAACACATCGACCAAACCAATAAAAAGTCAACTGTTCAGCCCAAACACATATTTGATCGACTAAACAAACAACAAACGGAAATAATCATAACTTAATCTCCGTAACTCAAAATAATGCTCCTGAAGTTCCCACGAGCTCGAAATTAAATTCTCAACAACTTCCGTGAAGGAACCGAAACCAAATTCTCGTTGGAAAATTTAGTCGCTAAGAGATCCATCATTATAATCCGATTATGCCGAAACTTCAAATATTCATAATTAATTCATCGGTCGTCCAAATAATGATCCGGAACCGCCCACGAACTCGAAATCACATATACAACGACTCTCGAGCAGAGACTCAGCTCCAATTCTCGGCCAATAATTTAGTCGTTATTAAAGCTGGCAACTCAATCATCAATCGAAAATCCGCAATTAAGCAGTAACTCACGAATCAAGCTGATTATACTTCTGATTCTAGTCCGGGTCGTCACATTTTCCCAAAATAATAGGACAAAAATGACCTTGTGTGATTAATAAAGCTTAACTTTTGCTAAATACCTTGTCCTTAAGGTAATCACACACACAACAATAAAAGGATAGAAAAAAACTCAACCACTCTTGCTCTGCTCTTCCCTCACCGAAGAAATTGAATTGCTCTACAACTTATTTTCTCAACTTCTTCCGGTTCCATTTCACAAGTCCCGTCAAGAATCAGTATGGATTTACTTTTTCGTTACCATGCCACCAAAACTTTCAACCACTCTCAAGAACTTACAAAACCTAGCAATTTGATATGTGTTGCCTAAAAATCATGCTTCACCGTTCAAACGAAATCTTTGTCATAGATTGTGAGTTTGCCGATCTCTAATTAAATGTTCTTATCAAGCTTTCAGGGATTTTACATTTATTTTTTGTTTGTTCTAATTCTTTGTTCAGTTTGCACAGAATTGCAACTCCATAGTTCAATTTCAAGGTCATCGAAAACAGGGCACTCACTTTGAAGCTCACCACAAACTAGGTAAGTTTTCATAAAGGTAGCTGAGGTCAATGGATTACACTAATTTTCAATTGACTGTTTCTAATTCTTTTTTTTTTGCCTCAATTGTATTTCTACTACTTTTCCAGAAGAATAAAAGAAAGTGTGTAAGCTCCTCTACTGTTTATATTTGATTAATTAGTACATAGTTTAGGATAAACTAGTTATGATTGAGGTCGTCTGCGTAAGTTGCAGTACATAGTTATCATAAACACAGTAGCTCAGGCCAAATTTTAGGTGTGGGTGGCTCAGATATCGCCTACTGAGTAATTGAATATGTCTCGAAGTTCATTACACTGCAACTGATCGAAAATGCATATAAATGAAAGAGAAATTTATCTCTGTTTGGCTATAACACATATATAGTTACATACATTTTTTATGTTTGGCTAATTTTTAATCAGCTCATCTAATCCTTCCAATGAGACAAGCACCTCAAAGGTGGCGAAGCCAAAATCATTTTATAAATTATCGGTCCCAAATGATATCAATGAGACCTAAAACAAGGCGAGAGCATTTATCACGTCGACATTCAAGATATCGTACAGACAATCTAACAAGTTAGATGACCTCAATGAGTTTAACCACTGGGATCTCATCCAACAACACATTGAATGATATGGAAACTCCTACTGATATTAGTGACAATAATGTTCTAGACAATTCCATTGAGCAAAGTGAAGAACTTCCAATACAATCAAATTAATTCAAAAATTAACACATATTTGGTGTATGACGCGTTCTATTTTACCAAGAAACAAAAATGGAGGTACTTACATCAAAATTGTTGTATCAGTCTTCAAAATTCAAAAAATTTGTTGTTTAACAATCCTATGTCTTGATATTGCAGGATGAGTTCCTCTATTCATGATCATGGGGAATCAAACATACCACAACACACAACCTATCTAAGAAAATGAGGAATCAAGAGGACCACAACAATTCATTCAATCTGTACACGAATATGGAGAATGAAGTAGAGCACACCACTTCAGCCAATCTATCTACAAACATGGAGAATCAAGCACATCATTGTTTAGCCATTCGGTACATGAACATGGATAATCAAGCAGGACAGAAAAGATGCCATAGTCTATCGTTGAACATACTTAAGTAAGTTCACAGAATAGTCATTTGAAACTCATATAAGAGCAACGGTCTATCAGAAGAGATGCCACAAATACTTGACATAGCTTCAAAGTGGGATAAATGAGTAAACGTAAGCATAATAACCAACAAACATTAGATAGGAGCACATACAATATTCTAACTTGCTTATTATCAATTTTGACCTCGATTCTTTGTTGCAGACTTGCTACTTGATGTGATGATTCATATAAGACCAACAACGATTACCACCACTTTGCTGCATATATTTTTCTTTTCTTTTTTTCCTGTATTTTCTTTAAAAAGTGTATGTAGTAATAATCTTGGACAAATTTACATACTTATGCAGTTGGATTCTAAGTTCTTCTCTATATCACCAAGACTCTTCAATATCACAGAGACTCTTCAATATCACAGAGACTCTTCAATGTAATTTAGTCAAGTAACTTTTATATCAACATGTAAAATATAGTTTCATGAATTTTGCACACGCACTGCATGTGTGCATTTTACACTGCCAGAAAAAAAAAGCACTTAAACAACGAAGCAATTTTGCCGTCTAAGTTTCATCGTCTATGTGTCGTAGTGCAAGTACTTAGGTGGCGAAATCAACACGTTTCATTGTCTAGGTCACATATTAGGCAAAGACAGAAACTTCGTCGTCTAAATTCCTAAATGACGAAGATTTACTAGAAAAGGCGATGAAATTTCTTGTCATGTATCTTATCTTGGATGACAAAATAATTTTGTCGTTTAGGTGTAATAACTAAGACGTCAAAACTTTTTTGTTGTCCAAGTGTTACAACTTAGATGATGAAAAAGAAGTATTCGTCGTCTCAGTTATTAAACCTAGACGACGAATAGAGGAACTACTTCGTCGTCTTAGTGTATTAACCCAGACGACGAAATCTTCCTATTTCCTCGTCTTAGTGGTATATTTTTATTTTTATTTTATAATTATTTTGGAAATAAAAATTGAATTAAAAATTAAATAAGAAATTAAAAAAATACTCATTGAATATATTACATATTTGTACACAAAAATTATACTGTTTTGATCGAAATATAAACTACATATATACATAGATAACTAAACTGAAATACTGATACTAGCGGGAGTTTGGATCTCTCTGATTTTCTTGATTTTCGGATCGTTGTTATCATGTCTTAAATCTCGAGACATGCCACTCAGCTGACAAACAAAATCAGGAACATTGAGGAACCAGAGTAAACGATCCACCTGAGTCTTTCATGCTTCAGTCTGAGAGTTTGTTGCTCGAGTCTCCTCCAGGGCGGCTCAGACCTTCTCCTCGGCAGCCGCCACACCCGAACGCCCAGTCGTCGAAACTAGACACAAATCTCGCTCGATCGCCCGTTCAAGGCCATAAACCTCCTTCCCAGCTAGGCGGTCAAAAACTGTATCTGCAATAGCAATCTGAGTCTCCAAGGATAAATGAGGTAGCTCTTCAGGCGTCATCTATGGGTTTTGCGACTGTTTGCGCGCCACTTGCTCGGCGACTAGTTGTTTCATCTTTACCTGAAATTAATATCGTGAGCAATATATGAATGTCAATTTCTAAACAAAATTTGACATAGTTTCCTTTAAAAGTGGAGGAAACCAAAAACTTACACGAAAGAAAACACTTCGAATAATCAATTTCCAAAAGAACAAACCGTGAGCACTGATTGCCATCCGGATTTCTCAAGTTCATAATCATATTTAATATAGCAAACTAAACCAAAAGTCAAGAGCACTAAAAGTGCCCGACCAACCAATCTCACTCGTCTTTCCTTTCCTCGTTGAACTCTTATGAACACTAGAGGTGCCATGTTCCTCGTAGTGCTTGTGCAGGATGTGCTTCCATCTCCTGTAAGTATCCGAGGTCGTCCTCTGTACGGATTCCAACATCTCCGTACTTTTCTCCATGTCAAAATGTACCTAAGAAAAAAATATAAAAATGATTAAATTCCTAAACCCTATAATTTGTAATTATTTATGAAATAAAATTAAATTAAATAGACCCTATTATTGAGAGTTCACGGTACACTCTGAGCTTCTCAACATCCTTTAGCTCTTCCTAAGAAGGCACCTTCATACGTACGTTGTTCCATATAAATTTCCCGATTTGAGTCGCGGTCAAACTTGAGAGCTTCTTCGTCAGAGGGCCTTTGGTGAAATTATCATACTGCAAGTCGATCCGGTTCCCTTGACTTGACTGACTATCTTCTCAACTTTTCTTCCATTGACAAGTCCTTGAGTGTGTTTGGGGGCTGACACTGAGGGGTCCCTCCTGGTTACTTTATGTTAGATGCTAAAGCAACCATAATCGGCGGAAGACTGAGGGGTCCCTCTTGGCGTCTGAAGCCGGATTCGATGGCTCGTTGTCAGTCGACTGGACATTGGAAGCATTAAGAATGGTCGCTGACATTGGTGGAGACGCGGGAGCTGTAACAGACTCCTCTGACCGTTGAGCTCAACCCAACTGTTCGAATGTCGATTACAATGAAGTGGTCTCCTTCTGTTCGGTATGCCTCTTCCTCCCGCCAGGCATCTTAAGCACTAAAACCAAAACCATATATGCAACATTTACTCAACAAAACCAACCATATTATTCAAAACACAGCCATACAAAAAATAACACAACCACATATATATTCAACAAACATATATCTGATTAACAACATCCATTAATCTAAACAAATTCATCTAATTCAGTATCTACTCCATATTCATTCAGCACAGTTTCATTACGTGCCTAAATTCATCCAAGATAGTCTATATTTCATCCAACATAGCCCAAATTCATAATCACTATAGCAAACACAACAATGTCCTAACATAACACATATACACAGTACAACCACAATAACAAAATAGAGTCCCTATAATCATACTTTCCAAAACATATAATCTATAATCTCCAAAAAAAAAACACTATCCAAAACCTCTCATCACATAATCACACACAATCGCATCATAATCACAACAACACCTTCACATAGTATACAGTATGCACATTAGGCTTCAATTTGACACTGAACACATCAAACACCAACCAAATGCAAACCCAGAATTATACCCACTAATTTCAATCCAAAACTGCTTTATATTCATAAACCATAAGAAAAATCATAACATTTTCCCATTATTCATTTTGTACCCATGAAAAATCAACTCTGCTTTATACCTAAGATTCATTTCGAACCCAAAAAATGTAGACAGAAGAGTGTGATTGGCCGGAGTAAGGGAGGTGGCGGAGGTGTGTTTGCCCTGCAAGCGGCATTGGTTTGAGAGAGAGAGAGAGAGAGGCGGAGCAGAGATGGAGCCAAGGTAGAGAGTATTTAGGGATTCGGTGGAAATTTTGGAAAAAGCTAGTCGATCTTATTAAAGGACTTGGACGATGAAGCCAGCCACTTCGTCGTCTAAGTGGTTTAAAAAATGGCTTCAACGTTGAAATGGATTTCTTCATTGACTAAGTAGTTTTAAAATTTCTCCGAAACATGTTTATTTCGTCGTCTACGCTTCCACGTAGGCGACGAATCTACGGCTTTTCTTCGCCTATGTTTAAATTTATTTATCGTTTGAGATAAATGAGAAATAAAAATTTTGGGTACTTGCATAAGAATTATAAGAAAGTAACTGTCAAACGTTATCGTTTGATTCACATGACATTGTAGAAAAATATTGCAGCCAGTTTAGAAAGTGTTCGCTTTCGATTAATATAATATTGTGCATATCGAAAAAAATTTAAAGATGGAAACTATCATATATTATTAATCATAAAACCATTTCCGAAGTTACTAGAATTTTCACTTACGTCGAAACTTTATATATTAATTAGATATAAATTAATTAAAATTTGACATAAAAAGTATATTAACGAATTAATACTTGTTATACATCTACTAATGTTGTATAAATTAAGTGTTCATATGTCTGCATTTACTCTACATCAATATTAACAAAATTAAATTTAGAAAAAACAACTATTATACATATTCTTCACAAAAGAATATGTAGTAAGACAAATTTTCAGTCAATACGAAGTTCGTTAAGGGTTTGATCAGCATAGTCAACCATAAAAGTGAAAGTTCAACAAAACAGAAACATTGATATACGAATCTTTTCAACCATTTTGAACCGTCGACACTCACAGTCCAAGAATTGTTTAGTTTATGCCCTCAACAAATATAATCTATAATCTAACATGGTACGCATGTTCATGCTCTTACAATAGGTTAGATTCTTAAGCTCTACTTCGACGACGAAACTTTATAATTTTATTGTCTAATTTTTTTTCTAGGGTTTAGGGCTTAGAGGTTTTAAATGAACTTAGACGGAGAAATGGTTAACCATTATCGTCTAAGCATTACTTAGACGATGAAGCATTCACGTTTTCGTCATTTAAGGTGCTAGTAGACAACAAAACTTCTAGTTTCGTAGTCTAACAGAAAAGCATACTTCTTTCATTTATTTTAAAATTATTTATGTAAGACATATCAAATAATATAAACACTCTAAATTAACCTCTTTTTATTAGTGCCTTGTAATTCGATCAATTCGATAATCAAATTTGTACGTGTACAAATTAATTCATTAATTAAGTTTGAATTCGATCGAATTCTCTAATTCTTTTAATTAATTATAATTAAGAATTACACACACACATATATATATATGTATATATATCAATCACTTCCATCATCATAATCTTCATCCACATCTTCCTCCTCATCACTTTCAACTGACTGATCCTCATTATCATCATCATCATCCATCTCCTTTTTAGAGGCATTATTCTCTAGGTCCTTAAACTCATGTTCAATAAGATCCGTTTCCGGATCAGGTATGGGTAAGTGTTCATTATAGAGAATCAGTTGCCTTGTGTCGGGGATGACTGAATTATCAAGTTCGTGATATGCATTGACATTATTCCTTTGAGTGTCAGTCATTGATGTCTCTTCAAATGTTGTGGCACTCCATATTCCTTGGTGAGACATATGGTTAACTACTTTCTAGTTCGCACCCACTTTTGGATCATTGTTGAGACCATAATTGTGTTCTAATTATGTACCTAACCTTATGCTTAAATGTTGCCTTCTTGGAATAAAACATCATTTTTAATACGTTTCCTTGTCATGATAGGAAATAGAGATTTGAGAAGAACGAGCTAAAAGATGGAAATTAATAACCTTTTAGAGAAGCCAAGCAAGTTTCCGAAGCATTGGGAGAAGAAGGAGAAAAAATCGAAAAGGACGAAAAGTTAACCACCGGTCAAAGTCAACTCTGATCAGTCAACGGTCAATTCTGGCGGTCAACTCCGGTGACCCCTTGCCAAAATGTTTTAAGGTCAAAGAATTCCAAGTCCAAGCCCACAAGCCCAAGGGAGAAGATATTTTGGTAGAGACATGTGCCACTCACATGCTTGGTGAGTCATCTTTAGACCACTAAATAAAGCCTAAAATTGTGGATCATGTCTAACCTTAATTTTGAATTATTTGATGCCAAAATATCTCATCCAAAGCTATAGGGGTCGAGCTTCTCACTACACCCAAACATAACTTACTTCAATTTTTAGATTTTCATAGTTTTAGTCTCTCTCTTAGGCCTCCATGCATACCCAACTCATATAGCCATCTCCTCTACCTCTCAAACACCCATTAGCACCACCAAAAAGCTTGGAAACCTCCATCACCACCACCATACTTTCATTTACACCATCTTCTCCTAAGCCTAAGGTGGGTGACTCAAGTTCTTGGAGCATAGGAGCATATTTAGAGCAAGAAGGGAATGCGAGCTTGAAGAGCTTGGAGCTTTTAGGACTCTTTGGTTATCTCTTCTCCTATTTGTCTCTAACTTATGTATCTGTACTCTATCTTAGCTATGGGTAGTGAGTAAACAATTTTGGGAGGCTAGGGTTAGAACCGTAGCCATGTGAAGTGATGAACATGTCTCAGATTATGTATACTTCATAGTTTTAGTGTATGTTATGAAGATTTGTGTTGTGAATGAGTTTATTGTGTGATTGTGGTATGTTTGTATGCTTGAGCTTGTTGTCTAAGTCTCTTATATGCTTATGTTGACTCTAGCTAGGTTGATGTATGTGTTAAAGGACTTGAAAATAATCCTTGAATGAGTTAGCTACTCACTTAAGGATAGATGAGAATGTAAACATGATTAGGATATTATCTATGAAATTTATCTTAAGATTTGGTTCCCTAGCACTTAGCATGGACTAGAGCTTCTTTAAGTCTCTATAGACTTGAAGGACTCTACTCAAGCACACATTGATTAAAAAGGTTATTGAGATAAATCATAGGATCTCTTGGCTTGTAACTCACTAGGTTCAACTTGAGGGATTCAACTAGACGTCCTCTCAGATTATCTAAAAGAGATTTGAGAGGAGAACATTTCTACATATGTCACACGATATGCTTGTTGACTTCACAACGTGAGATACAATCGAGATGTAAGCCCAAAATGGCTTGGGGCTTGGTTCTGATTCACAAAATACTTCAATGTTGGGCTCAAGTCATCTAGAGTTTAAAATGACCTAGGAACTTGGGTTCAAAACCAAACATGACCCAAAAGGTCACGATTTGGACATTAACTTGTGTGAACGAACTTTAATCTATTACATAAACCGGGGCATTGTTTAATGCATCATATGGTTAGTGAGACTTCCCTAGCCGACCTTCTTTCCTTATCTTGAATTTGTGTTATTTAGTTTCCACATTCTAGTGTAATAACCAAACAATCAAACTTTGTTAATCACTCATCTTTATCTCACTATCCCTCGCAATGCTAAGTGTGATGACCCGGAACATAATCAGCTTAATTCGTGAGTTAGTGTATAATCGCAGATTTCCGATGATTGATTGAATCGCCAGACTTGATCATGACTTAATTATTAGCCGAGAATTTGAGTTAAGTCTCTTCTCGAGAGTTGTTGTATGCGTGATTTCGAGTTCGTGGGCGGTTCCGGATCATTATTTGGACGACCGAGGAATATAATATGAATATTTAAAATTTTGGTATATTGTCGAGTTTATCCGTTCGTGTTCGAGTCTATCCGAATCTTGATTTTGATCCATTTTGGACCGTTGATCGACCCGAACCGTAAATAGAATGATTATTCACTTGATTTGCGAGTTTCGCGATTTGTTGTGATTTCGACATAATCTGCTAATATGGCGGCCTTCTTAGCGACTAAATTATCGGGTGAGAATTTGATTTGGGATCCTTCATGAAAGTTGTAGAGAATTTAATTTCGAGCTCGTGGAAACTTCCGGAAGATTATTCTGAGTTATGAGGATTAAGTTAAGAATATTTTCGATCGTTGATTATTTAATCGGGTAAGCTTGTGATGGTTTGAACCGTTGAATTTTTATCGGATTGGTCGATGTGTTTGACTTTGGATGGTAATTGAAGAACTTGTCGAGATGAGTTTGTTGACGCGAGAATTGTTGGAAACGGATTTACGACGCGAAAGTTACGGGTATTCGAAGTTTGTCGTAAAATTAATTATGGGAGTTTCCTAAAATAACAAGTATTTAATGAGGGTTGCTGTTTTGGGAAAGTCAAACATGGCATCTATGGAGTTGACTGAGTCAACTCGGTGGAGGAGGGGAGGTGCGACGTGCACCACGGCTCGCCAGCGGCGAGCTGTCGTCCGGCCACCCCAAGGCACGGGGCTGGTCCCAATCAACTCGCCTTGACTTCCCCTTCCTCTTTCCGGCCACCGTTCACGGCGGGGATGCCGGTGGAGAGAGGAATTTCCGGCCAAAGTTTGTGAAAATTGGGGGTTTTGGTTGACAATTTTTCCGGCCAAATTGATCTACAAGAAGTACTGGGCTTTGAAGCTCTCATCACCATGAATCTAACCATATAGGTATGGTGCTCCAATTTGTTTTGTACATGGAGAATTCATGGATTGAAATTTGTGTGATAATTCGGTTTTGCATGAAATTGAGCTAGTTAGAGTTTGAATTGATCTTTGGTGTAGTTATGGAAGTTGCTTGTTGGATGATTTTGAGTGGAATAGGCTTTGGTCCGCCGGGAAATTTTACAGTTGAGTGGCACCGCCGCCGCCGGCGGTGGTTAACGGCAGTTTCCGGTCAAAGTTGACTTTTTGGAGTTTTCGATGAGTTATATGTTGTTTCACTCAGAATCGCGCCCCGATCGCAGTGGTGAGGTTTGTTTTTCGAATTGAGCGTCCGAAATTATAGCGAGGTTTTGTGGTGTGATTATCGAATTTTCACGATTTCGTCGTTATTGAATTATATGTTTCCGGGAATGGTTGTTTCTCGTGATATGATTTGAGGTGCCGAATTATAATTTTGAGAAATGGATTTGATGATTATTCAGGGGTTCGTGATCGTTCGTTTGGCGAGGGATTTCCGCCGGATCACGGGATTAACGCGAATTGCATTACGCTCACCTGTGAGTGGACAATTTCTTTTCACTGATAATCGCGAGTCTTTATACACGTTTTACGAGCATGAGCCTGCATACGAGATTACGATTTATATGAGCATGTGTTAGACGATTATGCTTATACCATTACGTACACATTACGTATATGCATTTATATATTGCTTTACGAATTTGCATAAAACTATTTATGATTTGGTTTACACAGAGTACAGTCTCAGTATATGTTGTTGTATCGATACACTTGCATCCCGGCTGATCCCCGAGGATGTTTACCGGGGGAGGCTGTGACTCCTGACCCGAGGCCTTTACCAGGGGGAGGAAGACCTCTGACCTGAGGCATTTCTAGCTAGAATCACGTGTGGGTCTGAGATCCCGTGATTCAGACTGTATTAGCACGGATGTGTCCATGAGCGACCCCGTGACATTTTTACATGCATGCTCAGTATGCTGGAGGAGTATGAGTTTACCTCGTGTACTTTATTATATTTATTTATCTGGACTCGCATATGTTTATTTAACATATATCATCTAGCAAAAGACATTTATTTTCGTCCACTCACTCTAACAGTTTTCATGTCTTTCCCCTGGGCTTTTCGGTTTCCGTGCCCAGTTTGCAGTTCAGATTCTAGTGTCGCACGACATGGTCGGAGGCATAGTATTCGAGCGATGTTTCTTTTATGGTAGGTTCTTAGTTCGGCCTACTATTTGTATATCTATATTAGAAGTCGCTCTGAGTATTCTGATGTATACATTTATATGTTTTTTCCCCGGATTTCTGTAAAATATAGTTTTATTGATTACTTTACGTTTCTGTTATGATATTGAGAAATCCGGATGGGATTGGTGCCCACGGTTTGATTTTTGTGGCATAGGATGAAGTGTATTTTCCGGGTGCAGGTAATGGCAATTCCGCGTTAGTAGCGTTACTCTGCTGAAATTTTGATGGTTTTTGTTGGTTTGTGTTTTCAGAAGGGGTTTGCGGTTTAGGAAACTAAATCGGGGTTGGGTCTTTTCACTAAGTCTCCAAAGGACTTAGTAGTGTGAGATTCACTTTCATATTTTATTTCCTTTTAGTGTCAAGTATTGTCTAGTGAGTCGTAGTCTTTGTGCTTTTCACTCTGAGCAAAGGAATCTAAGTGCTTAATCCTCATGGGTTCGACACTCGATTTCCTTGTCTATATTATTAATTGTCTCCGTATACTTGCGAGTGAAGATTGTTCTTACACTTATGAGTTAGCCAATAGCTTACTAAATGTGGAGGTATAAATCTTCTAACAGTCCTCCAAATAGAACACCTGCCTAACTAAGGTGGCAAGAACGAATGACTCATCTTCATACCAGCTTGAGTTTGTATCGAATGATAAAAGGCCAAGATCTTACTCTGTACGCTTGAACCATTTAAACTTGAATAGAAACATGTTGATACCATTCTCATATAGTTGTTGAACGACATTAACAAGAACTCTGTAATATACATATGTGCATTGTCCCACCATGATCCCACTATTTTGTGTTCTTCTTCCTTTATCTCGATCCACTGAATAAAACTTTACATCGTTAACAATACATCCAGGGTAAATATAGTGTTGGACCAGCTTATTGGCCAACATGTACTTTTTTCATGACCACCACCCCTCGTGTTAGACGATTTTTGTAGATCCATTTCTGCAAAATTGTGAACAAGATATATAAGTGTCTATTTAATTAATTTCTACCAAAAATTTGACATAGTTTCCCCTAAAACTGATGGAAACCATATATAAACCTGCATGCACAAATTAAGGAAAAATACTACGAATCCGCCAACACCAAAATAACAAACTAATTTACCGTGGAGACGCACCTATTCCCATTCAGATTTCTCAACATCAAATAAAGAAAGCACAAAACCTATATGGTTTAAACAAACCCATTTGAGGAAATAATCAGTGAACCTCTTCTTAACCACTCTTTCAACCCAGTTAATACTCTTGTCCGGTTTTCCTGTCTGAATTTTCTCCCTGTAAGTTTTCATGAACACCTCGACCTCATCACAGTCTCTTAGTACTACCCAATGGGCTTCATTAAATTCTGCCTAAGTTAATATTTCATTTAATACTCCTATAAATGGTCGTACAACATCTATGATGACTGAAAGATTATAGATAACATGTGTATTGGAGGCGGTTTGGACTGGATCTTTGTGGTACATGCTGTAGTATATTACATACTAATGGATTAGGTATGTTTCTACTATGGAGCCATCTAGGGAAGATATATTTTTGACGAATCATTTATATTGTCCGAGTTGTCTACAAATGGTTAAATTTAATTTGACAAAACCATGTAACAAAAGAGATATATAAATGATGAAAACCATGTTTAACAAATTTAGTTACATGAAATATTGTATCTTTCCGAGGATACAACCAAGTGTAGTGGATCGGACCAGAAAGTAGCACTTGTTCGGGAAGGTGGACCATCGGGTGAATCATGATATCAGAGAAAGTGGTGGTGGAGGGGGGGGGGGATAATCCTACGTGGACAATTTTGTATTGTAGTCGACCAACATCCTACTTTTTCAACTCTTTGGCGCATATCATCTGCCATAATCTGCACAATGCAACTATTGGTTCGACGACATTTTTAGGCAAATAAAGTCGAATTACCACAAAAATCAGACGTTGTAGCATAACATGACAGTCATGAATCTTTAGACCAATGAGATTGCGTTCCCTTACTTTAACACATCAATATATATACGCTACATAATTAGACGAATACCAAACACTTTTAAACCAATTAAATACAGTATCTCTCAGTGTAGGCTTCATTGTGAAAGGTGTATTGGGCATATTGTTGTAAATACCACTTCTATCCCTCTTTAACCACAAGTGATAACATAAATTAATTTATAGATTTAAGATCTTTTCGCACTTTGGGAGTATCCTTATTCTTGAACTTAATATCGAGAATTGTTCCCACTACGATGTCACACACATTCTTTTCTATATGCATGACAACTAGGTTGTTCCTGTGTTTCAACTTCGACCAGTAAGGCAGTTCAAAGAAAATACTCATGTGGTACCAATATCTAAGATCATCTAGAGGGTGTGGATTAAGGTTCTTTTCTTGATTGTCATTTCTCAACCATCGAAATTGAAGTCGTTTAACCTCTCAAAAATCTCTTTGCCAAACCACTGTTAGGGTTTAGGATTATTGTCTTTTGTCCCGTTGAAATTATCTTTATCTTGTTGCAACTGGTGATCATGAGAAATCATCTACAGTGACTCATGTAAATCACCTTCCTTGCATGCCAGCTGGAGTTCACATCGTCCAAGCAGGCAGGACAATCATTGTACCCTTTGAGTGTAATATGCCAACATTCCATATGCAAGAAAATCGCTGATGGTCCACATTACTGCTGCTCTAATTATGAACATTGTCTTAGTGAACTTGTCATAATTTGGGACTATTTTCCCAAAAAAGTTTCAGCTCGTCAATCAATGGTCCAAGGTACACATCTAAACAGTTTCTAGGAGATTTAGGACCTGGAATTAGCAGAGTAAGGAAATTAAATTCCTTGTTCATACACAGTCGAACGGGCCAAGTTGTATGGAAGCAGGTTATACGACATGTGAATAACTGGCCAAGTGCTAATAGTAGCGCCATTATTACACCAAGGATTAAATCCATATGTGAAAGGTCTGAGTCTAACATTTTGAACCTCAGCTGCAAAGTCTTGAAATTTCCTATCAAAATGTTTAAAAGTCTCCTCATCTACCACGTGTTTGAGTACATCGTCATTTAGTCTTTATTCCGCGTACCATCTAATTGCCTCAGCTGTGTATAGAGACATGATAAATGCTGCTGTCTGGGAATCAATGGAAACATCTTCATAAGAATCTATTTCTTCGAACTCCTTTTATTGGGGTTATACCATTTGAACTTATTGCATACATGGAAGTAGTCGAAATGTGCATACTCCTTATAAAACAACACATAATCGTTTATGCACGCATGGATTTTCTCGTACTTTAGACCAAGGTTGCTCAAGATCTTTTTTACCTTGTAATGGGAATCGGGAAACTTATGAAGATTAAGAAATAAATCACATATGTGTTTATGAATTTTGTTAAAACCAGCATCCAAGATTTTGTGCATCACTTTGTACTTCATTTGAGTCAATATGGCTCACATGATATTTTATGGACATCCATTGTACACCAGGATCTAGGCTTGAAGTAGCGTATTGTTGTACTTATCCATCTCAGTAGTATCAATGTCTGGCAAGGCTGCAGGCACTACCACATTTCTTCCCATTGCCCATGAAATGAAGAAAACAAAGGCCGACGAAATCATATATCGTCGACTATAATAAGTATCACCAACAAAACTCTCACTCGCCGGCCATTTTTTTCCTCATCGCCGGCTATGATATTATAGCCGACGACTCGTCAGTAATCACATTCTCGTAGCCGGCTATAATGTTTTGTATGGCCGACGATGGTTCGGCCGGAATACCGACGAGATAATCTCTCTATAGCCGACAAGTTAATGAATCATCGGCTATAACTCTTATATCAGATCTACTCTGCAGCAGCTCATTCATTTTACAAAAATTCGGTTAGAAAGAAGGAAAACGCTCTGAAATCGTTGGGTATTGTCAAAAGGCGTCCAAAACCCACTCGTGAAGCTATATAGCTAGGTACGTGGATATATATATATATATGCGTATATATATATGTGGATGTATATGTGTGTTGATTTAGAGTTGAGATTAATGGTTTGATATGCAAATAAAGTTGATATATTGTTGATTTTGAGTGATTGACTGTTGATTTTGAGTTGATTTGAGATGATTTCGATGAAAATATGCTTGTGTATATATATATATGTATATAAATTTATTTTGTAATTAATTGTTAATATGTATATATATATACATGCATGCATGTAAATTTGTAATTGGGAATTGTTGGTATATATATATATATATATATATGCATGGGTCAACTTTTGTTTAGGGAGGTATATATATATATATAGATGAAGAATTAATTAAATTAGTGTAGCTAGTTTAATGATATATATATAGATGCATGTAATGATGATTTTTTAATTAATTAGTAGTAAATGTATATACATAAATATATAGTACTGTTAGAATTTTTAGGATGGACAAGAGTTGGATGAACCTTGAAAGATGGGATGTGAGATATCACCATGGAATTAGGAGTTTTGTGAAATTTTTGAAGGCTAATTGTGGAGACACTACACTTCATTATTGCCCGTGTAAAGAATGTAAGTGTCACAGCGATCGATTTCGTTTTCCCATACAGTCCAGAAGCACCTGAGTAAATACGGGTTTTGGGATAAGTACACTTGTTGGATTTATCTAGGTGAAACATCTTTAACGGGTCCGCATGATCATGGACAATTTACTGAGAGGGCTAGTCCATCCTATGATCCAACAACGATGTTGATCAATGATATGTTTCCTCATGAGAGCGGTGTATTTGCTGATCAAACACCAAATGTCCCTCCCATCGTTGAGGGTTTCCCCTATATTGAGCCAGTCGAGCCATTACCTGGAGCTCATGTCAACACAAGCGGTATAGACAAGTACAACAACCTGATTGCATTGCAACAAACTCCGTTGTACGACGGTTGTAGTAAGACTGTTCTTGGAAGTGTCATGGGAGTGATGCAGCTCAAATGGAGAACAAAGTGACTGTCAAAGCTGTTGATTCTTGGCTGAAGTGGACTGTTTTGCTACTGCCACCCGGTCATCGCCTTCCTACCACTCATCATAAGGTGCGACATATCCTGAAAGTTCTTGGGCTTTCCTACATCAAAATCCATGCATGCAGATATGATTGTATTCTCTTCTGGGGAAAGATCTTGAAGACCTTGAAGCCTGCCCGGTATGTTTTACAGAAAGGTATAAGTTGACTCCTGCAGGCAACAAGAAAGCTGTGAAGATACTTCGATATTTCTCGCTGATTGATAAGCTGGAGCGATTGTTCATGTGTGCTTTCACGGCCGAAGCTATGAGATGGTGGGCTGAGAGGAATTTGCCTGACGATGACACCCTTATACACCCTGCCGACGGAGAGGCTTGGAAGCATATGGTCAGGGAGTTTGATCATTTTGCAACAGAGATCCAAAATGTTTGGCTAAGGCTCTCATCTGACTGATTCAACCCTTTTGGCAACAAGAGTCTTCAATACAGTATATGGCCAGTTATTTTGGTACCGTGCAACCTTACACCATGGATGTGCATGAAGAAGGAATACAATATGCTCACTCTATTAATTCCAGGCCCGGGTTATCCAGGAAAGTGTCTCGATGTGTATTTGAGGCCTTTGATTGAGGAGCTTAAGTACCTGAGTGAGTGTGGCCACCCCACTTACGATAGGTTCAAAAATGAGATTTTCCAGATGCATGCCATGCTTATTGGCACCATCAGTGATTTTCCTGCCTGCGGTATGTTGTCGGGCAACGTCACCAGGGTTACAGGGCTTGTTCAGAGTGCATGATTGTTGATTGTTGCAGTCCTCATTGCAGGAAAATTGTTCAGATGCGTCATCGTTGTTGGCTTCCAGATGATCACCCATTTAGGCAGGATCAAGATGTTTTTGATGGGACTGTGGAAACGGGTGTGCCACCCAAGCGATGGACAGAGGATGAAATTTTGGAAGTGCTGAATGAATATGATTTTGGCCAGCTGAGCAATCATCCTGAGATAGTGTCGTCAATTCCAAACAAGCCCGAAAGGTATAAGTTTTGGACACACAAGAGCATATTCTGGGAACTCCCATACTGGCCCAGGTTGCCTATCAGACACTACCTAGATGTCATGCACATAGAGAAGAATGTGTGTGAAAGTGTGGTGGACACAGTTCTGAATTGGGAGGGGAAAACAAAAGACATCCCTAAGGCACGCATTGATCTGAAAGCTATGGGACTGCGAAAACATTTGTGGTTGAGAAATGGTAAGAAAAAAATGCCCCAAGCTCCTTACACCGTCAAGCCGAACCGGAAGCATGAAATTTTTGGGTGGATGAGTAATGTCAGGTATTCTTATGGCTATGCAAAAAATTAATATAATTGTTGCTTATGGCTATATGCAAGAAATATAATTGTTGCTTATGGCTATATATGCAGGTATCCTTATGGCTATGCAGGAAATATAAGCAAGTGTGTTAACTTCCGGGACAATAAGATGTACGGATTAAAGAGTCATGACTGCCATGTACTGCTTCAACGCCTTTTCCCTGTTTTCATTCGAGGGTACCTGCCTAAAGAGGTGGTGGAGCCGTTGGTGGCCTTGTCAAGATTCTTTCAGAAGTTATGCACCAGAGAAGTTAAAAACTCAGACCTCAGGGAGATGCAAGATGATATCATTTTTATCATATGCTAGCTTGAGAGGATATTTCCCCCAAATTCGACATCAAGCCTCACCTGATGATCCATTTTCCCGAACAATTGTTGCTTACCGGTCCGGTACACTACACTTAGATGTATCCCATGGAAAGGTACAAATGATTCATTCATTTGTATTTGCCTCTGTTTTTATATGTAAATTCTTATTTTTTAAGTATCATAACATGCACTTGTTAACTTGTAGACAATTTGAAGACTACAAGGACTATGTGAAGAATAAATCTGCACTTGAAGGGTGTATCGCTGAAGCATATCTTGCGCACGAGTGTGTAACGTACACCAACTTGTATTTGGGAGCACTGGAGGACCCCCAACAACAGATGCAGATAGATGAACCCAAGTTCAACCTTTCTATCATCTCCAATGACGTGGTAGTACAGGGAAGCTTGCCAAAGTCGTACAAGTTGGATGGAAATGAGGTAGCTATTGCCCACTGGTCGGTACTGATTAACTGTCCAGAAGATCAATATTGGAAAAACTATCATCTTCACTGCTCTGCTATTGCCAGTGATGTTGACTACCACAACATGACGTTTGCAAACTACTTTAGTCAATGGGTAAGGGTATATGTGTATATATATATTTTTTTATATCCTTATATAGTATGTGTGCACGTGATTTTTTTTTCTATGTTCATAATTTCTTGTGTGGTTTCTTATCTTTTTCAGATGAACCATGTAGCAAATGATGGTTACCCAGAGTGGTCAAACGAATTGAGGCTCTTGGCGATGAAACCGATAGCTTCAAAAGTTTACTCGATGTGTCAGGTCAATGGCGTGAAATTTATATGTGAAAATAGAGACGACCGACTGAAAACACAAAATTGTGGGGTAATGGTCCATAGTGGGCAGGATGGCGTTGACTATTACGGTGTCCTTCATTCAGTTGTTGAACTAATTTATAGGAACCGCATGAAAGTGCACTTGTTCAAGTGTAGATGGTTTGATACTATCCCGGAGAACACAAGGACCGATCAGTACAAAATATTTTCGGTGAATACTGCTACAAGCTGGTATAAAGAAGACCCTTTCGTTCTTGCCACATCATTAAAACAAGTGTTTTACCTTGACGATCTTATGAACAAAGTCTCGTGGAAGGTGGTTAACTATGTTGCTCATAGAAACATATACAGTGCTACCACACTTGGTGAGACCGCAGATGATGAAGAAGTTACTGCATACCAAGAGCCGAACGCTTTTGACATTCCGCAATCCTCTACAGTTCGCCTTAATAATGTGAGATCGGGGAGTGTAGTTCGAATTACTAGAGCAGAACTTCTTGATGTTAATCCAAATGAAGTAGACGATGATTCAGATGACGAGGAGCGACACATATTGTTAGAGGTTACATATGAAACCGAGCCAGACTCAAGTGATGAAGATGATTATTATTATCATCCTTAGTACGTTAATGATATACGTATTTTAGTATATATAAACATGAATGTATGTTTGTTATGACTGACGAGTTAGTAAGAAACTCGTCAGAAATACTATCACCGAAATAGAAGAACTCGCACAGCTTCGTAAATTACAAAAATTTGGCCAACGTCATATTGATCAGCCACATCAGTGTTTATACTACATTAGACTTGAAAGAAGATGACAAAGCTAAGATGTCCGTACGTCTCAGGGAAAATGAACACAGAGCCTTCGATAATGGCGTTATTTGTTGAAGAAATTTGGGAATCAAACTATAACCGACGAGTTAGTAAGAAACTCGTCGGCAATAACCTTTGCCTTATATCCCAGCCCGACAAGGCAGAGACTCATTTCGTCAAAAACTTTGAAACCCTAGAATCGCCCCCATATGCCTCTCGCCGCCGACCAGTGCCGAAATCACCCCTCCCTCCCCTCTCCTCCTCCCCTCTCGTCTCTCCCCCCAAAAAAAATTCAAATCTCCTCTCCCTCAAAAAACCCCAAATCATAAATTCACCCCTCCCCTCCCTCCGGCCTCCGGAAATCGAGCACCGCCGTCGCCCTCTCTCTCACTGACGCAGAATGACAGGTCCCCTCTCTCTCTCTCAATTCGATTTAACTTACCATCTTCAATTTTACATGAAATTCTCCTAATTATTGTGTAGGCATTTTAATTAAGTTGGTGTTGGTATAATTTTTTGTGTAGAATATGATTTTGTATAGGATATTTTTGTGTAGAATATATTTTGTAGAATATATTTTGTGAATATATTTTTGGTTAATTAAATATCGTTGATGGAGTTGTGAGATGTAGAATACATTTTTGTGTATGTAGAATATATTTTGGTGTATATTCTTTTGTGTTGGTATAATTAAGAATATATTTGTAGAATATATTTTTGTGTAGAATATATTTTGTAGAATATAGTATGGTGAATATATTTTCTGTTAATTAAATATCGTTGATGGAGTTATGAGATATAGCTAGAATATAATTTTGTGTATGTAGAATATATTTTGGTAATGATATTTTTGTGTTGGTTAATTAAGAATTGGTTAGAATATATTTTTGGCTTGTAGAATATATTTTGGTGTAAATTTTTGGCTTGTAGAATATATTTTGGTGTAAATTTTTGGCATGTAGAATTTATTTTTGGCATATAGAATATATTTTTGGCATGTATATACTGCTGGTTTAATTAGTTGGCAATTTATTTTTGCATAAACTTGATGTATAAAGGTCTATATATATAAGCAAATTTTTTGCTATCAACATGTTGTTTTGTTATTGTTGTTGTCACGGATGTAGTTGTTGAATTGTTGCTGTTCTGTTTAATTGTTGGATGTGCAGGAGGTTTTGCGGCAAATTGGCTTGGGGCCAACAAACGGAGAGCGACTAGATCCAATGGAGGGAGCAGTAGTCAAGCATCCTCATCCGCAATCAGCAACACGCGCAGCGGCCCTATTATGAATGCTTGCACACAAGTTTTGCTACATGCGCGAGAACAGGAGGAAACTGCACGATCCGAATCCTTGTAACCCTCAGTCCAGCCTCGACCCTCAGGCAGCAGATACTCAGGCGAGCGACCCTCAACGGGCGCATCAGAAACTCCCTCCATCTGATTGCCCCCTATTAGCCCGGTTCCTACTCCCCTTTCACGGCAATCATTTGAGGCAGATGGTGCAGGCGTCTCATCGTCCAGGCCTCGTCTATCTCCGCCGTCCGGTCTCTTCGTGCCCGACGAGATTCCTGTCATCCCTCAACTCGATGCTAGGGGGAGGATTATTTTTATTGACGGATAGTCGGAGTTCCTGACCGTGGAGGAAGCGTACACGTTCAAGCCGTTCGACCCCGTGTATCTTTGGAGTGCGAGGTGCATGAACTAGCAAACGGACGATGCAGGTAAATTTTATTTAACAAGATTGATTACTTAATTATTACTTAAGACTATAAATAGTGTCAATTAATAATTTCAATTTTTTGGCATTGTATTATTAGGCAATCTCGTTAATGCCAATGGAAAACAAAAGACTAGAGGCCCCGTAACCGGGAAGAATCTTGAGCAGGCCACCGGGGGAAAGAAAACGATCATTGAGGCCAATAAGCGTGATGATGTGATCGAGACAGAAAACACCACGCGAAAGTATGCCAGCATGTCCGGGGCCGTCGTGCAGGACAAGGTCCCAATGCTGTGGCTAGATTGGGGTGCTGTGCCTCGCTATGTGAAGTTGCAAGTGCATAATGCACTAACTGTGAGTTAAATCGTATTTTCATTACGTAACTTTTATATTTATTAATTAAGTCCAAAGAAATATATAATTTTATCATTTATATGTCCATCTTGTAGCTATGATTTGACGTGGATGAATGTCTTATTGAGTCGTGGGCAGATCGTCAACTACATATCAGGTGATGTGATTCGAGTTATTTGAGTATATATCGAGTTAGATTTTTGTTTATCAAGTGTTTTAATATCTCTAACATTTGTTTCTGGTGTTAATATAGGTATAAAGAGTGGAAGTATGAGCTTTCAAAACACTATACAAAGTACAAGGATCTAGGCCGAGGTGCTACCCCTAGTGAACTCCGGTTTAGGGAGTACGAGTGGCTGTGGCTGGTAGCCCACTTCGAGCACCCCAAAGTGAAGGTATGCATCCTGAATATATTTTACAACCCTAATGTATCGTATCACATTGAAATAGTTAGTTACTAATTTTTTGACATATGTTTATCCAACAAGGCGATTTCCAAGACAGACAGCGAGAACAGATTGAAAAACACCAAGTCCCATCATGCATGTTCACTCAACTATTTGGGTTGGTCGCGTAGGGCGCAGAAACAACAAGAAGTCAACCCGTTGGTGTTTGTTCATCAGAAGTTCTATCCGTAGTGCCCAGAAGAAGTGGTAAGTCTTTGGCCTCATTAATTAGTTCACATATGCATGTGTTAATAAAACTATTTTTCTCTATTAATTTATTTTGTTTAATAATACATTATTCATATTCCCTTTTCAATTAGGTGAGAGTGGAGGATGCGATCACAGAGGTTACCATGTATATAGCTCGAAACGACCATCCTGACTGCTCGGAGGAGGAAGTGACCCATTATGCCTCTCAGATCGATACGCTCGATCGCCCTATAATGGCTCAGATTATGGCAAAAGCGTGCGGGACTTAGAGGAATATCCACTACTGCAGGGTAATGGGCTCGGCGGGCGAAAGGGTATTGAAGGACACTTCGGAATACTCTAGCGGGTCAAGAACTTCTTCTAGGAACTCTAACCTAGCAGAAGAGCTCCAGAGGACGCAGAGGGAGTTGGATGAGCAAATGAGGGTGGTGGAGGAGATGCGGCAATTGGCCGAGGAGCAGGCAGCCAGAGAGGCCGAGCACCGAACGATGGTCGAGCAACACCGAGTTATGGTCGAGGAGCAAACACAAATTATGACATGGATGCAGACGATGTACGAGTGCCAGACTACCAGACACCCGCTCCCCACACCTCCACCGATGCCTGTGTTCCCCAGTGTTCCACAACCGCAGACGTCGCAGCAAGACCAGGGTAGCCGCCGGAGTTTAAATGATTTCGTAAACATGCATTTCGTCGACTCTTAGTGTAGTTGTATTGTATTTTTGTATTGTTACTGTTTGTACTGTTGGAAAAATATGTGTGTACTGTTGGATGTGTATTTGTATGGTTTGTGTTCTTCACTGCAGGTTCTGGAATTGGGCCCAATCCAGAACCTGCAGTTTTTGTAAAATGTCACCGGGTATAGCCGACAATAAGACCCGAACTCGTCGGCAATAATCCAACATTTCCTGCGAGTTGCTTGCTTATAGCCGATGATATTCTTCAATAAATCGTTGGCCATAAACGGGCGGTCAAACATGTTGACCCGGCGGAGCTTCATCACTGACGAGTTATGTCGTCGGTGATGCTGTTTTTCATTACCGATGATGATATATCGTCGGTAATAATGCCAAGTTATTGTGACGACCCGAACCAGAATCAGTAGAGTAAACAGTGTAATTCTATAGTTAGCGCGTAATCGTGGTTTATCGATAATTGTGTGGTTTGCCGGTTTTGTTTACGACTTAATTATCAGCCAAGAATTTGAGTTGAGTCTCTTCTCGAGAGTTGTAGTACACGTGATTTCGAGTTCGTAGGCGGTTCTGGATGATTTTTCCGATGACCGAGGAATATAATATGATTATTTGAAGTTTCAGAATATCGACGAGTTTATCCGTTCGTATCGAGTTTATCCGAATCATAATGGTTATCCGTTTTGGACCGTCGATCGACCCGAGGAGCGAGTATAAATATCGGAAATAGTCAAAAATTGTCGAAAAACACTGTTTGGGAAGTTTGACCGGCGTTGACTGAGTTTGGAGGCGTTGACCGAGTTGACCCGTGGAGGAAAACGGACCGATTGGATTTCTCTTGCGGACTTGCCGATTCCGGCCGTTTCAATCCACGACCCTTGAAGGTAAAATGTTCTCCTCGTGATTCTAAACAGTTTAGAACTTGGAATTTCTTGATTTGGTTGAGAATTGAGGGAGAAATGTGGAGTTGAAATCCTTGGTTTTTCCAGCCGGTTTGGGTTTTATGGACGGTGGTGCTCCGGCCACGGGGTGGCCGAAGATGTGAGGGGTTTGGACCATGGGGCCACGGTGGTGCTCTTGGGAGTGGCCTCGATGGCTGCCGTGCACCGTAGGCGGAGGAACGGCGGTGGACAGTTTCGCCGGAGGTGATGAACCACCGTGGCTTTCGAGCTGATTTTCGGCAACGGTGGTGGTTGGATGGTGGTGGTGCTTTGAGGAAAGTTGCTTGGCTTGAGGAGAAGAACAGTTTGGCAGCTCGTTCGCCGGGAAAACTCTCCGGTTGACGGCGCACCGCCGGCGGCGGCTGCGGTCGACGCCGAAGCTCTGGAGACCCGTTGACTTTTTGGATTTCGATGATTTTAATTTCATTTTTCTCGTATGCGCGCCCCGATCGTCGCCTCGAGGTTTTCGAGTTGATTTAAGTATAAGATTTTCAGTCAAGGGTTTTATGTGGAGATTTCGGGAATTTCGTCGATTATTTTGCACTGTGTTGTATATTTCCGGGAACGGTTGGTTTCCGAGGTGTGGTATAGTGTTGTGGATTATGATTTTGATTAATTATATTTTATGACTATTCAGGGGATTGAGATCGTGCTTCGGGCAAGGGATCTTCCGCCGGGCCACGTGATTAGAACGAGTGCGCGTTTTGCTCATCTGTGAGTGGACATTTCTTTTCACGGATTGATTGCGAGTCTTTTATATACGTTTTATGAGCATGAGCATGCAATTATGATCATGATTTTTATGAGCATGTGTTTTATGATTATGCACTTACTAATATGCATCTATGAACATATATATATTTACATTATGTTTTATGCATGTGCATGGAAAGTATTTGTGATTTGGTTTACACAGAGTACAGTCTCAGTAAACAGAGTTGTATCGATACACATGGCTTCTCGGCTGATCCCCGAGTACGCTCCGGGGGGGGGGGGGGGGGACAGATATCCTGATCCGAGGCCTTTCTGGCTTGGAATCACGTGTGGGTCTGGGATCCCGTGATTCAGACTGTACTAGCGCGAGGGAGTCCATGAGTGACCCCGCAGTATTTATGATACATGCTCTGTACGTGTGAGGATTTAGAGTCTCCCTCGTGTACCATTTGATTTTGATGCATTTAGACTTGCATATGTTTTTATAACATATATTATTCGGCGAAAGACATTTATTTTCGTCCACTCACTCTAACGGTTTTCATGTCTTTCCCCTGAGCTTTTCGGTTTCCGTGCCCAATTTGCAGTTCAGATTCTGGAGTCTCACGTCGTGGTTAGAGGCTAGTTGTTCGAGCTACCTGTGTTTTCCAGTAGGTTTCTTGTTTCGCCTACTGTTGTACATTATGTATATATTTACACTAGAGGTCGCTCTGATACGTTACTGATACATGTTTTATGCGGATTTTCCCGGATATACTATATATTACAGTTATGTTTACTGCTTATTGTTATTGATATGACATTGAGAAATCCGGATGGGATTGGTGCCCACGGTTTGGCTTTTGTGGCATAGGATGATGTGTTATTTTCTGGGTGCAGGTTATGGCAATTCCGCGTTAGTAGCGTTACTCTGCCGAAATTTTAATGGTTTTTATTGGTTCACGTTTTCAGAAGGGGTTTGATTCCGGTTTAGGAAACTAAATCGGGGTTGGGTCCTTTCAGTTATTACCGACGATATCATCAGTATCTCGTCGGTGATACTTCCACCGACGGCTGTTTTCCGGCGACTTTATAACCGGCAACATGTCGTCGGTTATAAGTATCACCGACGATTTATTATGAAAGGCCGACGACTCAATGGGTAGAAATGTGGTAGTGAGGGGCCGTGTCATAATGAGGAGTATCATAACCTCATTATTTATGTTAGTGACTAACATGACAGAATGCCGAAAAAGCATCATGCACCAAATCCATAGCGGGGTTCTAAGAAGGGGCGCTAGTACCGTTGGATGAGACATATTGGTAACTGTACCCTAAGTTAAAGTTTGGTCCTGAGTTGTAGTCTACTACTTAACCATTCTCACTCCATGTAGTATAACTCCACATCATACCATGGTCATACAAGTGTTAAGACATAACATTAACCTCCACATACTTAGTGTTAAGACATTTTATGAACGGCTACTTGGAATGCTTCTTTCATTGACCATGTTGCATCAAAAACATCATAAATTGACTGATTCCGTCCATATACCTCTCATCACTTCTATTTATCAACTGTATCCAACTGTTGTCTAGAGTTCTGCGTAATTTTAGCGAAACATAAATTTATCGAATAAGCGATAATTAGTTAGCAAAAAATTGTAATTCTAACAATATTCCATCTAATTGTAGAATGAATCATCTTATCATTCTTAATGTACATTAATATTCATCATAAATAAACAAATTACATAACACATGCAATAAGATGCATTTACATATTTAAATCCACAGATTAATATATAATTATCAACTAGTTAATCTAACATTTAATCATATATATATATAAAATCAATCAACACATGCATGCAATTAAGTAACAACTGATGTTATGTATATGCAACCAAGGTCGCAAGAATGATTCGTCGGAGTATTTCATCGGAGAAGTCCATCACCGTACATTTATATATACATAATTAAATTTTAAAAAAATTATCAAGAGAAATGAGTTAATACTTTCACCGATATGGAGATAGGAGAATAAACTAGAACTCCAGAGGTGGCAAAACTATATAAATCGAAATTATGACCTCCTCTAAAAGTATACTTTCAAAATGTTATTCAAACAAACATAAAAGCCATTAAATAATAACAAGCAAAAGGCACAAAGGGTTACTATATTCCCTTAATGTGAAGAACGCCATCAAATTGGAAACACTTCATTTCAATATCAACTCAGATCTTCAATGGTTATGGAGTCATTCTTCTCCTGATGTTCTTTACCAATGAATCCTTCACTTCCTTAGTCACAGCAGGAACCGCCTTAGTAACCTAAAACATAGATAGAACACTATGAAGTGTCTCTTCCAATGAAGCAAAATTAGAATATTATGCAGCACAAACCACTCACAAACATGAATTACCTCCTGTTCATCAGGGCTAATCTCTTTCACTTCATGTGTGAGAACATTAAGAACGGTATCAGGATCAGTCACAATAACTTTAAAAGCCTACACAAAATAAAATTAAATAAATTCATATTCACTACTGATAAATCAAAATCACATAGTACAAAAGCAGTGATATATCCTCACCTCAAAAGCATGATCATACTTCCTGTACAACGGCCAGGCAATATGAACATACAGCTCTTGTAAGAAGTATAGTTGTCATTAAAAACTATGAAAATGATATGTAACACTAACATATAGTCCCTTAGATTCAATTCATTAGTTAGTTTGAGCACAACTCTAAAGATTTTCGTGCAATAAAGTGTGACCGAAATTCACACAACATATTACATATCCAACTACAATCTCACGTTTCTCATAATTTTCAATATTATTTTGCCATAATAAACCAAATCAATCAATCCATCAAGCTCTAATCAAATCTAGAGATGCATTGCTACACACATCAATGATGCATTGCTACACACATCAATTCCTTAATGATGCATTACTACACACATCAATGACCTTAATTCTACGAAACATTAACAATTGTAATCTGTTAAAAACTGTACCTCCAAATCGATGCCGAGAGTCTTAGCGACATGTCGCATAATGGAGTGAACAAGCTTACTCTTGTTAAACCTCTCTTCACAAGCAGCGATGTCATCCCCAGAGACTATACGCTTGCTCAAATTGATGTAACCCTTCTCCTTATCGACCCTTAGAACCATAATGGGCTCGATTCGCCTCACCTTGATGAGGTTGTTGACACTCCAAATCCAATGGTGGGAGAGCTTCTGAGAACAGAATCATACCTTCGATGTTGTTGTATTCGAGGAGTGAGACATACGCGTCCATGTCGGTGATGTTCTTCACCTGGATCATTACGGCCATGTCCACCTCGGGGTAGCGAGCCTCGTATAAACGACACTCGACGTTCGACGCGTGGGAAGCCATCGCTGGCGGAGATTAGGTTTCAGGTTCTGCGTGGCACTGGTGAATTTAGAGTTAGGATTTTGAGGTGATGCGAGAGAGAGAGAGAGAGAGAGAGTTTAGTATCATAGTCCAGTCCAGAAAGTAGAGTTTATTACCGGGTTAATGGAGGCAAAGGGAAAGTAGAGTTTATTATCGGGTTAATGGAGGCAAAGGCCGGAAAAAACAGATCTTGGCGAGTGGAGAGCAGAGGCGTTGGCGAGCGACGTTCAGAGGTGTCGGCAAGAGTAGGCGGAGGCTATGAGGTCGAGAGGAGGCAAGAAGAGACATCGATGAGGTGTTGTTGTGAGTCGGTTGAGAGAGAGAGAGAGAGAGAGAGAGGCACAGGGAATGTAATACACTCTGGGTTGACCTAGATTTTTTTTTTAAAAAAAAAACTTTACATTTAGGGTTTGGTGAGTAGGGATCTGTGATGACCCAGAACAGAATCAGCAGTGGAATCAACTTGATCTACGAGCTTGCGCGTAGTCGCAGAGTTACGACAGTTGTTTGAATCGCCGGACTTGTGAACGACTAAATTATTGGCCGAGAATTGGAGCTGGGTCTCTTCTCGAGAGTCGTTGTACGTGTGATTTTGAGTTCGTAGGCGGTTCCGGATCATTATTTGGACTACCGATGAATAAGTTATGAATATTTGAAATTTTGACGTAATTGGGTTAAAATGGTAGATTTGTTAGCGACTAAATTACCGGACGGGAATTTGGTTTCGGCTTCTTCACGGAAGTTGTTGAGAATTTAATTTCGAGCTTTTGGGAACTTCCGGAACATTATTCCGAGTTACAAAGATTAAGTTGTGAATATTTCTAATTGTTGATTATTTAGTCGGTTTAAATATGTGTTGGTTTGAACAACTGACTTTTTTATCCGAATGGTCGATGTGTTTGACTTTGGGTGATAATTGAAGAACATGTCGAGTTGAGTTTGTTGCCGCGAGAATTATCGGAATTGGAATTACGACGTGAAAGATACGTGTGTTTGAAGTTTTCCCCTGTTTTCTTTGACATCATGATTCACCTCATAATTCACCTTCCCGCACATGTGTTAGTTTTTGGTCCGGTCCACTACACATGGATGTATCCTCAGAAAAGTACAATTAATATTTCATGTAACTTAAATTGATTTAATTATAACACGGTTTTCATCATTTATCTATATTTTTGCCTTTCTACTATAATTCTAATATTTAATTTTATCATTTTAAAGACAACTCAGACATTATAAATGATTCGTCAAAAATAAATCTACTCCGGATGACTCCATAGCAAAAATATACATAATGCATGAGTGTGTAACCTACTGCAACAGGTACCTTAAAGATCCAGTCCAAGCCACCTCCTCCAATCCAAATGCCCATAATATTTTTTCAGTCGTCACAAATGTTGTACGACCTATTAGAGGAGAATTGAATGAAAGATTAACTAAAGAAGAACTTACTAAAGCGCATTGGTTAGTGTTACGAGACTGTGACAAAGTTGACCCGCATGTACAAGCTTATAGGGAGAAAATTCATATAGTCAAACCGTAGAGAAAACAGCTATGGGTATTTACAAGGATTAGAAGCATGACTTGCACAAGCACTACAAGGAACACGGTGCCTCGAGTGTTCTAAGGGAGTTGTTGATGGAAAGGGAAGACCAATGAGAATAGTTGGTAGGACACTTTGAGTCCGATAAATTTAAGGTTCGTCTTTCTTTTCTTTAATATAATGAAAATGTCATTTTTTAGTTTTAAATATTTATTATTTAATTTCACTTGTTATGAAATTGAAAAGGTCGGAGCCCAACATTGTTAATCTTGAGAAGAAGACGATGCACCAAAAGTCGAGCTCCAAATGGATGATTAACATCACAAAAGCTTACATAGATGCGGGTTCAAAGCATTATTTTCTTGATGTCAACGTGTCTTCTTACGTCAGGCCTGAGCAAGAAGATATCGCGAGTTAACATGGCATAAGTAACCCTTTATCCAAAATTGATTGAGTTTAATCTTACAATTGGTTCGAAGAAATTGAATTATGATTAGGACATTTATTAGGTTGTGCTCTTGGAATTTAGTTTAGTTGGCTAATTTAAACATTATTCTGAACTTGAGAAATCTGCATTGGAATCGGAGCCCACAGTTCATTATTTTGAAATTGGTTATTTGAAGTGTTTTCTTTCGTGCGGGTTTTTGGTTTCTTCCATTTTTAGGGGAAATTATGTCAAATTTTCTTTAGAAATCGACATTCGTATATAATTCACAATATAAATTTCAAGAGAGGTTGATACAATTGGCCGAGGAGGAATTGGTGCCCGCACGTTTGCAAAACTCGGAGATGACACTTGAAGAGTTGCCTCTTCTATCGAAGGAAACTCAGATTAATATTGTAAATACAGTTTTTGGCCGCTGATCTGGGAAGGAGGTTCGTGGCGTTTGACGAGTAGTAGAGCGAGATTTGAGCCAACCTTCGGTTTCATCAAGTTGGCGTTCGAGTGCTATGGATGTCGAGAAGCGGGTCCGAGAGGTCGGAGAGGAGGCTCGAGCGACCTAGACTCAGACTGATATGTTACAGACTTAGATGGATCATATACTCATGTTTCTCAATACTAGGTTAGATATGGATCCTAATTCTATTTCACTACAAGAAAAAGCCTCTTAGACAACAGAAGCTTACCAGCTCCATCGTCTAAGAGATCTTAGACGATGTAAATCTATATGTCGTCCTCTAACTGTTGTCTTAGACCACGTAAAATATTTGCGTCATCTAAGACTCTACTTAGACGACGAAAATATATATAGCGTCGTGTAAGTGTTTTCTTAGATGACTCAAATATATATGGCGTCGTCTAAGTGTTGTCTTAGATGACGCAAATATATATGTCGTCGTCTAAGACACCAATTAGACGGTGCAAATCTATTACGTCGTCTAAGACAACACTTAGACGAAGACATATAGATTTGCGTCGTTTAAGTGGAGTCTTAGACGACGCATGTCTATATGTCATCGTTTAAGTGTTATCTTAGATGATGTATCGACATCAGTGACTTCCTTATGATCACCAGTGGCGATAGAATAAGGACTGTTTCGATGGGAAAGTAGAGAATAGTCTTAAACCCCGACAGAGGTCCGGCGAAGAGATTTTTGAGAGGTTAAATAGCTTCAATTTTGGTGTGTTGAACAATGACGATGATATGAAGAAACTCAATCCACACCCCCCAGAATATCTGGCATATTGGCACCAGGTGAGTATTTTCTTTGAACTGCCTTACTGGTCAAAATTGAAGACTATAATGATGAAAGTGGTTGATTGATCGACCGAGTTCGGTGCATTTGTAATTTTGATGCATGCATGTATATATGCATGGTTGAATATATAAAACTGATGTATTATTAATTAATTAATACAAATTTTCAACGCGGGCGTATATATGCGCAGATAATCGATTAAATAATTAATTTAATTATGGACAAATTGGAGACAGATCGAATTTGGCGATATCCTAGACATCGATAAATTTGGCGAGTAATTTAAAAACACTATCCTAGACAACGAAAACATAAGGTTCTGTCATCTAAGTAACCATTTAGACAACGGAACCATATTATTCCGTTGTCAAAATGGCCACGTAGATGATGGAATAATATGGTTTCGTCGTCTAAGCCAAAAATAATGGCAGGGTGATAAGTAACCGATCATTTTTGGGTGGCTTTCAAAAAATACTTAGACGGTGGAATCATATGATTTCGTCGTCTAAGTGATTATTGGGTATAAGAAAACGGATCGGTTTCACTCTCTCTCCCTCACCGGCGCTGCCCCCCTCACCTCGGGTCCTCCCTCTCCCTCTCCCTCACTAGCGCCGCCCCCTCACCGATTCTCTCCCTCTCCCTCACCGTGTCGTCGATTTCTCCGGCAGGAAAACCTCAAAGTCGGCTCCTCCTCTCCCTCTCTGGCGACCCCCCCTCTCCGCCGAACCCCCTCTCCTCTCCGGTATACTCTCTAACCATCGCCGATCGATTATATGTATATTTCGTGTATATAGATATATATATAATGTGTATATACGCATTTTGTATAATAGTGTGTCTATTTGTGTATATAGATTTTTAGTGTATATATATAGATATATATGTTTTTAGATATATTTGTGTATATTTATATATATAAATATATTTAGATATGTATGTTTTTGTCGCCAAAGTGAATATTATTTATTTTTAAAGTATCCAAATTTTTGGAAAAAATTTGAAACACTAAGGTGACGAAACTATGTAGTTTCGTTAAATGAATTTTTTTTTAAATATCTCAAAATTAGTTTTCCGCCAAACTTTTACATATGCTTTTTCAACACTTAGGCGACGAATCGTTGTGCTTTCATCGGCTATGTCTAAAACTTTAGCTGTTTTTTTTCTGCCAAAAATTCAAATGACTTCGGCAACGAAACTTCTTGGTTTCGTCGCCTAACTGAAAAATTTTGGCAGCTTTTTAAAAAAAATTTTAACCACTTAGACGACGAAATAAAAAGTTTTCGTCGCCTAAGCTGAAAAATTTGGCAGTATTTTTTTCCGCCAACAATGTTTTACAAAAAATTGAAATCACTTGGGCGACGAAACCTACCAATTTCGTCACCTAAATGGTCTTCTATAAATCCCAAATCATCCACAAGTTTTCATTGTCTCCTATGTTACCCATCTCTCTCTCTAGCTCTCTCTCTCTCAAATAAACCTTACACACCACTATCACACACCACCGCGGCACCACCATCTCGACACCACCACACACCACCACCTCAACACCACCACACACCACCACCATGACACCACCACCACCTCGATCTCCACCACCACCACCACCACCTTGGCACCACCATAAACACCACCGCCATCGCCAACACCACCGGCCACCACCACAATTAAATTATATATTACTTATGAATTTTGTATTAATTATTAATTAACATATAATAATTAATCAGGAATTAATGAATTTTTTCGTTTATTTTGTTAAAAAAAAACAACCACTTAGACGACGAAATTGATAATTTCATCGTCTAAGTTAATTTATATTTTCTTAAAAAAAAATATCATAATTTTTTTTTAAAAAAAAATCAACACTTACGCGACGAAAACCCTAAATTTTCCCCATCACTTATTTTGAATTTGGTGATGAGACGTCGCGTAAGTGTTGGATTTTTGCATCCACTAATGTTTTGTGATTTCATTGATTCTTAACATGGTGATGAGACATGTTTTGAGAATTGCCTTGTGATATGTAGATCTTTTTATTAAGATTTCTGTGTAAAAATTCATTATTCACGTCTAGTTGATGAAGCAACAAACGATGAACAAGAGCTAAAGCAAGTAAGCAGCAAATTGAGACAATCTTCGTTGTGGGAGAGAAAGTGTCCTGATAGTCCTCCATTTGCATATAACTCTTGCCAACCAATAGAGCTTTTTGACGCTCAATTGTACCATCAGAACAACGTTTGATCTTATACACCTAACGACTTCTTCCCAGATGACAAAGATGTGAGTGTCCATGTATGATTCTCTTGAAGAGATAGCATCTCAAACCTCATTTCCACTTGCTAGTATGGATATGAGGTTGCCTCTACACGCATAAGATTGTGCTTGAAGTCTTGATTGACCGGAGCAATGAAACTACAATATCCAAGTTTATAGCGGTAAAAGGAAACAAAATTATTGAGAGCATATCGAGAACCTTTGCGCAAACTAGGAAGCAAAGAAGACGATGAGTTTGGGGCCGTGACCTGAGAACAAAGAAAGTTGCATAACAGAATTGATGGTATGGTTTGTCGGGCAGAACGATGGAGAGGTTGAGGGTCCGAATTTGGTTGTGGAGGAGAAGCTTCGGGTTGCAGAAGTGCTGAAACTATAGGGTTGAGTGGTTCAGTGCAGGAGGGCTCAAAATAGGATCGATTTCTAGAGGAGGGACCGAAAAGTACGTAAAGGCCAAAACTGCGTCGGTTTGTGATATACGCATTTTATGCTTGATTCTTAAAGTCTTTCTCCTTGTATTTAGCTCTGTTTTGACCTTAGTATTCTTTAGTTTCACTTATTTTGTTGTTTTTAGGTTTTTTATTAAAAGAGACGGAGTAAATGAGCCTATAAGCATGTAAAATCACGTGAAGAATGTTGCCAAAATTCCATGGATCTTGAAGAAGAACAAATGAAAATGATGCAAATAAAGAAGAAGACATTTTTCCTGTGCGATCCAGGAAAACACATCCTTGCCGAATTAATAAAGAACCATTGGTCCAAATTTGTGAAAAATATTCCAAGATGATATGGATATGATTTGAAGCCCAAAATATGTGAAATTAAATGGTATTTTCGGACAAGAAGAATTGGAGAGCAAGAAATCCAAAATTTGATGAGATTGAGATTCCTAATACTCAAAAATGAAGGAAATCTGAAGTTACAGGACAACATACTTCTACAGGCTGTAGAAATCACGGATCAACTCCGATTGAGGTGAGAAAGAAGATATTTTATAGCCCTCTGAATGGTCTTTCCAATGCCGCAAGAATCATACAATTCGGATATGTATAACTCAGGAAAATCTCGTTTTACTACAGGAGGTCAGATTTCGCCGAAATTAATGTGGACTTCTTGTTATGGTAGGAACAACCTACCCTTCTCCTATATAAAGGGGAGCTCGGCCTCAAAGCAGATCATCACCTATTCTATGTTCTCTTGCTGCCAAAATACACAAAGAAGATCCACCACAAAGTTCTCCAAGTGCTAGGCCGAAGTTACATCACCACCACCCTAAAATTTCCATCTTATTCCTTCTAAATACGCTTTGTCCCTTTAGAAGGTGTGTAGCTTCCACCTTAGGCTCCATCCACTCGAGATTTTGCAGGGCTTACCGAAAATCAAAAAGTGTAAACATGGAACCTTTGCTCCGTAACTCTCCTTGTATTTGTTTTATTTTGTTTGTGAAGAATACATGTTTATTTTGGTTTTATACTTTTTTTGAGTTTAATTTATCTTCCATGTGTTTATGAGTTTTGAGTCTTGATTGCATGTTGCGTGTCATTCTTGATGCTTTGGTTGGGTCTAAAGATGAAACGCTTAGTCAATCGCTTTTTACCCTAAATCAATGGAGTCGAGATCAGAGTGTTTAGAGGCTTAGTTGCACTTTAATTCAAAGTCATGGCATGTATTCCGGAATTAAAACTTGTAGATTTCGTAGGTAATTAAATGAGATTATTCGTGTAATTTCAAAGTATGTGGGATGTGATGATCACATGTAAATAATTAATTTAGGTTTGTTTTTGTCGAAAATATGGTAAGGGTTTTTGGGTTCTTTTTATGTGTTTGCTTGTCTATGAGTCAATGCATATTAGATTCCTAGGATTTCTTGCTATATGTTTCGACGTTTTAGGAAGTAATTAGATAGAAAATTTAGGTAATTAAACAACTTTTTATACCCCCCCCCCCTTTCTATACACAAATATTGCATGCACCCTTCAATCCCCGGTTAGAACTATCCCTACTTGCTTATATTATACTACATCTATAGGGTTTTAAATTGTATATGGTTGATTTATGTATTTAATTAAAATGCATGTTTTGGTCGTATCAATTTGCGGTGGTGATGACAACGTTGACAGATAGGAAACTGACTGGGACAGAGGCACGGCCAAGGACGGAGGCACTACGGACGGAGGCACTACGGAGCGTGTCAGACCGACGAGAGCAGGCGTCTCGGACTCTGACGCCAAATTGATAGGGATGGCGACGGTGGATTCAATTGATATCGATGAAGCTTATAATTTTTAGGTAGGGTGGTTCTATTCACACCTCTCAGTTTTATATCCATACCTCCTAGTTTATAATGGACACTATATATCCGATTTTGCCCTTCAATTTAACACCATTCCTCCTGATTTTTTTATCTTCACACATTCATCTCCACTGCCCAGGTCAAGAACCTCATCCATCTTATTTTCTTTTCCTCTAAGCTATCCCATAAGGAATGATCGATCAAGTATGGGAAGATGATGAATTGTCTCCTGAGGAGAGAACAAAAGACTTGCTGCCACTCTTAATTGCAAGATTGTTAGAATTTCTTGAAGACGAAAAACATGTTTTTCACTATGCCCATTTTCATAAACATATTGACCTTTCTCAAATTAGCAATTCAAAGTATCTCATGTTAAGCTACAAGCTTTGCCAATAGATCTCTGCAAATGCCACAGTTATATAACCAACATCAACAATATCTATATCCTCCACATGGTTATTTTATTAGTGTCCTAATTGTGAGTACTTGCTATTTTTCTTTTTCTGGTTATTAGAAGGGAGAATTAGAAATTATAAAAGTTCAAAAAATATTGGAGGCCTAAATATAAAAAATAGAGGTGTGAATAGATGTATCATTTTGGGTAGTTTGGTGACTAGGCACATGTGAGAGAGAAGGAGATGGTGAGTCTATAGGACATGGAATTAGGCTAAAGAACGAGATTGACTAATCTGGTATGAATTGGGCTTGTAAGAAATAGAGCTATAAGGAATCTAGTTTCATGAAAAATCACACCTCGACTAGTAAAGCTCTAGTGAGTTGAGAGGTTGTAGAGCTTATACGCTTTTTGACCCACCAAATAGTTGATAAAAATGCACTTGACTACTCCAGGTGCAAACTTATGTGTAACATTAACATTGGTAGCATAAGCTAAACAACCAAGAACATGAAGATGATGAAATGAAGGAGGTTTGGAATAAAGACGCTCAAAAGGAGTTTTAAAAGAAAAAAGAGGAGTGGGCAGGCCATTAATGACATGAACTACAATAAGCACACATTATCCCCAAAATTTTGGAGGAAGATTAGCTTGAATTTTTAAAGCGCGTGCGATTTGAAAAATGTGACGATGCTTGCGTTCCATTACCCATTTCATTGAAGCATGTAAACACAAGAACGTTGAAAATTGAAGGCAAAAAAACTCTTTCAACAAAGAGTGAGTTTCACTGTTATGTCGCATTAAAAATACCCGAATAAAACGGGAATAATCATCCACGATAGTAAGAAAATAATGAGCTCATGAGAAGGAAGAATGTTTATAAGGACCCCAAATGTCACAATGAATAAGATCAAAAGATTTAACAGTAAAAATAGAGCTAGTATCACAAGAAAGAGGATGTTGCTTTACTGATGGACAAATATCGCAAGCATCGTTACACTGAAGAGAAATGTTTAAGAAACTTTTAGCAAAAAAATCAAGAGGATGAGAAGAAACATGACCCAAACAGCAATATCAAAGATTGGTGGATGATACTGTGAGATGATATGCATGTTGAATGGGTTTCTGGTGATTTAGTTTGGATATGGTTTTCTTTGTTACTAATGCCACCAAATAGTAGAGACCGTCACAGTGTTTTCCAAAACCAATCATCTTTCTCGAAACTAGATCCTGCAAAATACACCATTATGGGTAGAAGGTCACCAAACAATTCAATTCTAATAGATATTAGATAAACTTTAAATTTCAGTACACACAACACATCATGTAGATATAGCAAGAATTCAAAGGTATTGATCCAGTCGAAGAAATCTGTGCTTTTTGACCACTTAGTAGTAACACAGGACGCAAATTGTGATTTTTACTACTACTTATCAACATGCTTGATGATGATACAATATGATCTATTGTGTCGTTATCAATAATCCAAAGACGAGATGAAATTTTAGACAAGGCTGGTCTGGTGATAATTCCGTGTACTTGATGATTAGTACTTTTATACTTTTTATTATTGAAAGAACCCGACTTCGATTTAGTTCCCTAAACCGAAATCAAACCCCTTCGAAAATATGACCTTTTAAATTTTTTGCCAGAGTTTACTTTGAAATACGTGAACCATTCTTAGAACCTGCAAAGAAATACACTTCGAATATTCCACAAAAGCCAAACCGTGGGGCTCCGTTCCCCATCCGGATTTCTCAACAACATATAAATAATAAACTCAAAGGTTTACAAGAAATCCAGAATCATTCAGGAGTATACTCAACTGAAAACACAGTGTAAGTACTCAGAGCGACGCTTATATACAACATTTACAACAAGTAGGTCAAACAAGAAACCTACAGAAACTGAAGAGTGATCTGAACTCTATCCCTCCACCAATGACGTGCAACACTGGAACCCAAACTGCAAACTGGACAACGGAAACCAAAAAGCCCAGGGGAAGGTAAATAAAATCGTCAGCGTGAGTGGATGAAAATAAACATATGCCTTTCACCATTTATATAGTCATAAAAATGATGTGAGTTCTTAAGTACATAAGAGTCGCCACTCCGGCGGATTTCCCTGCCAGAGTAGCAGGTCGGGTGAATCTCTCAAACCCGACGGTGATAAACTAAGCGAATCTCTCAAGCATGATTGATGCACTACCGGTGATCAGCCGCGTAGCCAATGCATCGATGCTAAATAAATAAATGTCATCACCAATAAAATAAATAATACTTTTCAAATGATAAATAATCTGAACATTGTACTGGAAAAAAATACTGAAATCAAGAACTCGCTACAACAGTGTAAACAAATGTCCACTCACTGAGTAAAGCTAGCCCTGAGGTCCGGCGGAAGATCCCTCGCCAAACGCTCGATCTCGATCACCTGAATAGCAAGGATACAATCAATACATATTGAAACACATCATACAGAGCTAATACGTTGAGAACCCCGCGTTCTCGAAAAACGTACCGCTCGAAATATCGACGAGGATTACAATATTCACAAAATATACCCAATTAACCCTCGTCCCAAAATATAATACTCAAATCAACTCAAAAACCTCAAGACTACACTCAGGACGTGATTACGAGCAAAACGGTATAAAACTCCCCAAAATTCCGAAGAGTCAACCCTTCGCCGGAACTCCGCAGTTGACCGCCGGCAGCGGCGCGGCGTCAACGGTGAGATTTCCTGGTGGGCAAAGCCCATAACTCTACTCCTCCTCAAGCCCAACAATTTCCTCTGCATCACCATCTTCCAATTCCAAACACACCGGCCGAAAATCAACCTGAAACCCACGGCCTCCATGGATTCCGGCCAGTTTTCGGCGAGCTCCAAACAGCGTCCAATTCTAAAATTCTTCGACCCAAAAGCACCTATAGTTGAAGGGAGCAAAGCCCCAACCCCAACACCTCCAAAACAGGCCGGAAACCACCACCCGGATCCGGCAAAATGAGTTCGTTCTCCCATAAAACTCCATCAATTCTCACAAAGTCAAGTTCAAAACCATAGGAAATCACGAGAGAATTCTAACAATACTAAGATTGTGGTCGGAGGTGGCCGAAATCGGCAGGTCGGACGGTGGCAGTTCGCGATCACGGTGGAGCTTCGGTCAACGCGGTCAAACCTGGTCAACAACGGTCAAACTTCCCAAATGTGACTTTTCAACAATTTTACGACTATTCTAATATTTATATGCGCGACCCAAGATGATCAATGGTCCAAAACGAATCGAAACCAAAACGGATAAACACGACTAAATCTAATGGTCAGAAATATTCATAACTTATTCCTCGTAATTTGAAATAATCATCCGGAAACTCCAAGGAGCTCGAAATCACGTACACTACCACTCTCGTGAAGGAACTCATCTCCAATTCTCGCCCGATAATTTAGTCATAAATAAATCTCCCATATCGACTAATTACTATAAACTGCGGTTATTCGTGAATCTCGCGAATCAAGCCAATTAACATACCATTTCTGGTTCAGGTCGTTACAAATCTACCCCCCTAACAAAAATTTCGCCCTCAAATTTACATACTTGCTAGCTGAAAAGGTAAGGATACTGATCTCGCATGTGCTGCTCTGTCCCCCAAGTAGCCTCATCAACAGAATGGTTTTGCCACAATACCTTCACAAGAGGAATAGCTCTGTGTCGCAACTCCTAAACTTTCCGATCAAGTATCTGAACTGGTTCCTTCATATAGGTCAAGTCCTCCCGAATTGGAAGCTGATTTGGTGTCAACACGTGGGAGGGATTGGAAATATACTTCCGCAACATAAATACATGGAATACTTCGTGCACCCTGACCATTTCAGAAGGTAATGCTAATTTGTATGCCCCCGCACCAACTCGCTCAGTGATCTCATAAGGGTCCACATATCTCGGACGAAGTTTACCACACTTCCCGAAATGAACAACACCCTTCCAAGGAGAAAGTTTCAGGAATACCCAATCACCAACCTCGAACTCGAGATCTTTTCGTTGCACGCCCACATAACTTTTCTGTCGATCCTGAGCAGCCCTCAATCTGTCCTGAATGATCTGAACGTCTTCCATGGTACTCTTTACCAAATCAGGGCCAAGAAGCCATTTCTCACCAACTTCACTCCAACATAATGGAGTTCGGCACTATTTGCCATACAATGCCTCATAAGGTGCCATCCCAATGCTAGCCTGATAGCTGTTGTTGTACGCAAACTCTATCAAATAAAGTTGCTGATCCTAATTCCCTTTGAATTGTAAAACACAAGATCACAACATATCCTCCAAAGTCTGAATAGTCCTCTCCGACTGATCATCTGTCAGAGGATGAAAAGTTGTGCTGAAATGTAGTCTAGTCCCCATTGCCTTCTGCAATGCTCGCCAAAATTTGGAAGTGAACTGACTATCCCGATCAGAAACTATAGACATAGATACACCATGTAATCTCACAACCTCTTTCAAGTACAGCTTTGCTAATCTACTCACGGGAAGCTTTCCTGGAAGTGCTAGGAAATGAGCTGACTTCGTAAAAGGATCCATAATCACCCAAATACCAGTACTACCACCAGAAGTACGAGGTAACTGATACACAAAATTCATAGTAATATGCTCCCATTTCCACACTGGAATCTCCAAAGGTTGTATTTTACCTGCCGATTTTTGGCGTTCTGCCTTCACTTGCTAACCAATCAGGCATCTGCTCACATACATTGCTATTTCCCTCTTCATGTTTCGCCACCAATAATATTGTGTTTTCAATGTCCGGAACATCTTTGTACTACCCAAATGCATAGCATATGCAGAACAATGGGCTTCGTCGAGTATTTCCTTCTTCAAATCCTCATATCAGGGCACACATAATCTCCCCCTGAACATCAAAGTGCCATCCCACCTCATCCGAAACTCGATCGGTACACTATTCTGAATCAAATTCTTCTTGCTCAGCAAATAAGCATCTGAATCTTGAGCCTCATGAACTCGATCAAGTAATACCGGACGAACTCGGAAGCTGGATAACAATGCTCCATCCTCATCCCACTCCAACTCTGCTCCCGTTGCTCGTAACTCTGTCAAAAGTGACACTCTAGCAACACGTACATGGAAGAGAGAAGCACCATATTTCTGACAAAGAGCATCATGAACCACATTAGCCTTCCATGGATGATACTTGAAAGTGCAGTCATAGTCATTAATCAGCTTTATCCATCTCCGCTGTCTCATATTCAAATCTGGCTACATACGCAAGTAGGAAAGACTTTTGTGATCGGTGTAAATCTTACATTGTGCCCTATATAAGTAATGTCTCCAACTCTTCAATGCTAACACAAAAGTAGGAAAAACTTTTGGCAGCTAATTCCAGATCATGAGTAGGATAGTTAACTTCATGTGGTTTCAACTGTCTCGAACCATATGCCACAAACTCACCACTATTGTCAGGTAGAGTCAACACTGGTCCAGTAGTCAACTTTTCCTTCAAAGTCAAGTAGCTTTCCTCGCAAGCATCTGACCATTCAAACTTGATCCATTTCTTCGTCAAACGAGTAAGCGGTGTCGCTATCCGTGAAAAGTCCTGCACGAATTGGCGATAGTAGCCTGCTAAGCCCAAGAAGCTCCGTATCTCTGCCATGTTGGTAGGTCTGCTCCAATTTAACACGGGATCAATCTTATCTGGATCCACACTAACTCCATCAGCTGATATCATGTTGCCCAAAAACTTTACACTGTCTGGCCAAAATTCACATTTACTGAACTTGGCGTACAACTGAGCGTCCCGTAAAGTCTGCAAGACTACATTCAAATGCTTCTTGTGCTATCCCACACTCCTGGAATATATCAGGATGTCGTCGATGAACACAATGACGAACTTGTCCAGATAACGTCTGAAAATTTGATTCATCAGGTCCACGAAAGCAGCTGGCGCATTGGTCAACCCAAAGGGCATAACAAGAAACTCATAGTGCCCATAGCATGACCGAAACGCCCTCTTGTCCACCTCAGACTCCCGAATCCGTAGCTGATGGTATCGAGACCTGAGATCAATCTTCGAGAAAACTGAAGCTCCTTTCAGCTGATCGAACAAATCATCAATCCGTGGGAGTAGTTTCCTAGAGTCCTCGTGCATTTTGTAGTGTGCAAAACAACTTGTACTTGATTCAAGTTATCTGAACTTGAGTCCATGTAAAAGTTGAGAAGTAAGAAACTCATGGTCGGGATGACCATAAATTGGAGAAACGATGATGGTATGGCCTTGTAGAATCATCAAAAAGTTCTTTGCTTCATCATCACTAAGTGTAATCGTGGAAAAGTTGAAGCTAGACCATAGGATGGGAGGTGTGTTTAAGTATATTTACGTTGGATTCCTTTGGGCTCAGATTATTTCTATAAGCTCTTGGTTTTGCGTTCTTTTCTTGTTATCAAGGTGAACTTGGTCGGTGAAAAAGATGAATAGAAGACGGTAGACAATACTGGCTGGAATGGTTTGATTCATTCATACATATGAAATATATACAAGATGTGCTTGATAAACAAAGATTCCTTTTCCTATTCTATTACATCAATTATGGTAAGCAATTGAAATCTAACAAAGACATAATATCTACATTCCTAATTCACACAAGACAATAAAAACATTCCAAATCTAGACTAATTTCCTTAACACTCCTCATTAAGTTGGAGAATGAGTATCTCTAACTCCCAACTTGCGAATCAAATGAAGAAAATATTCTCCTCCTAAAGCATTCGTAAAGACATTCGCAAATTGAGAAGAGGAACTCATATGTTTTGTTGTCACTTAACCATCTTGAATCTGATCTCTGATAAAATGACAATTAATCTCTATGTGTCTGGTTCTCTCATGGAACACATGATTAGCCGTAATATGTAAAGTTGCCCTATTCACACAATATAACTAAGGTGGTTCTTGATGAAGTATATTCAAGTCAACTTACGACATGCTCTAGCTATAGCTCTATACTCTGCCTCAGCTGAAGAAAGAGAAACGGTATTTTATCCCTTTGACTTCCAAGAAATTAATGAAGAACCAAAGAATACATAATAGTCAATAGTGGACCTTCTAGTCAAGGGACAACCCGCCCAACCAGAGCCACAATAAGCCTGTAATCTGAAGTCACTTTGTGAAGAGAAAAATAAACCTTGACCAGGTCCTTTCTTTAGATAATGAACAACTCTTAATACTGCATCCATATGAGGCTTCCACGGAGCATGCTTAAATCTACTCAAAATATGAATAGAGTATGTAATATCTAGCCTTGAGATAATAATCTACGTAAATCAAATTACTAATCAATCTCCTTTAACACACAACTACTTTAAGAAGATCCCCTTTTTCAGATAATTTGAGACAACGCTCCATTGGAGTGTCAACAAAAGATGCTCCCAACAAACATTCGTCACTTATAATTTCTAATGCATACTTTCGTTGGGAAATATAAATTCTATTTTTGGAACAAGACACTTCTATGCCGAGTAAGTACTTTAAATCTCCAAGATCTTTGAATGAAAGCGGTTGCTAAGGAATGTGTTTAAAGAAGAAATAGCCACATGATCATTACTAGTATTTAAAATGTCATCAACATAGATCAACAAAGCAGTGAATGATTTTCCCCTTTTTCTTGTAAATAATTAATAATCTGCCTTGGACTGAATATAACCAGTTGAACGAATTGCATCGGAAAATTTGGCAAACCATTGTCGAGAAGCTTGTCTTAAACCATATACTGACTTGTTAAGGTGGCAAGCTAAATTCTTCCCCTGTCGCCGCAGACCAGGAGGAGAAGACATGTAAATTTCCTCATCAAGATCACCATGTAAAAAAGCATTGTTGAAATCTAATTGTTGAATTGGCCAATTCAGGGCAGCAACCAAAGATAACAAACATTGAACAGAAATAATCTTTACAGTAGGAGAGAAAGTCTAATGATAGTCGATACTTTCCATTTGAGTGAAGCCTTTAGCTACAGAACGGGCTTTATACCTTTCAATTGAGCCATCCGATCGATATTTGATCTTGTAAACCCATCGACAATCTATGGGTGTCTTGTCAACCAATAAAGTGGTAAGAGTCCATGTATCGTTGTTTGTCAAAGCCTTTAATTCACAACTCATGGCTCGTTTCCACTCTGGAGAAGAAAAAGCCTCAACATATGTACACGGCTCAACTGTCTGAGTAATCTAAAAAATGAAAGAATGATGCAAAGGTTGATATTGATGATAGGAGAGAGAGTTACTCATAGGATACCTTGTACCTTTGACCTTAGCATCCTGTGATCTGCGAATAATCAAAATCGCATAGGAGCACTAATGGAATGCATGGATAAGCCAAGAGGCAGAAATGCTGAGGGTTTGGATCAGTGGGTTGTCGAGCAGCTTCGTAAGATTGAGGAGTTAGGTGAAGGTGCAGCCGAGTGGGACTCAGCGAGATGGCATGGTGGGGATGAATTGCAACGAAGAAATGATGACATGAGAGGGATTGAGGGTTGAGATGAAAGGAGATGACATGGAGGTGACAAGTGTTACAACCAAAAAAAATATCACGCGATAATCAGAACTTATGCGGTTAGTCGCTAATTAATTACGCTAATCGTCGATGGTAATTAGTTTTTACCATCGATAATATTCGCTGCCGTTTCATTAAGATTTTATCGACTATATTTCTTTGAAATTTCTTTGGATAAAGTTGTAGAGTTTGTCAACACAAATTCGTGGCCACATCAAGTGTTGAAATCGGAGTTGCGACGAGGAAATTATGGTTAGCAAAAACTTTACGAAAATATCGTAAAATGCATTACCCTAAAATCGCAACTATATATAGGGGTTGCAATTTTGGGAAAGTCTAACATTTCCATTTTTGGCAACTAGGTTGACCAGCGTTGACCCTCTTTCTCTCGACCCGTTTCTCACCGTGAGGTTCTCATCGGTGGTGAGCCTCCAGCCGTGGGACTGATTGAAAAATATTGGATTCCATCTCCTCTGTTGTTTGGTGGCAATATCTTCGACATTGGTGACCGGTGGAATACGATTTGAGGCCAATAAGTGGCAGATTCCGGGTGGATTTCGACGGCGATAGTGGTGGTGCACACTGCAGCGATGGAGGTTGTGACCATAGGGTTATTGAAACCTAGACGACCATGAATCTATTGGGACAGGTCTCGGCCCCTGCCGTGGCTGAATTGCGACGAACAGAGGACGAGAATTCTGGCAAGGGTTTGAAATTTTATCGGTTGATTTCGTTATTTTTCGGTTTAATTTTGGTTTTGAGTTGTACTACAATTTGGCTTGTTCAGATGAACGTTTTGATGTGTAGGTTGCTCAATTTGGAGCAGGTGGGATTTCGGACGTCGTCAGCGGCGATGCGTGGCCCTACACGTCATCGTGCGTAACGCAACTCCAACGAAGTTTGATTTTCAGAAATTTTTTGCCTCGTGACGTCGTAGAACCAATAGTGGCATTGTGCACATGGTGGCAGAGGTTATGTGCCAGAGAATTAAAGAAGTCAGATGTGGTGGAACTATAACAACAAATTATGCACATCATTTGCAAACTATAGAGGATTTTTCCCCCTGCTTTCTTTGACATCATAATTTAACTAATGATTCTCACCTGTCCGAGCAGGTGCTCATTTCTGGTTCGGTCCAGTACACTTGGATGTATCGTCAAGAAAGGTACGTACAACTAATTAATTATACAGTTTTTTCTATCCATTATTTGTTCCACTGGAGATTACTAGCTAGCTATATGTACTTATTCTACAATGTATTAATTGAACGTTTGATTTTGTAGACAGCTTGGACAGTATAAAGGATTCGTCAAAAACAGGTCAGCCCCGGATGGCTCCATTGCAGAGACATACCTAATGCATGAGTGTGTTACTTACTGCAACAAGTACCTCAAAGATCCAACATTTCCCACCGCCTCCGATCCCAGTGCCCGCATCAATCTTTCTGTCATCACAAATGTCGTACGACCGTTTAGAGGAGTATAAAAGGAATCATTAACACGAGAAGAACTTATTGCGGCACATTGGGTAGTGTTGTGAGACTATGACGAAGTTGAGTCGTACATGATTGGGTTTAGGGAGAGGCTTCAGGCGTTAAATCTGAACAAGAGTTCGGCGTGGTTTGAGTAAATGGTTAAAAAGAAGTTCCCCGATTATTTCTTCCAATGGGTACGTACGTATGTCTCAGTATTTAGTTTATATATGTTTGTAGAAAGTAAACCCTTTAATTAATTATATATATATATTTCCCATTTTCCTAGATGAATCATCTACAAAAATCCGAAAACCATGGGGGGTGGTGGTCCTGGCCAAAGCACTTGCTAGCAGGGAGGCCGATTAAAAACTATATTTACCCTGGATGTTTTGTGAACGGTGTAAAGTTTCATTCATTGGTCCGAGATGAAGGAAGAAGAACACAAAGCAGTAGAGTAGCGGTTGGCAAAGACAATGATTTATATTACGGGGCTATTGTATATGTCAATCAGCTATGTTACGGGAATGATGTCAACGTTTTCCTATTCAAGTGCAAATGGTTCAAGCGTACAAACACTACAAGAAAAACGGACTTAGACCACGGAGCATTTCCGTCGTCTAAGTGACGTTTTCCGTCGTCTAAGTACTTAGACGACGGAATCTCCGTCGTCCAAGGTCCGTGCTCCAAGTACTGTCGTCCAAACACTTAGACGACGGAGATTTAGTTCTCCGTCATCCAAGTTCACTTGGACCGCGGACGTTCTCCGAGGCCCAGGTAAACACCTGGACGACGGAGAGTTAGTTCTCCGTCGTCCAAGTGACTACCTAGGCCACGGAGAACGTATCAGTCACCGTGGCCCAGGTAGTCACTTGGACGACGGAGAACTAACTCTCCGTCGTCTAGGTGTTTACCTGGGCCTCGAAGAACGTATCAGTCACCGTGGCCCAGGTAATCACTTGGACGACGGATAGTTAGTTCTCCGTCGTCCAAGTGACTTTTTAATTTAAAAAATAAAATAAATTGTAATTAAATATTATTAATTTAATTTATTATTAATTGAATTTAAATAATGAAAAATGCTAAAATTAATTAAATAAACTAAATTTTGAATATTACATAATTATTAAATAATTAAAATTAATTTGTACATACATGAATAATCAAAAAAACCCATAAATTAAAAATTAAAATATTGTTCGGAATGCGGAAATAAACGAGATAATAAACTACTAGCTAGCTAATACACTGGAGGAGCAGATGCGCCGCCGAGTCCTCCGTCTCCAGCCGGGTCGTCGTCGTCGGGGTGTGGGTTCGGAGGAGGTTGACATACTTCTCGATTTTGTTGCATGAGGGCGATGGGTTGGGCTATTTGTGCTTGTTGTTCGTCAAGTCTTTGCCGCATGGATTGATTCTCCTCTCGTGCCAGTCGAGCCTCTTGAATGGCTGCTTCGACAGCCGCAGCCGTAGTCCTTCTCCGCTAGCCCGAACCTCCCGTAGATGATGAGTCGGAGGTTGTCGACAAATCTCGTACCACCTTAGGCCCGAAGTGCCTAACCTCCTTGCGAGCTCTACGACCGTAGACCTCATCCGCGATTGCAATTTGGCTCTCTAAGGATAGAGGAGGCAGGTCTTCCACTGTCACATCTGGGAACGCAAGCTGAGTGTTAGCCAACTCTTCCTGCGCACGCTCTATCACCCTTGCCTACAAGCACATAATTAATTTATTATAATGAAATAATAATTACTATAATTAAAAGCACATATATATATATGTCACTTACGCCGCATTGACTCGCTTCATTATCGAGCCCAGGCGTCACGTACGCGCTTATGCTTGCATCAAGATAAGGGTGTTTGGAGCCCTTATCCTTGTGCTCCTTGGCTATTTGAATGAACTGCTTGGCGCTGGTAGTATGGTGTTTGTCATTCTTCCCCTGGTTGGATTTGTTGACACCGGAGAATTTCTGTTACACAACATAATTAAATCATTAAAAAATTAATAACTAAAATTTAAATAATTCAATTATCTTAATTGAAATAAAAAAAAGTAAATTAACACCTTAAAGGAGTCATCGGCAAACTGGTTACACAACCACTCTCACTCATCTTCTTTATCCCCACGCAGCTCTACGGGGGGAGGCGAGGGACCGTAAGTTTGGAAGTACTGATGGAGCCTGTACTTCCAATCTTTGTAGATGGAGTTGGCGGTTTGGTTGATATGCCTCAACATCGCCGGTGTTGGATCCTCCGCAAATTGTTCCTATAAAAAATAAATAGAAAATTATAATCCTATATATTATGAAATTATAACTAATATTAACAATATTATATAATAACTAAATTGGACATATTACGTACCGAAAGATCTTTAAAGACTTTCGTCTTCTCATTATCCGGCACCTCCTTCCAAGTAGGGGCAGTGAGACGAACTCGGCTACGGACGATTGACCCTATGCTATGCGCCGAGAGACTTGCTAGCTGAGCTGTGGGAGGGCCACCGGTGAATTCGTCGTAGGGCAAGTCGATCTTTTTCCCGGTCACCTTGCAAATTTTCTCCCCTTTGCCCCCTTTAACGAGACCCCGAGTCCTTTTCGGTTCCGGGTCAGTGGGGGCCCTCCTTTGCTTACGGCGGGCGCTGTACATGATTGATTCAGCGGTCAAGGACGCCTGAGTACTTGCCGTTAAACCGGTACCGAGCGTCGAAGTTGAAAAAGGGTTGACGTCATCACCGCCGGAGATAAATGGGGCAGAGGGAATTTCCCCAAGAGGCGCCGCCTCCGAACCAGATGAAGGGTCCGGATTGAGGGCGTCGTTGCCCTCCTGTTTAACCCAACCGACTTAGTCCGCCAACATTCGGAGCATGGCATCTTCTGCCTCCTGTTGCGCTTTCTTCTTGCCGGATGGAGCCATTTAAACCTAGGAGTACGTTGTTAAAATACCTACTTACCATAATAATTACAAGTGCAAGATTAACGCTAATTAAGTACGGTTAAGATTTAAATAAAGTACACAAGCTTGGCTTTTTCGGTCGTTCAATGGACGTGCGACCCGCGCGATAAAGTGTAAATTTTCAATTAATCAGCCTTGGTTAAATCGAAAAACATGGCCAGTTAGGGATAGAGATAACGCGAGAGGCAGAACTAATTTCGACAAAAGTCTTTCTTAGATCCAAATCCTGTCACCAGTCATAACCCGTTTCTAGACACCATGTCCGACATTCGGCCAATTTTTCGAAAATTTACACTCCCTCAAGTCCTTTGCAAACTCCGCCATCAACCTCGTGTCCATAACTTCACTTAGGTTATGGTGTGCGGTGATGAAATCCACACATCACGAGGGGTTAAGGAGATAAGCTAGGAAAAGAGGCGCCATCTATTTCAAAGAGTGCGACTTAATAAACCAAGTCTATGTACTAAATTTAAATCGAAGACGTACTACCATGCAATTTACTAGAAAATATACGTAATTATCAATTAAGTAAAACAATAAATAATGACAGTAATAAATTATTATTTATCAACTAATTAATTATGAACTAATTACAATAATAAATTTATTCATTTATCAACTAATAATAAATAATTACAATAATAAATTTATTCATTTAATTAATTATCAACTAATTACAATTATGCATTTAATTAATTATTAATTACAATAATTAACCACTAAAAATTATTATAATTACAATAATGAAATATTTAAAACTAATTAATAAATTATATTTATAATTTAATTAATTAAATGAAAATAATTTTAATAAGGAAAAAAATAGAAATTTACCTCGCCGGAGTAATCGGGAATATAGGCGGAGTTGAGTCGTCGGAGAGGAGGAACCACGCCGGAAAAATTGTCGTCGGAGCGTCGCCGGAGGAGGATCGACGGAGGAGAGGAGAGGAGAGGAGAGGAGAGGAGGAGAGGAGAGAAGATGGAATGAGAAAAGGAGGGGGGGTGCTGTTCTATTTATAGAGTTTCACTTAGACGACGGAGCACTATTCTCCGTCGTCTAAGTGAAGGGTTAAAATTTTTCGAAGCGGCGCGTAATTAATGGGCGGGACGTTTCACCAGCCATAAATTTGAACTTAGACGACGGAGAATTGATTCTCCGTCGTCTAAGTGGAAATTCAAGAGGCGCCGAAAATTGAGGCAGTAAATCGAACCGCCATGATTTTCGACTTGGACGACGGAGAACGACATCTCCATCGTCCAAGTGAAATATTCATTGAAAAAAAAAATTAAAAAAAAATCGAACCTCCATGGTAAATTGAACCTGGACGACGGATCTTGTCATTCTCTGTCGTCCGGGTGTTCACCTGGACGACGGAGAACGTAATTCTCCGTCATCCAGGTTCAATTTACGTTAAAAAAAATTTTAAAATTAATTCGCTAGGAATTTAGCGATCTGTCATTCGAGTGAAATAGTCGTCCAATATCGATGAACGCATCGTATATATGAACAGTTAAATTTGAACCGACGAATAATTTTTCGTTTTGAAAGTTGTTAATTATCGACTAATCCTTACGACTTAAGTGTTCATGAGTAGAGGCTCATTTGCAGCAGAGTATTAACGAAATTGAATTTGGACAAAACAACCGTTGGATATGTTCGTCGTAACATAATATATAATTGTCTTCAAAGGACCATAAAATAATAAGTTCGGGAAGGGTTTCATCGGTACAGTCAACCGCAAAACCAAGAATTTAACAAACCGGAAACGTGGATACAAGGCATTTCGCAACTTCGATTTTCGAACCGTCGAAGCTCACACACCAAGAATTGTTTACTCTAAAGTCTTGATGAAAAGAATATGCATCGGAAGATGGTCTAGATGGTCGTTGTCTTAGAAAAATTTACGATATCTGCACCTGGACGATGAATATGAGCGTTTCCGTCGTCCAGGTGCTAACTTGGACGATGGAATATCTCATCTCCGTCGTCCAGGTGTATAGACCCTGAATTCGGGGGTTAGAGCCTTACTGTTTAGGGTTTAGGGTTTGTTCACTTGGACGACGGAGAATGACCATCTCCGTCGTCCTAGTGTGTACCTGGACGACGGAGAATTACCATCTTCGTCGTCCAGGTGTAAAAACCCTGAATTCAGGGGTTAGGCCCTTAGGGTTTAGGGTTTAAGTCGTCCAGGGTCTTAGGGTTTAGGCCCTTAGGGTTTAGGGTTAGGCCCTTAGGGTTTGTGTGTCCGTTCAATTATTTTGAATCAAAAAAAAAAATTAAATAAATGATCGATCGATCCGATTTGCTAGATTTATGGTCGAGGATTTAGGGAGATAGCCAAAATACCCAAAGGCGACAACCAGCAATTAATTTCTCCATTGTCCAGGATATATAATTCGGATTAATTAATTAATTTAATTTAGTTTACGTACGTCGGTCGATCCGATATATCTGATCGAGCATGGACGCGTGTAATTATTTAATTAAGTACACAAAGTCGAAGATATACGTACGTACATATATATATACACATTCTCCTCCTTATAATATTTATATTAATTATTGATCGATGATGCATAGATTATATATTACAATAATTACATACATTAATTACCAATTACTTTTTCTCGTCTTAGTTAAGTAGTCATCATCATAATCCTCATCATCCTCGTCGCCGGTATCCGATTGCTCATCCTCCTCATCGTACTCAACATCGTCCGATGAATAACCTGAGTCCTCGTCCGCGTCCTCTTCCTGCTCGTCTTCTTCATCTACCTCATCTATAATCTCATCTTCAGTTAGATCTGTACAACCATCAGGCATGGGTAACCGTTCATCATCTTGAACCAGGTCCATTATATCGGAGCGGATGACAGAAATATTAGGCTCTTGATAGGCAGGAATGTCTCTTTCTGGTTCAGCAGCATCTTCAGTCGTCGCCGGTGTCCCTTCAATTGTCTCTATATTCCATATTCCTCGATGAGAGATATGGTTCACTATTTTCCACCCTTCACCGACTTTCGGATCGTCGAGATAGAACACCTGCCGAACTAAGGTGGCGAGAGCGAAAGGCTCATCCTCATACCAGCTTGAGTTTGTATTGACTGATAATAGTCCCAGGTCTTCCTTTGTACGCTTGAACCATCTGCACTTGACTAGGAAAACGTTGACATCATTCCCGTAACATAACTGAACCACATATACAATAGCCCCGTAATATAGATCATTGTCTTTCCCAACCGCTATCCCACTGTTTTGTGTTCTTCTTCCTTCATCTCGGGCCAATGAATGGAACTTTACACCGTTCACAAAACATCCGGGATAAATATAGTGTTTAACCGGCTTCCCTGCTAGCAAGTGCTTTGGCCATGACCACCACCCCCCGTGGTTTTCAGATTTTTGCAGATCAATCATCTGCGAAAAAGGGCAAATTAATATAAGGGTTTAATTACTTTCTCCAAACATGATCGATATGTACGTATATAAATTACTAATTAAATACCGAGACGTACGTATGTACCCATTGGAAGAAATAATCGGGAAACTTCTTCTTAACCATTTTCTCAATCCACGCCGAACTCTTGTTTTGATTTAACGCCTGAAGCCTCTCCCTGTATAACATCATGTACGGCTCAATTTCGTCACAGTCTCGCAACACTACCCAATGTGCCTCAATAAGTTCTTCCCGTGTTAACGATTCCTTTAATACTCCTCTAAACGGTCGGACGACATTGGTGACGACAGAAAGATTGATGCGGGCACTGCGATCGGAGGCAGTGGGAGGTTGTGGATCTTTGAGGTACCTGTTGCAGTAAGTAACACACTCATGCCGTAGGTATGTCTCTGCTATGGAGCCATCCGGGGCTAACCTGTTTTTGACGAATGACTTATACTGTCCAAGCTGTCTACAAAATCAAACGTACAATAAGAATAAGTACATATAGCTAGCTATTATATAATCTCCAGTGGAACAAATTAATTAGTTGTACGTACCTTTCTTGAGGATACATCCAAGTGTACTGGACCGGACCAGAAATGAGCACCTGCTCGGGCAGGTGGATCATTAGGTGAATCATGATGTCAAAGAAAGCAGGGGGAAAAATCCTCTCTAGTTTGCAAATGATGCGCACAATTTGTTGTTGCAATTCCACCACATCTGACTTCTTTAATTCTCTGGCACATAACCTCTGACACCACCTGCACAATGCCACTATTGGTTCTACGATGTCCCGAGGCAAGTATAGTCGAATTACCACTGGAATCAGACGTTGCAGCATAACGTGATAGTCATGTGTCTTTAGAACAACAAACTTGTGTTGCACCTCGTCCACTGCTCCAGTTATAGTAGCTGCATACGTAGCCGAATAACGAACGCCCTTAAACCAGTGAAATACAGAACGTCTAAGCGTCGGCTTCACTGTGTAAGGTGCAGCTGGCATCTTGTTGTACACTCCTTTCCTATCCCTCCTCAACCACAAGGGACGACGTAGATTCATTGATTCCAAATCTTTGCGCGCTTTGGGAGTATCTTTAGTCTTGAACTTAATACCGAGAATTTTTCCCACCACGCTGTCGCACACATTCTTTTCTATGTGCATCGCGTCCAAGTTGTTCCTCAGCTTCAACTTCGACCAATAAGGGAGTTCAAAGAATATACTCTTGTGATCCCAATAGCTCAGATCATGTGGAGGAATTGGATTGCATTTCTTTACATCTGCGTCATTGCTAAACACACCAAAGTCGAAATAGCTCAACCTCTCTAAAATCTCTTCGCCCGACCAACTACGGGGTTTAGGATTGTTCTCTACCGTCCCGTCGAAATGAGCTTCATCCTGTCGCCACAGGTGGTCGTGAGGAAGCCATCTACGGTGACCCAAGTAACACACCTTCCCCGCGTGCCAACTAGAGTTCACATCGTCCAAACATATAGGACATCCATTATATCCTTTTGTCCTGCAGGCTGCCAACATCCCATAAGCTGGAAAATCGCTGATCGTCCACATTACGGCAGCCCTCATCGTGAACATCGTGTCAGTGAATTTGTCATAAGTTGGGACTCCATTTTCCCACAACAGTTTCAGCTCGTCGATCAAAGGTCTGAGGTAGACATCTAAGCAGTTCCCTGGAGATTTAGGACCTGGAATTAGTACGATAAGGAAATTAAATTCCTTGTTCATGCACATCCACGGAGGTAAGTTGTACGGCATCAGAATAACTGGCCAAGTGCTGACGGCGGAGCTATTACTTCCCCAAGGATTGAATCCGTCTGTAGATATGCCGAGTCTAACATTTCTAACCTCTGAAGCAAAGTCTCCAAATTCTCTGTCGAAATGTTTGAAACCCTCCCCATCCGCGGCGTGTCGCAGGACATCATCATCTATTCGCTTTTCTGCGTACCATCGCATCGCCTCTGCTGTGTGTAGAGACATGTACAGGCGCTGCAATCTGGGAATTAAGGGAAAATATCGAACAACTTTCACATGAATTCTCTTTTTCGAACTCTTCCTATTCAGCTGGAATCTGCACTGGCCACATACGGGACAATAGTCCAAATCTTTATACTCTTTGTAAAATAGCACACAATCATTCAGACATGCGTCAATTATCCTATACTTTAGGCCGAGGCTGCTCAAGATATTTCTAACCTTATAATGAGATTTAGGAAGATTGTGATCATCAGGAAGCAACTTACATATTTGCTCCTGAATTTCGTCAAAAGCACTCACTTACATTTTGTGCTTCACTTTTATCTTCATTTACTCCATCACATATTGCAACACATTCTCTTGACATCCAGGGAACACCGGGGTCTGCGCTTCAAGTAGCATCCGGTTGTACTTATCCATCTCACTGGTGTTAGTGGCCAAGCTAGCTGCGGGGAATGTGTCATCATGCGCATTAGTGGTACTGTAACCTCCGTCTTGATGTTGGTGTCCACCATGACTACATCCCGGAAACGCTTCATGGACCAAATCTGCAGTTGGGTTGCAAGCTGGGGGTCCGGCACCACTCCTGCTGGATGAGGCACCATGGTAACTGTACCCTGAGCTGAAGTCTAGTGCGCTGAACTCTACTGCTTCACTATGCTCGCTCCATGTAGTATAACTCCACATCATACCATTTTCGTACAGGTGTTGCACCATAACATTAACCTCCGCATACTGACAATTAAGACATTTCTGGCCCGGACACCTGAAACGTTTCTTTCCCTGACCATGTTCTATCGCAAAATTCACAAATTCGCTAATTCCATCTATATATCGGACATCACATATATTCTTCAACTTCATCCAACTCTTGTCCATACTGCTACAAAATATTATAATTAATTAATTATTACATATATATATTAGTCCATTAATTTACGCTTAATTATACGTACTCGATCTACATCGATCCATCAATTACGTACGTACGTAATTTAATCTGTATATATAGCTAACATCCATGCATGTATGTACGTACGTTTTCACTAAATATATATTAAGCAAATTTTAACTGCGTATGTACCTGTTGGCCTTCTCGATATCAGTTAATTAAGCTAGCTAGCTAGTCAGCGGATCGAGATCCTTGATCCTGATCCTTCTCGGCATTCTCCCTTCTCATTCTCCTTCTCCTTCAATTCTTCTTCGAATGGAATGAATTAATTGAGGATCGGATGGAATGAAGAGAGTTTGGCATCGGGCTTATATAATGCTTCACTTAGACGACGGAGGTGTCGGTACGTCGTCTAAGTGGAAGTTACTCGGACCACGGCATGTCGGTCCGTTGTCCAGGTGATCACCTGGAGGACGGAGAAGACTCCGAGGTCCAGGTGTCCACCTGGACGACGGAGATGGTATTCTCCGTCGTCCAGGTGATCACCTGGACAACGGAGACTTCTCTGTCCTCCAGGTGATCACCTGGACGACGGAGATGGTATTCTCCGTTGTCCAAGTGTTACTTGGACGACGAAGAGTACAACATAACGACGAGGAATATTAATTGGTAATTAATTAATTATTATAATTAATTTAATGATGCATGATCGATTAATTATATATATATTGAGGAGGAGTATGTACAATTATTAATTTTGTACTTAATTAATTAAATAGTCGCTTTGACAGAAATTAAAATTAATTAATTAATCCGGAGGATCGGATCGATCGAGAATCAAATTTTCATGAAACCCTAACACAGGGACGAAAGAACGACTTTTCGTAGTCCATACTAAGGTAATTAAACACAATAGTAATTATTTATACATATATAAAACCCTAAAATCCTAAAAATAGCAATTAGACGATGCAAAAATTGGTTAAACCGTCGTCTAAGTATACCTTAAACCCTAAACCCTAAACCCTAAGTATACCTTAAACCCTAAACCCTATATATGGTCTGAACCCTAAAATTATGGGACTTTTACTTAGACGACGCAAACACACGTTTGCGTCGTCCAAGTTCTTACTTAGATGACACAAAGGTGTGTATGCGTCATCCAAGTACTTACATAGACGACGCAAACGTGTGTTTTCGTCGTCTAAGTACTTACTTGGACGACGCAAACGTGTGTTTGCATCGTTTAAGTGAAAGTTTCGTAATTTCATCTAAAACAACGACCATCTAGACCATGTCCCATAACATATTGTTTTCTTCGAGACCATAGAGTAAACAATTCTTGGAGTGTGAACATTGACGGTTCCAAAATAGGAGTTACGGATTTTCGTGTATCCACATTTCTGGTTTGTAAAAGTTTCAGTTTTGTGGTTGACTGTGCCGATGAAACCCTTAACGAACTTACTATTTTGTGAAAATTATTCTATTTATATATTGTCTTATGGCGAATGTATCCAACGGTTGTTTTGTCAAAATTCAATTTCGTTAATATCGATATGCAATGAGCCTATACTTAATAACACTTAAGTTCTACAGATTAGTAGATACTTAACAAGTTTAAAGACGTAAGATTATTCATCGTCTTGAATTCAATTGTTTATATATACGACTCTTTAATCGATATTTTACGACTATTTCATTTGAATGACCAATTGGAAACTTCCTTGCGAATTATTTTTAAAAATTAATTTTATGTAAATTTCACCTAAACAACTGAGATAGACCATCTCCGTCGTCTAGGTAACCACTTGGTCGACTGAGATAGACCGTATCCATCGTCCAGGTGACCACTTGGACGACGTTTATGGTCTATCTCTGTCATCGAGGTTGAAAATCATGGTGGTTCAATTTTCACCGCCAAATTTTTGGGGAACGGTTCAAATTTCACCTGGACGACGGAGATGCCTATTTCCGTCGTCTAAGTGAAATTTGAAACATTCCCAAAAATTAAGGCGGTTAACTCCCACCGGCCAAATTAATTGGGCGCCGGTTCAAAAATTGAAGCAGTTCACTTAGATAACGGAAACGGGTGTTTTCCGTCGTCCAAGTACACTTAGACGACGGAAAACATGGCTCCGTCATCTTGGTGAAACTCCATATAAAGGAGTTGGCCGAGCCTTTTTGCTCATCCCATTCTCAAATCATTCGTCCTCTCCTCTCTCTCCCTCCCTCTCTCAAAAATCTGGCCTCCCTCCGGCGAGATTCCGACGTTTAAAAATCTGGCGACTTTCTGGCGACTCCCTCCCTCCGGTGGCTCCGCTCTCCCGCGACTCTTCTTTCAGATAATTTTTAAAATTTTTAACATAATTATAATTTAATTAATAAATTTATAAATTGGTTAATTAATTAGTAAAAATAATAAATTGGTAATAATTGGTGTAAATAATTAATAATAGTTAGTAAATGCATGATAATTATTATTGTAAATGCATGGTAATTAATAATTAATTATTGTAAGTATATATTGTTGTAATTAATATTATAATTTGTAATTATTATTGCATGTAATTATAATTTGTAATTATTGTTGTAATGTTGTAAATTTGTAGTAAATGTGGTAAATTATTGAATTATTAAAAATAATAAATTGGTAATTATGAAAATTTTGTAATTATAATAATAAATTATTATGTTAAATTGTGTTAATAGAAAGCATCTGTATCGATTGAGAAATTTACATACTTATTTATAATTCAATACTTGTTTATACTACAATTTAATTTAATTTTTCAGTTATACATGTTAATTAAAGGTAGTTTTTAATTTAAATTTAATACATAAGTTTGGTTGATTAAGTCGCACTCTTTGGAATAGATGGCGCCTCATTTCCTAGCTTATCTCCTTAATCCCTCGTGATGTATGGATTTCATCACCGCACACCATAACCTAAGTGAAGTTATGGACAGGAGGTTGAGGGCAGAGTTTGCAAAGGACTTGAGGGAGTGTAAAGTTTTGAAAGATTGGCCGAATGTCAGACATGGTGTCTAGAAACGGGTTATGACTGGTGACAGGTTTTGGATCTAAGAAAAACTAACACCAATAGTGTTTTGTCGAAATTAGTCCTGCCTCTCACGTTATCTCTATCCCTAACTGGCCATGTTTTTCGATTGAACCAAGGCTGATTGATTAAAAGTTTGTATTTTATCGCGTGGGTCGCACGTTCATTGAACGACCTAAAGACCAAACTAGTGTACTCTCTTTAAATCTTAGGCGTACTCAATAATAGTAAATAATTATTGTAAAATTTTATATATAATTCTTATGGTAATAATATGTTAACAACTCCGAGGTTAAAATGGCCCCTGGGGGAAAGAAAAAGGCTTAAAAGGAGGCCGAAGATGCTTTACTCTAACGCTTGGCAGAGCAAGTTGGTTGGCAGTTAGAGGAGGACAACGTCGTGTCTCTTCCGGACCCTTCAGCTGGTTTTTCGACAGCGGCGACTGACAAAATTCTCGCTGCCCCAGCTATCCCGACCGATGATGATGACGACCATTCCGGTTCGACGTCGATGGCAAAAGATGCTTAGGCGTCGTCGGCCTCCTCTGAGTCTATCCTTTACAACATACGGAGCAAGGTCAGGAGGGCCCCGACAGATCCTCAACTCAAAAGGTCTCGCGGTCTCGTTAAACGCGAAAAATCTGAGAAATTGTTCAAGGCGACCGGGCAAAAGATCCAGTTGTCATACGACGATTTCACCAATGGCCCTCCCACCTCTCAGCTTGCTAGTCTCTCGTCGCACAGCATCGGGTCAATCCTTCGCAACAAGGTTCGTATGATTACCCCTATTTAGATGGAGTTTCTCGCCGAAGAGAAGGCGAAAGTGTTTAAAGAACTTTCGGTACGTAATACGTACAATTTTAAATTTATTTTCTAATAACCAATAAAAATCGTAATTTCATAATATATACGATTATAATTTTTATTTTTTTCTTATAGGAACAATATGAGGTGGATTCCACACCGAATATGCTTAGGCACATCAACACCATCGCCAACGCCATATACCGTGATTGGAAGTACAAACTTCATAAGTATTATGAAGATATCGGCCCCGTGCCTACCCCCGTAGAGCCGCGTGGGGATATGGAAGATGAGTGGGAGTGGTTGGTCACCCACTTTGAAGGACAAGAATATAAGGTGATTATTTTTTTATTTAAATTGAGGAAATTGTATTATTTTTATTTTAGTTATTTCTTAATTTTTTAATGATTTATGTTGTCCAACAGAAATTCTCAAACATCAACAAGACCAACCAGGGGAAGAAGGACAAACATCATACCTCCAGTTTCAAGCAGGTGATCCAGATCGCCAAGGAGCACAGAGATAAGGGCTCCAAACACCCATATCTGGATGCTAGCGTCAGTGCTTACGTGACGTCTGGGCTCGACAATGAAGCGAGTCAATACAGTGTAAATACTGTATATATTTCTTTTTAATTAGTATAATTATTATTTATTAAATTGTCATACAAATTTATAATTATTTAATTTTATTATTATTTTCAGGCGAGGTTGGTAGAACGGGCCAAGGAGGAATTGGCCAACACGCAGCTTGCACACTCGAATTTGTCGCCAGAAGACCTGCCTCCTCTATCGGTGGAGAGCCAAATTGCAATCGCCGATGAGGTATACGGTCGTTGAGCTGGCAAGGAGGTTAGGGGGATGGGACGCAAGGTGCAGCGAGATTTGTCCTCTAACTCATCTACGGGATGTTCGGCGAGGAAAGGTGCTCAGGCTGCGACCGTGCAAGCAGCCTTTTAGAAGGCTCGACTCGCACGGGAGGAAATGCAATCTATGCGTCAGAGGCTTGATGAGCAATAAGCGTAGATAGCCCAGCTCATCGCCCTCATGCAAAATCAGGATCGATAACAGTGTCAACCTCCTCCGAACCCATACCCCGACGACGACAACATGGTTGGAGGTGGGGGACTCGGCGGCGCGTCTGCTTCTCCGTTATTTTAGTAGTTTGTATTCTAGCTACGTAGTTTATCATGATATCGTATTTTCGATTCCGAACGATTTAATTTGATGTATGTACAAATTTTAATTATTTAAATGACAATTTAGTATTTTAATTAATTTATTAATATTTAATTATTTAAATGAGAATTTAGAATTTTAATTAAATTATTAATATTTTACTTTAAATTCAAATTTAAATTAAAAAATTAAATAATCACTTAGACTACGGAGATAGACATATGTGTGGTCTAAGTGCTCACTTAGACTACGGAAATTGGCTAGATATCCGTGGTCTAAGTGTTCACTTAGACTATGGAAATGAGATGTCCGTAGTCTAAGTGTTCACTTAGACCACAGAGTTTTTATGTGGTCTAAGTTCTCACTCAGACCACGCAAAAACTCCCTAGTCTAAGTAAACACTTAGACGACGGAAATGCTCACCTAGAAGACGGAAATGATCCGCGGTCTAGGTGCATTTTTCTTGTAGTGATAGGTTGATTAGGTTTGGGTTTTTTTTTTCCACTTATTGAGTTTAATTGCACGGGCCGGGCCGGGCCTTGCACCACAACATTTCAATATCTTTAATAAAATGGCTTGGGACATTTCGGGCCTATATTTTCAAAATTCAAATCCATCCCATCCTGTTACGGTCTAGGACGGTACGAGGACGAGTGAACGGGTCGGGCCCAAGTGCCCATCCACTACCACATATTTAACCATTGCCGGCGATTTTTAAATCGCCGGCAATGTTTTTTATCATTACCGGCGATTTTTGCCGGAAAAATCGCCGGTAATGTCTTTTTTTTTTAACATTACCGGCGATTTAAATGTATATCACCGGCAATGTTTCGATGTTAATGAAAAAAAAAAAAGACATTGCCGGCGACTTCATTTATGTCGCCGGCAATGTCTTTTTTTTTTAACATTACCGGCGACATACACATTTATGTCGCCGGCAATGTCTTTTTTTTTTCTTTTTTTTTCATTACCATCGAAACATTGCCGGCAACATAAATGTATGTCGCCGGTAATGTTAAAAAAAAAAAAGACATTACCGGCGATTTTTCCGGCAAAAATCACCGGTAATGATAAAAAAACATTGCCGGCGATTTAAAAATTGCCGGCAATGGTTAAATATGTGGTAGTGATCCCTAATTTACCATCTGCAGCAATTGGAAGAAAGACACGTATTGAGGTTTGGACTAAAAAACCTGCTGTTGAATATGATAATGTGAGAATTTTAGGTTGTCATGTTTATTTTCATGTTACTGAATCTAAACTTGATGAAGAGCCAAGAAAGCTATATTTGATGGTCTAAGTAGTGGTGTGAAAGGTTACAGGTTGTGGTGCTCTGAGTTGAAGAAATTAGTTATCAGCAAAGGTGTAAATTTCAATCAGAAAAGCATGCTACAAGAAGGAAAAGAGAATGTTGATTTTGAAGCTAGGGGGTAGAGACGCACAACAGGTACAGTGTGGTAATACCAATTTGAATCCCTCGAAGTCAGTTCAAGATAGAGTTCAAGAGTATGTTAAAAAGAATGAAGATTGTGTTGCAATTGATTCACAAAACACCATTGCAGTAGAAGAGTCGATTCATCCACCAAATCCCACTGTAGTAGAAGACAACGTTGATCCACCATATTCCTTTGCAACTGGAAGAGCAAGGAGACAATTAAAAAATCTACAAGGTACACAAATTGCGTTGCTTTTGCATTTCCAATTGTGAACTCAGAGACTCCATTGAATTTTTGTAAAGCACGTGAAATTTTAGAGAATGAAGAATGAAAGGCTGCAATGAATGAAGAGATGGATTCTTTTTTGAAGAACAAAACTTGGAATCTAGTTAAACTATCTAAAGTCAAGAAACTTATAGGGTGAAAATGAGTTTATGCAAAGAAAGAAGTTCATAATCAAGAACAAAATGTGAGATACAAATCAAGATTGATTGCGAAGGGATATGCTCAGAAAGAAGGCGTTGATTATAATGAAATTTTTGCACCAATTGTTAAGCAGTACTCTGTTCGAGTTATGTAAGACTTGGTTGCACAGTTCGACCTTGAATTAGTGAAATTGGATGAGGAGATTTATATGTTGTAGCCTGATGGATATACAGTAAAAGGAAAAGAAGATTAAGTATGCAAACTTGAGATGTCGCTTTATGGCCTGAAGAAGTACCCACGGTAGTAGAATTTGAAGTTTGATGGTTTTATGCAATGTCAGGGATATTTGAGAAGTGAATATGATCATTATGGTTAGTTCAAAAGATTGTAGGATGGGAGCTTCATATATTTTGTTATTTATGTCGATGACATGTTGATTGTTTCTAAGGACATGGAGATCGAGAATTTGAAGGCTCAAATGAAAAATCATTTTCAGAGAAAGGATCTTGATGAAGCCAAAAAGATTCATTGAATGGAGATAACCCGGATTAGAGACAAGGGGATTGTTTATTTGACTCAGAAGCAATATCTTGAAAAGTTGCTAAAGCTTTTCAAAGTTGCGACAAGATTAGTAAGTGCTACCCTTGCTAATCATTTCAAGCTTAGTGCAAAATCTGGTCTCAAACTAGAGAAAAATAAAGGCTCATGGCTGATATTTCATTTGCTAGTCTTGTTGGTGCTTTGATGTATACCATGGTTTGTTCTCGTCCTGACATTGCACAAGTTGTTAGTGTTGTTAATCATTATATGCATAATCTAGGTAAGTTATTGATGGATTTTAAAATATCTTCATGGGAAAAGAAATGTTGGTTTATGTTTTGAAAGATAGAATTGTGGAGTTATTTTTTTTGCAGGATATGTTGATTCTGACTTTGTTGGAGATTTGGATAAGTGTATGTCAACTACAGGGTATTTGTTTACCATGGCACAAGGTACAGTTAGTTGAAGATATTCTTTGCAAGCTACGATTGTCTTATCCACTACAGAGGTCAAATATATTATAGCTGCTAAAGCTATAAAAGAAGTTTTGTGGTTGTGTAGGTTCATTACAAAACTAGGCATTCATCATAATCAGGTGGACCTTTAATGCGATAGCCAAAATGCTATATGTTTTGCTAAGCATCAAGTTTATCATTCTAGAATCAAGCACATAAATGTGAAGTATTATTTTGTGAGATAAGTTTTGAAAAATAAGAAGCTTGTTTTGAAGAAGATTCCAACATAAGACAATCCAACAGATATGTTGACAAACGTGGTTACTGCAACCAAGTTCGATCACTGTAAGAACTTGGTTAATGTTGTATAAGTTTGATTGAGTGGTTTGAGCAACAAAGAGTTTGTGATTTGGGTCTTACTTGACCGTTGTTATGTGGAGGTTTGAGGAGTAATGTTTTCCTTGTTATTTTGGTTCACACATTGTGTTGGAGAAATCTCGCAAAGATAGAGATTGTTGTGTTACTATAGGCTGCTAAGAAATAGGATAACAATTGGTGTAATTGTTGTGGCAATTTACACAAGAAAGATTAAGAGCATTTGTTGCAATTTATTTCATACATTTCCGATGATTCTCCTTCTCCTGTTCTTGATGAAGGATCTGTGCAACTCTCTAATGGATTAACTTTTGATTCTGAACTTGTTGTTCCCTCTCTAGCATATAACCTATTATCTGTGCGTCAAATCAGTAAAGTCCTCTCTTGCTCTGTAACCTTTTATCCTGATTTATGTGTTTGTCAGGATATTCTGACAAGAAGGACTCTAGGTTATGGTGTTAGAATGGAAAAATTGTACTACATGGAGTTGACAAGTAGTGGGCACAAGCAGATAACTCACGCAAATAGTACTACTTGTCTAAATAAAGCCAACGAAGCGGTGGGGTTATGACATCGACGCTTAGACGATTTGAATTTTAGATATCTTAGGAAGTTACAACCTCAGCTATTTTCGATTTTGGATATCTTAGGATGTGTGATATTTATGAACTGGCATTGCCATCGTATTACTTATTTTCCAAGTTTGAATAAATGTTATGTTCGCTTCATGAAAATTCATTCTGATGTTCGAGGTCCTGCAAGAACTTGTTCACTTTCTTGATTTTGTTACTTTGTGACCTTTATTGATGAATGTACCAGAATGATTTAGGTCTCCTTGATAAAGTGTAAAAGTAAAGTATCTGCAAGATTTATTGAACTCCATGAGATGGTGGTCAGTTGTGAGACTTTGTAACCTCAATCAATTATAATAAATTTGTCATTGTTGTTACGTGAATGTAGGCTTTGCTAAACTACATAAATCTTTTATGTTTTTTTAGTTTTTGTTCTTGTTTTGTTTTGCATTACAGTTGTGATTCCATTACAGTAATTCGTTTTCTTTGTGTGTTTGTTGTTCTTCTGTTATTCGGGAATCTTAAATTATAACACGATTTTATTGATTCTTAGTTGGTTTCCTTCGGTTGTACTTTTGGACCTTCGGTTCTTTATTAGATAGTCACTTACAGGTTTGTATCGGTTCTAGGGCGGATATTAGTATCTATTTCTTCCGAGGAAGCTTGATATATGGCAATTTCTTGGTGTAACCGTTCACCCATCGTCCTATGCTCCCATCAGATCATATTCGAGCCCATTTTTGTCTTTCTCATTTTATGACCCTGGTTTGGGGACATCGGCCAGTTTCAATTCAGTCGGTTCCTTAGATTATAAATCGGTTCCCTCTATTCCAGTTGATTTTGTTTTTTCCCTAATTGGGTTTTTGGTCGGTTCCAAAATCCAGATTTCTGTTCGGTATGACCATGAATTTTCTTTGATCAACTCGTCGTCGCTCTCAATGGCAAAACTCTAGCCTTCAAAATTTTCAACAATCTTACGAAACTTATTAAAATGCTAACTGTAACCTCATATAACACAACAGTTTTCTCACTTGCTGCATGATCCATTTCTTGTACATATCATTACCGTTTGCATTTATCTGTCCTTGATCAATGCATTGTGTATATAGGTTTTGAGTTTCGATTTCCACATATATATATGTCTTTAAAGAATCAAGAATCTGTGCATAGTGCCAAAACATATGACTTCAATAATTCATGATGACCTCAATATATAGAAGGAACTGAAGTGGACGTAGTTACTTGGACTAATGTTGCCTCAAAATCGTCTCGGCCTATTATAGCAGAGGGATCTAGGAACAAATGTCCTTTAATTGAATTGTGGGCGTGTCAACTCGCGGCCTCAAAATCAGCAAGGTTTTAATGATGAATATGTGCATGAATCTAACTTTTTTAAGTGATTGCTAGCTGACTGTCACGGGCCGACTATGAGAAGCGACAAAACGGCCCGTGCGGCACTTGCCTGTTAGCAAGTCAGCCAAATGAGTACCTTGCAAGCAGCAATAATCCACACGATATTAATATAATGTAAGGGACAAGCAAATAAGCAAGCAAGCGTGCAAGTGAGCAAGTGAGCAAGTGAGCAAGCAAACGTGTGGGCTGAGCGTCAGCGAAGAACACAACAAGGAACAAATAATTTAATAATCGAATGGGTCAATCCCACAATGCACAGATGATTGAATCTCCTCTTTTATTGATGGTAAGACGTTTAGGGAGGCAAAAGTACATGTGCTTACCTATACTAGTTGCTGAGTCCAACAGTAATGTCGACTAGGAACCCCTCCCTATATATGATATTTTACATAACTTCACTTTGCAGGTGAAAACATTAAAATGCTTGAGGAGTCATAATGAAAGGAAAACACTATTCTAACTCTGGCACACAAGTAATCAGCCACGAGCTTAACTCATGACCCTGGACAAGCTTACTTGTGGCCTTACAACCTGTCAGGAGCCGCACGACATGTTAGTAGAGTGCGGCTCCTGACATCCTCCCCCACTTAAGCTGTCGGCGTCCTCGACGACTCTTTCCGCTTGAACTCTTCGATCTTCTGTTTGAACTTCTTCAATGCATCCACATTCTCCCAGCTTGTCTCTTCGTCTCCAAGGTCTTTCCACTTGACTAGAAATTGTTGACGCCGGTACTTCCCTACTTTTATCATCCTCTCGGCAAGAACTTGCTCTACTTCTTTCGGCTTTGGTGGTCGAACGTCGATTTGTTCACGTGCTGGCTGGTTACGGTTAAGGTCTTCCGTATCGGGGTGGTGAGGCTTGAGGTTGCTGACATGGAAAACTGGGTGAACTCGTAACCAGGCGAGGACGTCTAACTTGTAGGAGCATCTCCCCACTTTAGAAATGACTAGGAGTGGCCCCTCATACTTTCTGAAAAGCCAGGTGTCTCTGGTGCGCAAGAACCTAAGCTGCTCCGGGAGAAGTTTGACAAGGTTGGAACTCACGGGGCTTTTGGCCTTGGTCTGCCCACTTCTTCATTCTCTTGGCCACCTTCTCCAGATAGGCTTGAGCAATCTCTACATTATTCTTCCACTCCTTAGTAAAGTTGAATGCGTGGGGGTTCTTTCCTCGATAGACTTCGTGTACTGTGTGTGGTAGGAGAGGCTGCTGACCTGTGACAATTTCAAAGGCACTTTTGTTAGTTGCAGAGCTCTTCTTTGAATTAAAACAAAACTAGGCGACATCGATTAATGCCACCCAATTCTTCTGATTGGCGTGAACAAAATGCCTCAGGTATTCCTCTAACATCCCATTAAACCTCTAAGTTTGCCCATCTGTCTGAGGGTGATAGCCTGATGAGATGTTCAGCTCTGACCCCAACAACTTGAACAATTATGTCCAAAAGGTGCCAGTGAATCTAGTGTCTCTGTCACTGACTATGTTTTGAGGTACTCCCCAATACTTCACTACGTGTTTAAAGAAGAGGTTTGTTGTATCTTCTGCGGGACAGTGCTTTGGTGTTGGCACAAACGTGGCATATTTAGAGAATCTGTCCACCACCACCAGTATACCTGAGGTGTTTCCGATTTTGGGAAGGTTTGAAATGAAGTCGAGTGATACACTCTCCTATGGTCGTGTGGGTGGTGATAAGGGTTGCAACAGCCCCGGCGCCTTCTGTTGCTCGACTTTGTCTTGCTGGCATATGAGGCAAGTCTTAGTATACTCCGCTACATCATCTTTCATCTGCGGCCAGTAGTACCCCTGCTTCAGAAGAGCATGAGTTCTTTGCCATCCAGGGTGTCCCGCCCAGAGAGTGTCATGGCATTCCCTCATCAACATCCTACATAGGCCATCTGCTCTCGGAACGAACATCCTTCCTCCCTTTGCTATTAAGAGTCCATCTTCTACCCAAAAACGACGACTCTTCCCTTCCTTAACAAGTTTCACTAAAGATTGAGCCACATGGTCCTTCTCCAAACTCTCTCGAATTTTCTGCTTGATTGTCGTGGCAACCACACTGTTAGACAAACTCGCTAAAATCTTTAAGGCAGCGAGGTCAGCCTTGCGGCTAAGAGCATCTGCCACCTGATTAGTGTGACCGGCCTTGTGCTCAAAGTGGAAGTCAAACTCCGCGAGAAACTCTTGCCATCGAGCTTGTTTAGGAGTCAATTTCGGTTGGGTGAGGAAGTGACTCACAGCTGAGTTGTCTGTTTTCACAACAAATTTAGACCCCAGCAAGTAATGCCTCCATGTTCTCAAACAATGGATTACGGCCAGAAGTTCTTTTTCTTGGGCCGTGTACTTCCTCTCGGCTTCTGATAACTTGTGGCTCTCATACGCCATGGGGTGCCCCTCTTGCAATAACATACCCCCCAAAGCAAAGTCTGAGGCATCTGTCTGCACCTCAAAGGGTTTAGTGACATCCAGTAGAGCCAGTACCGGATCTTCCATCACTACTTTCTTCAACTCTATAAAGGCGGTCTCACATTCGCCACTCCATACCCACTCTACTCCCTTCTTCAAAATCTCCGTCAGATGAGTGGTCTTTTTCGAGTAATTGTGGATAAATCTTCGATAGTAATTGGCTAACCCAAGAAAAGAACGCAACTCCCGCATGTTCCTGGGAGTTTGCCATTGTTGTATAGCCCCTACTTTCTCCATGTCCATTCGGATACGACCCCGTTCGATAATGTGACCTAAGAATTTGATCGTGCTTTGTGCGAACTCACACTTTTCCCTCTTCACATAGAGCTGGTTCTCTCTCAGCTTCTGAAATACCATTTTCAAATGCTCTGTGTGCTCCTGGAGTGTAGAGCTGTAAACAACGATATCATCTAATTAGACCACTACAAATTTGTCGAGGAACTCGTGGAACACTTGGTTCATTAGTGTGCAGAAAGTTGCAGGAGCGTTTGTCAACCCGAATGGCATCACCAGGAATTCGAAAGCACCATAACGGGTTACACATGTTGTCTTGTGTTCATCTCCTTCGGCAATGTGAACTTGATAGTACCCTGAGCGAAGATCTAGCTTTGTGAGATATTAGGCACCACCGAGTTGGTCAAACAAGTCTGCAGCCAGAGGAATGGGATACTTGTTCCGTACTGTGATCTTGTTAAGAGCTCGGTAGTCTACGCACATCCACAAACTCCCATCATGTTTCTTCTGAAACAACACAGGTGCGCCAAACTGCCCCTTAGCCGTTCTAATCTACCCTGCCTCTAACATCGCTTCTAACTGCTTTCTAAGCTCTACCAGTTCTGGGGGACTCATTCTATAAGGTGCTCGTGCCGGTGGCTTTGATCTTGGCAGAAGTTCGATCTCATGGTCCACACTTCTCCTCGGGGGTAACTGGTTCGGAAGTTCTGGAGGCATCACATCTGCATACTCCATCAACACCCTTTCGACCTCCTTCGGCACTACTCCGCCTTTGTTTTTCTCTTTTGTCAAGGGAACAAGAACATATGATGGTTCTTGGTGCTTCACACCCTTCTTGAATTGTAAAGCAGACAATAGTCGGGGCTCGGTGGGCTACTTGATTCTTGTAGGTACTACACATGGGCTCTCCCCCATGATGAGCAAATGTTCGGCAGTAGGGATGGGGACGACTTTCTTCTCCAGCAGAAACTCCATTCCCAATATGATGTCGAAGTCATCCATCTGCACTACGACTAAGTCAGTTTTCCCTTCCCATTGTCCCAATTTCAGGCGTACTCCTTTTGAAATCCCCACTGTGGGTGCTGCCTTTAAGTTCATAGCTTTCATGTGGCCCACATCTTTTTTCCATCTTCAACCCCAACCTCTTTGCTTCCACCTCCGAGATAAAGTTATGGGTGGCTTCGGTGTCAACCATCACACTTTTGGAAGATCTCCCTTCAATGATTGCATCTATGAACATCAACCCTTTCGATTGGGGTTTCACAGGGGTCTTTGATCTTTTCTCTATAGCCCCCAAGAATCGCAACGCTCCCATATGACTTGTCTCCTCTGCATGCTCTTCATCCTCATCACTCCCTTGAGACTGGATAGATGCTTGTAAAGCAGATAAAGCACTTTTATGAGGATACTCATTAACTCTATGATGCCCTCTACATAAGAAGCAAGAGATCGGTTTAGGAGTGTAGCCTTGGGAATTGAAGGATCGAGGCATGAAGGCGCCTGTAGAGCCAGCTGATTTGGAAGTTGCAGAATCTTTGGGGTTTTCTACTCTTCGATCTCCCCCACTTGAGCTCGAGGATTTGGACTCCGCTCCCCCACTATTACTTGGTGCAGGTCACGCCTCTTTATTGTTGTTCGTGTGTGAAGGTTGTGGTGACCTTCTGTTGGGGTTCTCATCAAAAGTATAGTCAGTCAGCCTTTCCGCGGCAGCTTGAGAAGCTGCCAAATCTTGCACCCTTTGCCTCTGGAATTCAGTTCTCGCCCATGGCTTCAAGCCTTCCAGAAAGTAGAATAGCCGGTCCTTCTCAGACATGTCCGGTATGTCCAACATTAGTACAGAGAACTTGTTAACGAATTCTCTGATGTTGGAGGTGTGTTTCAGCTCTCTTAATTGTCGTCTGGCGACGTATTCAACATTTTCGGGATAGAACTGGGCCTTTAGCTCCTTCTTTAGTTCCTCCCAAGTGGCGATAGTACAAACACCCCTCTAAATATCGTTGTACTTAGTTCTCCACCACAACTTGGCATCTCCTGACAGATACATTGTTGCCATGTTCACCTTCACTTCCTCGGAGTCAAGCTTCACAGCCCGGAAGTACTGCTCCATATCAAATAGGAAATTCTCAAGCTCTTTGGCTACTCGCGCCCCTCCATATGCTTGAGGTTCTGGTATCTTCACCTTCTTGTAGTCCGTCACAGGTTGGTTTCCCATCGCACGGATGGTTAAGTTGAGTTTGGAATTCATTTCCAACAACTCATTCTTGAATGCATCAATAGTGGCTCGAACGTCCTCCGTCATCGAGTCCATGGCCACCTGCATGGTGTCAAGAGCATCACTCATGGCTCCAATCTGCTCATTTTGAAGAGGCACCTCCTCGAGGTCTCTGGCTCTTTCCTTTGGAGCTTTCCTCTTCTCAAGGGTCCCAACCCGAGCTTTCAAATCTTCAATCTCCGTGATGCACGCCGCCATTTCATCTAGGTCGACACGGTCAAGAAGTGCTGTGATATCAATCAATCTGTCTGGGATTCCCGCAAGTTCTCCAAGTTGTTCCTCAATCCAGCTAAATCGTTGTGTGGTCATCATATTAGGCATCTCGTTCAAGCTAGTAAGCCGAGTTGGCTCTGATACCAACTGTTCGGCCGACTTTGAGAAGCGACAAAATGGTCCGTGCGGCACTTGCCTGTTAGCAAGTCAGCCAAATGAGTACCTTGCAAGCAGCAATAATCCACACGATATTAATATAATGTAAGGGACAAGCAAATAAGCAAGCAAGCGTGCAAGTGAGCAAGCGAGCAAGCGAGCAAGCAAACGTGTGGGCTAAGCGTCAGCGAAGAACACAACAAGGAACAAATAATTTAAGAATCAAATGGGACAATCTCACAATGCACAGATGATTGAGTCTCCTCTTTTATTGATGGTAAGACGTTTAGGGAGGCAAAAGTACATGTGCTTACCTATACTAGTTCCTGAGTCCAACAGTAATGTCGACTAGGAACCCCTCCCTATATATGATATTTTACATAACTTCACTATTCTAACTCTGGTACACAAGCAATCAGCCACAGACTTAACTCATGACCCTGGACAAGCTTACTTGTGGCCTTACAACCTGTCAGGAGGCCGCACGACATGTTAGTAGAGTGCGGCTCCTGACACTGAGGAAGGAACACACTCTCGAATGTTGGTTTGATTGCCTTGGTGATCAGAATTTTCTAATTGTTCGTGGGATGAATTGTGTGATGACTGGAAAGCGAGTCGATTCAATTGAACTTACCACAAGAGACGACCGACCCATAATAAAAGATAATAAACATCAAGGAAGTAAAGAGCCATAAATCAAAACGAATAATAATAGGAAAGCAATAAGAAAAGAACAAGAAATAAAGAACAATAAACAGAGAAAGCAATAAATTAAAGAACTATAAATTAAAATGCAATAAAAGAAATAATGGTATTAAACATCATACTTGGTTACAAAGGAACTAGTAGAGATCACAAATTACGAAGTGAAAGAAACTGACTAATCTGGAGCTAAGGAAAATGAAAAGAAACCCATGAGGGAGTTTTGTTGACGGTACATGTGTGTCTGTTGTTGAAGCTACTTCTTATTTGGCATGAGGAAGTAGGTTTTGTGCGAGGCTTGTCGCTTTTGCGAGAGGTTGAAGAAGTCTATCTTATGCCAAATTTATCTTGCTCACGGAATACTTTTGATGTCTTCACAGCATACATATCCAATGTATACCTTGGCTAATAGTAGACTAGTTCTAGTAAAACTCTATACTAGCACCCTGATCGAATAATAGCTTCTACCTAATGAGTCAGTTACAAGGCATGTGTCTTAATTAACTTCAAACGTTTCCAACTTCACTCACGCAGAAAACACACTCAACCAGCTAGCTATTTCCGTATGCATCCGGTACGTATGCAACACCAATTGATCACATCTAAATATAAGCTGCTCTTCTCCGCTACTCTTCTGTTAATCCAAATCAAAATGATTGACGGATGTGACAAATTGGGTACAAATAGTAAAAAAGTATTTTAGAGAAAATTTAATGATTTCATTTATTCTAATTTTAAGGTTAATATAGCTAGTTAATATTTATAAGTGGTTTCTTTAAAGAAAAAGATATTTACCCAACCCTGTTATATCTACAAAAATTAATACTAATTACAATAGGAATATTCTGATACTCTCCATCAAGTTGGTGCATAGATGTCAATCATGTCCAACTTGTCAATCCATCATGCAAATGCCTGATGTGACAACTTCTTAGTGAGTACATCTGCCAATTGCTCTTCAGAAGCTACAAAGGGAAACCGTATAACCTTCTTATCATGGTGATCCCTGATGAAATGTCAATCAATCTCCACATGCTTAGTTCAATCATGCTTTATAGGATTATGAGCAATCTCAATTGCAGCAATATTGTCACAATACAAATCCATGGCTTTATGTAGCTTGAAACTTAGCTCCTTCAATATATTCTGAATCCACAACAGTTCACATACTCTATTTTTCATTCCTTGGTATTCAGCGTCAGCACTAGAATGGGCAATCACATTCTGCTTCTTACAGCGCCAAGATACTAAACTTCTACCAATAAAGGTGCAGTACCCAGAAGTAGATGCCTTATTAGTCTTATCACCTGCCCAATCTGCATCAGAATATCCTGTAACTCCAAACTCACCATTCGTTGAAAATAGTAAGCTTTTACCAGGTACAGACTTCAAATACCTGAGGATGCATATTACAGCATCCATATGCGCTTCACTAGGATCATGCATGAATTTACTAACAACACTTACAGCATATGCAATATTAGGTGAAAGGACCCGACCCCAACACTTACAGCATATGCAATATTAGGTGAAAGGAGCTTGAAACTTAGCTCCTTCAATATATTCTGAATCCACAACAGTTCACATACTCTATTTTTCATTCCTTGGTATTCAGCGTCAGCACTAGAATGGGCAATCACATTCTGCTTCTTACAGCGCCAAGATACTAAACTTCTACCAATAAAGGTGCAGTACCCAGAAGTAGATGCCTTATTAGTCTTATCACCTGCCCAATCTGCATCAGAATATCCTGTAACTCCAAACTCACCATTCGTTGAAAATAGTAAGCTTTTACCAGGTACAGACTTCAAATACCTGAGGATGCATATTACAGCATCCATATGCGCTTCACTAGGATCATGCATGAATTTACTAACAACACTTACAGCATATGCAATATTAGGTGAAAGGACCCGACCCCAACACTTACAGCATATGCAATATTAGGTGAAAGGAGCTTGAAACTTAGCTCCTTCAATATATTCTGAATCCACAACAGTTCACATACTCTATTTTTCATTCCTTGGTATTCAGCGTCAGCACTAGAATGGGCAATCACATTCTGCTTCTTACAGCGCCAAGATACTAAACTTCTACCAATAAAGGTGCAGTACCCAGAAGTAGATGCCTTATTAGTCTTATCACCTGCCCAATCTGCATCAGAATATCCTGTAACTCCAAACTCACCATTCGTTGAAAATAGTAAGCTTTTACCAGGTACAGACTTCAAATACCTGAGGATGCATATTACAGCATCCATATGCGCTTCACTAGGATCATGCATGAATTTACTAACAACACTTACAGCATATGCAATATTAGGTGAAAGGACCCGACCCCGGTTTAGTTGCCTAAACCGGAATCAAACCCCTTCTGAAAACATGAACTTTCAAAAATCATAGAAATTTCGGCAGAGTTTCACTATGTCGCGTAGTTACCATTAACCTGCACTGGAAAACACATTTCATCCTATGCCACAAAGGCCAAACCGTGGGCGCCAATCCTATCCAGATTTCTCAAAAACATATCATAACGTAAATCAATACACAAAACTGTAACTTTACAGAAATCCGGGAAAAATCATGTGAAAATATAAACACAATAGTATTCAGAGGGACCTCTAGTATTTACATATATACACAACAGTAAGCCAAACTAGAAACCTACAGAGAAAAGAAAAGTAGCTCGAATACTAAGCTTACAACCTCGACATGCGGCACCTGAATCTAAACTGCAAACTGGACATTGAAAACAAAGAGCCCAGGGAAAGACATATAAACTGTTAGAGTGAGTGAACGAAAATAAATGTCTTTCGCCGAATAACTATAAATGTTTATAAAACATATGCGAGTCTAGATGCATAAAACTCATATGGTACACGAGCGAGACTCCAACTCCTCACGCGTACAGAGCATGCATCGAAAATCCCGCAGGGTCACTCATGGACACATCCGCGCTAGTACAGTCTGAATCACGGGATCCCAGACCCTCACATGATTTCAGCAAGAAAGGCCTCAGATCAGGGTATTTGTTCCCACCCGGTAAAAACTTCGGCACAGGGTAACAGTCTCCCCCGGTAAACAACCTCGGGGATTAGCTGGGATGCTAAGTGTATTGATACAACTATACATACTGAGACTGTACTCTATGTAAACCAAATCATAAATAGTTTTTCATGCAAATGTATAAAGCATAATGTAAATGCATATTCGTAATACATAATTATAAGAGCATAATCGTCGATGCATATTCGTAAACACATGCTCGTATAAATCATAATCACATACGCATGCTCATGCTCGTAAAATGTATAATAAAGACTCGCAACCAATCAGTGAAAAGAAATGTGTCCACTCACAGACAAGCACAAAGCGCAAACGCGCTAATCCTGAGATCCGGCGGAAGACCCCTTGCCAAGCGTACGATCTCGATCTTCTGAATAATTGCAAATATCACTGATCAAAATCACAATTCAATACTCTGAACCACACCTCGGAAACCAACCATTTCCAGAAACATATAACTCGAATATCAACGAAATCGTCGAAAATCCCATAAATACTCTACTTAATCCTCGACACAAAATTCATTACCCAAATCAACTCAATAACCTCAAGACTACGATCGGGGCGCGATTACGAGTAAAACGGTATAAAACTTCTCAAAATTCCAAAAAAGTCAACTCGCCGAAGCTCCGATGTTGACCACCGCCACTGGCAGCGGCGCGGCGTAAACGGTGGCCAAATCCGGTGAAAATTTCCAGATCATATCTACTCCTCAAGCCCAACAACTTTTCCTTCTACACCAATTCGAAACCCACCGGCCGGAGTTAAGCTCGAAAATTCAAACCTCCATTAATTCCGGTGACCTATTCCGGCGAGCTTCAAAATTCTTTCACCCAAAAGCATCTATGGGTTGAGGGGAGCAAAACCCCCAACCCCATCGACCCTAAAAGTGGCCGGAAAAGCTCACCCAATTCCGGCAAAATTTTAAAACTTTATCAAGTTAGTTCTCCCTCAAAACTCAACCAAATCAACTCAAACCAAGTTCAAAACAATAGGAAATCACGAGAGGAAGCTAACCATACCAAGCTTAAGGTCTGAAGTGGCCAGAATCAAAAAGTCGATTGGTGGTCAACGGTGGTGCAATTCCTATTCGGTCAACGCTGGTCAAACTTGGTCAACGGTCCAATTTTGGTCAACTCGGCCCAAATGTGACTTTCCAAAAATTTTATGACCATTTCAATATTTATACTCGCGACTAAAACGATCAACAGTCGAAAACGGATCGAAACCAAATGGATAAACACGATTAAATCTGACGGTTGGAAATATTCATAACATATTCCTCGAAAATTGGAAAAATCCTCGGAAAACTCCTACAATCTCAAAATCATGAACTCTACAACTCTCGTGACGAAACTTATGTCAAATTCTCGTCCGATAATTTAGTCGCAAACAAGACCGCCAAATCGATTAATTACGACAAACTACGATTATACGTGAAACTCGCAAATTAAGCCGATTAACTACCATTTTCGGTTCGGGTTGTGTGACGACCCGAACCAGAATCAGTGGTGTGTTTGGCACGATTCTCGAGATTTGAGTCTAGTTACAGTTTTGCGATATATTGTGGTTTGCCGATTTGATTCGCGACGATATTTTGGGTCGAGAATTTGGGTTGAGTGTCTTACGAAAAATGTAGAGTACGTGATTTCGAGTTCGTGGGTGGTTTCGGAAGATTTTTCCGATAACCGAGGAATATATGATGGTTATTTGAAGTTTCGGGTTCCGACGAGTTTATCCGTTTATTTCGAGTTAATCTGAATCATTTCGTATTTTCATTTTGGACCGTCGATCGACCCGAGGGACGAGTATAAATATCGAAAAGTCGAAATATAGTCGGGAGTTAGTCGAAAACTTCATTTTGTGGCGTTGACCGAATTGAAATTGTGTTGACTTTCCATATTTGGAAAGTGGGCTTGCTGCCGAGAAGGGAAAGTTTCCATTTTAGGTCTTCAACTTCCGGCGACCTTTTTCCGGCCACCTCCGGCCACGGGACAGGTACGGTTCGCTTCCTACCTTGATTTCGAGTGTGATGGTGTGTGGTTTGGGTTGAAATGGTGTCGCTTTGGTGAAACCCGATTAGGGCCGAACGGGTTGGAATCGCCGGAGTTGGTTGGCCGTGTTCCGGTGAGCCTCGGCGGCGGTATGGTTGGGGGTTCGACTCCCCTCGGTCTAGGGGTGCTTCCTATGTATTTAGTTTTGGAATTGGTTGGGTTTTTGCTCAAACCCGAATGGATTTTCCGGTGGGTTTTCCCGGTTGGATTTCGATGAAATTGAATGGGTTAGAGGTTGAGTTGGTCTATGGGTTAGAAGGAAAAGATGTTCGTGAGGTTGTGATGATCCGATCTGGAGCTTCCCGCCGTGGGATTCCTCCGTTGACGGCGCGCCGCCGCCGGCGGCGGCGGTCAACGGTGGTCAACGGCGGCCAAAAAGTCAAATTTTCAGATTTCGATGTAATTAGTGTCATTTTTCTCGTAATCGTGCCATGATTATCGTACGGAGGTTTTCGGGTTGATTTGGTTAGCCGATTTTCAGTCGAGATTTCGAGTGGGGATTTCGGGATTTCCGTAATTCATTTTGCACTGCATTTCGTATTTCCGGGAACAGTTGGTTTCCGTGCATCAGTACAGTGTTGTGGATTACGATATTGATCAGTTATGTGTATATGTATTCAAGAGATCGAGATCGAGATTTGGATCGTGATCGTGCTTCGGGCGAGGGTACTTCCGCCGGACCACGTGTTTAGCGCGAGTTGCGTTAGCTGATCTGTGAGTGGACATATCTTTTCACGGAAAATATTGCGAGTCTTTTATATGATTTATGAACTTGAGCATGCGTATGAGATTTCGGATATACGAGCATATGTTTTATGATTATACGATATATTTATACGAATATACGTATACGAGTATACATATACTTATATGCTGTTTTATGCGTTTGCATCGAAATGTTTATGATTTGGTTTACACAGAGTACAGTCGTGGTTACGTTGTTGTATCGATACACTTAGCCTCTCGGCTGATCCCCGATGGTAGGCATCCCAGGCGGGGCGTTACCCCGACCTGACCGGCGAGGGGCGTATCCCCGGAACCGAGGCCTTTCTGACTTAGAATCACGTGTGGGTCCGGGATCCCGTGATTCGGACTGTACTAACACGGTGTGTGTCCATGAGCGACCCCGTGGGATTTTTACTTGCATGCTCTGTACACTGGAGGAGTGTGAGTTTTACCTCGTGTACTATGTTGTTTTTATTTATCTGGACTCGCATATGTTTTTATAACATATATAAACTGGTGAAAGACATTTATTTTCGTCCACTCACTCTAACGTGTTTATTGTCTTTCCCCTGGGCTTTTCGGTTTCCGTGCCCAGTTTGCAGTTCAGGTTTGGTGTTTTCACGTCGCGGTTTGGAGGCTAGTGGTCAGAGTTACCTGTGTTTTCCAGTAGGTTCTTGTTTCGCCTACTGATGTACATATTGTATATGTTTTACTCTAGAAGTCGCTCTGATACATTCTGATACATGTTATGCGGATTTTCACGGATATACATATATACATAGTACAGTTTATTTATTGTTGTTGTTTATATTGATGTTGAGAAATCCGGATGGGATTGGTGCCCACGGTTTGCTTTTTGTGGCATAGGATGAAGTGTTAATTTCCGCGTGCAGGTTATGGTAATTCCACGTTAGTAACGAAACTCTGCCGAAATTTTGGAAAAATTTTGTTGGTTCGCATTTTCGAAGGGGTTTGATTCCGATTTAGGTAACTGAATCGGGGTTGGGTCCTTTCAGCTTGGTATCAGAGCATTAGGTTGTCAGATTCTGTAGACTCTTGTAGTTGTGACGCTTAGGGTATTTGAGTTGATACAGCATGACTGGAGTGATGACCCGACTGGCCAGCGGTACTCATCAATACTTCGGGTGTTGTGTGTCCTCAAATATCTGCGGTTTCATGATTACGTTCTTTCTGCTTGTGCCTAATGCTTGTCTTGTATCAGTAGGATGCCTCCTCGATGTGGTCCCCGTGTTGATCGGGATGATGATCCTGATGAGGATCGCCGAACGCGCGACTTGCTTATGCGAGTGCTGCGTTTGGAAGAGCGTTTTGACCCTGTGGTCAAGGCTCGCACTGCGGGTGCTACTGTGTTTTCGGGTTCAGTTGATCCAGAGATATGTGAGGCATGGTTGGTTCAGATTGAGCGTGTTTGTGAGCATCTGCAGTTTACACCTGAGCAGATGACAGTAGCCGCAGTTGGTTTACTTGAGGGTGATGCATACTTTTGGTGGGTCAGTACTGATAGAGTTCCAGTGGATACTCCGTGGACATTGTTTCGTGATTTGTTTATGCGGAGGTACTTCAATCAGGCTACCCAGCAGCGCAAGTACGAGGAGTTTACGAACTTGAGGCAGGGCAGTTTGTCTGTACTTGAGTATCGGGATCGGTTTACCCGTTTGTCTCATTTTGCGTGGGATATGGTGGCTACAGAAGAAGCCAAGTGTCGCAGGTTTGAGCTGGGATTGAATTTGAGCATCAAGGCGACGCTGACTACGATGCCTCGGAACAACTTCGATGAGTTTGTTAGTGCTGCACTCCGAGGCGAGGATATAGAGCGGGAGAGACAGCAGAGGTACCAGCCGAGACGATTTGAGGAGGGTGGACCGAGTCAGGGGCCTTCGAAGAGGCAGAGTTCTGATACTTCTGGTTCAGCTTCATCCTCAGGTGGTGGATCTTATCGACCACCAGCTGGTGTATTGAGACAGAGACCGAGGAGATGGAGAGATAGACCACAGCGACCACAGGCTAGTGCAAGTTCTAGCGGTTCTAGCTATCCTCGGCGTGCTGGTGGCACATTTGCTGTACCGAGGGAGTACCCGTTGTGTAGTCTCTGCAGTCGACATCATGTGGGTCCATGTCAGCGAGGTCCTGTCACTTGTTTCCGATGTGGCCAGGTGGGTCACTATGCGAGGGAGTGTCCTCAGTTATATGGCGGTGACGGACAGGCGGCTCAGAGTTCCGGAGAAGAGCGAGGTGCCACTTCGGGAGCTCGACCAGCACAGCTTGCAGGTCAGGGCCGACAGCAGGGACAGCCCCAGCGGGGACGACCAGCCGGACAGGCGAGAGTTCATGCTATGACTATGCGTGAGGGCAGAGCATCACCGGAGGTCGTTATCGGTACGTTACATGTTTTTGGTATTCCTGTAGTTGCATTGCTAGATCCAGGTGCCACACATTCATTCATATCATTTAGACTCTCATCATTGGCTACGGTTCCTGCATCTCCACTTCCGGGGTTGTGGAGAGTGTTGTATCCGTCAGGTGAGGTTGTGAGTATCGGTTGGGTTTACCGAGATTGTGAGGTGTTTGTTGATAGCCATGGTTTAGCCGCGGATCTGTTATTACTTGATATTGTGGATTTCGATCTGATATTGGGTATGGACTTTTTGGAGTCGCACTGGGCTATGTTTGATTGCCACAGGAAGGAGGTCGCGTTTCGACGACCAGGGTTACCTGAGATATTGTTTCGTGGCGAGAAGAACACTTCCCTACCGTGTTTGATTTCCGCGATGAGGGCGGATCGGTTGATGAGGAAGGGTTGTGTTGCATATTTAGCCCATGTTGTGGACACTACAGCTGCAGTGCCAGAGCTTGGTAGTATTGAGGTTGTGTCTGAGTTTCCGGATGTGTTTCCAGCAGAGTTACCTGGTATACCCCCTGTGCGGGAGATTGATTTTACCATTGAGTTATTGCCGGGTACTGGACCGATTTCCCAGACACCGTACCGGATGGCGCCTGCAGAGTTGAAGGAGTTGCAGATTCAGCTTCAGGAGTTGTTAGAGAAGGGATTCATTCGACCGAGTGTTTCTCCGTGGGGTGCTCCAGTGTTATTTGTGCGGAAGAAGGACGGGTCTATGCGTTTGTGCATCGACTATCGGAAGCTGAATCAGATTACAGTGAGGAACAAGTATCCGTTGCCGCGGATTGACGACTTGTTCGATCAGCTCAAGGGAGCAACAGTCTTTTCGAAGATTGATCTTCGATCCGGATATCACCAGTTGAGGATCCGGGATTCCGATGTTGCCAGGACAGCATTCAGAACGCGGTATGGGCACTATGAGTTTCTGGTTATGCCGTTTGGGTTGACCAATGCCCCCGCAGCTTTCATGGACTTGATGAATCGGGTATTTCGACAATTCCTGGACAAGTTCGTGATTGTATTCATAGATGATATCCTGATTTATTCGAGGAGTATGGGCCAGCACAAGAAGCACTTGCGAGTGGTGTTGCGGACTTTGCGAGACCATCAGCTGTTCGCGAAGTTTAGCAAGTGTGAGTTCTGGTTGGATAGTGTGAAGTTTCTGGGCCACGTGATTTCGGCCGAGGGAGTTAGTGTTGATCCTGACAAGATCGAGGCCGTGCTGAATTGGAGTAGACCCACTACTGTGCCAGAGATTCGGAGTTTCTTGGGTTTAGCGGGTTACTACCGACGATTTGTGCAGGATTTCTCCCGGATAGCTACACCACTGACCAGGTTGACGAAGAAGGGCGTCAAGTTTGAGTGGTCTGATGCGTGCGAGGAGAGTTATTTGCTCCTGAAGGAGAGATTGACTACCGCACCGGTCCTGACATTACCAGACGACAGTGGTGAGTTTGTTGTGTACAGCGATGCGTCGAAGTTGGGCCTTGGCTGTGTGTTGATGCAGCATGGTAGAGTCGTGGCATATGGTTCCAGACAGCTGAAACCGCACGAGGTCAACTATCCGACGCATGATTTGGAGTTAGCCGCTATCGTGTTAGCGTTGAAGAGTTGGAGACATTACCTGTACGGTGCTCAGTGTAAGATCTTCACTGACCACAAGAGTCTCACTTACTTGCGGACACAGCCGGATCTGAACATGAGGCAGCGCCGATGGATGGAGTTGATCAATGATTATGATTGTACATTTGAGTATCATCCGGGGAAGGCTAATGTTGTAGCGGACGCACTTAGTCGGAAATCTGGAGCTTCGTTGTTTCACATGTGTGTGGCCAGAGTATCGATGTTAGCCGAGCTTCGAGCTATGGGTGTTGTGTTTGATTATGATGATGATGGAGCCTTGTTGGCCAGCTTTCAGGTTCGACCTGTGTTGGTTGATCAGGTGCGGGAGGCACAGGATTTAGATCCTTATCTGTTAGGCAAGAAGACCATGATTCGGAATGGTGTGCCTACAGAGTTCCGTTTGAGCGACGACGGTACGTTGTTGTTCAGGGGCAGATTATGTGTACCCAGGGACGAGGACTTGAAGAAGGAGATTTTAGATGAGGCCCACAGTTCTGCGTATGCGATGCATCCCGGAGGTACGAAGATGTTTCGTACACTTCGAGCGTACTATTGGTGGCGCAACATGAAGTGGGAGATTGCCGCATACGTGAGTCGGTGTTTGATTTGTCAGCAGGTGAAGGCGGAGAGGCAGAAACCTGCAGGGAAACTACAGCCACTTGAGATTCCAGTTTGGAAGTGGGAGCATATTACGATGGATTTCGTCTATCAGTTGCCGCGTACTTCGGCGGGCAACACTGGCATTTGGGTTATCGTTGATCGATTGACGAAATCTGCACATTTTCTTGCACTTCCAGGGAAGATTTCAGTGGGTAGACTGGCTAAGTTGTACTTATCAGAGATTGTTCGTTTGCATGGAGTGCCTGTGTCCATTGTTTCTGACCGTGATAGTCAGTTCACATCTGAGTTTTGGCGGGCGTTGCAGCGAGCTTTGGGTACGAAGTTGCGGTTTAGTACAGCTTTTCATCCTCAGACTGACGGGCAGTCCGAGCGGACCATTCAGACTCTTGAGGATATGCTGAGATCGTGTGTGTTGCAGTTTCGTGGAAACTGGGATCAGCAGTTACACTTGATCGAGTTCGCCTACAACAACAGTTATCAGGCCAGTATTGAGATGGCACCGTACGAGGCTCTGTACGGGAAGCAGTGTCGCACTCCATTGTGTTGGAGTGAGGTGGGCGAGCGTTGGCTTATTGGTCCGGATTTGGTGAAAACCACGATGGAGGACATTCAGGTTATTCGGGATCGGTTAAAGATCGCCCAGGATCGGCAGAAGAGTTACGCGGATGTGAGGAGGAAGAGCTTGGAGTTTGAGGTCGGTGATTGGGTCTTCCTGAAACTGTCTCCGTGGAGGGGAGTAGTGCGTTTCGGGAAGCGTGGCAAGCTTCGACCGCGGTACATTGGTCCGTATGAGATTACGGAGAGGGTTGGAGCTGTTGCTTACAGACTTGAGTTACCGACAGAGATGGCTCGTGTGCATGATGTCTTCCATGTTTCGATGTTGCGGAAGTACATCTCAGATCCTTCACATGTCATAGCCCCACAGCAGTTGCCGATCAGAGAGGACTTATCGTATGTTGAGGAGCCAGTGTAGATTCTCGATCGTCGTGAGCAGGAGTTGAGGCACCGCGTGATTCCGCTGGTGAAGGTCTTGTGGCAGAACCACTCGGTTGAGGAGGCCACCTGGGAGACCGAGCAGCGTATGCGGGAGCAGTATCCTCATCTATTCACCTGACAGGTACGTAAATTTCGAGGTCGAAATTTCTTTAAGGGGGGTAGATTTGTGACGACCCGAACCAGAATCAGTGGTGTGTTTGGCACGATTCTCGAGATTTGAGTCTAGTTACAGTTTTACGATATATTGTGGTTTGCCGATTTGATTCGCGACGATATTTTGGGTCGAGAATTTGGGTTGAGTGTCTTACGAAAAATGTAGAGTACGTGATTTCGAGTTTGTGGGTGGTTTCGGAAGATTTTTCCGATAACCGAGGAATATATGATGGTTATTTGAAGTTTCGGGTTCCGACGAGTTTATCCGTTTATTTCGAGTTAATCCGAATCATTTCGTATTTTCATTTTGGACCGTCGATCAACCCGAGGGACGAGTATAAATATCGAAAAGTCGAAATATAGTCGGGAGTTAGTCGAAAACTTCATTTTGTGGCGTTGACCGAATTGAAATTGTGTTGACTTTCCTTATTTGGAAAGTGGGCTTGCTGCCAAGAAGGGAAAGTTTCCATTTTAGGTCTTCAACTTCCGGCGACCTTTTTCCGGCCACGGGACAGGTACGGTTCGCTTCCTACCTTGATTTCGAGTGTGATGGTGTGTGGTTTGGGTTGAAATGGTGTCGCTTTGGTGAAACCCGATTAGGGCCGAACGGGTTGGAATCGCCGGAGTTGGTTGGCCGTGTTCCGGCGAGCCTCGGCGGCGGTATGGTTGGGGGTTCGACTCCCCTCGGTCTAGGGGTGCTTCCTATGTATTTAGTTTTGGAATTGGTTGGGTTTTTGCTCAAACCCGAATGGATTTTCCGGTGGGTTTTCCCGGTTGGATTTCGATGAAATTGAATGGGTTAGAGGTTGAGTTGGTCTATGGGTTAGAAGGAAAAGATGTTCGTGAGGTTGTGATGATCCGATCTGGAGCTTCCCGCCGTGGGATTCTGAAAGGACCCAACCCCGATTTAGCTTCCTAAATCGGAATCAAACCCCTTCGGAAACACGAACCAACAAAAACTTTTCGAAATTTGGGCAGAGTTTCGTTACTAGCGTGGAATTACCATTACCTGCACGCTGAAAATACACTTCATCCTATGCCACAAAAAGCAAACCGTGGGCACCAATCCCATCCGGATTTCTCAATATATCAACAGTAAAGTAAACAATACATATAATATATACTTTACTGAAATCCGGGTAAAATCGTATAACATATTCAATAGGACGCTCAGAGCGACTTCTAATACATAATCATATACGCATACCACAGTAGGTAGAACAATAAACCTACTGGATGAAACAAAGTAGCTCGAGCACTATGCCTCCGACCACGACGTGCGACACCAGAGCCTGAACTGCAAACTGGGCACGGAAACCGAAAAGCCCAGGTGAAAGACAATAAACACGTTAGAGTGAGTGGACGAAAATAAATGTCTTTCACCAGTTTATATATATATTATAAAAACATATGCGAGTCCAGATAAATAAAACAACATATGTACACGAGGTAAAACTCATACTCCTCCAGTGTACCGAGCATGCAAATAAAATCCCACGGGGTCACTCATGGACTCCACCGTGCTAGTACAGTCTGAACCACGGAGTCCCTGACTACCACGTGATTCTAAGCCAGAAATGGCCTCGGTTCCGGGGAATACGCCCCTCACCGGTCTGGTTGGGGAAACGCCCCTCCAGGCGGCCCTCCGTCGGGGATCAGCCGACGAGGCAAGGTGTATCGATACAACAACGTAACTGAGACTGTACTCTGTGTAAACCAAATCATAAACAGTTCGATGCAAATGCATGAAATAACATATAAGTGTATGTATATTCGTATACGTATATCCGTATAAGTATAATCGTATAATCGTAAACACATGCTCATATTTAATATAATCTCGTATGAAATCTCATGCCCGTAAATCATCATCATACTGCATGCTCAAGTTTATAAAATCATATAAAAGACTCGCAAACAATCCGTGAAAAGAAATGTCCACTCACAGACTGGCGTAACGCGTATCGCGTTAACCCGTGATCCGGCGGAATGTCCCTCGCCAAATAAACGATCACGAACCCCTGAATATCCACAATGTCCAATATTCAAAGTCATAATCCGACAATACAAATCAAATCACGAGAAACCACCGTTCTCGGAAATACACAATTTAAAGTCGACGAATCGTCGAAAATCCGTATATACCACCTCAATACCTCGCTTTACGTTCGGACGCTCAACTCGAAAAAACGAACCTCCCCACTGCGTTCGGAGCGCGATTTCGAGTCAAACGACATGCAACTTGCCGAAAGTCAAAAAGTCAACCCGTTGACCGTTGACCGCCGTTGACCGCCGCCCACGGCGGCGCCGCCACTGACCGGAAGATTTCTCGGCGGAGCAACCCCTATTCCATGCAAAACCACCCACTGAGCAACTTTGTCAACTGCACCGAAGTCCAATTCGCACTCTAACATGGTCAATTTCAATGAAACCCGAATTGTACACAAATTTTCCAATCCAAAATTCTCCATGTATACATCGAATTGAAACACGAAACTTACAGGGAAGCATCAAGGGGATGAGAGCTACAAAGCCCACTCAAAATTGTAGCTCGATTTGGCCTGAAATGATGAACCCGAAAACACCCAATTTCTTCAACTTTTTGATCGGAAAATCTTCTCTTTCCTGCGAGCCTCGCCGTCGACGGGGACTGGGGATAGGTAGAGGGGACCGAGGCGCACCTAGAGGAACCAACCCCGAGCCTTGGGGTGGCCGGAATCGTCGCGCCGCCATGAACCACCGTGAGTCTCGTCGGCCTCTTCCTCCTCCCACCGAGTTGACTCAGTCAACTCGGTCAACTCCTCATTTAGAAATGTTGACTTTCCCATTTCGGTAACCTGCTATTTATAGCCTTTCCCAATTTGGAAACTCATAATTATCCATTTCGACGAACTTCAAACGCGCGTAACTTTCTCGTCGTAATTCCGATTCCGATAATTCTTGCGGCCACATACTCGTCTCGACATATTCTTCCAATATTACCCAAAGTCAAACATATCGGCCAACCAAATAAAAAGTCAACTCTTCAAAGCAACACACATTAAATCGACTAAATAATCAACTAACGGCAAAATTTGCAACTAATTCCTCGTAACTCCAAATCTTGCTCCGGAAGTTCCCACGAACTTGAAATTAAATTCCGAACAACTTCCGTGAAGAAGCCGAAACCAAATTCTCGTCCGGTAATTTAGTCGTTAAGTGGCCCACCATTTAAATCTGAACTTCAAATATTCATAATTAATTCCTCGGTCGTCCAAATAACAATCCGGAACAGCCAACGAACTTATAATCACATATAGAACGACTCTCGAGAAGAGACCCAGCTCCAATTCTCGGCCAATAATTAAGTCGTTAGCAAGCTCGGCGATTCCGAACAACCGTCGGATACCAGTGACTACGCGGTAACTCACGTACATAGCTGGTCATACTGCTGATTCCGGTTCGGGTCGTCACAGATTCCTCCGTTGACGGCGCGCCGCCGCCGGCGGCGGTGGTCAACGGCGGCCAAAAAGTCAAATTTTCAGATTTCGATGTAATTAGTGTCATTTTTCTCGTAATCGCGCCATGATTATCGTACGGTGGTTTTCGGGTTGATTTGGTTAGCCGATTTTCAGTCGAGATTTCGAGTGGGGATTTCGGGATTTCCGTAATTCATTTTGCACTGCATTTCGTATTTCCGGGAACAGTTGGTTTCCGTGCATCAGTACAGTGTTGTGGATTACGATATTGATCAGTTATGTGTATATGTATTCAGGAGATCGAGATCGAGATTTGGATCGTGATCGTGCTTCGGGCGAGGGTACTTCCGCCGGACCACGTGTTTAGCGCGAGTTGCGTTAGCTGATCTGTGAGTGGACATATCTTTTCACGGAAAATATTGCGAGTCTTTTATATGATTTATGAACTTGAGCATGCGTATGAGATTTCGGATATACGAGCATATGTTTTATGATTATACAATATATTTATACGAATATACGTATACGAGTATACATATACTTATATGCTGTTTTATGCGTTTGCATCGAAATGTTTATGATTTGGTTTACACAGAGTACAGTCGTGGTTACGTTGTTGTATCGATACACTTAGCCTCTCGGCTGATCCCCGATGGTAGGCATCCCAGGCGGGGCGTTACCCCGACCTGACCGGCGAGGGGCGTATCCCCGGAACCGAGGCCTTTCTGGCTTAGAATCACGTGTGGGTCCGGGATCCCGTGATTCGGACTGTACTAACACGGTGTGTGTCCATGAGCGACCCCGTGGGATTTTTACTTGCATGCTCTGTACACTGGAGGAGTGTGAGTTTTACCTCGTGTACTATGTTATTTTTATTTATCTGGACTCGCATATGTTTTTATAACATATATAAACTGGTGAAAGACATTTATTTTCGTCCACTCACTCTAACGTGTTTATTGTCTTTCCCCTGGGCTTTTCGGTTTCCGTGCCCAGTTTGCAGTTCAGGTTTGGTGTTTTCACGTCGCGGTTTGGAGGCTAGTGGTCAGAGTTACCTGTGTTTTCCAGTAGGTTCTTGTTTCGCCTACTGATGTACATATTGTATATGTTTTACTCTAGAAGTCGCTCTGATACATTCTGATACATGTTATGCGGATTTTCACGGATATACATATATACATAGTACAGTTTTTTTATTGTTGTTGTTTATATTGATGTTGAGAAATCCGGATGGGATTGGTGCCCACGGTTTGCTTTTTGTGGCATAGGATGAAGTGTTAATTTCCGCGTGCAGGTTATGGTAATTCCACGTTAGTAACGAAACTCTGCCGAAATTTTGGAAAAATTTTGTTGGTTCGCATTTTCGAAGGGGTTTGATTCCGATTTAGGTAACTGAATCGGGGTTGGGTCCTTTCAGGTTGTCACAAATCTACCCCCCTTACAAAATTTTTGACCTTGAAATTTACATACCTGTTAACTGAAAAGATGAGGATATTGCTCCCACATGTGCTGCTCAGTCTCCCAAGTGGCTTCCTCCACTGAATGATTGTGCCATAAGACCTTTACAAGCGGAATAACTCTGTGCCTCAACTCCTGTACACGTCGATAAAGAATCTGCACTGGCTCCTCCACATAAGTCAAATCTTCCCGAATAGGAAGCTGATATGGTGCTAAAACATGTGATGGATCCGAAATGTACTTCCGCAACATTGATACATGGAAGACATCATGCACTCTAGCCATCTCTGAGGGTAACTCCAACCTGTATGCCACAACACCAACTCTCTCTATGATCTCATAAGGACCAGTATACAGTGGCCGAAGTTTGCCACGCTTCGCGAAACGAACTACTCCTTTCCAAAGAGACAATTTCAGGAAGACCCAATCGCCAACCTCGAACTCAAGACTCTTCCTCCTCACATATGCATAGCTCTTCTGTCAATCTTGAGCAAAGCTGTATTGAAATGTAGTCTGGTCCCCAAAGCTCGCTGCAATGCCTTCCAAAACTCTGAAGTGAACTAACTATCTCGGTCAGAAACAATGAACACATGCACACCATGCAAATGATATATCTCAACCAAATACAGCTTCGCAAATCTGCCCACTGAAATCTTCCCTGGAAGTGCAAGGAAATGAGCTGATTTCGTCAAACGGTCCACAATGACTCAAATACCAATGTTACCAGCAGAAGTACGCGGTAACTGATATACGAAATCCATAGTGATATTCTCCCACTTCCAAACTGGAATCTCTAAAGGCTGTAGCTTTCCAGCAAGTTTCTGTCTCTCTGCCTTCACTTGCTGACAAATGAGGCATCTGCTCACATACGCTGCAATTTCCCTCTTCATATTCCGCCACCAATAGTAGGCTCTAAGTGTGCGAAACATCTTCGTACCGCCTGGATGCATAGCGTAAGTAGAACAATGGGCTTCATCTAAGATCTCCTTCTTCAAGCCCTCGTCTCTGGGTACACAAAGTCTGCCTCTAAACAGCAATGTACCATCACTACTCAAGTGAAACTCTATTAGCACACCATTCTGAATCATAGTCTTCTTGTCCAACAGATAGGAATCCACATCTTGAGCTTCACGGACCTGATCAACCAATACTGGTCGAATCTGGAAGCTAGCCAACAAGGCTCCATCATCATCCCACTCTAACTCAGCTCCCGTAGCCCGTAACTCAGCTAACATGGAAACTCTTGCCACACATAGATGAAGCAATGAAGCTCCAGATTTCCAACTTAGTGCATCAACAACAACATTAGCCTTCTCTGGATGATACTCAAAGGTGCAATCATAGTCATTGATCAACTTCATCCATCTGCGCTGTCTCATGTTCAAATCTGGCTGCGTGCGCAAATAAGTGAGACTCTTGTGATCTGTATATATCTTGCACTGAGCTCCGTACAAGTAGTGTCTCCAACTCTTCAAGGCTAATACAATGGCAGCCAACTCCAAATCATGCGTAGGATAATTAACTTCATGTGGTTTCAACTGTCTGGAACCATAAGCCACCACTCTGCCATGCTGCATCAAAACACAACCAAGACCCAATTTCGATGTGTCGCTATAAACCACAAACTCTCCACTGTCGTCAGGCAGAGTCAGAATCGGTGCAGTATTCAACTTCTCCTTCAAGAGCAAGTAACTCTACTCGCAAGCATCAGACCACTTGAACTTGACGCCTTTCTTCGTCAATTTGGTAAGCGGAGTGGCAATCCGTGAAAAATCCTGCACAAAGCGCCGATAGTAACCTGCCAAACCCAAGAAACTCCTGATCTCTGGTACAGTGGTAGGTCTACTCCAATTCAATACGGCTTCAATCTTGTCAGGATCCACGCTGACTCCCTCAGCAGATATCACGTGACCCAAAAACTTCACGTTGCTCAACCAGAACTCACACTTGCTGAACTTTGCAAAAAATTGATTATCTCGCAAAGTCCGCAAAACAGCTCACAAATTTTTCTTGTGCTGGCCCACACTCCTGGAGTAAATCAGAAGTACGTCGATGAATACGATCACAAACTTGTACAGGAATCGCCTGAACACCCTGTTCATCAAATCCATGAAAGCTGCAGGGGCATTGGTCAACCCAAACGGCATAACCAAGAACTCATAATGCCTGTACCGTGATCTGAAAGCTATCCTGGGCACATCTGACTCTCTGATCCTCAACTGATGGTATCCAGACCTGAGATCAATCTTTGAAAAGACTGAAGCTCCCTTGATCTGATCAAACAAATCGTCAATCCGCGGTAACGGATACTTGTTCGTCACGGTGACCTGATTCAGCTTTCATTAGTCAATACACAATCGCATGGAACCATCCTTCTTCCTCACAAACAATACAGGAGCACCCCACGGTAAAACACTAGGTTGTATAAAACCTTTCTCCAGCAACTCTTGAAGTTGAATCTGTAACTCCTTCAACTCCGCTAGTGCCATACGATAAGGTGCCTGAGATATAGGTCCAGTGCCTGGTAAAAGCTCAATAGTGAAATAGATTTCTCTGACTGAAGGAACGCCTGGTAACTCTTCCAGAAATACATCTGAAAACTCAGAAACAACCTCAAAATCACCAATGTCTGGTACAACAGCCTTTGTATCCACAACATGAGCTAAGTATACCACACAACCCTTCTTCATCATCCGCTCAGCCTTCATCGCTAAAATCACACATGGTAGGGAAGAATTCTTCTCACCGCGAAACAATATCTTTGGAAAACCTGGTTTTTGAAAAACCACCTCCTTCTTGTGACAGTCGAACATATCCCAATGTGTCTCCAAGAAGTCCATACCTAAAATCACATCAAAATCGAAAATATCCAACAACAACAAATCCGCAGCTAAATAATAACCTCCCACAAAGATCTCACAATCTCTATACACCCAGCCAATACTCACAACCTCACCGGATGGATACAACACTCTCCACAACCCCGGAAGTAAAGATGCAGGCATAGTAGCTAAAGATGATAATCTAAATGATATGAATGAATGCGTAACACCTGGATCTAGCAAAGTAAGTACTGGATAACCAAAAATATGCAACTTACCAATGACAACCTCTGGTGAAGCTCTGCCCTCACGCAATGACATGGCATGAACTCTGGCTTGTCCAGCTGGTAGTCCACACTTATTGCGACTCTGCTGTTCCCCCTGTCCAGAAGACTGTACTAGTCGAGCTACAGAAGTAGTACCTCGATCTCCTCCTGATCTCTAAGCTGCCTACCCACCAACACCAACAGATTGGAGACACTCCCTTGCAAAGTGACCCTCTTGGCCACAACGATAACAAATGGTAGTGCCTCGCTGACAAGGACCAAAATGATGCCTGTTGCAGAAATTGCACAATGGATACTCCCTCGGTACAGCAAAAGTGCCACCAGTACGTCGAGGATTGCTGGATCAGCTGGAACTCCCACTAGACTGTGGTCTCTGTGGCTGATTCCTCCTCAATCTCTATCTCTGCCTAGCCATACTAGCTGTATGTCTATAAGGTCCACTGCCAGATGATGATGTCGATCCGGAAGTGCCTGAACTCAGCCTCTTGGAAGGTCCCTGACTCGGTCCACCCTCCTCGAATCGTCGAGACTGAAATCTCATCTGCCTCCCCTTCTCTATGTCCTCGCCTCGGAGTGCAGCACTCACAAACTCATCAAATTTATTTCGAGGCATCGTAGTCAATGTTCCTTTAATATTCAGGTTCAAGCCCAACTCAAATCTCATGCACTTGGCTTCCTCTGAGGCCACCATATCACGAGAAAATCGAGACAAATGAGTAAATCTATCCCGATACTCAAGTACTGACATGCTACCCTGTCTCAGGTTGGTAAACTCCTCATACTTTCTCTGCTGAGTAGCCTGGTTGAAATACCTCCGCATAAACAAATCTCTGAACAATGTCCATGGAGTATCAACTGGAACTCTATCGGTGCTAACCCATCAGAAGTATGCATCAGACTCAAGCAAACCAACTGCTTCTACTATCATCTGCTCAGGAGTGAAACGCAGATGCTCACAAACTCGTTCAACCTGAACCAACCAAGCCTCACATATCTCTGGATCAGCTGAACCCGAGAAAACAGTTGCTCCAACTGTTCGAGCTTTGACCACAGGGTCAAAACGCTCCTCTAAAAGTAATACTCACAAAAGCAAGTCATGCGTCCGGCGATCCTCATCATGATCCACATCCCTATTGACACGGGAACCACATCTAGGAGGCATCCTAATGATAAAATAAAAGCATTAGTTACAAGGCACAAGGAATGTTATCATGAAACTTCAGACATTTGATACCATACAACACCCGAAGCATTGATGAGTAACCGCTGGTCAGTCGGGTCATCGCTCTAGACATGTTATACATTCTCAAATACCCTTAGCATCACAACTACGGAAGTCTACAAAACCTAAAACTTAATGCTCTGATACCAAGCTGAAAGGACCCAACCCCGACTTAGTTGCCTAAACCGAAATCAAACCCCTTCTGAAAACATGAACTTTCAAAAATCATAGAAATTTTGGTAGAGTTTCACTATGTCACGTAGTTACCATTAACCTGCACCGGAAAATACACTTCATCCTATGCCACAAAAGCCAAACTAGAAACCTACTGAGAAAGGAAAAGTAGCTCGAATACTAAGCCTCCAACCTCGACGTGCGACACCTGAATCCAAACTGCAAACTAGGCATTGAAAACAAAGAGCACAGGGAAAGACATATAAACTGTTAAAGTGAGTGGGCGAAAATAAATGTCTTTTGCCGAATAACTATAAATGTTTATAAAACATATGCGAGTCTAGATGCATAAAAATCATATGGTACAAGAGGGAGACTCTAACTCCTCACGCGTATAGAGCATGCATCGAAAATCTCACGGGGTCACTCATGGACACATCCGCACTAGTACAGTCTGAATCATGGGATCCTAGACCCTCACGTGATTTCAGCCAGAAATGCCTCAGGTCAGGGTATCTGTTCCTACCCTATAAAAACTTCGGCACAGGGTAACAGTCCCCCCGAGTAAACATCCTCGGGGATCAGCCGAGATGCTAAGTGTATCGATACAACTATACATACTGAGACTATACTCTATGTAAACCAAATCATAAATAGTTTTCCATACAAACGTATAAAGCATAATGTAAATGTATATTCGTAATACATAATTATAAAAGCATAATCGTAGATGCATATTCGTAAACACATAATCGTAAAGCACATGCTCGTATAAATCATAATCACATATGCATGTTCATGCTCGTAAAACGTATAATAAAGATTCGCAACCAATCAGTGAAAAGAACCGTGTCCACTCACAGACAAGCACAACGCGCAAACGCGCTAATCCTGAGATCCGGCGGAAGATCCCTCGCCAAGCGTACGATCTCGATCTTCTGAATAATCACAAATATCACTGATTAAAATCACAATTCAATACTCTCAACCACACCTCAGAAACCAACCATATCCGGAAACATATAACTCGAATATCAACGAAATCGTCGAAAATCCCATAAATACTCTACTTAACCCTCGACACAAAATCCATCACCCAAATCAACTCAATAACCTCAACACTACGATCGGGGCGCAATTTCGAGTAAAACGGTATAAAACTTCTCAAAATTCCAAAAAAACCAACTCGTCGGAACTCCGCCGTTAACCGCCTCCGCCTACGGCGGCGAGGCGTCAATGGTGGCCAAATCCGGTGAAAATTTTCGGTGACCTATTCCTGCGAGCTTCAAGCGGCCTCCAATTCCAAAATTCTTTCACCGAAAATCATCTATGGGTTGAGGGGAGCAAAACCCCCAACCCCATCGACCCCAAAAGTGACCGGAAAAGCTCAGCCGATTCCGGCAAAATTTCAAAACTTTATTAAGTTGGTTCTCCCTCAAAACTCAACCAAATCAACTCAAACCAAGTTCAAATTAATAGGAAATCATGAGAGGAAGCTAACCATACCAAGCTTGAGGTCTAAAGTGGCCGGAATCAAAAAGTCGATCGGTGGTCAATGGTGGTGCAATTCCTCTTCAGTCAACGCCGGTCAAACTTGGTCAACGGTCCAATTGTGGTCAACTCGGCCAAAATGTGACTTTCCAAAAATTTTACGACTATTTCGATATTTATACTTGCGACTAAAACGATCAACGGTCGAAAACGGATCGAAACCAAACGAATAAACACGATTAAATACAAAGGTCAGAAATATTCATAACATATTCATCGAACATCGAAAAAATCATCGGAAAACTCCTATGAGCTCGAAATCAGAAACTCTACAACTCTCGTGAAGAAACTTATGTCAAATTCTCGCACGATAATTTAGTCGCAAACAAGACCGCCAAATCGATTAATTACGACAAACTACAATTGTACGTGAAACTCGCAAATTAAGCCGATTAACTACCATTTCCGGTTTGGGTTGTCACATTAGGTCTAGTATGTGATAAATAGATCAATCTTCCTACTAACCTTTTATATCTGCCCTAGTTTTTTGGAACTTGACCAGGACACAACTTCAACTTATTATTCATCTCAATAGGAGTATTAGCAGGTTTACAATCCAACATTCTTGTTTCAACAAGAAGATCAAGCACATACTTTTGTTGTGACAAGGTGATTCCCAACTTGGATCTTGCAACTTTAATCCCCAAGAAATACTTCAACAGATCCAAGTCCTTCATCTCAAACTCTTGGGACAAATGCTACTTCAAATCTTCCATCTCAATTGGATCATCACCTGTAACAACCATAGCATCCACATATACAATCAGAGCAATAATCTTACCACTCTTGAGTTTGATGAACAAGATATGATCAAAGTTGCTTTGTTTATATCCAAACTTCTTCATGGCTCTAGAAAATCTTCCAAACTAAGCTGTCGGAGATTGCTTTAAACCATACAAAGACTTCTTCAGTCGACACACCTTTCCAACATCATTTGACTCACAACTGACACCTAGAGGAATATCCATGTACACTTCTTCTTCTAGATCTCCATTCAAGAAAGCATTCTTCACATTAAATTGATGTAATGGCCAATCATGTCGAGCTGCTAAAGTAATGAAAATGGGTACAGTATTGATCTTTGCTACGGGAGAAAATGTCCCCTGATAGTCAACTCCATATCAATGAGTATAACCTTTAGCAACTAAACGAGCTTTATATCGGTCAACGCTTCCATCTGCCTTCAGCTTCATTGTAAATACCCATGTACATCCAATAGTCTTCTTTCATAGCCTATTTCATTCTCGCATGTTCTATTCTTTTGTAAAGCCTCCAGTTCTTCATTCATAGCATGTTTCAACTTTGGATCCGCCAAGGCATCCTGTACATTATTAGAAATAGATACTCTAGATAATTAACTAACAGCAAGTGCATTTGCTCCAACCAACTTGTGTTGAGATGCAAAGCTAGCAATAGGATATTTGGCTTTGACTTCTATAGTAGGCTTATATTTCTTCTTTGGAGCCCCTTTTCTTTCTCGTTGAGATCTCCTAGGAATGACTTCTACAATGCTTGATTCAATGTTATCAGTACATATCTCAGGTGAGACATTATGGGGAGACTCTTCAATTGATGGAGTAGAAGGGGGGTCTTTATGTGATTAGACTTCAATTTATGGTGTTTCAGATTCAATCCTCGACCCATCAAAAACACCCTTCGATCCATCGAAGGTTCTTCTCGGGTCCATTATTTCTGTAGTCCTTGATGGATTGAGAATTTCCTTTGATCCATCAAATGATGCTCTCGGGTGTATCTCTCATCCAGTCTTCGATGGATCGAAAGTTTCCTTTGATTCATCAAACGATGCTCTCGGGTTCGTCTCCTGTGCAGGATTCGATGAATCGAGAGTTTCCTTCAATCTGTCAAAGGAGGCTCTCGGGTTTGCACCTCGATTCAAAACTTCTCTCCAAGTTCTCTAATTCTTCAAATTCTAGTAGATTCAGAGAATTTCCTTCACGTATACTTTTGTCCCCCTGGAGGGAAGACTCTGATGTTCCCCCTGAGTAATATGGTTAAGATTCACAGAAGGAAACACATAAAGAAACATGCATCTTATTCAAAACAGGATCATAATAGCAGTAACCTATTTGGAAGTCAACATATCCAATAAAGATACACTTCACAGCACATGGATCAAGTTTACCTCTCAGTTGTTTGTTGATGTGAACATACACAGTACACCCAAAAACTCTGGGCTTCAAATTTGGCATAGATGGCACATTCAGCAACTTATATAACTTCTGATAAGGATTTTGAAACTTAATCACACGGGAATAAGTGTAATTGATCAAGTATACAGCATAACAAATAACTTCTCCCCACAAGTATTGTTTCACATTCATACTAAAGAGAGAGGCCCGAATAACTTCCATTTTCTATCTATTCTTTCTTTCAGCTAATCCATTTTGTTGAGGAGTATACATAATTGAAGTCTGGTGTCGAATTCCATGAGACCTCAAGAATGCAGACATCTTACCATTTGCATATTCGCCACCATTGTCGAATTAAAGTACCTAGATTTGCTGTTGATACTGAGTTTCCACCATCACATGAAATTAAGTGAATCTTGAATACACTTCATTCTTGTGCTTCATCAAGGAGATCCAAGTCATGCTAGTACCTTCATCAATGAAAGTTACAAAATAACGAAAGCCAGAGCGGGTAGAAACTTGTGCAGGACCCCAAACATCATAGTGTATTTTTATAAAAGGGACAAAACATTTATTCAAACTTGGCGAATAAGTACTACGGTGGCTCTTAGAAAATTCACATGTATCACACTGAAATTCTGAAGCTTGCACACAAGAGAATAATTGAGGTTAAAGCTTCTGCAGATAATAAAAATTCAAGTGACCAAGACGACGGTGCCATAACCACACATCTTCTTCAGCTTATCCAAACTAGTTGTATTATTCGCTTGTCCTGCTGATTTCAATTATGTGCTCCACTTCTTGTCAAATAAAGATAGTATAATTTCTCCATTCGAACACCATAATTGAGAACTTTTCTAGTCACAATGTCTTGAAAGATACAAAAGTTAGGGTAGAAAGTGATAGAACATGCAAGTGCCGCAATTATTTGACTAACAGATAAAATGTTATAGGCAAGAGAGGGAACAACAAGAACAGGATCAATTGATAGATTATCAGAGATCTTGATAGAGCCTTCACCAATAATAAGAGATAGAAAGCCATCAGCAGTAGACATAACATGTTGATGGGATGGATTAATAATTTGTACCAGACTTGGGGTATTCATCATGTGATCAATTGCACCAGTATCAATGATCCAAGTAGGATTCAAAGACAATGCAGATAGGGACAATATGAGCAGAGGCAATTGATGATCTAAGCAACATCTTCATGTTTCAAATAGTAAGGATTTTAAAATTCAGGAGAATAAGGTATACTTCTGGATTGTATGAGTTTTTTCAATTTCAAGGATTCAAGTTCAATTTCAGGGGGTTTCAAGGTTTGGTATTTCATATGCAACGGAAGAAAAAATTTGGTGGTAGTAATTCAGGATTTCAATTCAGTTCAAGGTTTTTTCAAAATCCAAGAATTCAGTTCTGATGCCAAGTACAAAAGTATTTTAGGGAGAATTCAATGATTTCATTCATCCCAATTTTGGGGTTAATATAACTTTACAAGTGGTTTTCTACAAAAATTAATACTAATTACAATTAGAATATTCCAACACAAACAACTAATAGGGTAATAATCCATCAATTCTCACCTCTTGTACTTCTTTCTCGATCATACAACACTACAAGAAAAGGAATCATTACCGGCGAGATTCCGGCCAACAAGGCCGGCGACCGGAAAAGTCGCCGGTAATGTCCATCATTACCGGCGACTTACCCCGTCGCCGGTAATGTCGCCGGAATCTCGCCGGTAATGTTGCAAAACATTACCGGCGACTCCAACCGTCGCCGGCAATGTCTAGGCACACATTTCCGGCGAAATTCCGGCCGGAAAATCGCCGGAAATGTGTGCCTAGACATTGCCGGCGACGGTTGGAGTCGCCGGTAATGTTTTGCAACATTACCGGCGAGATTCCGGCGTAAAGTCGCCCGTAATGTCTTCATTTCCGGCGACTTACTCCGTCGCCGGCAATGTGTCTTATATTAGATGCCGGATGGGGCAGCTCGATCATTCAATCATTTTGAGCGAAAAAAATCCAGAGAAATCGAAAGAAGGAAAACGTACGCTCTGAAATCGATAATTCGGTATATTGTCAAAATTAAGGCACGCGTCGAAAACTCGATCACTCGGGAAGCTATATATATAGGTACGTAGGTGTATATATACGTATATGTGGTATATATATATATATATGTGTGTGTGTGTTGATCAAATCTAATTCGTGAGATATATATATATATATATATATATATGAAATGTTGTTGATGTACGGTCACGGAAACGAGAAAACAGTTTGTAGTTAATCTTGTGTCTGAATCAATGACTGGTATTATCGTATCGTTATCGGATCGGAGCCAGGCTTAACAGAGCCTCCTACCCAGTCAAATACGTTTTGAATTGAAAAACACCAGAATACTATCATCGAGTACTGAATCGAATTCAGAGATTATATCGATGTATATATATACATATGCATGCATGGGTTGATTTAATTAGAGTTGAATTGAGATATCACGTCGATTATTAGTAGTGAATGTGTGTATATATATATAATTAATACCTGGTAAAATTGTTAGTATTTTCAGGATGGACAAGAGTTGGATGAGCCTCGAAAGATGGGATGTCAGATATCACGAGGGAATTAGGAGTTTTGTGGATTTTGTGAAGGCTAATTGTGGAGACACTACACTTTATTATTGCCCGTGTAAAGAATGTAAGTGTTTCAGCGATCGATTTCGATTTCCCATTGATAAATTCCAGAGGCACCTGAGTAAATACGGGTTTTGGGATAAGTACACTTGTTGGATTTATCACGGTGAAACATCGTTAGCGGGTCCGCATGATCATGGACAATTTGGTGAGAGGGCCAGTCCACGCTATGATCATGGAGATTTTGCTGAGAGGGGCAGTTCATCCTATGATCCAACATCGATGTTAATCAATGATATGTTTCCTCATGAGAGCGGTGTATTTGCTGATGAAGCACCAAATGTCCCTCCCGTCGTTGAGGGTTTCCCCCATATCGAGCCAGTCGAACCATTACCTGGAGGTCATGTCAACACAAGCGGTATGGACAAGTACAACAACCTGATTGCATTGCAACAAACTCCGTTGTACGACGGTTGTAGTAAGACTGTTCTTGAAAGTGTGATGGGAGTGATGCAGCTCAAAATGGAGAACAAAATGTCTGTCACAACTGTTGATTCTTGGTTGAAGTGGACTGCTTCGCTACTGCCACCCGGTCATCGTCTTCCTACCACTCATCATAAGGTGCGACATATCCTGAAAGATCTTGGGCTTTCCTACATCAAAATCCATGCATGCAGATATGATTGTATTCTCTTCTGGGGAAAAGATCTCGAAGACCTTGAAGCCTGCCCGGTATGTTTTACAGAAAGGTATAAGTTGACTCCTGCAGGCAACAAGAAAACTGTGAAGATACTTCGATATTTCCCGCTTATTGATAGGCTGGAGCGGTTGTTCATGTGTGCTTTCACGGCCGAGGCAATGAGATGGTGGGCTGAGAGGAACTTGCCTGACGATGACACCCTTATACACCCTTCCGACGGAGAGGCTTGGAAGCACATGGTCAGGGAGTTTGATCATTTTGCAGCAGAGGTCCGAAATGTTTGGCTAGGGCTCTCATCTGACGGATTCAACCCTTTTGGCAACATGAGTCTTCAATACAGTATATGGCCAGTTATTTTGGTACCGTACAACCTTCCACCATGGATGTGCATGAAGAAGGAATACAATATGCTCACTCTGTTAATTCCGGGCCCGGGTTATCCAGGAAAGTGTCTCGATGTGTATTTGAGGCCTTTGATTGAGGAGCTTAAGTACCTGAGTGAGTGTGGCCACCCCACTTACGATAGGTTCAAAAACGAGATGTTCCAGATGCATGCCATGCTTGTTGGCACCATCAGTGATTTTCCTGCCCGCGGTATGTTGTCGGGCAACGTTACCAGGGGTTACAGGGCTTGTTCAGAGTGCATGACGGTTGATTGTTGCAGTCCTCATTGCAGTAAAATTGTTCAGATGCGTCACCGTTGTTGGCTTCCATATGATCACCCATTTAGGCAGGATCCAGACGCGTTTGATGGGACTGTGGAAACAGGTGTGGCACCTAGGCGATGGACAGGGGAAGAAATTTTGGAAGTGTTGAATGAATATGATTTTTGCCAGCTGAGCAATCATCCTGACATAGTGGCGTCAATTCCAGAAAAGCCCGAAAGGTATAAGTTTTGGACACACAAGAGCATATTCTGGGAACTCCCCTACTGGCCCAGGTTGCCTATCAGACATTACCTAGATGTCATGCACATAGAGAAGAATGTGTGTGAAAGTGTGGTGGGCACAGTTCTTAACTTGGAGGGGAAAACAAAAGACATCCCTAAGGCACGCATTGATATGAAAGCAATGGGTCTGCGGAAACATTTGTGGTTAAGAGATGGTAAGAGAAAAATGCCGCAAGCTCCGTACACCGTAAAGCCGAAGCATAAGCATGAAATTTTTCGGTGGCTGAGTAATGTCAGGTATATATTGTTATGGCTATGTAGGAATTTGGCAGGAAATTTTTACCGGAGTATATATGGTTATATGCGAGAAATATAACGGTTGCATATATATGCCTTTATCTATATATATGCAGGTATCCTTATGGCTATGCAGGAAATATAAGCAGGTGTGTTAACTTCCGGGACAATAAGATGTACGGATTAAAGAGTCATGACTGCCATGTACTGCTTCAACGCCTTTTCCCTATTTTCATTCGAGGGTACATGCCCAAAGAGGTGGTGGAGCCGTTGGTGGCCTTGTCAAGATTCTTTCAGAAGTTATGCACTAGGGAAGTTAAAAAAGCAGACCTCAGGGAGATGCAAGATGACATCATTTTTATCATGTGCAAGCTTGAGAGGATATTTCCCCCAAATTTTTTCGACATAATGCCGCACCTGATGATCCATCTTCCCGAACAATTGTTGCTTACCGGTCCCGTACACTACACTTGGATGTATCCCATGGAAAGGTACAAATGATTCATAAATTTGGTTTGCCTATGTTTTTATATGTAAATTCTTGTGGTTAAGTAAGTTAACATGTACTTGTTAACTTGTAGACAATTGGGAGCCTACAAGGACTATGTGAAGAATAAATATGCACCTGAAGGGTGTATCGCTGAAGCATATGTTGCGCACGAGTGTGTAACGTACACCAAAGTGTACCTCGAAAATGTAGAGGACCCCCAACAACATATGCCGATAGATGAACCCCAGTTCAACCTTTCTATCATCTCCAGTGACGTGGTAGTACAGGGAAGCTTGCCAAAGTCGTACAAGTTGGATGGAAATGAGGTAGCCATTGCCCACTGGTCGGTACTGATTAACTGTCAATAAGTACAATATTGGAAAAACTATCATCTTCCTTGCCCTGCTATTGCCGGAAATGTTGATTACCACAACAAGACATTTGCAAACTACTTTGGTCAATGGGTAAGTATATGTGTATATGTATATTTTTATATATATCCTTATATAGCATGTACGTATGTACGTGGTTTTGTGGTTTCAAGATGACATAATTTCTTCTGTACGTATTAATATATGGACGTTTTCAGATGAACCATGTAGCAAATGATGGTTGCCCAGAGTGGTCAAATGAATTGAGGGTCCTGGCGATGAAACCGATTGCTTCAAATGTACGTAGTAAAATGTACGTAGTAAAATGTTTAAGGAAATTGTAGTCGGAAAATGTACTCAGAAATTGTATGTAGTCGGAACTGGAACCGTTGTCGGAAATTGAACGTAGTCGGAAATTGAATGTAGTCGGAAATCGGAAATTGAACGTAGTCGGAAATCGGAAATTGAACGTAGTCGGAAATCGGAACCGTAGTCGGAAATTGAACGTAGTCAGAAATCGGAACCGTAGTCGGAAATTATACGTAGTCGGAAAATGGTCGATCGGATAATAGTCGACAAATAATGACATTACCAACGAGTTGATAAGCAACTCGTTGGTAATGACATTACCAACGAGTTAGCAACTCATGGGTAATGTCATTACCAACGAGTTGCTTATCAACTCGTTGGTAATGTCATTACCAACGAGTCAAGTCGTTGGTAATGACATTACCCACGACGTACGTCGTTGGTAATGTCATTACCCACGACGTTGACCTACCTCGCCGGCAATGGTGGCGGTATAGGCAGCTCGAGCTCGATCTCCTCCTCCCCATTTCTCTTCGGCCTATTTCTCTTCTCTCTTCCCTCTTCCCTCCCTAAACCCGAAATTCTCACCTCTCCCCTCTCCTCAATCCTCTCTTCTCTCTTCCCTCTCCCCTCTCTTCCTCTCCTCCCCTCTCTCCTCCCCTCTCTCCTCCTCCCCTCACCTCCGTCGCCGGCACGGTATAGCTCGAGCTCCACCATGCCAGGTTTGAGCTCTCTCTCTCCCTCTCTCTCTCCCTCTCTCTCTCTCTCATTCCACAATATTTGTTGTGTGTATTTTAATTAATTAATTTGTGATAATTGTGGGATGTATATATGTATGCATGTGGACATTATTTGTAAAATGTAATTAAGGTATGTATGAAAATTGTGGGAAAAAAATGTGGATAATTGTGGGGTGAAGGAGCAATATATGTGATGTATATATGTGAAAAATTAATTAATATATATGGAATGTATATATATACGTATGTTTGAAAAATGTGGAAAATTAATTAGCTAGGGTGAATTGGATTAATATGTGATGTATATATATATGTGTGAATTAAGGTGAAATTAAGATGCATGATCGATGTATACAAAGTGTATATTTGATGTATATATGTGTAAAAAGTTTAAAGCCAGAAATGATGTATGTATATATGTTAAGTTAGGTGATATAGTTGTTAATTTAACGTATAATAGCATGTATGTATTGGAACCATAACAAATCGGAACCGGAACGGTTTGAAACCGGAACTGTTTATAACCGGAACCGAGTTGTTTTCAAACGGTTCCGGTTTCAAACGGTTCCGGTTCGAAACCGTTCCGGTTCCGATTTGTTATAGAACCGAATCGGTTTGGAACCGGAACAGTTCCGGTTACAAACAGTTCCGGTTTCAAACGGTTCCGGTTACAAACAGTTCCGGTTTCAAACGGTTCCGGTTCCAAACTGTTCTGGTTCTGATTTGTTATAGAACCGAAACGGTTTGGAACCGGAACCGTTTCGAACCGAAACTGTTTGTAACCGGAACCGTTTGTAATATAACGGTTCCAGGTTCAAACGGTTCCTGTTCCAAACCGTTCCGGTTCCAACCCGTTCCGGTTCCGATTTGTTATAGAACCCCAGTTTCCATGACTATTACGGTGTCCATGCCAGGAGGTTTTGCGGCTAATTGGCTTCGGAGAGGTTCCCGAAATAGTGGAGGGAACAGTAGTCAAGCTTCCTCCTCGCCCGCAGTTAGCAACACGCCCAGTGGGCCAATGATGAGTGCTCGCACGAGAGCCTTGCTAGAGGCGCGAGCTGAGGAGGAAGCTGCATGATCAAGAGCCGTGCAACCGGAAGTTGAGCCTCGAGCCTCAGTCTCCAGACGCTCAATCAGCAGACGTCCCTCCGGTGGCAGAGCCTCAGAAGAGCGACAGTCAACGGGGGCATCAGAAACTCCCTCAATCCGAATGCCCCATATTCGCCCGGTGCCTACTCCCGTTTCACGGGAATCATCTGAGACACATGGTGGTGTTGGCGCCTCATCGTCCAGGCCTCGTCTATCTCCGCCGTCCGGTCTCTTCCTACCCGACGAGATTCCTGTCATCCCTGAATTCGATGATAGGGGCATGCCTGTTTATATTGAAGGACGGCCGGAGTTCCTGAGCGTGGAGGAAGCGTATAACTTCCTCCCGTTCGACCCCGTGTATCTTTGGAGTGTGAGGTGCACCAACCAACAAACGGACGATGCAGGTAAATTTTATTTAACATCAGATTGATTACTTAATTATTACTTAAGACTTGCGATAGGTTCAATTAATGATATCAATTTGTTGACATTGTATTATTAGGCAATTTCGTTATGGGACTGGAAAACTGAAAGGGGCTAGAGGCACCTGCACCGGGAAGAGAATTGAGCAGGCCACCGGCGGAAGGAAAACGCCCATAAGGGCCAATGAGGATGGCGAGGTGATCGAGGCATTCGACACCACGCGCAAATATGTCAGGATGGCCGGTGCGATCGTGCGGGACAAGGTCCCAATGCTTTGGCCAGATTGGGAATCTGTGCCTATCTACGTGAAGATGCAAGTGCATAATGCACTCAGTGTGAGTAAAATCGTATTTTCATTACGTAAATTTTACATTTATTAATTAAGTCCGAATAAATATATAATTTTACCTTTTATATATTCATATTGCAGGTGTGGTTTGACGTGGATGAAGTTCTTATTCACACGTGGGTAGAGCGTCAACTACATATGAGGTGATGTGCTTCGACTTATTTGAATATATATCGAGTTAGATTTTTGTTTATCAAGTGTTTTAATATCTCTAACTTTTTTTCCTTGTTTTAATATAGGTATAAAGAGTGGAAAAACGAGCTTTCTTCCCATTACACTGTATACAAGGACCTAGGCCGAGGTTCCACCCCTAGCGAATTCCGGTTTAGGGAGTACGAGTGGCTGTGGCTGATAGCCCACTTCGAGCACCCCAAAGATCGGGTATGCATCCTTAATATATCTTTCAAGCATAATGTATCGTATCAGATTGAAATAGTTAGTTACTAATTTTTTTTCATATGTTTATCAAACAAGGCGATTTCAAAGACGAACCGGGCGAATAGATTGAAAAACACCAGGGCCCATCATGCAGGTTCACTCAACTACATGGGTTGGTCGACTAAGGCGCAGCAACAACAAGAGTTGAACCCGTTGGTGTATATTCATCAGAAGTTCTACCCGCAGTGCCCTGAAGAAGCGGTAAGTCTTTCGCCTCTCCATGTGTTAATAAAACTATTTTTCAAGATGGAAATAGATTTTGTTAGCTAATACGTTGTTCATTTTCCCTTTTCAATTAGTCGAGAGTGGAGGAGGCGACCGCAGAAGTGACCATGAGTATAGCTCGGACTAACCATCCTGACTGCTCCGAGGAAGAAGTCACCCAGTATGCCTCTCAGATCGATCCGCTTGATCCTCCGATAGCGGCTCGGATCATGGAAAAAACGTGCGGGACTGGAAAGAATACCTACTACTGTAGGGGAATGGGCACGGCGGGCGAAGGACTATTGAAGAACACTTCAGAATACTCTACCGAGTCAAGAAGTTCAACTTCTAGTCGTAACCTCGCGGCGGAGCTTCATAGGACGCAGAGGGAGTTGGAGGAGCAAAAGAGGCAGATGGCTGAGTACCAAATGCAGCAGACACAGGTGCAGGCTCAGATGTACACATGGATGCGGACGATGTACGAGGCTCAGACTACCGGACAACCCTTCCCCACACCTCCCCCGGTCCCTCATATCCCTACCTATCCACCACCACCACCGCACCAGTCAACGCCAGAGCAAGACCAAGGTAGCCACCGGAATTCAAATGAGTACATGGATTACTTCAACCCTGATGACCCGCAAGTTCCTGGACCTGACCTGTAGTTGTAGTTAATTTTTTTATCGTCGTTGCTATTTGTAGTGTACGTTGGACATTTATGTTGAACTTGTATGACTGTCTTTGCTATGTGTACTGTTGAACTTGTATGATTGTACGGTTTATCCGGTTCAATGCAGGTTATGGAATTGGGCCCAATCCAGAACCGCGTTTTTTTTTCAAAATTTTTCCCCACATTGCCGGCGACATGGACTCGAGTCGCCGGCAATGTCTCACATTCCGGCCACGGCGGCGCTGCCATTGCCGGCGAGGCCGTCGCCGGTAATGTCGCCGGCAATGTCAACACCGGCGGGGGATCTCCGGCGACGTCATTGCCGGCGACAAGTCGCCGGTAATGTCAATTCCGGCGAAAAAAAAAGACAAGGCCGGCGACGGAAAGTCGCCGGTAATGTCTCCATTTCTGGTAGTGCAAGCTTTGATCAGTTTAATTAGGTTGGTTCCCGTCTGTTCTCGAGTCGGTCGCTTCGGTTGTTAAAAAGCTCCGCCCGCTCGGTTCCCAAGTCGATTACCTTCGGTTACGTATGTACGGATATCGGTACTCTTAGGGCATCTCCAACATATATCATATAGCTATATTTTTTTGAAAATTAACAGATTTTTTACTAAAAAGCCTTCCAACAGTTACCTTATAGCTAAGTTAAATTTAGCTTTTCTAAATAATTTGTAGCTACTTTTAGTTTTTAAAGAATGAGAAAATAGTTAAAAGTTAAACATTCCAACGTTTTAAATTTTCAATTTTATTTTGAATTTCAAAAGAAATATTTTAAATAACTTTAAAATAACTATTACTGCTAAATAAAAATTTAAAATAAGAATAACTAAATATAACTTTTAAGCAAATATAACTGTAATATTTAACTTTATTATTAACTTGATTCTTGAGATACTATTAGGTCGATTAATTATAGGTCTTTAATTAATTCGGTTCTAAGTCGGTTTTTACTTTTCAGGCTGGTTTGGTCGGATTTTAGATCGAAACCATCATCTTTAAAGCCAAATTAAATTGTATTGGTTTTAGCTTGATCTTGTCGCTTTTTGGCCATTTCGGGACCATTGATAGGTTGATTCGGTTCTTACTTGATAGTTGGTCGGTTCTCATCGGTTGCGGACTTGTTGGGTTCCCATAGGTTTTGAGGTTGAATCTTCAGTTCTAGCGTCGGTTGACTTGGGTTCCATCGGTCTGCATTCGGTGTCTCTTGTTTATAATATATATGGATCGCGATTCTCAACGGTTACAGCAACTCCAACAAATTTTTTATAAGTCATTTTTAGCTAAAATATAAACATTTTTTATTAAAATTCACTTCAGCAGTTTCCATATCTTATTAGCCACTTTAGGGATTCTCTATATTTCATATTTTCATCCCCTATTCTTATACCGAAAACATGAATTATAGATAATGAAATATTCAATATTGTAATTAATTATTTCTTTCTAGATTGTAAATATAATTAATAATTATATTAGTAAATAAATATTTTATTATCAACCAATCAAAACTAAGTATGTGTTTAGAACTAACTACATTTTAAGTGATATTGTTGGAGTAAATTTATACAAGTGACTAGCTAAAATATGTTTCGACTTTATTTTTGAACAAAATAAACAAACTTTCCGTGACATTGTTGGAGTTGCTCTTAGTGTCTTAGAGAATCGTACGGTTCCATAAATATCATAAAATCGGTTTATAATATATTAATCGTCACAACGTTGAATAATACACAAGTTCGAGGGGTGTTTTCGGTAGGTTTTTTTGCATTCATGAGAATTCAATTTTTCTTTAAAGAAAAACGATGGAATATATGATTGTGATTATCTTGCAAGACCGTAACCTCCTCATACATGGTCGTACTCCTATGATGCATGAGAATTCAAAATCAAAGAACAATTCATGAAAGAATGATATGGAAACCCACTGGAAACTGATGTTCACCGACGTTGATTTAGCTAGTATCAACCTTAATTTATTTGAAAAACGTTATTACTGTTTCCTACGCACTCCAATCAATTGTACACTTCTAGCTACCATACGATGAAAGCTTTTACTCTTCTTTTGTTTGTGATAGAGGAAAATTACCTATTAAAGATATATCTGTTTTATTATGAGAAAAAAAAATACTTAAATGACGAAACATTTTTATTGTCTAAAATACAGTTTTCGTTGTCTAAGTACTTAGACGACGAAACTTTCTTCGTCTTGTCGTAGTGTAAATACTTAGACTACGAAACTTTTTTCATTCATTGTCAAAGGCACATCTCAGATGACGAAACCTTCTTCATCGTCTAAGTTTCTAAACGATGAAATTTTACTGAAAATTTCGTCGTGTATAATTTATTAGACGACGAACAAGTTTTCACCATCTAAGTTAGAAGACTTTGATGACGAAAACTTTTCATCATCGAAGTGGTCTAACTTAGACGACGAAAATACTTGTTCATCATCTAAGTGTTCTAACTAAAACGACAAAAGCTTTTTCGTCGTCTTATTGTGTTATCCTAGACGACAAATCATAATCTTTCATCGTCTAAAAGTTCCATTCAAAACGACAAAAGTTTTCCCATAATCTGAATGTTTTTGCTAGATGACAAAATGTTAACAAATTCGTCGTCTAACATGTCCCATTAGACGACGAAATTGAAAGATTTTGTCGTCTAAGTTGTATATTATTTTTATAATTATTTCTGAAATATAATTTGTTAAATAGTAAATTAAAAAATACACATTGAATATATTAAATATAAAATTTGTACATAAAAATTGTAGCATTCCGATCGAAATATAAGCGACATACGAAACTAAACAGAAATACCGATATCGGTGGGAGTTTAGACCTCGCCACTTCCCCCAGTTCTTGGATCGTCATCATCATGTCTGGAATCCTGAGGCATGCCATTCAAATGACAAACACTACCAGAAAAAGTCACTTAGGCGACAGAACTGCTATGTCGCCTAAGTAGGCATTTCCGTCATCTAGGTACTTAGACGACGAAATCTCCGTGGTCTAAGTGTTAGCGTCTAAGCATTGGAACTTTTGTCGCCTAAGTTCCACTTAGACGACAGTTTGAGAAGTGTCGTCTAAGTCCACTTAGACAACGCATATTTCTGTCGTCTAAGTATTAGCACCTAGATGACGGAATCAAATTTGCCGTCGTCTAAGTGATTTTACTTAGACGACGGAATCCAATTTGCCGTCGTCTAGGTGATAATACTTAGACGACAGAATCAATGATTCCGTCATCTAAGTAGTAATTTTTTTTAAATATAATAAATCTAAAATATTAAACATTAAATTAATAAATTAATTTAAAAATTAAATAACTAATAATAATCAAAAATATATTAAATATAAAATTAACAAAATATTGTTCGATTCTGATTAAGATCACAAAAGTACATAAAAAACCTAGCTAGCGACAGTAGAAGGCGTATAAGCCCCGCCGATCCCCCCCCCCCCCCCGCTCGGATCGTCATCGTCGGGTCCTGGAGGAAAAGGAGAGCCAAACGGGTGACAAACAGCATTGAAATCTAGGCCTAGCTTAATCGACATCATGCGCATTAATTGAGCCATATGATCCATCCTCGCTTGAGCTGCTTGACTCTCTTCCCAAGCCATATGAGCGTCCTCCTCGGCGGCTAAAGTATTGTCGTTGGCCACTCGATCTTGCTCCTGCAAAGCTTATATTTGCTCTCGTCCCGTCGCATTCAAGTGCCGACTCCCCGACGATGTGGACTAGCTCATATCTCGCTTGACTCCCAGTCCAAGACCACGAACCTCTTTACCATGTCGATGGCCGAAGACTGCATCTGCCATTTCTATCTGAGACTCTGTCGAGAGAGTAGGAAGCTCCTTGTTGGAAGATTTACATCCCCAGACTTAGTAAGCTACTGACTAACTCATAAGTGCAAGAATGGTCTTCGCCCGCAAGAGTACGGGGACAAGTAATATTATAGAAAGGAAATCGAGTGTCGAACCCACGAGGATTGAGCACTTAGATTCCTTAGCTCGAAAATGAAAGCACAAAGATTATGAATCACTAGACAATACACTACTTGACACTAGAGGAAATAAAATGTGAAAGTGTATCTCACATTACCAAATCCTTTGGAGATTTGGCATTGCAAGGGATGATGCAATTACGATGAGTAATTAACGAGTTGGTTGATGGTTGATTGATTACATTAAATGCGAACTAAATGATACAAATTCAATATAAGGGAAAATAGGTCAACTAGGGAAATCTCCACTAACCATATGATACACCAAACAATGTCTCGGTTTAGATTAAGTCCATTCACGAGAATGAATGTCCAAGTCGTGACCTTGTGAGTCACGGTTGGTTTTAAATCTAAGCTCCTAGGCCATTACGAGCTCTAGGTTACTCAAACCCAATATTGAAGAATATCGTGAAGTGGAACCAAGACCCAAGCTATTTAGACTTGAATCCCAATAGTACGTCACGTTGTGAAGTCAACGAGTAAATTGTGTGATAGATGCGTAAAGATTCCCCTCTCGAATATCGATTGGACAATCCGAGGGGTTGTCTAGTGAATCCCTCAACTCGTAATTGGTAAGTTACGAGCTAAGAAGTTCTACAATGTGCCTTAATAAACTTTTTGATTAATGTGTGCTTGACTAGAGTTCCTCAAGTCTATAAATACTTAAAGAAGCTCCGGTCCATGCTAGGTGTTAGGGAACCAATTCTCAAGCTAAATCTCATAGAATAATATCCTAATTATGTTTATATGCTCATCTTTCTTAGTTGAGTGACTAATTCACTTAAGTCCATTATTAGCTTCCTGGAACATATCTCAACTTAGTCTTAGCTTAGACATGCATAACAAAACTAGACATGAGGCTCAAACACATAAACATCCACAAACACACAATAGCTTATTCAGAACACAATTTAAGAGTCATACATAACCAACACATAGTTTGTTCATCACATGAACCCTAGCCACCCAAAAGAGACTACTTACTAAACATAATTAAATACAAGATTTGATACATGTTTAAGAGGTAAAAGAGAGTAGAAATAACCAAGGGTCGCTAGCAAAGCTCCAAGTGACTCTAAGCTCTTCTAGCTCCACTTTTTCTTCTTCAACAAGCACCAAGTCTTCAAGAGGATGAGAGGCAACCTCTAGGACTCAAAGAAGTAAAGGGGAATAGGGATTACTTCCTACTTCTTCAAGCTTTAGAGAATCACAAACTCCTTAGAGGCAAAGATGAGAGGAGGAAGTGAGGGATGGTGATGAGGGAGAGTGGAAGAGGTTCGACCAAGGATTTCAAGACTAGGTCTCTTTGATTTTTAGAGGGTTGGAGGAAAGGATTAAGGGTAGATAAATCTAGCTTCTCTCTAGAGAACTCTCCAAGAACCCTAGAGAGAAGCTAGAGAGAAAACTAGAGAGAAAATGGCTCTAAACTTGTAAAATAAGTGAAATTAAGTGTGGTATGTGTGGGTGCAAGGGGGAGCTAGAATTTGGGCTGGTTAACGAGGCAAATATGGACCCTTAGATGATAGGAAATGGTGAGATGGAAGATCTAAAGGTCAACTTTGAATGAAGGAGACCATGATCAACTATTTTAGGCTATGGAAGGCTAAGCCCCGAAAATGGTGACATCATGCGGTCCAACTTCTTCTCTTTCTCTCCAAATTAGATTGGTAAACATAGATGCGCTTAATGGGCCTCCATTGGGCTGAACTCCATGTGATTGGGCCGGCTAAAGTGGGCCGACCATCTATGGCAAATTTCGGCGGGTTCCGGGCAACTTTCGGTGAAGCTATTTCGTAATTTTCCCAAAGTTGCTCCAAATTCTCTCTTGACCTCGAAAATGTATACTTTTTCTCCAATAAGTATATAATTCCTCACATTTAATACATTTCTGAGCCAACTCCACATTTCCTAGCAAGAACAGGAAATGTCATAAGAACAATGTTTTATTCATAGAAAACAAGCTATAAGCATAAAGTTAAGAGCATAATAGGCACATAATTATGGTCCTAACACTCCTCAAGCGTGATCCTTGGACTCTGGGATTGCATATCCATAATTCTCTCATCGGCCAATTGTTGCAACCTCTTCTGAAATGAAAATGAACAATATATATATTAATGTCCCCAAAAAAATTGACATAATTTTCCCTAAAAATTGAAGGAATCAAAATCCTGCACAAAAACCAAAACACTTCCAATAACATCAAAACTAAATCTCATTCACATTTCTCAAGTTCACCTTATGTATCCCACATGCACCTATGTACCATACATACATATCACTACCAGAAGAATTACTATACCCGACGAGTTAATGTCGTCGGTCTGTTCCTCTTTATCGTCGGGTATAGCCTATAACCGACGACTCGTCGTCGGTTATAGTCTCGTCAGTAATGCACCGTCGGTGATACTATAACCGACGATGAATTAGGTTTTTCGTTGGAAAAAAAAGAGACTAAAGGCAACAAGACATTATCGTCGGGCATAGTTTCAAACTATAACCGACGACGTCATCGTCGGTTATAGTTTTCTCCATGGTCAAAATGGTTGACCGTGTAGAAAACTATAGCCGACGATATTGACACATATCGTCGGTTATAGTTAATAATAATTAAATTTTTTTTGCAGGTTCTGGGTTTTATCCCAAAACCTACATTCCCAAAAAATCACCAATATTGTTCAAATTGAAAATCAACAACCATTGAAGCTATAGTAGTAAATAAATAAATAAAAAAACGAAATCGTTCAAATCTGTATACATGCATATGCGTACGTAGTAAATAATTAAAATTAAAAACCGACAATTGTTCAAATCTACGAGGGTCCTATGTTTATGTGGTCAAACAGATCGTCATAAGTTGGTTGGTCCTGGTCTGGCTGAGGCTGCGGCTGAGGCTGAGGCTGTGGCTGTGGCGCACCGAAAATGGGCGGGGGAGTTATCTGGATTCTAGATGCCTGCAACTGTGCATAACAGTGTTGCATCCATGTCCTCATCTGCTGCTGCTGTTCGGCCAACTGATTCTGCTCTGCGGCTCGCGCCTGCTCCATCTCCTCCATCCGACGTCGTTGAGCTTCCATCTCAATTGCTTGCCTATGAAGCAGGTCCTGTAGCTCATTAGTCTTCGAAGATGATGATGATCCCGATCCGCGAGAGAATTCAGGGGTCTTCTTCAGCAGCCCTTGACCCCACTTTCCGGAACCCCTGCAGTAGAAAGTGTTCTTCCCTGGAGGGATCGTAGTTGACATAATCCTGGCCCTGACGATCGGATCAGATCGATCAATCTGATCAATCAGGAGTTCCGCATCGGGGGTGTTGGGATAGAGCTCTCTCGCCACTTGAGTCAACACCTCCGGAATCGCCTCCTGAACTCTCGCCTAATTGACAAAGAAAAATAAAATATTAATTAATGTAAACAATATAAAAAAATAATAAATAAGTTTATTTTGTTATAAGGACACTTACAGCATATTCGGGGGACTGCGGATACGCGTGCTGCATCGTATAGACAAGGGGATCCTCTTCTGGGTGGTTGGCCGCCTCCTCGATCCAACCCGAGTATGATCTGGAACCGGCATGATGATTTTTGGTGTTTTTGGCCCGGTTCCTTGTGTTGACTTCAGAAATAGCCTGCTCGATTAATCCAACATCAAAAAAATATTAGCCAAATAATTTGAGGGAAGTACGATAAAATAAAAATTTAATCGATCGAAGGTTGCGTACCTTCAATTTTGGGTTGTTGAAATGAACCACAAGCCATCGCCACTCGTACTCCCTAAGGGTACATACGCATATGCCTGGTCCGGGGTAATGAACCCTATCTGTCCCGGAACAGGCATCCCCTCGGAATCAACGAGAGGTATCGTCGGGATTTCCAACGGTAAGAATAAGGTAGATGGCGGGCATAGTTGCATCCTGGCCGAGGACTGAGTCGATCCACCAGCCTCATTGGAAGAATGAGGAGCTGTCTGGTGGATGAAGGGGGAAGGGTCCTCGCGATGAATCTCCGGCATTCGGACCGAGGATTGAGTCGCACTATCCGTTTCCGGCGTGCGACTGATCTCATGAAGCCTCCTCGCGCCTGAGGATCAAGCAGGCTCGACCTGCTGCTGCTGAGGTTGTCCCTCGCCCAGCAGTGCACGGTGTCGAGTGGTCTGCGGAACACTGTAAGTGTTGCCGACGCTGGTGGATCCTGATGCGGACCGACTTCTGGTGCCCTCATCCCCACGTCCCGATCTCCCTCTCCCTCTCGACCTCCCCCTCGAGTTCAACCCCCCTCGGGAAGCACCGCAATTTAACCAATTCATCGTTGCTATAAAATTACAAAAATTCAAAATAATTCCTAATTCATCCAAAAATTCGAATTCGTAATCCAATAATTCCAAAAATTAATTAATTAAACTCCTCTATATATATATAATCCAATAATTCCATAAATCCAATATATAATCCAATAACTAAACATAAATCAAATATATATATATATATTCAAATATATATCAATAATCCAATACATAAATATTCCAATATATATCCAATAATTCCATAAATTCCAATATATAAATATTCCACAAAAATGCACAATAATTCCATAAAATCCACAATAATTACAATATATATATAATCCAATATAATTCATCCAATATATATATATATATAATCCAATAATTTAACTATATATATTCCAATATATATCAATAATCCAATATATAGATCCAATATATATATCCAATAATTCCAATAATTCCATAAAATCAATATATAATTCCAATAATCCAATATATAAATATTCCACAAAAATTTCAATAATCCAATATATAAATCCAATAATCCAATATATAAATATTCCACAAAAATCAACAATAATTCCATAAAATTCAACAATATCCAATATATAATCACAAAATTCATTCATGCATCCACATTATCGATCAACAACCGAAACAACTTCAAATCTAACCTAAATAAAAAAAATTCGAAATTAAGGAATTAGGGATTTCAAACCTGTTTTTGGGGTTTATAATCCAAAAATAGAGGCTTGAGGATCAATGGGTTTTGGCTTGAGGACTGCTTGGTTGCTCCCAACACACCGGAAATGGAGAAATTCAGGCGAGGAGGCGAGTTCTTCCGTTTTGGGCAGTTTCGTTTCTGCCCAAAACGTACCCAGTTCTGGATATAAACTAGAACTATAGCCGACGATGTCGGCCATAGTTTAACCGAAACTATATCCGACGAGATTTCATATGAATATCGTTGGGTATAGTTTTTTTATTTATTTTTCATATGCCGGTTATATATAGTGTACTTAATATTTATTAATATTTAATAATACGAAATTATTAGAAAAAAAAAACCGAAATAATTTAAAAGCCTAATTAAATTAAAATGGCATTTAATTTTTTTGGCTATATTAATAATATTTATTACTATTTAATAATACGATATTAATTCGAATATCATCGGTTGTATTTTTTTTTCGATCTCTCAATCTCTCTCTCTCATGATCTGTGACGACCCAGAACAGAATAAGCAGTGGAATCAGCTTGATCTACGAGCTTGCGCGTAGTCGCAGTTTGCCGATAGTTGTTTGAATCGCCTGATGTGCTAACGACTAAATTATTGGCCGAGAATTGGAGCTGGGTCTCTTCTCGAGAATCGTTGTACATGTGATTTCAAGTTCGTGGGCTATTCCGGATCGTTATTTGGACGACCGAGGAATTAATTATGAATATTTGAAGTTTCGACGGAAACGGATTTAAATCGCAGGTTTGTTAGCGACTAAATTACCGGACGAGAATTTGGGTTCGGCTTCTTCACAGAAGTTGTTTAGAATTTAATTTCAAGTTCGTGGGAACTTCCGGAGCATGATTTTGAGTTACGAAAATTTAGTTGTGATTATTTCCGATTGTTGGTTATTTTGTCGATTTAATATGTGTTGGTTCGAATGGTTTACTTTTTATCCGATTGGTCGATGTGTTTGACTTTGGGTGATAATTGAAGAGTACGTCGAGACGAGTTTGTGGTCGCGAGAATTATCGGAATCGGATTTACGACGATGAAATTACGTGTGTTTAAAGTTTGCCGAAATGGATAATTATGAGTTTCTATTTTGGGAAAGTGTATATATTGTGACTTTCCCCTTTGGGAAAGTCAAACCTGGAGTTATTGTTCCTTGACCGTGTTGGCTCGGTTTGACCGAGTGGTGCGACGGAGCCACGGCGACTCCACGGTGGTGGTTGATTCCGGCCACCTCCCGGCTTGGTTCCGGTCCCTTCCGGTGCGCCTCGGCCTCCTGGTCTCGGCTCCGACCTCCTCTTATGGCGTGGGACGCAGTAGGTGGTGGAATTTCCGGCAAAAAACGGTGCGAATTTGGATGAATTCGGGTTCATGGTTTTTGGCCGAATTGAACTACAAAATTGACTGGGTTTTGTATCTCTCCTCTCAAGGATTCTAACCATGTAAGTATGGTATTTTAATTCGATTTGTACATGGAGAATTTTGGATTTGAAATTTGTGTACCAATTCGGTTTATCACGAAATTGACCTAGTTAGAGTATGAATTGGACTTCGGTGCAGTTATAGAAGTTGCTCAGTGGACGATTTTGAGTGGAATAGGGGTTGCTCCGCCATGAAATTCTCCGGTGCACGGTCATGCCTTCCCCATATATTAATTCGACAACTGAATGGAGAACACCGTAATAGTCAACTCCATTCTGCCCCCCATGCACCATTACCCCTGAGGCAGAGATGCATTGTTCACATGTTGTCCCTATGTGCACGAGTTATGTGGCTTCAGAGGAAGTAGAGTACGAGGTTCGAGATGAGTTTGAACCTGAACATCAGAGAGAGTCTGATTGATATGCCTCGAGACATCCGTGAGGAGCTTAGTGTGTTGCACTCAGTGGCGAGGCTATTATGAGGGAAAGATGTACGCGGTTTTTGATGTGACGGTTTGCGGAAAATGTATTCAGTCGAGATGTTTTGATGAGGTTGAGTTCCGACACTTCGGGATCAGTGACTTCATCAGGCTGTGATCTTTTCGATTATGTTGAGGGTCATCAGATCAGGCAGAGGATCCGTTTGACGATGGCAGAGATCATAGAGTAGCGGACTTGTTCCTGTGGCATGAGTTTGGGTGATCTTTTCACGCAGCAGGTGTTGCGGTGATTTGTGTTCGTGGAGCACTCTCAATTGCCATTGTGGGGACCAGGAGGGTCACGTTGCAAGAGAGCGCCCTCAGCCAGCTGTGTTAGCGGTTTGGCAGATCAGAGTCACGAGGAAATCATGATGCTGTTTCTGGAGCTTGATCAACCCAGATTTCTAGATGAGTCATTCAGAAGTCGCAATTGACGTGGACGACTAGTTGGGCATGTTGGAGTTCGTGCCATGACCTTGTTTGAGGACAGATTTTTCTCCGAAGTTACTGTTGTTGGACATTCATGGCAATTGTATCTGCATCTCCACTTCCGAGGTTTTGGAGAGTGTTGCATCCATCCGGAGGTCGCGAGATCCTCGTTGGAGGTTATGTGTTAGCCGCGGATCTGTTGTAGCTGGACATCGTGGTTTTTGTGTGTTTGTGAGCATAGACTTACTGACGATACATTTGGCTGTGTTCGAGTGCCTCGAGAAGGAGGTTATATTTCGACGACCAGACTTTTCCCCGAGATATTGTTTCGTGGTGATGGTCGAGCGGATGGTGGAGACAAGTTGTGTGGTTTGTTTAGCTTATGATGTGGATACTATGGTTGGTGTACCTGACATTGGTGACATTGAGGTGGTTCCCGAGTTTCCAGGTGTGTTCCGGAGGAGTTACCAGGTGTTCCTCCAGTTCGGGAGACTGACTACACCATTGAGCTTGTACCGGGCGCTAGACTCATTTTACCGACATCTTGTCGTTCGGAGCCAGCGTAGCTAATGGAGCTACAGTTTCGACTCCAGGAGTTGCTGGAGGAGGTTTCAGGAGATTTTGTGCGACCCCGCGTGTTTGCGTGGTGTGCTTTTGCATTGTAGGTACGAATGATGGATGGTTCGACGTGGTGGTGCATTGACTACCGAAAGCCTGATTCGCTTCAGAGGAGAGCAGGTATCCTCCGTTTCGGATTGACGAGTGGTTTGATCAGCTCAAGGGAGCTTCGGTCTTTTCGAAGATTGATTTCGGGACCGGATACCATCAGTTGGGGATCGATGTGTCAGTTGTGGTTTGGACAGTTTTCGGATCTCGGTGCGGGCATCATGAGTTTTTGGTCACGCTGTTGGGTTGACCAATGCCCCCGTAGATCGCGTGGACTTGATGGACCAGGTGTTCAGACGGTTTCTGGACGAGTTACCGTCATGTTCGTCGGCAATATCCTGATTTACTCCAGGAGTGTGGGCCAGTACCTGAAGCAAATGCGAGCGGTTTTGCAGACTTTGTGAGACGATTAGCTGTTTGCGAAGTTCAGTCAGTGTGGGTTTTGGATGGTTAGCGTGAAGATTTCGGGCTGTGTGATGTTATCCGAGGGAGTTGGCGTGGATCCTAACCAGATGGAAGCCATGTTGATTTGGGGTTGACCTACGATTGTACCAGAGATCCGGAGTTTCTCTTGGGTTTGGCAGGCTTTTACCGACGACTTTGTGCAGGATTTTCCCGGATTGCCACTCTATTTTCCGAATTGACGAAGAAGGCGTCAAGTTCGAGTGGTTCGATGCACGCGAGGAGAATTACTTACTCCTGCAGGATGGTTGACCATTGCTTCGGTTTTGACCTTACCTGGTGATAGTGACGAGTTCGTGGGTTATGGCGATGCATCGAGGTTTGGATTTGGTTATGCTTTGATGCTGTGTAGCAGAGCGGTAGCTCATGGTTACGGGCAGTGGAACTTTGTATAGCTACATATCCTATGTATGATTTGGGTGTAGCTGTCCTTGTGTTAGCACCAGAGAGTTGGAGATACTACTGCTATGGCGTGCAGCGTAGTGTAGGATGTACACTGACCACTGAGTTTCATCCACTTGCATTTTCGGCCAGATTTGGGCTTGAGGCAGTGTAGATGGAGGGAGTCGACTATCGACTATGGCTGCACATTTGAATTTGTTCGAGGAAGGCTAGTGGTTGTACTTTGACCATCCGTTTGGGATGATGTTGTTGTTGATGCATACAATCGAGAGTTAGGAGCTTCAGTATTGCATGTGTGTATGTATGGCTCGAGTTTCCGTGTTAGCCGAGTGTGGGCTACGAGAGCTGAGTTTGAGTATGATGGTGTAGAGGCTCGTGATTTTGCGCGTGTTTGGCGCTAGTGACGCGGAGAAGTGTCAGATACTTCGAGTTTACTACTCGTGACGCAACATGAAGAGCAATGTAGCAGCTTGTGTGTGCAGATGCCACATTCGTCGACTGGCGATGGCTAGGCGGCAGAGACTTGCCGAGAAGTGTCAGCCATTTGAGATTTCCGGCTAGACGTGGCGATTGTTGCTGTGATTGTGTGAGTTGTATGCACTTTGATTTGTGATACCAGTTGTCAGACTATTGTGGGCTATTTGATGAACTCAGTACATTCCCTTGTGTTTTCGGAGATGATTTTAGTGGCAGGCTGGCATAGCTGTGTTTGGTGGAGATTGTCCATTTCATGATGTGCCTATGTCCCAGTTCGCTGATCGAGATAATCAGCTACGACTATGTGTTGGCAAGCTTTGCAGCGAGCATTGGGGACCAGATTATGAGTTAGTACCGGTTCTTATCCTCAGATTGGCGAGCGATCTTTGAGGACTATTCAGACCTTGGAGGGCATATTGTGGACCTCGGTATTGCAGTTCCGGAGGATTTGGGACCAGCAGTTTCACCTGTTCGAGATTGCATGCAGTACCAGTTTGTGGACCACTATGGTATTGACGTTGTACTCCATTGTGTTAGAGCGAGTTTGGTTGAGTTTGAATTGGCATTTGATTCTGATTTTGTGGAATGTGTTACCACAGACTTTCGGGTTAGCAGAAACAAGTTATTAATTGCTCGAGTCCGATGTTTGAGCTATGTTGATATGAGTGTATGAGTTATGTTGATGTGTGCAGATTGAGTCGTGATTTGCCATGTTATTTTGATCCAGGTGTGATCATGGGCGAGTTTGTATTGTGCCGTATAGTTCGGCATCGCGTATAGTGTTGGTTTTGTGTGTGTTGTGTTCCGTGTGGCGGAACTATGTTTCAGGTTGTTTCGTGTTGTGTACCCTATATGTTCCTTATGTAGGAACACTTGGCGATTGTGTGGAGCTAGTTCAGATTTGTGATTTGAGGGTACAGGGATTTCAGCACGGAGCTATCTCCTATTGCAGAGTCAGTTGTCAGAATTGTTCAGTTGATGTAGCCACTGGGCAGTTGAGCAATATGCAGAGGCAGTGCTCCTACTGTTAGTCGACAGACTCAGAAATTTCGAGGTCGAAATTTTTTTAAGGGGGGTGGATTTGTGACGACCCATAACAGAATAAGCAATGGAATCAGCTTGATCTACGAGCTTGCGCGTAGTCGCAGTTTGCCGATAGTTGTTTGAATCGCCTGATATGCTAACGACTAAATTATTGGGCCGAGAATTGGAGCTGGGTCTCTTCTCGAGAATTGTTGTACATGTGATTTCGAGTTTGTGGGCTGTTCCGGATCGTTATTTGGACGACCGAGGAATTAATTATGAATATTTGAAGTTTCGACGGAAACGGATTTAAATGGCAGGTTTGTTAGCGACTAAATTACCGGACGAGAATTTGGGTTCGACTTCTTCACAGAAGTTGTTTAGAATTTAATTTCGAGTTCGTGGGAACTTCCGGAGCATGATTTTGAGTTACGAAGATTTAGTTGTGATTATTTCCGATTGTTGGTTATTTTGTCGATTTAATATGTGTTGGTTCGAATGGTTGACTTTTTATCCGATTGGTCGATGTGTTTGACTTTGGGTGATAATTGAAGAGTATGGCGAGACGAGTTTGTGGTCGCGAGAATTATCAGAATCAGATTTACGACGAGGAAATTACGTGTGTTTAAAGTTTGCCGAAATGGATAATTATGAGTTTCTATTTTGGGAAAGTGTATATATTGTGACTTTCCCCCTTTGGGAAAGTCAAACCTGGAGTTATTGTTCCTTGACCGTGTTGACTCGGTTTGACCGAGTGGTGCGACGGAGCCACGACAACTCCACGGTGGTGGTTGATTCCGGCCACCTCCCGGATTGGTTCCGGTCCCTTCCGGTGCGCCTCGGCCTCCTGGTCTCCGCTCCGACCTCTTCTCATGGTGTGGGACGCCGTAAGTGGTGGAATTTCCGGCAAAAAACGGTGTGAATTTGGATGAATTCGGGTTCATGGTTTTTGGCCGAATTGAACTACAAAATTGGCTGGGTTTTGTAGCTCTCCTCTCAAGGATTCTAACCATGTAAGTATGGTGTTTTAATTCTATTTGTACATGGAGAATTTTGGATTTGAAATTTGTGTACCAATTCGGTTTATCACGAAATTGACCTAGTTAGAGTAAGAATTGGACTTCGGTGCAGTTATGGAAGTTGCTCAGTGGACGATTTTGAGTGGAATAGGGGTTGCTCCGCCGTGAAATTCTCCGGTCGGCGGTGGCGCCGCCGTGGGCGGCGGTCAACGGTCAAAGTTTGACTTTTTGGACTTTCGACAAGTTGCATGTCATTTGACTCGAAATCGCGCCCCGATCGCAGTGGGGAGGTTCGTTTTTCGAGTTGAGCGTCCGAACATAAAGCGAGGTATTGAGGTGTTATATATGGATTTTCGACGATTCGTCGTATTCGAATTGTGTATTTCCGAGAACGGCGGTTTCTCGTGATTTGTTTTGTTTTGTCGAGATATGACTTTGAATATTGGACATTGTGAATATGCAGGTGTTCGTGATCGTTTGTTTGGCGAGGAAGTTTCCGCCGGATCACGGGTTAACGCGATACGCGTTACGCAAGTCTGTGAGTGGACAATTTCTTTTCACGGAATTCTTGCGAGTCTTTTATATGATTTATGAACTTGAGCATGCGTATGAGATTTCGGATTACATGAGCATGTGTTTTATGATTATACTTATACGGAGATACATATACAAATATACATACACTTATATGTTGTTCATGCATTTGCATCGAATTGTTATGATTTGGTTTCCACAGAGTACAGTCTCAGTTACATTGTTGTATCGATACACTTTGCCTCTCGGCTGATCCCCGATGGTAGGCCGCCAGGAGGGACGTCGTCATCCCGACCTAACCGGTGAGGGGCGTATCCCCGAAACCGAGGCCATTTCTGGCTTAGAATCACGGGGACCAAGGACCTCGTGATTCGGACTGTACTAGCACGGTGTGTGTCCATGAGTGACCCCGTGGGATTTTTACTTGCATGCTCAGTACACGGGAGGAGTATGAGTTTTACCTCGTGTACTATGTTATTTTATTTATCTGGACTCGCATATGTTATTTTAAAGATATATATTAACTGGTGAAAGACATTTATTTTCGTCCACTCACTCTAACGTGTTTATTGTCTTTCCCCTGGGCTTTTTGGTTTCCGTGCCCAGTTTGCAGTTCAGGCTCTGGTGTCGCACGTCGTGGTCGGAGGCATAGTGCTCGAGCTACTTTGTTTCTTCCAGTAGGTTTATTGTTCTACCTACTGTGGTATACGTATATGATTATGTATTAGAAGTCGCTCTGAGCTTTCTGTTGTTTATGTTACGCGATTTTACTCCGGATTTCAGTAAAGTACAGCTATATTTACTATTTTACTTTACTGTTGATATATTGAGAAATCCGGATGGGATTGGTGCCCACGGTTTGCTTTTTGTTGCATAGGATGAAATGTATTTTCCGCGTGCAGGTAATGGTAATTCCAAGTTAGTAACGAAACTCTGCCAAAATTTCGAAAGGTTTTTGTTGGTTCGTGTTTTCGAAGGGGTTCGATTCCGGTTTAGGGAGCTAAATCGGGGTTGGGTCCTTTCTTGATCGCTATTTAGCAATTTAATCGACACAATTTAAAGTCGATCATCTGAAATTATATAATTCATTTTACATTGCACGTTCAAACTCAAAATAACATACATACACTAAGGCGCATAGTCAAAATCATCGCTTGAGCCTGACTCTGTTTCCGAGTTAATTTCAGGTAAAATGTGTATGCCCTCGTCACTTGAGTCTTCATTGTCTTCATTTTGATTAACATCAATAAGATTCGGTTGAGGAATTCGTACCACACTGCCCTGTCTCACATTATTAAGGCGAATTGTTGAGGTTTCAAGAATACCAGTTGCGTTCGGCTCTTGGTATGCACTAAGTTCTTCATTATCCGAGGTCACACCAAGGGTTGAGGCACTGTATATGTTTCATGGAAGAACATGGTTAACCACTTTCCACGCGCCTTTATGCACAAGATCATCAAGATAGAACAATTGTTTCACCGCCGTGGCCAAAACAAATGGATCATCTTCATACGTATTGATCGGTCCTTGTGTTTTGAGGGTCGGTATCAAACCATCTACACTTAAACAAGTGCACGGTCATGTCTTCCCCATATATTAATTCAACAACTGAATGGAGAACACCGTAATAGTCAACTCCATTCTGCCCCCCATGCACCATTACCCCTGAATTCTGTGTTTTTCGTTTGACATCTCTATGTTCACAAATAAATAGCACGCCATTTACCTTACACGTAGGATAAACTCTGGAAGTTACCGGTTTCTACGCCAAGAGCCTCAATTCGTGTAACCACTGAGGGATACCATCATCTTGTACATGGTTCATCTGAAAATAATCATGCGCGTTAACTTAACTATAAATAGGATACGAGACATGCACTTAAATTCATATACCAGTCAATTTATCTATATACGTACCCATTTGCCAAAATAGTTTACGAACGTCTTGTTGTGGTACTCAACATCACCGGAAATAGCAGGGCAGTAAAGGTGCAAATTTTTCCAATATTGAAATTTTGCACAGTTAATCAATACCGACCAATGGGCAATGACTATCTCATAAGGTTCCAAATTGTACGAGTTGGGCAACTTTCCAGAAACTTCAACATTATCGGAGATGATCGAAAGGTTGAACTGCCCTCCATCTACTGGCATATGTTGTGGAGGGTTCTCCAACGCTCCCAAATACAACTTGGTGTACGTTACGCACTCATGCACAATATATGCTTCAGCGATACACCCTTCGGGTACAGATTTGTTCATCACATAGTCTTTGTAGTCCCCTAATTGTCTGTAAAGTGGTCATTACAGATCGAGCATGTTATGCTCATTGCAAAATAAGTGAATAAATAATATTAAAGATCGACATATATAGCCAGATTCAGAGATGCATTACGTACCTTTCCATAGGATACATCCATGTGTAGTGTACTGGACCAGTAAGCAACAATTGTTCTGGAAGATGGAGCATCAGGTGAGGCATGATGTCGAAAAAGTTGGAGGAAATATCCTTTCGAATTTGCACATGATAAAAATGATGTCCTGTTGCATTTCCAACAAGTCCGATTTCTTCACTTCTCTCGTGCATAACTTCTGAAAGAATCTTGACAAAGCCACTAACGGCTCCACCACCTCTTTGGGCAGGTACCCTCGAATGAAAACAGGGAAGAGGCGTTGAAGCAGTACTATATGACAGTCATGACTCTTTAGTCCATACATGTTATTGTCTTTGAAGTTAACACATCGACTTATATTTCCAGCATAGCCTGAAGGATACCTGACATTAATTACCCATCCACCCAAAAATTTCATTCTTCTGGGCAGGCTTGACGGTATAAGGAGCTTGTGGCATTTTTTTCTTCCCATCTCTCAACCACAAATATTTTTGCAGTCCCATCCTTTTAAGATCAATGTGTGCCTTCGGGCCGTCTGTAGTTTTTACCTCCCAATTCAACACTGTGCCGACCACACTCTCGCACACATTTTTCTCTATGTGCATGACATCTAAGTAGTGTCTAATCAGCAACTTGGACCAATACGGAAGTTCCCAAAAAATACTTTTGTGTGTCCAAAATTTATACCTGTCGGGTTTGTCAGGTATTGACGCCACTATCTCAGGATGATTGCTTAGCTGCCCAAAATCGTATTCATTTAGCACTTCCAATATTTCATCCCCCGTCCATCTCCTCGGCTGCTCACCTGTTTCCACAGTCGCATCAAATGCCTCCATATCCTCCCGAAATGGGTGATCATGTGGAAGCCAACAACGATGACGCATCTGTACAATCTTCCTGCAATGTGGTCTGCAACACTCAACCGTCATGCACTCTGGACAAGCCCTGTATCCCCTGGTAACGTTGCCCGACAACATCCCGCGTGCAGGAAAATCGCTAATGGTGCCAACAAGCATGGCATGCATCTGGAACATCTCATTTTTGAACTTGCCATAAGTGGGATGACCATGCTCACTCAAGTACTTAAGCTCCTCAATCAAGGGTCTCAAATACACATCGAGACACTTTCCTGGATAACCCAGCCCTGGAATTATCATAGTGAGCATATTATATTCTTTCTTCATGCACATCCATGGAGGAAGGTTGTACGGTACCAAAATAACTGGCCATATACTGTATTGAAGACTCATGTTGCCAAAAGGGTCATCCGTCAGATGAAAGCCCCAGCCAAACATTTCGAACCTCTGATGCAAAATAAGAAAACTCCTTCACCATGTGCTTCCAAGCCTCTCCGTCAGCAGGGTGTATAAGCGTATCACCGTCGGGCAAATTTCTCTCGGCCCATCATCTCATAGCTTCAGCCGTGTGTGCACACATGAACAACCGTTCTAGCCTATCTATCAGTGAAAAATACCAAAGTATCTTCACAGCTTTCTTGTTTCCGGCAGGAATTAACTTATACCTATCTGTACCACATACTGGGCATTCATCAAGGGATTCAAGATCATTCCCATAAGCATCTTCACCCGAGAAGAGAACACAATAATATCTACAAGCATGGATTTTGATGTAGGAAAGGCCAAGATGTTTCAGGATCTGTCGCACCTTACGATGAGTGGTAGGAAGACGATGACCAGGGGGCAACAACGAACCAGACCACTTCAGCCAATCATCAACAGCCTTCACACTCATTTTGTTCTCCACTTTGAGCTTCATTACTCCCATAACACTTTTGAGAACAGTCTTATTACACCCGTTGTACAACGGGGTCTGTTGGAAGGCAATGAGGTTGTTGTACTTGTCCATACCAGCAGTGTTGACAACTGTAGGTAATTGCTGGACTGGCTCAATATGAGGGAAGTCTCTAACGGCGGGAGGGATATCCGGTGCTTGAGCAAATATACCGCTCTCATGAGGAAACATATCGTTGATCAACCTTGTTGATGGATCATTGGATGTGCTGCCACTCTCAAAAAATTGTCCGTGATCATGTTGACCAACTGATGAGCTCTCACCGTGATAAATCCAACATGTGTACTTATCCCAAAACCCATTTTTCTTCAAGTGCTCCAATATTTTATCGATGTGAAAACGATATCCCTCGCTGCAACACTGACATTTCATACACGGACAATAATGAATTGTCATCCCTCCACAATTAACCTTCACATATTCCACAAAACTTCTAATTCCACGGTGATATCTTACATCCAATCTTGGAAGACACATCCAACTCTTGTCCATCCTGAAAATTATAACTGCATGTATATATACCCATGATCTTATTAATTAAAATTTCATAGCTATACCCAACTCTTCCCATAATTTTAATATATATACACGTACGTACACCCTAACTATATATATAATAGAGATCACATAAGTCTAAATATATATATATATAACCACACTATATATAATTAATCACAATTAACCGATCGAAATATCACATGCAATAATCACGTACAATATATATTATACCCATAATAAATAATCACAATTAATACTATAATTAATAATCGCAATTAATTATTTTTAAATTAATTAATCACCCTAGCAAGCTATATATATAATCCAATAATCGATCAACACAACAAATACGCATACGTACTACCGTACTCCAACTTAACTATCAATCACGTACTCAAAATCAACCATCAATTACTCAAATTCAACAATCGATTAACTCGATCGATCAATATATATATATTCAAAATCAAAAATCGATCGATCAACACACGTACACATGCATATATATAATATTAAGTACGTACCTATATATAATGAATCATCACGAACTCATTCTCGACACTTTTCTACATCACCCAAAGATTTCAGAGCATTTTCAGTTTTCACGGGAGATTTTTTTGAATCACAGATCGAGCTGCTGCCCAGAATGGATCTGAAATAAGAAACTATAGCCGACGATACCAATAACTCGTCGGTTATAGTCTGAAAAAATCGTCGGTATTAGTTGAAAACTATACCCGACGATTTTCCGGCGACTATAACCGACGACAATATTATCTAGTCGGAAAAAAAACTATAACCGACGAGGTAATCCTGTCGTCGGTTATAGTTTTCTATACCAGAAGAGAACCCTTGTCGTCGGTCGTTTTTTGGGAATCTCGTCGGGTATTGGAATTCTTCTGGTAGTGTATAATCAATTACCTATGTATCACACAAATAATATCCTCATTTATCAAGTTTATATGTTTGTGCACAAGGGAAGAAGTAACATTAAAATTAAATATTATTACTTTGGGAAAAAATGTTACTTAAGGCGTGTTGAGTGCCAAGATGTTCGGTCTACCCATGCGTATTGTAAGCAGAAATGTTGTCTGCTATGAGCGGATATTTTGAATCCTTTTGCAAGTACTCATGCGCCAGGTTGAGCATTTTGCAGAAACCCAATCAGTGGTGCAACTACTTCTTCTCCTGATTATCTCTGTTCCTTTGTGATTGCGACTGTTACACAACAATTTAAATTATTACGTAATTAATCATTATTCAACAGAGTTTTTCCCTAAAAATGAAACGAATGTGGAGGAATATGAATTACAAACCTTATATGGTTTGGACTCAAAGTGGGCTTTCAACCACTCCAACTCATCTTCCCTTCCCTTTTTGAACTCCTTCGGAATCTTTCTGGGGTTTGCCTTATATGTCTTGTACAATGTGCACTTCCAATCCTTGAAGATTTGGTGAGCGGTTTTGTTAATGTAGTCCACCATCTCCGGAGTCTGTTCAGGATTAAAATTGTTCTAACAAAAAAAAATTAAACAATTAAAAATAGTAAACCCTAGAATTTGTAATCAATTATGAAAAAAACTATAATATTATATATTTTTTTACCGTGAGTCCGTGGAACACGTTGATTTTGTCCTCGTAGGGGAGCTCTTCCCAAGTATGGGCTATCATACCTATGTGAGAACGTACCTAGTTTTCGATCTGGTGAGCTGTCAAACTAGTCAGCCTCCTTCCTTCAAGATATCGGGTGAATGCGTTTAGAGGCACATCGATCCTCCCGCCTGCCGATGTCTTTCCTAAGCTCTCGGCTTTGCTTCCATTGCAAATTTCACGAATGCGTTTAGGGGGTGGAAGTGAGGGGTCCTTTCTATTTAGCCGTCTCGCACTAATGGTAGCTGAATCTTCATCGGAAGATTGGGGCGCCTGTGACGTCGACCACGAACCGCCCTGATCAGCTGCAACATTGTCAATAGGTGGAGCGTGCGAAATCTTCCCTTCAGGCGCCAAACTCGTACTCGACTAATTGGAGGCGTGATTCTCCCAACCCATATGTCATAAGACAGATTGATGCCACGATTCTTTGTCTTCTGCCGTGCGCCTCTTCGGCATCTTAACAATCTTCAACAATAACCATACATACAAATTTTTCTAATTACCACATTATTAATACATGCATATATATATATATATTCACATCAATACAGATCAACACATATATAATCGATCACCACCGACATTATCCAATTAACACATGTATTTCTATTTATATATATACACATTAACACATATAAATTAACATATCTATATATTAATTAACACGGGAATTCAATATACATATCCACATATATATATATATATCAATTATCTAATTATACATATCTAATTAAATATATAAATTATCCAATATTATACAAGTTTCGTGGCCTAAGTGAATTTATTTTATTTTTTTCCAAATTTCTGAAAAATTAATTTTGGGTAGTTGCTTAAAAATTTTCAAAAATCAACCATCAAATATAACCACTACATTTATACAGTAGTACAAAATTCAACCCAATTCGGATTAGTTTATGATTCGATCAATTAAATTTAGTGATTATTAAAAATACTTAAAAAACAGAAGCGATCGTAAAAAATATTTCGTAAATCCATTTTCGAAATACGTGTTTGTCTTGTCATAAAAACTTAATTTATCAAGTACATAGAAATTAGACATAAAAAGTTGATTTAAGACTAAAAAATTGTTATATATCTACGAATGTTATATAACTTAAGTTTTCGTATGTTTATATTCACTCTATATCAATATTAACAAAATTGAATTTGGACAAAACAACCATTAGATATATTCATCATAACATAATATGTAAGTGGACAATTTTTTAGTAAATACCAAGTTCATTAAGGGTTTGATCGGCGTAGTCAACCATAAAACTAAAATTTCAACGAAACAGAATCATTGATATACAAATCTTTGTAACTCTGATTTTTGAACCGTCGATACTTACAATCCAAGAATTATTTACTCCATGACCTCGATGAAAAAATATGCATTTTAAAATGGTATAGATGGTCATTCTCTTTGATTGGAGGCAATCAAAATGCACTTAGATGACGAAATAGATGTTATTCGTCGCCTAAGTGTTTAGGGTTCAGGGTTTATGGGTCAGGGCTTAGGGGGTTAATGTTTAGGAGTTAGTGATAGGGTATGAACTTAGACGACGAAATTGCAACATTTGTCGCCTAAGTACCTATAAGGCGACGAAAACATATTTTTGTCACCTATATGTTTAGGGTTTAGGGGTTAGTGTTAGTGTATGGACTAACATTTCCTCGTTTATGATCTATTACTATGGCGACAAATTGTTTTCTTTGTTTTTGATACACGCTAAAACTAACTCCTAAATAAACACTTAGAAATCACTCGAAACGTGCATGCAATTAAAACCCTTGTTTGTAGATGTAGCATTGGTAAATAGGGTATCGTTCTTAACCGGGGATTGAGGGTGCATGCATGATTACGCTATGGTTTATGGGGGTTTTATAAGTTGGTTTTATAATCAAAGAAATTAAACAAATAATGGCCACCAAACAGATTTAGAACCCTAAATTCTAACATGCTTCACTCATAGACAAGTAAAAACAATTAAAGAACATAAAATCCTAAACATGCTTACCAGACCGAAAATAAACACTTACTAATATATACAAGTGATCGACTCATTCTTTCAACCTTTACCGATTATATCTAGACTCTCTAAGTGTCAACGAAATTTATAACTCCAATCAAAATACACACACATGCTTATATTGAACAAGACAGCAACCAAATCGAGCTAACTATCTAATCCAATTTTATCTTTATTATTAGTTCGTGAAACATGCTTAAAGGAGAACCAAATCGAGTACCTACTAAAAATAGTTTCAAGCATTGAGAAAATATAAGCACACACATGCATTCGAATCAAAGCTAAAAACACATGGAAGAAACTTAGAAGAATTTAAAAATAAAAAGCCTTTTATCAAAACTTGTTCTCAAAATACAAATATAAGAAATCCAATACAAAACCGAAACTGAAAACAAAGGGGCCATGTTACACTTTTTGTCCCATGAAATCGCACCGCAAACTCCAAGTGTAGAAGCTCCTTTGGTGATGACGGAGATCGAGAAATCCCAGCCAAGTCGAGCAAAGGATCCTTGAGGTGGAGGAGAATGTTTGTGGGAGGCTGTTTGGTGGTGTTTAGTATTTTGAAGGATGGCTAAGTGTTTGGAGGTTGAGGAGATGATTAGAGCAGAGCTTAGGTGCCTAGAATGAGTGATGAATGAGAATGAGGCCGAGCTCCTCTATTTATATGTGAAGAATGGGAATCTTCCTCTCCAAACTAGATTTTTCCTAGTGTATCCCGGGAAAATCTGTCAGTATAACTTCAAACGCGTTTTTCCCGTGGCTGTGTATCTCAGAAAATTATGTTCTTGGTCTGGTTGGAAAGAAGACTTCAAGAGCTTTCCAAAAAAGTATATAATCACCATATTCGGAGTAGTTTTGTAGATTCGGTGATATCTTGAAGTTACAGACCTGTATCTTGGATATTCTTTCCTTATTCAATGCCAAATATCTTCTTTCTTGATTTTTCTCTTCTTGCTCTTCAAGGAATATATTCTGGCCGAAAATACCAAATATTTGAGATATTTTGATCTTCAAATAAGGCAAAATTAAGATCTACTTGATATTCTTGATATTTTCGGCCACATCATCTCTTGATCCGCCATCTTTTGTTCTTTCCTGGTCCGAGTAGGAGAAATGTTTTCATTCTTCATTTGGGAAACCATTTTTGCACACCATTTTGGCAACTTTTATGAAGACCATTTCAGAATCATTTTTGCACATTCCAGATTTTTCTGCCACATCATTCCTAGTTGATTTAGGAAACTTCACTTTTCAGCTCCACGACACTTCCGGGATCTCGAACCTTCTTACTTCCGTAATTCGAGTAGGAATCCTAGTCAAAGTAGGAAAAGACCATTTTCCCTAGTCGAATTAGGAAACCTCCATTTGCTGCGTTTTTAGCTCATTTCCACCTCTTTTATTGATCTTCTTTTTTCAAAACCTAAAAACAACAAAATAAGTAAGAAAAAATAATACTAACGTCAAAACAAAGCTAAATGTAAGGAGAAAGACGTTAAGAATCAAGCATAAAATGCGTAGATCAAATTCCCCTACACTTAGACTTTGCTAGTCCCTAGCAAAAACTAAATAAAAGAAAGACTAAAAATAAGAAAACACACAAAACTTCAACGTTGGAGCTAAGCCATATGTTGGAAAATTTGAAAGACTCTAAAAACATGAATACTAAAAACACTACTGAGCCCTTAGCTAAAATGTCTCAGAAATTTCTTTAAGTGTATGGCGATGGAATCACAAGAATTAAGAGTTTAAAGCTCAATAATTTCGAGAGTTAAGAGAGATATGATCATGTCATAAACATGTAAGACTTGGAAGAAAACAATGGTGAAGTTAAAGCTATGTACGTTTCGAATAAGTTTAAATCAATTTCACATGGATGCACTCATCAAATTTTCACTCATGAAAAGGGTTCACTCAAACTGTATATGAATTGAATCGAAAACCTCATGAATATGATGAATTACTTGCACAAATGAACCAAACCATATGCTTACTCATGCAACTTACTCAACCAATCGAAGGCTACTCATCTTAAGGATCATAAAGGACTTTTGAAAGGTTGTAATGGGGCTGAGGCTAAGGCATTCGAATCTTAGGTATATGGTGATAAAAAAAATGTTCAAAAGACTTAGTCAACACTTCATCTATTTGAGCTCATCCTTTCTCATGTATCAAAACTTCAAAAATAAGGCCAACTTTCATCTTTTTGGGCCTAACTTCATTCTAAACTTCACTTGTCCAAACTTTTACACTTGGAACATTTGCCGGAGAGCTTTTACACTTTTTTTTTCTTTCCTTGTGCTCTCGAATTTTTTCTCTCTTATTATTTTTTTTTCTTTTGTATTTGCGGCAATCACACTCTTTTTTTTCAAACTTTTGGGCAAGTTTTCCCTTCCTTTGCATTCTTTCAACATCTTTTCGCTATTTCTTTGTGTGCTAGCTTCGAAATCTCTTCACCAAGTCTTTGAACAAGGGTAGGAAATTCTACGCGAGGCTAAGTGTTTAGATATATATGTGGTAAATAAAAATCATAACATAGGCAAAAAGGGGTAATCTAAGGGTTTAGCAACTCGTGCGCACAAGAGGACACATGGCTTTTTTGGTTAAGTGGTGGAAAACCTAAATGCCTTTAATCATCTCCAAAATCAGAGCATATATCAACTTAAAAGCTTTGCAAATCTACATGAGTAAGTTCTAGTAATCTCTAGTTCATTAAAATCTATGGCAAGCAATTTGATGAGACATGTAAATGTTTTTGAGACATAATGCAAGAAATTCTCTCAACAAAGGATGTAATGTAGGCTCAAAAACTCACTTTAAGGTTCATATGATCTAGAAGCTTATTCTAACATGCGAAATCTATACCATGTTTATGCAAACCATATCTACTACATGTTATGACAATCAAAATATCTCAATTAGCACTAGAAATTGTTTAAGTGATTATTCAATGCCAAATGTATTCTTTTCGGTCCATTTTCATCATAGACTAACTAAGGGCATCCTAAAGACTCTTTAAAATACTAAGTTAAACAAAAATACTCAAGACACTCAAACAAGCTTAGATTTAGTCCTCATCTACTTTGGTCAACCTTAGTAAAATGGCCAGTTGGCGAGAGAGACCAAGAGAGGTAGGAGTGATTTTCGAGCTTGTCTTTTCTCACATCCAAAACCCGTCTTAGAATCTGTCCTCTTCTAGACACCAAATCACAAGGATTTCTTACTAAAAGACAAGTGTTCATCTACTACACTAATTAAAAACAAGAAAACACAAAAGATTTTTTTTTAGGGCATCATCCGCCGGAAAGTTCCATTGTCCACCTGGTTTTTATGATTTTATGACTCAAATAAAGGTGTAAACCCCTCCCCCACACTTAAACTCTACATTTGTGACGACCCGAATCAGATGTGTGTTTGGCACGATTCTCGAGATTTGGTTATAGTCGCAGTTTTGCGATATTATGTGGTTTGCCGATTCGATTCGCGACTTTGTTTTCGGTCGAGAATTTGAGTTGAGTGTCTTCACGGAAATTGTAGAGTACGTGATTTCGAGCTCGTGAACGGTTCCGGAAGATTTTTTCGATAACCGAGGAATATTTATGATTATTTGAAGTTTCGGGTTCCGACGAGTTTATCCGATTGTTTCGTGTTTATCCGAATCATTTTGTATTTTCATTTCGGACCGTCGATTGACCCGAGGCTCGAGTATAAATAGCAAATTAGTCGAGAATTAGTCGAAAAACTTCATTTTGGGCGTTGACCGACTTGGAATTTCGTTGACTTTCCAAAATTGGAAAGTGAACCATCGGACCGAAAAGGAAAGTTGCGATTTTGGGAAGTCACCGTCCGGCGACCTAATTCCTTGGACTTCGAGGAAGGTATGGTTAGAACCCTTGAGTAATTTCGAGTTGTTTGATGTATGATTTGTTGAGTTTTGATCACGTTTGAGTTGGACCCGAACTGGGTCGGTTTAGTGTCCGTCGCCGGGGTTGGTGGTGGTGGCTCCGGCGAGGTTTGGAGGTGGGGGTTAGGGGGAAAAGACTCCCCTTGCTCCTCTGAATCTCATGGTGTGTTTAAATTGATCTGAGGTGGTGTTTTGGGGTGAACCCGATTAGGGATCCGATTTGGGTATTCCGATTTGGTTTTTTAGAATTGAGGTAGTTCTGCTTGGAATTGGTTTGTGAGGTAGAAAAGAAACTTGTTCGCCTTGATGAGACCTTGGGAATTGGAGTTTTCCGCCGTGAAACTCCACCGTTGACGGCGCGCCGGCGGCGGCGGCGGCGGCGGCGGCGGTCAACGGCGAGGAAAAAGTCAACTTTTCAGATTTCGATGTAATTAGTGTCATTTTTCTCGTAATCACGCCCTGGTTATCGTACGGAGGTTTTCGGGTTGATTTGGTTAGCCGATTTTCAGTCGAGATTTCGAGTTGGGATTTCGGGATTTCTGTAATTCATTTTATACTGCATTTCGTATTTCCGGGAACGGTTGGTTTCCGTGCATCAGCACAGTGTTGTGGACTACGATTTTGATCAGTTATGTTTTATGAATATGTTCAGCAGATCGAGATCGAGATCTGGATCGTGATCGTGCTTCAGGCGAGGGATCTTCCGCCGGACCACGAGTGTAGCGTGTGTGCGCATATCTAGAGTCTGTGAGTGGACAATTTCTTTTCACGGAAATCTTGCGAGTCTTTTATGTGATTTATGAACTTGAGCATGCAGCATGATTATGGTTTTACGAGCATGAGATTTCATACGAGATTATGATTATATAAGCATGTATTTACGATTATACGAATATGTTTATACGGATATATGTATACGAATATGCATACACTTTTACATTGTTTCATGCATTTTCATTGAATTGTTTGTGATTTGGTTTTCACAGAGTACAGTCTTGGTTACGTTGTTGTATCGATACACATTGCCTCTCGGCTGATCCCCGATGGTAGGCCATCCAGGAGGGACGTCGTCATCCCGACCTGACCGGTGAGGGGCGTTTCCCCGGAACCGAGGCCATTTCTGGCTTAGAATCACGGGGACCAAGGACCTCGTGATTCGGACTGTACTAGCACGGTGTGTGTCCATGAGTGACCCCGTGAGATTTATACTTGCATGCTCAGTACACTGGAGGAGTATGAGTTTTACCTGGTGTACTATGTTATGTTTTTATTTACCTGGACTCGCATATGTTTTTATAACATATATATCAATTGGTGAAAGACGTTTATTTTCGTCCACTCACTCTAACGTGTTTATTGTCTTTCCCCCGGGCTTTTCGGTTTCCTTGCCCAGTTTGCAGTTCAGGTTTGGTGTTTCACGTCGTGGTTTGGAGGCTAGTGATCAGAGTTACCTGTGTTTTCCAGTACGTTCTTGTTTCGCCTACTGATGTACATATTGTATATGTTTTACTCTAGAGGTCGCTCTGATACATTCTGATACGTGTTGTGCGGATTTTCACAGATATACTTATATACATAGTACAGTTTATCTACTGTTGTTGATTATATTGATGTTGAGAAATCCGGATGGGATTGGTGCCCACGGTTTGCTTTTTGTGGCATAGGACGAAGTGTTAATTTCTGGGTGCAGGTTATGGTAATTCAACGCTAGTAACGAAACTCTGCCCAAATTTTGAAAAAAAATTTGTTGGTTCGTTTTTTCGAAAGGGTTTGATTCCGGTTTAGGTAACTGAATCGGGATTGGGTCCTTTCAACATTGTCCTCAATGTACTAAAGCATAGCTTAGAATTCAGCAAGAAGGCTAGGATTTACGAAAATTTAACTAAGAAATTAAAAATGCAATGAAATAAAAAGAGTAAGGGAAGAGAATGCAAATCTGAGTTGTAAACTCCTCCATTGGGTTGTCTCCCAACAATCGCTTATTTTTTTTATGTCTTACAGCCTAGACGTGATGCATTTCAGGTGTTTGAAGTGGCCGGCTCCTCAAGTGTATCGTCTTCCACGTCATGTTCCTTCAAATGTTCATAGTATGGCTTCAATCGGTGACCATTCACCTTGAACATTTTTCCGGTCTCCAAAGATTGTATCTCCACAGCTCCATGGATAAAAACTTGAACAACAATGTAGGGACCGACCCATCTTGAGCGTAGCTTTCTCGGAAAAAGTCTAAGTCGGGAATGAAAGAGTAAAACCTTATGTCCGGCTTCGAATTTCTTCCCACGGAGCATTTTGTCATGGATCCTCTTGGTTTTCTCCTTGTAAATCCATGCATTATCGAAAGCATCTTGCCTTATTTCCTCAAGTTCATAAAGTTGTAGCTTTCGATGCAAACCAGCCTCATCCCGATCCATATTGAACTTCTTAACAGCCCACCATGCCTTATGTTCTAGCTCCACCGGAAGATGACATGCTTTCCCATAAACTAATCGAAAAGGTGACATTCCAATGGGAGTTTTGTAAGCAGTTCGGTATGCCCATAATGCATCATCTAAGCATTGGCTCCAATCTTTCCGGTTTGGCTTAACGGTTCTCTCTAAAATCTTCTCGATCTCACGGTTGGACACTTCAGCCATTCCATTTGTTTGAGGATGGTACGGGGTAGAGACTTTGTGCGTGACACCATATTTCCTCAATAATGCTTCCACCGTCTTGTTGAAAAAATGACTGCCTCCATCGCTGATTAGAAAGCGTGGCATTCCAAACTTGGTGAAAATATTAGCCTTAAGGAAATCTGCAATAACTCGCGAATCATTAGTACGGGTGGCTTTCGCTTCCACCCATTTTGAAACATAATCAACGGCGAGTAAAATGTAAATGTAACCGTTAGACATGGGAAATGGTCTCATAAAATCTATGCCCCACACATCAAAAATTTCGACATTAAGCATATACTTTTGTGGCATTTGATCTCGTGGTCCAATGTTGCCGGATCTTTGGCACCTATCACACTTAGTACAAAATTCATGAGAGTCACGAAAAATGTTATGCCAAAAGAATCCACAATCTAATACTTTCAAGGCTATTTTCCTAGAACCAAAATGACCTCCACATGCACCATTATGACAAAACTCAAGAATGGACTGAAATTCACTATTGGGGACACACCTCCTAATTACTAAGTCTGAACATTGTTTCCACAAGTAAGGTTCATCCCAAATAAAAGTCCTAGCATTACTCTTAAGCTTTTGTAGTTGAGAACTATGCATGGAAGATGAAAACTCATTGGTGACTAAATAATTTACTATATCTGCATACCATGGAGTTTCGGAGGCACTTACCTGAATTCCGAAGAGTTGTTCATCCGGAAATGTTTCCTCTATTGGCACGGCCTCTTTCTCATGTACAATTCTAGACAAGTGGTCAGCCACCACGTTTTCTACTCCCTTCTTGTCCTTCACTTCTATGTCGAATTCTTGGAGTAAAAGTATCCAACGAATTAGTCGTGGCTTGGCATCCTTCTTTGCCATGAGATACTTCAATGCAGCGTGATCCATGTAGACAATCACCCTGCTTTGCAATAAGTATGATCGAAACTTATCAAGGGCAAACACCACAGCAAGTATCTCCTTCTCGGTTGTTGTATAATTTGCTTGAGCATCATCAAGTGTTTGAGAAGCATAGTACATGGCGTAGGGCTTCTTGTCCTTTCTTTGCCCTAATATAGCTCCAATGGCACAGTCGAAAGCGTCACACATAAGTTCAAACAGTTGAAACTAATCTGGTATACAAAGGATAGGAGCACTCGTGAAAAGCTCCTTCAATTTTTTCAAATGCAGCTCGACATTCATCATCAAACACAAATGGAGTTTCTTTTTGTAGAAGCTTGCACAAGGGACGAGATATGTGGGAAAATTCCTTGATAAATCTCCTGTAAAAACCTGCGTGGCCAAGAAAAGAACGTATCTCTCTAATAGAAGTCGGAGAGGGTAAGTACCGCACAAGATCTACTTTAGTTTTATCAACTTCTATTCCCCTTTTCGAAACTATGTGACCTAAGACTATCCCTTGAGTGACCATAAAATGGCATTTCTCCCAACTAAGCACTAGGTTTGTTTCAACGCATCTTTGCAATATTAACTCTAAGTTCTCTAAACATGCATCAAAATCCCTCCCAAATACACTAAAGTCATCCATAAAAACTTCTATGATTTTTTCTATGTAATCGGAAAAAATTGAAAGCATGCAACGTTGAAATGTACCTGGTGCATTGCAAAGTCCAAATGGCATCCGTCGATATGCAAACGTTCCAAATGGGCATGTGAACGTTGTCTTCTCTTGATCTTCTTCGGCGATGCTGATTTGGTTCTAACTGGAATAACCTTCGAGGAAGCAATAATAAGCATGGCCTGCTAACCTCTCAAGCATTTGATCGATGAAAGGCAAGGGGAAGTGGTCCTTGCGAGTGGTGGCATTGAGCTTCCTATAGTCGATACAAACACTATGAACGGTTACAGTTCTTTGTGGCACTAGTTCATTCTCCGTATTCTTTACCACGGTGATTCCAGACTTCTTAGGAACGACTTGCACGGGTGAGACCCATCGGCTGTCCGAAATTGGATAAATGACGCCACAATCCAAGCGCTTGATCACTTCCTGCTTCACGACTTCCATCATAGGCGGATGAAGTCTTCTTTGAGCTTCTCTCGAAGTTTTAGCCCCCTCTTCTATTAGAATTCGATGCACACATGTGGCTGGATTGATGCCTTTGATGTCGGCAAGAGTCCATCCAATGGCAGTTTGGTGTCTTTGGAGTACACGGATGAACTTGCTCTCTTGTTCTTCCTCCAATGATGATGAAATGATAACCGGAAAAGTGCCATTCTCTCCCAAGTAAGCATACTTCAAATGAGCCGGTAACACTTTGAGTTCTAACTCCGGTGCCTTGATCACGGATGGAACTAACTTGTTTTCTCCATAGGCTAACGAAATAGGAGGTGGCCTGTTGGCAATCCGTGGAGCCTCATTGAGTGCCATAGCCATCTCACGGATCCTTGGCTCCAATATGTCGATTAGTGAATCAAAAAGGGCTTCATCCCCGATTCGAGTCAGCCTCGTTCCTTCTTGAATGGCAATGTCGAGCTCATCATCTCCGATGGTGTCTAAGTGGTGTTGCGCCATGTCTTCAACCATATCCACCGAAATACAAGCATTAACACTTGCCGTAGGAACCTTCATGGCATCTAAGATGTTAAATTCAATCTTCTCTCCATCAATCTCCATGGAAAATGTTCCTTCAAACACATCGATCTTTGTTCTTGCGGTTCTCATGAAGGGACGTCCTAGTAGCAATGGCGTGGTGTCCAATGGACTCTCCTCCATGTCAACAATGTAAAAGTCAGCTGGGAATATAAGGTTGTTGACTTGCATAAGAACATCTTCAACGTACCCCCTAGGGTACTTATGAGAACGGTCGGCTAGTTGGATGATGACATTGTCTTGCTTAAGCTCGCCATGCTCCATGGACGCATATAAGTAATAAGGCATGACGTTGATAGATGCACCAAGGTCTAGCATGACATCTTCAAATTTATTGTCACAAATCACACAAGGAATGGAAAAGCTGAAAGGACCCAACCCCGATTTAGCTCCCTAAACCGGAATCAAACCCTTTCGAAAACACGAACCAACAAAAACCGTAGAAATTTTGGCAGAGTTTCGTTACTAACGTGGAATTACCATTACCTGCACGCGGAAAATACACTTCATCCTATGCCACAAAAATCAAACCGTGGGCACCAATCCCATCCGGATTTCTCAATATATCAACAGTAAAGTAAAATAATAAATATATCAGTGCTTTACTGAAATCCGGAGTAAAATCGTATAAACCTATACATCAGAATTCTCAGAGCGACCTCTAATGTATAATCATATAAGTATACCACAGTAGGTAGAACAATAAACCTACTGGAAGAAATAAGGTAGCTCGAGCACTATGCCTCCGACCATGACGTGCGACACCAGAGTCCGAACTGCAAACTGGGCACGGAAATCGAAAAGCCCAGGGGAAAGACATGAAAACCGTTAGAGTGAGTGGACGAAAATAAATGTCCTTCACCGAGTAATATATGTTATAAAAACATATGCGAGTCGAAATATAAATAAATCAAATAGTATACGAGGAGACGTTGACTCCAACTCGTAAACAGAGCATGCAAGGAAAATCTCACGGGGTCACTCATGGACACATCCGTGCTAGTACAGTCAGAATCACGAAGTCCCTGACTTCCACGTGATTCATAGCCAGAAAGGCCTCGGTTCCGGGGTATTGCCCCTCGCCGGTCAGATAGGGGTACTGCCCCTCCTGGTGGGCCTACCATCGAGGATTAGCCGAGAGACAAGTGTATCGATACAACAACGTAACTGAGACTGTACTCTGTGTAAATCAAATCATAAACATTTCGATGCAAATGCATAAAGCAGTATATATAAATGCATATACGTAATATATACTGATATAGGCATAATCGTATAACACATGCTCATAATAAACATAATCTCGTATGAAATCTCATGCTCGTAAAACCATAATCATACTTGCATGCTCAAATTCGTAAAACGTATATAAAAGACTCGCAATCAATCCGTGAAAAGAAATTGTCCACTCACAGACTAGCGTAATGCAGTTCGCTTTAACCCGTGATTCGGCGGAAATTCCCTCGCCAAACGAACGATCACGAACCCCTGAATAAGAACAAAGTCATTTTCTCAAAATCATAACTCGACAATACAAGACTAATCACGAGAAACCACCGTTCTCGGAAACACGTAATTCAATGTCGACGAATCGTCAAAAATCTGATATTTACACCTCAATACCTCGCTGTACTTTCGGACGCTCAACTCGAAAAACGAACCTCCCCACTGCGATCGGGGCGCGATTTCGAGTGAAATGACATGCAACTTGTCGAAAACTCCAAAAGTCAAAGTTTGACCGTTGACCGCCGCCGCTGGCGGTGCCACCACCAACCTGAAATTTTCCCCATGGAGCAACCCATATTCCATGCAAAATCACCCACTGAGCAACTTTCACAACTGCAACAAAGGCCAATTCATACTCTAAGTAGTCCAATTTCGTGATAAACCGAATTGTTCCCAAAATTTCAAATCCAAAATTCTCTATCCACAAGCAAAATTAGAACTCCATACTTACATGGTAGCTTGTAGGTGATGAGAGCTTCAAAACCCAGTCCTTGATTTAGCTCGAATCGGCCAGAAACGTGGAACCCGAATTCACTAAAATTCCTTCATTTTCTTGCCAGAATTTCCTTCCCCTCCGGCGAGCCACGCCGTGGAGGGATGCCGAAGATGAGCTTGGGATGCCAAGGCGAAGCTAAAGGGTCAAGCCCTGTGGCCTAAGGTGGCTGGACGGCGAGCCACCGCCGTGGCCGCCGGTCACCATCGCGCACCACTCCTCAGCTCGCGTTGACCGAGTTGACCGGTTAACATAGTAAATGAAATGTTGACTTTCCTGAAATAGCAACTCCACTATTTATAGCCTTCCCAAAATGGAAACTTCGTAATTATCCTTTTCGACGAACTTTAAACATCCGTAACTCTCGCGTCATAACTCCGATTCTGATAATTCTCGCGGCAACAAACTCGACTCGATATGTTCTTCAATTATCACCCAAAGTCAAACACATCGACCAATCAGATAAAAAGTCAACAGTTCAGCCCAAACATATTTAAACCGACTAAATAATCAACAATCGGAAATATTCACAACTTAGACTTCGTAACTCGGAATAATGCTCCGGAAGTTCCCACAAACTTGAAACTAAATTCTCAACAACTTCCGTGAAGAAGCCGAAACCAAATTCGCGACCGGTAATTTAGTCGCTAAGAAATCCACCATTTAAACCCGATTATATCGAAACTTCAAATATTCATAACTTATTCTTCGGTCGTCCAAATAACGATTCGGAACCGCCCACAAACTCAAAATCACATGTACAACGACTCTCGAAAAGAGACCTAACTCCAATTCTCGGCCAATGATTTAGTCGTTAACAAATCCGGCGATTCACATAACTGTCGGAAATCTGCGACTACGCGCAAGCTCGTAGGTTAAGCTGATTCAACTGCTGATTTTTTTCTGGGTCGTCACAAAAGCTCCCCCGATCCTTCAATTTGGGAGGTAGCCGACGTTGTAACACCGCTGAAACGGTTGCATTCACCTTCACAACCTCATTCGCTCTTATTTGCCTCCTTTGGGTGCATAGCTCTTTTAGAAACTTGGCATAGATAGGCACTTGCTTGATGCACTCGATCAAGGGCAGATTTACTTGCACCTTCCGAAAGATGTCCAAGATGTCTTCGTATTGATCATCCTTCTTAGATTTCGTCAACCTATGTAGGAATGGTGCACAAGCAAATGAAGCATTAGTATTAACCAAACTTGAAGGGATAGAGTTAATACCTTTGTTTGGGGCAGATTGCGTGGTGGCTTGTGCTTTTGTGGCGTTGGATGCCACATTCTTCTTCTTCTCGGTCTCTTGAGTTGCCGGATCTTTTTCTAAGTCCTCCTCCTCAAAAATGGCGTGAGGAGGTGTCTTGCTTATCTTTGGAAAAGGAGATGCCAATGTTCTCCCAGTCCTAGTAACTATTGCACTTACATTCCGGTTTGGTGGTTGTGGTTAAGGTGGAAGGTGGCCGAAATCTCTAAATTGGCCCATGAAGTCCACGAGTTGGCCCATTTGCTTTTTGATTTCAGTTATGTCTCGGCCATGTGTGTACAACATCTCCTTTTGTTTTGCTTGTCCCTCTAAGAGAACTTGTGTTGAAGCGGACAATTGAGTGAACATCTTGTCATAGTCCGGATTTGTAAATTGTTGGACCGGAGGAGATTGTTGCATCGTTGGAATTAGAGCTTAAGGCATTGGCGGCCTTGCTTGAAATGGAGCACATTGATAGCCTTGTTGAGGTGCCTGAGGGTTTAAAAATCCCTCATTGCTACTCCACTTGAAGCCCGGATGATCTCGGTTGCCAAAATTGTTGTTATTGTTGTTGTTGTAACGTTGGCCTCCTTGATATCCGCCAACTGCATTCACTTGCTCCGCCTCACTAGTTTGCTCCGTCATTGTAGGGCATTGATCATTATGGTGCCCTTGCATATGGCAAACACCACAAACAAGTCCTAGGCTTGCCTTGGCTCTCTTAGTCTCGAGTTCTAGCACGTTTTTTAGCATAGATGCTAGCTTGTCATACTTCTCATCCGTCCCTTGCTTTGAACTCACTTCATGCACTGATTTTTGTGGAGGCATCCCATATTGAGCATCATTATTTGCTTGGTTCTCCAAAAGTGTACGAGCTTCTGCTTCATCTAAGTCCATGAATGCTCCGGTTGCAGCGGCATCAAGAAGTTCTCTATCAATTGGTTTAAGACCATCATAGAAGTAGTTCATGAGGTTGGTCTCTGAAAAACCATGGGAAGGGCAGCTGGCACATAAAACCTTGAAACGATCATAGTATTGGCCAAAGGACTCATCGGCTGCTTGTGAGATTTCAGTGATCTTCTTCTTCAAAACAGTAATCTTTGAGGCTAGAAAATACTTGCTTAGGAAAGCATCCGCTAATTGCTTCCAAGAGGTGATGTGATTCGGAGTTCCATAAGCCAAGTTTGAGCTCTTTCCGTCAAGGTGAAGGGAAATGCCTTAAGTTTCAAGAGTTTTTCATCCACATCCGAGGGCTTCATACTCGAACATACAAACTAAAATTGCTTTAAATGTATGTTCGGATCTTCACGGGACATTCCTTGAAAGGTAGGCAAACAGTGAAGGAAACCACTCTTAAGCTCAATGTCTTTCTTGTCCTCTTGAGGATTTGGGAATCATATGCACGAATGACCACTACTCCATTCAGTTGAGTAGGTATGTTGGCGAAGAGATCGCCTCTCATTGTTGGGCAGGATGTTGTTGTTATTGGCCATTTCTTCTTGTTCCTCTTCTGAAAATTGCTCGGTGGAGTGATGGGATGAATGTGGAGAGTCGAAGCCTTCCTCAATGAGAGGTTGATCGATATCTTGCTCCCTAAGATCCACTTGAGACCTCAAACGAGTTAGACGATGTGTAAGTGCTTGGATATCAATATTAGTAGTCGAATGGGAGCTGGACATTCATAGAATCTGATCATCGACCAAAGATCAAGTGTTAGTACCAAAAGAATACACAATGAATAGAAGATACTAACCAAAAATGTTGGAAATTAAAAGAAACAACAAAAACACACTAAAACACACCAAAACAAGCCAACGAATTTAAACCAAAAATACGCTGAAATGACACGAAAGCTCTAAAAATACACTAACATACTAAGTTATAACACTCTAGATACTCTAAGAATTTAAACGTGAATGTAAGGCTCAAAAAATCCTAAAATGTATGCAAAGTGGTTAAAATGATCTAGAAACAAGGTAAGACACAATATACACGTTTTCTGCAAAATTAGGCATATATACAATGCAAGACTTAGAATAAACGTTAGAAACACATATATACATGTTAAAATGCAAGCACACAATATTCACATCAAATTCATGCATAACACACTCAAATCGTCATTCAAATACATCAATCAAGAACCTAAGTGAAGTATGGAGTGAATGCATAAGAGAAAACATTAGAAACCTGCAGAAAACACACAAAGTTACGTGCTAAATACATTATGCAAACGTGACCTCTCTTTTGGCCTCATGTCCCTAACTTGACTTAGGTTAGGGTACCCGGTGATGAAATCCGAGCATCACAAAGCCGCAAGGAGGTTATGCAAGCTAAAATGCAATGTGGTTAATCCTTTACAAGTGAAATAAGTAAAAACATACAGTTTCGACAAGCATTATTTACAAGTATTGAGTGCACCTAAGATTTAAAGAGAGTACACTAGCTTGGTCTTTAGGTCGTTCATGGACATGCGACCCGCGCGATAAAGTATAAACTTTCAATCAAATGGCCTTGGTTCAATCGGAAAACATTGCCAGTTAGGGATAGAGATAATGCGAGAGGCAGGACTAATTTTGACAAAACACCCTGAGGCTAACTGGGCCAATGGTATATACTCTATTGGTGTTAGTCCTTCTTAGATCCAAAACATGTCACCAGTCATAACCCGTTTCTAGACACCATGTCCGACATTCAGCCAATCTTTCGAAAATTTACACTCCCTCAAGTCCTTTGTATACTCCGCCCTCAACCTCATGTCCATAACTTCACTTAGGTTATGGTGTGCGGTTATGAAATCCACACATCATGAGGGGTTAAGGAGAAAAACAAGAAAAAGAGATGCCATCTATTCCAAAGAGTGCGACTTAATTAACCAGGTTTATGTACTAAATTTAAATCAAAGACTACCTTTAACATGTATAATTGAAAATAAAAATTAAATTGTAAGTATAAACAAGTATTGAATTATAAACAAGTATGTAATTTTCGAATATACACATGCTTTCTATTTACACAATTTCACATATTCACAAAGAACACATGCAAATTTCCAGAATCCCGCAAAGTTGAACACAGCTATTTGTCGAATTTTTCCAGAATTATTTGCTTCTCCGAATGAAATGAAATTTTACAGGCACAAAAAAGACACAAAAACAAACAGGTCTGCAATGTTTCAGATTTTTGTAAGACGTCTAGCTATGTCAAATAATTTACACAAAACAGGTCAGTGCACAGTTCCGAAAACAGAAAATAAAAACATATGCACAAGTATAATATTTACATCCTATGAACATATTTACACAAACGAAATCACACAATTCTTTACAATCCCCGGCAACGGCGCCAAAATTTATACACGCTGAAACTAACTCTTAAATAAACACTTAGAAATCACTTGAAACGTGCATGCAATTAAAACCCTTGTTTGTAGATGTAGCATTGGTAAATAGGGTATCGTTCTTAACCAGGGATTGAGGGTGCATGCATGATTACGCTATGGTTTAGGGGGGTTTTATAAGTTGGTTTTTATAATCTAAGAAATTAAACAAATAATGGCCACCAAACAGATTTAGAACCCTAAATTCTAACATGCTTCACTCATAGACAAGTAGAAACAATTAAAGAACATAAAATCCTAAACATGCTTACCAGACCGAAAATAAACACTAACTAATATATACAAGTGATCGACTCATTCTTTCAACATTTACCGATTATATATAGACTCTCTAAGTGTCAACGAAATTTATAACTCCAATCAAAATACACACACATGCTTATATTGAACAAGCTAGACAACAACCAAATCGAGCTAACTATCTAATCCAATTTTATCTTTATTATTAGTTCGTGAAACATGCTTAAAGGAGAACCAAATCAAGTGCCTACTAAAAACAGTTTCAAGCATTGAGAACATATAAGCACACACATGCATTTGAATCAAAGCTAAAAACACATGGAAGAAACTTAGAATAATTTAAAAATAAAAAGCCTTTTATCAAAACTTGTTCTCAAAATACAAATATAAGAAATCCAATACAAAACCGAAACTGAAAACAAAGGGGCCATGTTACACTTTTTGTCCCGTGAAATCGCACCACAAACTCCAAGTGTAGAAGCACCTTTGGTGATGATGGAGATCGAGAAATCCCAGCCAAGTCGAGCAAAGGATCCTTGAGGTGGAGGAGAACGTTTGTGGGAGGCTATTTGGTGGTGTTTTGTATTTTGGAGGATGGCTAAGTGTTTGGAGGTTGAGGAGATGATTAGAGTAGAGCTTAGGTGCCTAGAATGAGTGATGAATGAGAATGAGGCCGAGCTCCTCTATTTATATGTGAAGAATGGGAATCTTCCTCTCCAAACTAGATTTTTCCTAGTGTATCCCGGGTAAATCTGTCAGTATAACTTCAAACGCGTTTTCCTGTGGCTTTGTATCTCAGAAAATTATGTTCTTGGTCTGGTTGGAAAGAAGACTTCAAGAGCTTTCCAAAAAGGTATATAATCACCATATTCGGAGTAGATTTGCAAATTCGGTGATATCTAAAGTTACATACCTGTATCTTGGATATTCTTTCCTTATTCAATGCCAAATATCTTCTTTCTTGATTTTTCTCTTCTTGCTCTTCAAGGAATATATTCTGGCCGAAAATACCAAATATTTGAGATATTTTGATCTTTAAATAAGGCAAAATTAAGATATACTTGATATTCTTGATATTTTCGGCCACATCATCTCTTGATCCGCCATCTTTTGTTCTTTCCTGGTCCGAGTAGGAGAAATGTCTTCATTCTTCATTTGGGAAACTATTTTTGCACACCATTTTGGCAACTTTTGTGAAGACCATTTCAGAATCATTTTTGCACATTCCAGAACATTCCGCCACGTCATTCCTAGTTCATTTAGGAAACTTCACTTTTTAGCTCCGCGACACTTCCGGGATCTCGAACCTTTTTACTTCCGTAATCCGAGTAGGAATCCTAGTCAAAATAGGAAAATACCATTTTTCCTAGTCGAATTAGGAAACCTCCATTTGCTGCGTTTTTAGCTTATTTCCACCTCCTTTATTGATCTTCTTTATTCAAAACCTAAAAAAAAACAAAATAAGTAAGAAAAAAGAATACTAACGTCAAAACAAAGCTAAATGTAAGGAGAAAGACGTTAAGAATCAAGCATAAAATGCGTAGATCATTGAACAAATGATATCTTGGATTATGTATGATTTTTCATTTTAGTGTATGTTGTGTGATTGTGTGATGTGAATGAGCAATTGGGTGATTGTGGATGTTTATTGTGCTTGAGCTTCATGTCTAGTTCATTAATGCATGTGTTGGCCCTATCTAAGTTAATGTATGTGTAAAGAGACTAAAAATGGTAATTAATTGAATTAGCTACTCACTTAAGGCTAGATGAGCATGTAAACATGATTATGGTATTTTCTAAGAGGTTTACCTTGAGACTTGGTTGACTTAGACTTTCTCTCAGATTCTCCAATAAAGATTCGAGAAGGGGAATCTGAAAGGACCCAATCCCGATTCAGTTTCCTAAACCGGAATCAAACCCTTTCGAAAATACGAACCAACAAAAAATTTTCAAAATTTCGGCAGAATTTCGTTACTAGCGTGGAAAACACAGGTGACTCTGAGCACTAGCCTCCAAACCACGACGTGAAACACCAAACCTGAACTGCAAACTGGGCACGGAAACCGAAAAGCCCAGGGGAAAGACAATAAACACGTTAGAGTGAGTGGACGAAAATAAATGTCTTTCACCAGTTAATATATATATATGTTTAAAATACATATGCGAATCCAGGAATATAAAATAATAAGTACACGAGGTAAAACTAATACTCCTCCAATGTACTGAGCATGCAAGTAAAATTCCACGGGGTCACTCATGGACTCCACCGTGCTAGTACAGTCTGAACCACGGAGTCCTTGACTACCACGTGATTCTAAGCCAGAAATGGCCTCGGTTCCGGGGAATACGCCCCTCACCGGTCTGGTTGGGGAAACGCCCCTCCAGGCGGCCCTCCGTCGGGGATCAGCCGACGAGGCAAGGTGTATCGATACAACCACGTAACTGAGACTGTACTCTGTGTAAACCAAATCATAAACAGATCGATGCAAATGCATGAAACAGCATAAAAGTGTATGCATATTCGTATACGTATATCCGTATAAACATATTCGTATAATCGTAAACACATGCTTATATAATCATAATCTCGTATGAAATCTCATGCTCGTAAAACCATAATCATGCTGCATGCTCAAGTTCATAAATCATATATAAAAGACTCGCAAGATTTCCGTGAAAAGAAATTGTCCACTCACAGATGAGCAAAACGAGCACTCGCGCTAATCTCGAGGACCGGCGAAAGATCCCTCGCCAGAAACATGATCACGATCCCGATCTCCTGAATATCCACAAAAACGTAACTGATCAATAACGTAATCCACAACACTGTACTGATGCACCGAAACCAACCGTTCCCGGAAATACGAAATACGGTACAAAATATATAACGGAAATCCCGAAATCCCCACTCGAAATCTCGACTGAAAATCGGCTAACCAAATCAACCCGAAAACCTCCGTACGATAACCAGGGTGCGATTACGAGAAAAACGACATTAAAATCGTCGAAATCTGAAAAGTTGACTTTTTCCACCGGAGCGCCGCCGTTGACCGCCGCCGACAACGGCGGCGCGCCGTCAACGGCGAGATTCTCCGGCGAAAAACTTCCAGATCACACCATCACGGCCATACGAACCACTTTCCCAACTAGCACTTAAGCCAATTTCACCTCTAACCCTTCCAAAATCCACCAAATCCGAACAGAATCTCAATTCCGGTGACTCAATCCGGCGACCTTCAAAACGTCGTCAATCTCAAAATAAATCACATAGGGAGACTCTCCAAGGCAAGGGGAGTCTAACCCCCCCTAACCTCCTCCACCAAAACTCGCCGGAAAACGGCCGACGAGCTTCGACGGAAAACACCGAATTGATCCGATTCGGGTCAAACCAAAACGTGACCAAATCCATTCAAATCAAGCACCAATCAACATAAAATCAAGTGGAGAAGCGATTTATACCCTTTACAAGATCGGAGGTGGCCGGAAAGTTGATCGTCGAACGGCAAGACCAAAACGGAAAGTCCTCCACCACGGGTCAACCCGATTTCCTTTTTAGGAAAGTCAACATCTGGTCAACATCAGTCAATGCCTAAAATGCGATCCTCGACTATTTTTCGACTTTTCGATATTTATACTCGAGCTTCAAGTCGATCGACGATTCGAAATGGATAACCATCGCGATTCAGATAAACTCAAAATAATCGGATAAACTCATCGAAATCCGAAACTTCAAATAATCATAAAATATTCCTCGGCTATCGGAAAAATCTTCCGAAACCACCCACGAGCTCGAAATCACGTACTCTACCATTTCCGTGAAGACACTCATCCCAAATTCTCGACCGAAAACAAAGTCGCGAGTCAAATCGGCAAACCACATAATGTCGCAAAACTGCGACTAAACTCAAATCTCGAGAATCGTACCAAACGCACCTCTGATTCTGGTTCGGGTCATCACAGAATCTTCCACATATATCACGCGTTATACTTGTTGACTTCACAACGTGACATACGAGTGAGATACAAGTGTGACGACCCGAACCAGAATCAGTTGAATATTCGGCACGATTCACGAGATTGAGTATAGTCGCAGTTTTACGATATATGTGTGGTTCGTCGACTCTATTCGCGACTATATTTTTGTCCGAGAATTTGAGTTGAGTGTCTTCATGGAAGTTGTAGAGTATGTGATTTCGAGCTCGAGGGCGGTTCCGGAAGATTTTTCCAATAACCGAGGAATATAATATGATTATTTGAAGTTTCAGTTTTCGACGAGTTTATCCGATTGTTTCGTGTTTATCCGAATCGTGATGGATATCCATTTCGAATCGTCGATCGACCCGAGGCGCAAGTATAAATATCGGAAATAGTTGTAAAATAGTCGCAAAAACACTGTTTGACGATGACCGAGCTTTGACTTTCCAAATTGGGAAAGTTGACCGTTGACCACGAAGGGGAAAGTTTCCATTTTGGTCTTTGCCGTCCGACGTCCCTTTTTCCAGCCACCTTCGACTTCGTGGTGAGTATGTATAGCTTCTCCTTGTCATTTCGAGTTGAATGAAGTTTAAATTTATGGAAATTGATGGAGATTTTATGGAACCCGAATCGGGTTGTGAGGCCGGAGTTGGGAGGTGGTGCTCCGGCGATTTTTGAGGGTGGAGATGATGGGGTTTCAGTTCTCCTAGCCTAGGTGAAGCTCCTTGGGTGGTTTATTTTGAGTTTGGTGGAGGTTTTGGAGTGACCCGAATTGGTCACCGGAGTTGGAAATTCTGATCTGTTTCGAGGTGATTTGGCCTAGTTCCGGTGAGATTTGGACTTCGTGGTAGAAGAGGAAAGGTTTAGGCTTGGAATGATCTTGAATTCTGGAGAGTTTCACCGTGAAATTCCACCGTTGACGGCGCGCTGGCGGCGGTCAACGGCAGAGCTCCGGCGAGGAGTTGACATTTTGGATTTCGACGTTTTTAATGTCGTTTTTCCCATAATCGCGCCCTGATTATCATCCAGAGTTTTTCGGATCGATTTGGGTAGCCGATTTTCAGTCGAGGGTTTCGAGTGGAGATTTCGGGAATTCCGTTAATCATTTTGTATTGCATTGCATATTTCCGGGAACAGTTGGTTTCCGTGGTTCAGTACAGAGTTGTGGACTATGATTTTGAACAGTTATATTTTGTGAATATTCAGGAGATCGAGATCGTGATCGTGATCGTGCTTCAGGCGAGGGATCTTTCGCCGGACCACGAGATTAGCGTGAGTGCGCGTTTTGCTCACCTGTGAGTGGACAGTTTCTTTTCACGGATTGTTTGTGAGTCTTTTTATATGATTTTCGAACTTGAGCATGCGTACAAGATTACGATTTATACGAGCATGTGTTAGACTATTATGCTTATATCATTATATATTACGTATATGCATTTATATGCTGTTTATTGCATTTGCATCAAACTGTTCATGATTTGGTTTACACAGAGTACAGTTTATATATGATGTTGTATCGATACACTCACATCCCGGCTGATCCCCGAGGATGTGTACCAGGGGAGGCTGTGACTCCTGACCCGAGGCCTTTACCGGGGGGAGGCAGACCTCTGACCTGAGGCCTTTCTGGCTAGAGTCACGTATGGGTCTGGGATCCCGTGATTCGGACTGTACTAGCACGGAGGTGTCCATGAGTGACCCCGTGGGATTTTTACTTGCATGCTAAGTACGCTGGAGGAGTATGATTTTACCTCGTGTACTTTGTTATTTTATTTACCTTGACTCGCATATGTTATTTTAAACATATATATCAACTGGTGAAAGACATTTATTTTCGTCCACTCACTCTAACAGTTTTCATGTCTTTCCCCTGGGCTTTTCGGTTTCTGTGCCCAGTTGCAGTTCAGGTTTGGTGTTTCACGTCGCGGTTGGATGCTAGTGATCTGAGCTACCTGTGTTTTCCTGTAGGTTCTTGTTTCGCCTACTGATGTGTATATTGTATATATTTACACTAGAGGTCGCTCTGATACATTCTGATACGTATTTATACGGATTTTCTCGGATATATTATATATAGTACAGTATGTTTATTGTTTATTGTTTATATTATGATGTTGAGAAATCCGGATGGGATTGGTGCCCACGGTTTGGCTTTTGTGGCATAGGACGAAGTGTTATTTTCAGGGTGCAGGTTTATGCAATTCCACGTTAGTAACGAAACTCTGCCGAAATTTTGAAAAGTTTTTGTTGGTTCGTATTTTCAGAAGGGGTTCGATTCCGGTTTAGGTAACTGAATCGGGGTTGGGTCCTTTCAACAAGCCCAAAATGGCTTGGGGTCTTGGTTTCGATTCACTAAATACTTGAATATTGGGCTCAAGTCATCTAGAGTTCGGAATGACCTTGGAACTTTGGTTCAAAACCAAACGTAACCCAAAAGGTCACGATTTGGACATTAACTTGTGTGAACGGCCTTTAATATAATACATAAATCGGTACAATGTTTGATGCATTATATGGTTAGTGGGGATTTCCCTAGTCGACCATATTTCCTTATATTGAATTTGGTTGCTATTTTCATTTGCGCATTGTAGTGTAATCAACCAACCAATCAAACTCGTATAACCACTCATCCTAATTCAATTACCCCTCACAATGTTAAGTTTTCAGAGGACTTGGTAGGGGGAAATATAGTGGCTAATCCTCGTGGGTTCGACACTCAACTTCCTATAAATACTATAACTTGCCCTATATACTTGAGGGTGGGGAAATACTTTATATTTATGAGTTAGTTCTTAATTCAATAAGTGTAAAGGATCTATTTTTCTCCACTAGTACATCTAATTGGCTAGGGCTCTTCCAAAAGCCAACTACTCACTAAGCATAATGTAAAGCAAGTTTAGATATATAATTAAAGAGATAGAGAGAAGTAGAGAACCCAAGAACTTCCAAGCAAGCTAAGTCGTCCTTGGTCTTCAAGCTCCATCTTCTAGGCTCCCAAATGCATCCAACTTGAGGTAGAGGTGAGATAAGAAGGGGAAAAGCTTAATTTCACAAATGACAGTGTACAATCAAGTGAGAAGGAGGAGGAGGAGAAAATTGAAGGGGAACATAAGAGAAGCAAGATAGATCCACCTTAAGGAGATGATTTGGTGGTGATGGATAGGGTGTTTGAGGTGGAAGAAAGAGTTAAAGGGATAGAAAAAGGTTGGGAGCTAAGGAAATATACTAAAACTATATAGAATTGAGAAATGAGGTGAGATATGTGTGTAGGATATAGGGAGCTCGACCCAAGCTATCTAAGGGAGATATTTTGGTGTTTTGAAATTCAAAATTAGATACTTAGACATGATCCTAAACTTTAAGCATTTACGTGGTCTTAATGTGTGACTAACCCAAGTCATGTGACTTGCATGTGCATCCATCTCTCAAAATATCTCCATGTGGGCTTGGACTCTCGAAGCCTTGGCCCAAACATAACTTGATTTTTTCATTGACCGGTGATGGCTTGCCGTAGTTGACTATTGACAGGCCGGAGTTAACCATTGACCGGTGTTGACTTTTTGTTTTTTTTCCAATTTTTGCTCCATCTTCTCCAACAAGTGATTACTTTCCATCTCTTAGAGGGGTTTTAGTGCTAACTTTCACTTTCCTATCATAACAAGAAAACATAATAAGCATGGAGTTAGGGACATAATTAACGCATAATTATAAGCCTAACAATCGACGAAAGTTCATACCCTGTGGATGACTTTTTTCCTTTCAAATAATAGCAATGTTCCGTTGGCATCCAACATCAAATTGTTCCACTTTAATCTCATACAAAGAATTGATATGCTACTATGCAATGTCATCAAACCAATCTTTTTCAAATTCGTTGTTCACAAGATTGTAATTATCCTTGGGATGCTCTTCAGGAGTTACCATTACTGCAAAAAGACAAATTGGTACCAATTTAATAAGATTAATCCAAAAATAAATTAGTTAACCTATCAAAGAAGCGCATATGTATCGGACAATAAAACAGTTAGTTGTAGTGTGTGGTATTTTCCGAGAAATAGGCCATTGCAAAGTTGTTTAAAGAATTTATTTGTTCATTTTTTTTGTTACAAATTTACTTTCTGAAGAAAAAGATCAACAAGTCTATGCAATAAGAGTTAGCTAGACCAATCGTACTATAGATTTATTGATCGGCAGTGAAAAGGTGCGAGAGCCAAGTTAAGGCTGTAATGGAGGGTCGAGCTCGAGGTTGGGAGCAGTGGCAGATTGCGAGTTGTTGGGCTTCGACAACCACCTGAGGCGGCGACAAGTGGTTGGACGATGTCAATGTGAGATTGGATGGCGCCGGCTTGTTTTGCTCTCTCTCTCTCTCTCTCTCTCTCTCTCTCTCTCTATCCCACACACACACAAAAAAACATATATTAGTCTCAAATATTGTCATTTTTTTGACTCTACATCCCCTATTTTTTTCAAAACTTTACACATGTCATCACCGCACTGGTTAATAAAGTCAAGATTCAATGAGCTTACGATGAGCTCAGGCCACCAAATCTCTTCCTTACTCAGAAAGCTCACCTCGTCCCACCGCCGGCAACTGCGCTCCAGCCTTCTCTTCTCTCTCTCTAGTTGGGTCTGAAAATCTTGAAGTTATATAACACTAAAATACCGCTTAACAAAATGATTCTAGTGTTGAAGTGAGCTTAGGCCAATCATTAAATCAACGAAGAACCCAATTTGACAGAGCCTTCAACTCTCACTTCTATGGCGGGTTCTTCAGACGACCTAAAATTCACAGAACCAGAGTTTGCATCATCTTTGTCTTGGAAGGACTACATTGTATACACGACTCTCGTCACCAGAATCGTAGGACATAGAGCTGGGTTTAGTTTGTAGGGTTCAATCCAATTATCGTTGCCAGGATCGTAAGTTCAAATCTAAGGTTCAACTCTAAGTTTCCGAACAGGAATCAATATCTGCCAGCTCGGTCAAAAGTTGTCAATGATGGGCAGGGAACTTGTATAAACATTACCCAACAAGAAAGAATAATTCCTATTTCCACAAACAAATGTTGATTGTATATGATTTAAAATACTCTTTTTTTTCAAGGGAATCTGATTTTAAAAAAGCTAGATGGTTTGCAATAATTTACTTTTTCACTATTGCCAATCAGGAAGAATTTATTGTAATTTTCTCTCATTAATGCCAATCACAAAAGATAGAAGGTTAAGATTTATTTGCCCGATCTTATTAGAAGCTCAAATTCGGAGTGTAAATCAACAACTGATATTTAAAAAAAAATATAGGGGGTGTAGAGAGAGGGAGAGTATTTGAGACTAACGAGAGAGAGAGAGAGAGAGAGAGAGAGAGAGAGCCTTGAAAAATATGGTGGCATTGTTGTAAATAATTTAAATGTCATGGTCTGTTATTTTAAGAAATAGAATGGATATTTTTGGAATAAAAACTTATGGTGGGTTTTTGAAGAAAATGAGTTGAAAATGAGTTTTTTCATCATTTCTCCTATGTTTTTCGGTTTTTGTTGGGATAAAATTAGATTAGTTGGTTTTTTAGAAAAATAGGATCATATGTTGGGTCTTTTTTAGCAGAGAAGTGATATTGAGACTCTTTTATTTCTTCAAAACTACTAATGGGATTCCTTTTTGAACTTTAATTTATTTTAGGTTTTTTTTTTGGATAAAATTAGATTAGTTGGTTTTTTAGAAAAATAGGATCATATGTTGGGTCTTTTTTAGCAGAGAAGTGATATTGAGACTCTTTTATTTCTTCAAAACTACTAATGGGATTCCTTTTTGAACTTTAATTGACTTTAATATCTCTACTCTTCCTCTTTTACCCTTCTTATCTTTCTCTTTTTTTTTCTTAATTTCTCAATTACTTAATTTTAGAGGTTATAAAATTAGAGAGTAATGGCGTCCTTACTTTTTTTCTTTCTTTGTATGGTACTATTTTGAAATAAATATTGTGTATAAAAAGAAGAATATGAGCAATATTCACAAGATTTATTTAAAAAAATTATAGAAAATATATAAAAGCTAGGGAAACGTACACCATAGCAACCAGGCAAAAATAATAATTATTATATTGCGTTTAATTAATTTGTATAATTGTATTTTTTTTGAAAGAGTAATTGAGAAATTAAGAAAGGGAAAGAAAAAGAATAAGAAGGGGTATAAGAGGAATAACAAAGATTTTACTATATGAAAACTAATAAAATTCAAAAGGAGTGTCATTAGTAGTTTTGAGAATAAATGAGAGTCCCAATATTAGGTCCTTATAACTTGGATTTTTTTTATAAAAAAACAAAAGGTGTTTTTGGGCTTTAAATATATTTCCCCTATTTTTTTTATAAAAGAAACAGAAAATTAAAGGGCGAAAATAAAAAGAAGGGGAAATTATTTAAAAACCCAAAAGGAGATAAGTTTTCCAAAAAAAATCAACTTATGACGAGCCCAACTTATGACATATTTTTTTTCCAAAAAAACCTAGCTGACATCAATTTCTCCCAAAAATGCCCAATAAGTTATAAAACCCAATTTTTTCTGACAATTTTGTCATTCTTTCCTAATTTGAATTCTGTCTATAAAAGAGATCGAGCTGTTTCGTAGCTCTCTCTTCCCTCCTCCTTTTTTGTCGGGAAAGCAAAATTCACACACACACACACACACTCTCTCTCTCTCTCTCTCTCTCTCTCTCTCTCTCTCTCTCTCTCTCTCTCTCTCTCTCTCTCTCTCTCTCTTTTTCAGAAATCACCGCAACAAAAACTTTGTTCGATCTCGATGTCGTATGAAATTTTAAGCATTGAAATTTTTAAATCTCTATCTATCTATCTCACTGATTCAATATCTCTCTTCATCTCTGTACAGAAATTGATAAATTCATATGTTCAATTCTGTTTTTCACTCTGCTTTTCTATATGATAGACGATTTAAATTGTTGTTGCACGAATCTGTTTCCGTTCGAAGTTGTATTAATCGAAAACTATATGCATTGCGATATCGAAATCTACTTAATTAATTTTGGATATGATTTTGGTTTTAAAAAATAAGTTTTAGTATATATTATAGTATCTATTTGAGTATTTGTCTAAGTATCTGTCTGAGTATCTGTCAACCTATTTGTTTGAGTATCTGTCTACGCATCTGTCAACATATTTGTCTAAGTATCTGTAACTCTATTTATTCTGTTAAAAGTATCAGACCTTACTGTCATTTAACCAAAGCATTTAAATGCGTTTCTGCAACTCTTCTGTAGGTATGTTCAATGGCAACAACACCTTCTCCAATCATTGTGAAATATATTCATGGTCAAGAAGGTGTGATGGATATTTTGAGTGATGATATCACATTTGCTGACATTATGGATATTGTTCGTCAACGATTCAAAACACTCAACAACTTAGTCTTGACCTACAAATATTGTATCCCACCAGAGGATGAACACATTTTCCTCGAAACTGACCGTGACGTGTTTTTGATGATGCTTTCCATCCAAAGACTCAATTCAAAATATATTGAGATCAAAATCACTGACCTAAATGAGGTAGAAAATCCACAGGCAAATTTTGAGTATCTGTTTGAATATCTGCTACAATATTATGTCAAACTTAAACATGTATAAGTTTCCCCTTCCCAGCAAATAGCAAACATTAGTTCCAAGCAATTGGCGGTCTGTAGCAATCATAATGAAAACTCAAGCCAGGATGTGCAGATGGATGGCTGCTTGGAAGTATGTAATGTTGTAGACGTCGGTTTTGGATGCTTTCGAGAAGAGGAGACAAATGATTACTTAACAAAACCATGGGCTAAACTTATACAAGAACAAGGGCAGAAATTCTTAGGCGGAGTGATTGAGTTCAGTCTGAAACTCAGAAAGTACTCAATCAAAAGTGGATTCAAGTTTACATATGAGAAGAATGAGTCCACACGCGTAAGTGTACATTGTAGATACAAAGGGCGCGATAAATGCAAAAGGGCGCGATAAATGCAACTGGTTTGTGAAGGCAAGACGATTCTGCGCGAATTGATCATTTTACATCAGTGAAATAAACAATAATCATACATGCAAAGAAAAAGTCCGGAAACAGACCAGTGAGATGATGAGATATTCTATTTTCACGTATAATACGTTTTTCTAACATCACTGGCTAGCTACTTGTCCAAAAAAAAAAATCTGGTGTCTAAAGATATTGTTTTATATACTTGAAACTTATCATTTATTCAATACCCAGCTCAATCATTAAAGACAAACTGCGCGTTAACCCGAACAAGGGAGCCAAGGCCTTATAGATAGAAATCAGAGAGAGTTTTGGCCTGGAAGTCCCTTACAAGATGGTGTGGTATGGAAAGGAATTGGCAATGAACTCACTGCATGGAAACAAAGCAGAATCATACACAAACCTTCTCTGGTTCCGAGACAAATTTATGAAGACAAATCCTGGCTTCAGAGTTATTATAGATACTGATCCGGAAACACAAAGGTTTCATCGCCTTTTTGTGTCATTTGGTGCCTACATGCAGGGATTCCAATACTACAGACCCATGATTTTCGTTGATGCAAGTTTCTTCAAGAACAAATACAAAGGACAGATCATGGGGACCTCTGCAAAAGATGCAGATCAAGGTAAATGTAGACAAATGAAATGATAGGACTATATGAGCATCTGTCTGAATAATTGTCTGGGTATCTATCTGTTTTTCCATTTATAAACTACATTTAAGTATTTTCTGTACAACTAGATAGGAACCTTAGCTTTTTCTTTCTTTTCGATTCATCTCAGGACTCTATCCAATTGCATTTGCGATAGTCGAAGTCTAAAATGACAACAACTGGAAGTGGTTCTTGATGAATCTAAGAGATGAGATAGACAAACTGAAAGGACTGATCTACACGTTTTCTACGTGATTCTTAATATGTTTTTCCCTTCATTTAGCTTCGTTAGGGCTCTAAGTGTTTCATTTCTAACTTACTTTAACGTTTTAGGTACAAAATAAAGAGGAATCAATAAAGGAGGCAGAATTGAGCTTAAAAATGCACTAAGCGGAGATTTTCCCAATTTGGTTAGGAAAATGATCTTTCCCTACCCGAATTAGGAATGAATGTCAGCCATGAAATTAACGTCTACATCATGAAAGGAAGCATTGAAGCTAAAACGAAGAAGAAACGAAGTTTCCTAATCTCACTAGGAATTTCCGGAAGAGCAGAAAAATGATGACGGGATCATGTGCGAAAGTTACTAATTTTGGGTTCCAAATGGTTTCTAAAAAGTGTGATCAAATGGTTTCCAGAATTAGTAACCCAAATGAAATGAAAAATGGTGTCATTTGTCCCGGTCAAACCAGGAAAAGAAGATGGTGCGCATGGAGTATATTCTGGCCGAATATTGCATATCTTGCTTGCCTAATTCATTGCCGAATCATGTGTATCTTCACTACCATATTTGAGACCAAAATATCCAAGATATTATGCCCAAATTCGGACTAGATATTCCTTGGGAATCAAGAAGAACAAAATCTGGCAAGATATCTCAAATCAGAAATCAGGAAAATAATCCGTCAACTTCTTCAGACGATTGCGAACAGCCCAGACCTCTGATTAATGCATATGATACCTCGTTGGAAAGATCTTTGAATTATCTTTCCAACGACACCAAGATCGTAATTTTTGGAGATCTACAGCTCCCGGAATGTCCGTTTTACCAAAAAGGGTCAGATCTGTCCGGAAAGAGAAAGAAGAGATTTTCCTTGTGCACCAAGCTCATCCTTGTGCCTATAAATTGAAGACTTCGGCTCATTCATCAACATCTCTCATTCTAGTACTCAAAGCTCTGCCCAAAACACTACCTCTCCTCCCTTGCACCAAATCTGAAGAAGCCATCCCTCCAACGCCATAAACACCATCCTCCACCGAAATATTAGGGGAGTCCCGAAGTATTTCGCCATCTCCATTGAAGAGCAGCTTACACCAAGTAGTCTAGGGGAGTCCCGACAACAAAAAGTGTAACCATAACTCTTCTCTTATTTCTTTGTATTTTTGGCATTCTTTGGAGTGAAGTTGTAAAGGATTTTGGTTATATAATTCAAGTTAATTTTCTGCCATCTTCTAGTTCTTACGTTTTTGCTATACATGTTTATTCTATGCTTAATACTTAATCTGAATGCAGGGGAGTCCCGGTTTAGATTATTGATGTGTTAGGGGAGTCCCGAAGCACTTAATCACAAAATTAACATGAGTTATATAGTTGAGGACGTAGGCACTTTTAGGTTGCATGAAATTGGTTAGGTTATAAAGAGTTAGAGAAAAAGATGAGATGATCACATGTATATATTAGATAGGTTTTATTTTCAGTTGAGTAAACATGTTTAGGTTCTTTGATTCTTGTTTGTTTTGCTTGTCTATGAGTATAAAGCATGATAGAGTCCTAGGATTTCTAAGTGTGTTTTACTTGCCATTTTTTTTGTCTTTAATTTCGTAGGTCATTAGAACACCAATTCAAACTCCCCCCCATACTTTCTAACGTTTTCATGCAGGTGAACACCCTACAATCCCCGGTTAAGAACGATACCCTATTTACCAATGCTACATCTACACAAAAGGGTTTTAAATTGCATTTCGTCTAGATTGATTATTGAGTGTTAATTTAGTAGTCACTTTAGGCGTTATGAAGGACCCAACCCCGATTTAGCTCCCTAAATCGGAATCAAACCCCTTCGAAAACACGAACCAACAAAAACTTTTCGAAATTTGGGCAGAGTTTCGTTACTAACGTTGAATTACCATTACCTGCACGCGGAAAATACACTTCATCCTATGCCACAAAAAGCAAACCGTGGGCACCAATCCCATCCGGATTTCTCAATATATCAACAGTAAATTAAAGTAGTAAATATATATGCACTTTACCGAAATCCAGTGTAAAATCGTATAACGTATTCAATAGGAAGCTCAGAGCGACATCTAATACATAATCGTATACGCATACCACAGTAGGTAGAACAATAAACCTACTGGATGAAACAAAGTAGCTCGAGCACTATGCCTCCGACCACGACGTGCGACACCAGAGCCTGAACTGCAAACTGGGCACGGAAACCGAAAAGCCCAGGTGAAAGACAATAAACACGTTAGAGTGAGTGGACGAAAATAAATGTCTTTCACCAAGTAATATATATAATAAAAACATATGCGAGTCGAAAGCATAAATAATCAAATGGTACACAAGGGAGACTCTAACTCCTCACGTGTCCGAGTACACGAGGGAGACTCTAACTCCTCATGTATACGGAGCATGCATAAAATCCCACGGGGTCACTCGTGGACACACCCGTGCTAGTATAGTCCGAATCACGGGATCCCGGACCCACACGTGATTCTAGCCAGAAAGGCCTCAGGTCAAAGGTCTGCCTCCCCCCGGTAAAGACCTCGGGTCAGGAGTCACAGCCTCCCCTGGAATAAAGCCTACCATCGGGGATCAGCCGAGAGGCAAGTGTATCGATACAACAACGTAACCACGACTGTACTCTGTGTAAACCAAATCATAAACATTTCGATGCAAATGCATAAAACAGCATATAAGTATATGTATACTCGTATACGTATATCCGTATAAGTATAATCGTATAATCGTAAAACACATGCTCATGTAATCCGAAATCTCATATGCATGCTCAAGTTCATAAAACGTATATCAAGACTCGCAAATAATCCGTGAAAAGAAATGTCCACTCACAGACTAGCGTAACGCGATACGCGTTAACCCGTGATCCGGCGAAAAGTCCATCGCCAAACAAACGATCACGAACCCCTGAATAAACACAACGTCCAATATTCAAAGTCATAATCCGACAATACAAATCAAACCACGAGAAACCACCGTTCTCGGAAACACACAATTCGAATACGACGAATCGTCGAAAATCCGTATATAACACCTCAATACCTCGCTTTACGTTCGGACGCTCAACTCGAAAAACGAACCTCCCCACTGCGATCGGAGCGCGATTTCGAGTCAAATGACATGCAATTTGTCGAAAACTAGAAAAAGTCAAACTGGACCGCCGTTGACCGCCGCCCACGGCGGCGCCGCCACTGACCGGAAGATTTCTCGGCGGAGCAACCCCTATTCCATGCAAAACCACCCACTGAGAAACTTTGTCAACTGCACCGAAGTCCAATTCTCACTCTAACATGGTCAATTTCATGAAAAACCGAATGAACACACAAATTTCCAATCCAAAATTCTCCTTGCACACATCGAATTGAAACACGAAACTTACAGGGAAGCATCAAGGGAATGAGAGCTTCAAAGCCCACTAAGAATTGTAGCTCGAATCGGCCAATTTCACAAACCACCATTAAACTTAAAAACCTCCATTTCGGCCGGAATAATCCTCACTCCACCGCCACCCTCGCCGTGAGGGGTGGCCGGAAACGACTAGAGGGGGCCAAGGTGAGTCGGTCCAGCCAAAGATTAGGCCGTGGGGTGGCCGGAAACCCCACGCCGCCGTGAGCCACCGAGTGCACCGTCGTGAGTTCTCCTCCTCCACGGTCAAACCCAGTTGACCGGTCAATGCCAATTAATACCAGATTTTGACTTTCCCTTTTAGGCAGGTCACTATTTATAGCTTTCCCAAAATGGAAACTCAAACTTATCCATTTCGACGAACTTTAAACACGCATAACTTTCGCGTCGTAACTCCAATTCCGATAATTCTCGCGGCCACATACTCGTCTCGACATATTCTTCCAATATTACCCAAAGTCAAACATATCGGCCAACCGAATAAAAAGTCAACCCTTCAAAGCAACACACATTAAATCGACTAAATAATCAACAAACGGAAAAATTCGCAACTAATTCCTCGTAACTCCAAATCATGCTCCGGAAGTTCACACAAACTCGAAATTAAATTCCGAACAACTTCCGTGAAAAAGCCAAAACCAAATTCTCGTCCGGTAATTTAGTCGTTAGGTAGCCCACCATTTAAATCTGAACTTCAAATATTCATAATTAATTCCTCGGTCGTCCAAATAACGATCCGGAACCGCCCACGAACTCGTAATCACACATACAACGACTCTCGAGACGAGACCCAGCTCCAATTCTCGACCAATAATTTAGTCGTTAACAATCTCTGGCGGTTCAAACCTTGTCGTCAATCTGCGGCTACGCAGTAACTCATATATACAGCTGATCATACTGCTAATTCTGGTCCGGGTCGTCACACAAACACTGCATAAATCAAGAGACTAATACTCGGAGGAAAATAACATTTCTCTCCGATCTTCATAATGGAATTATAAGTTCTCTTCCAGAGGTGTTCCCCAATGATGAGCACGGCTACTGTTTTCGGCACTTGGTTGCGAACCTCAAAGACAACTATAGAGGACACGTCAAAGACAGAATTTCTAAACTCTTCATGCAATGTGCATATACCAGAAGTGATAGCCAATATGGGTTCCTTTTTAACCAGCTTAAGCTAGAAGGAGGATATGTAGAGATAATGGAATTCTTCAAGGATCTCCCAAAAGAAAAATGGTATGCTGCATTCTTCGGAAGAGATAGGTATGGCGAAATGATAAACAACATCTCAGAGTGATTCAATAGTTGGATAGTACATCTCTGTGCACTGCTTGTCTTCTACCTTACAGACGAAATCAGGTTATCCATTACAACTTGATTAATTCTAATGGTTATTTCCAAGATATCTGTAAAAAAATGCACTGTTTCTGAAAAAAAATATCATGGGTATATGTCTGAGTAGCTGACTGAGTATCTGTCCGGGTATCTGTTTTTTGGTTACATTACAACCATTTACAAAAACCTGATTCATTCTGTTATTTCTAGGATAATGCGCTGTTTAATTCCTTCTTTTTTCTTTTCTTTTCTGTTACTACTCTCACAAGAGAAAGGTGATGGAAAGGATGGCAAGCAAAAGACAAGAATCAGAACATTGATACACTGTAATGGGACCCAAAATGGAAGGAAAGTTCAATGAAACACTTAAAAAGGACAAATACACCAATGCAGTCAACATGGAGACATGGAGCTGCTCATGTGGATAGTGGCAGTTGCTGAGGTTTCCCTGTGCCCATGCTCTTGTTGTCATCCAAGAAAAATGACCGAATATTTATGATTATGTGGATAAATTATACAAAGTTCAGTATTACGAGCAAGCCTACTCATTCACACTCAAACTAGTGCCAAACATTGAGAAATCCATTCAGGACATGTCACAAAACGGACCGGAAAAACCAAAAAAGAAGAGAATTAAGAAGAAGGGCGAAAAAGAAATAATGCTAACAGAATGCTCAAGATGTCACCACACTGGTCACAACAGGAGAACCTGCAATAATCCTATCGATTGAAAACATAAATGTCTGTGTGGTTTATTGAAAATGTTATCAGAATAATTTTCTAAAAGTTTGAATATTTGTCTGGATATCAGTCAAAGTATCTGCATAAGTATTTGTATAAGAATTTCAGATCTGCAACTTGTTACTTGCAAAATACAAACACAAAATTGAGGTTGTTTTCAGGTCTCTTGATTTTTTGTTGTTGTTTTGTTTCATACTGCATGGTAAAAGAAAGAAAGAAAAAGAGATTTTAAGATTTTATTGCATAAGTTACTGCAACGATTCAATAAAATTCAAGGATAGCTGTCAGAGTATCTGACTGTGTATCTGTCTCTATAGTTGTTTGAGAATCTGTTTGGACTTGGATTATGATTCAATCATTTCATACATCAACTTTGTGTTTGAAGTATTCATTCATCCAAGATCATTGCAAAGAAAAACATAAAATGAAAAACAAAAGATAAAGAAACATAAACTTCATTAATTAAATAGGATATTGATTCAATTATAAACACATCAAAACACACAATAACTAATAACAAAATGGGAACAAAATCTTATGCTTCACATCTTGGTCTTCTTCCTGCTTCTCCCTACAAAATCTGGTGGAAGACAAGATGCAATTCCAATAAGAAAATCAAACATCTGGTCCTGTTCAGCAAGGACCAGGTCCATATCTTCCTTCATCGTCTCCACTCGACGCTTTATACGACCCATTTTCTTCACAAAAAGTTGAAGAAGGCCATCAGGAATAACACCTACAGGAGGTCGAGCAGCACGACGAGTAGGAGGGCCTAATACAGAGTCTTCAGAGGATGAGGAGAAGGATTTGGACTTTGATGGATCAAAATTTTCATCGGTTGAATGGCTAGAAGTGTCTGAGTTTTATGGGTTCTTCTTCCCTGGCGCCATAGTTTTTTCTAATGATAAAAGCTTAGAGAGAAGAAGAGGAACTCAAGCAGAAGGAGTTGATAATGAAACACAATTTTCATCGGTTGAATGGCTAGAAGTGTCTGAGTTTTATGGGTTCTTCTTCCCTAGCGCCATAGTTTTTTCTAATGATAAAAGCTTAGAGAGAAGAAGAAGAACTCAAGCAGAAGGAGTTGATAATGAAACACAAATATGTTATGGAGAATGTGGGAAGCCAGTACTATTTATAGAGAACAAACCAAAATTTCTTTTATGGTTGAAGCGGTTTATTCGCGTGTCTTTTCAGTTTTCTTTCTCTTTTTACGACAAGACGCTTCATCTCTCTCTCTCTCTCTCTCCCTTCTCTTTTTACGACAAAACTATTCCGCTCTCATTGTTTCTCCCAACAAGGATGCATAACGGCATTGAAAAACATTAAGGGACATTAATACACAACCCTTCATCTAAAAAAGAAGAGACCCAACGACTCCATCAACACAATCTTTCACTCTCTATAAATAAAAGATGCACATAACATAACTCATTGAAAAAAATAAAAACATTTCTATTCACTTCTCTTTTCCTTTTGTTCAAAAGATAAAATGGCTAACACCTCTAAGAACTCTTTTAAAATGACCTGACTCCGATTTAGTTGCCTAAACTGAAATCAAACCTCTTTGAAAACATGACCTTGAAAAATTTTTTGCCAGAGTTTACTTTGAAATACTTGAGCCAAAATTAGAACCTGCAAAGAGAATCACACTTCGAATATTCCACAAAAGCCAAACCGTGGGGCTCCGTTCCCCATCCGGATTTCTCAACATCATATATATAATAAATAACAAGGTTTACAAGAAATCCAGAAAACATTCAGGAGTAAACTCAACTAAAAACAAACATAAGTATTCAGAGCAACTCCTATATACATCATATACAGCCAGTAGACCGAACAAAGAACCTACTCAAACTGACGTGTGACCTGAACTCTACGCCTCCACCGTCAACGTGCAACCCTGGAACCCTAACTGCAAACTGGGCAAAAGAAACCGAAAAGCCCAGGGAAAGGCAAATGAAATCGTTAGAGTGAGTGAACGAAAATAATAATATACCTTTCACCAATATAAACATGAAATCATGATGCGAGTCTAAAATCATCAATCACAGGTAAGGTGGTTGTCATAACCTTCATGGATTCCTCAAAGTTACAATCATGCTCAACCAGGTAAGGGGTTTGTCATAACCTTCCAAGGAGCCATATAATCACGGGTCAGGTGTTTATCATAACTTTCTCGGAGCATCTCAAGGATCAGCCGAGAAGCCATGCATCGATGCATCCATATATCCATAATCCATGTAAAACAAATCATATATGTGCCTCCAAGTAAAAATATATAATCATAATTGCATACTCATAAAATGCATAACATAAAATGTATAATCAAGACTCGCAAATTGATAGAGAAAATCAAACTGTTCACTCACAGTACGAAGCTAACTCTGAGGTCCGGCGCAAGATCCATCGCCAAACCCTCGATCACGATCACCTGAATAATAGGGATAAGATCAATACATATAGAATCACAACATACAGAGGTAATACGTCAAGAACCCCGCGTTCTTGAAAGACGTATCGTTCGAAATATCAACGAGGATAGCAAAATTCCCAAAATACACCCAAATAACCCTCGTCCCAAAATAGAATACTCAAATCAACTCAAAAACTTCACGACTACGATCGGGACGCGATTACAAGCAAAACGGTATAAAAATCTCAAAAATCCCAAAAAGTCAGCCTCGTCGGAGCTCCGTCGTTGACTGCTGCCGCCACCTGCGGCGTGGCGCCAACAATGACATTCCCCGGCGACTCATACCTCTAACTCTTCCTCTCCTCAAGCCCAACACATTTCCCTTCTACCACCAAGGCCAACTCAACTCACACCGAATTCCGGCCGAAAGTCTCGCCGGATTTCCCTCTTCAGTCATCGCCAAAAACCACTTCAAATTCCAAAACAAAATGCCCAGAACGCTTCAATGGGTTGAGGTGAAGCAAACCCCCCACCAACCTGATACCAAAACTCACCGGAATCTGCCACCCGATTCCCGCGAAATTCACAAAATTCAACGAGCTCGAACTCCTTCATTTCTCAGCCAATTTTTAAACAAATGAATACACAAATCAATAGTACAAGTCAAGAGCTTTCCAACCATACCAATATTGTTGCCGGAGGTGGTCGGAATCGCCGGGTCAAACGGCAAACCAAAACGGGTCAAAATCACCCAACTCGGTCAACAGGTCAACTCAGCCCCAACTTGATCCAAATGTGACTTTTCGACAATTTTACGACTATTCGATATTTATACGTCACGAAACGACCAAATTCACGATTCAGATAACTCAAACCCAAACGGATAAGTACGACTAATTCGACGATAATTTCAACTATCCATTTTATATTCTCCGATTATCTGAAAAATCTTCTGAAACCTCCTACGGACTCGAAATCAAATCCTCTACAATTTCCGCGAAGGAACTTAAACCAAATTCTTTCCTGATAATTTAGTCGTGAACAAAACCGCCATATCGACCAATTACGACAAAACCGCGACTAATCGTGAAATTGCAAATCAAGCCAATTAACATACAATTTTTGGTTCGGGTCGTTACAAATCTACCCTCTAACAAAAATTTCGTCCTCGAAATTTACATACCTGTTAACTGAAGAGGTAGGGATACTGCTCACGCATGTGCTGGTCGGTCTCCCAAGTAGCCTCTTCAACTGAATGATTCTGCCGCAATACCTTCACAAGAGGAATGGCTCTGTGTCGCAACTCCTGGACCTTCCGATCAAGAATCTAAACCGATTTCTCCACATAGGTCAAGTCTTCCCGTATAGGAAGCTGATACGGTGTCAACACATGAGATGGATCGGAAATGTACTTCCGCAACATAGACACATGTAACACATCATGTACCCTGGCCATCTTAGAAAGTAATGCCACCTGTACGCTACAGCACTGACTCGCTCCGTGATCTCATATGAGCCAACATATCGCAGAAGAAGTTTACCGCGCTTCCCGAAACGAACAACATCTTTCCAAGGAGAAAGTTTCAGGAAAACCCAAACACCAACCTCAAACTTAAGATCCTTCCATCTCACATCAGCATAACTCTTTTGTCGATCTTGCGCAGCCTTCAATCTGTCCTGAATAACTTGAACATCTTCTGTGGTACTTTTCACCAAATCAGGACCAAGAAGCCATTTCTCACCAACTTCACTCCAACACAATGGAGTTCTACACTGTTTGTCGTACAAAGCCTCATAAGGCGTTATACCAATGCTAGCGTAATAGTTGTTGTTGTATGCAAACTCAATCAAATGAAATTGTTGATCCCAATTCCCTTTGAACTGCAACACACAAGATCGCAACATATCCTCTAAAGTCTGAATAGTCCGCTCTGACTAACCATCTATCTGAGGATGAAAAGCTGTACTGAAGTGTAGTCTAGTCCCCATTGCTCTCTGTAATACCTGCCAAAACTCTTACGTGAACTAACTATCCCGATCAGAAACTATAGACACAAGCACACACTGCAATCTCACAACCTCTCTCAAGTACAACTTTACCAATCTGCTCATAGGAAGCTTTCCTGAAAGTGCAAGGAAATGAGCTAACTTCGTAAAGCGATCCACAATCACCCAAATACTAGTATTACCACCAGAAGTACGAGGTAACTGATACACAAAATCCATGGTGATATGCTCCTATTTCCACACTGGAATCTCCAAAGGTTGTAGTTTATATGCTGGTTTCTGACATTCTGCCTTCACTTGCTGACAAATCAGGCATCTGTTCACGTACATTGCTATTTCCCTCTTCATGTTTCGCCACCAATAATGAGCTTTAATTGTTCGGAACATCTTTGTACTACCGATGCATAACATATGTGGAACAATGAACTTAATTGAGTATTTCCTTCTTCAAATCATCATCTCTGGGCACACATAATCTCCCTCAGAACATCAAAGTTCCATCACTCCTCATCCTAAATTCGATCGGTACATTATTCTGAATCAAATTCTTCCTGCTCAGCAGATAGGCATCTGAATCTTAAGCTTCACGAACTTGATCAAGTAACACCGGATGAACTTGGAAGCTGGCTAACAATGCTCCATCATCATTCCATTCCAACTCTGCTCCCGTTGCTCGCAACTCTATCAAAAGTGACACTCTAGCAACACGTACATGGAAGAGAGAAGCACCATGCTTTCGACTAAGAGCATTAGCAACCATGTTAGCCTTTCCTGGATGATACTCGAAAGTACGGTCATAATCATTAATCAGCTCCATCCATCTCCGTTGCCTCATATTCAAATCTGGCTGCGTACGAAAGTAGGTAAGACTTTTATGATCGATGTAAATCTTGCGCTGCGCTCCGTACAAGTAGTGTCTCCAACTCTTTAAATGCTAACACAATGGCAGCTAACTCTAGATCATGAGTAGGATAATTAACTTCATGAAATTTCAACTGTCTAGAACCATATGCCACCACTTTTCCATGCTGCATCAAAACACAACCCAGACCTAACTTCGAAGCATCACTGTACACCACATACTCACCGCTATCGTCAGGTAAAGTCAACGCTGGTGTAGTAGTGAACCTCTCCTTCAAAGTCAAGTAGCTTTCCTCACAAGCATCAAACCATTCAAACTTGACTCTTTCTTCGTCAAACGGGTAAGCGGTGTCGCTATCCGTGAAAAGTCCTGTACAAATCGGCGATAGTAGCCGGCTAAGCCCAAGAAACTCCGTATCTTTGTCATGTTGGTACGTCTGCTCCAATTCAGCACTGCATCAATCTTATCAGGATCCACGCTGACCCCTTCAGCTGATATCACGTGACCCAAAAACTTTACACTGTCTAGCCAAAACTCACACTTGCTGAACTTGGCATACAACTATGCGTCTCACAAAGTCTGCAAAACTGCATGCAAATGCTTATTGTGCTGCCCCACACTCCTGGAATAAATCAAGATGTCATCGATAAACACAATGACGAACTTGTCCAGATAACGCTTGAAAATCCAATTCATCAGGTCCATGAAAGCAGCTAGCGAATTGGTCAACCCAAACGGCATAACAAGGAACTTGTAATGCCCATAGCGTGACCGAAACGTCGTCTTGTCCACATCGGACTCCTGAATCCGTAGCTGGTGGTATCCAAACCTGAGATCAATCTTCAAGAAGACTGAAGCTCCTTTCAGCTGATCGAACAAATCATCAATTCATGGGAGTGTATACTTGTTCTTCACCGTAACCTGATTTAACTTTCGATAGTCAATGCATAGCCTCATCGAACCATCCTTTTTCCTCACAAACAACAGTGGAGCACCCCAAGGTGAAATACTAAGTCGAATGAAGCCTTTCTCAATCAATTCCTAAAGTTGAATATGCAACTCCCTCAACTCAGCTGGTGCCATATGATAGGGTGTGTGATATAGGTCCAGTACCTGGAAGTAACTCGATGGTGAAGTCAATCTCCCTGACTGGAAGGACACCGGGCAAGTCTTCGGGAAACACATCTGGATACTCACAATCCACCGCAATATCACCAATGTCCGGTACCCGAACACTCGTATCAATCACATGTGATAGGTAAGCCACATAACCCTTCCTCAACATCTACTCAGCCTTCAATGCTGAAATCAAACAAGGCAAAGTAGTATTCTTTTCACCACGGAACAAGATTTCCGGCATGCCTGGACTCCTGAAAATAACGTCCTTCTTGTGATAGTCAAGAACAGCCTAATGGTTCTCCAAGAAATCCATGCCCAAAATCACGTCAAAATCCACATTATCCAGCAGCATCAAATCTGCGACTAACCCATAACCTCCCATAAAAATCTCACAATCTCTATATACCTACCCCACACACACTACCTCGCCAGATGGATACAACACTCGCCACAAACTAGGGAGTGGATATGCAGGTACAGTAGCCAATGATGCTAAACTATATGACATGAATGAATGCGAAGCCCCTGGATCTAATAAAGTAAGAACTGGATGACCAAAAATATACAACGTACCGATGATGACCTCTGGGGAAGCTCTGCCCTCACGTAGAGACATGGCATGAACTCGAGCCTGTCCCGCTGGTCGTCCATACTGGCCGTGATTCTGCTGACCACCCTATCTAAAAGACTGTGTTGCACGATCACCAGAAGCAGTACCCTGATCTCGACCAGCACTTTGATCCGTAACACCTCTAAAAGTGCCAAGCTGATTACACTCCCTCACAAAGTGACCCTCCTGGCCACAATGGTAACAACTCATAGTACCCCGGTAACATGAACCATGATGTCGCCTATTACAAAGATTACATAATGGGATATCCCTTGGTGCAGCTGGTGTGCTGAAGATAGGTCGAGGATAACTCAATCCACTGGAACTCCTACTCGACTGCTGCCTCTGCGATCGATTCCTCCTCCATCTATGACTCTGCCTAGCAGTGCTGGTAGGATATATGTAAGGTCCACTACCTGAAGATGATGCTGATCCAGAAGTACTTGAACTCAACCTCTTCGAAGCACTAGGTTCACCCTCTTCAAATTGACGCGCCTGAAACCACATCTGCCTTTCCTTCTCAATATCCTCACCTCTGAGTGCAGCACTAACAAACTCATCAAAGTTATCTCGAGGCATAGTGGTCAAAATCCCCTTAATATTCAGATTCAAACCCAACTCAAACCTCCTGCACTTTGCTTCCTCTGATGCCACCATATCACGTGCAAACCGATACAAACGGGTGAACTTATCCCGATACTCAAGAACTGACATATTTACCTGCTTCAGGTTAGTAAACTCCTCATATTTTCGCTGCTGAGTAGTTGGATTGAAATACCGATGCATGAACATCTCTTTGAACATCGGCCAAGGAGTATTAATAGGAACTCTGTTTGTACCAACCCACCAAAAGTAGGCATATGACTCAAGCAAACCCCCACTGCTGCTACAGTTTTCTGTTCAGGAGTAAAATGCAGGAGCTCACAAATATGATCAACTTGAACCACCCAAGCCTCACACCTCAGGATCAAGGGAACCAGAGAAAACAGTTCCTCCCGCTATCCTAGCCTTAGCTACTGGATCAATACGTTCCTCCAAACACAATACTCGCATAAGCAAGTCATGCGTACGTTGATTCTCATCAGAATCCCCAATCCGGTCAGCACGGACCTCATGTCGAGGAGGCATCCTAAGGATAAAAGATATTAGTCACAGGATAGAAAGGATGTAATCATGAAACTTCAAACGTTTGAAAGCATACAACACTCTAGAGCATTGATGATTATCCGTCGGCTGGTCGGGTCATCGCTCTGAAAATGCTTTACATTCTCAAATGTCCTTAGTAACACAACTACAAGAGTCTACAGAACCTAAAATCTAATGCTCTGATACAAACTGAAAAGATCCGACTCCGATTTAGTTTCCTAAACCGAAATCAAACCCCTTCAAAAACAAGACCTTAAAATTTTTTTTCCATAGTTTACTTTGAAATACGTGAGCCAAAATTAGAACCTGCAAAGAGAATCACACTTCGAATATTCCACAAAAGCCAAACCATAGGGCTCCGTTCCCATCCAGATTTCTCAACATCATATATATAATAAACCACAAGGTTTACAGGAAATCCAGAAAACATTCAGAAGTAAACTCAACTGAAAATAAACATAAGTATTCAGAGCGACTCCTATATACATCATATACAACTAGTAGGTCAAACAAAGAACCTACTCGAACTGATGTGTGACCAGAACTCTACGTCTCCACTGTCGACGTGCAACCCTGAAACCCAAACTGCAAACTGGGCAAAAGAAACCGAAAAGCCCAGGGAAAGGCAAATGAGTGGACGAAAATAATAATATACCTTCCACCAATATAAACATGAAATCATGCTGCGAGTCTAAAATCATCAATCACAGGTAAGGTGGTTATCATAACCTTCCTAGATTCCTCAAAGTAACAATCATGCTCAACCAGGTAAGGGGTTCGTCATAACCTTCATAGGAGCCATATAATCACGGGTTAAGCGTTTGTCATAACTTTCCCGGAGCATCTCAGGGATCAGCCGAGAAGTCATGCATCGATGCATCCATATATCCATAATCCATGTAAAACAAATCATATATATGCCTCCAAGTAAAAATACATAATCATAAACGCATAATCATAATTGCATACTCGTAAAATGCATAACATAAAATGTATAATCATGACTCGCAAATTGACAGTGAATATCAAAGTGTTCACTCACAGTACGAAGCTAACTCTGAGGTCCGGCGGAAGATCCATCGCTAAACACTCGATCACGATCACCTGAATAACAAGGATACGATCAATACATATAGAATCACAACATACAGAGCTAATACGTCAAGAACCCCGCGTTCTTGAAAGACGTATCGCTTGAAATATCAACGAGGATAACAAAATTCTCAAAATACACCCAAATAACCCTCGTCCCAAAATAGAATACTCAAATCAACTCAAAAACCTCACGACTACGATCGGGACGCGATTAGGAGAAAAACGGTATAAAAATCTCAAAAATCACAAAAAGTCAACCTCGCCAGAGCTCTGCTGTTGACCATCGCCGCCAACGGTGACATTCCCTGGCGACCCATACCTCAAACTCTTCCTCTCCTCAAGACCAACACATTTCCCTTCTACTACCAAGGCCAACTCAACCCACACCGGCCAGAATTTCGGCCGAAAGTCTCGCTGGATTTCCCTCTCCGGTCGCAGCCACAAACCACATCCAATTCCCAAACAAAATGCCCAGAACTCTTCAATGGGTTGATGGGAAGCAAACCCCCCACAAACCCGACACCAAAACTCGTCGGAATCCGCCATCCAATTTCGGCGAAATTCTTGAAATTCAACGAGCTCGAACTCCCTCAATTCTCAACCAATTTCAACAAATGAATACACAAATCAATAGTACAAGTCAAGAGCTTTCCAACCATACCAATATCATTGCCGGAGGTGGCCAGAATCGACGGGTAAAACGGCAAACCAAAACGGGTCAAAATCGCCCAACTCGGTCAACGGGTCAACTCAGCCCCAACTTGGTCAAACTCGATCCAAATGTGACTTTTTGACAATTTTACGACTATTCTATATTTATACGTCGCGAACCGACCAAATTCACGATTCGAATAACTCAAACTCAAATGGATAAGTACGACTAACTCGACGATAATTTCAAATATTTATTTTATATTCTCCGATTATCCGAAAAATCTTCTGAAACCTCCTACGGACTTGAAATAAAATCCTGTACAATTTTCGCGAAGAAACTCAAACCAAATTCTTGCCCGATAATTTAGTCGTGAACAAACCCGCCATATCGATCAATTACGACAAAACCACGACTAATCGTGAAATGCGCAAATCAAGCCAATTAACATACAACTTCTGGTTCGGGTCGTTACAACTTTTGAAGAGAAGATTGAAGAAATGGTCAGAGATGGCAAGGAAGCCACACGCCATTGCTATCGCATTCAAGAAGAAACTTCTCCACCTCCAAATATGTTGCAACAGTTATCCAATAGGATGATTAACCTTGAGGATGGCCTTGAAGATGTCAAGAAAAAGGAGAAACTCATCAAGGAGAATGATGAGACAATCCTTCAACTTCTTCGTCAAATCTTCGAGATGTTGCCTCTCTCACAATTAGGATTTGATGGAGCAAGCAACAGCAAGAAGAGGAAGCTTTGAAGATGAATCATTGCATATTATTATGTATTCCTATAATTTGTACGATTGTATTTTTTTTTCATATTATAAATGAATCTATTTTAATTTAGAGAATGAATATTATTGTTTAAAGAATGAATCTATATTGTTCTGCCATTTTCTTATGTATCTGTAAGAGTATCTGTTTAGGTGCCTGTGAGAGTATTTGTTCGTTTAACTATCATTCAAAATGAAATACACGAAAGAAAACGACGTGTCGTTTTATGAACAACAATGGGTATCTATCTAATTCGCTGCCTAAGTAGATGCCTAAGTATCTGTCCTTAAGGTTAGTTTATGACTGATAGATTTCAATACCAAGTATACAAACATATTTGAGTAGGTTGTAAATGGATCTGATAGTGCAAATCAAACACTTTAGTTCATATGCTTAAGACATTAATTCTCTGTTTCAAACATTAAAGACAAACACAGACAGATACCCAAATAGATATTCAAGCAGATACTCATGCACATACACAAAAAGGGATCAACATTCCATTAAACAAAGGTTATTACAAAAAGTTCTTCCCATTGACTTCCAACTAAAACATCAATTACAAACAACACAAAAACTAGACGTTTTCTGGTAAGCAAAATGGATCCCAAATCTCTAAACACCGAAACCTAACTACTACACTATTACTTACACAGATTAAACTAAATATGGATTACTTATTTATTGTTATACATAAACTGATGGAACCATTCAACCTCCAAAAGAACTACACATAAGCTACATTGGCCACAACGTTTGCACTCCTTCACTAAAGTTGGAATGAAAACATCTAGATGTATCAGATGTTGCATTATGGAATCATAAGGAATGTGATCAATGTCCAACACATTCACTCGTACACACCTTCCCCATAATTCTATTTCATTTCTACAGTATGGCAGAATCAAAGAGACCTTGATTGATGACAGCTAATGTTTCATTAAGAAGGATAGACGAATGTACTTTAGATCTTCGGGGCTGCCCATAATCATCAACATGTATGACATGTATTCCGAAGTGTAATGTCGGAAGATTTTTTTGATCCTTGTAGCTTTATTAAACAATATACGTGCTTGAAGTATGCTTCCTTGATGAAACAAATGATGCATTACATTTTGAAACAGCTTTTCTAGTGTTCTAAACTGCCATGATAGATTCAAGAATAGTACCTTTGTGTCTAACTCCCAATCTGTTGTATCTAAATCCCATATATTTGTAGCAGGAACATATCTATTCCAGGTAGGGGCGTAAATAGATGCATCTACAACCTCCAAACGTGCGTTCTGATCATATTTTATAACAATAGAATCTTCTCAACCTCCAAATAGGCTACAACAGCTATCCAATATGATGACTAACCTTGAGGATGGCCTCAAGGATCTCAAGGAAAAGCAGAAACTCATCAAGGAAAATGATGAGGCAATCCTTCAACTTCTTCGTCAAATATTCGAGATACTGCCTCCCCCACACCACCAGAAAAGGAAGCTTTGAAGATGAAGAATTGTAGTTTATTATGTACTTTTTATAATTTCACTATTGTATTTCCATATTATCAATGAATCGGTTTTAATTTTGAGAATGATTCATTCCCTTCTTTAATTCAAAGCCTATCTGCTCAAGTATCTGTGAGAGTATATATTCATGTATCTGTGAGAGTATCTGTTCTTGTACATGTCATTTAAAATGAACAAGCACGATAGAAAACGACATGTCGTTATATGAACAAAAATGGGTATCTGTCTAATTCGCTGCCTAAGTAGTTGTCTAAGTATCTGTCTTGAAAAATATAAGTGTCGTCTAAGTATCTGTCTTGAAGCATGACCATCAATTTACTCCACTGGATCAATCCAATCAAACAAATGAAAAGCATGACCATCAATAAAAAAGAGTGATTACAAAAAGAAAGTTTTAGCACTAAAAACCAGAACAACGCTTGAAACTATATTTAATGGTGACCTCTCTAGAATACACAACTTAACACCCAAAAATATAAGCCGAGATAAACATAATCAACATAACACCCATAAAGGTCATACAAAGTTCTTCCCCATACTAAGACAAAGCAAAAAGGGATCAAGGTATCAACAAAGGTCATTACAAAACTATTTTACTCCAAAAACATTCTAACTAACCACAAAAAACGGAGTAGACAAAATGGATCCCAAATACCCAAACCTAACTAAAAAGGACCCAACAGCCACAACCCATCAGTCTTCATTCCCAGCCCTGAGCTTGAGCACAATCTCTGTAAGCACCTCGACCTTGCCCTCCACATCCTCCATGATCGCCAGACCCTCTTCAACCTTCCCAGCTATCACATCGATTTGCTCCATCTTCCTGGCCAACCCATCAACTCTCCATGTAAGACCACGAAGCTCTTGCAGATATGCTTCAAAGTTGACCTGCATAATATCTCTTGAATGCTGAAACTCTTCGGACATAGTGGAGGATGCCTATGGCGAAGATGGCAGTAGCTCTTTTACTAGGAAAGGGGTTGAGGACGCAGGGCCAAAGCAAGACATTGATTTTGGGTTTTGATTTGTGGTTTGTGGGGAGAGAATGAATTTTTTAGGAGAGAAATTGTGATTTCGTTTAGGGTTAGGGTTTTAAGAGAAATGTGTTGAGAGAATGACGATGAGGTTTGTGGCATTTTATAGAGAATAAGAGGCGTGCGGTGACACACGTGCATTCTGATCATTCTAAATCACGACAGAAAAAATGACATGTCGTTTATAAATCAATATGGGTATCTGTTTAGATAGTTGTCTGGGTATTTGTCTAAGTATCTATCTTTAAGGTTGGTTAGTTTATCAACTGTTGCATTTCTATACCAAGTATACACAAAGATTTGAGTTGGTTCTGTGTTGTAAATTAGATAAGAGTGTGCAAAAACTAACATTTCATTTCAAAAAGGCTTTATAAATTGAATCTCTCTTTCAGTAAAATTCAAGAACAACATAGATAGTATTACCCAGACAGATACTCAAGCAGATACACAAACAGATACTCAAAATAGATAGTCGTATAATTACATAATGATCACTACAAACAAAAAACATACACTTGTTCATGAACTCATTCATTCCTCGAATACGACACGAGAGGGAGAAACGGGTGTGTTAGAGACAAAAATGCCAAACAGATAAACAAACGGATATCCAAACAAATACTCAAAGCAGGTACTCGGTCAGATAGTAATATGATCACATTCATAATACTCATAGGCTTTAGGGATTGATTCACTCATTCAACATTTCCAGAAAAAAAAATACAAAATTTTAGAGACAGATACTCAAACATGTACTTAACACAGATACTCAAAGAGAGAGAGAGAGAGAGAGAGAGTCATATGATTACATCCATACTACTCTTGAGTAGTACATTAAAAAAGATAGTAATCTGATTACAAACTAACAACATTGTTCACAGAATAGTCACTACAAACAAAAATATACACACTGATTATTGTCCTATTATTAGATATTATCTTATCGTACACTACTTCGTGAACTGGACCTTCTTCTCGATCTGATTCATGCTATAACCTTCCATTTTTCTTCTTTAATACCCATGCCAGTTCATGATTCATAAATGATTCTAACAATCTGACCTTGAACCGAGCAACTTCATCATTATTCAGGTTTTGCTTTATTTGCTTCTCTAAAGCTATACTGTACATCAGGTAACAAACAATAGTTCCGCAATCAAGGCTAGAAGGTTGTTGAGGGCTGTTGCTAATGGAGAACACAAGAATTTTGAAAAAAATCAATCTTCTGATCTTTGACCCACTAAATGCTTTTTTGTTCGTTCTTTAATAAAGGGATTTCTCTCATCTTCAGTACCTTGTCCGTGCTGTTATCATCTGCAAGCATTCTAACATTCTGTGATAACATATCCACACTCATGTCCCTCATGGAATCCATCCACATGGACATCAAACGAATCTGCATCAATATAGTAAACAATCTGTCAACCCATCTGTAAATTGTAAATAATAAACATCCAAAAAAAAAAGAAAAAAAAAAGACAGAACAAACTTTATCGTTTTTAGTACCTCTCGAAAGTGTTGGTTGTCCATCGACTTAGATTTCCTTTTGAGTGAGTCATAATGATACCAGCACAGAACACTTTTATCAAAGACCAGCAGGTGGAAATGTCCATGGGAAAGGATCAGGAACATTAGTTTCCCAGAGATGCCCAAAACCTTGAACAACCTCTCAAAAAGACGTACATGCATCATCTTTACTTTCAAAGTAAACACAGATACCTGTCAAAAGCAGCACACACAAAATTACACATAACAAGCTTAACAAAAAAAAGACACACATAAATTAAAAACACATAGAGGCTAAACAAAATTAACATAAGGATTACATGTGCCAATGTGTGGAAGGCATAAGGACTTTGATCTCCCAAATCATCCCTAAATTCACCAAGAATAGCGGAATAGCAATCCAAAACAGAATTCGAGACCTCTTAACCATTTTTTATAATACACTCCAAATCTTCACGGTCGAAGAACTTTAAAGACTGAGTACCAGTTCAAAACTCCTCTCTATCCAAAACAAACAAAGAGAACAATTAAAACCTGAAAACATTACTATAAACAAACATATACACTAACAGATACTCACTTGTTTCTTAGTTTCTGTCCAGTACATCACCAAATCAGTCTGGTAGCTCTCTCTCAAGTACTGGAAAATATCACGTTGATGAAACGTGACGACATTCTTCCGCTCATCAGTCAAACTCACACATATTGTTTTCGGCTTGCCCATATTCTTCTTGACCAATGTCACTATCAATGATAAAGATAATTCCTGAATTGTAAACTCTCCCCTGGGCACTAGGACAACTTTTTTGCTCTCGGCTCTAGTCTGGGGCTTTTCCGTGCCTTCAATATCGCTTGGACGCCAATAGATCTCCTCCCTCTTCAAGGGCTTCCTGGACTTATCGTTTGAACTTTTAACATATGAATAGAGATAAATGTTTTCTATATTGAGTCTCACACCAAGGTCAGGAATTGCCTTGTGAATTAAATCCGTGCGATGGACTAACGAAATAGGAGGAGGAGGATGAGTCACCAGGCTTTCAACCACATCTGGAGAAATAACTGTAGTAACAGGCGGAGGAGGAGGGGTAAACCCTATACTAAAAGTTGGTGCAGACTTTATCCGTTGGGAACTCTTCTTCGTTTGCGAAAAATTCCCTAACAGAGATACAAAAAAAGAAGACAAAAAAGGATTCACTTCAATGAAACTTACAAAAAGACAGATTACACTACATGTCCAGAACAAAAATATTCAAAAAATAGATACCCAGACAGATACACATATACAGACAGATACTAAGATAGATACTCATGCAGATACCCACAAAAAAAGAAGTATATTAGGTGAATAATACAAAATGAAATGACTAAAATCTATTGTCATCAAATGTCAGAATCGTACCAGATAGTAATTTTTTAAATGTAGCAACATGCTTCTTCAACTTCTCATTCTGTTCAACAAGCTGCTGATTGAAGAACTCAAGTGTCTATTTTGCATCTTCAACTTGTATCTTTTCCTTCTCAAGATCATCCTTTTTTCTTTGTAAGGCATCCAGTCTCATCTGAAGATCCTTATTTGCTGCTTGAGAGGATTGAAGTTCTTCAGCACCATCTTCAACTTGCTTCTTCAATTTGCTATTTTCTTTAGCAGAAATTTGTGTCTTCCCCTGAACGGCAAGTTGAACTTGTGCATCATCGAATTGCTTCTTCAACAACAAAATCTCTCCCTCAGCAGGCTCAGCTTTAGCATCCCCATCTTCAACTTGCTTCTTCAATTTAGTATTTTCTACAAAAGCATTTTGTATCTTCCCTTGAGCTTCCTTCAGTTGACGTTTTGCTTCAATGAGCATTTTTCTCAAATCCATAACCTGTGAAGCAACATTTCTCGCACTAGATTGACCAGCATCGTTCGCCTCTTCTAATCTTTTCTCAAGCACGGATTTCTCCTCAAGGGATGCTGTAAGTTTGGTCTCAACATCCAACAGTTTCTTCTCAGCAGCTTCAGCACCATCCTTCATCTCTTTTAATCTCTTCTCCGCAACATCTTTCTCTGCCATCATTGCTGTCATCATATCCGTGACATCATTAGTATTTGATACTTGCTTCTTAAGAGAATTAATCTGGTTTACCAAAGATAATTTCTCCCTCTCTATAGACTTAATCTCCCATTCCTTCTTTTCCTTTTCAAACTCATAGTATTCCTTATCATTCTTGAGAGAATTCAAATCTTTATTCAAAAAATCAATGACAAGTAAAAGAGCTACTTTGGATTTATGTAATTTTTGGATCTCCACATTCATCTCCATGTTACGATCTTGCAAATGGGAGACAAATTCTTCACTTTTCCTTCAACTGTGAATCCATCTTCTTAATAGTTTCTTGCAACTTCTCAACAAGCTCTTGACTATCTTCCAATTCATCTTCCTTGGCACGCAACTCGGCTTCAAAATTTGATTAGTCGTTGTTGGCCTGATCATTGATACTTTGCATGACAGAAACTATGTCATTATTGGCCATATCATTCATACTTTCCAGGACAGGAACTATGTCATCAGCTTTATTAGCTTTAATATCAGCTTTAATTTTCTTCGTCCTCGAATTCAAAAAATATCTGGTATGTGAAAAAGAATTCCAGACAGTTATTTAGACAGATACCAAGAAAGATACCCATACATCTATTTAGACAGATACCTAAAAAGATACCCAGAAAGATACCCAGAATAACAAACAATAGTTAGATACTCACCCTCAGTATTTCGAAGCTTCTGATGTTTTTGAAATGACCTGTACGTAATATCATAGAGGCTATACTTGACCATTTCAACCACAGAATGCTCCTTCCCTTTTCTTCGTTTGAGAATATCAAGGATTGAAGAAAGATAAACTGATACAAAAAACAACAAGTAAAATAAAAATAAGGGACAAATACTCAAAAAGATACTCAAGCAAATACTCAAGAAAATTTACCAAAATAACAATGCTGCAGGCACCAACAATAATCGTATTGCTTCTCTCATGCTTTTTATCATCCTCATCCTCATCATCATCATCATTATTCCCCTTCACCAGCTTCATTTTCCCAACTGCCTTCTTCTCCTTCAGCTTCTTTGATTCCTCTTTCTTTATGGCTAATTGTGGAACAAAGTTCTTTACATAAGCATCTGATGCATCGAACAACTTGTCAAGTACAACAGTTGCCCATGAAAACTGCTTCATTAGTTCAATGTTGGTCAAACACTTTGCAAAACCAACCACCAAAGTTTCTTTCAAATTAGGCAAGAGAACATAGGCCATAAGAAGCAACACCAACAGAATAACACATTCCTCAACCATCTCTTTCTTACCAAATGTTCCCTCCAACAAAGAGCAGATATGGCCCTTGTTGACTGCCTTGCCCCTAAACAAGTTAAGAAACCACCCTGAAATCTTCACATTCTTGTCATTTAATGGAATTGAATTTCCTTCTGTGCTTAAACCCAACAGAGATGCGACATAATTAGGAGTGATATGGTGAACACGAGAAGGATAGAAATGAAACTCCCTGTTCTCCGTCCTGTATGCGTCAGCCATAGTAGCAATTCCATCATTAGACTTAAAGCAGCCATGTCGATCAATATCACCGTCAATGAATGCTCGGAGTAGATCATTGAACGATGTCTCCTTCAACTTATACTTCACATCTTTGCTGATATTATCCTGGTTTTTTGCAATGAAATTATGGAAATACGACAAATAACACCGGAACTGACACATCGTCATCACTATCTGTCTCTGAATCAAAATCAGAAGTTGATTCACTTTCGTCTTCAGACTCCAATTTCTTCTTGCCCTTCCCCTTGATCTCCTCATTCTTCATTACCTTAGCCTTCTTCTTCTTCGTATTCTTCTTCTTCCTCTTCTCCTTCTCCTTCTTCTTCTACTTTTCTTGCTTTAAACTTTTCCTAATCATCTTGGCAACATGATCTTTAATCTTAGCAAACTGATCACCGGGAACAGTAGAACGAGATGAAGAGGAAGCCACTCTTCTTCCCCCATTCCTCTTGACTCTTTTCGAATCCTTTTCCCTTAAAATAATCTGCTCCTCCTCCTCGGAAGAAGAAAAAGAAGATGAAGACGAAGGCTCATCAGATTCCGATGATTGAGCATACTGTTTTATTCTCTTCTCAGATGATCTAGGAGTTCTAGGAGTTTTTTCATCTTTACTGTCTAAATCTTGGACTTCTCTATTGCGTTTCGCCATTAATTATAGAATAACTGCAAATGATTAACACACATGTAGTTAGACAAAAATCAAAAATAGATATCCAAAAATAGTAAGATAAACAGATACTCTGACAGATACTAAGACAGATACTTACAGATACCCAAATAGATACCCAAAACAAAATACCCATACAGATACACATACAGATACTTAGATATATCCAGACAAAAAGCCTTCAAACACAAACACAACAACAAACAACAACTACTACAACAAACAAATAGCATTCACAACACATTACATCACATATATTCTACAAAAAATAATGAAAAAAAAGTGAAAAAACACCGAATCAACAACAACAACTGAAAAAACAGAAAGAAACACGAAAAGGACCATGCAAACTGCTCAGAACAGAGAAAAACAAAAATCTAGGGTTTCCAAACAAAGATTTCACTACTTACAGAAAACAATATGAACTCTGACGAAAACTGTGAGAATGAATAGAATGACAAGGCGCAAAAATGACAGCGGCAAGAAGTAACACGACGGCAAACACGACGGAGGCGATTTTAAACGAAGAGAGATAAAAATATGTGAAATTAATAAAAACTGACATGATCAAGTTATGTACTACGTGAGAAATAGATAATGATAAATTATGTAAAAGTGACGAAAACAAAGATCTGTTACATACTTAAAAACAGAATGGACCTTTTTGAAATAAAAAATATATGCTGAATTTTTTAGGAAATAGAAAGTTAAAAATGGGCATTTCTTTCCTTTCCCCTAAAAAGAAACTCCCATCGGATGTAGACGACAACGTTTTGGGGCTTTGGGCTACTAGTTCCTGGACTACGAGACCTGTTGGCCTTTAGCTTCTCTGTTCCCTTAGTCCGACGACCTGAGAGAGATGGGGGTAGCGTGGATCGGTGCGACAACTTTGATGGTGCTGCTTTATTTGGTAGGCGCATCATCGCAAGAGCAGCTGAGCACTAGAGAATGTGAGAATCTCGGTTTCACTGGACTTGCTTTGTGCTCCGATTGCAACAGCTTGGCCGACTATGTCAAAGACCAAGGTTCATTCACTTCTCTCTATTGAAAACCATATATTTATTCCTGTAGATTCTCTGACTCAAGCTTTTGCAGGATCTGTTATTTCCTTTACTTTGGAATATGAAAAGAAAATGTAAAACTGAGTATTGGTTGATTAAGATTTGTTTTCTGTTATAAATCAAAATGGCGTTTTGAGTGTGGGAGATCAATGTGAGTGATATAATGGACTGGAAATCGGAAATGCATTAGGCTGTGAATTTGGTTTACTCATTGTGGGATGCCCATTTGGGAATACATTGTTGTGTCTGTTTTATGGCATTGATATCATTTGTAGCAATTGGCAAGCTGAACTATATTCAGTACCTAGACACTAAGTTATTCACGACATTGATCTTTAGTACACCTTTCTGTTGATATTCTTTATTCCAATTTGGCTGGTTCACCCGCATTGAAGTCTCTGATCAACAGTAGTTCTACATAATTAAAGGATAAATGATATCGACTAAACTACTGCAGAAACAAAGTGCAGTACTTGTGATGAGAGCACTGCTTAAGATAAGCCAGTGACCTGAAGGCCTCACATTACATGATAGCTGTAGCATACGTCTTATGAAAGTTTCACATTATTCCTTGTTTGTAACTTTCTGTATGAATAGAGATATACTCACGTCCTAGTTTGGATAACAGAATTGGTGTCAGACTGTAAGAAGTGTTGCACTGAGGATTCCAATGATTCAATGACGAAGGTATGAGTGAGTTTTGCAGATAATTTATGAATTTATAAAGATAATTTGCTGTTGGTTTGTAGTTTAATTTGAAATTATGTATTTTTTTCTCCCAAATAACTAAAAAATTGTAAAGCGTGCATGATTAGATTATTAAAACATGGCTACATAAGGGCCAACTACAGTTTAATGGATTACAAAAGACACTTAAGGGTTAGTTATCATGTGTAAGCTCGTGACAGGCTGGCAGCTTCCATTTTTTTTTCTTTCCAAATATTTGGTTTTTATCGTAAGTTCCTTAGCGCATCATAATAGGTACTGAAATTAAATAAATAAATACTCCAAAGTTTCTCTTATAGCTGAAAATTCTGGATGTTCAGGAAGATCATGGATTTAGTGCAAAAAAGAGCAGGAAAGTAAGAAATATTGAAAACTACTATCATTGCACCACTAGGTCATGTGGGAGTCTAGTTATATTGTCTCTTAAGTTCATCCCATTACTATCATAATACCATCAAGAGCTCTTAATTTTCATGAGTCAATTCATGACCAAGACAAAAAAAATTCCTATTTCGATCGGACCAACCGTGACGGAGACTTATGAACTTCATTCGACCTAGAAATGATACAAATGCATTTTACTGATGCATTTTTAGGTTATCTCTTTTGATTTTCTGTTGTGGTAATGTTCACTGTATCAAGTGTCATTAGTATGTCTTTCAGAATTTTTATGAGTATCAGTCTTGGGGTTTATCGATATGATTTTCGTAATGGCTCTTTAATGGCGAGTGTATGCTTTGAGGCAAAAGTGCATAGTAACAGAATATCTTACTTGTCGTTTTCTGCTTGTGTGTGCCACATGGGTTAACTTGAAGAGACACCGAAGCACCTTTGGTGTGATACTAAAGACCAGTGTGAGGTGGGAATTTTGTCTAAAATTGATTCCTACAACCCTACCGGTGTGAAGCTGGTAGTTCGTATTTGTTTCTAGTTTTATTTTTCTTTTGATCTTCATTAGTCGGATTCTAAAAATTTCACCTAGAGTTAGGTTGCCTCGCATAAACTTGAGATGAAAGTTTTGGATTTCAGTAACTTCAGAAGGTCAACAATAAATGACAACACCTCTAAATATGGAGGTTAAGATAGTTCTGTAACACTCCGGATAAAGTGAACCCTGACAGTATCAGCCACCCATCATTTTCTACAGAATGCCAAGTATGGACTTCCACCTCTGTTCTTCATCATGGTCCTGCCTTGAACTCTTTTGCCTATAGTAGTCCAGTTTAATTATAGTGTTCTCGTCTATGTTGCTCGGACACGGACACGGACACGGCAAATTATTAATAAACATATATGTATTTTTAATTATAGAAAAATACTAAAAACATGATATAAATTCATTACGCAACCAAATTTAACCATAAAACTCGACGATCCAGTTCTAAAATTCATAGAAAATAACATCAAACAAAGCTAAATGCAAGTGATAAATTAAGACAATGGTGCATAAGTGCATCACTCATCTTCAAAACTCATCTCATCATTAATTAGCATCCTCTCCAATGCCGGTTCAATACTGGGTTCTGATGTAGCAGTAGTACCACTTGAGCTCATCCTATTCATTACAAACTTAATAAGCTAATAATCAACAATTGACAAATCCAACAATATATTCAGGCAACAACAATCCAACACTAATCTCAGCAAAGAAACCTAATTCAGCAACAATCTTATCAAAGAAAACCCAATTCACAGCAGCAACATTAGGGAGTATACATCAATTTCATACAGCCCAACTATCTAAACAATCCTTTCACATAACCCAAGTACCCAACTGATTAACTTCACTACAGTGACTACTAAATACAGCCAGGAAGTATGAAGAGTGGGTCATTACCTTGAAGAGAGAGTGAGAGACGCGGGACTGATGGAAGCTTCAATCACAATCGATCGAAGGGAGAGGCGAGATGAGTGAGGCAACGTTCACGACTTCTCTTCCTTCTGTTCGCGACTTCTCTTCTTCTTTTCTTACGTTGGAGTCACTTCTCTTCCTTCTTTAATTCTTTTCTGATGCTGGAGGCATGGGTTGGGTTCTATTTATTTATTTTTTCATTTTTTTATGTTTTATTTACTTTTTCTTATTTGATGACGTGGTCTGTCGGGTCATGACGTGGCGTGCCCATATGATGATGTGACGTGTCATCAACATGTCGGAAAAGTCAACTTTTTTCGACACGCCACGTGGTGTGTCGAGGCGTGTCAGAGTGTCGGGGAGTGTCAGACACACTGACACTCCACCATAGTGAAGGTCACTGACGTGGCCTGACACTTCACTATTGTGGAGTGTTAGTGCAGCAGAGGTTCTCGTAGGGTTGTCATTAATTGTACAGACAACGATGTTACTTAGTCTTGTTATTTGAAATACCACTCATACATAACCATTTTAATAACCTTGATTGCTAAAATTTCATATCACTGGTACACCAAAAGAAGAGTCGGATGCAAAGTCCTCATGTCTATCGTAAAAACTCTAGTTCATATCAGAAAGTAAGGATTCACCTATCTTGGGTGGACCATTATAAGTTCAGTACTCAAACTTCATATTGGTGGTGCAACTCTAGAATTTTTTCCATTTTGGTTGCTGAAAATTTCTATTATAAAGTAAGGCTAATCTATAACGGTAACAACATCTTAAGAAATTTAGATAAGAACACTAGGTGGTTTTAGAACCATTAATGATTGGTGAACCTGCGGATTTAACTGCAACTCCTTTTAAATATATTGCCTTAATTTTTTTTTTACTTGCATCGAATAATTTGTACAATGCCTAATCATCTTTGGGTATTTTATCAATGATATTCAGTAACCCCGGGATTATTAACCACACTGTATATAGAGAATATGTATAAACTGCTTAAATTGCAAAATCCATTATGTATTAAGATTGAAGAACCAATTATTTTACTGGAAGCTCCCATCTTATGTCAGGATATGGGTGAAATGAAATAGGCATGACTGAAATTTCTGTTGGAAGCATCCTTTGTCTACTACCTCCTTTAAGACATGGAACAGTACTTTAAGGCTGTTCGTGCCCCTTTACCAAGTCACAATGGCATGCTATTATTGAAAAGTTTTTGCAAGATACTACCCCTTAATAATTCTTTGCCTAATAAGAATTTCCAATACTAGCCTTACATCTTGAATTTGAACTCTTCTCATAGTATTCCTTGGCTCCTTTTTAAATGGATTTTTTTCCCTAGAGTACGATAGAAAACTAAACACTAAAGTAGAGTGGGCCTTTTGAAAGAGAAAATTTGTCTGTGGTCTACAGAAGAAAATAGGAGGAATCCATTTGGCGTTTCTCAGTTTCTCCTGAAGGCATGTAAATCCTGCAAATGTTCAGTTCCATCTGAACCTCATGTATATTGACAGTTAAACACAATTGGAAATGCTTATTGTGACCCTGTAACTGCAGATTACTTATTCTGGTGCTATACTTGAGGTCTGCATGAGGAAACTGGTATTCTATCCAGAAATTGTTGGCTTCATTGAAGAAGAAAAGGATCGATTCTCATCAGTTAAAGTTCAATACGTTTTCAATTCCCCTCCAAAGTTGATCATGCTAGATGATGCAGGCGAGCCCAAGGAAACAATAAGGTGAGCACTTCTTTGTTTATCACATAGAAGTAGTGGGACATATTGCCACCCGCACACACGTACCATTTCCTTGGAAAGTAATCAAGTGTTCCACTGTCAATTGCTTAAACCTTAACACGTTTGTTTGTACTTGAATGGTTGTGACCCATAGAACCTGAGTTTTTTTAGATGGATGATAGATGAGTGAACCTGAATTGAATTGTCATTGCTAGGTTTTTGTGGTTATAGTAAGGACTAATGATATTCCCTGTTTGGTTAGAGTTTGGGTCTTCATACCTATACAAACTTCTTTTCTTGGGTTTGAAGTATCTATACAAACTTACTACATATGTTTCTCTCCATTACAGAATCGACAACTGGAAGCGGGAACATGTTCTTCAGTTTCTGCAAGGGAAGGTGAAACCTACTTCAGCAATCTGAAAATGCTTTTTAGAATCACCTGTAACTACCTTAATCTGTATCTTACCAACTATTTTGGGTCTTTAGATACTTTTTCAGGAAAATTATACCATATAAATCCAAGTTATATTTTATTTAGTTTTGGGATTTTGGGAGACCACATATTATCCATTCAGACTTCAAGTGAATTATTCTAGGATATTTTCTATTAAGTGATACATCAAGAAAATAGATGGAAGACTATCCAAAATAGTGAATTATTCTGGGATTTTGGGAGACCATGAAGATGTACGAAGACTATCCTTACACTATCTAAATCCTAGATGGAATTGTTTGACTAACTTTTACTACGTATGTAATCCATAGCATGCATTTAGGCATGCAACCCTGTAAGTTTGGCTAATTTTAGCTGCATTTCATTTCATGTGATTTTCTCATGTGCATGCATGGTGTCCGTTAGTAAGTCTAGTCAAGTTCTGATCCATGTCATGTTTAGTACATCATGCATAGATAGGAATGAGCTGGTATATAAATGTTGGAATTAAGAGCATCAGAGACCATTGATGGATATGTAAGCAATAGTTTTGTTTTGTTTGCTGCTTTGTTATCCGATCAAGTGTGCGCGCAAAGTGTGAACGCTTCCTAGGTTTTTGGTGCTGAAATCCTCCAGCGCAAGCAGCAACGTCAGCAGATACCTGAGCTTATTCAGAAAAGTTCCAAATGGCATGCACCGGTAGGGTTCCTGAAATTTAATGGATAACCAGTTGTGAACCTGCTCGCGAAATTTGAAATGGGAATGTATTGGTGCACATAAGAAGCTGCTGCAACAATAATTATATGGTGGCACGCTGGATTGCGGGAGATTGTAGAGTTTGGATTGCTGCTTCTGCTAAAAATCCAGTTAAAGACCATCGAAAGCCAAGTTCACCTTGTTCGAGTCATTTCTTCAAAAGCAAATCACATGTCCGACTTCAACACGTCCCACTCTAGAAGTGTGTCATTATGGAAGAAGATTACTCCTCCATAATGACGCACTTCTGGAGTGGGATGTGTACGCTTATACTAGAATAACAATATGATACATAATTAGTCTTAGTCTAACAAACCAGAGTAGCACGAGTAACTGTCAAACTTGAGATATATCTCAGTTAGTTTGGCGCTCTAATTACATAGCTGCTGGAGCCCTTGGGTCCACAAACTGCCCCCTTTCTCCAAATGTTGAATCCTCCTTGTCCTCGATGGCTTGACAGAATCAGTTTGTAAACGTCAGTTGCTGACGAGTAGTAATACCTTTCTATGGTCGCGGTTCTTTGGCCACTTTACACCACTTGTTAGTCGTCTCTTGAAGCTCTTTGACAGTTTTGTTGTCCCATTTGTTTATCATCACTTCTTGATGGTCACTAGCTCCTCCTCCCTGTCTAGACGTACCAGTATCTCATCCCTCAATCTCCACATCTGCTCATTCGCCTTGAATTTGCATTCGGTCTCCAACTCCGCCTCCAGCTTGGCACACTAGATTAAACAACCCTGCATGAGATGATCATAGGTGCCACACCCCATGCAATAGCCCTTAAAAATCAAGTATTCCACCTGACACTCTATCCATGCCTTAGCACCCACCGGCACCCGCATATGAGTGATCAGAGGCTTGCTCAGGTCGACTTCCATAAACAATTGGATCTCTGCATCATTCTCTAGACGCACCCGGTCATAATCCACATATTTACCTAGGCGACTCCCTAGGGTTTCAAGCCATTCAAAAGTCAGTTCCTCACCTTGCAAGGCACCACCTTTGAAGTCAAACATTGTCTAGACCTTAGCTTTGTCTGCCATTATTGAATCTATAGGTTGAAAATCATCAAACTCCTTGACAACAATCGTAGTGTCCTAAAAAAACCAAGGACCACGGTTCACCACCTTGTTGAGCGCTCTATCATCTCTGAACTTTGTAAGAAACCGATCCTCAGTCTCCCACTGAATAGATATGACGCCGAAGCCCTTGACTCCCCGCCATAGTCGGATCATCATGAACTTAATCGAATCAACCTTCTCATCCAAAATTATAGTCAGTGTGAACAATCGTAACGCAGCAAATAGATAATCATTAGCCTTACTCGCCGCCCTAATGGACAGATCGAAAGAGAATGGAGGAGAGTGCAACACACTTGGGGCCATGAACTTGCACTCGATACCTTGAAAAGATAGAAGAGAAAACGAGAAAGAAGAATGAACTAATCCAAGGATGGATTAGAAGATTATGTAGGGGGAGGAGAAAGAAGATTCAAGGTTGAGATCTGAGATCGGCCTCGTCTCCTAGTCGAATGAGGATGGCGGCTAGGGTTTCTGTGAAAACAAGGAGAAGTCGTGGGAGGAAAAAACTCTCGGTTACCACTCTCTTATATTTGAATAACATAAGTTAACTTTCAGATTACCTTCAATATAATCAAATAAGTTCAAATAAAAATAGAAAAAAAATTGAAAAATATGATAAAAAGTAATATATCCAAAAATTCAATATAGTAATTATTATTATTAATCAATGTTAAAAAATGGTAATCGACCGTGAATCATTTTGGTACCGTTTAGCCATTTAATCGATGATTAATCGGGAGTAAATGGAAACGATATTTTTATTTATAAACTAATATTATAATTATTAATATATTTAAAAATATATATAATAATATAAAATATCATTAATTAAAAGATAAAATAATTTTTTTTGAAAGAAGGGCGATGCGGCAACCCTTAAGCCTTCACTAATAAAACTGACGAATACATACTTGGGGGGGGGGGGGAACATAATTCCTAAACCCCGCATAACAATAAGTATATACAGAATGTCTCAGACAATCACAAGACAACTCCTAATACTTATGTATTCAAACCTGCACTAATTAGTAGAGAGTGTGACAATGACATCTTTATCTGCTTTACAATTATGGTGACACAGTAATGGAAAGATAATGCGATGTATCATTAAAAATAGAACGAATTTTCAACAATGCTGCCGAACAGTGATTAAGTCGTCGACACTATGTTTCATCTTACCACTAGGATGATGCGGCCATTTTACCACGACCCACACCTTCACTAGGATCGATAAGGCACAAAGACCAAGCCCTTTTTATAGAGGTAGGGCAATATTATAGACATTAAACAGTAACAACTACTTACTAAAAACTTAAAAAGAAAAACAATAATCTAAACATAAATAGTGGGCCTAGGGTTATGCCCTAAGCCCACTCCTCAAAGAACCTACACAGTATCCAGAAACAAGGCCAACATCCATGAGCCCAGACCAAGACCTACCGTCTTGCCGGAAAAACCACCGCCCCTACACCACGCTCTTCCACCTTCTCTCAATCATCCTCAATGACACAACACACAATAGGTACCTTCGTCGAGTCCTCATCGCCGTACCAAGCTCCTCCGCCACCCGCTGCATCAGAGAAACAAAGGCCGAAGCCTCAAAGCTTTGGAGAATCGATGTGACAAATTACCGCTTCCACCACCAATCCAACACTCGTCGCCCATGCAAACTCTCATCCTCTTTGCTTTCCGATAGATCCAAATCTTCCCAAGCCACAAATGTTGTCTTCTCTCCTGAAACACTATACAAACCTGAGTTTATTTGGTAACTACGACCACAACTCTCCAAGGACAAACCTTCGGTCTTGGAGGACACCACCCATCCGGCCGCACTCACATGGCATCGATGAGGTTAGAAGCCCACGCTGGCCAGTAGAGTCGCCAGATGAGCACCACTGTATAAGAGACGGTGAAAAGTTTTTTGTTAGAACACCACTGTATAAAAGATAAAATGATTATGTCCAAAAAAATGTTATGAAAATGATCAATTTTCTCTTCAATTTAATCTTTGAAAATTATTCAAATTAACGAAACTTACATAGTCATATTACTCAACACACTGAACCTATAACTATAAGCATTTAGAATTCAAGGTCCCAGAAATCAACAGTAAGCTTTATACACAAAATCTAAATCTTTTTGCAATATATCAATTTCTAAAACACAAAATAATAGGATCTCATCGACACACACACACACACACACACACACACACACACACACACACACACACACACACACACACACACACACACACACACACACACACACACACACACACACACACACACACACACACACACACACACACACACACAGAGGCGTACTGTTAAGGTGGAGGACCAGAGCTAAAGAGGAGGCAGAAGGCCGATGGAGTCACAGGCTGTGGCGACAGAGACCGGCGAGAGGAGGGTGATTTTAGTGAAATTAGGTTTTTAGTTTTGGGTTTTATAATTTCTTTTGGTTTTTTGGTTAATTAAAAAAAGAGAGGCTGAGTTGACTGTTGGCGATTACACAGTCAACCGTTTAAAAAGCCGTTCAGGCCCAAAACGCCTCATTCTCCCACAATGTAGCGTTTAATCACTGTTTAAATAGCAGCTTAGGCCATTTTTTTCAAACTATGTTACTAATATTTATTAGTGAAGTATTGAGAGGACCCGACACCGATTTAGTTGCCTAAACCGAGATTAGACTCTAATGACACTGTTAATCTAAGTTTAACACATAATAATCCAAAATATTTAACCGAAGCTACATGTCCCAAAACCATAAATCGAAGGAAATTATTTACTAAAACACATAATAATTCATATTTGTAAGTTGAAGTGAAACATGATATGGCACCAGAGCCTTAATACTATCAAAACTCCCCAAGCTGACAAAATGCTAACCCTGTAGGATCAACCTCGGATCCTATAGAAAATATTGCTATGCCTCAATCTACATGTGCATCTGACCTCAGTCTAAAATCTGTAACCTAGGCAGTTGAAACCAAAGGGCTCAGGGAAAAAGCATAAGAAAAACATGAAAACCATTAGAGTGAGTGGAGGCTATCATATTGTACTCGTACTCATAACTGTTTCTAGGACTTGAAGTGTCCTGCCGGAGGCCATTCTCGGTGATCAGCCAGATGGCCTACGCATCGATACATTATGTGCGTGTAAATCGTAAAACATAACATAAGTGCTTTCGTGTATAAACATAAATGTAATCATGAAGTCATAAAGCTTTACCAAAATAAATGCATAATTTTCCTAGACTCGCTACAATCAGTGAAAATCAAATTGTCCACTCACTTGGATTGCCATAGAAGTAGTCTTTGATCAATTAAGTTAGAAATCATACTCGACATTCCTAACTCCAAACCAAACGCCTAAATTAATTTATAAGGTTTTTCGTTCGTACATCTAAGATAAAGAGAGGATTCTGAGATACCATGACTATCGAAGACTCACATATCTATTTTGATAATCGCGAGACACTAATCAAAATATTCTCATACTCGATGAGTCGCACACCAAAACTTGTACTCGATCAAGGTTACACTTCGACTCGGCACACGACGAATGGTCGAGTCACCCCACTTCCTATGCATATCCGAAAATATTACCACAATTTTTGAAGGATACAAAACTACATGAAAACGATAATGGAAAGGCTTAGGAAACTTCCCGTGAAAATTTCACCCTTCTAGTCGTCGAAGCTTTGCTGCAAACGGCGGCGGCCAGAACTGACTTGCACCAAATTCATCAATCGACATACCAATTTAAACATCAAAATAAGCCCAACAACTTTGTATGATAGATCGAAGTAAAACACTTGATGGAAAGAATCGAAACTTACTGTTGAAGGTCGAAACCTATGCCGGATTTTCATGTCGACCGATTGGCGACGTCATGCCACGGCGTGACCCGAAACCAGTTGGGTTCGACTTGTGATATGATGGCTTCCAAAACCCGTATCGAAGCGCCACCCATCATTGGCTAAAATTGAAAGGACCCAACCCCGATTTAGTTTCCTAAACCGGAATCAAACCCTTTCTAAAAACGTGAACTTTCAAAAACCAAAAATTTCGACAGAGTTTCCTTTATAACGCGTGGTTTCCATTAACATGCAGCGTAAAATACACTTCATCCTATGCCATAAAAGCCAAACCGTTGCTACCAATCCCATCCGGATTTCTCAAAAACATATCATAATGTAAAGCAATAAACAAAACTATAGCTTTACAGAAATCCTGAAAAATCATGTGAAAATATAAATATAATAGTACTCAGAGCGACCTCTAGTATATACATATATACACAACATTAGGCCAAACTAGAAACCTACTGAGAAAGGAAAAGTGGCTCGAATACTATGCCTCTAACCTGGACGTGCGACACCTGAATCCAAACTGCAAACTAGGCATTGAAAACAAAGAGTCCAGGGAAAGACATATAATCCGTTAGAGTGAGTGGACGAAAATAAATGTCTTTCGCCGAATACATATATATGTTCATAAAAATATATGCGAGTCTAAATGCATAAAAATCATATGGTACACGAGGGAGACTCTAACTCCTCACGCGTACAGAGCATGCATCCGAAATTCCGCGAGGTCACTCATGGACACATCCGCGCTAGTACAGTCTGAATCATGGGATCCCTGATCCTCACGTGATTCCAGCCAGAAAGGGCCTCGGGTCAGGGTATCTGCCCCCCCCCCCCTCCCGGTAAAGTCCTCGGGTCAGGGTAACAGTCCCCCCTGGTAAACATCCTCGGGGATCAGCCGGGATGCTAAGTGTATCGATACAACCATACATACTGAGACTGTACTCTGTGTAAACCAAATCATAATAGTTTCCATGCAAATGCATAAAGCGTAATATAAATGCATATTCGTAATACATAATTATAAAAGCATATTCGTAAATGCATAATCATAAAACACATGCTCATAAAATTCATAATCATAACTGCATGCTCATGCTCCTAAAACGTATATAAAAGACTCGCAACCAATCAGTGAAAAGAAATGTCCACTCACAGACTAGCACAACGCAAAACGCGTTAATCCTGTGATCCAGCGGAAGATCCCTCGCCAAACATACGATCACGATCTTCTGAATAACCATAAATACCACTGTTCAAAATCACAATTCAGAACCCTGAACCACATCTTGAGAACCAACCCTTCCCGAAAACATATAACTCGAATATTGACGAAATCGTCAAAAATCCAATAAACACACTATAAAACCTCGCCATAAATTCTGATGCTCAATTAAAAATATAAACCTCACCACTGCGATCGGTGCGTGATTCCGAGGAAAATGACATAAAACTTGTCGGAAATCACCTCGGACAGAATTCCGCCGTGCACGGCGGCGAGCCAGGCCACCGTCGGAAAACTCATCAGCCCAGAAAATTGCAACCTACACATGGATTTGAAGATCTCGACATTTCCAACAACTTTGTACTTCAATGATAAGCCCAATTTTAACCGAAAACCTCCAGAACTCACCTTGAAGTCGAAAACCCTCGCCGAAATTCATTAACTCCGATCGGCCACGGCAGGTGCAAGACCACTTGGGATCAACTCACCATTCCAAGGGCTTCAAAACCCCTATAGGGTCGACCCCCAACTCAGCCGCCTCCGCCGGAATAAGGCTTCACCACCGTCGCCGCCGAATCTTACCGGAATGCTCTCAAATTCAAAACGTCATAACTTCTTCATCCGGTAACCAAAATGAGTGATCCACCTATCAAAAGAAAGAGGAGCTCAAGCCCAACAACTTTCATGAAAGAACCACTACCCAAAAGATGCCGGAATAAGGCACATCGAAGGCATCAAAGACTAGGCCAAAACGGGTCAGTTTTGACCCGTGGTCAACGCAGGTCAACGGCCCAGTTTTCCCAAATTGGAAAGTTTCCTTAATTGTTATGTATTCATACTGTATTTATACTGTACATGTACTGTCCAAAACGAATCGAAACCAAACGGATAAACACGACAAAATCCAACGACAAAAAATATTCATAACTTATTCCACGTAACTCGAAATCATCCTCCGGAAACTCCCATGAACTCGAAATTAAATTCCCTACAACTCTCGTGAAAGAACTCATCACAAATTCTTGCCCGATAATTTAGTCGTCAACAAACTCACCATAACGACCACTTACGACAAAACTGCGACTAATCACGAAACTCGCAAATCAAGCCGATAAACATACCATTTCCGATTCGGGTTGTCACAAATCTACCCCCCCTAAAAAATTTCGACCTCGAAATTTCCAAGCCTGCCAACTGAAAAGTAGGGACACTGCCTCTGCATACTGCTCAATCTCCCAAGTGACTACTTCAACTGATTGAGTTTGCCAACAGACTTTCACATAGGAAATATTTCTGTGTTATAATCCCTGCACCCTCAAATCTAGAATCTGAACTGGCTTCTCCAAAAATGTCAAGTATTCCTGTATAGGGAACTGATAGGGTGCTAAGCATGCAATAAATCTGAAATGTAGTTCCGCCACATGGAATACAATATACACATTGGTCAACGCTACAGGCAATGCCAAACTATACGTCACAACACTAACTCGCCCCATGGTCACATACAGACCAATATAACGTGGTAAAATATACCACACCTCCCAAAACAAATCACACCATGAAAATGGACAACCTCTGCCAAATACAGCTATGCCAGCATGCCCGCTGAAATCTTTCCTGGAAGTACAAGGAAAAGAACTGATTTCGTCAAACAATCCACAATGACCAAATAACTAGTATTACCATCCGAAGTACGCGGTAACTAATACACGAAATCCATAGTGATATGCTCCCACTTCTAATCGGGAATCTCTAATGGTTGTAACTTCCCAGCAAGTTTCTGTCTCTCTGCCTTCACCTGCTGACAAATGAGGCATCTGCTTACATAAGCTGCTATTTCCCTCTTCATGTTGCGCCACGAGTAGTAAACTCTAAGTATGCGATACATCTTCGTACCACTAGTGTATAACATACATAGAACAATGAGCTTCAATAAGCATCCCTCTCTTCAATTCATCGTCTCTGGGCCCACCTAGCCTCACTCTGCACGATAAAGTGCCAACATTCCTCAACTGATACTCTGTTGGAACACCATTCTGAATCACATTCTTCTTGTCCAACAAGTGGGAATCCGCATCCTGAGCCTCACAGACCTGATCTAGTAACAAAGGTCGATCCTGGAACTAGCCAACAATGCTCCATCATCATCTCACTCTAACTCAGCTCTCGTAGCTCGCAACTCAGCTAACAATGAGGTTCTTGCAACACGTACATGAAACATAGAAACTCCAAATTTTCGACTAAGTGCATCAGCAACAACGTTGGTCTGCCCTGAATGATAGTCAAAGTGTAACCATATTAGCCTTTCCCGAATGAACTCAAATGTACAGCCACAGTCGTTAATCAACCCCATCTCTCTACGCTGCCTCATGCTCAAATATGGCTGAATACGCAAGTAGATGAAACTCAAGTGATCAGTGTACATCCTGCTCTGCGCTGCACGCCATACCAGTAGTGTATCCAACTCTTCGATGCTAACACAAAGACAGCTACTCCTAAATCATACATAGGATACGTAACTTCAGAGAGTTTCCACTGCCTGGAACCATATACCATCATATTGCCATGCTGCATCCCAACACGACCGAAATCTAGTTTCGAAACATCACTATACATAACATAATCCTCACTGACATCACATAATGTGAATACTGGCGCAGTTATCAACCTCTCCTCTAACCACCAAATGTAACTCTCATCACAAGTATCTGACCATTTCAAACTCGACCCTTTGATCGAAACTGATGATACTCAAATATGAAATCAATATCCGAAAATTAAAACTCCATTAAGCTGATCAAACTAGCCATCAATCCGAAGTGGAGGATACTTGCTCTTCTCTGAAACCTGATTCAGCTTCCGGTAGTCGGTACACAACCTCATCGAACCATCATACATCCTCATAAAACATACTGGAACACCCCAAGGTAAAACACTAAATCAAATGAAGTCTTCCTCAAACAATTCCTGAAGTTGAATTTGCAACTCCCTCAACTCTGATAAATTCTTTGAAAAACATCTGGATACTCACTGATAACCTCAACATCACGAACATCAGGTACAACAACCTTAACATCACGAACATGTGCCAAGTACGACATACATCCTTGCTTCATCATCAGCTCAACCTCATTGCTGAAACCACATGTAATAGAAAAGCATTTCTTTCACCTCTAAACAAGATCTCTGGCACGACTAGACGTCAAAGGAGTACAAGATTCTTATGACGAACAACCACAATCCAATGAGTCACCAAGAAGTCCATGCAACCCTCAAAAACATAACAAAATCCTCAATGTCCAGTAACAACCACTCCGCAGCTAGTCCACAACCTCCTGCAAACCTCATAATCTCGATACCCCACCTGATACACACAATCTTATCAAATGGATACAGCATTCTCCACAAACCCAGAAGTGAAGATGTAAGCATAATAGCCATGGATGTCAAGCAACGATAACCTCAGGGAAACTTTGCCCTCACATAGGCTCGTGGCATGAACTCTGGCATGTCCAACTAACCGTCCACGTTGATTGCGACTTTGCTGATTGACTTGTCTAGAAGTCTGCGTTGGTCAAACTCCAGAAATGGTACCTTAGCCTCCTCTTGAACTCTGAGCTGCAGAACCACTAAAACACCTGACTGAGGACATTCCCTCGTAACGTGACCCTCCTGGCCACCATAATAGCAACTGAAAATGCCCCTCAGACATAAACCATAGTGACGCCTACTGTAAAAGTTGCACAATGGAAACTTCTACTATGTGGAGGGATCACTAACGACCACCCTGACTCATGCCACAGGAACTAGTCTATTACTCTGTAATCTCCTTCCTCTCCAAACGGGTCTTCTGCCTTGTCCAAATGACCCTCAACATAATCGAAAAGGCCACAGCCTGATAAAGCTACTGATCCCAAGGTGCCTGAACTCAATCTCACCAAAGTATTACGACTAAGTTCACCTTCTTCAAACCAACAAAACTGAAACCATATCTGACTTTCCTTCTAATGTCCTCGCCTCTGAGTGCAGTACTAACAAACTCATCACGGTTGTCTAGAGGCATAACAGTCAAAATCCCTTTGATGCTCAGGTTCAAACTCATCTCGAACCTCTTGCATTACTTCCTTTGAAGCCATATAACACGTGCAAACTGGGACAAACATGTGAAAAATACATCCCTACCTCAGGTTGGTAAACACTCCATATTTCCATTGTTGGGTAGCCTGATTGAACCATTACCTTATAAACAATACCCTGAATGTAGTTCATGGAGTCTCAACAGGAACTCACACAATACCAACCCACCAAATGCAATGATCTGACACAAGCAAACCATCAACTACCACAATCCTCTGTTCGAAAGCAACATATAGACACCCATACACGCACAACTGGGCAAACCATGCCACACATATCTCTGAACCCAGAATGCTTATCCAAACCCACAACTCATTTATCAAGTCACACGTCGACTGATTCTTAACAGGATCCACAACCCCACTGACACGGAAACTACATCAAGGAGGCATCCTAATGAATAAAACGTTGTTCACAACAAGCATGACGTAATCATGGAACTTCAAACATTTGAAAGCATACAACACCCAGAGCATTGATGAGTATTTGCCGGCCGGTCGAGTCATCGCTCCAGACATGCTGTACATTCTCAAATATCCTTAGTAAACACGACTACAGAAGTCTACAACACCTAAAACCTAATGCTCTAATACCAAGCTAAAAGGACCCAACCCAAATTTAGTTTCCTAAACCGGAATCAAACCCTTTCTAAAAACGTGAACTTTCAAAAACCAAAAATTTCGACAGAGTTTCCTCTATAACACGTAGTTACCATTAACCTGCAGCGGAAAATACACTTCATCCTATGCCACAAAAGCCAAACTGTGGGCTCCAATCCAATTCGGATTTCTCAAAAACATATCATAACGTAAAGCAATAAACAAAACTGTAGCTTTACAGAAATTTAGAAAAATCATATGAAAATATAAACATAATAGTACTCAGAGCGACCTCTTATATATACATATATACACAACAGTAGGCCAAACTAGAAACCTACTGAGAAAGGAAAAGTGGCTCGAATACTATGCCTCCAACCTCGACGTGCGACACTTGAATCAAAACTGCAATCTGGGCATTGAAAACAAAGAGCCCAGGGAAAGATATATAAACCGTTAGAGTGAGTGGACAAAAATAAATGTCTTTCGCTGAATACATATATATGTTCATAAAAACATATGCGAGTCTAAATGCATAAAAATCATATGGTACACGAGGGAGACTCTAACTCCTCACGCGTACAGAGCATGCATCGGAAATCCCGTGGGGTCACTCATGGACACATCCACACTAGTACAGTCTGAATCACAGGATCCCTGATCCTCACGTGATTCTAGCCAGAAAGGGCCTCGGGTCAGGGTATCTGCTCCATCCCCCCCGGTAAAGACCTCTGGTCAGAGTAACAGTCCCCCCCGGTAAACATCCTAGGGGATCAGCCGAGATGCTAAGTGTATCGATACAACCATACATACTGAGACTGTACTCTGTGTAAACCAAATCATTATAGTTTCCATGCAAATGCATAAAGCGTAATGTAAATGCATATTCGTAATACATAACTATAAAAGCATATTCGTAAATTCATAATCATAAAACACATGCTCATAAAATTCATAATCATAATTGCATGCTCATGCTCGTAAAATGTATATAAAAGACTCGCACCCAATCAGTGAAAAGAGATGTCCACTCACAGACTAGCACAACGCAAAACGCGTTAATCTTGTGATCCGGCGGAAGATCCCTCGCCAAACATACGATCATGATCTCCTGAATAATCATAAATACCACTGTTCAAAATCACAATTCAAAACCATGAACCACATCTTGAGAACCAACCATTCCGGAAAACATATAACTCGAATATCGACGAAATCGTCAAAAATCCAAGAAACACACTATAAAACCTCGCAAAAAATTCCGATGCTCAAGTCAAAATATAAACCTCACCACTGCGATCAGTGCGGGATTCCGAGGAAAACTACACAAAACTTGTCGGAAACCACCTCGGACAGAACTCTGCCGCGCACGGCGACGCGCCGGGCCGTCGCCGCCAGAAAACTCATCGGTCCAGAAAATTGCAACCTACACATGGATTTGAAGATCTCAACATTTCCAACAACTTTGTAGTTCAATGCTAAGCCTAATTTTAACCGGAAAACCTCCAAAACTCACCTTGAAGTCGAAAACCTTCGCCGAAATTCATTAACTCTGATTGGCCACCACCAGCCACGGCATGGTGCAAGACCACTTGGGATCAACTCACCATCCCAAGGGATTCAAAATCCCTATAGGGTCGACCCCCAACTTGGCCGCCACCGTCGCCGCTGAATCTCGCCAGAATTCTCCCAACTTCAAAATGTCATAACTTCTTCATCCTGTAACCAAATTTAGTGATCCAACTATCAAAAGAAAGAGGAGCTCAAGACCAACAACTTTCATGAAGGAACCATGGCTAAAAGATGTCAGAATAAGGCACATCGAAGGCAACAAAGACTCAGCCAAAACAAGTCAGTTTTGACCCGTGGTCAATGCGGGTCAACGACCCAGTTTTCCCAAATTGGAAAGTTTCCTTAATTGTCACGTATTCATACCGTATTTATAACGTACACGTACCGTCCAAAATGAATCGAAACCAAATGGATAAACATGACAAAATCCAACGGCTGAAAATATTCATAACTTATTCCACGTAACTCGAAATCATCCTCCGGAAACTCCCACGAACTCGAAATTAAATTCTCTACAATTCTTGTGAAAGAACTCATCACAAATTCTTGCCCGATAATTTAGTCGTTAACAAACCCACCATAACAACCACTTACGACAAAATTGCGACTAATCACGAAAATCGCAAATCAAGACGATAAACATACCATTTCCGGTTCGGGTTGTCACAAAATTGTCGTCGCCAACGACGAGACTAACTGGGAAACTCTAAGATGTTTCTCGCTTTGAATCAAACGATTCCGTCAATGCATGGTTAAATTAATGGCTTGGGGAACTAGGGAATGGATAGGGGAACCTATTCCGACTGTAACGACGGCCAAAGTCGTCGGCGACTAGTAAACTCGGTCGCCGGAGCAACTCGGCCAGTACGTGGAGAGGGAGAGAGTCGGGGAAAGAGAAAGTGGTTGGGCTTTTTACCTAGCCTAGATAAAATACCCACATTACACTTATTCAAATGGATGTTCCAGATTAGATCTGAGGATGATCAAACGGTCGACAAAATTTACCCAATAGTAGGGTTTCTAATTTAATTACTTTTCACATGAAACTTCCAAAATTTATAAAAAATAGCTCCGACCTCCGAAAAAATTCAATTAAAATATGTACGAGCTCGAAATAATTTTGTCTACAATTTTTTTGAAGGAAACGAGCCAAAATTAGAACTTAAAAAAAAGTCAATTTTTTTTAGTTGCGACGAATCTTGATAAATGTATCATATAGTGATTAGCTCGTTAATGAACTCGACTAACAAATATTAAGTTGCTAATTTAGGTTCATGTCATTACAAATATCACTTATTTTGTTTGTCCAAACAAACAAACAAAAAATTAAAATGACTGTGACGACCCGAACCAGAATCAGTTATGTATTCGGCACGATTCACGAGATTCTGTTTAGTCGCAGTTTTACGTCGTATATGTGGTTTGCCGATTCTATTCGCGACTATATTTTCGGTTGAGAATTTGAGTTGAGTGTCTTCACGGAAGTTGTAGAGTACGTGATTTCGAGCTCGTGGGCGGTTCCAGAAGATTTTTCCGATGACCGAGGAATATTTTATGATTATTCGAAGTTTCGGTTTCCGACGAGTTTATCCGATTGTTTCAAGCTTATCCGAATCATTTCAAATATTCATTTCGGACCGTAAATTGACCTGAGGCGCGAGTATAAATATCGAGAATAGTCGTAAAATCGTCGAAAAACACTGTTTACCGTTGACCAGCTTTGACTTTGCCGTTTTGGAAAGTTAACCGTTGACCACGAATGGGGAAGGTTTCCCGTTTCGGCTTGCCGTCCGACGACCCATTTTCCGGCCACCTCCGGTCGAGTGAAAGGTATCATTAGCTTCCCCTTGTGATTTCGAGTTGATTGGTATAAAAATTTGTGAAAATTGATGAGGATTTTATGGTGCCCGAATCGGGCCGAGCTGGGTTACATCGCCGATAATGGTGTGCCGTTTTCCGGCGAGGTTTGGAGGTGGTGGTTGGGGGGGGGGGGTTAGACTCCCCTTGCTCTGGTGAGTCTCCCCATGTACTTGGCTTGGGTGGAGGATGAGGTTTTGGTGTGGACCGATTAGGTCACCGGAAAACTAATTTCCGATCTGTTTCGGGTTAATTGCCTGGGTTTCGTTTGGATTTGGCCTGAGCTGTAGTTATGGAAGTGTTTTGGCTCATGGAGAACTTTCGATCTGGAGAATCTCGCTGTGAGATTTCACAGTTGACGGCGCGCCGCCACCGGCGGCGACGGTCAACGGTGGAGCTCCGGCGAGGAGTTGACTTTTTGGATTTCGACATTTTTAATGTCGTTTTTCCCGTAATTGCGCCCTGATTATTGTCAAGAGGTTTTCGGATCGGTTTGGGTAGTGGATTTTTAGTCGAGGTTTCGAGTGGAGATTTCGGGAATTCCGTTAATCGTTTTGCATTGCATTGTTTATTTCCGGGAACGGTTGGTTTCCGTGATTCAGTACAGGGTTGTGGACTATGATTTTGATCAGTTATGTTTTTGTGAATATCCAGGAGATCGAGATCGAGATCGTGCTTCAGGCGAGGGATCTTCCGCCGGACCAAGAGATTAGCGCGAGTGCGCGTTTTGCTCACCTGTGAGTGGACAATTTCTTTTCACGGATTGTTTGCGAGTCTTGATATACGTTTTATGAACTTGAGCATGCGTATGAGATTTCAGATTACATGAGCATGTGTTTTACGATTATATGATTATATTTATACGGATATACGTATACGAATATACATACACTTATATGTTGTTTCATGCATTTGCATCGAATTGTTTGTGATTTGGTTTTCACAGAGTACAGTCTCAGTTACGTTATTGTATCGATACACTTGCCTCTCGGCTGATCCCCGATGGTAGGCCATCTAGGAGGGGCGTCGTTATCCCTACCTGACCGGCGAGGGGCGTTTCCCCGAAACCGAGGCCTTTCTGGCTTAGAATCACGGGGACTAAGGACCTCGTGATTCGGACTGTACTAGCACGGGTGTGTCCATGAGCGACCTCGTGGGATTTATACTTGGATGCTCAGTACGCTGGAGGATTATGGTTTTACCTCGTGTACTTGTTATTTTTATTTACCTGGACTCGCATATGTTATTTTAAACATAAATATCAACTGGTGAAAGACATTTATTTTCGTCCACTCACTCTAACGATTTTCATGTCTTTCCCCTGGGCTTTTTGGTTTCCGTGCCCAGTTGTAGTTCAGGTTTGGTGTTTCACGTCGCGGTTTGGAGGCTAGTGATCTGAGCTACCTGTGTTTTCCAGTAGGTTCTTGTTTCGCTTACTGATGTATATATGATGTATATATTTACACTAGAGGTCGCTCTGATACATTCTGATACATGTTTATACGAATTTTCTTGGATATATATATACTTAGTACAGTATGTTTACTGTTACTGTTTATATTATGATGTTGAGAAATCCGGATGGGATTGGTGCCCACAGTTTGGCTTTTGTGGCATAGGATGAAGTGTTATTTCAGGGTGCAGGTTTATGAAATTCCACGCTAGTAACGAAACTCTGCCGAAATTTTGAAAAAGATTTTTGTTGGTTCGTGTTTTCAGAAGGGGTTCGATTCCGGTTTAGGTAACTGAATCGGGGTTGGGTCCTTTCAGCTTGGTATCAGAGCATTAGGTTGTCAGATTCTGTAGACTCTTGTAGTTGTGACGCTTAGGGTATTTGAGTTGATACAGCATGACTGGAGTGATGACCCGACTGGCCAGCGGTACTCATCAATACTTGGGGTGTTGTGTATTCTTAAATATCTGCGGTTTCATGATTACGTTCTTTTTGCTTGTACCTAATGCTTGTCTTGAATCAGTAGGATGCCTCCTCGACGTGGTCCCCGTGTTGATCGGGATGAGGATCCCGATGAGGATCGCCGAACGCGCGACTTGCTGATGAGAGTGTTGCGTTTGGAAGAGCGTTTTGACCCTGTGGTCAAGGCTCGCACTGCTGGTGCTACTGTGTTTTCGGGTTCAGTTGATCCAGAGATATGCGAGGCATGGTTGGTTCAGATTGAACGTGTTTGTGAGCGTCTGCAGTTTACTCCTAAGCAGATGTCAGTAGCCGCAATTGGTTTACTTGAGGGTGATGCATACTTTTGGTGGGGTAGCACCGACAGAGTTCCAGCTGACACTCCATGGACCTTGTTCTATGATTTGTTTATGCGGAGGTATTTTAATCAGGCTACCCAGCAGCGCAAGCACGAGGAGTTTATGAACTTGAGGTAGGGCAGTTTGTCTGTACTTGAGTATCGGGATCGGTTTACCCGTTTGTCTCGTTTTGCGTGGGATATGGTGGCTACAGAGGAAGCTAAGTGTCGTAGGTTTGAGCTGGGATTGAATCTGAACATCAAGGCTACACTGACTACGATGCCTCGGAACAACTTTGATGAGTTTGTTAGTGCTGCACTCCGAGGCGAGGACATTGAGCAGGAGAGACAGCGGCAGAGGTACCAGCCGAGATAGTTGGAGGAGGGTGGACCGAGTCAGGGGCCTTCGAAGAGGCTGAGTTCTGATACTTCCGGTTCAGCTTCATCCTCAGGTGGTGGATCTTATCGCCCACCAGTTGGTGTACCGAGGCGGAGATCAAGATGGAGGAGAGATCGACCGCAGCGACCACAGGCTAGTGGGAGTTCCATCGGTTCTAGTTATCCGCGGCATACCGGTGGCACGTTTGCTGTACCGCGGAAGTATCCATTGTGTAGCTTCTGCAACAAGCGTCACCTTGGTGTATGTCAGCGGAGTACTGTTATTTGTTACAGTTGTGGCCAGGTGGGTCACTATTCGAGGGAGTGTCCTCAGTCGTATGGTGCTGAGGGACAGGCGGCCCAGAGTTCCGGAGCTGAGCGAGGTGCCACTACGGGAGCTCAACCAGCACAGTTTGCAGGCCAGGGCCGACAGCAGGGACAGCCCCAGCGAGGACGACCAGTCGGACAGGCGAGGGTTCATGCTATGACTCTACGTGAGGGCAGAGCATCACCGGAGGTCGTTATTGGTACGTTACATGTCATTGGTATTCCAGTAGTTGCATTGTTAGATCCAGGTGCCACACATTCATTCATATCATTTAGACAGTCATCATTAGCTACGGTACCTGCATCTCCACTTCCGGGGTTGTGGAGAGTGTTGTATCCGTCAGGTGAGGTTGTGAGCATCGGTTGGGTTTACAGAGACTGTGAGGTGTTTATTGATGGCCATGGATTAGCTGCAGATCTGTTACTGCTTGATATTGTGGATTTTGATCTGATCTTGGGTATGGACTTTTTGGAGTCGCACTGGGCCATGTTTGACTCCCACAGGAAGGTGGTCGCGTTTCAACGACCAGGGTTACCTGAGATACTGTTCCTTGGCGAGAAGAACACTTCACTAACGTGTTTGATTTCCGCGATGAGGGCAGATCGGTTGATGAAGAAGGGTTGTGTCGCTTACTTAGCCCATGTTGTGGACACTACAGCTGCAGTGCCGGATCTTGGTAGTATTGAGGTTGTGTCTGAGTTTTCGGATGTGTTTCCAGCGGAGTTACCTAGTATACCCCCTGTACGGGAGATTGATTTTACTATTGAGTTGTTGCCGGGTACAGAACCGATTTCCCAGACACCGTATTGTATGGCGCATGCAGAGTTGAAGGGGTTGCAGATTCAGCTCCAGGAGTTGCTAGAGAAGGGTTTCATTCGACCGAGTGTTTCTCCGTGGGGTGCTCCGGTGTTTTTTGTGCAGAAGAAGGATGGGTCCATGCAGTTGTGCATCGACTATCGGAAGCTGAATCAGATTACAGTGAGGAACAAGTATCCGTTGCCGCAGATTGATGACTTATTCGATCAGCTGAAGGGAGCAGTAGTCTTTTCGAAGATTGATCTTCGGTCCGGATATTACCAGTTGAGGATCCGAGACTCTGATGTAGCCAGGACGGCATTCAGAACACGGTATGGGCACTACGAGTTTTTGGTTATGCCGTTTGGGTTGACCAACGCCCCCGCAGCTTTCATGGACTTGATGAATCAGGTGTTCAGACAGTTCCTGGACAAGTTCGTGATTGTATTCATTGACGATATTTTGATCTATTCCAGGAGCGTGGGTCAGCACAAGAAGCACTTGCGAGCAGTGTTGCGGACTTTGCGGGACCATCAGTTATTCGCAAAGTTTAGCAAGTGCGAGTTCTGATTGGATAGCGTGAAGTTTCTGGGTCACGTGATTTCAGCCGAGGGAGTTAGTGTTGATCCTGACAAGATTGAGGCCATGCTGAATTGGAGTAGACCCACTACTGTGCTGGAGATCCGGAGTTTCTTGGGGTTAGCAGGCTATTATCGACGATTTGTATAGGATTTCTCCCGGATTGCTACACCACTGACTAGATTGACGAAGAAGGGCATCAAGTTTGAGTGGTCTGATGCGTGCGAGGAGAGTTATTTGCTCCTGAAGGAGAGATTGACTACCGCACCGGTTCTGACATTGCCAGACGACAGTGGTGAGTTTGTTGTGTACAGCGATGCGTCGAAGTTGGGACTTGGCTGTGTGTTGATGCAGCATGGTAGAGTTGTGGCATATGGTTCCAGGCAGCTGAAACCACATGAGGTCAACTATATGACGCATGATTTGGAGTTAGCCGCTATTGTGTTAGCGTTGAAGAGTTGGAGACATTACCTGTATGGTGCTTAGTGTAAGATTTACACTGATCACAAGAGTCTCACCTACTTGAGGACGCAGCCGGATCTGAACATGAGGCAGCTCCGATTGATGGAATTGATCAACGATTACGATTACACTTTCGAGTACCATCCGGGGAAGGCCAATGTTGTAGCAGATGCATTTAGCCGGAAATCTGGAGCCTCGTTGTTTCACATGTGTGTGGCCAGAGTATCGATGTTAGCCGAGCTTCGAGCTACATGTGCCGTGTTTGGGTATGATGATGATGGAGCTTTGTTGGCCAGTTTTCAGGTTCGACCCGTACTGGTTGATGCTGTACGAGAGGCTCAGGATTCGGATTCTTATCTTTTGGGCAAGAAGACCATGATACGGAATGGTGTGCATACAGAGTTCCGATTGAGCGACGACGGTACGTTGTTGTTCAGAGGTAGGTTATATGTACCCAGAGACGAGGACTTGAAGAAAGAGATGCTGGATGAGGCTCACAGTTCAGCGTATGCGATGCATCCCGGAGGTACGAAGATGTTTCGTACACTTCGAGCGTACTATTGGTGGCGCAACATGAAGCGGGAGATTGCCGCGTACGTGAGTCGATGTTTGATCTGTTAGCAGGTGAAGGCGGAGAGGCAGAAACCTGCATGGAAACTACAGCCACTTGAGATTCCAGTTTGGAAGTGGGAGCACATTACAATGGATTTCGTCTATCAGTTGCCGCGTACTTCGGCGGGCAACACTGGCATTTGGGTTATTGTTGACCGATTGACGAAATCTGCACACTTTCTTGCACTTCCAGGGAAGGTATCAGTGGGTAGATTGGCCAAGTTGTACTTATCGGAGATTGTTCGCTTGCATGGTGTGCCTGTGTCCATTGTTTCTGACCGAGATACTCAGTTCACTTCTGAGTTTTGGCAGGCATTGCAGCGAGCATTGGGCACGAGGTTGCGATTTAGTATAGCTTTCCATCCTCAGACTGACAGGCAGTCCGAGCGGACAATTCAGACTCTCGAGGATATGCTGAGATCATGTGTGTTGCAGTTTCGCGGAAACTGGGATCAGCAGTTACACTTGATTGAGTTCGCCTACAACAACAGCTATCAGGCCAGTATTGAGATGGCACAGTACGAGGCCCTGTACGGGAAGCAGTGTCGCACTCCATTGTGTTGGAGTGAGGTGGGCGAGCGTTGGCTCATTGGTCCTGATTTGGTGAAAACCACGATGGAGGACATACAGGTTATCTGAGATCGGTTGAAGATCGCCCAGGATCGGCAGAAGAGTTACGCAGATGTGAGGAGGAAGAGTTTAGAGTTCGAGGTTAGTGATTGGGTCTTCCTGAAACTATCTCTGTGGAGGGGAGTTGTGCGTTTCGGGAAGCGTGGCAAGCTTCGACCACGGTACATTGGTCCGTATGAGATTACGGAGAGGGTTGGAGCTGTTGCATACAGACTTGAGTTACCAGCTGAGATGGCTCGTGTGCTGATCTACGCATTTTATGCTTGATTCTTAATGTCTTTCTCTTTACATTTAGCTTTGTTTTGACCTTAGTACTATCATTTCTCACTTACTTTGTTGTTTTTGGGTTTTGAATAAAGGAGTACAATAAAAGAGGTGAAATGAAGCTTAAAAACGCAGAAATTGGAGGTTTCCTAATTCGCTTAGGAAAAGTGGTGTTTCCTACTTTGACTAGGATTCCTACTCGGGTTAGGAATGCAAATGGTTCGACAACTCGGAAAGTTTCGCGGAGCTGAAAAATGAAGTTTCCTAAATCAACTAGGAATGACGTGGCGAAATGTCCGAGACGCGCAAAATGGTTGAGAAATGGTATTCGTAAAAGTTACTAAAATGGTACGCACAAATGGTTTCCCAAATGAAGAACGAATACATTTCTCCTAAGTGGACCAGGAAGATCAAGTCGGCATGCATTTATGGAAGGAAGACATGGCCGAAATATTGAGATCTTACTTGCCACATTTGAAGACCAAATATATTGAATATCTTGAAGAAATTCGGCAAGGAGTATATTTCCTTGGAAATCAAGAAAGAAATATCTAGCATGGAATAAGGAAAGAAGATCTCAGTACAGACCTGTAACTTCAAGAGGCCACCGAAGTCGCAATTCAACTCCAAATATGGCGATCCTTACATGGATTTTATAGCCCTTTGAATAAGCTTTCCAACGAGTCCAAAATCATAATTTTCTGAGCTCTAGAACTCCCGGAATACTCAAAGGAAGACAGGCTGTCAGTTCTACCCGGGTAAACTAGGAATCCCTAGTTTGGAGAGGAAAGTTGGAATTCTTCACCTATAAATACAAGAGCTCGGCCTCATTCTCAATCATCACTCATCATACAAGCCAAGTCTCTGCCTTAAACACTTCCTCTCCACAAATACTCGGAATCTCTTCAAGGAACGCCATCCTCCACACCATATACATTCGGCCTCCACCTAGAAGCAACCTTAGGCAATCCGAGGGTTCATCTAGCCATCCATAGAAGGATCGTGTGCAAGCTTTGCGACTGCAATCACGATACAAAGGGTGTATTTCGATCCCTCTACTTACTCCTTGTAATGAATTTCAGTTTTGTAGAGTGTAAAGACATGTTTCACACTGTCCCAACCAGAACTCACATTTGCTAAACTTGGGGTACAACTGAGAGTCTCGCAAAGTCTGCAAAACTGGATGCAAATGCCTCTTGTTCTTCCCGACACTCTAGGAATAGATCAAGATATCGTCGATAAACACAGTGATGAACTTGTGCAGATAAAGCCTGAAGACATAACAAGGAATTCGTAATGCCCATAGCGTGACCGAAATGCCATCTTGTCCACATCGGACTCTCAAATCTGTAGCTGATGGTATCCAGGTCTGAGATCAATCTTCGAGAAGACTGAAGCTCCTTTCAGCTGATCGAACAAATCATCAATCCATGGGAGTGGATACTTGTTCTTCACCGTAACTTGATTCAACTTCCAATAGTCAATGCATAGCCTCATCGAACCATCCTTTTTCCTCACAAACAACACTGGAGCACCCAAGGTGAAATACTAGGTCGAATGAAGCATCTCTCAATCAATTCCTAAAGTTGAATCTGCAACTCCCTCAACTCTGCTGGTGCCATACGATAGGGTGTCTGCGAAATAGGTCCAGTACCTGGAAGTAACTCGATGGTGAAGTCAATATCCCTGACTGGAGGAACACCAGGTAAGTCCTATGGAAACACATCTGGATACTCACAAACCACCGAAATATCACCAATGTCTGATACACAAACACTCGTATCAATCATATGTGCTAGGTAAGCCACACAACCCTTCCTCAACATCTGCTTAGCCTTCATTGCTGAAATCAAACAAGGCAAAAAAGTATTCTTTTCACCACGAAAAAAAATCTCAACCATGCCTGGACTGTTGAAAACAACCTCCTTCTTGTGACAGTAAAAAACAACCCAATGGTTCTCCAAGAAATCCATGCCCAAAATCACATCAAAATCCACAATATCCAGTAGCATCAAATCCGTGGCTAACCCATAACCTCTAATAAAATCTCACAATCTCTATATACTCACCTGACACACACTACCTCGCCTGATGGATACAACACTCGCCACAAACTAGGGAGCGGATATGTAGGTACAGTAGCCAATGATGTTAATCAATGATAACCTCTGGGAAACCTTTGCCCTCACGTAGAGACATGGCATGAACTCGAGCCTGTCCAGCTGGTCGTCCATGCTGGCTGCGACTCTGCTGACCACCCTGTCCAAAAGGCTGTGCTGCATGATCACCAGAAGCAGTACCCTGATCTCGACCAGTACTCCGATCCACAACACCTCCAAAAGTACCAAGTTGAGGACACTCCCTCACAAAGTGACCCACCTGGACACAACGGTAGCAAGTAGAGGTGCCATACTGACACTAACCAGAGTGATGTCTCAGTGTAACAAATGGGCACAATAAACGTCGAGGATAACTCGATCCACTGAAACTCCTACTCGACTACTGCCTCTGCGGTCGACTCTTCCTCCATCTACGACTCTACCTAGCAATGCTAGTAGGATATCTGTAAGGTCCACTACCAGAAGATGATGTTGATCGAGAAGTACCTGAACTCAACCTCTTCGAAGCACCTTGACTGGGTCCACCCTCTTCAAAGCGACGTGTCTGAAACGACATTAGTCTCTCCCTCTCAATGTCTTCACCTCTGAGTGCAGCACAAACAAACACTTCAAAGTTATCTCGAGGCATAGTGGTCAAAGTCCCCTTGATATTCAGATTCAAACCCAACTCAAACCTTCTGCACTTTGCTTCCTCTGATGCCACCGTATCACGTGCAAACTGAGACAAACGGGTGAACTTATCCCTATACTCGAGCACTGAAATATTTTCCTGCCTCAGATCGGTACACTCCTCATATTTTTGCTATTGAGTAGCCTGATTAAAATACCGACGCATGAACAAATCTCTGAATGGAGGCCATGGAGTATCGATAGGAACTTTGTCTGTACAAATCCACCAAAAGTAGACATCTGACTCCAGAAAACCCACTGCTGTTAAAGTTTTCTGTTCAAAAGTAAAATGCAGGCCCTCACAAACACGCTTCATAGGGACTAACCAAGCTTCACATATTTAATGATCAGAGGAGCCAGAAAAGATAGTTGCTCCAGTTGTCCTAGCGTGGACCACAGGGTCAAAACGTTGTTCCAAACGCAACAATCGCATAAGCAAGTCGTGCGTATGGTGATCCTCAATAGGATCCTCAGCCCTGTTAGCACAGACTCCACGTCGAGGAGGCATCCTAAAGATGAAAGGACATAAGTCCCACAACACAAGGAATGTAATCATGAAACTTCAAATATTTGAAAGCATACAAAACTCTAGAGCATTGATGATTGTCCGCTGGCCAGTCGGGTCATCGGATTTATATTGAATAGCAAAGATCATAATCCGGTGAGTAATAACATCGAGAATCCTGAATACTCGAATAACGTAATTTCCTATTTAATGACTGACTCAACCAAATAGTGAATTCAATTCCCTGAAATCCCTCACTTTAAAGAGTCGCAACCAAATCTCGATTATCAAATGACTCGCAAATAAACGGATAATCAAAACTAAGCCCAATTTTAACCGGAAAAGGTTAAAAACTCACCGTGAAGTTCGAAAACCTCGCCGAAATTAAATTTCTCTGATTGGCCACCATCGGGCACGGCAAGGGCTGGGACCACTTGGGATAGACTCACCATCTCAAGGGCTACAAAACCCCCACAAGGTCGATCCCCATCGCCGCTGTCTCCGTCACCTCCGTCGCCGGCGAATTCGGCCGAAATTCCCCAAACTTCACCGCCTCGTATCTTCTTCATCCAGTAACCAAATTCGATGATCCACCTATCAAAAGAAAGAGGAGCTCGAGCCTGACAAGTTTCATGAAGAAACCATGGCCAAAGGAGGCTGGAATAAAGCATACTGACGCCAAGAAGGTCACGGCCCAAACGGGTCTGTTTTGACCCGTGGGTCAATGCGGTCAACCCCCAAATTTCACAAAATGGAAACTTTCCCTTTATATCTTGTATTTATACCGTATACATACCGTACACATACATGCCCAAATCAATGGTTCAAAACAAATCTGATCAAGATCGGATGGTCACGATTAAATTAACATTCACCAACCGACTTCAAAACTCGATAAAACATTGTTTGCTTAACCGAAAAATTCCCACGATCTCGAAATTAAATCATCTACAATTCCAGCGAAGGAACTCAAACCAAATTCTTGCCCGATAAGTTAGTCGTGAACAAACCCACGAGTACGATTAATTCACAATAATCACGACTCGGACCAATATGTGCACATTCCATGGTTCGGGTCGTTACACCATGCCTTGTTGAGGTTGCTATAGTCTACACACATCTGCCAAGTGCTTTACCATGACGGCATTGGATATCAACTTAGGGTCATCCACCTTTTGAGTAAAGTCGATCTTTTGAAGCCTGTCGACCTCTGCATGCATAGCTTTCTATCGCTCCTCGTCATAAGCATGCCTTTTTTGCTTGACATGCTTCGCTTCTGGTGATAGACTGAGCATGTTGGATATGATGTTGGTAGATATGCCAGGCATGTTAGCGTATGACCAGGTGCAGTGCATGGCGGTCCTTGAGTACTTGTTTCAGCTATCTAGTAAGCTCATAATCCAACTGCGCCCTTGTACGTAGGGTATGCTCTGGATATTTGCTTGAGAGGTGAATGGTTCTTAATGTATCCTTCTCCGTCATTGAGTGGATTGCGTTAAGTTTGTCTCAGCGATCATCAGGTCTGGCGCTCATAGCAGACTCTTCCCCAAGTGATAGTATCTCTTATCTTGTCACTCTCTCTTGGCATGGTTCGACAACGATTTTCCCTACAAAGTCATAATCTCTGACGATTCTAACTCCATAATCAGTGGGGAATGTTAACATCAGCATGTGGCTAGCGATGATCATCTTGCACTTACTGATGGCGGGTCTTCCCAAGATCATGTCGTAGGAGGTCTGGACATCTACCAAGATGAACTCAAATCTGATCTAGATTTGTTGCATGCCAGGTGCACCCAAACAAAATCTCATGTAGTCAATGCCAAGTGGGTAAACTGTATCTCCTGAAAATCTCATCAGTCTCTCGTGATCCATCATAGGCCTTTCAAAAGATGATGTTGGCAAAGGCACCAGTGTCGATAAGAATTCTCCTCATTTTGTAATGATCCACTACGCAGTCAATGACAAATGGCACCTCACTGCTTTGTCTGCCTTGTTCCTTGTCTAAAGAGAAGATGATCGATGGTCAATCCTTCCTTCATGCCTTGGCAGGTTTGTCGTAGTAAATGGCGTAGAAATCCCTTGTAGCAAGTGTGCGCTCTTGGCTTGGTCCATCTATTGTAAGAGATTTATGTCCCTACACCTTTTGACTATTAATTAGTCTAAGTCTAAGTGAATTTTTCATATCCGCAAGTATACAGGGTTAAGCAATATAATTTGTATAGAAGTCTAGTGTCAAACTCACGAGGATTGACTAACCCCACTCCATAGCTTTTCCCGATTAAGTTCTTTAGTTGCGTGAAACACAAATAATTGATGCAACAATGAAACAAGAAATATGGAACTAAATCTTACAACGTCAAGTTCTTTGGACACTCAACATCGCAAGTATACAGGGTTAAGCAATATAATTTGTATAGAAGTCTAGTGTCAAACTCACGAGGATTGACTAACCCCACTCCATAGCTTTTCCCGATTAAGTTCTTTAGTTGCATGAAACACAAATAATTGATGCAACAATGAAACAAGAAATATGGAACTAAATCTTACAACGTCAAGTTCTTTGGACACTCAACATCGCAAAGGATGATTAGACTACAGTGAGTGATTTGACAAGAGGTTGTTTGGTTGTTTGCGACTAATGCAAAGATGGTAAATATAAATGATCACAAATTCAAGTTGTAGTATGTTACTTTCAGTGAGACTCTTTTGTTTAGTCAGTTACTCAAGTAGTCGTTGAGTTTACTTTCATTTTTATTCAGAACCAGTACTTTATAAATATGTTTCTAAATTCCTGAGTTGAGTTTCTAGTTTTGTTTATGACATATGTTGAGAAATCCGGATGGGTAACGGTGGTCTACGGTTTGTTTGTGGGATTCGGCTTCTGAAGTGTTTTCTTTATATATGTAGGTTTTTTGTTGTCTTAGTTTCAAGGGAGGTTATGCCTAAATTTTTGTAGAATGTCCTAAATTATGGTTAGTTAAGACTTAATCTTAGTTTACTAGCTAAATAGGATTGGATCCTTTCATACACATAATTATTATTGTTAGTTAAGCTAAGGGTGGCGCATTTTGTTTGTTACGAGAGTGAGAACTGAAACTTCATGCACGTCATCAAGGACACGATATCATCTTCTCTCTCAGATTTTGGCAAGTCAAGGTGTTACGAACAGAGAATGGTGACCGAGTTTCAGTTTTGGTTGCTGACACCGAATGAACAATGGACATAGTGGAATACGACGACCTCTTTGCAAGTTAAATTATAATTCCGGCTGGTAAGTGTTTTCGTCCTAGAAAATAGTTTGATGTTGGTTTTGTATTTGGGATTGTTAGTGATAACTCAGTCGTAGAAGTTACGGTTTGGTTATGCTAGATAGCTAAGATTAGCTAGATGATTTGAAGTTATATGCTTGACTCTGTTCTAGGAGTTACTGTTGACTAATACGTATGCTCACATGCTAGAATTTGGGTTATTGTCTATGTACGATGGTTGGTACTATTTTACTGTTAAACAATGGAATATAAAAAGGTTTTGAGGAGAGAGTTAAGTTACTTCTTAGTTTGTTAAGCCGTTGGAATTTGGGCAATTTGAAATATGTTCGTTAAGTGAGAACTGTGATTTGTTTAGGCAATTGACAAGACAAGCTTGATAGAGAGTTCTATTGTGTATTTGAATTTAGCGAGGAAAGATACAATTTGACTTGAGGTAAGTAATATTGTTGAGGTGAATAAAATTCAGTATGTTGATATTATGTGGGGTAGTGTGCTTTTAAAATCATTTTCTTTTCAACTAAGTGTTTTGGAATATATGAACTTGATGGTCTACGGTTTATGGGTAAGTGGAAATAAGTTTTGATTTATGATTTTAAAATTTTGACCATGTCTTGTTGAAAGTGAGATGAAGTTGTTAATCTTTATTCTTGACAGAAAAATGTGTGGCTTGTGATCGTTTACGTTTAATACACTTTGAAATTGTATAATTACAAATGTTTGGACCTCCATGGTCGGTCCTTCGTGGTCGGATCTTCGTGATCATAGTGTAGAAGTTAGAGCTCTAGTCTGTGTACATCTGTGTGTAAAACTTTGTTACTAGTATCCATTGTGTTGTGAAGTTGAAAGAAGTTGATTATGTATTCATTCTTTTATCAACCTTGTGATATGTGAGTGGTGTATTTCTGTATTGGAGACTTCTCTTTGTAGTTGAATTGATTCATATATTTGCATATTTATGCATATAGTTTATTTATTCATACGAGCTTTCAAACTTATGGGGTTTATTTATATTAACCCGGTGCACCAATAAATGATGTAGGGGTTAATCTTGCAGGTTAGTGTACGTTGTGTCATGTCAGAAGTTGGGACTTCGCAGGACTCGCCTAGGAGAGAATCAAATGATGTTTTCTTTTGTGTGTTGAGACTTCCGTTATATGTCATTCTTTATTTGAGTATATTATTGTTTAGTTGAAATTCAACTTCACAATTTATTTGACACATGTCATTAGAGATTTGAAATTTCAATCTCATATATTTAGATTGTGGAATTGTAGTCTGTTATTCTCTTAAAAAGAAATTTTTTTGACCAAGTGCTTCAGTGATTCATGTTCTGAGGTTTGGTTTATTTATGATTATTATAAACTAAAAATCGGAGTGTGACAACATCACTCATATGCTCTACTACAAGATTATGCATGAACTGGCTCACCATACTAATAACATATGTAATATTAGATATAGTATGTGATAAATAAATAAGTCTCCTAACTAAACGTTGATATCTGCCCTTGTTTGCTGGAACCAGATCTGGGAGAAGCTTTATCTTATGATTTTGCTCAACAGGAGTAGTAGTAGGCTTACAATCCAACAATCCTGTCTCAGCAAGAAGATCCAGAACATATTTGTTTTGGGACAATGTAATCCCTTGTTTGGACCTTGCAACTTCAATTCCTAAGAAGTATTTCAAGTCACCCAAATCTTTCATATCAAACTCCTAAGACAACTGTTTCTAGAGACTTGCCATCTCCCATGGATCATTTCCAATAACAACCATATCATCAACATACGTAATCAAGGTAGTAATCTTACCATCCTTTCATTTAACAAACAAGGTATGATCATAATTACACTAGTGATATCCAAATTTCATCATTGCCATTGAAAAGAGTCCAAACCAAGCCTTTGGTGATTGCTTCAAGCCATATAGAGACTTCTTCAAACGACACATCTTCTTCTAACTTACCATTAAGAAAAGCATTCTTCACATCAAGCTGGTGTAGGGGCCAATCATAATAAGCTGAAAGGGCAATAAGAATCCTTACAGTGTTAATCTTGGCAACATGTGCAAAAGTCTCCTTGTAATCAACTCCATAATTCTGAGTATATTCATTGGCAACTAATCGAGCTTTATAGCAATCAATGCTCCCATTGACTTTAAGTTTCAAAGTAAACACCCAGTGACATCCAACAGTCTTCTTACTAGGTAGCATAGGAACTATGTCCCATGTTTCATTCTTCTGCAAGGCTTCCATTTCCTCATTCATACCTTGCTTCCATTTTGGATCCTTCTAAGCATCCTGTACATTTCTAGGAATAGATACTGAAGATAATTGACTAACAACAAGTACATGAGACTCAGACAGCATATGGTGAGAGATATAGTTAGCAATGAGATATTTGGATTTGGCATCTATATTAGGCTCATATTGTTTCTTTGGAATCCCATTTATTTCCCGTTGAGATCTCCTAGGCCCAATAGATTCTACACCACCTAAATCATGGATATCAATACATACCTCTGGTAAGAAATTCTGGACAGGTTCTTCAGTTGTTGAAGTAGAAGGGGAAGCAAGTTCTTCGGTACTACCTCGATGCTTAAATTGAACTTCAGGGTCAGTAATGGACTGGTTGACTGAAGCGACGACCAATGGGAAACTCGAAGTCGACGTGTCGACTAATGTTGGTCGGGGGATTTCCGATGGGCCGATTGTTTTGTCGACCGAGGGGAAATTTTCAGTCGACGAGTCGACCGGAACAGTTGTTGTTCCTCCAATCCAATTTTCAGCTTCAAATTGACTTTCCAAACTCTCCAAGGCTTTAAATTCATACAAATTCAGAGTATTTCCACAACATCCTCCCTCCTCCTAAAGGGAAGACTTTGAAACTCCCTATGAGTAGTATGGTTCATATTCTTTAAAGGATACATTAAGGGAGACGTGAGTCTTCTTGGTTAGAGGATTATAGCACCGATAAGCTGATAAGCTTTCTGAACATCAACATATCTAATGAAGAAACATTTCAAAACAAAAGGATCAAGTTTATCCCGGAGAAGCTTATGGATATGAACATACATAGTATAACTAAACACACGAGGCTCAAGATTGGGAAAAGGGGGAACGTTCAATAACTCATGTAACTTCTAGTATGGGCTCTAGAACTCAATGACACAGGAAATAGTACGATTGATCAAATATGCAGCACTTGTAACGACCGCAACCGAATAAGACCGAGGCATATTCACGCTAAATAATGACGCACAAACAACCTCCAATAATTTCCTATTCTTGCATTCTGCCAAGTCAATCTGTTGAGGAGTATCAGCAATAGAGGTCTGGTGATGAATCCCATGAGAGCCTAGGTAGGTAGACCTGGCACCATTGGGCATATTCTCATCCATTGTCAAATTGAAAGACATATACAGGGTGTTGGTATTGTCTAGTGACCATCTTATGAAACTCAGCGAAGTAAGACAACAAATAACTTTTGCTAGTCATCAACGAAACCCATGTCATCTGAGTACATTCATCAAGAAAAGTGATAAAATAACGACATCCAGTAGATGTAGAAATTATAGCAGAACCCCAAACATCAGAATGAATTTTCATAAAAGGAACTAACCATTTATTCAAACTTGGAGAATAGTTAATACGATGGCTTTTGGCCAGTTCACAGACATCACACTTAAACTCAGACTCATCAACACCAAAAAACAGATGGGGTTGTAACTTCCTAAGATAACTAAAAGAAAGATGACTCAAACGACGATGTCATAACCAGATGGTTTCCTTGGATTTATTGAGACTGCTAACACTTTTGGATTGACTCAACAAACTTAGCTACTTTTCTCCATTGGATGTCAAATCGAGATAGTATAGCTTCCCCCTTCTAATACTATAACCAAGAATCCGCTATGTCAAAATGTCTAGAAATACAAAAGTTGGGATAAAACATGACAGACTAAAAAAAAGCCATAGTGATTTGACTAATAGATAAAAGATTATAAGCTAGAGAGGGAACAATTAAAACAAAATAAATGGTTAAATTAGGAGAAAAAATCACAGAGCCTTCGGTAATAACAGAAGAATGAGAACCATACATAGTAGAGATAGTAGGTAAAGAAGAGGGGTAAATATAATGAACTAATGTAGGAGTATCAGTCTTATGATTAGATGCACTGGTGTCAATTATCCAAGTATTATTCTTAGAAGACGTAGTAAGAGATGCCTTACCAACCATACATGATTGTACTAAATTAGCAGAAGCGACAAAAGTGCTATTGTAGATGTGTTGCTAGAAGCAAGAGTCTTGCATGGGTGATTACCCCACCAATCAGGATATCGAATAGAAGCAAAGCAGTTATCCTTGATGTGTCCCTTATCTTTGTATAGTGGGCACATACAATTAGTAAATAAATTTGGAAGGCGAATGTAAACCCTAGAGGAATCAGAGGGGTGCGAGGAGGATGAAAGCCGCCAGTGAGCCACGACGGCCTAAGCATCTGAGGCCGACGTTGGTGAAGGCATGGTGGCGGTAGTTGTCATGACTTCTGGCTGAGCAAGAGCAACAGAATGGGTAAGACAGTCAGTGTGATCCTGGCGAACATGACCATATGTCAAGACTCAATAATTACTTACGACGAAGAAGTTCCTCTCGATTATGATCAAACTCACGATCCAAACTCCCAAGAACATATGAACCCAAAACACAGATTGGTAAGTGTTGTCTTGAACAACTTCGAACAGAGTATTAGAGAAGGAGGCAACACGTTGATCTAGTTCCTCAATGCATGCAACTAACTCATTGTAGTAGACAAAGAGAGGCCGCCTATCTTGTTTGGTGGTGAAGTAGAGACAGTGCAACTCATAGATACGGGTAAAGTCCAGATCATCATAGTAGGTTTGGTGCAGGGCAGTCCAGATTTCAGCATCAGTTTTAAGAAGGAGATGGAGGTGAATTGTTATCAATAAACTAACTCTTTACCTTCTCATTTTCAGTAGCCTAAGAAATATACTCAAGTGTGCCAATAGTAGGAACATGTGAATTTCTAAGACCATAATTATGTGCCTAATATGTTCCTAACTTTAGGTTTATTGCTTGGTTTTCATAAATAAAACATTATTCTTATGACATTTTTCGTTCTTGTTAAGAAATCATGCTTTGACTTGGAAATGTAATAAAGAAGAAGAATTACACACTTATTGGAGAAGACGTATACATTTCCGAAGGGAGTTGAAAATGAACCTAAGTGAACTACTCTCTCACCTAAGGAAGATAAACATGTAAACATGACTTAGGTTTAAACTTAAAAGGTTAAGCTAAAGGTTTAGTTTTCCTTGTGCTTGAGCATGAATCAAAACACTTTTGAAGTCCAAGTGACTCATGTCATTTTCGTTTAAGCTTACATTGAACCGAGAGGCTTTGTAGTTATTATTGATTCTTTCAACTTGTAACCCAATAGGTGCGAATTGGAAGGTTTCATTAGAACCCAGTCCTAAGTGCTCCAAAAGAGGCTTTGGAAGGGAAGCCATCTACAATCTTCACATGTGTTTGCAATCAAACACATTACGCATGAAATGCATTAGAAGTCTAGCACCAAAAGCCTAGCTCATAATCATTGTTTACTTTGTGCTTCATGGATGGACCAAAACCTTCTATAATCCCTAAAGGCCAAGGAGTTTCGGCCCATAACCAAGCGTGACCTGAGAGGGCATGATTTGGACAATGAAATGATTTGTTCTTATGATTCAAAAGACGTTTGAGCATATAAACAAGACTAAAACTCATTACTTGGATATTGTTGGTACATTGAGTTGGCTAGTGGCAACATCTCTAGCCGACCAAATATTTACATTGTTTTATTTTGTTTTACCAAATGATTGCATTTATCTAGTTAATCAACCATGCATTTAATCGCTCATTATAGTTACACCACTCCTTGCATAGTTAGGTTACGAAAGAACTGAGCTAGGTAAGATACCCCATCTTTTCATTCATTAGTTTTGTATCACATTGAATTTTAGGTAATCCGTAGTTTAGGACTTAAACATGTCAAGCTTTGAAATTAGAGTGGTCAATCCCCATGGGTTCGACAATCGATTTCCTTATAAATTATATTACTTGACCCTGTATACTTGCGGGTAAAGGAATTTCACTTAGCCTTAGACTAACTAATAATTGAAAGGTTGAGGGAGAAAAAACCTCTTAACACAAAGCACCTATAAGAAACGCAAGCTTGTTGCACCCTCCAATGGACATTTGCATAACAGGAGCCCATGTAGAGTAATTGGAATATGTCAAGAGAACTCCAATGAGAAAAGAGGAGGACTATGCACAACAAGAGAACTCACAGTAGAGTTGGAGTTCTCCCCCATGGAAGCAGAATTTAGGTCTAGTGGGTGAAAAAAAATTGGGTTTTGTCCGTAGGTCTGCAAGTTTGGCTCTGATACCAAATAGAAAAGTATAATCAAAAGTGTTAAGGGTAGAACGCAATACAGGCATATTCCTAATAGGTAGACAATATCTACAATAAAGAATGAACCAATTCTAATTACAATATGAATCTAATATATCTACAAATTTAATACATGCCAACACTACCTACAACTTAAACTTGCCTATTTAAGAAATGAACAAGTAACACATGGGAGGATTAGGTTAGTAGAAAGTATCATTCAAGTTGAGAACTGAGAGTCTGTGGGGGTTAAATATTCAGTCAAAGGCATTTCAAAATTGGTGGGCTTAAGTTGTTTGGAAGGCCCAAGTTTTTAAGCTAGAGGATTGGGTTGAATTGCAAGGCATAAAGAAACAGTGATTAAGGGTTATGTGAAAGACATGTAAGCAAGTTTGGACCAGATCGAAGTATGTTGATAAAATCACAGCGGGTAGTTGTTAGGTCTCGAGATAAGTTCTGGGCACGTGCAGAAGTGGGTGAGATAGTTGGGCCTAATGGAGCGGAGAAAATCTCGACTCGAACAGTTTCGACTCTTGAGGCCTATGTAGTCATTCCTATTTTAGAGGGAAACTTTCACCTATAAATACTAGCTTGGCGACACTCATTTACATTAGTTCAGTTTTCTCACCGAATTTCTGCTCACGTGAGCTCTTAATGACTTGCGTCATAGTGGTTTTTGTAGATACCTACCCCCGTTCTTTGACGTTGAAAAGTCAACATCCGATGTGGCAAATGTGTGGTCCAATTAATATTTATTGATTTTTTCTTATGGAGGTATCAAGTCCTAGATGATTGTTTACACTCCCACAAGTTGGCGCCGTATATGGGAAACGATGGCATCGATTGTGCTAGAAAATGCTGACAACGAAGGATTGCCTCACAACGAAGGTAACTCGTTGGAGGGAGCCAAGAGCGGAGAAATCTCTTCAAGAAGAACTATTAGGCATATGGAGAAAAGGCCCATGGAGCCAGAAGTTCAAGTCATTCATGAAAATGGAGAAAGCTCGAAGAGACGAGGTCCAAGAAGAAGGAGCATTCTCCCTGAGCAAAACTTCATTACTGCTGACATATAAAAAATGTTGTTAGAACTCGAGTATTATAAGGAGAAAGAGAAAGAAAGGGAAACGCAGGCGAGCAAAAGACATCATGAATGGCGATGATACTTCATAGGATAGCTTGCTTAAAGATGACGACCTATGGTAAGATGATGAGTCATCCGAAGAGGATTATAAACCAGCGTGAAAAACTCGAAGAGTCGAAGTTAACATCGAAGAAATCTCTGTGAATCCAATCTAAGTAGGTCGTCATTTGAAAGATCTCATGGCAGAAGCCATGAGACAAGCAAAGGGAGCTAGGCTGGGAGATATCGCCTCCAAACTTACAAAAGGAATTACTCAATTTTCATTCACCGGTCACATTTTAAGGGCACGAAAGCCAAAATATTTTTTTGTTCCTGTGCTCACAAAATACACAGGCATGACAGATCCTATTGACCATATCGAGGAGACATCATAGAGATGATACTCGAAACTGTTGACGAGAGGCTCATGTGCAAATTGTTTCCAATAAGTTTATCAGTGAAATGGTTCATGGAATTGAAACCCAATTCAATATCCAACTTTGATTAACTTTCTCAAGTCTTTATCGTATAATACTTCTGCTTTAGAAAATAGAAAAAAGATTTGTCTGTAATATTTAACGTCAAACAGAAGCACAGTGAAAAATTAGAAAAATATTTTGATCGATTTAAAGAAGAGAAGACAAGTATCAAGTGGGAGTCGAGTGTTGCGGTTATCGCCTTCCGCGAAGGATTGTTAGATGGGTCACCCTTTTTTTAAGAATTGACCAAGAGACCACCAAAGGACATGGGCGACATCCTTGATAAGGTAGAAGATGAGATACAATTGAAAAGAGTGAGAAGTGCTCAACGAAGTAGGATGGCGGCGAACATCAAGAATAAATTGAAGCCGAAATCATCAGCGTTACAAGATCGAGGAAGGGCACAGGCTAGGGGCCAAGAGAAATCTGCAAAGCAGCAAGTACAAAAATCCAAAGGTCTAAATAGTGAGGGGCCATGGGTTACATATAACCCTTCTTAATATATTCCAGAACATCAAATTGAAGGAATCTTCAAGGAACGACCGCCACAACCCAAATCATCAAAAATGTTTGATCGATGACGTTATTACGTCTTCGACAAAACTAAAGGACATGGCATATATAGGTATGAGGTCATCAAGCTAGCCATATTAAAGCTCATAAGGTTGGGACACTCTTGCAATATAAGAAAGAGAAAGCCGAAAAGGTGGACAAGATGGAAAGAATGTCGATGAGGAGCCCCCAGTGAGGGAAATTTAGGTTGTCTATGGAGGGTCATCAACTTTACGTGAGGAAGAAGTTTGCATTAGGAGTGCGCCGCGTCAGGCAGAGAACATGAGGAAAAAATTTCAAGTAGAATGAGGATCCGTAAGTGAGGAAAAGGCAGACGTTGATTCCATAATAAGCTTTTCAAGCAAGGATGAGATTATGATCAAGTTCCCGCAACGAGATGCACTGATAACTTTTACGAGGATAAGTAATTGCATGATATGTCGAGTGTTAATCGATGTGGGAAGCAATGTAGAAAATGTGCGAGTAACGAGAATTGGTGCACAAGATGATCAGAGAGTTTGAGCAAATCTCGTTGGTAAAAATAATATGTGAGAAAGTGTGCACTGCCAAAAACATTCATTAGTAAGTCATGCACCTGCACTAGATCTGGATACACAATTTGGACCATGGCCATTTGCTCGATCGGGAATGGATATTATGGGATCATTGCCTACCACACTAGGAGGATTGAAGTTGTTGTTAGTCACAACGGATTATTTCACCAAGTGAGTAAATTTAGGTTGTCTATGGAGGGTCATTAACTTTACGTGAGGAAGAAGTTTGCGTTAGGAATGCGCCGCGTCAGGCAGAGAACATGAGGAAAAAATTTCAGGTAAAATGAGGATCCATAAGTGAGGAAAAGGCAGACGTTGATTCCATAATAAGCTTTTCAAGCAAGGATAAGATTATGATCAAGTTCCCGCAACGAGATGCAATGATAACTTTTACGAGGATAAGTAATTGCATGATATGTCGAGTGTTAATCGATGCCTACCACACTAGAAGGATTGAAGTTGTTGTTAGTCGCAACGGATTATTTCACCAAGTGAGTAAAAGCTATACCGTACGTCCATATGAGACCATTTCTTTAAAGGATGTGATCATCTTTGTGTGGGAACAAATAATCTATAGATTTGGGGTACCACATGATAACAGCACATAATTCAAGATCTCAGCAACTTTTGCATTAAACATGGAGTTAATTTGAGATTTTCTTTGAGAAGTTATCCGAGGGAAAATGGGCAAGCGAAAACTACAAATCGAATTATGTTCGATGGTGTGAAAAAGAGGCTTGATAAAAAGCACGAGCGGTGGTCTCATGAGTTGTACAATGTGCTATCGGCTTATAGAACAACCCAAAGAAAGACTACCAAGGAGACTCCATATGCACTTGTTTATGAAACAAAAGTCATAGTTCTCGTTGAAAATAAGTATCCAAAAGTTCATTCTCTAGCATATACAGGGAGAAGGAATAATAGTTGTTTTTCTTTCGACCTTTACCTTTTCGACAAACGATGCCAAATTATCGCGATACATATTGCAAACTATCAAAATTACATAAGGAAGTACTTTAATAAAATTTGTGAGAGTTGGTGTTAAACGATCAACGGAAGATTTCAAAGCTGGCGACATGTAAAAATTTGAACCGATATGGGAGGACCCATACAAAATCATCGAGGCTTATAGCCAAGGGGCATGTCGGCTAGAAGAAGTTAGCACCGAGCGACACTTTTCAAGGCCTTGGAATGATGTATACTTCAAGGGTAAAATAGTATGGCCAAAATACCAAGAGTGATATGGCATAAGCATGGCCAAAAGACCAAGGATGAAATGGCATTAGCATGGCCAAAAAATCAAGGGTGAAATGGCATTTGCATGATAAAAAGACTAAGAGTAAGATGAAAAAATAATGGCCAAAACTCTTGGAGAGATAACATTGTTTTGTTTTAAAAGGCCGAAACTCTTAGAGATCGAAACAACATTGTTTTGTTTTAAATGGCAAAAACTCTTGGAGAGATGACATTGTTTTGTTTTAAATAGAAAAAACACTTGGAAAGATGGCATTAATTTTTTTAAAGTGGCCAACACTATTAATAAGATGGCATCAATTGTTCAAAAGACTAAAACTATTAGTGAAATAGCATCGATAAATTTTCTATTGATCATAGATAAAATCTCAACTGAAAGGGTTGAGCGGTAAAAAAGGTAGATGATACTTCGGCTGTAAAGGCTTAAATGGTAACGTCAAATGTTGCATGAGGAGGAAGCAGTAAGTGAATGCCTTTGTGCCAAGTATAACTTGACAAAGAGCCATTGGGAACATTAATTAGGTATTTCAAAAAGTGGTGCCGAGTACGGTTGAAGGTCGTAACCAACTATGGTTGTTAAGTGAAAGAATACATATAAACCATGAGGGGTGAGTGTTAAATCACAGTTGATGGAACAAGTCTCATTCTTTAATGATTGAGTGATATATGATCACCAATGGGGCGTCGAGAGTGAAGTCATTGAATAAGAGAAAGAGCACGTTGATTATTAGATGAGCGTGACTCAAGGTGCACGATTGACAAAGAGGGCAACTGGAACAGTTGGGGAAGATGCATGATGAAGGTGTAATCATGAAACTTTAGAGTATGCAATGAGAAAGAAGTTAGGAATGCAACATTGAGTTAAAATGGATCTCAAAGCAAGTTGAAAAGCCGCAAAAAGACTTCAGGTTAGCATAATTAAAATTTTATTGTTGTAGAAATATTGCAACAAGGCAGAATGTCATGAGCTCGAGGGTTAACCTAAAAGTTAGCCACTATCTTGAGTGTGGGCTGTGAAATGCAAAAAAAAAAAAATACGTGAAAGAGTCGAAGATCGAGAAAATCTCGGAGCTAAATGAAACATCTAGACGGATCAAGAAACATTAAGGGACAATAGTAAGGTTAGGATAAGCTGATGTTGCTTCTTCTGTGGAGCAAGGGGGCTTGGAAAATGCATGTGGGAGAGGGTGGAAGTAGCAGCCTATGAAGCACCAAAGGTATGATTGCTTAAAACTTAGCATGAAGCAGTCACTATGGTCAAAGAAAAATGTATTTTCTGGAAAAAAAGTTTGTGTTACTCCTAGTTATACACTTAGGGAAAGAATATTATACTATTGAAGAATTGAAGAACGAAATGAAGAAATGAATATTTTTCTTGAACTAACAGAGACTGAATTCTCAAGGAATGTGAAAAAAACCTAACCCCGATTTAGCTCCCTAAACCAGAATCAAACCCTTTCGAAAACACGAACCAACAAAAACCGTAGAAATTTTGGCAGAGTTTCGTTACTAACGTGGAATTACCATTACCTGCACGCGGAAAATACACTTTATCCTATGCCACAAAAAGCAAACCGTGGGCACCAATCCCATCCGGATTTCTCAATATATCAACAGTAAAGTAAAACAATAAATATATTTATACTTTACTGAAATCCGGAGTAAAATCGTATATCATATACAACAGAATACTCAGAGCGACCTCTAATGTATAATCATATACGTATACCACAGTAGGTAGAACAATAAACCTACTGGAAGAAACAAGGTAGCTCGAGCACTATGCCTCCGACCACGACGTGCGACACCAGAGTCCAAACTGCAAACTGGGCACGGAAACCGAAAAGCCTAGGGGAAAGGCAAATAAAAACGTTAGAGTGAGTGGACGAAAATAAACATATGCCTTTCACCAGTTAATATACATACTCAACGTAAAACAATGCGAGTTCGGAACACATATATATATGGAGGTTGTCGGGCGACCTCTCAAGCCCGACGTCAGGTGAATTGCTCAACCCGATGGTGATAGGCCAGGGGACCACTCAACCCTAGCGGCACTCAGGGGACCTCTCAACCCTGCTTCAGAGGAATCTCTCAACTCTGAGCCAGAGGAATCTCTCAACTCTGAGCCAGAGGAATCTCTCAACTCTGGTAGCATCGATGCAATAAATGCCATCACCAATAAACATATAATAACACCTCCGAAAATAACATATATCTCAATCATCATATAAAGTAAACAAGAAAATCATAAAATCCACGAACTCGCAAATCAACAGTGAAAATAGAAACTTGTCCATTCACAGACTAGCGTAACGCTGTTCGCGTTAACCCGTGATCCGGCGGAAAGTCCCTCGCCAAACAAACGATCACGAACACCTGAATATCCACAATGTCCATTACTCAAAGTCATAACTCGACAATTCAAAACAAATCACAAGAAACCACCGTTCTCGGAAACACGAAATTCAATGTCGACGAATCGTCGAAAATCCGTAAATGACATCTCAATACCTCGCTCTACTTTCGGATGCTCAAATCGAGAAACGAACCTCCCCACTGCGATCGGGGTGCGATTTTGAGTGAAATGACATGCAACTTGTCGAAAATCCCAAAAAGTCAAACTTTGACCGTTGACCGCCGCCCACGGCGGCACCGCCACCCGGACCGGAAAATTCCACGGCGGAGCAACCCCTATTCCATTCAAAATCATCCACTGAAAAACTTTCATAACTGCAACAAAGGCCAATTCAATCTCTAACTAGGTCAATTTCATGCAAAACCGAATTGTTCCCAAAATTTCAAATCCAAAATTCTCCAAGCACAAGCAAAATTAGATCACCATACCCATATGGTTAGAATCATGGAGAGGAGAGCTTCAAAGCCCACTACTTTGGAACCCGAATTCACCATTTTCTTTTGAATTTTGGCCGGAAAATTCCTCCTCCACCGTGAACCATGCCGGAAAATGAAACCGGGGATGAGTTCGGGACCCCGAAACGAAGAGAACAAGACCACTCCTACACCGTGGGGTGGCCGGAACGTCCCTCGCCGCCGGCGAGCCGTACGACATCGCACCACCATCTCCACAGCTCGGTCAAACCAAGTTGACCGGGTCAACCCAATTAAATGATATCTGTTGACCTTCCTGATTTGGCAACCCTCTTAAATACTCTTTCCCAAAATGGAAACTTCATACTTATCCTTTTCGACGAACTTTGAACACCCGTAACTTTCTCGTCGTAACTCCGATTCCGATAATTCTCACGGCAACAAGCTCGTCTCGACGTACTCTTCAATTATCACCCAAATTCAAACACATCGACCAATCGGATAAAAAGTCAACCATTCAAACCAACACATATTTAATCGACTAAACAATCAACAATCGGAAATATTCACAACTAAATCTCCGTAACTCGAAATAATGCTCCAGAAGTTCCCACGAGCTCGAAATTAAATGCTCAACAACTTCCGTGAAGAAGCCGAAATCAAATTCTCGACCGGTAATTTAGTCGCTAAGAAACCTGACATATTAAACCGATTATATCGAAACTTCAAATATTCATAACTTATTCCTCGGTCATCCAAATAATGATCCGGAACCGCCCACGAACTCGAAATCACATGTAGAACGACTCTCGAGAAGAGACCCAGCTCCAATTCTCGGCCAATGATTAAGTCGTTAACAAATCTGGCGATTCCAACAACTGTCGGAAACCTGCGATAACACGCGAGCTCGTAGATTAAGCTGATTATACTTCTGATTCCGTTCTGGGTCGTCACAAATCCACCCCCCTTAAAAAAATTTCAACCTCGAAATTTTCGAGTCTGTCGATCGAAAGGTAGGGGCACTGCCTCTGCATACTGCTCAACTGCCCAGTGGCTACGTCAACTGAACAACCCTGATAACAGACTCCACAAAAGGAGATAGTTCCGTGCTGAAAATCCCTGTAACCTCAAATCTCAAATCTGAACTGGCTCCACACAATAACCAAGTGTTCCAGCATTAGGAACAGATAGGGTACACAACACGTAACAAACCCGAAACGTAGTTCCGCCACACGAAACACAACACAACATACACAAAAGCCAACACTATAGGCGATGCCGAACTATACGGCACAACACAAACTTGCCTATGACCACATACGGATCAAAATAACATGGCAAATCACAACTCAGTCTACACACATCAACATAACTCACACACTCATAACAACATAGCTCAAACATCAAACTGGAGCAACTATCAACCCATTTCCGCTAATCTGACAGTCTGTGGTAGCATATTCCACAAAGTCCGAATCAAATGTCAATTCAATCTCAAACCAACTCGCTCCAGCACAATGAAGTACAACATCGTTCCTCAAAACGACATCAAGCAACGTCAATATCACAGTGGTCAACACACTGGTACCGCAAGCAATCTCGTATAAGTGAAACTGCTGGTCTCAAATCCTCCGGAACTGCAATACCGAGGTCCACAATATGCCCTCCAAGGTCTGAATAGTCCTCAAAGATCGCTCACCAATCTGAGGATAAGAACTGGTACTAACTCGTAATCTGGTCCCCAACACTCGCTGCAACGCTTGCCAACACTCTGTTGTAGCGGATTACCTCGTTCAGCAATCAGGGACACAGGCGCACCACGTAAATGGACAATCTCCGCCAAACACAGCTATGCCAGTCTGCCACTGAAATCGTTTCCGAAAGTACAAGGAAATGTACTGAGTTCGTCAAATGGTCCACAATGGCCTGACAATTGGTACCACAAACCAAAGTGTATACTAGCACACAAAACCACAGTGATAAACTCCAACTACTAATCGGAAATTTCCAATGGCTGTAACTCTCCGGCAAGTCTCTGCCTCTTAGCCATCGCCTATCGATAAATGTGGCATCTGCAAACACAAACTGCTACATTGTTCTACGGATTGCGTCACGAGTAGTAAACTCGGAGCATCTGACACATCTCCGCATCACTAGCGCCAAATGTGCGTGAAACCACGAGCCTCAACATCATCACACATTAACTCAGCTTCCATAGCCCGCAACTCGGCTAATACGGAAACTCGAGCCACACTAATATGAAACGCTGAAGCTCCTGATTCTCAACTGAACGCACCAACAACAACATCCCAAACGGATGGTCAAAGTACAACCTCTAGCCTTTCTCGAACAACTCAAAGGTGCAGCCATAGTCGTTAGTCGACCCCACACATCTACACCGCCTCAAGCCCAAATCTGGCCAAAAATGCAAGTGGATGAAACTCAAGTGATCAGTGTACGTCCTACACTGCGCTACACGTCGTAGCAGTAGTATCTCCAACTCTCTGATGCTAACATAAGGACAGCTACACCCAAATCATACATAGGACACATAGCTACATAAGGTTTCCACTGCCCGAACCATGAGCCACCGCTCTGTAAAGCTGCATCACGCATAACCAAATCCAATCCTCGATGCATCGCCATAACCCACGAACTCATCATGATCATCAGGTAAGGTCAAAACCGAAGTAACAATCAACCGCCCTGCAGGAGTAAGAAACTCTCCTCGCATGCATCGAACCACTCGAACTTGACGCCTTCTTCTTCAATCCGGAAAGTGAAGTGGCAATCCGGAAAAATCCTGCACAAGCCGTCGGTAATAGCCTGCCAAACCTAAGAGACCCCTGATCTCTGGTACCATGGTAGGTCAACCCCAAATCAACACGGCTTCTAACTGGTCAGGATCCACGCCAACTCCCTCAGCTGACATCACGTGGCTCAGAGTCTTCACGCTAATCGATCAAAATTCACACTGGCTGAACTTCGCCAACAACTGATCATCTCGTAAGGGCCGCAAAACCGCTCGCAATTGCTTCAAGTACTTGCCCACACTCCCGGAGTACATCAGGACATTGCCAACGAACATGACCGCAACTCGTCCAGAATCGTCTGAACACATGGTCCATCAAGTCTAAAAGATCTACGGGAGCATTGGTCAACCAATGGTGTGACCAAGAACTCGTAATGCCTGCACCATGATCTGTAAGCTGTCCAAATCACATCTGACTCATCAAACCTCAACTGATGATATCCAGATCTGAAATCAATCTTCGACAAGATTGAAGTTCTCGCGAGCTGATCAAACCACTCGCCAGTCCGAAGCGGAGGATACTCACTCTCCTCTGAAGCGAATCAGGCTTCGGTATTCAATGCACCACCTCGTCGAACCATCCAACATCCGTACAAGCAGTGCAAGAGCACATCACGCATATACGCTGGGTCGCACGAAATCTCCTGAAACCTCCTCCAGTAATTCCTGGAGTCGAAACTGTAGCTCCATCAGCTCCGCTGGCTTCGAACGACAAGATGCCGGTAAAATGAGTCCAGCGCCTAGTACAAGCTCAATGGTGTAGTCGGTCTCCCGAACTGGAGGAACACCTAGTAACTCCTCCGAAACACACATGGAAACTCGGAAACCACCTCAATGTCACCAATGTCGGGCACAACAATCGTAATATCCACAACATGAACTAAGCAAACAACACAACTCGTCTCCACCATCCGCACGACCATCACCGCGAAACAGTATCTCGGGGAAATCTGGTCGTCGAAACACAACCTCCTTCTCGAGGCACTCGAACACAACCAAATGCGTCGTCAGTAAGTCCATACTCACAAACATACCAAAACGACGATATCAAGCTATAACAGATCCGCAGCTAAGCCATATCCTCCAGCAAAGATCTCACAACCTCCGGATGGATGCAACACTCTCCAAAATCTCGGAAGTGGAGATGCAGGTACAATAGCTATGGATATCAAGCAACAGTAACCTCGGAGAAAAGTCTGTCCTCAAACAAGGTCATGGCACGAACTCCAACATGCCCAACTAGCCGCCCACGTCAATTGCGACTTGCTGAATAACTCATCAAAATGGTACATTAGTCAAACTTTAGGAATAGCATTATGACCTCCTCCTAAACTCTGAGCTGCCAAACCGCTAAAACAGTTGGCTGAGGGCACTCCCTCATAACGTGACCCTCCTGGCCACCACAATGGCAACTGAAAGTGCTCCACGAACACAAGTCACCGCAACACCTGCTGCGTGAAAGGATCACCAACGATAGCCCAAACTCATGCCACAGGAGCAAATCCGCTACTCTGTGATCTCCGCCATCGTCAAACGGATCCTCAGCTTGATCTGATGACCCTCAAAATAATCGAAAAGGCCACAGCCTGATGAAGTCACTGAACCCGAGGTGTCGGAACTCAACCTCATCAAAATCTCGACAAAGTCCATTTTCCGAAAACCATCACATCGAAAACCACATACACCTTTCCTTCTCAATAGCCTTGCCACTGAGTGCAACATACTAAGCTCCTCATGGATGTCTCGAGGCACAACAATCAGACTCTCTCTGATGCTCAGGTTCAAACTCATCTCGAACCTCGTACACTGCTTCCTCTGAAACCACATAACTCGTGCAAACAGGGACAAACATGTGGACAATGCATCTCTGCCTCAGGTGGGTAAACACTCCACATTCGATTGTTGGGTAGCCTGATTAAACCATTACCGTATAAACAACACCCTGAATGTAGGCCATGGAGTCACAACAGGAACTCACACAATAACAGCCCACCAAATACAATGATCTGACTCAGGCAAACATCAAATGCCACAAATCTCAGCTCCGAGGCAACATGTAGACGCTCATACACACACAACCTGGCAAACTGTGCCACACAAATCTCTGAATTCAGAATACTCATCCAAATCCACAGTTCTCTGGCAAATCACGCGTCGATTGATCCTCAATAGGATCCACAACCGAAACGACACGGAAAGCACGTCAGGAGGCATCCTAATTAATAAAACATCGTTCACAACAAGTGGAACGTAATCATGGAACTTTAAATATTTGAAAGTATACAACACCCGGAATATTGATGAGTATCCGCCGGCCGGTCGGGTCACCATTCCAGGCATGCTATACATTCTCAAATATCCTTAGTAAACACGACTACAGAAGTCTACAGAACCTATAACCTAATGCTCTGATACCAAGATGAAAAGAACCCAACCCCGATTTAGCTCCCTAAACCGGAATCAAACTCTTTCGAAAACACGAACCAACAAAAACCGTAGAAATTTTGGCAGAGTTTCGTTACTAACGCGGAATTACCATTACCTGCACGCGGAAAATACACTTCATCCTATGCCACAAAAAGCAAACCGTGGGCACCAATCCCATCCGGATTTCTCAATATATCAACAGTAAAGTAAAACAATAAATATATTTATACTTTACTGAAATCCGGAGTAAAATCGTATATCATATACAACAGAATACTCAGAGCGACCTCTAATGTATAATCATATACGTATACCACATTAGGTAGAACAATAAACCTACTGGAAGAAACAAGGTAGCTCGAGCACTATGCCTCCGACCACGACGTGCGACACCAGAGTCCAAACTGTAAACTGGGCACAGAAACCGAAAAGCCCAGGGGAAAGGCAAATAAAAACGTTAGAGTGAGTGGACGAAAATAAACATATGCCTTTCACCAGTTAATATACATACTCAACGTAAAACAATGCGAGTTCGGAACACATATATATATGGAGGTTGTCGGGCGACCTCTCAAGCCCGACGTCAGGTGAATCGCTCAACCCGACGGTGATAGGCCAGGGGACCTCTCAACCCTAGCGGCACTCAGGGGACCTCTCAACCCTGCTTCAGAGGAATCTCTCAACTCTGGGCCAGAGGAATCTCTCAACTCTGGTAGCATCGATGCAATAAATGCCATCACCAATAAACATATAATAACACCTCCGAAAATAACATATATCTCAATCATCATATAAAGTAAACACGAAAATCATAAAATCCACGAACTCGCAAATCAACAGTGAAAATAGAAACTTGCCCACACACAGACTAGCGTAACGCTGTTCGCGTTAACCCGTGATCTGGCGGAAAGTCCCTCGCCAAACAAACGATCACGAACACCTGAATATCCACAATGTCCATTACTCAAAGTCATAACTCGACAATTCAAAACAAATCACGAGAAACCATCGTTCTCGGAAAAAGGAAATTCAATGTCGACGAATCGTCGAAAATCCGTAAATCACATCTCAATACCTCGCTGTACTTTCGGATGCTCAAATCGAGAAACGAACCTCCCCACTGCGATCGGGGCGCGATTTCAAGTGAAATGACATGCAACTTGTCGAAAATCCCAAAAAGTCAAACTTTGACCGTTGACCGCCGCCCACGGCGGCGCCGCCACCCGACCGGAAAATTCCACGGCGGAGCAACCCTTATTCCACTCAAAATCATCCACTGAACAACTTTCATAACTGCAACAAAGTCCAATTCAGTCTCTAACTAGGTCAATTTCATGCAAAACCGAATTGTTCCCAAAATTTCAAATCCAAAATTCTCCAAGCACAAGCAAAATTAGATCACCATACCTATACTTCATTAGAATCATGGAGAGGAGAGCTTCAAAGCCCACTACTTGATTTAGCTCGAATCGGTCTAAAACATGGAACCCGAATTCACCATTTTCTTTTGAATTTTGGCCGGAAAATTCCTCCTCCACCGTGAACCATGCCGGAAAATGAAGCCGGGGATGAGTTCGGGACCCCGAGACGAAGAGAACAAGACCACTCCGACGCCGTGGGGTGGCCGGAACGTCCCTCGCCGCCGGCGAGCCGTACGGCGTCGCACCACCATCTCCACAGCTCGGTCAAACCGAGTTGACCGGGTCAACCCAATTAAATGATATCTGTTGACCTTCCTGATTTGGCAACCCTCTTAAATACTCTTTCCCAAAATGGAAACTTCATACTTATCATTTTCGACGAACTTTGAACACCCGTAACTTTCTCGTCGTAACTCCGATTCCGATAATTTTTGCGACAACAAGCTCGTCTCGACGTACTCTTCAATTATCACCCAAAGTCAAACACATCGACCAATCGGATAAAAAGTCAACCATTCAAACCAACACATATTTAATCGACTAAACAATCAACAATCGGAAATATTCACAACTAAATCTTCGTAACTCGAAATAATGCTCCGGAAGTTTCCACGAGCTCGAAATTAAATGCTCAACAACTTCCGTGAAGAAGCCGAAACCAAATTCTCGACCGGTAATTTAGTCGCTAAGAAACCTGACATATTAAACCGATTATATCGAAACTTCAAATATTCATAACTTATTCCTCGGTCGTCCAAATAACGATCTGGAACCGCCCACGAACTCGAAATCACACATAGAACGACTCTCGAGAAGAGACCCAGCTCCAATTCTCGGCCAATGATTAAGTCGTTAACAAATCTGGCGATTCCAACAATTGTCGGAAACCTGCGATAACACGCAAGCTCGTAGATTAAGCTGATTATACTTCTGATTCTGTTCTGGGTCGTCACAGAATGGCAGTCACGTTTTTTTGTGTAATAATTTCTTAAGTAGGAAAATAAAATTAGTTGCCAATAGTTTTTGTTTTAGACTTGTCATTGGTGTCTTAGTTAGGAGCGGCAATGTCAAATTACATTACCTTCGAGACTCAAGGTCATCGTTGTGATATTCTTCAAGGAAGAGACATCTCGAGTGAGATTTAAATTACCTCATGAATCTCGGGGGCATCGTCGAGATGATATCGAAGGGAAGATATCACGAACGATGCTTGTAATGCCGCTCATGTATTGGAGGTATCAAGGTGGCGGTCTTCGGTGAGAAGTTGATTGATATAATGAGAAGGTCACATGTGAGGACAAGCCAAAGAGGCGGATTTTTGAGATCAATGACAAGCGGGGTGATTAGTTCTTCATATACAGTTTGATTTAATGCTTTTTATATACATGTCTTTATGACCAATAATTGGGTTATAAGTAAAGACATATAAGTAAATGTCCATGAGAAAATGAATGGGTAAGGGCTTTCAGTGAAAATTTTCCTTTGGACCTGAAAGAAAATCTTGGGGGTATTTGTGGGAGTTAAATATTCGGTCAAAGGCATTTCAGAATTGGTTGGCTTAATTTGTTTGGAAGGCCTGAGTTTTTGTGCAATAGGATTAGGCCGAATCCCAAGGTATAGAGAAACAGTGGCTAATGATCATGTGAAAGGCACGTAAAGTTTGGACCTGGTCGGAGTAGATTGAGAGAATGGCGGGAAGTTGTTGGGCCTCGAGATAAGTTCTAGGCATGTGCAAAAATGGGTGTGATATTTGGGCCTAATGGCGCATAGAAAATATCGACTCAAACGGTTCTGATTCTTGAGGCCTACGTAGTCATTCCTATTTTGGAGGGAGACTCTCACTTATAAGTACTAACTTGGCGGCACTCATTTACATACATTCAATTTTTGCACCAAATTTTCTTCTTACGAGAGCTCTTAGTGACTTGAGCGTCGGAGTGCTTTTTAAAGATACCCACCCCCATTCTTCGATGTTGAAAAGTCAACATCCGACTTGTCAAATCTGTGGTCCAATTGGTGTTTATTGATTTGTTCTTGTGGAGGTATCAAGTCCTAGATAATTTTTACGCTCCCAGAGAGACCTAGTTGAGAACTTTAGGCGTCAGTTTTGGTCACCGAGAGCTTGAGGGGGTTTTAGGTCTCAAGGCCTCTAGGTTATGTGTGATCGGCAATTCGGCTAATGGGTCTGGGCCTGTACATTTAGCGATCTAGGTGATATTCGTTTATCTAGAGTTATCTCGAAGTATCTAGAACGATGTGGAAGATTCTAGAACGTTCAGTAGATGGTGCGACAATCCTAATGAACAATGGAAAAGCTAGAGGGATTGGGAGAATCCTTGAGGAAATATTAAAGATTTGTATGAGGGACGTTAAGAAACCTTGGGAATGGCGGAATTAACATTAGTGATGGAGAGAATTCTGATTCAGAGAACCAAAGCGCAAAGAAGGTAGAAGGCTGAGGTGGACAGAGATATTCATCGGGCCGAGGAATGATATACGACCTTGAGGATGGAATTAACGACACTACAACAGACCACGAAAGGCATCATGCAGACCACATGTGACCTAGTTTACTTGGCTGCAGCTATGGAAACCACCTTGGCATAGCTGCTTAATATTGTCAAGGCTTACAAATTGGTTCAGCCAAATTAGACTACAAACAAGGCACCGAGAACATCAACGACGCCAAACGTGAATTCTTTGGGACCTGGAAACCTGGTTACCTACCAGATTAGGGCATTCATGTCAGGAAGTAAGAGGAACGGGCCTCGACATTTGAGCGATAAAACAACGAGTAAGAGGCCCTAGGTGTGGCCGCCCTACGAGAGATGAAGCTAGATTTCATGGAATCACAGCATGCACACAATGTCAGGTCGAACCAAGAAACATGGAAGCTAAGAAAGGAGGGCCTCTCTGCAAAGGAAACTGAGGCCGAACAAAAGGGTCAAAAAATGCCCCACAACCCTTTGGCTCAGTTCATTCACGATGTGAAACCTTCCAAAAACTGGAGCTACCCGAGGTTTAAGAGATATGCAGGATACACATATTCATACCAACACATTCAAAACTATTAGTCGGTAATGACAATGAGTCAGTCAAACAATGCCTGGATGTGTAAGATGTTTCAAGCAAGTATAAAGGATCAGGCTTTACAATGGTACGAGAATCTACCCCCCCCCCCCCCCGGTTTATTGAGGATTTCAAGAGTTTGAAGGCGGCATTCTTCAAGCAGTACGAAAGCAATGTTAAGGGAGAGAGGGATGTGCAATACCTTACCTCCTTACGAATGAAGTAGGAAGAGACTATCAGGGGCTGGGTCACTCAATCTCGGAGAGAGGTTGCCACCGTGAAGTGCAAGGACTAGGCCATCGCAGTTGTTGCGTTCATAAACGGTCTAGACATCGATTCATAGCTAGTGAGAAAATCTATAAGGAAAAATGTTAGGGACATAACCATATCTTATAGCGAGGCACTCAATTTTGTAAAGGTTGTGGATGTAAGAAGATATAGCCAGGAAACCTCTAGGACCAGGGCAACAGAGCAAGCTCAAGAATCTCGTAGGGTTTTGCATGGCAACAACAGTTGATCAAGGATGAGCAGTTATGATAATAAGACGAAGTCTTTGAGCTAGGAATCTTTTAGCTCTGGAGGGAGGTTGTTTGTCCCCCTACCACGATCCCTATCTCGACTATACTCCACCACATAAAGAATGAACCATGGCTAAAGAGACCTCCTTCACTTTAGAATCAATCCAAGAATAATTCCAAGGACTTCTGCGCCTACCACAAGGGGAATGGATATAAGATGATAGATTGTGGGTTGTCAAGCGACACTTCGATGAGCTAGTCAACCATGGATATTGTTGAGAATACTTCACTGATGAGTACAACGAAAAGATTGAAGATTCATTAAAGTCGTAAGGTAATGCCACACATCCCCACACCAATAAGACCTTGGCACCTACCTAAGGGCCAGGAGGAGAAATACCTAGTGCTGAATTGTATCATCCAAGCTCTAGAATATCCCGAGGGAATGACCTTCCCGTGTATGAATTTCATAATGGAAGAGGTCATAGAGCTAGACATTGTTTAGAATATGCTTAACCCAGGGGTACTATTGGCCAACCATGAAGACGAATGACCATGGTGACGCTTTGGAGGAGGTGAAGTATGAGATTGACAAGTTTTGGTACTATGACTAAGTCTTTGGAACATTCTTTATCACTACATACTCAAATCTCGAATGCCTTAGCCCTAATCCCATTACAACCCTTAATAAAGTCCTCTTGATTTGAAACTCCTGAGTTTGTGAATCGTTGGAGTATTTGGTTGAAAATCAAACTTATGAAAAACATGTGATTAATCCGAGTTTTAAGTGCAAACACCAACCATTAATTAAATAATTTTGTGCATTGAGTGATATCATGTGAGTTTGATGATTAGAAAACACGTTAGTATGAATGGATTTCAATGTGATGCTTTTGGCTTGGCATGTAGCATGATTGGAACATCAATGATTTATCTTTCCATTCGGCTTGTTAACCATGTATTGATTTCATGTTCTAATTGTTGCTCAAGATAAGTCCAATCCATTCAGCCATAGTTCTCTGAGGGAAATCAACCATCGATCGGAGCACTTACATGCCTTTGTGTTATTGTTTATTTCCTCTACGTCTTTGTGTTATGAGTCTTAGCTTAGTTTTTATTTTAATTATTTTATGTTTTCTTAGAGACAAGCAAAATTTAAATGTGAGTTAGTTTGTTAGGTCCATAATTATTTTTTAATTATGCCCCTAACTTCATAGTTGTTGCTTGTTGCTAGAGAATCATTGTTTGACTCAGAAATGCACTAAACAACAGGAATTACACAATTATTTGAGAATACGTATATATTTCCAGAGTCATAAGAGAAAATGGAGCAACTTTGGGAAAATGACAAAATAACTTCACCAGAAGTCATCAGAAGTTACCCAAAGTTTGCCGGAATCTACCATGGCTGATCGGACCACCTTGGATGGCCCAATCATCTTGATTTTATCTTAAAGGAGGCCCAATACACTTATCAACCCAAGCCAATTATGATTTTAAATGAAGAGAAGGAAGATGAACCACATGATGTCACACATTTCGGATTGTAGCCTTCCGAAGTGTAAAAATACGGATCATAGTTCCTCTTGTTTAAAGCCAACTTTTGGATGATCCACCTCATCATTTCCTATCATCTAAGGGATGAAAATTCTTCTATCTCTCTTACCAATTTCGAGCTACCCCTCTCCAGTCACACAATTTCAATAATTATTTACATCTTTTCCTATATATTCACTCCTTAGCTCATAACACAAACTTGTTCTCCATTTTCTAAAATTCTAACCTCTCAAACACCTCTCTGTTTCTATCTCTCTCTCTTAAACACTTCACTCCTCTCCCTTAGAGCTCTTTCACAAAAATCCTAAGGGGAGAGCCGAACTGTGACCACCTTTGATTAACCACAAAAACCGCTTCTCACGACGTAGCTCATCCCTAGCTTTCCGTGAGGTCATCTTCTCTCATTTTCTTCTCTTTAGACTTTGTCTCCATCTCTCTACAACTCAAGAGACCTAGACTCTCCTCCGTTGTGTAGGCCAAATCCCTTATTTCCTCCTCTCGTTTTGGCCTCCAAGGTTTGGGTGGTTCTCTAGAGGTTGAAGAAGTGGGAAGTAATCTCTCTTCCCCTTCGCTTCTTTGAGTCCTAAAGGTTGTCATTTCCTCCTCTTCAAGTGTTGGAAGCAAGCTTAAGTCAAGGAGTGGAGTTAGAAGTCTGAAGTGCTTTGGGTGAAGCTTACTAGTTTTGTGGAGCTTTTAGGGACCCTTAAGTTATTTCTCACTCTATTAGCTTCTAAGTTGTATTCAACACTTTTTTATGTATGTTTAGTGAGTAATTTTGTATGGAAGGCTATAGGTAAAACTTTAGACACTTGATGTAGGACAATTATACTTTGATTTATGTTAAAGAGTATGTTTTTGGGTATGAAATGCTATTGGATAAGTTTGGTATGTATGAGATGTGTTTGTGGTGTGTTTACAAGTTTGTGCTTTATGTATGGTTCTCTTAAGCATGTTGTAACATTGACTAAGTTGTGATATGTTAAAAAAAGGACTAAGAAATAAAACTTAGGTGAACTAGTTAGTCACTCACTTAGGTAAATATGTGTCTGTGAACATGATTTAGCTTTAAACTTAAAAGGTTAACCTTGAGGTTAGGTTTCCCATATATGATATTTTACATAACTTCACTTTGCAGAAGGAAACATTAGAATGTTTGAGGAGTCATAATGAAAGAAAAAAAAATACTATTCTATCTCTGGCACACAAGAAATCAGCCACGGGCTTAACTCATGACCCTGGACAAGCTTGCTTGTGGCCTTACAACCTATCGGGAGGCCGCGCGTCATGTCAGTAGAGTGCGGCTCCTGACATCGTCCCCCACTTAAGCTGTCGACGCCCTCGATGACTATTTCCCCTTGAAATCTTCGATCTTTTGTTTGAACTTCTTCAATGCATCCACATTCTCCCAGCTTATCTCTTCATCTCCAAGGTCTTTCCACTTGACTAGAAATTGTTGTCGCGGGTACCTCCCTACCTTTATCATCCTCTCGATAAGAACTTGCTATACTTCTTTCTGCTTTGGTGGTCGAACGTCGACTTGTTCACGTGCTAGCTGGTTGCGGGTAAGGTCTTCAATGTCGGGGTGGTGAGGCTTGAGGTTGCTTACATGGAAAACTAGCTGAACTCGTAACCAGGCGGGGACGTCTAACTTGTAAGAGCATCTCCCCACTTTAGAAATGACTGGGAGTGGCCCCTCATACTTTCTGAAAAGCCGGGTGTCTCTGGTGTGCAAGAACCTAAGCTGCTTCGGGAGAAGTTTGACAAGGACCATGTCTCCAGGTTGGAACTCACGGGGCTTTCGGCCTTGGTCTGCCCACTTCTTCATTCTCTTGGCCGCCTTTTCCAGATAGGCTTGAGCAATCTCTGCATTGTTCTTCCACTCCTTAGTAAAGTTGAATGCGCATGGGTTCTTTCCTCGATAGACTTTGTGTACTGTGTGCGGTAGGAGAGGCTACTGACCTGTGATAATTTCAAAGGCACTTTTGTTAGTTGCAGAGCTCTTCTTCGAATTGAAACAAAACTGGGCGATATCGATTAATGCCACTCAATTCTTCTGATTGGCATGAACAAAATTCCTCAAGTACTCCTCTAACATCTCATTAAACCTCTCAGTCTGCCCATCTGTCTGAGGATGATAGCTTGATGAGATGTTCAACTATGACCCCAACAACTTGAACAATTCCGTCCAAAAGGTGCCAGTTAATCTAGTGTTTCTGTCACTGGCTATGTTTTGAGGTACTCCCCAATACTGCACTACGTGTTTAAAGAAGAGGTTTGCCACAGGGTGACCCTCTTGCAACAAAACACCCCCCAAGGCAAAGTATGAGGCATATGTCTACACCTCAAAGGATTTAGTGACATCCGGTAGAGCCAGTACCAGATCTTCCATCACTGCTTTCTTCAACTCTATAAAGGCGGTCTCACATTCGCCACTCCATACCCACTCTACTCTCTTCTTCAAAAGCTTAGTCAGAGGAGTGGTCTTCTTCGAGTAGTTGTGGATAAATCTTCGATAGTAATTGGCTAACCCAAGAAAAGAACGCAACTCCAGCACATTCCAGAGAGTTTGCCATTGTTGTATGGCCTCTACTTTCTCCATGTCCATTTGGATGCGACCCCGTTTGATGATGTGACCCAAGAATTTGATCGTGGTTTGCGCGAACTTGCACTTTTCCCTTTTCACATAGAGCTGGTTCTCTCTCAGCTTCTAAAATACCATTTTCAAATGCTCCGTGTCTCCCGGAGTGTAAAGCTGTAAACAACGATATCATCTAAGTAGACCACTACAAATTTGTCGAGGAACTCGTGGAACACCTGGTTCATTAGTGTGCAGAAAGTTGCAGGGGCGTTTGTCAACCCGAATGACATCACCAAGAATTCGAAAGCACCATAACAGGTGACACATGTTGTCTTGTATTCATCTCCTTCGGCAATGCGAACTTGATAGTACCCTGAGCGAAGATCTAGCTTTGTGAGAAATTGGGCACCACCGATTTGGTCAAACAAGTCGACAGCCAGAGGGATGGGATACTTGTTCCGTACTGTGATCTTGTTAAGAGCTTGGTAGTCTACGCACATCCTCAAACTCCCATAATGTTTCTTCTAAAACAACACGGGTGCGCCAAACTGCCCCTTTGCCGTTCTAATCTGCCCTGCCTCTAACATCGCTTTTAACTGATTTCTAAGCTCCACCAGTTCTAGGGGACTCATTTTATAGGGTGCTCGTGCCGAGTTGCTTTGATCCTGGCTGAAGCTCGATCTCATGATTCACACTTCTCCTCGGAGGCAACTGCTTCGGATGTTCCGGAGGCATCACATCTGCATACTCTATCAACACCATTTCGACCTCCTTCGGCACTACTCCGCTTTTGTTGTCCTCTTTTGTCAAGGGAACAAAGACATATGATAGTTCTTGGTGCTTCACACTCTTCTTGAATTGTAAAACGGACAATAGTCGAGGCTCGGTGGGCTGCTTTATTCTTATGGGTACTACACATGGGCTCTCCCCCATGATGAGCAAATGTTGGGCAGTAGGGATGGGGACGGCTTTTTTCTCCAGTGGAAACTCCATTCCCAATATGATGTCGAAGTGATCCATCTGCACTACGACTAAGTCAATTTTCCCTTCCCATTATCCCAATTTCAGGCGTACTCCTTTTGAAATCCTCACTGTGGGTGCCGCCTTTGAATTCACAGCTTTCATGTGGCCCATATCCTTTTTCGTCTTCAACCCCAACCTCTTTGCTTCCGCCTCCGAGATGAAGTTGTGGGTGGCTCCGGTGTGTTTCAGCTCTCTTAATTGTTGCCTGGCGACGTATTCAACATTTTCGGGATAGAACTGGGCCTTAAGCTCCTTCTTTAGTTCCTCCCAAGTGGCGATAGTACAAACGCCCCTCTAGATGTCGTTGTACTTGGTTCTCCATCACAACTTGGCGTCTCTTGACAAATACATTGTTGCCATGTTCATTCACTTCCTCAAAGTCAGGCTTCATAGCTAGGAAGTACTGCTCTATATCAAATAGGAAATTCTCAAGCTCTATGGCTACTTGCGCCCCTCCATATGCTTGAGGTTCCGGTATCTTCACCTTCCTATAGTCCGTTACAGATTGGTTTCCCATCGCACAGATGGCTAAGTTGAGTTTAGAATTCATTTCCAACAACTCATTCTTGAATGCATAAGTAGTGGCTCGAACGTCCTTCGTCAACGAGTCCATAGTCACCTGCATGGTGTTAAGAGCATCACTCATGGCTCCAATCTGCTCGTTTTGAAGAGGCCCCTCCTCGAGGTCTCTGGCTCTTTCCCTTGAGACTTTCCTCTTCTCAAGGGTCCCCCATACGGGACAATAGTCCAAATATTTATTGAAAGGACCCAACCCGATTTAGTTTCCTAAACCGGAATCAAACCCCTTCTGAAAATACGAACTTTAAAAAAAACCATAGAAATTTCGGCAGAGTTTCACTATATCGTGAAGTTACCATTAACCTGCACCCGAAAATACACTTCATCCTATACCACAAAAGCCAAACCGTGGGCACCAATCCCATAACGTAAAGCAGTAAACAAAATTGTAACTTTACAGAAATCAGGGAAAATCATATGAAAATATAAACATCAGAGTATTCAGAGCGACATTTAGTATATATACATAAATACACAACAGTATGTCAAACAAGAAATCTACTGAGAAGGAAAAGTAGCTCGAATACTAAGCCTTCAACCTTGACATGCGACACCAGAATCCGAACTACAAACTGGGCATTGAAAACAAAGAGCCCAGGGAAAGACATATAAACCGTTAGAGTGAGTGGACGAAAATAAATGTCTTTCGCCGAATAATATATGTTATAAAAATATATGCGAGTCTAAATGCATGAAAATAATATGGTACATGAGGGAGACTCTAACTCCTCACACGTACAGAGCATGCATCGAAAATCCCGCGGGGTCACTCATGGACACATCCGTGCTAGTACAGTCTGAATCACGGGCTCCCAGACCCACACGTGATTCTAGCTAGAAAGGCCTCAGGTCAGGGTATTTTTTCCCACCCGGAAACTACATCGGCACAAGGTAACAGAAGTCTCTTCCCACCCAAAAAATACATTGGCCACCCGAAAAATACATCGGCACAGGGTAACAATCCCCCCTGGTAAACATCGTCAGGGATCAGCCGGGATGCTAAGTGTATCGATACAACCATATATACTAAGATTGTACTCTGTGTAAACCAAATCATAAATAGTTTCATGCAAATGTATAAAGCATAATGTAAATGCATATTCGTAATACATAATTATAATAGCATATTTGTCGATGCATATTCGTAAATGCATAATCGTAAAGCACATGCTCGAATAAATCATAATCTCATATGCATGCTTATGATCGTAAAATGAATAATAAAGACTCGCAACCAATCAGTGAAAAGAAAAGTGTCCACTCACAGACAAGCACAGCGCGCAAACGCGCTAATCCCGAGACCCGGCAGAAGATCCCTCGCTAAGCGTACGATCTCGATCTCCTGAATAATCACAAAATATCACTGATCAAAATCACAATTCAATACTCTGAACCACACCTCGGAAACCAACCATTTCTGGAAATATATAACTCAGATATCAAGAAAATCGTTGAAAACCCCATATATACTCCACATAAAGCCTCGACATAAAATCCACCACCCAAATCAACTCAAAAACCTCAAGGCGGCTATCGGGGCGAAATTACGAGTAAAACGGCATAAAATCTAAAAAGTCAACGCCTAACCGGAGCTCCGCCGTTGACCGCCGCCGCCGCCGCCGGTGAGATTTTTCGGTGAGGAAAACCCAGAATTCATCTCCTCCTCGAGCACAATACTTTCCTCAACTACACCATCCCTCAATTCCACCGTCATTCACTTAAAAACTGCTCGAAAGTTCCATGGATTCCAAACCGGCCGGCGATCGGTCCACCACCGGAACTCCAGCCACGACGCACAGCGGTCAACAAGACCACTCCCAAAAGCCTCACCGTGGTCCACTAAGTCTTTCCCCCCAAACCTTGGCCTCCACCGTGGTCGGAGCACCGCCGTCCATCGCCCTCAAATTTCCTCCGTTTCTCCTCCAAAATTCCAACCCAAAACCACAACCATACATCACAATAGATACCTCAAACGAAAGCATAGGTCCTAAGCTTCAAAACCATACCTTTATTTTCGGCAACCGTGCCATTCTCCGGCTGCCACCACGACGGCCAGTCACGGCTCAGTGAGTCAACACGGGTTGACTCGGCCAACTCGGCCCAGCTCTGGTCAACTCGGTCAAACAGCCCATTTTTCAAACTTTTCGATAACTTTACGACTATTCGGCTATTTATATTGTGACGACCCGAACCAGAATCAGATGTGTGTTTGGCACGATTCTCGAGATTTGGTTATAGTCGTAGTTTTACGATATTGTGTAGTTTGTCGATTCGATTCGCGACTATGTTTTCAGTCGAGAATTTGAGTTGGGTGTCTTCACGGAAATTATAGAGTACGTGATTTCGAGCTCGTGGGCGGTTTCAGAAGATTTTTTCGATAACCGAGGAATATTTTATGATTATTTGAAGTTTCAGGTTCCGACGAGTTTATCCGATTATTTCGAGCTTATCCGAATCACATCGTATATTCATTCCGGACCGTTGATCGACCCGAGGGACGAGTATAAATATCGAAAAGTCGAAAGATAGTCGAGAATTAGTCGAAACTTCATTTTGGAGCGTTGACCGACTTGAATCTTGTTGACTTTCCATATTTGGAAAGTAAGCCATCGGACCGAAGGGGGAAAGTTTCCCAAACGGGAAGTCACCGTCCGGCGACCTATTTCCGGCCATCTTGGACTTCGAGGAAGGTATGGTTAGAACCCATGAGTAATTTCGAGTTGGTTGGTATATGTTTTGATGAGATTTGATGAGGTTTTGAGGTAACCCGAGCTAGGCCGAACGGGTTGGTATCGTCGGTGGCGGTTGGCCGTTTCCGGCGAGGTTTGGAGATGGGGGTTATTGGGGTTATGCTTCCCTAGGTCCTCTGAGTCTCGTGGTGTGTTCGTTTTGGCCTGGAATTGAGTTTTGAAGGGAGTTCGTTAGGTCACCGGAAAGTATGGTTTCCGAGATGTTTTGGGTTAGTTGGTCAGTTTCCGGTAGGATTTGAGCTACGGGGTAGAAGGGAAAGTTGTTCGTCTGGTCGAGAAGGTCCAATCTGGAAAATTTCACCGAGGAATTCCACCGTTGACGGCGCGCCGCCGCCGGCGACGGCGGTCAACGGTGGTCAACGGCGAGGAAAAAGTCAACTTTTCAGATTTTGATGTAATTAGTGTCATTTTTCTCGTAATCACGCCCTGGTTATTGTACGGAGGTTTTCGGGTTGATTTGGTTAGCCGATTTTCAGTCGAGATTTCGAGTGGGGATTTCGGGATTTCCGTAATTCATTTTGCACTGCATTTCGTATTTCCGGGAACGGTTGGTTTCCGTGCATCCGTAAAGTGTTGAGAACTATGATATTGATCAGTTGTGTTTTGTGAACATTCAGGAGATTGAGATCGAGATCGTGATCGTGCTTCTGGCGAGGGATCTTCCGCCGGTCCTCGAGATTAGTACGTGTGTGCTTTTTGCTCATCTGTGAGTGGACAATTTCTTTTCACGGATTGTTTGCGAGTCTTTTATATGATTTACGATCTTGAGCATGCCTATGAGATTTCGGATATATGAGCATGTGTTTTACGATTATACGATATACATATACGAATATACGTATACGAGTATACATACATTTATATGCTGTTATTTGCATTTGCATCGAAATGTTTATGATTTGGTTTACACAGAGTACAGTCTTGGTTACGTTGTTGTATCGATACACTTGCCTCTCGGCTGATCCCCGATGGTAGGCCATACCAGGAGGGGCGTATCCTCGACTGACCGGTGAGGGGCGTTTCCCCGGATCCGAGGCCATTTCTGGCTAGAATCACGTGGAAGTCAGGGACTCCGTGGTTCTGACTGTACTAGCATGGTTTGTGTCCATGAGTGACCCCGTGGGATTTTTACTTGCATGCTCAGTACGCTGGAGGATTATGGTTTACCTCGTGTACTTTATTGTTTCTATTTACCTGGACTCGCATATGTTTTTGTAACATATATATTACTTGGTGAAAGACATTTATTTTCATCCACTCACTCTAACGTGTTTATTGTCTTTCACCTGGGCTTTTTGGTTTCCGTGCCCAGTTTGCAGTTCAGGTTTGGTGTTTCACGTCGCAGTTTGGAGGCTAGTGATCAGAGTCACCTGTGTTTTCCAGTAGATTCTTGTTTCGCCTACTGATGTACATATTGTATATGTTTTACTTTAGAGGTCGCTCTGATACATTCTGATACATGTTGTGCGTATTTTCACGGATATACATATATACATAATACAGTTTATTACTGTTGTTGATTATATTGATGTTGAGAAATCCGGATGGGATTGGTGCCCACGGTTTGCTTTTTGTGGCATAGGACGAAGTGTTAATTTCTGGGTGCAGGTTATGATAATTCAACGCTAGTAACGAAACTCTGCCCAAATTTCGAAAAAAATTTTTGTTGGTTCGTATTTTCGAAAGGGTTTGATTCCGGTTTAGGTAGCTGAATCGGGATTGGGTCCTTTCAGCTTGGTATCAGAGCATTAGGTTGTCAGATTCTGTAGACTCTTGTAGTTGTGACGCTTAGGGTATTTGAGTTGATACAGCATGACTGGAGTGATGACCCGACTGGCCAGCGGTACTCATCAATACTTCGGGTGTTGTATGTCCTCAAATATCTGCGGTTTCATGATTACGTTCTTTCTGCTTGTACCTAATGCTTGTCTTGTATCAGTAGGATGCCTCCTCGACGTGGTCCCCGTGTTGACCGGGATGATGATCCTGATGAGGATCGCCGAACGCGCGACTTGCTGATGCGAGTGCTGCGTTTGGAAGAGCGTTTTGACCCTGTGGTCAAGGCTCGTACTGCAGGTGCTACTGTGTTTTCGGGCTCAGTTGATCCAGAGATATGCGAGGCATGGTTGGTTCAGATTGAGCGGGTTTGTGAACGTCTGCAGTTTACACCTGAGCAGATGACAGTAGCCGCAGTTGGTTTACTTGAGGGTGATGCATACTTTTGGTGGGTCAGCACCGACAGAGTTCCTGTGGATACCCCGTGGACATTGTTTCGTGATCTGTTTATGCAGAGGTTTTTTAATCAGGCTACCCAGCAGCGCAAGTACAAGGAGTTTACGAACTTGAGGCAGGGCAGTTTGTCTGTACTTGAGTATCGGGATCGGTTTACTCGTTTGTCTCGTTTTACGCGGGATATGGTGGCTACAGAGGAAGCCAAGTGTCGCAGGTTTGAGCTGGGATTGAATCTGAATATCAAGGCGACGTTGACTACGATGCCGAGGAACAACTTTGATGAGTTTGTCAGTGCAGCTCTCCGAGGCGAGGACATTGAGCAGGAGAGACAGCGGCAGAGGTACCAGCCGAGACGGTTTGAGGAAGGTGAACCGAGTCAGGGGCCTTCAAAGAGGCAGAGTTCTGATACTTCTGGCTCAGCTTCATCTTCAGGTGGTGGATCATATCGACCACCAGCTGGGGTACCGAGACAGAGGCCGAGATGGAGGAGAGATAGATCACAACGACCACAGGCTAGTGCAGGTTCTAGCGGTTCTAGTTATCCTCGGCGTACTGGTGGCACATTTGCTGTACCGAGGGAGTACCCGTTGTGTAGTCTCTGCAGTCGACATCATGTGGGTCCATGTCAGCGAGGTCCTGTCACTTGTTTCCGCTGTGGCCAGGTGGGTCACTATGCGAGGGAGTGTCCTCAGTTATATGTCGGTGACGGACAGGCGGCTCAGAGTTCCGGAGGAGAGCGAGGTGCCACTTTTGGAACGCGACCAGCACAGTTTGCAGGTCAGGGCCGACAGCAGGGACAGCCCCAGCGGGGACGACCAGCCGGACAGGCGAGAGTTCATGATATGACTATGCGTGAGGGCAGAGCATCACCGAAGGTCGTTATCGGTACGTTACATGTTTTTGGTATTCCAGTAGTTGCATTGTTAGATCCAGGCGCCACACATTCATTCATATCATTTAGACTGTCGTCATTGGCTACGGTACCTGCATCTCCACTTCCGGGGTTGTGGAGAGTGTTGTATCCGTCAGGTGAGGTTGTGAGCATCGGTTGGGTTTACCGAGATTGTGAGGTGTTTGTTGATGGCCATGGTTTAGCCACTGATCTGTTGTTGCTTGATATTGTGGATTTTGATTTGATATTGGGTATGGACTTTCTGGAGTCGCACTGGGCCATGTTTGACTGCCACAGGAAGGAGGTCGCGTTTCGACGACCAGGGTTACCTGAGATATTGTTTCGTGGCGAGAAGAACACTTCCCTACCGTGTTTGATTTCCGCGATGAGGGCAGATCAGTTGATGAAGAAGGGTTGTGTTGCTTACTTAGCCCATGTTGTGGACACTACAGCTGCAGTGCCAAATCTTGGTAGTATTGAGGTTGTGTCTGAGTTTCCGGATGTGTTTCCAGCGGAGTTACCTGGTATACCCCATGTGCGGGAGATTGATTTTACCATTGAGTTATTGCCGGGTACTGGACCGATTTCCCAGACACCGTACCGGATGGCGCCTGCAGAGTTGAGGGAGTTGCAGATTCAGCTTCAGGAGTTGTTGGAAAAGGGATTCATTCGACCGAGTGTTTCTCTGTGGGGTGCTCCAGTGTTGTTTGTGCGGAAGAAGGATGGGTCCATGCGTTTGTGCATTGACTATCGGAAGCTGAATCAGATTACAGTGAGGAACAAGTATCCGTTGCCGCGGATTGACGACTTGTTCGATCAACTGAAGGGAACAACAGTCTTTTCGAAGATTGATCTTTGATCCGGATATCATCAGTTGAGGATCCGGGATTCAGATGTTGCCAGGACAGCATTCAAAACGCGGTATGGGCACTATGAGTTTCTGGTTATGCCGTTTGGGTTGACCAACGCCCCCGCAGCTTTCATGGACTTGATGAATCGGGTGTTTCGACGATTTCTGGACAAGTTCGTGATTGTATTCATTGATGATATTTTGATATACTCAAGGAGTGTGGGCCAGCACAGGAAGCACTTGCGAGTGGTGTTGCGGACTTTGCGGGATCATCAACTGTTCGCGAAGTTTAGCAAGTGTGAGTTCTGGTTGGATAGTGTGAAGTTTCTGGGCCACGTGATTTCGGCCGAGGGAGTTAGTGTTGATCCTGACAAAATCGAAGCTGTGCTGAATTGGAGTCGACCCACTACTGTACTGGAGATTCGGAGTTTCTTGGGGTTAGCAGGCTATTATCGACGGTTTGTACAGGATTTCTCCCGGATAGCTACACCACTGACCAGATTGACGAAGAAGGGCGTCAAGTTTGAGTGGACTGATGCGTGCGAGGAGAGTTATTTGCTCCTGAAGGAGAGATTGACTACCGCACCGGTTCTGACATTGCCAGATGACAGTGGTGAGTTTGTTGTGTACAGTGACGCGTCGAAGTTGGGCCTTGGCTGTGTGTTGATGCAGCATGGTAGAGTCGTGGCGTATGGTTCCAGACAACTGAAACCGCACGAGGTCAACTATCCGACGCATGATTTGGAGTTGGCCGCTATAGTGTTAGCGTTGAAGAGTTGGAGACATTACTTGTATGGTGCTCAGTGTAAGATTTTCACTGATCACAAGAGTCTCACCTACTTGCGGACGCAGCCGGATCTGAACATGAGGCAGCGCCGATGGATGGAGTTGATCAACGACTACGATTGCACGTTTGAGTACCATCCAGGGAAGGCCAACGTTGTAGCGGATGCACTTAGCCGGAAATCCGGAGCCTCTTTGTTTCACATGTGTGTGGCCAGAGTATCGATGTTAGCCGAGCTTCGAGCTACGGGTGCTGTGTTTGGGTATGATGATGATGGAGCTTTGTTGGCCAGTTTTCAGGTTCGACCGGTACTGGTTGATCAAGTACGGGAGGCACAGGATTCAGATCCTTACTTGCTGGGCAAGAAGACCATGATTCGGAATGGTGTGCCTACAGAGTTCCGATTGAGCGACGACAGTACGTTGTTGTTCAGGGGCAGATTATGTGTACCCAGGGACGAGGACTTGAAAAAGGAGATTTTGGACGAGGCCCATAGTTCAGCGTATGCGATGCATCCCGGAGGTACGAAGATGTTTCGTACACTTCGAGCGTACTATTGGTGGCGCAACATGAAGCAGGAGATTGCCGCGTACGTGAGTCGGTGTTTGATTTGTCAGCAGGTGAAGGCGGAGAGGCAGAAACCTGCAGGGAAACTACAGCCACTTGAGATTCCAGTATGGAAGTGGGAGCATATCACGATGGATTTCGTCTATCAGTTGCCGCGTACTTCGGCAGGCAACACTGGCATTTGGGTTATTGTCGACCGATTGACGAAATCCGCACACTTTCTTGCACTTCCAGGGAAGATTTCAGTGGGTAGATTGGCCAAGTTGTACTTATCTGAGATTGTTCGCTTGCATGGGGTGCCTGTATCCATTGTTTCTGACCGTGATAGTCAGTTCACTTCTGAGTTTTGGCAGGCTTTACAGCGAGCTTTGGGCACGAGGTTGACGTTTAGTACAGCTTTTCATCCTCAGACTGACGGGCAGTCCGAGCGGACCATTCAGACAGTTGAGGATATGCTGAGGTCGTGTGTGTTGCAGTTTCGCGGAAACTGGGATCAGCAATTACACTTGATCGAGTTCGCCTACAACAACAGCTATCAGGCCAGTATTGAGATGGCACCGTACGAGGCTCTGTACGGGAAGCAGTGTCGCACTCCATTGTGTTGGAGTGAGGTGGGCGAACGTTGGCTCATTGGCCCGGATTTGGTGAAAACCACGATGGAGGACATTCAGGTTATTCGGGATCGCCTGAAGGTCGCCCAGGATCGGCAGAAGAGTTACGCAGATGTGAGGAGGAAGAGTTTAGAGTTCGAGGTTGGTGATTGGGTCTTCCTGAAACTATCTCCGTGGAGGGGAGTTGTGCGTTTCGGGAAGCGTGGCAAGCTTCGACCGCGGTACATTGGTCCGTATGAGATTACGGAGAGGGTTGGAGCTGTTGCTTAGAGACTTGAGTTACCGGCTGAGATGGCTCGTGTGCATGATGTCTTCCATGTTTCGATGTTGCGGAAGTATATCTCAGATCCTTCACATATGATAGCCCCACAGCAGTTGCCGATCAGGGAGGATTTATCATATGTTGAGGAGCCAGTGCAGATTCTCGATCGTCGTGAGCAGGAGTTGAGGCACCGTGTGATTCCATTGGTGAAAGTCTTGTGGCAGAACCATTCAGTTGAGGAGGCCACCTGGGAGACCGAGCAGCGTATGCGGGAGCAGTATCCTCATCTGTTCACATGACAGGTACGTAAATTTCGAGGTCGAAATTTCTTTAAGGGGGGTAGAATTGTGACGACCCGAACCAGAATCAGATGTGTGTTTGGCACGATTCTCGAGATTTGGTTATAGTCGCAGTTTTACGATATTGTGTAGTTTGTCGATTCGATTCGCGACTATGTTTTCAGTCGAGAATTTGAGTTGGGTGTCTTCACGGAAATTGTAGAGTACGTGATTTCGAGCTCGTGGGCTGTTTCGGAAGATTTTTCCGATAACTGAGGAATATTTTATGATTATTTGAAGTTTCGGGTTCCGACGAGTTTATCCAATTATTTCGAGCTTATCCGAATCACATCGTATATTCATTCCGGACCGTTGATCGACCCGAGGGACGAGTATAAATATCGAAAAGTCGAAAGATAGTCGAGAATTAGTCGAAACTTCATTTTGGAGCGTTGACCGACTTGAATCTTGTTCACTTTCCATATTTGGAAAGTAAGCCATCGGACCGAAGGGGGAAAGTTTCCCAAACGGGAAGTCACCGTCCGGCGACCTATTTCCGGACATCTTGAACTTCGAGGAAGGTATGGTTAGAACCCATGAGTAATTTCGAGTTGGTTGGTATATGTTTTGATGAGATTTGATGAGGTTTTGAGGTAACCCGAGCTAGGCCGAACGGGTTGGTATCGTCGGTGGCGGTTGGCCGTTTCCGGCGAGGTTTGGAGATGGGGGTTATGGGGGTTATGCTTCCCTAGGTCCTCTGAGTCTCGTGGTGTGTTCGTTTTGGCCTGGAATTGAGTTTTGAAGGGAGTTCGTTAGGTCACCGGAAAGTATGGTTTCCGAGATGTTTTGGGTTAGTTGGTCAGTTTCCGGTAGGATTTGAGCTACGGGGTAGAAGGGAAAGTTGTTCGTCTGGTCGAGAAGGTCCAATCTGGAAAATTTCACAGAGGAATGCCACCGTTGACGGCGCGCCGCAGCCGGCGACGGCGGTCAACGGTGGTCAACGGCGAGGAAAAAGTCAACTTTTCAAATTTTGATGTAATTAGTGTCATTTTTCTCGTAATCACACCCTGGTTATCATACGGAGGTTTTCGGGTTGATTTGGTTAGCCGATTTTCAGTCGAGATTTCGAGTGGGGATTTCGGGATTTCCGTAATTCATTTTGCACTGCATTTCGTATTTCCGGGAACGGTTGGTTTCCGTGCATCCGTAAAGTGTTGAGAACTATGATATTGATCAGTTGTGTTTTGTGAACATTCAGGAGATCGAGATCGAGATCGTGATCGTGCTTCTGGCGAGGGATCTTCCGCCGGTCCTCGAGATTAGTGCGTGTGTGCTTTTTGCTCATCTGTGAGTGGACAATTTCTTTTCACGGATTGTTTGCGAGTCTTTTATATGATTTACGATCTTGAGCATGCCTATGAGATTTCGGATATATGAGCATGTGTTTTACGATTATACGATATACATATACGAATATACGTATACGAGTATACATACATTTATATGCTGTTATTTGCATTTGCATCGAAATGTTTATGATTTGGTTTACACAGAGTACAGTCTTGGTTACGTTGTTGTATCGATACACTTGCCTCTCGGCTGATCCCCGATGGTAGGCCATACCAGGAGGGGCGTATCCCCGACTGACCAGGAGGGACGACGGAGAAATTAGTCTCCGCGGTCCAAGTGTACACTTGGACCGTGGAGATTACTCTGTTGTCCAAGTAAAACTTGGACGACGGAGACAATGATCTCCATTGTCTAAGTCTTACTTGGACCACGAAGATTTCTTGTAGTGCTTCACGAGAGTTGTAATGTACGTGATTTCGAGCTCGTAGGAGTTTTTGGAGGATTATTTCGGATTACGAAGAATAAGTAATGAATATTTCTGACCGTTGGATTTAGTCGTGTTTTGATTCATTTTGGGCCTTCGATCATCTTGGGATGTGCGTATAAATATCGGAATAATCGTAAAATTGTCGGAAAGTCACATCTGGGAAGTTTGACCGTCGTTGACCGCGTTGATCGAAGCTCCACGCGACCCACGGGCTGCCTCCGTCCGACCCGCTGATTCCGACCACATCCGGCCATAATTTTTGTCTAGTTAGAATCCTCTTGAGATATCCTATTGTTTTGAACTTGATTTTGTGAGAATTGGTTGAGAATTGAGGGAGAACGAGCTTGACAAAGTTTGGGATTTTCGCCGGAATCGGGTGGCATTTTCCAGTGACTTTTGATATTGGGGTTATGGGGGGAAAGATTCCCCTCAACCCATAGATGCTTTTGCATGAAAGAATTTTGAAATTAGACACCGTTTGGGGATCGCTGGAATCTCGCCGGAATTCATGGAGGCCTTGGGTTTCGAGCTAGATTCCGGCCGGTGTATTTCAAATTGGAGGTTGGTGTAGAAGGAAACGTTGTTGGGCTTGATGAGTAGATGAGTTCTAGAAATTTTCCCCAGAATTGGTCACCGTTGACGCCTTGCCGCCGCCGCCGCCGGTCAACGACGGTGCTCCGGCGAGGTTGACTTTTTGAGATTTTTGAGAAGTTTTATACCGTTTTGCTTGTAATCGCATCCCGAGCGTAGTCTTGAGGTTTTTGAGTTGATTTGGGTACTCGATTTTGGGATGAGGGTTTATTGGGAATATTTTGAGAATTTTGTTATCCTCGTCAATATTTCAAGCGATAGGTCTGTCGAGGACGTCGGGTTCTCGGCGTATTAGCTCTGTTTGTCATTCTTCTATATGTATTGATCATATCTCTGCTATTTAGGTGATCAAGATCGAGCGTTTGGCGAGGGATCTTCCGCCGGACCTCAGGGCTAGCTTTGCTTTATGAGTGCACACTTTATTTTCACTGTCGATTTGCGAGTCTTGGATATTCATTTTATGTTATGCATTTTATGAGTATGTAATTTTGATTATGCATTTACGTTTATACGTATATGGTTATGTATTTTATTTGGAGGCATATACATGATTTGTTTTACATGCATGGATTATGGACACATGGATGCATCGATGCATGGCTTCTCAGCTGATCCCCGAGATGCTCCGGGGGGGTTATGACAAACGCCTGACCCGTGATTATTTGCTCCCAGGAAGGTTATGACAAACCCCTTACCTTGGTTGAGCAAAATTGTAACTCTGAGGAGAAATGTACTCGAGTTACGGCCTCTACATTTTATATGTTATCCAGGAAGGTTATGGCAACCACCTTACCTGGGATTGATGATTTTAGACTCGCATCATGATTTCATGTTTATATTTGTGGAAGACATATTACTATTATTTTCGTTCACTCACTCTAACGATTTTATTTGTCTTCCTCTCGGCTTTTCAGTTTTCGTTGCCCAGCTTGCAGTTTAGGTTCCAGTGTTGCACGTCATTGATGGAGGCATAGAGTTCGGATCACTCTTCAGTTTTTGTAGGTTTCTTGTTTGACCTACTCGATGCAAATGTCGTATATAGGCGTCGCTCTGAGTACTTATATTGTGTTTCAGTTGAGTATACTCCTGAATAATTCTGGATTTCTTGTAAACCTTCGAGTTTATTATATATATGTTGTTGAGAAATTTGGATAGGGAACGGAGCCCCACGGTTTAGATTTTGTGGAATATTTGAAGTGTGTTTCTTTGCAGGTTCTAATAATGGTATGTCCTGTTTCAAAGTAAACTCTGGCAAAAAAAAAATTAAGGTCGTGTTTTCAAATGGGTTTGATTTCGATTTAGGCAACTAAATCGGAGTTGGGTCCTTTCATAAACTCCTTTCTCAGTTACAAATGTCATTTTTGCCACATCGTCCTCTGTCATCTTGATCTGATTATAGCTACTTTATGCGTCCATGAAGCTAAGGAGTTCGTGACTTGCAGCGGAATCCACCAGTTGATAGATCCTAGGTAAGGGGAAGCCGTCCTTGGGGTATGCTTTGTTAAGGTTTGTGAAATCAACACAAACCCTAGGTTTACCGTTCTTCTTCTTGACAAGAACCACGTTAGAGAGTCATTCATAGTGTGGGACTTCCTTGACAAACCCTGCTACTAGCAGTTTTTCCACTTCCTGCTCAATTATCCTGTTACGTTCAGTAGTAAAGGTTCTCTTCTTCTGCGTTACGGGCTTCACCTTAGGATCCACATGAAGCCGGTGCTCGATCATTTTCATATCTATCCCTGGCATGTCTCGTGCCGACCATGCGAACACGTCCTTGTATTCCCTCAGCATGTCTGTTAGGCCCTTACGCTCATCTCCACCTAGGGCTGACCCAATCCTTGAGCATCGATCAGGTCGATCTTGGCCAAAAAGTTCAAGAACCACATCTTCCCTTGCCTTCTCCTTGAAAGGCCATTCCTGGGGGTCGAGCTCTATGTGTATCTCGCTGATCATGTTGTCTTGATCCCCACTCTATGGTTACTATACTGACATAACTGGGGTAATCGTGCCCTCGACCTCTCCTTCCATTTCTTTTTTTATGCCCTGGGTGGCTAGCACCGTGCACAACCTCGCCGCAGCTCTATCTCCCTTGATGATGACGGGGCATCTGATCTTGGGTACTTAAGGACCTAGTGGTAGGTCTATGCTACTGCCCTCATCCTGTGGAGCCATGGCCTCCCAGGATGGCATTATGGGGGGGATGGGGCACTGATGACAGCGAACCACGTGGTTGGGTTAGTAAAGGGTGTCCCTACTTAGAGGGGAATGATCCCTAGGGTCCTTACCCTCGATCCTTCAAATCTCATGAGGGTTATTCGATAATCCTGGACGGCCCCTATCAAGCCTATTCTCTCCACAACATCTTTGAACATAATGTTCACAACAGCTCTGTTGTTAACCAAGACCCTAGCCACTGTCATGTGGGCCAATCTAATGTTGATGACCAAGACGTTGTCGTGATCTTCCTCCTCCACAAAGAGGTCTGCATCTAAAAATTCGAGCATATTCTTCCTGGTTCTGGCCTTGGGTTCACCCCTAGCCTTGTGCCTCTTCGATTCGTGCTCCTTCTCCTTGAGGGTTGCCCCCATCTCCACTGCCTCTGCCATGATACAATTCAGACTAGGGAAGATAGTATCCTCGGGGTACTCAAGGGCCAGGAGGATACAGTTCAACATTGGGTACTTCTCCTCTTGGCCCTTAGGTGGTGGTGGTAGGGTCTTATTATTCCTTTGACGCTTACCATTACCTTGCGGCTTTAATGAATCTTCGAGCTTTTTCTTATAATCCTCCATCAGGTATTTCCAATAGTACTCCTAGTCTACCAACTCTCCAAAGTGTCACTTGACGACTTCACAATCGATCGTTTTGTGCCCGTTAGCCTTGTGGTAAGCATAAAAGTCCCTGGAGTCGCTCTTGCTCGTCATCGGTTGTGGCCTTTTAAGCCATAGTTCATTCTTGATGTGGTGGAGTATGGTCGAAATCGGGATCATTGTAGGGGGAACGAATAGCTTTCCACCGTGACTAGCAGGCTGGTGCCTGAGGCCTTCCTTTTGTTATCATAACTACTTCTCCCTTGGCTCGTATTGCTGCTGGCCGTGTTTCTCCTTGAGCTGGTTCCCCCCCCCCCCAGACGCTTTCTCCGTTGGGGAACCCCTGCTACTGTACGTCCTCATATCCTCTACCCGTGCATAATCTAGAGCCCCGTGATAGACCGTGGATAGGTCCTTAGTCTTCTTTCTGATCAGCTTGCTAGCCAACTCCAAGTCCATATCTAGTCCATTGATGAATGTCGTGGCCACCACAGTATCGTCCTTGCAATCGATGGTTGCATACTCCTTCTCCTTCCTGAACCTCGTGACCCATTCCCTCACACCCTCACCCTGCTTCATCTTAAGGGATGTGAGGTAGGTTACATCCTTCGTTCCCTCGGCATTGCTCTCATACCTCTTGAAGAAGGCCGCTCTCAGACTTCTCCAATCCTCGAACCTAGGGGGAGTGCCTCGTACCACTGCAACACATGGTCCTTCAAACTAGCCTGGAACATGATATCTTGCACATCCAAGCATCACTCGATTGGCTGGTAGCCATTGCCGACTGGTAGTTCCTCACATGTTGGTATAGATCTGAATCCCCCGAGTACCTGTCGAACTTGGGGTGGCTCCACTTCTTGGGCGGCTCAGCATTATGGATGAATTGAGCCAGGGGGTTTTGAGACATTCTCCGAGCCCTCTGCTCTGCCTCTGATTTCTTCTTAGACATCCCTTCCTTCCTCAGCTTCTCAGTTTCTTGGTTGGTCCGAACATTATGGGCACGTTGCGTCTCTATAAACTCCATCATGTTCCTGAGAGCCGCGACCCCTGGGGTCTCAGTATTGGTTGCTACCTCATGTTGGTTATTCTGCTCGGCTGTTAGGGCTCTCTGTACTTCCGTTGGGAGTGGGTCGAGCGTGACCAATCCCTAGTTCTTTAACAGTTCTACAAGTTTCAGCAAGGTGGCCTGGACGACAACCACGGTGCTCGCCAGCTCGTTCGTGCTTCTGGTGGCCCTCTCAGTAGACTGTTGAAATGCAGTCATATCAATCCTCAGATTTGTATATCGTTTCTCAGTCCGGTGAAGGTCATAATCGACCTTGGCCCTCTACCTCTGACTCCTTCATTCTCCTGATTGGATCCTTCTTCTTTGCTCATGTGACCTTCTTTCACAAGGTTTCTTGGCTGAATTTGGTGCATGAGGGCGCTTTTATGCCTCGATGCCCCCGTGTCGGGGGGTGACTCGATTGTTTCCCACTTGCAGGGTTGTCTCCTTGTCATGCTGGTAACTCGCGCCGGTGATGTCTTCCATGTTCTTCCATTCACGAGAGTTAGCCTAGAGTTCCGCTCTCAATGAAAGCACCAATTTGTGAGAGCATATTTGTGCCACTACAGCTTAGATAAGTCTAAGCATGGTGTGGTACCATGCTTAGATCCTCTGATGCTTAACTTAGAACTTGTCTCTAGAATCAAGAAGTGATTGGGGCAGATTTACGTTACCTGAGACCATGCATAGTCAGTCTATATATAGTGATCGGGCTAAGTCTAAGCATGGTCCTCATCGAACCAGACTATTTTACAATAGGAAAGTAGGAGCTCATTAAGGAATGAATCTCCATATCCAGGGCCAATCAAATCTTTATGATTACCACGGACGCTTTGGCATAATACTCTTGGAGACACAGTAAATCTCACCTTATTCCTTTCAGATTCTGTCAATCCCCCCGAGGTCTGACCAAATAGTCCATCGTGGTCACATTGCCTAGCACCCTCAAGGTCTGATCTTACCTTTGGATTGTCATGCCATCAAACAGTCTGGAAGCCTCTACAATATTCCAGATACTTCCAGAAACCTCTAGATAATTTGTTCTTTAATCAAAACTCTAATTGTCCAAGCCTAAACCCATTTTTGACCTTATCGGGTCACCCAAGCTCATCTTTTTCTAGCTCAAGGGGCCAAAATCGACTCCCACACAGAGGAAGTAGTTTTGAGTTGGAATCTCCGTGATGATCATTATTTTTATAAGCTTTGGTGATGATAGAGGTCGTCTGTGATTTTATATAGAGAGGAGCAATGGAGCAATCTCCATATATAGCTTGCGAGGTTGGAGCCTAATATATAAAGATGATTCTACTTCATTCTTTCATTCTTTGATTATTTGTGGCTTTATTTGATTGCTAAAATGGAAATATATAGAATAACTGAATAAGTATGTATATTTTTGAAATTGGGGTAAGGTAATAAATTACCCATATTCCTTTAAAAAAATAAAATAAACTACCCATATTATCTTTATTAATAATAAGTTTACGGGATGGGAAGAGCTTAAGCTGCTTTTAAAAAAAATAAAATAAACTACCCATATTATCTTTATTAATAATAAGTTTACGTGATGGAAAGAGCTTAAGCTGCTTTTAATCTTCTGTAGATGTATATTACCTCCTGCTGAATTTAAATTTAGCTTAAATTCATCAGTGTTACTTAACTAGATTGTGGTTTCAAAGTTCTACCTTAAAACAAGCCCAAATGGCAGAATCTTTTCTACAAGCCCTAAATCCATATAGGATAATTCTACCATGCACCCAAGGCTAAGAGCAAGTTCCCCTATTGGGTCACGGAGTTATGGTCGCTAGCTGGGGCCATAGGGTTGTAGGTCAGTGATGTGTCATTCACTTCTTGATAGTTGTCTCCATTCATTAGACCTAGGTCATGGTCAGGGTTAGGGTCAAAAAATATTATTTTTATATTTATTATTCATTTGTAATTAATTTGAATGGTATATATAATCCATATTTTTATTAAAAAACACTACTAGATCAAACTCAGTTCATTGAATTCAGTTGGATCTTAACATTTGATGAGTTTAAGCAAGTTGGCTTTGACACACGTTTTCATAAGTTTTTTACTTTGCATATGGACCCTTTTTTATATGTTATTTCGTAATATTCGTAAAAGAATCTTTTCTATTGAAAAAAAATTGAATTAAAACAAACAGAATGAATGTACGAAGAAAATGAAAACGGATCCAATGTGTTCTCTAAGCACCCCAGGGCTATTTTCCAAATATGACACATGTCAGTATTCTATTGGTTGATTTTGTCAACATTTGTTAAGTTTAACTGAGCTTATTATAAGCTCAACCTATCTAATCTTAATTTTTTCCCAGAAAATAGGCGCTCGAAACCCATCTCTGTCGCTGAAAATCATGTCTTCCACCCTCTCACTCTGTCTCTCCCTCTCTTCAACGGCATCGCTCTCTCCTCCTATCTACTATTCAATTTGGACACCCAAATTTACTCTGGGCATCCAACAGATTACGACGCTGACCCGATGTCCTCTCCTCGCAGTTCATGACAACTAGGCCGTCGATTTTGTTAGATTGCAACAAAAATGGTACGAGGATCGATCCATCCACCGCTGACCAATGGTAGATCTAGGAATCTAACTTAGGGTGGGCTAATTTTAATCCACTATATTTTTTTTTGAGGTTATTTATGTCTTCAAAAATTAGAGAAGAGTTTTTTTGAAAGAATTAAAGAAGGTATTAAGAGTACAATAATAGGAAAACAATGAAAAATCTAGAAACTATGGAAGAGAAAATGGAAATTAAACAAATAAAAGGAGTACGACTGTTATTTGGGATTCGAACCGTTGTTCTAATCGTTTAGAACACAATACTTTACCAACTAAACCAAACTAGCTATCTACCACCCCCATATATACAACTAAAAAGTATTACTACATTTCCAGAATTTTTACATGTCCCAATTAACTTGTACGTAGATCCACGCATGCCGCCGAAAAGATTGCCCATTAGCTACCTACCTACAAAAATGCTAAGCATATGCAGCCAAAATTCAACGCAATTCGAGAGACTTCTGAAACTATAAAACACCACTCAATCTATACAAGAAGCTAGCTCTAATACTCTGCTATATATATTTCTTAACAACATACCAAAGAGACGTGTTCAAATACCTATTTGCCCTCCTTTTGTTTTCTGTATGTGTGTCCATTTCATTCTCCCTAATCTGATTCTTTTTGTTTAATCATAATTCTATTGTGTTTCTGGTGAAGTGTTGTTGTCCTAACTTAGTTTGTACGACATACATTGTATCTTTGTGTGATCAAAAGCGATCTGTCCACCAACGACAAGATCAATTCAAAAACTTCCGGCAACATCGATATGTTCTATGAGGCGGTGGTTTGGCTCATTACTGCTAACAAGGGTTCGGCTCATCCTAAAGGCGAACAACCGGTCAGCCTGGTTTGTTCTCGAGGGCGCATGCCAAACTTGATGCTCTGATGAAGATTATGATTGTGAAGGTTGCAGTGGCTTTCGATGAGGACAACATATCGAAGAAATAATATCCAAAGTCGCTCATGATGGTCCTACGAATCACGCTGCCGCACCTGACATCGTAATTTGTCGTGTTTTGTGGCTGCCAAGGTTAAAGGCAATGGCATAGTTGCGGGCGATGGAGAAGAAGTGTGGTGGTGGCCAAAGAGTGGGTTCACATTGAGTGACTTTATCATAATCTCAGTTAAACTTGAAAAAAGTTCACATAAGTGATTTGTCAGATTGTGACACGTGTTATGTAGAAAATTTAGTTTTTTGAGTGCTTACTCTTAGGGTGCATAGTAGTGCGATCCTTGTATATATGCATATTCTTTATACGTACTTTTCACAAACTCAAGGCATCAAGTGTGTGATTATTTCTGTGTGTTCAATATATAGAAAAAAAAAAGGAAAAATGAGAAAAAAGACTCAATTTAGACTTTTTCTTTCTTAAAAAATTCACCATAAATTTTCAATCACAAAAAGGCCCATTCTATTTTTTGAATAAATAACAGATATGCTGTTTGAATTATTTATAAAAAATACCACCGCATTTTTTTAGGCCTAATCACCTAAAGCTAGCTCTCTCTCTCTCTCTCTCTCTCTACGGCGCACGACTTGATCCAACTCCATACCCGATCCGGACAATATAGCCTTGTCTTGGTAGTTTTATGGTGACAATATAGGTGAAGTAGTCCATTATGGAGATTTCACAGGAGGGACATTCGAGGTTTATTGGATCAACAATGGTCATCTGGTTGGGTCTTTTCTTGAAGGTGGAACCAAGGAAGAGTACGAAGCAATAACCAAGGCCACCAGGCTTAAGGCAACGATTGAAGACATAACCAAGTTGGAAAGGCATTTGGGTTTTGCATTGGCCGTTAGTCAGCAAGCACCACCACCATCACAGCCATGTGAAGTCATTGGTTCTGGCATTATTGTGGACAGACCAATATACACTTTCCATGCTACGTACAGTTGGTTTTCTTTTGGCGGCATCCATCGCTGCATTTGCATATTGGTATGGAAGAAAGCGCAGAGGTGATGAGGAGTTAGGTGGTCGGGGGCTGTATCATACCTATGTTGTAGAATTCATAGGTCTATAAGAGATTCAGAAATACTTGCAGTATTTGATCATATATATATGTATATGTATTCATGCAAATTGTAGCTCACAATAATTAATGAATACATGAGTTTAATACAGATATCTGGCTGATGTTAGACAGGTACTTAAAGTGTTTAGGTAATTTTCTAAGTAGCTGTCTGGAGAGCTGTCTTTGTCTCAAAAATCAATTCTATTTGAATTAATGGCATTCTATACTACCCTACATTTCGCTTAATTGACTCCATAACTTAATCAATTAATCAGATTATTTCCCTCTTAATCTCTTCTTCTTCATGGTTCACATGCATATATATAAAAACTAAAGGGAGAATTTTTTTCTTGAGAAATTATATATGATGAGAAAGTAATGTTGAATCTAATTGTAGGGTCTTTTATTCAATATATTCTTCCATCACATCATTTTTTTCCATCATTTATGGTTGTAGACTATCTTAGCTTACTCATATATATTTCATTACATATATATATATATACACACAAAACTTGGAGTTCTTTTTGTGTTGTAAATTGCATCATAAAGTGTTAAGTGTCATTCTTTCATTTTTCTGTTTAATTGTCAAGTTGTCTTTGCAGTCTCAAAATAAAAGAAAATGGGTAGCTGTCTACAGAGCTGTCTAGATAACTGTCGATTTGTTCATCTATTTTTCGGCGACTCGAGACTTATTTGCTCAAAACCAAACCAACAACTTTCTCTTCTACAACATCCTTCAATTAACTACAAAATGTCGAATTTATTTTTGAATATCAAAATCTCAAAAACATCAATTCTTCGATTCGGAGAACACCGATTGAATTAGGAAGCAACCAATCTATAGTTAGCTTCGTGAAGGTAAGGGCTACAAAGCCCAATGAGTCTTGTCGTTCGATTCGGCTTGAAATCGATCAACCTCTAATTTCTAGGATTTTGGGTTTTTTTTTTGAACTTTCCCTTCACTTTTCTACGTGATTCGGGCAAGGATAAGAGCAAGAGTTAAGGGAAAGAGAAAGATCGAGGTGGTCATTTTCGTACCTTACTCGAAGGTTTTAGTGGTCGGACATCCTTGCTCCGTTGCCGGCGATTGCGTCGCTGGAGAGATAGAGTCGAGGAAGAGAGAGAAGGTCAGGAGAGATAGAGAGACTAAAATAGAAAGTGATGAGCTGACTAACCAGCAACCTCTTCTTTAGAAGCAAAATTGGAATGACAAAATTGGTTTTATAACTTCTTGAGTTCTTTTGGGAGAAAATAACATCGGCTGGGTTTTTATGGAAAAAAGAGAGAGTCATAAATTGGTTCTTTTTTACCTTGGTATTATAAATTATTTTTATTTTGAAAATCTTACTATTTTTGGGTTTTAAAATAATTTTTCCAAAAAATAAACTGGCTTATCAGACCTACATGGACAAACTATCGCAACCTTTGGGCCAACTTTCATTTCAGTAAGTATCGCAATATTTGGGCCAAAGCCCAATCTAAAAATTACCTCCCAGGACACTTGGTTTATAAGAAAAGTCAAAAACATGTGGATGGGGCGGCAGCAATGGAGACGACAACAAGGTAAAGGATTTATGTTTATTTGGGCCCCATTAATTGGGTAGTTTTTGGGCTTGTTGGGAATGGGCTTGGTCTTGGGCGGCCCGGACCGGCCCAATGCTCAGTTGCTCCCCGGAGGTCCCCGCCACTCAAGACCTCGGTTAGTACTTCCCGACACCACTTCTACAGTTTCATCTTCGTCACATTTAACAAGAAGGGCAGCTTTAATCTCAACCTCATTGGGCACACTAATCTTCAGCGTGAGTCCTCCCTCAGAATCAGCCATAACTGATTTCATAGAACTTCCCAACTCTGGTGGCGTCAAAGCTTTGGACCTTTGTATTGGTGCCGGCGAAATATCTTCCGACGGCGACCAGGTTAATCTTTCTCTCTAGTTCGCATATCTACATGTGTGCTTGTAATCACTGAATATTGAGATAAGGTTTATTGGGTATGTGGTTAATATGTGTACACGGTTGATTCTCTCTTCATGTAGTTCTGTGCTGTTTACAACAGAGAAAAATCATGTTGTTTTGAGTTTCTAGCAATTGGCATACTTTAAGAGAAAGGTGGCAGTTCAAGAAGCACAATGTACACAATTGTGTCTTTAAAGTTGACATGTTTGTTGCTTAGAGTAAAGAGTTAGATTTCTGTGGAACATTGACACACTTCCCATGAAACCTGCTACATTTTCTCTGTAAAATATGGTTATCCGTTTGACTCTGTAATTTGATTGTGTAGGTCTCTGTTCATTACTATGGGAGGTTGGCAGCAAAACAAGGATGGAGGTTTGATTCGACATATGATCACAAAGATGAAAATGGTTAACCGATTTCTTTTAAATTTGTAATGGGGTCTGGAAAAGTAAGTTTCCATGTCAGTAACCCATTCTTATGAAGTCATTACAATCAAATGAAGTTAAGCATGTCTATACGAACACCAACAGTCACTGTTGGTTTGTCACTACTACTGCGCCTTTCACAGTCTTGTGCTGAATATCATTTTCGTAGAAAGCAAATTAAAGGCTTCGTTTTGGTCTAGTCCGAATTGGTTGATTCATTCTGATGACTATGTTTAGATATACTGTATCATTCATTCTTTGGACTTGATCAAATTACGTAAGTTAGAAATGTATTGAATTTCCCAGTTAGATATCTTATTTTCCAGGAGTTTTTATTGGGCACCATGCCCAATTACTAGTCAGACACTAGTATGCATCTTGTAGGCTAGTGCATGATGTAGGATGAACTCTTCCTAACTTTATACATCCAAGATTAAATATAAATCCTTAACAAAATGAAAAAAAGTAAACTAATCGTTTCAAGTAATACAAAGTATATATAGAGCTTACCAAGTGGCATTGGTGTCAGATTACCATTTAGGAATGCCTACTTCATTTACGACTGAAGCTGGCAAGCTCAACATCAGATTTCTAATCCCCCATTCTTTTTATTTTGAAATTTCTACTTTTTGTGACTTGAAATATTGTGATCTGGGAGGAATATTATTTTTATTTGACAAGTTCTATGTTGCTTTTAGTTGTTCAGATTACCATCTGTTGAAGTCTAGTGGTTAAGAGTTCTAAGAGATTTGTGTGCCATCCCATTTTAATTGGAAGTTTTAGTGTCAGAGTGCATTGTTTCTGATTCTCTTCACAGCTATATCTCTTTTAACCAGTTCTGGGCATTATTCCCTCCATCAAAACACGAAAGAAATATTAGTGTTAGCCTATATCTCATTACGATATTTTTATTATAAAAGTGTCCAAAAATATCGTTCTGAATATCTGTGTTCCCTTTGACGCTTGAGTATACTACTGAATACATTATTAGTCTATGTAACCTCTTGGAGGTTCCCACTTCTAAGCTTACAATTGTTTTCAGTCTTCTGTTTAAATTGTCAAGTAGAGAGATAATCTGTTGATATTGCATATGTAGGTAATCTCTGGGATTGAAACAGCTGTGAAATCTATGAAAGTGGGTGGTCTTCGTAGGATTCTTATACCACCATCGCAAGGATATCAGAGCACATCACAAGAACCTATACCGTCTAATGTACATGGTCTCTTTCTTCTAGGATATTTTGCACTCTGGTATCTAAAGTTAGTTTACTGTTGAACATTCTTATTCTTATCATGTTCCTATAAGCTTCTTTCAACAACAGCAGTGTCCTAATTTTGCTTCTAAATTTAGAAAATAATCTATCATCAACTTGCCTTAAGGTTGATCATTATGTTTCGGAGAAATGGACCAATTTAAGGATATTAAGGATTATTTCTTGAGAGTGAGTGGAATAGATGGTGCATAACTCATGACTTGTGAGTGGTGTGAGTGTGACTGAGTGAGTGAGTGTGCTGTTTGTCTGTCAAATTGGTACATAATATCTATTTGTATGGATATAGGCAGATTGGTAGATAAACAATGTTTGGCTTTTTGTAATTTGCCACTGATTTACAGCTTTATAGGTAGTCTCTCAGGATTTTTTGTTTATTTTATTTTTAACATTTTCCTTCTCAGTTCTTTGACAGGCAGAGACTATTTACAACTATTTTCAATCCAACTCGTCTTGCTAATGGAGAAGGTTCAACATTGGGGACTCTTGTGTTCGATATTGAGTTGGTCACCCTGAGGTATAAGTGAAGCCTGTTAAATCTGATCTTAATTGTCTCCAGCGCTAAAAGGTAAAATGTAAATGACATTTTCATCCATTGTCTCACAAGATCCAGTCCCACTGTAGATATGTTTAATCATGCATACCAAGTGAAAACTGTGTATATATGTCCAACATCCATTTGGTAAGTGATGGATTGTTGTAGAAGTGCAGATATAGTATGGAGATGATTTGTTCACAAGCATGATCATATTAGCAAATATAAAATCTGCATCTATTCTTCATAATAGTTAAATTTTTCCTGTTTCTAGTTTCTCTGTTTTCTGAAGAAGTTATATGTAGGTAGTTGAAATATATATTGGGGGAAAAAGATACAGATAAATATACAGTGCTGAGAATTGAAGTTCTGAAATTATGTTTGGCAAAGGGAACGATTTGAACGCTACATCTTCAATGTAGCAGAAACTACTATTTTCCTTCTCCCATTAGATTTTGGCTGATCTGGAACATGTTATGTACTAAACCCTTTTTTTCTGTTCATCTGCATTTTTTGTAATCACTAATCCCAGGTCCTCTGCAGAATCCCATGTTCTGATTTAAAATCATAGTAATCAAAGTTTCAAAAACTAGCACATGGTACCTTCTATTAGTTAAAAGTACCAAAATTCTAAGCGTACTCTGTGGCTTGCTTTATATAATACTCCATTGTTTCTTGGATCACTGCATATCAGTTTCTGATGTATGAATTTAGAGCATCTTGTGTGGAAGGTCCAAGGCGTTGCTTCAACTTGAAGCACGCTGAGAAGTACGTTAAGCTCATGGTCTTTGAAGCCGACCATTAACGTGTTCATGCAAAAATACCTACTTACGAAAAGTTGACTAAATCACTTTGGTCATGTGCAAGCAATATTCATATAAAGTGTCTCGAGCTAATTTTAGGCTCAACTCCACCATTCTCTTTAGTGGCTCAGTGCTTCACAACCCTTCATTTCTCAATTTCCTTGATGCTAGCCCTGTATTGGGGAAATCCAGGCAACCAAAAGACCAAAAACGCCCAGAACTCATTCATTACAACTGAGCCAATTCTATGTTGCTTTGAACAGAAAGGTAAAGCCACTGAGCTGAGCTTTACACCACGTTCTTTAATCCATGTTGCAAGAAAAGTCAAATTGTTAGTCTCCACTGCACGAAAATGACCAGTAGTGCTTTCCATCAAAGGAAGCACCGAGTTTATTAGTATCACTCTTGCGTTGGAAATTTTCAATTCATTCACAATCCTCAACTTCAACTACACTTCTCTCTTCCCATGAAGACCTCACGGCCAGACCGGCGACGATTCATAATCTCTTCTTTCTTCTTCATCTGCTTCCTCTGCGCCGTGGCGTCAATAAACGAACTACGATTTGATGGTCTTCTCAAATTTGGTCGCTGTGCTCTTACGAAAATCAACCCTCCCTCTGTTGTATACAATGCTTCATCAACAGCTTTGATCGAGACACAGAACACTACAGCAGAGGATGAAATTCGTGTACTTTTCGGCATTCTAACACTTCCGGACCAATACCAACGCCGGCACTTCCTGCGTCTCATCTACGGCACCCAGAAGCCAGTCGGAGCAAAAGTAGACGTGAAGTTTGTGTTCTGTAACCTCACAAAGGAAGACCAGAAGGTACTCGTTGCCTTGGAAATCATGCGTTACGACGACATTATCATTCTTGACTGTAAGGAGAACATGAACAAGGGTAAGACTTACACATACTTTTCAAGCTTGCCAGGAATTTTTAATGATCCAGATGGTCTTAATCCGCCATACCATTATGTGATGAAAGCCGACGATGATGCTTACTTCCGGCTTCAGAGCTTGGTCGACACTTTGAAGCCATTGCCACGAGAAGACTTGTACTATGGTTATGTCATTCCATGCCCAAGTATGGACCCTTTTGTGCATTACATGTCTGGAATGGGGTATTTGATTTCTTGGGATATAGTCGAGTGGATCAGAGACTCAGATATCCCAAAGAACAATTTGGAAGGCCCCGAGGATAAAATATTTGGCGACTGGATTCGAAATGGGCATCGAGCCAAGAACAGATTCAATGCTAAATGGGGAATGTACAATTTTCCTGAGCCACCTACAAGATGTACTCATGAGCTTTGGCCAGATACAATTGCAGTTCATTTGTTGAAGACACAAGAAAAATGGATTCAGACACTGAAGTATTTCAATGTCACTGATAATCTCAAGCCTTCCAAATTGTATCATATACCTTAATTAGGTCATTTACTCAATAATTTTTTTTTCCTTAACAATTCTTTCAGTGTTGCTGAATTTAGATAATTCAGTGTCGTTTTGATGATTCATTCTTGCTCTTTCCTCTATACGATGTAATTTTCTTTCTCATATCATGTAATGGTCTAATGGATTCGCCGTTCAATTTATGTCTGGTGAGCGAGAATGTATACATCGTTAATTTTGGATATTATTAGACTTTTACGCAGAGGACTACAACTAAAGTTACAGAGAAAATGGTTAGGTACTTCATGTTTGATTCAATATTTGATTATATGAAAACATACTACATATAGTTTAATCTAGTACGTTTAATTTAGTATGTCAAATTAAAATGACAAATACTAATGCAGTGTAATGTAGAAAACTATGAGCATTGAGTATTGTACAATCCGATATGTTACTCAATTTGACCAAACTATTGTGTATTAGAAAATTTTAAACCATCAAGGACATACATAATCTTTATTTTAAATGTGTATTTTGATTCCTCTGAAATTTGTCTGAAATGTTTTACAATTATGCATCAATTTTGTTAAAATTTTAACCACTACGGGAGTTGTTGTATTGCATATTTTTTTTTGGAAACCCCTTCAAGAAGGGGATTTATTGATGAATACGACTCAAGTCGTAAAGAAGGGTATCCAGGACAAAAGTCGGAGCAAGGAGGAACCATTTGAAACTATTGCAGGAATCAAAGGTCTCACTAGCTAGCCGGTGAGCAACCCTGTTGTAGTTTCTTGGAGAATAGTTGAATTAGAATGTTGTTTGTTATGTTTGGAGAAAATGCATCACATTATTGGATAAACCAAACACTAAAAGATTAAAAGATAATTGTCAAATAGAATTTTTTTTAACGTACTTGGTCTAAGCTAGCGTGAAGAAAATTATATTTAGGAGTTAATGTCTTGCTCAGATAAGGTATAGATGCTTATTTTGTGATAGAACTGCTCATATTCCATTATCACAAGCATCACACTCAATTGTGAAGCTTTTTGAAATGTCAAGAAGATCTAGCACAAGGGTGCTGGTGAAAGCCACCTTCAGCTCCTCAAAAGATTTTTTTTGAAGACACAAGCCGCACAAAGACATTCTTTTATAGCATTTTTGATATACGCATTTTATGTTCGATTATTAACGCATTTCTCCCTTCATTTAGCTATGTTATAATCTTAGTTTTTATATTTTTTTTACTTAATTTGTTATTTTTAGGTTATTTACGGTGGAGAAGAATAACGGTGCACTTCGGGGGAATTTTTGTGATTTCGGAGCATCGGAGATGCCCATTAAGCTTTTTTTTAGGACCATTTTGCAAGGTCCAAGTCAGCCCATATTGAAGGCCCAAGCCCAATATTTTTGCTACCAAAGCCACTTGGTGAAGAGGAAAAGTCAAGATTGGCAAGCTTATGACTAGGCTAGGTGACTCTTAGTTTTTGATGATTAAAAGGGATGACTAAGGGTGTGACTGAAAGGACTCAACCCTGATTTAGTTTCCTAAACCTGAATCAAACCCCTTCTGAAAACACGAACCAACAAAAACCATCAAAATTTTGGTAGAGTAAAGCTAGTAACGCGGAATTACCATTACCTGCACTCGAAAAATACACTTCATCCTATGCCACAAAAATCAAACCGTGGGCACCAATCCCATCCGGATTTCTCAATATATCAACAGTAATGTAAAGTAATAAATATAACTATACTTTACAGAAATCCGGGAAAAACCGTATAAAAATATACATCAGAATATTCAGAGCGACTTCTAGTACACATATACAAATAGTAGGCCAAACTAAGAACCTACCATAAAAGAAACATCGCTCGAATACTATGTCTCCGACCACGACGTGCGACACCAGAATCTGAACTGCAAACTGGGCACGGAAACCAAAAAATCAAGGGAAAAGACAAGAAAATCGTTAGAGTGAGTGGACGAAAATAAATGTCTTTCGCCGAATAATATATGTTATAAAAACATATGCGAGTCAAATGTATAAAAATCAAATGGTACACGAGGGAGACTCTAACTCCTCAAGCGTACAGATCATGCATGGAAAATCTCACAGGGTTGCTCGTAGACACATCCGCGCTAGTACAGTCCGAATCACGGGATCCCAGACCCACACGTGATTCTAGCCAGAAAGGCCTCAGGTCAGGGGTTTGCCTCCCCCAGGTAAAGGCCTCGGGTCAGGAGTCACAGCCTCCCCCGGTAAACATTCTCGGGGATCAGCCGGGATGTAAGTGTATCGATACAACAACATATACTGAGACTGTACTCTGTGTAAACCAAATCATAAATAGTTCGATGCAAATGCATTAAACAATATATAAATGCATATACGTAATATATACTGGTATATGCATAATCGTATAACACAAGCTCATAAAAATCATGATCATACTGCATGCTCAAGTTCGTAAAACGTATATAAAAGACTCGCAATCAATCCGTGAAAAGAAATGTCCACTCACAGACTAGCGTAACGTAGTTCGCGTTAATCCCGTGATCCGGCGGAAAATCCCTCGCCAAACGAACGATCACGAACCCCTGAAGAATCATAAAATCCATTTCTCAAAATCATAACTCAGTACTTCGAATCATATCACGAGAAACAATCATCCTCGGAAACACATAAATAACGACGAATTGTCAAAAATCTGATAGTCATACCACACAACCTTGCTATAATTTCCGATGCTCAAATCGAAAAACAAACCTCACCACTGCGATCGGGGCGGGATTCCGAGCGAAACGACATGCAACTTGTTGAAAACCCCGAAAAGTCAACCTTGATCGCCGTTGACCGCTGCCACCGGCGGTGGCGCCACCTAAACTTGAATTTTCCCGGCGGACCTAAGCCTATTCCACTCAAAATCATCCAACAACCAACTTTCATAACTACACCAAAGTCCAATTTTGACTCTAACTAGCTCAATTTCATGAAAAACCGAAATCTCACACAAATTTCAATCAATGAATTCTCCAAGTACAAATCAAATTGGAACTCCATACCTATATGGTTAGATTCATGGTGATGAGAGCTTCAAAACCCAATGCTTCATGCAGCTCAATTCCGCCGGAAAAAGATCACCCAAAAACCCCAAAGTTCCTCCATTTTCAACCGGAATTTTCTCCTCCTCCGGCGACCCACGCCGTGAACGGTGGCCGGGAAGATGAAGGGGAAGTTGAGGCGAACAGATTGGGACCAGCTCCGTGCCTTGGGGTGGCCGGACGGCATGTCACCGCCGGTGAGCCGTGGCACCGTCGTGCACCTCATCCTCCATCGAGTTGACTCGGTCAACTCCCACAAATGACATGTTTGACTTTCCCAAACAGGAAACCTCATTAAATACTTGCTATTTTAGGAAACTTCCACAATTAAATTTATGACAAACTTCGAATACCCGTAACTTTCACGTCGTAATTCCGATTTCAATAATTCTCGCGGCAACAAACTCAACTCGACATGTTCTTCAATTTCCACCCGAAGTCAAACACTTCGACAAATCCGATAAAAGTCAACGGTTCAACCTATCACATGCTTATCCGATTAAATAATCAACGATCAAAAATATTCGTAACTTAATCCTCGTAACTCGGAAAAATCCTTCGGAAGTTCCCACAAGTTCGAAATTAAATTCACTACAACTTTTACGAAGGATCCCAAACCAAATTTTCGCCCGGTAATATAGTCGTTAACGAAGCTGTCATTTTAAATCGATTATGTCGAACTTTCAAATATTCATATTATATTCTTCGATCGTCCAAATAATGATCCGGAACCGCCCACGAACTCGAAATCACGCGTACAACAACTCTCGAGAAGAGACTCAACTCAAATTCTTGGTCAATAATTTAGTCGTGATCAAGTATGGCGATTCAATCAATTATCGGAAATCTGCGATTATACACTAACCTCATGGACTAAGCTAATTACACTGCTAATTCTGTTCCGGGTCGTCACAAATCCACCCCCCTTAAAAAAATTTCGACCTCGAAATTTCCAAATCTGCCGACTAAAAGTAGGAGCACTGCCTCTGCATACAGCTCAACACTACAGTGGCTACGTCAATTGAACAAGTCTGCCAATAGAAAAATATCTATGTACCCTCAAATCTCGAATCTAAACTGGCTCCACACAAACGCCAAGTCTTCCTGCATAAGGAACTGATAGGGTACAAAACACGCAACAAATCTGAAATATAGTTCCACCACACGGAACACAACACACACAAAAGCCAACGCTATAGGCAATGCCGAACTATACGACACAACACAAACTCGCCTATGATCACATATAGACTAAAATAACGTGGCAAATTCATAACTCAGCCTGCTCACATCAACATAACTCACACATCGAACTCGGGCAATTATTAAGCTATTTCCGCTAATCCGAAAGTCTGTGGTAGTACATTCCATTAAATCAGGACCCAACGTCAACTCAAACCAGACTCGCTCCAACACAATGGAGGACAACATCGTTCCTCAAAACGACATCACGTAACGTCATAATCATAGTGGTCAACAAACTGATACTGCATGCAATCTCAAACAGTTGAAACTGCTGGTCCCAAATCCCTCGGAACTGCAATACACAAGACCACAACATGCCCTCCAAGGTCTGAATAGTCCTCAAAGATCGCCCACCAATCTGAGGATAAGAAACTGTTTTAAACTGTAATCTGATCCCTAATGTCCACTACAATGCTTGCCAACACTCCGTTGTAGCTGATTATCTCGGTCAGCGAACTGGGACACAGGTACACCATGAAATGGACAACCTCCGTCAAATACAGCTATGTCAGCCTGCCATTGAAATCTTTTCCGAAAGTACAAGGAAAAGAACTAAGTTCATCAAATGGTCCACAAAGACCCGACAACTGGTACCACAAACCGAAGTGCGTACTGGCACACAAAATCCACAGTGACAAGCTCCAACTTCTAATCGGAAATCTCCAATGGCTGTAACTTCCCGCCAAGTCTCTGCCTCGCTGCCATCGCCTGTCGACAAATGTGGTATTTGCACACACAAGTTGCTACATTCCTCTATAGGTTGCGTCACGAGTAGTAAACTCGAAATATCTGCCACATCTTCGCACCACTAGTGTATAACGCACGTAAAACAATGGGCTTCAACATCATCTCACTAGAACTCAGCTCCCGTAGCTCGCAACTCGGCTAACACGGAAACTCGAGCCACACCCACATGAAACAATGCAGCTCCCAACCTCCGATTGAATGCATCAGCAACAACAATAGCCTCTATCGGATAAATTCAAATGTGCAGCCATAGTCGTTAATCGACCCCATCCATCTACGTCGCCCCAAGCTCAAATTTGGCCGAAAATGCAAGTAGATGAAACTCAAGTGATCAGTGTACATCGTACACTGTGCTGCACGCCATAGCAGTAGTGTCTCCAACTCTCCGATGCTAACATAAGGACAGCTACACCCAAATCATACACAGGATATGCAACTACATAAGGTTTCCACTGCCTGAAACCATGAGCCATCGCTCTGCAATGTTGTAACAAAGCATAACCAAATCTAAACCTCGATGCATCGCCATAACCCACGAACTCGCCACGATCGTCAGGTAGGATCAAAATCGAAGCAACGGTCAACCATCCTTCAGGAGTAAGTAACTCTCCTCGCATGCATCGAACCACTCGAACTTGACGCCTTCTTCATCAATCCGGAAAGTGAAGTGGTAATCCGAGAAAATCCTGTACAAAGCACTGATAGTAGCCTGCTAAACCCAAGAGACTCCTGATCTCTGGTACTATGGTAGGTCAACCCCAAAACAACACGACTTTTATCTGGTCAGAATCCACGCCAACTCCCTCGGCTGACATCGCGTGGTCCAAAATCTTCACGCTAACCAACCAAAATTCACACTGGCTGAACTTCACAAACAATGATCATCTCGCAAAGTCCACAAAACTGCTCGCAATTGCTTCAGGTACTGGCCCACACTCGTGGAGTAAATCAGGATGTTGCCAACAAACACGACCGCCAACTCGTCCAGAATCGTCTGAACACCTGGTCCATTAAGTCCATAAGAACTACGGGGCATTGTCAACCCAAACGACATAACCAAGAACTCGTGGTGCCCGCACCGTGATCCGAAAGTCGTCCTAGCCACATCTGACTCCCTGATCCTCAACTGATGGTATCCGGACCCAAAATCAATCTTCGAAAAGACTGAAACTCTCGTGAGCGGATCAAACAAGTTGTCAATCTGAAGCGAAGGATACTTGCTCTCCTCTGAAGCCTGATTCAGCTTCCAGTAGTCAATGCACCACCTCGTCGAACCATCCAACATTCGCACAAATAATGCAAGAGTACCCCACAGTGATATACTGGGTCGTACGAAATCTCCTCCAGCAACTCCTGAAGTTGAATATGTAGCTTCATCAGCTCCGCTGGCACCGAACGACAAGATGCCGGTGATATGAGTCCAGCGCCCGGTAAAAGCTCAATGGTGTAGTCAGTCTCCCGAACTGGAGGAATACCCGGTAACTCCTCCGGAACACACCTGGAAACTCGGGAACCACCTCAATGTCGCCAATGTCGGGCACAACAACCATAGTATCCACCACATGAACTAAACAAACAACACAACACGTTTCCACCATCCGCTCTACCATCACCGCGAAACAGTATCTCGGGAAAAAGTCTGGTCGTCGAAACACAACCACCTTCTCGAGACACTCGAACATAGCCAAATGTGTCGCCAAAAGTCCATACTCAACATCATACCAAAATCGTCGATATCCAACAATAATGGATCTGCGGCTAAGCCATATCCTCCAACAGGGATCTCGCAACTACCGGATGGATGCAACACTCTCCAAAACCTCGGAAGTGGAGATGCAGGTATAATAGCCATGGACATCAAGCCACGGTAACCTCGAAGAAACTCCGTCCTCATACAAGGTCGTGGCACGAACTCCGGCATGCCCAACTAGCCATCTACGTCGATTACGACTTTGCTGATTAACTCGTCTAGAAGGCTGTATTGGTCAAACTCCAGAAATAGCATCACGACCTCCTCCTGAATCCCGAGCTGTCGAACCACTAGAACAGCTGGCTGAGGACGCTTCTCGCAACGTGACCCTCCTGGCCACCACCATAGCAACTGAGAGTGCTCCACGAACATAAGTCACAGCGACACCTGCTGTGAGAAAGGATCACCAACGATCACCCAAACTCATGCCACAGGAACAAGTCCACTACTCTGTGGTCACCACCTCCACCAAACGGATCCTCTGCTTGATCTGATGACCCTTAACATAATCGAAAAGGCCACAGCCTGATGAAGTCACTGATCTCGAGATGCCTGAACTAAACTCATCAAAATCTCGACTAAGGTGACTTTCCTCATACTAACATATCGGAAACCGCGTACCACCTTTCCTTCTTAATATCCTCGCCTCTGAGTGCAGCACATCAAACTCATCATGTTTGTCTCGAGGCATAACAGTCAAAATCCCTCTGATACTCAGGTTCAAAATCATCTCGAACCTCATGCACTGCTTCCTTTGAAGCCACATAACACGTACAAACGGAAACAAACACATGAACGATACATCTCTGCCTCAGGTGGGTAAACACTCCATATTCCATTGTTAGGCATAATCGTATAACACATGAGACTGTACTCTGTGTAAACCAAATCAAAAATAGTTCAATGCAAATGCATAAAAAAATATATAAATGCATATACGTAATATATATCGGTATAGGCATAATCGTATAACACATGCTCATAAAAATCATGATCATACTGCATGCTCAAGTTCGTAAAACGTATATAAAAGACTCGCAATCAATCCGTGAAAAGAAATGTTCACTCACAGACTAGTGTAACGTAGTTCGCGTTAATCCCGTGATCCGGCGGAAAATTCCTCGCCAAACGAACGATCATGAACCCCTGAATAATCATAAAATCCATTTCTCAAAATCATAACTCAGTACTTCGAATCATATCACGAGAAACAACCATCCTCGGAAACACATAAATAACGACGAATTGTCAAAAATCCGATAGTCATACCACACAACCTTGCTATAATTTCCGATGCTCAAATCGGAAAACAAACCTCACCACTGCGATCGGGGCGGGATTCCGAGCGAAACGACATGCAACTTGTTGAAAACCCCGAAAAGTCAACCTTGATCGCCGTTGACCGCTGCCGCCGGCGGTGGCGCCACCCAAACTTGAATTTTCCCGGCGGACCTAAGCCTATTCCACTCAAAATCATCCAACAAGCAACTTCCATAACTACACCAAAGTCCAATTTTGACTCTAACTAGCTCAATTTCATGAAAAACCGAAATCTCACACAAATTTCAATCCATGAATTCTCCAAGTACAAATCAAATTGGAACTCCATACCTATATGGTTAGATTCATGGTGATGAGAGCTTCAAAATCTAGTGCTTCATGCAGCTCAATTCCGCCGGAAAAAGATCACCCAAAAACCCCAAAATTCCTCCATTTTCAACCGGAATTTTCTCCTCCTCCGGCGACCCACGCCGTGAACAGTGGCCGAGAAGATGAAGGGGAAGTTGAGGCGAACAGATTGGGACCAGCCCCGTGCCTTGGGGTGGCCGGACGGCATGTCACCGCCGGTGAGCTGTGGCACCGTCGTGCACCTCATCCTCCACCGAGTTGACTCGGTCAACTCCCACAAATGACATGTTTGACTTTCCCAAACAGGAAACCTCATTAAATACTTGCTATTTTAGGAAACTTCCACAATTAAATTTACGACAAACTTCGAATACCCGTAACTTTCACGTCGTAATTCCGATTTCAATAATTCTCGCGGCAACAAACTCAACTCGACATGTTCTTCAATTTCCACCCGAAGTCAAACACTTTGACAAATCCGATAAAAAGTCAACGGTTCAACCTATCACATGCTTATCCGATTAAATAATCAACGATCAAAAATATTCGTAACTTAATCCTCGTAACTCGGAAAAATCCTCCGGAAGTTCCCACAAGTTCGAAATTAAATTTTCTACAACTTTCATGAAGGATCCCAAACCAAATTCTCACCCGGTAATATAGTCGCTAACGAAGCTGTCATTTTAAACCGATTATGTCAAACTTTCAAATATTCATATTATATTCTTCGATCGTCCAAATAATGATCCGGAACTGCCCACGAACCCGAAATCACGCGTACAACAACTGTCGAGAAGAGACTCAACTCAAATTCTCTGTCAATAATTTAGTCGTGATCAAGTCTGGCGATTCAATCAGTTATCGGAAATCTGCGATTATGCACTAACCTCATGGACTAAGCTGATTACACTGCTAATTCTGTTCCGGGTCGTCACAGTGACTAAGCTTGGTGACTCACAAATGGTGACTAAGCTTGGTGACTAGCCTAGGTGACTCTTAGCTTTTGATGATTAAAGGGGATGACTAAGGGTGTGACTAAGTAGGTGACTAAGGGAGCATTAAATGCTTAGGCAAGTTGGAAGGAAGAGGCAAGAGGCAATCTCTTGCCTATAAATACAAGAAGGCCGGCCATAACACAAAGCATCACTCATTTCACTTGTTAAAGCTCTAAACACTTCACTTCTCTTCCATACTTCACCAAGGTTCTTCCAAAGTCGAAGCTCTCCACCACCTCCGGATCAAGAACTAAGAGTGCATCATTCGTGTTATTGAGAATCACCACTCGTAGTTTGGTGTGTCACCTCTCTAAAAGTGTAACCATGTTCTCTAAACTCCATCTTCGTCTTTGTAATAATTTCGGTTATGTAATGAAAGAATTTCTCTATGTTCTTCTCTTATTTCGATTCTTCCATGTGTTCTTAATTTTATTAGTTTGGATGCATGTGCTAGCTTTAAGTTCTTAATGCTTTGAGTATGCTTTAGGATAGGGTGCATCACCAATCTTCCTAAAATATATCTCAATGATTTCGGCAAAGTAGCAATTGTTTTAAGGTGTTATGCGTCATAGCATTCTTATTCAAGGAAAGCATGTGTATGTGTCTAGACTAAAATTTAGGATTTCATAGATGTTAAATAAGGTAAAAGCATTAAAGTAGGCTAGGTGAATGAAATAAGTTGATCACTTGTAATTAGTAATTTAGCTTCTTATTTTCGTAAGCATAATTAGAATTTAAGGTTTCTTGATTGTTAAACTTGTCTATGAGTAAAACATGTTAGAAGTCTAGGAGTTCTTGTTGTGTTTGCATGTTTTGTACCTTAATTTCGTAGATTAATCAACCCAACTTCCAATCCCTCCATACCTTTAAATTTCTGTTCAAAAACGAAAGCATGCATGCACCCTCTAATTGCCCAGATAGAACGATCCCTACTCACCAATACTACATCCACAAAAGAAGGGTTTTAAATTGCTTATGTGTGAACTATGTGTTTAGTGTCTACTTTGTGTTAACATTTAAGGCATGTTTTGCGCATTATCAATTTTACTTAAGGGTTTGGCAATTATACCAAAATTCTTTACAAATTTTCTATAGTAGCCCGCTAGGCTAAGGAATCCTCTTAGTTCCTTGAATGAAGTAGGTTTCTGCCATTTAGATATTCTTCTAATCTTAGCTGGATCCACTGTTACTCCTACCCTAGAAATTACATGGTCGAAATACTCCACACTCTTGGCTCTAACAGTGCATTTAGATAACTTGATTTTGAAACAGTAGTCATGTAGTCTCTGAAGTACCAACTGCATATGCTTTTGGTGATTTTCCATAGATTTGTTATACACCAAAATGTCATCATAGAATGCTAGCACAAACTATCTCAACATGTCTTTAAACGTCTCATTCACCAAAGATTTGAATGTTGAAGGTGCACTGGTCAATCCAAATGGCATAACAAGGAATTCATTTTGACCATCAAGAATACTAAAAGGTGTTTTATGGATGTATTCTTCTCTTATTCTGCTCTGATGATAACCAGATCTGAGGTCCAGCTTTGTAAAAAACTTTGCACCACATACCACATCTAGTAGCTCATCTACTACAAGGATTGGAAACTTATCCTTGATGGTAACTACATTAAGGACCTTAAATTCTACACACATCCTAGAAGATCTATCTTTGTTTTTAACCAAAAGCACATGATGGGAAATCACTTTCACTCATATGTATCACTCCTTTTAAATATTCTTGCAAAATTCTCTTTTTCTCATTATTTTGATGATATGCATACTTGTAGGCTCTATATTGATAGGCAATGTACCTAGCAACAATGATATTTTGTGGTCATGACTTCTTTTAGGAGGTAGAGAGAATGTTGGTTGGAACATTCCATGAAACATATCCACCAAAGGTTGTTAAAGGACAACACGGACTTATTGAACTATAGTACTTCTAATCTCCAGAAAACAGGCCTCATTTTCTTTGTTTAAAAGAGCTACCATAGAAGCAGACTCCACCACTTCACAATTAATTGCATTTAGACCTTGCAATTCATGTCTAATGCCCAGACTGGAATAGTTCATCCATAATTTCTCAAAATTTCAAACAATGTCACCTAAAGTTCTCAACCAGTAGGTTCCCAAAATAGCTTCACATCCTGTAATACTAAGGATGTAGAAATCTAAAACTATTTCTTGACCTTGGACTATTAGCTTGAGGTCTGGTACAAAGCCGTGAGTTTTAAGTATTTCTCCACTTGCTACCAAAACTCTTAAAACTTTACCTTCTCTATAAGATCAAAGTAGTTGAGCAAAGCAAATGGGTGGATGGAGTTATCTGTGGCACCACTCTCTAGCAAGATTTGAATCCTTCTCTTGCCAACTGCTCCTTTAAACCGTATGGTCTCTAGTCTAGGTGAGCTGTTCATCGAGTGCAAAATGATGAGTAGAGCTTCCTCCTCCCCCTTATTCACTGGCTGTGACTCCAAGTGACTAAATCTTCAACAACGTTTGGTTTAGTCTTTGTACCAGGGTCATCTGCAGTGATATAAAACCTTTCAATGCACATAGCTGGCCACGTTTGTGGTTGCATACATGACCAGGAAAGTAAGTTTATAGACAAAAGTTGAATGGCCTTATCCTTTCTCTAAAATTCTTCTGGGTCTAAACCTTATCTTTGTCTTGAGGTCCCTTTGAATTACGTGAACTTCAATAACTATGTTGTGGTTGAGTAGGCCCTGAGTTGTGAGGGCCTGGCCTTTGTGTTTGGTAGGGAACTGAAACTGTACTCTGGTTAGATGGCCTGATGCAATATGGTTGTCTTTGAGCTTTCATGATGGTCTGCTTCTTCTCACAAGATAATGTCATCTCAAAGACTTCCCTCAATGCTGGTGAAAAACCATGCACATTAACTGTGATAACTCGAACCGAGATTACGCACTTATCAGAAATATTAAGGTTTATCGCGAATTTATCACATTATCGAGTTTGTTAACGACTTTTTTACCAGACAAAACTTTGATTTGACTTTCTTAATGGAAGTTGTATAATATTTAATTTCGAGCTCGTACGAATTTTTCAGAAATTTTTCGGTTAAGCGAGCTAGTTTTTATGTTTATCAAAAGTTGGTGCGATAAATAAATAAAATTGCACTGGGCTTGACTTGTTTCTCCCCGCCGACCCGCGCCATTTCTGATACCGACCTACCATTTCTAGTCACCTCTGGTGATGTTTAAGGTAGGGAATTGAAACTCATGGCTTCCTTGTTTGATTTGTGTCCATATTTTTTTATGATTTGCAGGTTTGTGAACAACGCAAATCGGGTTTTAACCGTGGGAGTTTCCATTGTCGGGGAAGTGATCCGACGTGTTTTCGGGGTCAGGAGATGAGGGGTTATTAACCTCTCCTCCCCCTGAGTCTTTCTGGGTAGTTTTTGTGGTATGTTGAGACTCTACGGTGGAGTTCCGACGATGGAGGGTTTGCCGACCAATTTAGGTCGATTGATTTCGTTTGATTTTGCGACTCCATGAGGGTGAGTTAGGGCGTGTAGGTCTAGGGTTAGTTTGGGCTTAAGGAGAGGAGAATTTTCAGGGGTTAATTTCCTCCATTGGTGGCGGCCGCCAGAAAGTGGTTTTTCGGCCTATTTCGGTTAATTATGGCCAAACACCGGTGTGCTGGACTTCAGTCCAATTAGGAAAGTGGTAAAGCTTGTGGAGAGCTTTCCAACGAGGGGTCTAACACCCCCATTAGAGATGGTTCACCGGAGGAGTGTGAAACCCACATGCCGCCCGCCTGTAGTGGCGCGTGAGGACCACGCACCACCATTCACAGTGGAGCTCCGGCAAGGTAGATTATGGAATCATTCAACGGAACTTTCGGGGTTATTTTTAGAACGTATTTTCATAGTCTTACTTGTTCTTATTCCGACCCTAGTAGCGAAGAGAATTTTTCTTGACCCTAGCAGTAGTCGCTGACTTGTGAGTGGACCTTTTATTTTCACAGTCATAGTGAGTTCATATTTTTATTTAGTATGCTCTACAGTTTATTTAAGATCTTTTAAATTTGGAGGTTTATTTGTGATGGTTTGTTTAGTGGCATCAATGCTCTAGCTATTCGGCTGATCACCAGATAGTTTAGTCAGGGGAGATTAGGTGGCCTCGTCTGACTCAGATCAGCTCAGGTCAGGTGGCCTGGAGACGATCCCGTCACATTTATTGATATATTTTTCTTACAGCTAGTCGACTCAGGTTAGGTGACCTAGGTGAGCACCTCCATTTGTATTCAATTTATCTTTTTGAACTCGCATTAATTCACGGAAATTAGCAGAAAGATAGGATATGACAGTTTTATCGATTTACGCTGATTATATTATTTTTTCCACTCAGGCGAACGTTTTATATATTATTGCCTTTCCCTGGGCTATTCAGTTTCTGTCGCTCAGACTGTATTTTATATCCCGAGAGTACTTGGTAGTGTCGAAGGCTTCGAGTCCACCAGTCATCCCTTCAGCAGTATGTCTCGGCTCATTGTCGATTTCTGTCAATTGTAGCTTATGTAAATAGAAGTCTCTCTGAATACTAGTCGTATGATGTAATTTCTGTATGGCTCGTGTAAATAGTGTTTATGTAAATAGCTTAGTAAGTTTCTCATGTTATCGTAGAGTTACTTTCCTTTGTATTCAGAACCAGTATCTTTTAATTATGCTTTTAAATTCCTAAGTTGAGTTTCTAGTTTTGGTTATGTCATTTGTTGAGAAATCCAGATGGACATCAGTGGTCCACGGTGTGTCTGTGGAGTTAGTTTGTGAAGTGTTTCTTCCTGCAGGTTTTGGGTTGTCTCAGTTTCAGTGGAAGTCATGTCAAAATTTTCGTAGAATTTCTAAGATTATGATAAGTTGTTAGGGTTTAATCTTAATTTACTAGTTAAATTAGGATTGGGTCCTTTCATTAACACACAGTTATGTGAACTTGTCTCTAAATTCAGTCATACTTCCCTCCTGCTTCAATTTTACCAAAGTTGCTTAGTATTGAAGCAAGCACAAGCTAGCTGACACACTGGTCGTTGCCCTCTATGACCATGGAATTTCCTGTAAAAAAAGTAACCACAAGCTACCTACTACACTGGTCAAATGGAGCCTAGTAAGACCAACTTTTCTGTCGCCAGGGACTTGATACAAATGGAAAAATTGCTAGGGATTATGTATCCAATCTATAGGATCCTCACCATAAAATACTAGAAATTCAAAACGAACTTGCTTAAAAGTGGGCAAGTTTAGGTCTTGTATGGGTGCAAACTACTGGTGCCCAAGCATTTGGTGACCAAACCCTTGAAGACTAAAGTGAGGATGCTAAAAGTATGGTAGATATGGTTTTGGTTATAGGTGATGTTTGGGATGGTAGGGGTTATTTGGTGGCTAGTGGCATCTATTGGACTTGGGGTGAAAAACATGACTAAGGTGTGGGTAGGGTTGTGGCTGCTCTAGTGTATGGGTTGTTACAATAGAAAAGTTGGCGTGAGCCACCGAATCAGGTATGGTAAAACAAGAAGGTGAGGTAAAAGCATGGTGAAAACCTCGATGGTAAGAGTGGTCACTGAAAGGACCCAACCCCGATTCAGTTACCTAAATCGGAATCGAACCCCTTCTGAAAATACGAACCAACAAAAACTTTTCAAAATTTCGGCAGAGTTTCGTTACTAACGTAGAATTGCATAACCTGCACCCTGAAAATAACACTTCATCCTATGCCATAAAAGCCAAACCGTGGGCACCAATCCCATCCGGATTTCTCAACATCAATATATAAACAATAAACAGTAAACATACTGTACTATATATAATATATCCGTGAAAATCCGTATAAACATGTATCAGAATGTATCAGAGCAACCTCTAGTGTAAAACATATACAACATATACACCAGTAGGCGAAACAAGAACCTACTGGAAAACACAGGTAGCTCAGATCACTGGCCTCCAAACCGCGACGTGAAAACACCAAAACCTGAACTGTAAACTGGGCACAGAAACCGAAAAGCCCAGGGGAAAGACATGAAACACGTTAGAGTGAGTGGACGAAAATAAATGTCTTTCACCAAGTAATATATACGTATAAAATCATATGCGAGTCAAATGCATGAAAATCAAATGGTACGTGAGGAGACGCTGACTACCACTCACGTACAGAGCATGCAACGTAAAACATATCGCGGAGACTCTCGTGGGCTTCCACGCGATAGCACAGTCTGAATCACGGGATCCCAGACCCACACGTGATCCTAGCCAGAAAGGCCTCGGGTCAGGATATCTGTCCCCCCCCGGAGCATACTCGGGGATCAGCCGAGAAGCCAATGTGTATCGATACCACAACATATACTGAGACTGTACTCTGTGTAAACCAAATCATAAATCTTTTCCATGCACATGCATAAAACATAATATGTACGTATGTATATTCGTATACGTATATTCGTATATGCATAATCATAAACACATGCTCGTAAAATAATAATCATCTGCATGCTCAAGTTCGTAAATCATAAATAAAAGACTCGCAATCAATCCGTGAAAAGAAATGTCCACTCACAGACTCGCGTAACGCGCACTCGTGCTAAACTCGTGGTCCGGCGGAAGATCCCTCGCCTGAAGCACGATCATGATCCAGATCTCGATCTCGATCTCCTGAACATTCACAAAATATAACTGATCAAAAACATAGTCCACAACCCTGTACTGAATCACGGAAACCAACCGTTCCCGAAAATATGCAATGCGGTACAAAATGAATAACGGAAATTCCGAAATCCCCACTCGAAACCTCGACTGAAAATCGGCTAACCAATTCAACCCGAAAACCTCTGGATGATAATCAGGGTGCAATTTTGAGAAAAACGACACTAATTACATCAAAATCCAAAAACTCAACTTTTGGCCGGAGCTCCGCCGTTGACCGCCGCCGCCGCCGCCGGCACGCCGTCAACCGTGGAGTTTCACGGCGAAACTTTCCAGAACTTAAGTTCACATCAAGGCAAACCACTTTCTCTTCTACCCCGAAGCTCAAATCTCATCGGAAACCCTCCAAAACATCACAAACTCGAACGGAATAAATCCTTCCAGTGACCTATCGGGTTGCCATCAAAACCTCATCAAAACTCAAAATTAAACATCCTAGGAGCATCACCTAGGTTAGGGGAAGCAAACCCCCCTAACCACCACCACCGTGGCTCGCCGGAAAGTGGCCAACGAACTCCGGTGAAATTCAAGCACACAACCCGATTCGAGTTCCATGAAAACTCAACCAATTTCCTTCAATCAAAGCATAGACCTACTCGAAATCATGAGAGGAAGAAGACCTTACCCTTCGTTTGGCCGGAGGTGGCCGGAAAACAGGTCGTCGGACAGGAAAGCTCAAAGAGGAAACTTTCTGTTTCTACCGAATTACGCGCGGAGGCGTAATGGGGCAGAAGCAACAAGAATAAGCTTCTTCTTCCTTCCTCGGTCGTGCGGTGGACCTCCCCTTCTTGGTGCGTCCGAACGGTGGGCTGTTCGGATGGGCGGACTCTCCTCTTCTTCCTTCTCTTCGTGCGTGCGGGCTCTTCTTGCGGGTGCCTCCTTCCTCGGGCGTTCGGGAGCAACTGTTAGAAGAATACAACAATGAAGCAGGCGGTCAGGGGTCAAGACGGGGGTGGCCCGCCTTCAACGCTCCGATGCCTAAGTCAGAATATGTACTGGATATAACAGTCAAGCGAACGTGCGAGTGGTGTGGTATGAATTGAGAGATTGAGTCCAACATGTTGTGTTGAGGTCAATGGAGTGTGAATTGGTGTGCTGGAACATGAATGAGTGATCGAATGGAATTAGATACCGTTCGATGGGATGATCTTACCTGTAATAAATACCTGATATGTATAGGTGTCTGAGATTGGAACCTGGTGTTCTTCTTCGATGTGGGACTGATGGTTCCTGCTGGTGTGTGATCCGCATGTTCGGGCGCGCCCCCCACGGGCGCGTGCGCGCTCGGAAGGGGTGGGTCCGGTGAGTGAAGTTGGTGCTTCCTTGGTGGTCTTGCATGTGGTTGAGTAGGTGTTGCTAATCTGCTTAAGTGGATAAGTATGTTAATCGTACAACTAATTTATGCAATACTAACAAGTCCCCCAATTCCCCAAGTCAAAGAGAACTTTCTTGACTGGGGAGTTGAAAAAGGGTGGGCGATTAACAAGAATACTTATCCGGTTGAGCAGCGGTCACGATCCTGTGACCCCCCCAAGTCCCCCAACTCTCCGGTCAAGAAAGGGATCGCATGACGGAGCGGGACCGGGGTGCCCGAGCGTGTGCCTGTTTGTTCGGTGGTGTACCTATGGGCCCGGCCTCCAGAACGAGACTTGCTATTCTGGAGCCGCGCGCCCAGGTGGGATCGGTTTTGCGAATATATAAGTATCACAGATATGCAGATATGTAAGTATGCAGGATATGATGTATGAATGTATGGTATGATGCGTGAATGTATGGTATGATGTGTGTATGCTAAATGTTTTTCGTGACACCGGCATTGGGATGGCGCGGTGCACCGCGTACATCAACGGGGATGCCGTTCCGTACGGTGTAGCGTCAACGGGGGGATCAAGACCGCGACCTATAAGTAACGCGCTACGGAGGGGACGGACCGCATGCCCGTGCCGTTCTTCGGCTTAGCACCCTCAGAGAGAGGGCGTACCCCATGCCTCCGTTATGACAGCCGGCTTGTGTTTCGCGACGGAGGGGACGGACCGCATGCCCGCGCTCATCAATCCCAGAACGCGCAAGGAGGGGTCGGACCGCACGCCCTTGGCGCTCTGAGTCGGGGTGGAATGTTAACGTTGCGCTCACACGGAGGGGAAACACCCCACGCCCGTGCCGCCCATCGACTTTGCACGCCCAGAGAGGAGTTGGCCCCATGCCTCTGTCATGACAGCCGGTTTTCTCTTCGATCATGTAACGGTGCGCCCACGGAGGGGGCGGACCCCATGCCCGTGCCGCCCATCGGTCTCAGCGCGTGCTCAGAGAGAGGGCGGACCCCATGCCTCTGCCGCCTGATCCGGCTTGCTAATGCGTGCGTGTACGTAGAGGAAGAACCTCATCCCGTATGGCGCAGCTCTTCGCTCGGGACACGGCCAAAAGGGAATTCAGGCGTTTAGCCCTCTTTCGGGGCGTCCGAGCGGTGCTTGTACTAACCTGACGGTGGTGTGCGAGCGCTTGGTCATGCGGGTGGTGCGTGGTGTCGTGTCGTGTTGTCCTTGCCTTGGGTTTTGTGGTGTTTTGATGAGATGTTTGGAGGTGACATTCCTTTTGATTGCTCTTGGGGAACTGGTGTAATAAATGCTAGCCGCCGCATTGAATGCTAGTGTGTCCTTGTATTAAATGCCGATGTTGTGATGATTATTCGGAGGCCGACGTTACGCGCGTGGGTGCGTGGGAGTGGGGCATGGGCGCCACGTGGCGGTACGTGGGAGACCGTGCTAGGGTTTGAAATCGAGGCGGGAAGCTGAGGAGTTGGCGCGGTTTACTTAGGAGGGCAAGTAAACCGCCCTGGCCACGTGTCATGATCCGAGGGCGGACACGCGAAAAACGGACGACTGGCGTTCGTTAGCGTATCCCATCTGAGTAATATAAATAAGGTTCCTCTGCCATTGTCTTCTTTATCACTCTCATATCGTACCAAAAACTCTCCCGGAACCTTCCTGTAATATGTACCTTGTCTGAGCCTTCTCTGTGTTGGTGTTCTCTTTGTGGCCGGAATCCCTGTTTGTGACGTGAAAGTTTCAGTCCGCAACCCACAATCTGGTGAGGCTCTCATCCTTGGTTTCGTTGTTTTTGTATCTGTGTTGTGTTTTTGTTTTTGTTCCTTCTGGGGTTTTGTTTTTGCTGGGGGGTGGGGTGTGTTCTTGGGTGGGAGGGTGTTTCTGTGTGGGGAGGGATTTTTGGCTAAGTGTTGGTCGTGCGCTCGTCTATAGGATGGAGCCGATAGAGATACCGAGCGATCAGTCACGCGAGCGGATCTACATTCGGGAGTTAGGGTGGATTAGTTGTGGGTCGGGTGGGTCGAGTACGTCCAGTGTGTCTTCGAATGAGTCTGTGTTGAGTGTCCCGCCATTGCATTTCACTTTGCCTGACACCTCTCCCGTGCAGCCAATGGAAGCTAGGCAAGCGCTCGAGACGGTGGGGTTGGGGAGCTCGTCTGGGTCGTCGGGCGGGCAGTTCAACGAACAGTCGGGCGCATCGACCCACTGGGGTGAAGAGAGGTCGGAGGGGGGAGATTCACTTCCTCAACCTACGGTCGGTGGACCTGTCTACTGGGCGTTCCCCGATGGCACGCCCGTCCAAGAGCCCGAACGTGCGCCATCCTCCTCGGAGTTGGACAGGTGGGCGAGAGACTACCACATCCCTGTATCTGTGAAGTTGCGGGCGCCTGGTAGAGGCCAAACGTTCACTCGGCCGCCGCCCGGTCACGTGTGTTTGAGCGAGTATCATCTGAAGGCGGGGATTAAGTTGCCTTTGCACCCGTATTTCCAGTATATGCTGGCGCTGCTGAACATCACGCTAGGTCAGTGCGGGCCCACTCTCACTCATACGCTTGTGGCCATGTTCAATATTTTCCGGAAGAGCGGACTAGACCATCCTACGCGGGCGGAGTTCCTTCACTTCTTCCGTCTGCATTACTCGACGCGCAAGAGGGACTGGGGGACCGTCACCGTGGAGCCGCGCGTGTCGTGGTGGTTGTCGGATCCACCTAGTTCTGCGACCAACTGGCGTACGATCAGTTGCCTGGTGGGCGGTGACTGGGAGTTGGGCTCGTTCTCGGATGTGTATGTTGAGCATGCCGACTTGATTGATCAGGTTCCCCAATCCTTCCAGCCCCTGGACGCTAATGAGTACCCGATGACGCCCGTAGAGGAAGCTCGGGTCAGTCGTCTGAAGTTTGTTTTTGACCCAGCGCCCGAGGCGAGGTCATTTTACGCCGCCTGTCATTGGGATATCATCGTGGAGACGCGCCTTGCCAGGCGGCCGCGTATGTGTGCCTGTAGTTTGTTTGTCTGGGAGTAGAGTAGATTTAGATACTGCTGTTGCTGTTGCTAACCTGTTGCTTTGTTTGTTTGCTGTAGTTAAGAAGATGACTGGTAAGAATGCTTCTGCTAGTGACGTGGCCAAGCGCCGCATGGCCGACCTACGAGGTACCGGGGCGAAAGCCCGACTGGTGGTGGATGATGGGCGAGGTGGTCTGGCGCTCGGGGAGACTGAGCAGCCCAAGCTCCCCCCTCCTGTTGTGGGTGATTATGCCCCTGCTATCCTGGCAGGTGCCCGCCGCCCCCCGTCAGGCCAAACCGGCGGAGCAAAGGCGCAGGAAAAGGCCGATCGTGCCGAGAGGCAAAGGGAGAAGCGCCAGGACAGCCGTGATATGCGCCGGCAGGATCGAGACGATACGCGGGATGCTGCTCGTGCGTCCAGGGCAGGCGGACAGTCCTCTTCGTCGCCCCAATCGTCCGAGCGTCCTGCCACCAGGTCCCGAGCGCCCAGCCCGCCCAGTGGCCCCCCCGAGAAGCGTCTGCGCACGGAGAACCCGCCAGTCAAGGTGTCCGCTGCTCGGCCTGATGACCCGTTTGCCTGCTATACTCCGTTGGCAAAGTCCCTTGAGGAGGCCATGAAGGCCGTAGATGCGATGGTGCCAGAGGTGGGTGCGGGAAATAAAGATGATATGGATACGGCCTATAACCTTTGCATGGCGCTGCAGCGCAAGATGTATTTGGCGCGTGAGCGCTTCGCCAACAGGCGGTGTGCGGAGAGAGCCCAGGCGGAGATAACCAGGCTCACAAATAATTGTATGAAGGCGGAGCGGCTGGCTAGTGAGCGGGAGGCGCAGGCGGAGATACTTAAGGCCGAGCGCGATTCAGCCCTCGCCGCCCTTGAAGAGGAGAAGGCTGCGGCGGGCAATAGGGTGGCTGAGGTGGAGTCCCGCCTGATGGCCGAGGCGCAAGCCCAAGTCCGACAGGCGCGCGAAGAGGCGCGGTTGGAGGCGGTCGCTGACTTCAAGAATTCTGCGGAGTTCAAGGAGTTGGTGGAGGTCGAGGCCGAGGTTCAGGTCGTCCAATTTCAAGACATGGCGCGGCCTTTCCTGAAGGTGGATGAGCTGAATGCGTGGTTAGTGGAGCAGGGGGTGCTGCCGGGCGAGGATGATGGCGCGGGTGCGGGCGGCGCGAAGTAGGGCAGCTGTTTCTCTTGCCTTTGTAAAAATAGAGTAGATCTTTTGCTTTCCATTCTTTGTCTGATCGGGCCTTTGTGCTCTGGATTGTACGCCAGCTGATTTTTTGTTTCTGGCGAGATGAATGAAGTTTTCCTTTTGTGTCCGCTTGTGTGCCCTGTGCTCTGTTTGTCATTTGAATGAACTCAGTAACTCGTTCGGGCGCGCGTTTCCTTATTGTATCTGTGGTAAGCCTATCCCCAGTCCCCCGAGTGTGTAGGCGGGCGGGGTAAGGACAAACGCAACAGTGTTTACACTTGGATGAGAATATATGGTAAAATTTAGTGAAGGTACTTCCTCAAGTGCTGGATGTTCCATGGGTGACGCAGTCGTTGACCTTGCATGTCTCTAAGGTAGAAAGTGCTGTCGCTTATTACCTCGTCAACGACGTACGGTCCTTCCCACAATGGGCGAAGCGCTTTCACCTTCTGTTGGATTGCCTTCATTACCCAGTCCCCTAGTTGGATAGGGCGAGCCCGTACGCGCTGGTTGTATAACCGGGCGATCCTCTGCTTATTGGCGGCGTTGTGTAGGTGCGCCATATCTCTGCGCTCCTCTAGCAGGTCGTTGTTGAGTCTTAGTCCCTCGCTGTTCGTGCGCGGGTCGTACCCCTCGATCCGCGGGCTATGATGGGTGATTTCCAAGGGTAGCACGGCCTCCGTTCCAAACGTTAGGCTGAATGGGGTCTCGCCTGTGGCTGCGTTGGCTGTCGTTCGGATGGACCACAGGATTTCTGGGATGATGTCGGGCCAGTGGCCGTAGCCTGCATCCCCTGGTTCGATGTCTTCTATCTTCCTTTTGATGCCGGACTTGATGATTTTGTTTGCCGCCTCTACCTGTCCGTTTGTCTCGGGGTGCGCGGGTGACGCGAAGATGAGGTCCGTCCCCTGGCGTTTGCAGAAGTCTATCAGCCTGGAGTTGTTGAATTGAGGCCCGTTATCCGTGATGATGCTGATCGGGGTCCCATATCGGCAGAAGAGGAAGCGCCAGAGGAAACGTTCCACCTTCTCTGTGGTGATCTTTGCCATGGGCTGGGCTTCGATGAACTTCGTGTGGTAGTCGATGATGACGATCAGATACCTATATTGCCCTTTCGATTTTGGGAGTTCTCCGATCAGGTCCAGTCCCCACTGTGCGAATGGAACGGGCGACATGAGGATGGACAGGGGGACGGCAGGCGCATGGTGGTGATGTGCGTGGAGCTGGCACTGGTGGCACTTACTCGTCAGTGCCGTAGCGTCTGCGTGGATGGTGGGCCACCAGAATCCGTGTCGAAGGGCCTTGTGCGCGATCGACCTGGCGCCCGCGTGGTGGCCGCACGTGCCCGAGTGGATCTCTTTCAAGATGGAGTCGCCTTTTGTCGGGGTGACGCATTTGAGGCTGGCCCAAGTCCTGCCCTGTCGGTAGAGTGTCCCGCTCCGTACGCTGAAGTTGGCTGCCCGTGCGACGATGGTTCTGGCCGCCTTTCTGTCCGTCGGTAGTTCTCCCCTGGCTTTGTAGGCGATGAGCTCGTCCATGTAACTGTGCTCGTGAGGTTCGATCGCCAAGACCTGTCCTGCGCCAGAGATGCTCGGTCGTCGCAAAACTTCGACGATACGCTGCCCCGGTCCAGTGTGTACGGGCGCTGTGGCCAACCGGGCCAATTTGTCTGCTTTTGCGTTGAATCCTCGGCGTATGTGGTTGACGTTGACGTATTTGAATCCTTTGATTAGCGTTTGGACGTGCTGTAGGTAGGCGATCATGGATTCCTCCTTCGCCTGAAATTCTCCTCCGACCTGGCTCACTACCAGCTGTGAGTCACTGAAGATGTTGAGGTCGGGCGCTTCTGAATTTTTGGCTAGTTGTAGACCTGCGATGAGCGCCTCGTACTCGGCCTCGTTGTTCGTCGCCTTGAATTCGAACTTGAGGGCGTACTCTGCGTTCACCCCTCCCGGTCCGGTTAGGATTATACCGGCGCCGCTCACCTTCTTCGTGCAGGATCCATCGACGTAGAGGTTCCACTCCGAGAGTGGTCGTCCCGAGACCTCTGCCCTGTCGGACGACTCCGCTGTCGGATTGTTGGGCACTTGGGCGGGCGCCTCCTCTGCTTCTGTATACTCGGCGATGAAGTCTGCCACGGCCTGCCCCTTGATTGCCGTGCGAGGTTTGTACTCGAGGTCGAATTCACTAAGCTCGACGGCCCATCTTGCCAGGCGACCGCTGTGGTCGGGCGATTGGAGTATCTGACGTAAGGGTGTGTTGGTGAGGACGTGGATGCTATGCGCCTGGAAGTATGGCCTCAACCGTCGGGCAGCGGTCACGAGCGCGAGCGCCATCCTCTCGATCGTTGGGTATCGTGACTCAGCGCCCGTCATACCTTTTCCTGAGAAGAAAACAGGTAACTCCGTGTGGTCCTCCCTGCGGATGAGGGCAGAACTGACGGTTGTAAGGGAGGCGGCTAAATAGAGGTACAGAACCTCCCCTCGGACGGGCCTAGAGAGTAGCGGAATGGACGCCAGGTATTCCTTGATCTGAAGGAAAGATTCCTCACATTCGAGTGTCCATACGACCTCGCGCTTGTTCGTGGTTCTCAGGGCCTTGAAGAATGGTGCGCACCTGTCCGAGTAGCGTGAGATAAAACGGTTCAGGGATGCGAGTTTCCCTGTGAGGCTCTGTAGGTCCACCCTTTTGACGGGCGGTTTCATGTCGATGATTGCCTTGACCTTGGCTGGCGCGGCCTCGATTCCTTGTTGACTGATAATGTATCCCAGAAACTTGCTATTGGTGACCCCGAAGGTGCACTTGGCGGGGTTCAGCCTCATGCCATTCTTGATGAGGATGTCGAGCACAGTCCCCAAGTTCTGGACGTGGTCGACCGCCCGGACGCTCTTCACCAGTATGTCATCCACGTATACGTCCACGATGTTGCCGATGAGGCCGTGGAACATCGTGTTCATGAGCCTCTGGTAAGTGGAGCCGGCGTTCTTCAGCCCAAAGGGCATGACGACGTAGCAATAGAGGCCTTTGTCCGTGACAAACGTCGTTGCTTCCTGGTCCGCGGGGTCCATGAAGATCTGGTTATAGCCCGAGTAAGCGTCCATCATTGATAGGAGCTCGTGCCCTGCCGTCGCGTCCACCAGTTGATCGATCCTTGGTAGTGGGAAGCTGTCTTTTGGGCACGCCTTGTTGAGGTTACTGTAATCGATGCACATCCTCCATTTCTTGTTGCTCTTCTGCACCATTACCGCGTTGGAAATCCACTTAGGATAATCCACCCTCCGGACGAACCCGATGCCCAGCAGTCGGTCTACCTCTTCGTGCATGGCCACGTAGTGCTCCGCTTTGTACGCCCGTCGCTTCTGCTTCACTACCCGGGCGCTGGCGCTGATGCTAAGTCGGTGGGATATGATGTTCGTGCTGATTCCGAGCATGTCTTTGTACGACCAGGCGAACACCTCCTGCTTCTCTTTCAGCAGCGCGATCAGTCGTTCGGCTATTGCGGGGGCTAGCGATGCCCCGATCTGGACCGTCCTCTCCGGGCGTTCGGAGGATAGCTGGATCGTCCTCAGCTCTTCGCGTTTGGGGACGGGTGATACGGCCATCAGTCCGTCACGAGGATCGTCGGGCACCTCTGATCCTGGCGCGGGTTCCAGGGCGAGGACCTCATGCTTGTTCTGAGTTTCCGCTGCCTCCTTGCTGCTGTATCCTCGGACATGCCCGACTCCGTGCTTGGTTGGGAACCGTCCGAGGAGCATATACGTTGCGACGATCATCCTCAGTCTGCAGATCCCTGGCCTCCCGAGTATGGCGTTGTAGGGGGAGGGGGTGTCCATGATGGTGAAGTCTGTCCGGATTTCGCTGCGTGGGGAATCGGGTGCGCCAACCTCGACCCGCAGGTTGTCACTCCCGATAGGATACGAGGTCTCGCCCGTGAAGCTGGCGATGCACTCATGATCCTGTGTCATCTTACTGGCGGGTCGGCCGAGCGCCTTGTATGCGTCCAAGTAGATTATGTTGACAGACGCTCCGTTGTCGACTAACACCCTCCGCACAAGGAACTGGCCGATGATCGCGTCGATCACGAACGGTAGGGTGCTGTCCCCTGAATTTTCTTCCTCGTCCTCTGCTGTGAAGCTGATGGTGGGCGCCTCCTCTCGTCGTGCCCCGGGCGCTCTCCTTGCCCCGATTGCTAGCACGTCCCTGCTCAGGCGATCGGGCGATGAGGCTCTCTCCTTGCGTTTGCCTCCGGATATCGTGTTGATAGTCCCACGGGTCCTGGCGCCCGCCTGGTGCTGCTGTCCGCCCGTCCTGGGGCGATCGGTCTTCTTCATATCCCCGAGGGCTCTTCTAAGCAGTGGGCAGTTGTTCGTGTGATGGGTGGGGGCGTTGTGGTACTCGCACCAAATGCCCGGGATTCGGCCGACCGGAGCCATCGCCGCCGTCACGCCGCTCGGTTGTGGGAGCTGGTGCCAATGCAGGTGGAGGAGCTGCTCGGGTGACTGCTCATTGATTGCAAGGACCTTCCGCTCTGTTAGTTGACGGGCGCCCTGCCGCACCGATCCCTCCGCCCGGTGGCTGCGAAAGGGAGGCCTTCGACTGCTCCGTCCTGGTGTGCCCTGGTGCCTCTTGTATCCTTCAGCTGGAGCCCCCCCGCTGTTCGAGGGCCGTTGGGGCTGAGCGTTCTTCGATGGCCTGTTTGTGCTAGACTCAGAGGCGGACCCGTACACCCGCGTTTCCACCAGTGCCTTCTGCACAATCAGGTCCATGATCTCGTCGTAGTCGAGATGCTCCTTCCTCACGAGTTTCTCTACGAAGGGGGTGGCGAGCAGGTTGTCCATCAGAGCGACCTTGGCCACTCGCTTGTCAAGGTCCCTGCACGTGCTTGCGAGCGTCCTCCATCGATTAATGTAGCTCGACAAGCCCTCGTCCATCCCCTGGCGGACCTTCAGGAGGATGCATGTGGTGTTATACTTCCCCTGGAGTCGATAGCGTCTCTGAAAACTTTCCGCCAATTCGAGGAACGAGTGGATGGACCCTGGCGGGATCTCGTAGAACCAGCTCCGTGCCTCCTCCGCCAGTGTTTCCTGGAACAGGAAACACAACGTTGGGTCCGAATATCGGGTCCCGTCCGTGGTGGACCGAAACTCGTCCACGTGCGCTCGTGGATCCCCGCTCCCGTCAAACCGGGCAATCTTCGTTATCTTGGCGTGGGGATCCCTTCCTCTTTCCAGTATGTGCGCCGAGAACGGGCTGACCCGGGGGGCGAACGTCCCGCCCTGACCGGCCAGCTTGTCCTTGCGCAAGCGTGAGACTTCCTCCGCTAGCTCCTCCATCCTCCGTAGGATCAGGTTGTTCGTCGGGGGTGATGACTCCACCGGTGAGGGCGCTCGGGCGTTGGTTCTGGCGAACAGAGGGCACACCTCGCTGGCGGTCTCCTCTGTTTCTTCGTGCTGCTCTATCTGCCGGCTAATGAGCGCCTCCAGCCGTTCCTCCATCCTTCGGCGGATTTGGCGCTCCTCCGCTATCTCGAGCGCTGCCTCCCGCAACTCCTGGGCCATGCCGTTGATGCGCCTGTCCTTGTCGTCCCTGTCGGTTGCCTGTGCGTTTCGCTCTATCGAGCCTGGCGGAGTCCCTCCTTCAGGTGTGTTGCTGCCGTTGGTCGCCGGGTTGAGCATGTGGACCTTTGGTTTCGGTGGTGTTTATACGAGGTTTGCAATTTGTAAGTTTCCTACAGACGGCGCCAGATGTTTCTACCGAATTACGCGCGGAGCCGTAATGGGGCAGAAGCAACAAGAATAAGCTTCTTCTTCCTTCCTCGGTCGTGCGGTGGACCTCCCCTTCTTGGTGCGTCCGAACGGTGGGGCTGTTCGGATGGGCAGACTCTCCTCTTCTTCCTTCTCTTCGTGCGTGCGGGCTCTTCTTGCGGGTGCCTCCTTCCTCGGGCGTTCGGGAGCAACTGTTAGAAGAATACAACAATGAAGCAGGCGGTCAGGGGTCAAGACGGGGGTGGCCCGCCTTCAACGCTCCGATGCCTAAGTCAGAATATGTACTGGATATAACAGTCAAGCGAACGTGCGAGTGGTGTGGTATGAATTGAGAGATTGAGTCCAACATGTTGTGTTGAGGTCAATGGAGTGTGAATTGGTGTGCTGGAACATGAATGAGTGATCGAATGGAATTAGATACCGTTCGATGGGATGATCTTACCTGTAATAAATACCTGATATGTATAGGTGTCTGAGATTGGAACCTGGTGTTCTTCTTCGATGTGGGACTGATGGTTCCTGCTGGTGTGTGATCCGCATGTTCGGGCGCGCCCCCAACGGGCGCGTGCGCGCTCGGAAGGGGTGGGTCCGGTGAGTGAAGTTGGTGCTTCCTTGGTGGTCTTGCATGTGGTTGAGTAGGTGTTGCTAATCTGCTTAAGTGGATAAGTATGTTAATCGTACAACTAATTTATGCAATACTAACACTTTCCTCTTCGGTCAACTGGTCAACTTTCCAAAAATAGTAAGTCAACGGTGGTCAATCCTCAAACAGTGATTTTACGACTATTCTCGACTATTCCGATATTTATACTCGCCCTCAGGTCAATCGACGGTCCGAAATGAATATACGAAATGACTCGGATAAACACGAAACAATCGGATAAACTCGTCGGAAACCGAAACTTCAAATAATCATAAAATATTCCTTGGTTATCGAAAAAATCTTCTGGAACCGCCCACGAGCTTGAAATCACGTACTCTACAACTTCCGTGAAGACACTCATCTCAAATTCTCGACCAAAAATATAGTCGCGAATAGAGTCGACGAATCACATATACGACGTAAAACCGCGACTAAGCTCAAACTCGAGAATCATGCCGAACATGCATCAGATTCTGGTTCGGGTCGTCACAGTCACCCCTTTTAAAGAAGAAAGAAGCTTCAAAGCTATTATTGTGTACAGATCTGTCACTCTGAGAGCTTACTAGGGTATCAGGACCAAGATGTTCAAAAGCAGCAAACGTATGAGTAAAACTAGTATACGTAGGGAACTAAGCTATATAGTATGAAAATAAAGGAAGCACCAAGTAATCAATCGGTCTTTCACTGGGAAAAATATTAGGGTGACTTACAGTTCCCATTGTAGAAGAAACAGAGCCATGAGACTAAGGTGACAATGCAAGCACACTCGGTTCTGGAGGTTGATCTGTGCCTGGATGAACGCGAAGCTGACGAATCTCATTCATCATATTGCTATGCAGCTCATGAATCAAGTCACGGATCAAGGTAAACTGAGTGTTAGCATCGTCTTTGAATCCCAAAAGTTGTGCTGTAAGGCCCTTCAATTATTCAAAAGTTACTAGTGTGAGAGTGGCCTTCTGCCGAACTCTCTCGGCCATCGTTATGTCTCTTGATACCAAATGTAGAACACCCTAGGTCTAGGAAGTAAAAGGAAAGCAGATCTAAACTATAGATACCAGAAAATAGAAGTTGTATTCATAATCCATCCCTAGCTAGGGTTGAATTACCACTAATATAGGACTAAGCAACGATATCAATCAAAATAATGGCTACACCGCCCACGACACGTGTCGAAATCCAAGGGGAACAAACCTAACAATAAATAACGACCAATTATTAGGCGAATTCAACAACTAAATAAGACTAACTATCCTAGTTAACTTAGGACAACGAAGTCTCCACATGCTATGTTTCATCAATTTTTCTTGTCGAATAGAAAAATTTGGTCAATAAACAATGTCTTTACCCAATGCTTGTTCCTTTAATGATTTACATAATCTAGTTCAATTAAGTGACCATATATATAGCTCCTTTTTACACACTCTATGGCTGCTTTTCAAAACTTGCTCACTTTTGCTTCATCATCTAACTTAAAAACATCCTTAAGTAAGAGCATATGCACCTATTTTCTTTTCCTATTAAGGTTATTCATCCTATATTGAGCATGAGCAAACACTATTCATATAATAGATGAGCCCCCCCCCCCTCTTTTCCATGCAGCATTAGAAAATAGGGAATGCTTTTACTATTCATCAATTGTAAATATTTAAATATTTTGATTTTCGGTAATATTTTTACCAATATCGAGACGATACGTGTTTTTCAGTTTTTTCGTTACGCGAATAGCGATGATGATGAATTTTGGTACGACTAGGAATATCATTATACGATAATCGAAACTTATGTAGTTAGTCGCTAATTAATTACATTAATCGTCGATGGTAATTAGGTTTTACTGTTGGTAACTTTCGTTGGCGAATTATCGAGAATTTATCAATTATGTTTTTCAAAACTTTTCTTTGGATAAATTTGTAGAGTTTGTCAATACAAGTTCGTGGCCACGTCAAGTGTTGAAATCAGAGTTACGACGAAGAAATTATGGTCAGCGAAAACTTTACGAAAATATTAGAAAACTTTTTAGCGCAAAATGACGGGTATAAATATGGGTTTCCATTTTGGGAAAGTGAGAAGTTTTCTTATTTAGCAACTGGTTTGACCCCACGTTGACCGAGTTTCCCTAACCGGAATCGTCGCCTGGAGACGACGGCGACACTGCGATGATTTTCGGCCACCTTCGACCATGAAAGAAGTCGGGAATTTTTGGGTTCGATCTCTTCTTTTGTTTGGTGGGTGCATCACCGGCGTTGGTGGCCAGAGGAAGACAAATCGAGGCAGTGAAGTTGGCATGTTTCAGGTTAAATTTCTCTGCAATGGTGGCGGTGCTCAAGGCAGCTTTGGACGTCGAACCCAGAGGAGTTTTGAAGCCCTGGATGAGGCGGAGTGATTGCAATCAGTCTCAAACCCTGCCGTGGCCGGATAACGACGATCAGAGAAAATGATTCTGGCGAGAGTTTTAAACTTCAATGATGGATTTCGTTAATTTACGGTTTATTTTTGATGTTGTGTTGTACTACAATGTTGTTGGGCTTGTTGAGATGAACGTTTTGATATGTAAGTTGCTCGATTTGGAGCCAGTGAGTTTTGAAGCCCTAGATGAGGTGGAGCGATTGCAATGGATCTCAGTGTGACAACCCGAACCAGAATTAGTATGTTAATCGGCTTGGTTTGCTTATTTTACGAGTGATCACTGTTTGTCGTAATTGAGCAGTTTTAGCGACTTTATTCACGACTAATTTATTGAGCGAGAATTTGAGATGAGTCTCTTTACAAGAATTGTAGTATGCGTGATTCTGAGCTCGTAGGCGGTTTCAGATAATCGTTTCGATAAACGAGGAATATGTTATGAATATTTGAAGTCGCGTGATTTAGTAGTGTTTATCCGATTAAGTTTGAGTTATCCGAAACGTGGATGTGGTTCCATTTGGACCGTCGATCGTATGGAGCCGCGAGTATAAATATCGGAATAGTCGTAAAATTCTGAAAAATCACTGTTTGGAAGTTTGACCGTCATTGACTTTGGTTGACCCGCGTTGACTTTTGACTTGCCGGAGAGATTTTGCACCACCGATCGACTTTCCGTTTTCGGCCACTTCAGACCAAATCGTTGGTATGGTTAGATTCGTCTCATGATTTTCTATTGTTTTGCAATTGGTTTGAGTTGATTTGGTTGAGATTTAAGGGAGAACGAGCTCGGTGATGTTCTTGGTTTTTTGCTGGAATCGAGTGCCCATTTCCGGCCACTTTTGGGGTCAGAGGGGTTGGGGGTTTTGCTTCCCTCAACCCAAGGAAGCTTTTGGGTGAAGAGTTTTTGAAGTTGGTCGTCGTTTGGAGCTCGTCGGAATCCATGGATTCCGTGGGTTTCAAGGCGAATTCCGGCCACCGTGAGCCTTGGATGGTAGGGGTCCTTTGAGAGAAGTTGTTGGGCTTGAGGCGAGGATCATTTCTGGAAATTTTTGCCGGAATCTGTCACTGTTGACGCCGCGCCACCGCTGGCGGCGGCGGTCAACGACGGCGCTCCGACGAAGGGTTGACTTTTTGGATTTTTGTCAAGTTTTATGCTGTTTTGCTCGTAATTGTGCCCCGATCATAGCCTTGAGGTTTTCGAGTTGATTTGGTTGCCGGATTTTGTGTCGAGGGTTTATGTGGAGTATTTTGGGGTTTTTGGCGATTCTTTTGTATCCGAGTTATATATTTCCGGAAATGGTTGGTTTCTGAGGTGTGGTTCAGTGTATTGAGTTGTGATTTTGATCAGTGATATTTTGTGATTATTCAAGGGATCGAGATCGTACGTTGGGCGAGGGATCTTCCGCCGGATCTCGGGATTAACGCGTCTGCACGCTGTGCTTTTCTGTGAATAGACATTTATTTACACTTGTGACGACCCGGAACAGAATCAGTAGTGTAATCAGCTTAATTCGTGAGTTAGCGCGTAATCGCAGTTCTCCGATAATTGATTGAATCACCAGACTTGATCACGACTTAATTATTGGCCGAGAATTTGAGTGGAGTCTCTTCTCGAGAGTTGTTGTACGCGTGATTTCGAGTTCGTGAGCGGTTCTGGATTATTATTTCGAATACCGAGGAATATAATATGAATATTTAAAATTTCGGAGTATCGTCGAGTTTATCCGTTTGCATTCGAGTCCATCCGAATCGTGATTGTGATCCGTTTAATTTGGACCGTCGATCGACCCGAACCGTAAATGTAATGGTTATCGACTTGATTTGTGAGTTTCACGATTACTCGCGATTTCGACATAGTCTGTTAATATGGCGGCTTCGTTAGCGACTAAAATATCGGGTGAGAATTTGATATGGGATCCTTCGCGGAGGTTGTAGAGAACTTAATTTCAAACTCGTCGGAACTTCCTGAGGATTATTCCGAGTTACGAGGAATAAGTTGTAAATATTTTAGACCGTTGATTGTTTTATTAGATAAGCTTATGTTGAATTGAGCCGTTGAATTTTTATCGGATTTGTCGAAGTTGGTTGACATCAGGTGAAAATTGAAGAATTTGTCGAGATAAGTTCGTAGACGCGAGAATCATTGAAAACGGAATTACGACGCGAAAGTTACGTTTGTTCGAAGTTTGTCGAAAAGTTAATTTGGTAGTTTCTTAAATTGGAAAGTATTTATGGTGGGTTTCTTGTTTGGGAAAGTCAACTGGGCATTTATGGTGTTGACCGAGTCAACTCGGGGGGAGGAGGTGTGACGGCATGGTGGCTAGGCTTGTCGGCGCTGAGCTACCGTCCGGCCACTTCAGGCCTCGGGGTAGGACCCCTCCGACTCGCCTCGACATCCCCGATGTGTTCCCGGCCACCATCGACGGCGAGGACGCCGGAGGAGGAAGAATTTCCGGTCGATAATTGGAGGATTTTGGGGGTTTTTGGTTGAAACTTTTCCGGCCAAATCGAGAGGCGTGAAGCACTGGGCTTTGAAGCCCTCATCACCACGAATCTACCTATGTATGTATGGCATTCCAATTCTTCTTGTACATAGAGAATCGATCGATTGAAAGTTTTGTGGGAATTCTGTTTTGCATGAAATTGGACTAGTTAGAGTTAGAATTGGACTTCGATGTAGTTATGGAAGTTGTTTGTTGGATGATTTTGTGTGGAATACGTGTTGGTTCGCCGGAAAAATACTTGGTTGGCCGGCAGCGGCGCTCAACGGAGGAATTCCGGCCAGAGTTGACTTTTGGGGTTTTTGAAGAGTTATATGTCGTTTCACTCGGAATCTCTCCCCGATCGCAGTGGTGAGGTTTGTTTTTCGAATTGAGCATCGGAAATTATAGCGAGGTTTTGTGGTGTGATTATTGGATTTTCACGATTTCATCATTATTGAATTATATATTTTCGGGAACGGTTGTTTCTCGTGATATGATTTGAGGATTCGAGTTATAATTTTGAGCAATGGATTTTATGATTATTCAGGGGTTTGTGATCGTTCGTTTGGCGAGGGATTTTTCGCCGGATCACGGGATTAACGCGTATCGCGTTACGCTCGTCTGTGAGTGGACAATTTCTTTTCACTGATAATCGCGAGTCTTTATAGATGTTTTACAAGCATGAGCATGCATATGAGATTACGATTTATATGAGCATGTGTTATACGATTACGATTAGGATGAAGTGTATTTTCCGGGTGCAGGTTAATGGTAATTCCGCGTTAGTAGCGTTACTCTGCCGAAATTTTGATGGTTTTTGTTGGTTTGTGTTTTCAGAAGGGGTTTGATTCCGGTTTAGGAAACTAAATCGGGGTTGGGTCCTTTCAGCTTGGTATCAGAGCATTAGGTTTTAGGTTCTGTAGACTTCTGTAGTCGTGTTTACTAAGGATATTTGGGAATGTACAGCATGTCTAGAGCGATGACCCGACCGGCCGGTAGATACTCATCAATGCTCCGAGTGTTTTATGGTTTCAAATATTTAAAGTTCCATGATTACGTTCTACTTGTTGCGAACACTGTTTTATTCATTAGGATGCCTCCTTGACGTGCTTTCCGTGTCGGTACGGTTGTGGATCCTATTGAGGATCAATCGACGCGTGACTTGACAGTGAGTTGTGGGTTAGGATGAGTTTCTGGATTCAGAGATATGTGTGGCATGGTTTGCCCGGTTGTGCGTCTATGGGTGTCTACATGTTGCCTCAGAGCAGAGAATCGTGGCAGTTGATGTTTTGCCTGAGTCAGATCGTTGCATTTAGTGGCCTGGTATTGTGTGAGTTCTTGTTGCGACTCATTGGCAATTGGAATGGTTATCGACTCGATTTGCGAGTTTCGCGATTAGTCACGATTTCAACGTAATCTGTTAATATGGCGGCTTCGTTAGCGACTAAATTATCGGGCGAGAATTTGATTTGGGATCCTTCGTGGAAGTTGTAGAGAATTTAATTTCGAGCTCGTGGGAACTTCCGGAGGATTTTTCCGAGTTACGAGGATTAAGTTGTGAATATTTTCGTCCTTCGAATATTGTCATATTTATCCGTTTGGGGTTTGATACACGTACGGTATAAATACGGAATCGATACATGCCAATTTGGGAAAGTTTCCAGAAATAGAAAGTTTGTGTTGACCACGTTGACCACGGGTGGGTCGACCCATTTAGGAGGCCGAATGGGTTTTGCCGAAATTGAGGTCGATTCCGGCCATATTTGGGCAAGGCTTCTTCACGAGTCTTGTTGGGCTTGAGTTTCTCTTCAAATTGGGAGTTGGATCATCTCCTATGGTGGCCGGAGGAGGAAGAAATGCGGCGGCGAAATTCACGGTTTTCCGGCGAGATTTCTTTGATTTCGGGTGTCGGCTTGGAGGCCGAGATGGTGGTGCAACCTTGAGAGGTTTTGTTAGCTTCGAGGTAAGGAAGCTATTGCAAGTGGTCTTGAGGGTTGTCGTGGCCGGAGGAAGGAGATCCGTCGATTTGAAATTCCGGTAAGGGTTTGGAACTTTTAGTTGATTTTTGGAGGTTTTCCGATCAAAATTGGCCTTAACTTTGAACTGGAAATTTGTTGGAAACATCAAGATCTTCAAAACCATGTGTAGCATGTATTTTTTTGGGCAGGTTGGATTTTCCGGCCGCCGGCGGCAGCGGCGACGGCGATTTTTCCTGCAACGTGTTTTTCGACGAGTTATATGTCGTTTTGCTCGGAATCGCGCCCTGATCGCAGTGGTGAGGTTTGTTTTTCGAATTGAGCATCGGAAATTATAGCGAGGTTTTGTGGTGTGATTATCGGATTTTCACGAATTCGTCGTTATTGAATTATATGTTTCCGGGAACGGTTGTTTCTCGTGATATGATTTGAGGTGTCAAGTTATGAATTTGAGCAGTGGATTTTATGATTATCCAGGGATTCGTGATCGTTCGTTTGGCGAGGGATTTTCCGTCGGATCACGGGATTAACCCGTATCGCGTTACGCTCACCTGTGAGTGGACTTTTCTATTTTCACTGTCGTTGCGAGTTCGTGATTTTTCGTGATTTTCCGTATTTATTTATATACGATGTTGAGATTATTTATTATTTTTGGAGGTATTATTTTATATTTTATGGTGATGGCATTACAGCATCGATGCTTCGGCTACTCGGCTGATCACCGGTAGTCTGTCAGAGTTGAGAGATTCCTCTGGACCAGAGTTAAGAGATTCCTCTGGGCAGGGTTGAGAGATTCCCCTGTTATGCCGCTGGGGTTGAGAGATTCCCTTGGCCTATCACCGTCGGTTTGAGAGATTCGCCTGACCGTCGGGCTTGAGAGATTCGTCTGGCAACCTCCATATATGTTTTCCGACTCGCTATACTTGTTTATTGTATATGAAATTGGTGAAAGGCATATGTTTATTTTCGTCCACTCACTCTAACGTTTTTATTTGCCTTTCCCCTGGGCTTTTCGGTTTCCGTGCCCAGTTTGCAGTTCAGACTCTGGTGTCGCACGTCGTGGTCGGAGGCAAAGTGTTCGAGCTACCTTGTTTCTTCCAGTAGGTTTCTTGTTCTGCCTGCTGTGGTATATTTATATAATTATACACTAGAGGTCGCTCTGAGCATTCTTATGTATACTTTTATACGATTTTTCCCCGGATTTATGTAAAGTATAGTTTTATTGATTAGTTTACATTACTGTTATGATATTGAGAAATCCGGATGGGATTGGTGCCCACGGTTTGATTTTTGTGGCATAGGATGAAATGTACTTTCCGGGTGCAGGTTATGGCAATTTCGTGTTAGTAGCGTTACTCTGCCGAAATTTTTATGGTTTTTGTTGGTTCGTGTTTTCAGAAGGGGTTTGATTCTGGTTTAGGAAACTAAATCGGGGTTGGGTCCTTTCACCGTGCCCAATTTGCAGTTCAGATTCTGATGTCGCACGTCGCAGTCGGAGACTTAGTGTTCGAGCTACCTTTCTTTTTCAGTAGGTTTCTTGTTTAGCCTACTGTTGTGTATTTATGTATTTATAGAGTAGAAGTCGCTCTGAATACTCCGATGTTCATATTTTCAGATGATTTTTCTGGATTTCTGTAAAGATTACAGTTTTTGCTTATTGCTTTATATTATGATATGATTTTGAGAAATCCGGATGGGATTGGTGCCCACGGTTTGGCTTTTGTGGCATAGGATGAAGTATGTTTTCGGGTACAGGTTAATGAAAATTCCACGATATAGTGAAACTCTGCCGAAATTTCTTTGGTTTTTGCAAGTTCGTGTTTTCAGAAAGGGTTTGATTCCGGTTTAGGAAACTAAATTGGGGTTGGGTCCTTTCAGCTTGGTATCAAAGCATTAGGTTTTAGGTTCTGTAGACTTCTGTAGTTGTGATACTAAGGGTATTTGAGATTATACAACATGTCTGGAGCGATGACCTGACTGGCCAACGGTAACTCATCAATGCTTTAGGTGTTGTATGTTTTCAAATGTCTGAAGTTTCATGATTACGTTCCTTGTGCTTTGTGACTAATGCTTTTCTCTTATCATTAGGATGCCTCCTAGACGTGGTTCCCATGTCAATAGGGATGTGAATCTTGATGAGGATCACCAGACGCATGACTTGCTTATACGAGTATTACGTTTGGAGGAGCGTTTTGACCCTGTGGTCAAAGCTCGAATTGCTGGAGCCACTGTTTTCTGGGGTTCAGCTGATCCAAAGATATGTGAGACTTTGTTGGTTCAGGTTGAACGAGTTTGTGAGCGTCTGCGTTTCACTCCTGAGCAAATGAGAGTGGCAGCGGTTGGTTTACTTGAGTCTGATGCATACTTTTGGTGGATTAGCACCGATAGAGTTCCGGTTGATACTCCATGGACATTGTTCAGGGATTTCTTTATGCGGAGATATTTTAACCAGGCTACACAGCAGCGGAAGTATAAGGAGTTCACCAACTTTAGACAGGGTAGTATGTCAGTACTTGAGTACCGGGACGGATTTACTCGATTATCTCGGTTTGCTCGTGACATGGTGGCTACAGAGGAATACTAGAAGCCGCTCTGAATACTCCGATGTTCATATTTTCAGATGATTTTCCCGGATTTCTGTAAGGATTACAGTTTTTGCTTATTGCTTTATATTATGATATGATTTTGAGAAATCCGGATAGGATTGATGCCCACGGTTTGGCTTTTGTGGCATAGGATGAAGTGTGTTTTCGGGTACAGGTTAATGGAAATTCCACGATATAGTGAAACATTGCTGAAATTTCTTTGGTTTTTGCAAGTTCGTGTTTTCAGAAAGGGTTTGATTTTAGTTTACGAAACTAAATCGAGGTTAGGTCATTTCACTCAGACCCTGCCGTGGCCGGAAAGCGGTGATCAGAGAAAATGATTCCGACGAGAGTTTTGAACTTCAATGGTGGATTTCATTAATTTACGGTTTGTTTTTGATGTTGTGTTGTACTACAATGTTGTTGGGCTTGTTGGGATGAGCATTTTGATATGTAGGTTTCTTGATTTGGAGCCAGTGGGTTTTGAAGCCCTGGATTAGGCTGAGCGATTACAATGGGTCTCAGACCCTGTCGTGGCCAGAAAGCGGCGATTAGAGAAAATGATTCTGGCGAGAGTTTTTAACTTCAACGATGGATTTCATTAATTTACGGTTTGTTTTTTATGTTGTGTTGTACTACAATGTTTTGGGCTTGTTGAGATGAACGTTTTGATATGTAGGTTGCTCGATTTGGAGCCAGTAGGTGGGTTTTGTAGCCCTGGATTAGGCTGAGCGATTGCAATGGGTCTCAGACCCTACCGTTGCCGGAAAGCGGCGATCAGAGAAAATGATTCCGGCGAAAGTTTTGAACTTCAATGGTGGATTTCATTAATTTACGGTTTGTTTTTGATGTTCTGTTGTACTACAATGTTGTTGGGCTTGTTGAGATGAACGTTTTGATATGCAGGTTGCTCGATTTGGAATCAGTTGGATTTCGGCCGCCAGCGGTGGTGCGTGGCCCCACGCGTTGCTGTGCGCGGCGGAACTCTGGCGAGGTGGAATTTTTGGCAAAAATGTAAATCGTTCTGCTCGTAGTTTCGTGCCGAATGCAATGGTGAGGTTCTTGTATGGATATGAACTTGATTAATTTAGATGTGTATTTAATCGGATAATAATTAATTGATTTCACAATATTATTAACGGACGATCCGATTATCGATTTACGTTTGAGTCGCTCGATATTTATGATTTATGTTGCGACTCTAAAATTTTTTTTAGTGAAAGAATGCAAGGAACTTAATTCGGAATCTGAATAAGTTCGTTTTTAGTTGAAAAATACGTAATTCGAGAATGCGTGATTCTCAACATTATTGCTCATAGGATTACAAGCCTAATTATTCAATATAGTTGAGTAGATATTAATTATAATCATAGTTTCATGATTATGAGTTAGCGGGCCGTGTCGGATGATTATTACACCGATTAACAGGTTATGTCTTTATGAATATCATGGCATAGTACGGTGGGTGAACCTTAATTTTTTACAGTTGATTTCGAGTTCTTTTTTTTATTTTTATGTTTTACGTTTTACGGTACATTTTTCTTAGAGTTTATTTGGAGGTTTTTATTTGTGATGGTATAGTAGTAGCATCGATGCACTTGCTATCCGGCTAATCACCGGATAGTCTTGATCAGGGGAGGTTATGACAAACACCTCGTCTAGCCCATCACTGAGTTTTTATATTGATTTTCCAAGGGAGGACAATTCAAACCCCTCGTCTGGCCACCTCCATATTCGTACCGTTGATGATTATGGAACTCATAGGTTTTTATTTAGTAGCAGCAAAAAGGCATAGATAGAACATTCTATTATTTTACACTGATTATGAGTTTTTGTCCACTCACGCTAATGTTCTTATGCTTTTATCTGCCTTTCCCTGAGCCTTTCAAATTTCCGTGCCCAGATTGCAGTACTTCTCTTGAGTTGGGTTTTGGATCCCAGAGGCTTTTAGTCCACCGGTTTATCATACCTTTTTGCAAGTTTCAGGCACTAGCAGTGTATTTTATTCGTTATGTTTATTCTGCTCCTAGAAGTTGTTCTGGACACTAGTGTTGAAAATATTTTTCAATATTGATAATGAAGTTAGTATTCCTGGATTATGAGTTTTCAGTTCCTATTTTATTCTTCCAGCATTTTAATTAATTTACTTTCCGCACTTTATTGAGAAATCCGGATGAACATCGGTGGTTCACGATATTGTTTGTGGGAATTTCGAAGTGTGATTTTCTTGCCAGTTTCTGGTAGTCCACTTCGTAGAGAAAATTATGTTAAAATTTTTACAGAAATCCGTAGTTTAAGTTTTGTCATTAGGGCATGATCCTAGATTACTAGTTAATCTATCAGAGCATTAGGTTACAGATTCTGTAGACTTCCTTGGTCGGATCAGTTCGGACATTTGATAGTGTACTACCGGGAGGGGTGGCCTGACCAGCCGGCGGATCCCAATCACTTCCAAGTGTTGTGTATTGTTAAGTGTTCAAAGTCTTTTAGTTGAGCTAGTTTTTGTGGTCTAGTTTTGTGGCCTACATAGTTGTGGTGGACTCGTAGATCAGTATGTCTCGACAACCAACTCATCAGGATGAGGCGTAGTCATTAGCCCAAGAGATGCGTGAGTTATTCGCACGTATGATGCTAGTGCCACGGGAGGACTGTGACGATCTTGTTACTTGGACCAAGAAGGAAGTTGTTGTGCCATTCCCCAGTTCTCAAGACCTGGTGATGTGTGAGAACTGGTTTATTGAGATTGGTCGAGCTTGGGACCGTATGTTTCCTCAACTGACACCTAAGCAGAGGACAAAGTTAGTTATCGGTCTACTACAGGACCATGCCTTTCGTTGGTGGATAGGCACCGAGAGGCAGGAAGTTGCAACCTTGTGGGCCAAGAGCAGCGATTTTTAGAGGTGTTGCTTTCCAGTAACATGGATGGGGAGAGGAAGCATGTAGAGTTCGCAAATCTGGAGCGAGGAAATTTGTCAGTTGTGGTGTATCAGGACTGCTTATATTGCTGTTCCGATTTGCATTCTATTTTTTTGGAACAATGGCGGAGAAATTGTGGTGGTCTGAGCAAGGCTTGTGACATGTAATTTCTTCATTTATGGCGAGCACGCCATCCACGGACTACGATGAATGTGTCTGTGTTGTGGTTTAATGTGAGATTTGACCTCAATTTGTGCAAGGTGTTAGTTGATAATTTGAAGGAGGTGGACTCCACCAGAGATATTCAACGAGTAGAGGTTACAATATAATTAGTTCCACATCATCTTATGGCAAGATATTTCATACCTCAGCTCATAGTGTCCCATTGTTTGATTTGTTTTCCGTGATGGGGGAGGAGCGGACGCCAGAGTCGGGAGTTTTGAATAAGCTCTGGTGGATCTAGATTTGTATCTCTAGCACCCAGAGATCCTCTTTTATGTAACATTTGCTATAAATGTTGTTTTTGGCAGTACTGGTTGGAGATTTTAGTAAGTTATCGTCGTGGTCAGGTGGACCATTTTGTGAGGGAATGTCCATTGAGGGACACCTTTGGCGACCAGAAAATTACTTCGAGTGTTAGACCTATGATATCACCATAACCACTAGTAAACCAGGAACGAGGTCAGAAGGACGACTGGCAGGATTGTCAGGTTAAGCTCGCCTTCACCGAATAATTCTGCGGGAGCCGTGAACATCTTTCGTGGTCATTACTTGAACGTTGAATGTTTTCAACTATGTTGTTTATATTTTGTTTGACCTGGTGCGTGGCACGTTTGTTATAGTGGTAAGGCTAGCGTTTATAGTCAACGTACCTACCACATCTTTTCCGGAATCGTGGTGAGTATATTTATCCCTCTGGTGAGGTGATGTTAGTTAAATTATTTTACGCAGATGAAGTGTAATGTTTGGAGGTTTTGGTTTGTTTACCGATCTAATACTTCTGGATATAATAGAATTTGTTTTGATCTTAGGCATGGACTTCTTGAGCCATCATCAGGCGATGGTAGACGGTTATTGTGATCTGGTGTTTTGGAGTCCAATTTGCCTGAGATTTTTTTTTTGGTGAGGTAAATGTGTTATTTTGTGCCTGTGTTCGGCCGTGAAGGCCGTGATGATTGTTAATATTCAAAACCACGAGGTAGTCAATATTGAACAAAAAGAACTAATACAAGTCTATCTCTATATATATATCGCTGTCGATGGGATTTGATTGGTATTGCTGCCACCCGGGTATGGATAATAGCACTGTTGCTCAGGTATAGTTGATATCGCTGTCGCTCGGGTGTAGTCGATATCACTGTTGCTTGGGTGCAATTGATATTGCTGTCGCTCATATACAACCTTTCTCGCTACTAAGAATGATAACCATTAAAGAGAAACCAGGTGTATCGGCCTTTAACCCTCCAATGCCTAAGTCAGAAACGAGATAGTATTTGAATAGAGTAATATTGTAGAAGTGTAACAAGAACGTACCATTAATGCTGGACTACCAGGCTTCTGAAGGTAGTTGGAACCAGAGCTCTCATCACTTCTTCGATGTGGGATTAGTGCTCTTACTTGTTTTACTGAGGTGCTCCCTGGCGGATTTTTTGGCGGGCGCGTGAGCGATAACCACGCTGATATAGAACTCAGGCTGGTCATCGAAGTTGTAGGTCTCGTGCCGGTGAGTTCTGTTGTGTAAGCGGTGAGATGATAAAAAAGTATTTAAAGGGCGTTAAGTACGTATGGTATGGGATAATTAGCCAGGTATGCGTACAAGTCGCCCAACTCGCCCATCCAAGGGGATCAATCTTGGTTGGTGAGTTGCAGAACTAGATACTGGTAACATTATCCGTATGTACTTAACGAGAGTTGTTACCTGTTAAAGCAGGATACCGTACCATAGTCCTCCAACGCAGCGACCAAGGTTGTGATACTTGGCGAGATTGTGACCTGCATTGAGGACATAAAATTGGTCTGTTAGAAGCGGTGAGATTGGTAAGTAGCTAGCTTACCATCTCACGAGATGGACTTCAAACAAATAATGATAACTCCCAAAGGCTTGTTTGTCTCCCGAATGAGTCATGACTTCATATCGGGGTTCCTCCAAGTAACGTTTTAACCCAGTAGGCCTGTTCCCAATGGAACCCTTCCTGGTCACTAACATACTCCTTCGTAACTGCTCAGTGCCTGGGGATGCAATGAGCCGCTACATTGTACTGACTGAGGGATACACTCTTAGGCATTCAGACACTCGGTCCAGCCCTATCTGGTAGCTTTTTCTACTCTGTCGCGGGTAGCTCAGACCGGTGGGGGCGCTACGGTAAGAGAAACTCGTTTGAAGTGGTAACCCTTAAGTCCCCAAGCCTGATTCCTCCATGTGGCTTTCTGGCACTTAGGCCGGTAACGAAGATCTTTTGACATCACAACATAGTCCTTTGGTGATATTGGTGGGTTCTGGTGTTGTAGGCGTTATAGCAGGCGAGGGCTATGCTACGACACCCCTTTTGGAGACCTTCGTATGTTTTATGTTTTGGGCGACCTGTCCCCGCTATCCTTTCCTTCCGAGGTGGTAGGTGAACCCGTTTCCTATCTCTACCAAACGCCCTCCACAAACGAAAACGCCGATGAGCCTACCTTCTTATAGACGGCGCAATGTTAATATTAAGAACTACGAGGTAGTCAATATTAAACAGAAAGAACTAATACAAGTCTATCTTTATATGTATATCGCAGTCGTTGGGATTTGATTGGTATTGTTGTTGCCTGGGTATGGATGATAGCGTTGTCGCTCGGGTGTAGTTGATATCGATATCGCTTAGGTGTAGTTGATATCGTTGTCGCTCGTATACAGCCGTTCTCACTGCTAAGAATCACAACCGTTAAGGAGAGACCGGGTGTACCAGCATTCAACCATCTGATGCCTAAGTCAGAAACAAGATGGTATTTGAATAGAGTAACGACGTAAAAGTGTAACGAGAATGTACAATTAATGCTGCACTACCAGGCTTATGAAGGTAGTTGGAACCAGAGCTCTCATCACTTCTTCGATGTGGGATCAGTGCTCTTACTTCTTTTGCTGAGGTGCTCCCCGACGAGTTTATTGGTGGGCGCGTGAGCGATAACCACGCTGATATAGAACTTAGGCTGGTCATCGAAGTTGTAGGTCTCTGGCCGGTGAGTGCTGTTATGTGAGCGGTGAGATGATAAAAATGTATTTAAAGGGTGTTAAGTACGTACGGTATGGGATAATTAGCCAGGTATGCGTACAATGATGTTGCGGGAAGGTTGTACCGCATACTTGACACATGTGGTGACACTTTGTGTCTCTACTTTCTGTACTGATTTGATTAAAGTAGTTAATATATATCTGAATGTATTTCCCGAGAAGTTACCATATTTACCTACGGTTCAGGTGAAATTTTATTGTGGATTTATTACCGGGTACCGATTCTATAACTCAGGTATCTTATCGTATAACTCCAGCTGAGTTGCGAGAGTGGCAGACTCAACATCAGGAATTGATCGACGAGAATTTTATCTGTTCCAGTATTTCATCGTGCGAAGCCCCAATATTATTTATGAATGTGAAGGATGGTCGAATGAAGTTAAGCATCGCTTATTGGCAACTGAACCAAGTTTTGGGAAAGAACAAATATGCATTACCAGGGGTCGATGATTTATTTAATCTTGATATTCCTTTTTCGAAACTCATTCATTCTTTGTGAAATTCTAGTAATTTAGTTTTGTTAATAAAAAATGTTTTCACTTATGTTTTTCTTATCTTGTTTTTGTTCATTTTTTTTATCATGAACACATTCCCTTGTGAAGGGTACCATTCGTATGTTATGTGGCATAGATTAAATTGTTTCAGCTCTATGTCAGATATGGGTTTGCTAGCGTTACAGGTGTACATGAAGATTAGTAGCAGATGGGTATGATTTGAAATTTGTATGTTGTATGATTTCCAGATTTCTCCTAAACGCGATTTGGAACTTCCTATTGATAATTCATCGTTTATCACATACAAAATTATATGAGGATTTTATCCACAAGCGAATTCCGACTAGGGTTATGCTTGGCAACGATGATTTAATTTATTTCTTCCAGCTTTATAAAATTCAAATTTCTAAGACTGCATGTTATCGAGAACTGTCACATTTGTTGGATTTCATGGTACTTTGACCTTATGATTAATTTTTATAAGTTGATGATCCCGTGTTAGAGAAAATTATAATATCTACGATGGTACAGCATAGAAGGTTACAAGAATTTGATTATTCAATCAAGATGATACTCTGGTGTGAGTTTGACGTCCCTATATTATATTATTTACAATTGGCTGATTGTGTCGCAATACATATATATGTATTGGTGGCCTGTGCCTATTTTCTTAGAGTTTGTTGGCTCGTGTCAACAATAGTTATATTCTTGTGCGAGCCTTATAGGTGAATCATTGAGGTGCAGCTGTGAGGACAGTTAGTTTTCAAGCTTAATTGTTTGAGCTCTGGAAATGAACGAGCAAATGCCGAGGTTCTGATTATGCATTGTTAGTTGTTCTAACTGCCAAAATATTAGATATTATTGACTTAATAGTGGCGACTATTCAAGAACATTATATGGAATGTCGAGTTTATATCTCCAATTTGTAGTAAATTATGATGTCAGTTGACTTCCTCGTTCTTGCCCATGGTTTGGGTTTTTTGAGGCTTACTACGAATGTTTTCTTTTGAGTGTCTTTATGGTTATATAGTTATTTGTTTAGGTAGTATACTTTTGGGAGTGATGAATTGCAGAGATTTATGGTTTGTGTAATCAATATGATTCAGGAAATCAGATAAATATTAGTGGTTTATATTCAGGTTACAACTATCTCTATTTATGAGGAATCCAGACAGGATGTGGAGCCCATAGTTTATATTCTTGAGTTGAAATTATTGAATACTTTTGATATGCAAGTTTTTGGGTTCCTTACGTTTTAAAGGAGACTATGCCCAATTTTCTGTAACCAATTTCGAAAACGGTATATGGTTGGAAGTTCATAATGGATAGGCCTTGTACCCATATTTGTTGTGATTTTAAACTAATTTGTTGGGTTCCCTATTTCTGTTTTTGGTGGTTTTAGTATCCATCTTATGGGTGAGTGTTGATGATTGGACATCTCAGTTAGTTTTCGGTGCTCGGTTCTGATGGCAATTTGTGTGCCACGTCTGTGTTGGAACCGCACCATTACCCATGTAGTTATCTTTGTGGGACCCTGGTCTATGCAGTTTTGGGTAAGTCTGACCGATAGAGTTAGTAAATTTGTCCATTAGTTTGGTAAATTTGTCCATTAGTTTTGGCATGATTATCAGAAGCTTTTAAGTATGCACGTTACAGAATTTGAATTATGTCATTCCTGGTATCATATTTATATGGAGTAATTATTATGACTTCAGATTTAATTAGCGTGACATATTGATGAGATCTTGGTTTAGTAGCAAGTTTTTTTTGGGATCATTTAGTTAGGTGCGTTTGTTCTTAAGAGCTTGAAGTTGCTGGCTGGAACAATAATTTGGAAATTCTTCTGTTGTACGTTTATCTATAAATTTTGAGGGCAAAATTTTTGTAAGGGGGGTAGATTGTTACGACCCGAAACATTAGTATACGATAATCGGAACTTATGTAGTTAATCGCTACTTAATTACGTTAATCGTCGATGGTAATTAGTTTTTATCGTTGGTAACTCTCACTGGGGATTTATCGACAATTTATTGATTATGTATTTCAAAAAATTTCTTTGGGTTAGTTTATAGAGTTTGTCAATATGAGTTCGTGGCCACATCAAGTGTTAAAATTGGAGTTACGACGAAGAAGTTATGGTCAGCGAAAATTTTACGAAAATATTGGAAAAAGTTTTGTCCCAAAATCGCGGGTATAAATATGGGTTTCCATTTTGGGAAAGTCAAAAAAGTTTCCTTATTTAACAACCGGGTTGACCCTGCGTTGACCGAGGTTCCCCGACCTAAAATCGCTGCCGAAGGCAACGACGACGGCGCAATGATTTCTGACCACCTTTGGCTGTGAAATTAGTTAAGAATTGTTGGGATCGATCTCCTCTTTTGTTTTGTGGGTGAATCAGTAGTGTGGGTGGCCAGAGGAAAATGAATCGAGGTGGTGAAGTTTGCAGGTTTCGGGTTAAATTTATTGGCAACGGTAGCGGCGTTCACGGCGGCTTTAGAGGTCGAACCCAGAGAAGTTTTGAAGCCCTGGATGAGGCAGATCGATTGCAATAGGTCTCGAACCCTGCCGGGGCCGGATAGTGGTGATCGAAAAAAATCATTCCGGCGATGGTTTTGAACTTCAACAGTGGATTTCGATAATTTTCGGTTTGTTTTTGACGTTGTGTTGTACTACAATGTTGTTGGGCTTTTTGAGATGAATGTTTTGATATGTAGCTTGCTCAATTTGGAGCCGGTGCAATTTTTGTTGTCGCCGGTGGTGGGACGTGTCGGAACTCTGGCGAGGTGAAATTTTAGGAAAAATTATATCTCGTTCCGCTCGTAATTTTGTGTCGAATGCAATGGTGAGGTTCTTGTATGGATATGCACTTGATTAATTTACACATGTATTTAATCGGATAATAATTAATTGATTTCACGATATTATTAACGGACGATCTGACTATTGATTTAAGTTTGAGTCGCTCGATATTTAAGATTTATGTTGCGACTCTAAAATTTATTTATAGTGAAGGAATGCAAGGAACTGAATTCGAAATCTGATTAAGTTCGTTTTTAGTAAAAAAAATACGTAATTCGAGAATGCGTGATTCTCAACATTATTGCTTGTAGGATTATGAGCTTAGTTATTCAATATCGTTTGATACGCGCAAAACATGCATTTAACGTTAACACAAAGTAGACCCTAAAAACACAGATTACGCGCATTGCAATTTAAAACCCTTCTTTTTTCATTTATAATATTGGTGAGTAGGGATCGTTCTTTATCCGGGGAATTAAGGGCGCATGCATGGTTTCGTTAATAAGCGGAAATTTAAATGTTTGGGGGGATTGGAAATTGGTTGATTAAATGTCCTACTAAATTAAAGTGCAAAAACATGCAAACACAACAAAAACTCTTAGGCATCTAACATGTTTTACTCATAGACAAGTTTTAACAATCAAGAAACTTCAAGTCTAATTATGCTTGCTAAAAATAAGAAGCTAAGCTATTAATTACAATTGATCATCTCATATTATTAACCTTACCCTATTTCATGCATCAAACCTTTTGTAAGTTACGAAATTCATAACTTCCAACTAAATATACATGCTTGATAATTGAGTAGGAATGCAACTTAGCGTATAAACATCCTAAACAACATACGATCATCGAAACATGCGAAAGAGAGTGACTTAGCGTATTATCTACCACATGCTTTCGAAGCTTTAAGATTATATCAACCATGCATAAAAGGCTAGAAATCATAAACACATGCAATTTACAAATCGGTTTAAGAACATATAACACAAATCTAAACTTGTTCTTCATTAAATACATCAAAGTATTCCAATACATCAAAAGATTCAAATACAAAGCAAAAGATATGAAAGTGAAGATCATGGTTACACTTTTTGTCTTGAATGCTAGATGATCTTCGTGGAGATGACTTTCCTTCACAAGGGACTTAGCGTATTGTGAAGGATGGAGGATGGATGCTTCGGCTTTGGATGGAGGATGAATGCTTCGGCTTTGTGGAGAGAACCTTCAAGTGTTTATGGAGGAGGAGTATTTGTGTAGAGCTTTGGCTTCTAAATTGAGAGATGATCTTGTAATGGCTGGCCTCCTTGGTATTTATAGGCAAGGGAGTTTGCTCTTCTCTCTTCCACCTTGCCTCTTTCATTAAATGCAAGTAATAATAACCATGGCAAGTCACTCCCTTAGTCACCAAGTGTGATCATCATTTATGAACCCTAAGCAAGAGTCACCATGGCAAGTCACCATTTATGAACCCTAAGCAAGAGTCACCATGGCAAGTCACACACTTAGTCATCACATGTGATCATTACAAGTAAGAGTCACCAAGCTTGATAACTTTGACTTTTCCTCTTCCCCAAGTTGCATCCTTGCCGAATTCAATGGGCTTGGGCTGGTTTTTGGGCCGAAACAAACTTTGAGAAATGGGCCCATAATTTGCTTTTTGGGCCGGCCCATCCCCGGTGGTCCGAAATCGCAAAAATCGCAAAATCGCCGAAATTCCTCCGAATTGCGTCGTAATTAATCTCTACCGTAAATATCTTCAAAATAACAAATTAAATAAGAAAAACATAAAAACTAAGATTATAACATAGCTAAACGTAAAGGGAAATGCGTTAAGAATCGAGCATAAAATGCGTATATCAAATTCCCCCACACTTAGACTTTGCTAGTCCCTTAGCAAACACTAAGTTAAACTAAGACTCTCTAAGAATTTAAAACAAAAGAAAGAACACAACTAAGCCCTTAGCTAAAATTTGTCTCAGAATTTGCATAAGTATATGGCGATGGCTCACATGAATTTCAACTTGTATGCTCAATGAATTCAAGAGATAATTGTGATATAATTATGTAATGAACAAGTAAGACATAGAGAAAACAATGGTTATGTTATAGCTGTGCATGCTTTGAATAAGGTTTAATCAACTCACAAGGATGCACTCATCATATTTTTCACTCATGAAAAGGGTTTACTTAAAGTGTATATGAATTGAAATGAAAACCGCATGAATGAAGTTAATTACTTGCACAAATGAACCAAAACCATAAGCTTACTCATGCAACTTACTCTACTAATTGAAAGCTACTCATTTTAAGGATCATAAAGGACTTTTAGTGAGTTTGTAATGGGGTTAAGGCTAAGGCATTCGAAATTTAGATATGTGGTGATAAAAACGTTCCAACGACTTAGTCTAGCACCAAATTCGTCCTCTATCTCCACTCGAATGTTACCATGTATACTTTAATCTAAAACTACCCTTTGAGTTTTTCGGACAAGACAAAGGCCATATTTGTTCTATTTTTGGGCCTTCAATTTGTCGTAATCTCCAAATCCGCAAATAAGGGGGACGTTAATCCAATTGGTTTCTACTTTAGAACAACATATTGCCATGAGAGATAATAATTTTTTTCTTTTCATTCTCTCAAATATAATTTTTTTTCTTTTTTCTTTTTGGCAATCTCATACTTTTTAAGTTATTTGGACAAGTCTTTCCCCTTACTCACATTAACTCTTTTAATCTTTCCTACCAAACCATAATCTTATGTGCTAGTTTCGAAAAAATTCTCACCAAGTTTCCGGAACAAAGGTAAGGATATTCTATACTAGGTTAAGTGTTTAGGTATATATGGTGATGAAAGAAAAGCTTAACGTGGGCTCAATTGGTTTATCTAGGGGTGTCGCAACTCATGCGCACAATTGGGATACATGGATATTTGGCGAAGTGGTGGAAAATCCTAAATGCCTTTAATCATTTCCAAAATCAAAGTATGTATCAATTTAAAAGCTTTGCAAATTGACATGAGTAAGTTCTAGCATTCTCTAGTTCATTAAAATCTATGGCAAGCAATCAAATGAGGCATATATAAGCTAGTAGCTACGAAATGGATGCATATTCACTCGAATAAAGAACAGATAGCTCAAAAGCTCACATAGGGTTCATATGATTAAAAACTTATTCAAGCATGCGATTTTCTGTACCATGTTTTGCAATTCATATCTACTACATGTTAAAAACATATAGAATATCTCAATTAGCACAAGAATTCGATGCATGTGATTCATACGCCATATGTGTTCGTATTGGTCAAATTTCATCATCGACTAGTTAAGGGCGTCCTAAAGACTCTGAAAAACACTAATTTAGACATAATTAAATTGTAAACCCTTCCCCCACACTTAAACTCTACATTGCCCTCAATGTACTAAAGTAGAAGTATAGAATTAAAAATGGAGTATAGGATCTACGAAAATTTTAATTTTAATACGCAAAAAGTCATTAAATTAATTAAAAGGGGAGAAGAAAACAAATCTGTTGTCTCCCTATTGGGTTGCCTCCCAATGAGCGCTTGTTTTACGTCGTTAGCTTTGGACGTGATGCATCATTTTGTTTTTGAAATGGCCGGTTCATGGAGTTGCATCTCCTCCACGGTATGCTCCGCAAATGCCTCAAAATAGGGCTTCAAGCAATGGTCATTTACTTTGAACTCACTGCCTTTGTCGATAGATCGAATGAGAACTGCTCCATGAGGCAGAACTTGAGAAACTATGAATGGCCCCATCCATCGAGAGCGAAGCTTTCCCGGAAAGAGCTTAAGTCTTGAATTGAAAAGCAATACTTTCTGCCCAACTTCAAAACTCTTCCCGCGAATCATCTGATCATGGATCTTTTTCGTCTTCTCTTTGTAAATCCACGCATTGTCGAAAGCATCATTTCTGATTTCTTCTAGTTCACAAAGTTGTAGCTTCCGATGCAAACCTGCTGCATCTCGATCGATGTTGAATTTCTTCACAGCCCACCATGCCTTGTGCTCCAATTCAACCGGAAGATGGCACATTTTCCCATAAATTAATCGAAAAGGTGACATACCAATGGGGGTCTTGTAGGCAGTCCTGTAAGCCCACAATGCATCATCTAAGCACTGACTCCAATCTTTCCGGTTTGGGCGGACGGTTCGTTCCAAAATCTTCTTTATCTCACGGTTGGAAACTTCAGCCATTCCATTTGTTTGAGGGTGGTATGGTGTGGAAACCTTGTGTTTTACGCCATACTTCCTCATCAATGCTTCCACCGTGCGGTTGCAAAAGTGACTTCCTCCATCGCTAATTAGAACGCGTGGCATTCCAAATCTACTGAAAATGTTAGTTCGTAGGAAATCTGCAACAACTCGCGAATCATTAGTACGGGTGGCCTTTGCCTCCACCCATTTAGAAACATAATCTACTGCGAGTAAGATATAAGTAAAACCATTGGAGGGAGGAAATGGTCCCATAAAATCAATACCCCACACATCAAAAATTTCGACATTAAATATGTAGTGTTGTGGCATTTCATCTCTAGGCCCTAAATTACCGAATCTCTGGCACTTATCACATGCAGCACAATATGCATGAGCATCACGAAATAAACTAGGCCAAAAGAAACCGCAATCTAAAATCTTAAGGGCTGTCCTCCTTGAACCAAAATGTTCCCCACATGCTTCATTGTGACAAAAGTCTAGAATAGGCTTAAATTCACTATCCGGGATACATCTCCTAATTACTAAATCGGAGCATTGTTTCCATAAATAAGGCTCATCCCAGATAAAGGTTCTAGCATTATGCTTAAGTTTGTCACGTTGAAATTTATGCATGGTAGACGGAAACTCACCGGTAACTAAGTAATTTACGATATCTGCATACCATGGAGTTTCTGAAACAGTTACCTCAATTCCGAAGAGTTTTTCATCCGGAAAAGTTTCCTCAATTTCGACAGCCTCATTCTCACTGATCAAGCGTGATAGGTGGTCAGCGACGACGTTTTCTACTCCCTTCTTGTCCTTGATTTCGATGTTGAATTCTTGAAGTAGAAGTATCCATCTTATAAGCCGTGGTTTTGCGTCCTTTTTCAGCATTAGGTACTTCAAAGCTGCATGATCAGTATACACAGTTACTTTAGTTTGAAGTAAATAAGACCGAAATTTATCTAAAGCAAAAACCACTGCAAGAAACTCCTTCTCGGTTGTAGTATAATTTCTTTGAGCTTCATCAAGCGTCCGAGAGGCATAACAAATTACGTAGGGTTTCTTGTCCTTCCGCTGACCCAAGACGGCTCCTACGGCATAATCCGAGGCGTCGCACATGAGTTCAAATGGCAGAGACCAATCAGGGCTGCTTAAAATAGGAGCGCTCGTGAGAAGTTCCTTCAACTTGTTGAAGGCAGCGTTGCATTCTTCGTCAAATACGAACGGAGTCTCCTTTTGCAGCAATTTACACAACGGGTGAGAGATGTGGGAAAAATCTTTGATAAACCTACGATAAAATCCTGCGTGTCCAAGAAAAGAACGAATCTCTCTAACCGAAGTTGGGGAGGGTAAGTGACGCACAAGATCTACTTTAGATTTATCAACTTCTAACCCTTTTTCAGAAATAATATGACCTAACACGATCCCTTGCGTAACCATGAAATGGCACTTCTCCCAATTAAGCACCAAGTTCGTTTCAACGCATCTTTGTAAAATAGTTTCTAAATTGTTTAAGCATGCATCGAAATCACTCCCAAATACACTAAAGTCGTCCATGAATACTTCAATACTTTTTTCAATGTACTCGGAGAAAATTGAGAGCATGCAACGTTGAAATGTACCTGGTGCATTACACAGTCCAAATGGCATTCGGCGGTATGCAAACGTTCCGAAAGGGCATGTGAACGTTGTCTTTTCTTGATCTTCCTCCGCAATGCTAATTTGGTTGTAGCCGGAGTATCCGTCGAGAAAACAATAAAATGCATGGCCGGCTAATCTTTCCAGCATTTGGTCGATGAATGGTAATGGAAAATGATCCTTGCGGGTTGCGGCGTTGAGCCTCCGGTAATCAATGCACACTCGGTGTCCAGTGATCGTCCTTTGTGGCACAAGTTCATTTTCCAGATTCTCGACGACGGTGATTCCTGATTTCTTGGGTACTACCTGCACAGGGGAAACCCAACGGCTATCAGAAATAGGGTAAATAACTCCACAGTCCATGAGTTTAATTACCTCCTTTTTTACCACCTCCATCATCTGAGGGTGGAGCCGACGTTGTGCTTCCCGCGTAGGCTTGGTGCCTTCTTGAAGGAAAATCCTATGCACACAGGTTGCTGGATTTATTCCCTTGATGTCCGCAAGCGTCCAGCCTATTGCGGTTTTGTACCTCTTGAGCACACTCACGAGCTTCTCCTCCTGCTCCTCTTCTAGCGCAGACGAAATAATGACCGGCAATGTTTCATTCTTGCCCAAGTACGCATACTTCAGATGGTCCGGTAGTAGCTTGAGTTCTAAAACTGGAGCTTCTACGATGGAAGGAATAATTTTATTAGTACCAAAAGTAATTGGTAAAGGGGGAGAAAAGCTTACTTTTCGTGGTGCGGCATTTAGGGCCATGGCCATATCTTGAATTCGAGGCGTCAGTTCTAGCAAGGCCTTGAGAAGGGCGTCTTCCCCGAGTTGGATGGCCATGTCGAGTTCATCTACATTGATGGTGTCGAGGTGGCCTTGTGCTAAGGTATCCACGGGATCGTATGTCGAAATGGCAGCCACGCTTGACATTGGAAACTTCATTTCGTCCAGGATGTTGAACTCGATTCTTTCTCCATCAATCTCCATGGAGAAAGTGCCTTGAAATACATCGATCTTCGTTCTCGCAGTCCACATGAAAGGTCGCCCAAGCAGTAGCGGCGTGGTGTTCAGTGGACTCTCTTCCATGTCAACGATATAGAAATCGGCTGGGAATATTAAGTTGTTGACTTGCACGAGCACGTCTTCTACGTATCCCCTCGGATACTTGTGTGTGCGATCGGCTAATTGGATGACAACACCATCTTGCTTGAGATCTTCAAGCTCCATCGATTCGTAAAGATAGTAAGGCATGACGTTGATGGAGGCTCCGAGATCAAGCATCACGTCTTCGAAGTGGTTGTCACCGATTACGCAGGGAACTGCAAAACTCCCTGGGTCCTTCAGTTTTGGGGGTAGCCGACGCTGCAAAACCGCCGAAACGGTTGCGTTCACCTTCACAACCTCCTTCTCTCGAGTTTGCCTCCTCTGTGTGCATAATTCTTTTAGAAACTTCGCGTATATTGGAACTTATTTTATGCACTCGATCAAGGGCAAATTCACTTGCACCTTTCGAAAGATGTCCAAGATATCTTCATATTGATCATCTTTCTTCTTTGATTTTAATAATCTGCTTGGGAAAGGTGCAACAGCAAACGGAGAATTAGTAATAACCGTATTTGAAGGGAATGTTTGGGGCAAGTTGCCAAATTAGTATTTGAAGGGAATGTTACACCAAAAAGGAAATGTTTGACTTGCCCCAATTTGGCAACTGCTATTTATAGACTTTCCATTTTTGGAAACTTCATAATTATCCTTTTCGATAAACTTCAATTACCCGTAACTTTCGCGTCGTAAGTCCGATTCCGATAATTCTCGCGGGCACAAACTCATCTCGACGTACTCTTCAATTATCACCCAAAGTCAAACATATCGGCCAATTGGATAAAAAGTCAACCCTTCGAACCAACATACATTAAATCGACTAAACAAGCAACAAACGGAAATATTCGCAACTAATTCTTCGTAACTCAAAATCATGCTCCGGAAGTTCTCACAAACTCGAAATTAAATTCTGAACAACTTTCGTGAAGAAGCTGAAACCAAATTCTCGACCGGTAATTTAGTTGTTAACAACACCACCATTTAAATCTGAACTTCAAATATTCATAATTAATTCCTCGGTCGTCCAAATAACTATCCGGAACCGCCCACGAACTCGAAATCACATGTACTACGACTCTCGAGAAGAGACCCAGCTCCAATTCTCGGCCAATAATTAAGTCGTTAACGAGCCTGGCGATTCAAATAACTACCGACAAACTGCGACTATGCAGTAACTCATCAATCAAGCTGATCATACTGCTGAGTCTGGTCCGGGTCGTCACATTGCATTCAAAAATCACATTAATCACATGTTTTTCATAAGCTTACTTTTCAACTAAATACTACAAAAATCCAAAAATATAAGTATTTCAAATCAAGAGGACTTTTATTTGGGTTGTAATGGGGCTTAAAGAAAGGGGTTACATGAAGAAGGGTATAAGAGTTCGAGAACCAAGCAACCTAACAAGCAACTCACATGTTAAATTTCTAACACAACTCTAGGTACTACTAACATTCCCATTTTCAAACAACTCTTTTTCAAAAATATTTATTTCTTATGTACAACTACCATCTTTTTGTGGAACTCTTTTCTATTTTCTACTTTTCTCTTTTCTTTTCTTTGGTTTTCTTTTTTTCTTTTTTTTTTCTTTCTTTTTGAGTAAAACACACTAACAATTGAAGATCACAACAACCTTCTCCACTATACACTTATCTTTTTGACGTTCTTCTCACAAGCACAACATTAAAAGCACATCCTCCTAGGAATTCATCATTATTGCTTGCTAAATTGTTGGGTTAGGAGTAAGATAAGTGTTTAAGCTAGGTAGGATTTTGTGGTGTTCATGAAATGAAAGGCTAAGTAATATAAGGATCGAATTGTCTTACTAAGGGTACATGCATCATAGGTTCAATAAGCAATTTAGCCAATGTGGTAATCCTAATGCCTCTATCATTTTTGAAAATAACTCATGATTTGAAAAATGTTTTGCACGGTTTAAAGAAAATTCTAGATTATACTATGATTGATCGATGTCGCACATGGGGCATAGATAGCTTGAAAACATGGCAATCCTTCTTTTTCTCATGTGAATGCATTTTGAATTACAAATGTGCTTTCCAATTCGATTAAACATGCATTGTTTCTTTATCCGATCATGCTCACAATCATATAATCTACTAGCCATAAGTTCAAGTCTCATCATTGGGAGTGGTTATTAGGAACACAATCACACAAAAACACACATATTTTTGTACAACATTTTCTTAAAAATGACTTAGCCGCCTACCTCACACTTTAGAATTAAATTGTCTTCAATTTGCATAAAGCAATATAGTGAACAAAATTGTACACAAGAAAGCAAAGCATCATCATTTCACAAATTTATTCTCCTAACACATGTTCTCCTAGGCATAGTAACTAGCATGCATTCACACTTAAGGGGTCATATAGTCTCTAAGAAGTAACACGAGGGGACTTCACACTTAAAATGGAATAATCGGAAAAATTATGAAGGCATTTAGTTGAAAGTACGGAGTATCACAATCATGCATCATACTAAAGCTACCACATGCTAACATGACTTGATGAAACACGAAGCATCATTTCCAATAAATAGAAGTTATGCGAAGAGATAGGCAGAGAGGGAAATGGAAGAGAAGAAGAGGAAAAGAGGGGAATAGACTTCATTAAAAGTCAACGTTTAATCAAATCGGCTCAGACCTAGTTTCGACCGGTCGAAATTTTAACAAGAAAATTTTGACTGGTCGATGATATCCATCTGCCTCTTCTATGTCTCTTTTTCGACCGATCGAAGATTATAAACTATCATTCCTCTACCGGTCGAAAATTCCTATATTTCACTTTTCAACAATACTTAACACTACACATGCAAACTTATATATTTCCTACCACCATTTCACACAAACAATGCTAGAATACCACACACACAAACACATTAAATAACCATAAAAGTGATAGTGAGGTAAGAGATGAGAAATGCTCCCCCTTGAAGACTGAAAATATAGCGTTCCAAGTCACCGACAATCACCAACATGCAAAACCAATGTGAGTCTTGCCTTCCATTCTAAGCTTTATGCTTCTCCAGGTCACACCAAATCTGCTACCTCACACTTTATTTCAAATAACATTTTCTTATGGACTCCGGCCATCACGGGTTGTGGTTTAAGGACATAAACATGGTCCGGCGGAGGAAGGAGGTCATGCCATCGTGGTCGGGTCCTTAGAATGAAAGACCCTCCTATTACACTTCATTTTCGCCTCCTTAAAGGCCTCTACTTGCTCTCTATGAGACTCCAAAGTCCTCCCACTCTTCAAATTCCTCAAGAGAACTACCCTACTTGGGCATATCTCAAGGATTTTGTAGCATGCATCCCTTGAGGAGTCGGAGTTCTTCAAAACGACTTTGCTTCCAATGACGAGCTTTTCCAGCTTCAACCTCTCCTTTACACAACCCTTGACGTACCTTATCCGATGTCATCACCTCATCGACCCTTGTTTCATCAGCCTCCAGCTTCGTGTAGCTCTCATCTTCATCATTGCTGGGTTTCGAATTCATAACCTTGATACTCATGGCTTGTAGGGAAGGGATCTTTGTCAACTTGTTAAATATCTTGAATGTCCTTGTCTCCTCAAACACAGTCATGGTAAGCTCTCTGACCTTAACATCAATCTTGGTACCCGTCGTAACCATGAAAGCTCTTCCGAAGATCAAGGGAAGATTATCATACCCTCTCGGTTCTTCCATGTCAAGAATAACAAAGAAGTCTGGTATGATGAGATTCTCAATCATAACAAGCATATCCTCAACTATGCCCCTTTGATGAATAATGCTCATATCCGCAAGTTGTAAGGATATATCTACTGGCTTTAACTTTCCCAAGTCAATGAACTTGTACACCGAATATGGTATCAGGTTAATGGAAGCTCCAAGGTTCATCAAAGTTTTCGGAAAGTACTTTGTTTCTATGGTGCACGGTACGGTGAAACTTCCTAGGTCTTTCAACTTCTTGGGCATCTTTCTTTGTATAATAGCTGACACTGTTGCGTTGAGCTTGACCTTCTCGCTCTTTTCCTCCCCTTGAAGCTTTTTTTTTCAACAAACGATTGGTGCACAAATCCTTGAGGAAACATGGGGATGGTTTGGATGGCATCAAGATGGGGGATATTAATCGCGACCTTCTTGAAGACATCACAGCACTCCTTTGTCATCCGGTCTAAGTTCAATTGTGCTCTCTCCTTGTTTTGCACTTGAGGGAAGGGTAGACATAAATCTTCATCTCTTAGGGTCTCCTCGGAATGCCTATTGGACTTGCCCTGACCCTATTTTTCGTTGAATCAAGGATTATCCTCGATGGGTCGAAAATGTGCATCTTCCTGGACAAGTTGCCATCTTTGACCAGTAGAGGATTTCTCTCGACCGGTCGAATTCTGGGCAGCCCCTTTTCTTCGTGTCTTCCTCAAATCTATCCCGAAATGTTCTCTATCCACATCTCTACCCTCATGACTCTTTCCAAAGTTCCCATGGTGACCTAAGCTGATCTTCGATCCCGCTTGATCAATCTCTACTTCATCATCTTCGTCATACGACGCTTCTACATCCTTAAAAGGAATAATCTATGTTCTATCATTGAAGTGCACCATCCCATCTATGCTTGAAATACCAAATCCATGCCGGGAGGTTGATCTTGACACCAAAGGTGTGTCATCCTCTTCTTCATCATCGCTTTCTCAATTGTTAAACTCTCTTCCGGATCTCAATATCACTTTCACAACGTTGACTTGATGCTTAGGATTCCTCTCCGTAATAGAGGAAAACTCATGAGCTTTACCTTCTCATTGGGTTTGGTGTGCCTTAACCAATTGGTTCACTTGCATCTCAAGCTTCTGGATGACACTTTGGCTCTCATTGCGAAGAGCTTGATTCTCACTCTTCATAGTCATAAAGATGTTAAGATACAACTTCTTATCCTCTTCATGGTTCTTGACGAGCTTGGCAAGCAAATCGTCTGTGGTGGACTTAGGTGCCTCCAATTGAGGTGGAGGAGTAGGTGCTTGAATCATTGGTGGTTGTTGTTGTTGAGTTTTAGGCACGAAAGGTGCTCTTGTTTGGTAAGTATTACCATTCGAGACATTTGCAAATCCTCTACTAGGCCTCGGTGCAAATCCGAAAGCTCCTTGATACGTAAATATTCCCTTGTTTCCACTTCCCGAAGCTCCATAACTACCTTGACCACCACCTTGATTTTTAAACCCTCCATTTGGTCTTTGAAAACCACCTTGATATCCTCCCATTTACATGATTGAAATACAAAATAGGATAAGAAATAACCAAGAGTCCCCAAAAGCTCCAAGGTCTTCTAGCTCTTTTCTCCTTCTTGCTCCAAAGCTTCAAGAGTTGAGTCACCCATCTAAAGATATATGGATAGTGTTGTAAATGGAAGTATGATGGTGGTGATGGAGATTTCTAGGCTTTAGATAGTTTTTATGGGTGTGTTTTTGGTGGAGGAGATGGCTATTTCAAATGGGTATGGATGAGGGAGCTAAAGACAGGCTACTACTATGAAAATCTGAAAAATGATGTGAGTTATGCTATGGTCCCGGGGGGAGCTCGACCCTAAGACTTTTTAGGAGATATTTTTGTTTTAAAATAATTCAAAAATAAATCAAGACATGATCCACAATTTTAGGGACTTGTTGGTCGTCCAAAGGTGACTCAACATCAACATGTGAGTGACACATAACTCTTCAAAATATCTTCTCCAATTGAGCTCGTGGGCTTGGACTTGAAGTCTTGGACCTTGACACATTCCGGCAAGGACTCGCCGGAGTTGACCACCAGAGTTGACCTTTGACCAGTGGTTAACTTTTCGTCCTTTTCTCGGGTTTGCTCCTTATTCTCCTAATGCTTCGAAAACTTACTTGGCTTCTCTAAAAAGTGATTAATTTTCATACTTTAGCTCGTTTTCTCACAAACTCTCTATTTCCTAGCATGACGAGGAAACGTATTAAAAACAATGCTTTATTCCAAAAAGGCGAGCTTTAAGCATAAGGTTAGGGACATAATTGGAACACAATTATGGTCCTAACAAACTACCTCACACTTAAACTTTGTTTGTCCTTAAGCAAACTAAGAAGACGACAGCAGCGTCGTGAACCACTGCCATCGGCAGTGGCGCCGGTGGAATTTTTCGGAGACTTAAAGATCAACCTGGTCAAGATCAACCCAACAACAATTTTCTCTTCTACAAGAATGTCCAATTCAATCTATAATTCACTGAATTTCATTTTGAAACCAAGAACATCAAAATCTTCAATTCATCGATTCTTCCTCCACAAATGGAATTAGGACTTGATCTTGGTGTCTTTAGCATCATGGTGAGGAGAGTTTCACATCCAGTAAGGCTCGACGTCCGGTTTGGCCAAAAAATCATCGACCCGAATCCTAGATTTTTCGGTTCAGTTCCATCCTTCTGACCACCGCTACGTCTTGAAATAGGGTTGAAGATGTTGAGTCAAAGGTAGAGGAGGTCATGGTGGTTATTTTGATACCTGGACGGTAGTTGGCCGAACAACACCGTCGGCCAAGCCAACGAGAAGGGAGGAGAGGCGCGAGAAAAGAGAAGAAAAATTGACCTGAAATGGAAAGTTTTTATTTTGTATTTTTGATAAGTTCTGCGAGTTGCGACTAACCGATTCCGTAAAATTGTACATAGTTTCTTCATCAGAACTCTAATTTTGACTCTTAACATGATTTTGAACTCGTCTAGATGAATTCTATGACTTCACTTAATATAATATATCAAAAGCTAAATCGAAAATTTTTTGATAGTAAAGTCATCGATAATTACCGACGGTAAAAACTAACTACCTTTCTTGTTTAACCTTAATCAAAACATAAAACTAAAATTCTCGGGGCGAGTTATTTCATAAGCGTTGCATCTTAGACAAGGAAGTGTGGTTTCGTCGTCTAAGTATTGCATTTTGCGACGTAACATTTCGACGTTTCTGTTCATCCTATTTCATCGTCTAGAACGCGAAACGACGAATTCTATTTTTGTTGTCTTAGTGTACACCAAAAAAACGAAACTTCTATATTTTCTCATCTAAGTATTTAGGCGACAACACTTAGACGATGAAACTTTCGTGAAGACGACGAAAAATGACTCTTAGACGATGAAACAATTTCGTCGTCTAAGTCTGTTTTTCTCGTAGTAATTTTTCATACACGAATACGACTACACTTCTTTTATGACAGTCTTAGAGTCTCTTATTGCAATCTCATAGGAATTTTTGTATAATATTTCAAACATTCAAGCTATCCATTATGAATTTTAGGAGTTTTAATTTTAATTTTGATTCTTAAAAAAAATTAACCGTTTTCATTAAACCTTGACCATTTGATCGATTTTTTGAATCCAATTAAATGACCTAGATTAATTAGAGCGATATCAATGCATGTGCTTGAAATAAAAAATAAAAAAAGACGCACCTGACGTAACTCACGCGAGGTGGACTTTGCCTGGCTGCTCGTTCTCTCATGCAAGCAAAACCTGTTCATCCGGCTACTCGAGTAGCTAGTCAATGAGCACTCGCCAGCGTCAAAACTCCATGTTGCATCAGATTACAGCATGCTCGTGTTGTTTAGCCAATATGCTCATCATATTCAAGACCCTCTGAATATGCTCTTAATTTCTTGAAATCTTAATCTCATCGAGGAGAAAAGAAATGACAACAGATTTTGTTACAAATAAGTATTTCTTCTTGTGAGATTGATGTATTAACACACTTGACATAGCACACAAATCGAACAATCTGGTGAAATCGAGATATAGCCTTGCAATTCTGATATTGTCTTTACATTTTTAGTGCTAGTAGTTTGTACGGTTGATGCAAGGACCATGCCAATGGTACAATAGTTTACACATTCATTGTGTGAGTCATGGGTACAAGAGAACCGATATAGTATTTCCAACAATTCATTGTTGGTATTTCATCATTTTGTTGCTTTATGTTGATGATTTGTTGTTTGTGGCCAAGATGCTTCCATGATTTGGAAGTTGAACACAAATTTGTCAAAGTCATTTGACATGGAAGACTTGAAGGCTAGCCAAGTAGATTAAAGGCATGAAGATTTCTCATGAAATAAAGGAAAAGAAGTTATAATATTGCAGGAGGTATGTTGAACGGATGATTGAAAGCTTGAAACTAAAATGTGATAAACTAGTGAGCACAATTTCTCATGACTTAAAGGTGAAGAACTTAATTATGCTATTACACAAGGTCTGTTGAATGGGAGATTGAAAACTTGAAAATGAAATGATATAAATTAGCGAGCTCACATTTGTGTAATCATTTCCAGTTAAGAAGATTGATGTACCTAACTCTATAAGAGGAAAACGACAAAATTACGGGTATCCATATATACTCATCACTCGTGGGAGTCGTGGGTAGTCTTATGCATGTAAGTTCTTAACGCACTTCTTCAAATGTAACCCATGTAGTTGGTGTTGTTAGTAAATACCTCTCCATCCCTTGTAGAGATCATTGGGAATTTGTTAAGTGGACATTTGATGGCACTTCAAAGTTGTACTTGTCTGTGGTGGATCAAAAGTTCAAAACTAGTTTTAGAAGGTTTCACGACTGCTGACTTAACTTAATACCTTAATGTTAGAAATTCAACTTCTTAATAATTATTTATATTTATGGGGGAGTTGTTTCACGGAAGTCTAAGTTACACGTGTGTTGCTTTATACACAACAAAAGCAGAGTATATAGCTGCAAACAAAATAGATAACGAGATGATATGGATGCAAACGAGACAATTATATTTTCAAAAATTGAGCTACCAAATTGTCGATTTCACCAAATTTGAGTGAACACTTTAAACTTCAAATTGTTTGCCATTAATTTATAGTATATTTTTTGAACCCAAATTTTTGTAAATGACATTTAATTGGTCATAACATATTTTTTTAAAAGCGATTTGAAAAGTTTTTGACCAATGCATAGATGAAAGCAATGCTTGTGTCGTCACTTTTGTAGATGAGGTATCTTCTTATTGATGAGCTTTATAAATTTTTGGTTATATATGATCAATTTTCAAATTATTACTGCAGATGAGATGCTTCGGTGATGCAAACAATCATCTGGCTAAACCATAGTAGAAAATAAGAAAGACAGTAGAAGTTATATATATATATATATAGTTCATTATCATTGTTTATGTAATAGATTAGAAGTTCAAGTTCATTGTAGTTCAATTATAGTGATTGGTGGGCACAATTTCTTAATTGTTAAACTATGACCAACGTGACATATGAACCCAATATAACCGATATTGTCCTAATTTGAACTACCTTTAATGTCAAAAAAAGAAAAAAGCTTATGATGAGCGAGCTTTATACAAAATGTCTTGGTTAATATTGGGTTTAGTCCAGCCACTTATAAGTTATATTTAGTTTGTCACTTTATCAATGTGGGATATTTTCCTCTCCAACAAACTCCCGCACGTGCAACATCGCTCTAGGTATGCACTTGAAATTAGAAGAACTGATTCTGAATGACCATCGAGAATCGAAAAATATGATTTACCCCAGAATGATCAACTAGGGAGATTAAAAGAATCCAATTCGGGACCGATGAGATGAGCATAGATGGGTGACACTACTAAAGAGAGGGAACCGCTCTGAAACCATGTTAAACTACGACAAGCCTGACATGTGGATCCCCATTATAACCAATACTGTCTCAACTTTAAAAACATTTAAAGTGTTGAGTTTTATACAAAATGCTTTAATTAATATTAGATTTAGTCCAAATACTTATAAGTTCTATTTACTTTGTCATTTTATTAATAGAGATGTTTTTCTCTCCAACAAATATTCGCACCATACATATCAAGAGTTGCAATGAATGTTTTATCAAAAACAGCTTCATCTTGTGTTTGTGAGATAAATTGGACTTCATATGCTCATATTCATAAGAAGCAAAACATTTATCTTGGATGTAAGTTGGAAAAGCTTGTGTCCTGCTACTACGTTGAGTCTACGTGATAGACAACTAAACAATAATGTGATACATGCAAACAACTATATCGATCTGCTTTGTGTTTCTAGTGAACCGCTTGATAATAAGGTTGATTCACTTGAAGTTTAGATTATACATGCACACCTTGATGACAAAATTGGGAACCCTCATCTGCATGTAGTAGAAGCTACAGCTAACGTTGGAATCAATGTTGAGAAGGTATTATCTAAAGAAGTTGTTAGAATTTAACCTAAAAATTTATTCAGAAAGTGATGCTGCATGGGGGCACAGAAACTGCAGATAGTTCTGATGATGATGAAGATAGTAGAAGTAGAAATGGTGGATTGAGGAGATACAATATTTGAATATGGGTAATCTTCTACGGGTGGAGTGAACCTATTTTTTTGTGAACGTAATTATGATCATGTCATCCAAGATGAAGACCACGAATTTAAACAACTGGTTATGGTATGCACATGACGAAAACATGGAAGGGAGGAGGACTAGAGTTGCAACTGATGATCAAAGTACCCAATGATGTTACTTCAGTTGTCTTGAATTTTGATTCTGTCATTTTAGAATGAAAATAAGGCAATAGTCAATATGATTATAATGCTTATGGATGTAATCAATGTAGAGAAGTACATGACAAGTTCTTTACTTGGATTCATCCTTACTATACCCAATCCGCCGCCCTCTCCTTATAAGAGAAACAGTCAGCAGCACAAAAGAGATACATGGCCTCATGTTCAGCAGTACAACTCGTACTATATGAGTCATATGTCCCAGTCTGATTACTGTACTTAAGTTGACCAGTGTGCAATCTTTTCAACCACATAGAGTTTCTTTTTAGATGTAGACGAACACTACCGGCATAAATACTATACCCGACGACATGGGGAAAAACAGACCGACGAGAACCCTTGTCGTCAGGTATAGTGAACTATAACCGACGACTAGGGTACATCGTCCATTATAGTTTTTCTAACCAACGATGTATTGTTGTCGTCGGCTATAGTAGCCGGAAAATCGTCGGCTATAGTTTTCCACTATTACCGACGACTTTTTTTAACTATTACCGACGATTTTTTGGTATCGTCGGCTATAGTTTCTTATTTCAGATCCATTATGGGCAGCAGCTCTGTCATTCAAAAAAAATCTCCCGCGAAAACTGAAAATACTCTGAAATCTTTGTGTGATGTCGGAAACTGTCAAGAATGAGTTCGTGATTCATTATATATAGGTACGTACTTAATATTATATATATATATGCATGTGTACATGTGTTGATCGATTGTTGATGTTGATTTTGAATTGATCGATCGAGTTTATTGATTGTTGAGTTTGAGTAATTGATGGTTGATTTTGAGTACGTGATTGATAATTGAGTTGGAGTAGTACGTAATTGTTGTGTTGATTATTGTGAATATATATATATATAGCTAGGGTGATTAATTTATTTAATTGATTATATATTGTGATTATTATAGGATTAATTGTGATTATTAATTATGGGTATAATATATATTGTGATTATTGTGATGTTTCGGTTAATTGTGATTAATTATAGTGTGGTTATATATATATATTTAGATTTTTGTGATCGATTATATATAGTTAGGGTGTACGTGTATATATATATATATTAAAATTATGGGAATTATAATAATATATATTTATATTAATTGATTGATCGAATGTTTTGATTTTGATCGAGTTAAATTAGACGAAATTATATATATATGAATAATTATGGATCGAGTAGAATAATTAGACGACTATATATATATATGTTCATTTGTAATTAATTAGCTAGCTAGCTAGCTAGTTAGGGATCGAGTAGATCGAATAATTAAATTATGTAATTTATAGTTTGAATATCGATATATATATATAAATCGATATATATATATATATCTAGCTATGAAATTTTAATTAATAAGATCATGGGTATATATACATGCAGTTATAATTTTCAAGATGGACAAGAGTTGGATGTGTCTTCCAAGATGAGATGTAAGATATCACCGTGGAATTAGAAGTTTTGTGGAATATGTGAAGGTTAATTGTGGAGGAATGACAATTCATTATTGTCCGTGTATGAAATGTCAGTGTCGCAGCGAGCGATATCGTTTTCACATCGATAAAGTATTGGAGCACTTGAAGAAAAACGGGTTTTGGGATAAGTACACATGTTGGATTTATCATGGTGAGAGCTCATCAGTTGGTCAACATGATCACGGACAATTTTTTGAGAGTGGCAGTACATCCAATGATCCAACAACAAGGTTGATCAACGATATGTTTCCTCATGAGAGCGGTATATTTGCTCAAGCACCGGATATCCCTCCCGCCGTTGGAGACTTCCCTCATATTGAGCCAGTCCAGCAATTACCTACAGCTGTCAATACTGCTGGTATGGACAAGTACAACAACCTCATTGCCTTCCAACAGACCCCGTTGTACAACGGGTGTAATAAGACTATTCTTGAAAGTGTTATGGGAGTAATGAAGCTCAAAGTGGAGAACAAAATGAGTGTGAAGGCTGTTGATGATTGGCTGAAGTGGTCCGGTTCGTTGTTGCCCCCCGGTCATCGTCTTCCTACCACTCATCGTAAGGTGCGACAGATCCTGAAACATCTTGGCATTTCCTACATCAAAATCCATGCTTGTAGATATGATTGTTTTCTCTTTTGGGGTGAAGATGCTTATAGGAATTATCTTGAATCCCTTGATGAATGCCCGGTATGTGGTACAGATAGGTATAAGTTGACTCCTGCCGGAAACAAGAAAGCTGTGAAGATACTTTGGTATTTTCCGCTGATAGATAGGCTAGAACGGTTGTTCATTTATGCACACACGGCAGAAGCTATGAGATGGTGGGCCAAGAGGAATTTGCCCGACGGTAATACGCTTATACACCCTACTGACGGAGAGGCTTGGAAGCACATGGTGAAGGAGTTTTCTTATTTTGCATCAGAGGTTCAAAATGTTTGGCAAGGGTTTTCATCTGACCGATTCAACCCTTTTGGCAACATTAGTCTTCAATACAGTATATGGCCAGTTATTTTGGTACCGCACAACCTTCCTCCAAGGATGTGCATGAAGAAAGAATACAATATGCTCACTATGATAATTCCAGGGCCGAGTTATCCAGGAAAGTGTCTCGATGTGTATTTGAGACCCTTGATTGCGGAGCTTGAGTACTTGAGTGAGCATGGTCATCCCACTTATGATAAGTTCAAAAATGAGATGTTCCAGATGCATGTCATGCTTGTTGGCACCATTAGCGATTTTCCTGCACGCGGGATGTTGTCGGGCAACGTTACCAGGGGATACAGGGCTTGTCCAGAGTGCATGACTGTTGAGTGTTGCAGACCTCATTGCAGGAAGATTGTATAGATGCGTCATCATTGTTGGCTTCCACATGATCACCCATTTCGGGAGGATATGAAGGCATTTGATGGGACTGTGGAAACATGTGAGCAGCCGAGGAGATGGACGGGGGATGAAATATTGGAAGTGCTAAATGAATACGATTTTGGGGAGCTCAGCAATCATCCTGAGATAGTGGCGTCAATACCTGACAAACCCGACAGGTATAAATTCTGGACACACAAAAGTATTTTTTGGAAACTTCCTTATTGGTCCAAGTTGCTGATCACACTACTTAGATGTCATGCACATAGAGAAAAATGTGTGCGAGAGTGTGGTCGGCACAGTGTTGAATTGGGAGGGAAAAACTAAAGACGGCCCGAAGGCACGCATTGATCTTAAAAGGATGGGACTGCGAAAACATTTGTGGTTGAGAGATGGGAAGAAAAAAATGCCACAAGCTCCTTATACCGTCAAGCCTGCCCAGAAGAATGAAATTTTTGGCTGGATGGGTAATGTCAGGTATCCTTCAGGCTATGCTGGAAATATAAGTCGATGTGTTAACTTCAAAGACAATAAGATGTACGAACTAAAGAGTCATGACTGTCATATACTGCTTCAACGTCTCTTCCCTGTTTTCATTCGAGGGTACCTGCCCAAAGAGGTGGTGGAGCCGTTAGTGGCTTTGTCAAGATTCTTTCAGAAGTTATGCACGAGAGAAGTGAAGAAATCGGACTTGTTAGAAATGCAACAGGACATCATTTTTATCATGTGCAAATTTGAAAGGATATTTTCTCCAAAATTTTTCGACATCATGCCTCACCTGATGCTCCATCTTCCGGAACAATTGTTGCTTACTGGTCCAGTACACTACACATGGACGTATCCTATGGAAAGGTACGTAATGCATCTCTGAATCTGGCTATATATGTCAATCTTTAATATTATTTATTCACTTATTTTACAATATTCATAACATGCTCTGTAATTACCAATTTTATAGACAATTAGGGGACTACAAAGACTATGTGATGAACAAATTTGCACCCGAAGGGTGTATCGCTGAAGCATATATTGCGCACGAGTGCGTAACGTACACCAAACTGTATTTGGGAGCGTTCGAGGACCCTCCACAACATATGCCAATAGATGGAGCACAGTTCAACCTTTCAATCATCTCCGATGATGTTGAAGTTTCCAGAAAGTTGCCCAACTCGTACAATTTGGAACCATATGATCTAGTCATTGCCCACTGGTCAGTATTGATTAACTGTCCAGAAGTTCAATATTGGAAAAATATGCACCTTTGCTGCCCTGCCATTTCCGGTGATGTTAACTACCACAAGAAGACGTTCACAAATTATTTTGGCAAATGGGTACGTATATAGCAGTATTGACTTATATATGAATTTAATTGCATGTCTCGTATCATATTTATAGTTAAGTTAATAAATGATTATATTCAGATGAACCATGTACAAGATGATGGTATCCCACAGTGGTCACACGAATTGAGGCTCTTGGCGCAGAAACCGGTAACTTCCAGAGTTTATCCTATGTGTAAGGTAAATGACGTGCTATTTATTTGTGAACATAGAGATGTCAGACGAAAAACACAGAATTCTGGGGTAATGGTGCATGGTGGGCAGAATGGAGTTGACTATTACGGTGTTCTCCATTCAGTTGTCGAATTAATATATGGGGAAGGCATGACCGTGCACTTGTTTAAGTGTAGATGGTTTGATACCGACCCTCAGAACACAAGGACCGATCAATACGACATTTTTTTGGTGAATACTGCTACAAGCTGGTATGAAGATGATCCGTTTGTTTTGGCCACGGCGGTGAAACAATTGTTCTATCTTGATGATCTTGTGCATAAAGGCGCGTGGAAAGTGGTTAACCATGTTCTTCCAAGAAACATATACAGTGCCTCAACCCTTGGTGTGACCTCGGATAATGAAGAAGTTAGTACATACCAAGAGCCGAACGCAACTGGTATTCCTGAAACCTCAACAATTTGCCTTAATAATGTGATACAGGGTAGTGTGGTATGAATTCCTCAACCGAATCTTATTGATGTTAATCAAAATGAAGACAATGAAGACTCAAGTGACTAGGGCTTACACATCTTACCTGAAATTAACTCGGAAACCGAGTCAAACTCAAGCGATGATTCTGACTATACACCTTAGTGTATGTATGTTAATTTGAGTTTGAACGTGCAATGTAAAATGAATTATATTCAGATGATCGACTTTAACTTAATTGGATCGATGTAATTAATTAAAGTAGATACTTTGTGTAAGGAGCATTTTTTATAAGTTATGAAAAAAATACTCATAGCCTTTTTGTATAGATATATAACTAGAGTTCGATCTCTTATTGTTTATAGTGTGAGGAACAAATTGATTAAGCTAAACAATACTTTCATCAAATCGAGTTCTACAACTATGAACGGAAACAATTTTATGCAACATCAATTAAAATCATCAATTGTGTCGATTAAATTGCTAAATAGCGATCATGAGAGAGAGAGATCGAGAGAGAGAGATTTGAATTAATCGGTAGTTCAATAATATGTTTTATAAGTTTTTAAGTTTATTTTTAGATAAAATCAGGTCAATTAAGTTTTTTTGGAAAAATAGAGATCTTAAATTGAGCATTTTTTACCATGGTGTAATAAGTTAGATTTAAAAAAAAAATTAAATGCCACTTTAATTTAGGCTTTTAAATAATTTCCTTTTTTTTCTTTCTAAAAATTCTTTATCCAAATAGTGACAGAGCCCAAAAAGCCCAAAAGCATAGAAGTGTGTTGGTAATTTCGTATTATTAATTGAGATGCATATGAAAAAAAAAAATAAAACAAACTATAACCGACGATATTCATAATAAATATCGTCGGTTATACTATAGCCGACGATAATACTTATATCGTCAGCTATATTTTCGGGTTATATCCCAGAACTACAGCCGTTTTGGGCAGAAACGAACCTGCCCAAAACATTCAACTCCTCCACCGATTGGAATTCAGCCGTCGCCGTCCATCAAGCAAGAGGAAGGTCGATCATCCTCGATCAAGTCGTCGTCCATCATCAACATAGGAAGATTCTAAAACCAAAAACAGGTTCTAAATCCCTAAATCCCCAATTTCGATTTTTTTTATTTAGGTTAGATTTTAATTTGTTTAGTTTGTTTATCGATAATGTGGATGTTTGGATGAATTGTGTGAATATATATTGGATTATTCTTGAATTTTGTTGATTGTGGGAATTATTGTTAATTTTTTGGATTTATTGGATTATATATATAGAGAGGAGGTTAATTAATTATTGGATTATATATTGGATTGATGGAATTATTGGAATTATTGGATTATATATATATATATATATTGGATTTATATATTGGATTATATATATATAATGGATTTATGGAATTACTGGATTATATATATATAGAGAGAAGAGTTTAATTAATTTTTGGATTATATATATATTTGGAGTTTAATTATTGGAATTTTTGGATTACGAATTCGAATTTTTGGATGAATTAGGAATTAGTGGATTATATATTTGATTTCTATATATTGGATTCATGGAATTATTGGAATTATTGGATTATATATTGGATTTATGGAATTATTGGATTATATATATATATATTTGGAGTTTAAGTATTGGAATTATTGGAATTTTTGGATTACGAATTCGAATTTTTGGATGAATTAGGAATTATTTTGAATTTTTGTAATTTAATGGAATTTTATATGAAGGAATATATAATAAAATTTGTTGAACAATTTGGAAATTTTATGTGAGTGGAAGGATTTTTAATGAATTTTTGTAATTTACTGAAATTTTTTTGAATTGTTGTAATTTGTGGATTATTATTATGAACATATATATATATATATGAATTCATTTGAATTTTTAATAATTGATGGAATTATTGTGAGTTAAATATGGAAATATGTGAATTAATATATTCTGACATTTGGTAGATGAATGTGAATTAACTTTAATTTTATTGTTGATTTTAAAAACTGTATAAAATTGAGTATGTTACGTAACTTTTATAGCAACGATGAATTATATTGGTTGAATTGCGGTGCTTCCCGAGGGGGGTCGAGGGGGAGGTCGAGAGGGAGAGGGAGATCGGGACGTGGGGATGAGGGCACCGGAAGTCGGTCCGCATCAGGATCCAATAGCGTCGACAACACTTACAGCATTCCTCCCACCTCTCGGCACCGTACACTTCTGGGTGAGGGACAATCTCAGCAGTAGCAGGTCGAGCCTGCTCGATCCTCAGGCGCGAGGAGGCTTCCGAGGAGGCTGGTAGATCGATTCAGTCCTCGGCCAGGATGCTACTATGCCCGCCGTCTACCCTATTCTTACCGTTGGAAATTCGGACGATACCTCTCGTCGATTTCACGGGGATGCCTGTTCCAGAACAGCTAGGGTTCATTATCCCAGACCAGGCATATGCGTATGTACCCTTCCCGGAACCTCTCTGGAGTGTGAGGATTCCGGGACAATGCACCGACGAATCTGGTAAATATTAATTAGTGATATCTTTTTACTTAGTAATATTTAAATTCAATTAGGTGTTGATGTTTAAAAAATCGTCTACATATATATGTGATAGGCGAGATCGTGCCCGGTGACAAACAAAAGAGAATCAGAGGCCCTGTCGTCGGGAAGTTACTGGACGACGCCATTCAGGCTAGCGGTGGTGGCCAAGTTATCATTCCGACTGGGGATAGAGAGTAGGTGATCGAGGGAAAGGTCACTCGAAGGTACGTAGGGATGGCGGGCAGCATCATACGGGATAGAGTCTCAATGTTGTCGCCAGATTGGAATTCAGTGCCGCAATCCGTCAAATATGAGCTGAATAATGCGTTGTCGGTGAGTAGAATTGTATATTCATTATGTATATTTTCTATATAAATTTTCAATATTATTGATATATATATATATATGCATTGCAGAGGTGGTTCCGTGTGGACAACGACATTAGACCCACGTGGGCGGATGAAGTGCAGGGGAGCAGGTTACTAGATTCATTTGTTTCGATTTTTTTGTTTCTTTTGATTATGTTCATAAAATTTTGTAAGTTACTAACGATTGATTTTATTAATATAGGTATAAGGAGTGGAAGGCCGAGCTGAAAAAACCTTGGAAAAAATATGGCGACGATCGTTCCGGTACCCCTAGCGAGTTTCGTTATAGGGAGTACGAGTGACGATGGCTTGTGGTTCACTTCAACAACCCGAAATTGAAGGTACGAAACCTTCGATCGATTAAATTTTTGTTTTATCGTACTTCAACCAAATTATTTGGCTAATATTTTTTTGATGTTGGATTAATTGAGCAGGCTATTTCTTAAGTCAACACAAGGAACCGGGCCAAAAACACAAAAAATCATCATGCCGGTTCCAGATCATACTCGGGTTGGATCGAGGAGGCGGCCAACTACCAAAAAGTCCATCCGCTTGTCTATACGATGCTGCACACGTATCTGCAGTCCCCCGAATATGCTGTAAGTGTCCTTATAACAAAATAAACATATTTCTTATTTTTTTAGATTGTTTACATTAATTAATATTTTATTTTTCTTTGTCAATTAGGCGAGAGTTCAGGAGGTGATTCCAGAGGTGTTGACTCAAGTGGCGAGAGAGCGCTATCCCAACACCCCCGATGCGGAACTCTCGATTGATCAGATTGATCAATCTGATCCGATCGTAGTGGCCAGGGTTATGTCAACTGCGATCCCTCCAGGGAAGAACACTTTCTACTGCAGGGGTTCCGGAAAGTGGGGTCAAGGGCTGCTGAAAAAGACCCCTGAATTCTTTCGCGGATCGAGATCATCTTCGAAGGCTAATGAGCTACAGGAGCAGCTTCATAGGCAAGGGATTGAGATGGAAGCTCAACGACGTCGGATGGAGGAGATGGAGCAGGCGCGAGCCGCAGAGCAGAATCGGTTGGCCGAACAGCAGCAGATGATGGGGACATGGATGCAGCACTGTTATGCACAGTTGCATGCATCTGGAATTCAGATAGCTCCCCCGCCCATTTTCGGTGGGCCACAGCCACAGCCACAGCCACAGCCTCAGCCACAGCCTCAGCCTCAACCGCAGCCTCAGCCAGACCAGGACTAACCAAGTTTTGACGATCCGTTTGACAACATAGACTTAGGAAACCCGTAGATTTGAACGATTTCGGTTTTTTATTTTAGTTATTTACTACTATAGTTTCAATAGTTGTTGATTTTCAATTTGAACAATATTGGTGACTTTTTGGGAATGCAGGTTCTGGGATAAAACCCAAAACCTGCAAAAAAAATTAAAATAATATAAACTATACCCGACGATATGAACTAATATCATCGGCTATAGTTTCCTCCATGGTCAACCAGTTTGACCAGGGGAGGAACTATAACCGACGATGAAGTCGTCGGTTATAGTATGGAACTATAACCGACGACTTAATATTGTTGGCTATAGATCCATACTATAACCGACGACAACCCTAACTTGTGGTCGGTTATAGTATCACCGACGGTGCAACACCGACGATACTATAGCCGACGACTCATCGTCGGCTATAGCCTATAACCGACGATATAATGGGACAGATCGACGACATAGTATCGTCGGCTATAGTAAGAGTTCCGGTAGTGGAATGTGGTTTTTGTACTGTATCTATTTGAATATAAATTCAATAAATTTAATATTTTTAGAAGGAAAAAAAATTGTTAACCCGTTTTAAAAAGTAATAAAAATGTTCCAAAAATAAAAAGATATAGATTTTTTTCCAATATTTCTCATATATCCGATATTTTTATTCCAAGACTCCGATAGATACAACAATACCAATATTGTAATCTTTAATATGCATTGCAAAGGATTGTCTTGCCAATAAACCTAAAAGAGTTTCAAGAATGAAGTAAGTTTGAAATGTTCTTCTTGCTATCCCTCAAATTTCCCAGTACCTCTAATATACATTATTTATTTTATTTTCTTAAGGAATTCTCCATGTGGACAAATAATATGTTATCTCTATTCCCACCTCGTGCATTTTTTTTATAAGTCAAAACTTTGCATTAATGGAAAATTCAAGTACAATCTCTATTCAGCGCCTCCAACAGAAAGGTAGCAACTGTATGGAATATCTTGGGATATAGGGTATTAACTAAGGCCCACTTAGCTAGTATATGAGTCACATTGTTGGCCTTCAGTTGTATGTGTTCAAATGAGAAAATTGGGGAGTGTGTCAGGAGGGTGATTATATCTTCACAAGAATCTGGAAATTCAGGAGATCCCGTATCCAAGTCATGAATGGCTTTCACAAGGATGAGGGAATCAGAACTATACCAAACCGGATCCAAACCATGGCCCAATATGAGCTGGCATGCCTCAAATGCAAATGCCATTTCCACTAAAATAGGGGAGCAGTGTCCCTCGATTCGTCGGGCAAATCTCATAGTGAAGTTACCTAGCCAATCTTGAACCACCACACGAATGCCTCCTCTTGCCGAGTTGCGATCAAAGGCTACATCCATGAAAATGCAATAGTGCCCTATAGGTAGGGCCTGCCATTTCTGAGTTTTGCAAATAGGTTTTGGAGACTTTCGATTCACGTAGACGTAATGCTCATGCCAAGCCAAGCTTTGGAGCTTGGTTGTTCCCCCACAAATTCCAGTTTGTTCCAAACCTTGTCATTTCGACCCTTCCAGATAAACCAAATGAAAGTTACCAGTTGGCTGAACACCTCAGTAGATAATTGCTTACCACATTCCTGTATCCAATCTGGAAAATTATCAAGATGAGCAACAAGTTTCGTGGTAAGGGAACATATCAGAGGGTCTGTACAGTGACAATCACAGAATAGATGGAGCTCCATTTCCAGAGCTGCATTACGAAGGGCGCATTCAGGTACAACCTCTACCATCTAGGATCATAATCGGACATTCATTGGGAGATAGCCTTTAAAGGCCTTTGAAGCACACATCTTAGCTATAGGGGTAGATTGAAGCTTCCAAAAAGTTTTCCAAAGGATAGTCTAGGCTGGTGCTAATGGCATAACCTAATTGGGGAATACAATGTTGTCTCATGCAGTAATGTAAGCACTACTAACCTTAAAGATGCCATTTGTTGTGTGATACCAAAGAAGGTTGTCTTTACACACGCGTTTACTTAGTGGTATAGTCTACGCTAAGGCCACATCCACAAGATCCATATACTGCTCTATTAATGGTACGTTCCATGTCCGGTCAGGTAAGAAGAACTGAGATACATAATGGAAAATTTTCAGAGTTCTTAACAGAGTGACCGACTTGAAATTGTCTGAGCAGGATAACCAATTCTTTTCCCATACCGCTATAGAGGAACCATCACTTACCTACTAACGAGCCCCACTATCCACTACCGACCTAGCAGCTAAAAGGCTACGCCATATAAAGGAAAGAGTGTCGCTCATAGTTGAATCCCAAATAAAATATGAATGGAAGTATCAAACTCGATAAATTTGACCAACCAAAGAATCAAGATTCTTTAGAATGTGCTAGGATTGTTTCGCTAGCATAGGAAGGTCGAATGCATAAAGATTGCGAAAACCCAAACCACCCTGCTCCTTTGGTTTACACATGTTGTCCACGTACACCAATAGATTTTCTATTTATAAGTAGTGTCTCCCAAGCAGAAGTTCGCACATAGCTGTTGCAGCTCATCACAAAAACCCTTGGGCAAATGATAGCAGTTCATGGCATAATTAGGTAAACATTAGATTACTACCTTATTGAGGAGTTCCCAGTCCGCTGCACTTAGAAGCAATCATTTCCATCCAGCTAGTCTGTCCCACACTGAAAGGACCCAACCCAGATTTAGTTGCCTAAACCGGAATCGAACCCCTTCTGAAAACGTGAACCAACAAAAATCAATAAAATTTTGGCAGAGTAACGTTACTAACGTGGAATTTCCAATACCTGCACCAGGAAAATAACACTTAATCCTATGCCACAAAAGCCAAACCGTGGGCACCAATCCCATCCGGATTTCTCAATATCATTTCAATATCAATAAACAGTAAACAAAACTGTAATATATAATGTATCCGAGAAAATCTGTATAAAACATGTATCAGAATGTATCAGAGTGACCTCTAGTGTAAATATATACAGTATATACATCAGTAGGCGAAACAAGAAACCTACTGGAAAACACAGGTGGCTCGAACAACTAGCCTCCAACCACGACGTGAAACACCTGAACCTGAACTGCAAACTGGGCACGGAAACCGAAAAGCCCAGGGGAAAAACATGAAAACTGTTAGAGTGAGTGGACGAAAATAAATGTCTTTCGCCGAATAATATACGTTATAAAAACATATGCGAGTCAATGCATGAAAATCAAATGGTACGTGAGAAGATGCTGGCTCCGACCCACGTACAAAGCATGCATAGAAAATCCCACGGGGTCACTCATGGACACATCCGTGCTAGTACAGTCTGAATCACGAGATCCCAGACCCACACGTGATTCTAGCCAGAAAGGCCTCGGTTCCGGGGTACTGCCCCTCGCCGGTCAGGTCGGGGTACTGCCCCTCCTGGTAGGCATCTATCGGGGATCAGTCGAGATACAAGTGTATCGATACAACAACATATACTGAGACTGTACTCTGTGTAAACCAAATCGTAAATGGGTCGATGTAAATGCATAAAGCAATATATAAATGCATATACGTAATATATAATGATATAAGCATAATCGTATAACACATGCCCATAATAAACATAATCTCGTATGCCCGTTCATGCTCGTAAAACGTATATAATGACTCGCGATTAACAGTGAAAAGAAGTAGTCCACTCACAGGTAAGCAAAACGCGCACTCGATCTAATCTCGTGGTTCGGTAGACGATCCCTCGCCTGAAGCACGATCTCGATCCTCTGAATAATCATAAAACCTATCTGATCAAAATCATAGCCCACAACTCTGTACTTAACCACGGAAACCAACCGTTCCCGGAAACATATAAAATGATATAAAATAATCGACTGAATTCTCGAAATCTCCACTCGAAACCCTCGACTAAAAATCCGATACCCAAATCAATTCAAAAACCTCAAGGCTATAATCGGGGCGCGATTACGAGAAAAATGACATTAAAATCATCGAAAACTGAAAAGTCAACTTTCTCGCTGCAGCGCCGGCGGCGTGCCGTCAACGGAGAGTTTCTCTGGCTAGGAAGCTCTAGTTCTCAAGGTCTCCTCAAGCCCAACATAATTTCCAACTACCATAAGACCCAATTCTCACCGGAACTCCTCCAATTCAGCTCAAAACCGAAACGGATCCAAACTCCGGCAACCACCACGGGTTCACCGGAATCCACCTCCTCGTCCCAATTCAAACACCTAGGAAGCATCCTTGAGGAAAGGGGAGTCGAAACCCCCACTCCCCCGCCACCGTAGCTCGCCGGAAGTCCACCCCCCGTCACCGGCGAACTTCGGCAACCTAACCCGGTTCAAACTCACTCAAATCACCATCAATTTCCATAATTCCAAACACAAAACCACTTAGAAACTCAAGAGGAAGAGAATTATACCCCTCACGTGGCCGGAGGTGGCCGGAAAATCCAAGTCGGCCGGCAAAAACCAAACGGGAAAGTTCTCCTTCACGGGTCAACGGTCAAACTGCCCAAAATGGAAAGTCAACGTCTGGTCAAACCTCAAACAGTGTTTTCGACAATTTTTTGACTATTTTCGATATTTATACTCGCGTCTCGGGACGATCAACGGTTCAAAACGAATAACCAAAACGATTCGGATAAATACGAAACAAACGGATAAACTCGTCGATAAACCAAAACTTCAAATAATCATATTATATTCCTTGGTTATCGGAAAAATCATCCGGAACCGCCCACGAGCTCGAAATCACGTGCTCTACAACTTCCGTGAAGAAACTCAATTCAAATTCTCGACCGATATTTAAGTCGTGAACTAATCCGACAAATCACACAATTAACAATTAATCGCGATTACGCATAATCTCGTGAATCGTACTGATTACTCTACTGATTCTGGTTCGGGTTGTCACAAATCTACCCCCTTTAAAAAAATTTCGACCTCGAAATTTACATACCTCTCATGTGAACAAATGAGGATACTGCTTCCGCATACGCTGCTCAGTCTCCCAGGTGGCCTCCTCAACCGAGTGATTCTGCCATAAGACCTTCACTAGCGGGATTACATGGTGCCTCAACTTCTGCTAACGACGATCGAGAATCTGCACAGGCTCCTCCACGTACGTCAAATCCTCTCTGATCGGTAACTGCTGTGGGGCTAACACATGTGAAGGATCTGAGATGTATTTCCGCAACATCGAACGTGGAAAACATCATGAACACGGGCCATCTCAGCCGGTAACTCAAGTCTGTAAGCAACAGCTCCAACTCTCTCGGTGATCTCGTACGGACCAATATACCGTGGTCGAAGCTTGTCACGCTTCCCGAAACGCACAACACCCCTCCACGGAGATAGTTTCAGAAAGACCCAATCGCCTACCTCAAACTCGAGGCTCTTCCTCCTCACGTCTGCATAACTCTTCTGACGATCCTGGGCGATCTTCAATCTGTCCCGGATAATCTGGACGTCTTCCATAGTGCTCTTTACCAGATCAGGACTAATAAACCATCGCTCGCCCACCTCACTCCAACACAATAGAGTGCGACACTGCTTCCCGTACAGAGCCTCGTACGGTGCCATCTCGATACTGGCCTGATAGCTGTTGTTGTAGGTGAACTCTATCAAATGTAGTTGCTGGTCCCAATTTCCGCGGAACTGCAATACGCATGACTGCAACATATCCTCAAGTGTCTGTATAGTCCGCTCAGACTGCCCGTCAGTCTGAGGATGAAAAGCTGTACTAAATCGTAACTTTGTGCCTAATGCTCACTGCAACGCCTACCAAAACTCAGAAGTAAACTGACTATCTCGGTTAGAAACAATCGATACAGGTACACCATGCAGCCGAACAATCTCGGATAAGTACAACTTGGCCAATCTGCCCACTGATATCTTTCCCGGAAGTGCAAGAAAATGAGCGGATTTCGTCAGTCGATCCACAATAACCCAAATACTAGTGTTGCCTGCCGAAGTACGCGGCAACTAATAAACGAAATTCATAGTAATATGCTGTGACGACCCGAAACAGAATTAGCAGTGTAATCAGCTTAGTCCATGAGGTTATGCGTAATCGCAGATTTCCGATAGTTGTTTGAATCGCCAGACTTGATCACGACTTAATTATTGGCCGAGAATTTGAGCTAAGTCTCTTCTCGAGAGTTGTTGTACGCGTGATTTCGAGTTCGTGGGCGGTTCCGGATTATTATTTGGATGACCAAAGAATATTATATGAATATTTGAAATTTCAGAATATTGTCGAGTTTATCCGTTCGTGTTCGAGTCTATCCGAATCGTGATTGTGATCCGTTTTGGACCGTTGATCGACCCGAACCGTAGATGGAATGATTATCGACTTGATTTGCGAGTTTCGCGATTTGTCGTGATTTCGACATAATCTGCTAATATGGCGGCTTTCTTAGCGACTAAATTACCGGGCGAGAATTTGATTTGGGATCCTTCGTGGAAGTTGTTGAGAATTTAATTTCGAGCTTGTGGGAACTTCCGGAGAATTTTTCTGAGTTGCGAGGATTAAGTTATGAATATTTTCGACCGTTGATTATTTAATCGGGTAAGCTTGTGATGGTTTGCACCGTTGACTTTTTATCGGATTTGTCGAAGTGTTTGACTTCGGGTGGAAATTGAAGAATATGTCGAGATGAGTTTGTTGCCACGAGAATTATTGGAAACGGATTTACGATGCGAAAGTTACGGGTGTTCAAAGTTTATCGAAAAGTGTAATTGGAAGTTTCCAAAAATAGAAGGTATATATATGGAGGTTTCCTGTTTGGGAAAGTCAAAGTGAGCAATTAATTGGGTTGACTGAGTCAACTCGGTGGAGGAAGGAGGTGCGACGGAGCTCGACGGCTCACCGGCGGTGGCACGCCGTCCGGCCACCCCAGGACTTGGGGTTGGTCCCAATCGACTCGTCTCAGCCTCCTTGTCCCTTTTCCGGCCACCTCTCACGGCGTGGGTCACCGGAGAAAGAAGAAAATTCCGGTTGAAAGTTTGTAAAATTGGGGGTTTTGGGTAGTTCCTATTCCGGCCGATTTGAGCTACAAAAAGTACTGGGCTTTGAAGCCCCCATCACCACGAAGCTACTCATATAGGTATGGAGTTCCAATTCGATTTGTACATGGAGAATTGTGGGATTAAAGTTTGTGAGTGAATTCAGTTTTGCTTGAAATTGAGCTAGTTAGAGTTTGAATTGATCTTTGGTGTAGTTATGGAAGTTGCTTGTTGGATGATTTTGAGTGGAATGGCTTTGGTTCGCTAGGAAATTTCATGTTTGGGTGGCACTGCTGCGAGCGGCGGCGGTCAACGGCGGTCAAGGTTGACTTTTCGGGGTTTTCGACAAGTTGCATGTCGTTTCGCTCGAAATCGCGCCCTGATCGCAGTGGTGAGGTTTGTTTTTCGATTTGAGCATCGGAAATTATAGCGAGGTTGTGTGGTATGATTATCGGATTTTCGACAATTCGTCGTATTTGAATTATGTGTTTCCGAGAATGGTTGTTTCTCTTGATTTGATTTGAGGTATCGAGATATGATTTTGAGGAATGGATTTTATGATTATTCAGGGGTTCGTGATCGTTCGTTTGGCGAGGGATTTTCCGCCGGATCACGGGATTAACGCGAACTGCGTTACGCTAGTCTGTGAGTGGACAACTTCTTTTCACTGTTTATCGCGAGTCATTACATACTTTTTACGACTATAAGCATGCATACGAGATTATGTTTTACATGAGAATGTGTTATACGATTATGCATATACCAGTATATATTACGTATATGCATTTATATATTGTTTATTGCATTTGCATCGAACTATTTATGATTTGGTTTACACAGAGTACAGTCTCAGTATATGTTGTTGTATCGATACACTTGCATCCCGGCTGATCCCCGAGGATGTTTACCGGGGGAGGCTGTGACTCCTGACCCGAGGCCATTACCGGGAGGAGGCAGACCTCTGACTTGAGGTCTTTCTGGCTAGAATCACGTGTGGGTCTGGGATCCCGTGATTCTGACTGTACTAGCACGGATGTGTCTATAAGCGACCCCGTGGGATTTTCCATGCATGCTCTGTACGCGTGAAGAGTTAGAGTCTCCCTCGTGTACCATTTTATTTTTATACATTTGACTCGCATATGTTTTTATAACATATATTATTCGGCGAAAGACATTTATTTTTGTCCACTCACTCTAACGATTTTCATGTCTTTCCCCTGGACTTTTCGGTTTCCGTGCCCAGTTTGCAGTTCAGATTCTGGCGTCGCACGTCGTGGTCGGAGGCATAGTATTCGAGCGATGTTTCTTTTATGGTAGGTTCATAGTTTGGCCTACTATTTGTATATCTATATTAGAAGTCGCTCTGAGTATTCTGATGTATACTTCTATACGATTTTCCCCAGATTTCTGTAAAGTATAGTTATATTTATTACTTTACATTACTGTTGATATATTAAGAAATACGGATGGGATTGGTGCCCACGGTTTGATTTTTGTGGCATAGGATGAAGTGTATTTTCCGGGTGCAGGTAATGACAATTCCGCGTTAGTAGCGTTACTCTGCCGAAATTTTGATGGTTTTTGTTGGTTCACGTTTTCAGAAGGGGTTTGATTCCGGTTTAGGAAACTAAATCGGGGTTGGGTCCTTTCATATGCTTCCACTTCCAGATCGGAATCTCCAGTGGCTGTAGTTTCCCTGCAGGTTTCTGCCTCTCCGCTTTAACCTGCTGACAGATCAAACATAGGCTCATATACGCTGCAATCTCTCGCTTCATGTTGCGCCACCAGTAATACGCTCGAAGTGTACGGAACATCTTCGTACCTCCGGGATGCATCGCATACGCTAAATTGTGGGCCTCATCCAGAATCTCCTTCTTCAGGCTCTCGTCTCTGGGCACACAAAGCCTACCTTTGAACAACAACGTACCGTCGTCGCTCAATCGGAACTCTATAGGTACACCATTCCGTATCATGGTCTTCTAGCCCAACAAGTAGGAATCTGAATCCTGAGCCTCTCGTACCTGATCAACCAATACGGGTCGAACCTGAAAATTGGCCAACAAAGCTCCCTCATCATCCCACTCAAACTCGACACTCGTAGCCCGAAGCTCGGCTAACATCGACACTCTAGCCACACACACATAAAACAACGAAGCTCCAGATTTTCGGCTAAGTTCATCAGCTACAACATTAGCCTTCCCTGGATGGTATTCCAACGTGCAATCGTAGTCATTGATCAACTCCATCCATCGGCTCTGCCTCATGTTCAGATCTGGCTGCGTCCGCAAATAAGTAAGACTTTTGTGGTCGGTGTAGATCTTACACTGGGCTCCATACAAGTAATGTCTCCAACTCTGCAATGCTAACACAATAGCGGCTAACTCCAAATCATGCGTCGGATAGTTGACCTCATGTGGTTTCAACTGCCTGGAACCGTAGGCCACAACTCTTCCATGCTGCATCAACACACAGCCAAGCCCCAACTTCGATGCATAACTGTATACTACGAACTCACCGCTGTCGTCTGGCAATGTCAAAACTGGTGCAGTAGTCAACTTCTCCTTCAGGAGCAAATAACTCTCCTCACAAGCATCGGACCACTCAAACTTGACGCCCTTCTTCGTCAACCTGGTCAATGGAGTAGCAATCTGAGACACATCCTGTACGAACCACCGGTAATAGCCTGCTAAACCCAAGAAATTCCGGATCTCCGGTATAATGGTAGGTCTACTCCAGTTCAGCACGGCCTCGATCTTGTCAGGATCAACACTGACTCCTTCTGCCGATATCACGTGGCCCAGAAACTTCACACTATCCAACCAGAACTCATACTTGCTAAACTTTGCAAACAATTGATGGTCCCGCAAAGTCCGCAACACCGCTCGCAAATGCTTCTTATGCTGGCCCATACTCCCTGAATAGATCAAAATATCATCAATGAACACAATCACGAACTTGTCCAGAAACCGTCTGAATACCCGATTCATCAAGTCCATGAAAGCTTCGGGGGCATTGGTCAACCCAAACGGCATAACCAGAAACTCGTAATGCCCATACCGCGACCTAAAAGCTGTCTTGGCCACATCCGAATCCCGAATCCTCAACTGGTGATATCCGGATCGAAGATCAATCTTCGAAAAGACTGATGCTCCCATAAGCTGATCGAACAAATCATCAATCCGCGGTAACGGATACTTGTTCTTTATCGTAACCTGATTCAGCTTCCGGTAGTCAATGCACAAACGCATAGATCCATCCCTCTTTCGCACAAATAACACCGGAGCACCCTCTGGTGAAACATTGGGTCGAATAAAACCCTTCTCCAGCAACTCCTGGAGCTGAACCTGCAACTCTTTCAACTCCGTTGCCGCCATACGATACTGTGTCTGTGAAGAACAGGGGGTATACCAGGCAACAGCTCAATAGTGAAGTCAATCTCCCGAACAGGGGGTATACCAGGCAACTCTGCTGGAAACACATCTGGGAACTCAGAAACAACCTCAATACTATCAAGGTCTGGTACAACTACAGTAGTGTCCACAACATGGGCTAAATAAGCAACACAGCCTTTCTTCATCAACCGATCTGCCCTCATCGCGGAAATCAAACACGGTAGTGAATTGTTCTTCTTGCCGCGAAACAGTATCTCGGGAAAGCCTGGTCGTCGAAACGCGACCTCCTTCTTGTGACAGTCAAACATGACCTAATGCGTCTCCAAGAAGTCCATACCCAAGATCAGATCAAAATCAACGATATCAAGCAACAGCAAATATGCGGCTAAACCATGGCCACCATGGCCTCCAATAAAAATCTCACAGTCTCTGTACACCCAACCGATACTCACAATCTCACCAGACGGATATAATACTCTCCACAACCCCGGAAATGGAGATGCAGGTACCGTAGCTAATGATGATAGTCTATATGACATGAATGAATGTGTGGCACCTGGATCTAACAATGTAAGTACTGGAATGCCAAAGACATGTAACATACCGATAACGACCTCTGGTGAAGCTCGACCCTCTCGTAAAGTCATCGCATGAACCCTTGCCTATCTGGCTGGTCGTCCACGCTGAGGTTATCCCTGCTGTCTGCCCTGGGCCGCATACTGTGCTGGTCGAGCTCCCGAAGTGGCACCTCGCTCTCCTTCGGAACTCTAGACTTCCCGATCACCGGCACCAACTAACTGAGGACACGCCCTCGCATAGTGACCCACCTGGCCACAGTGATAACAGTTGAGGGTACCTCGCTGACATGAACCAAGATGATACCTATTGCACAAGTTGCACAATGGATACTCCCTCGGTACAGGAAATGTGCCACCAGTACGCCGAGGATAACTGGAACCGCTGGAATCCCCACTAGCTTGTGGTCGCTGCGGTCGATCTCTCATCCATCTCGATCTCTGTCTCGGTACACTAGCTGGTGGTCGATAAGATCCACCGCCTGAAGATGAAGCCGAACCGGAAGTATCAGAACTCTGCCTCTTTGAAGGCCCCTGACTCGGTCCACCCTCCTCAAACCGTCTAGGCTGGTACCTCTGCTGCCTCTCCTTCTCGATGTCCTCACCTCGGAGTGCTGCACTGACAAACTCATCAATGTTGTTTCAAGACATCGTAGTCAGAGTCCCCTTGATGTTCAAGTTCAAACCCAGCTCAAACCTGCGACACTTGGCTTCCTCAGTAGCCACCATATCACGCGTAAAATGAGATAAGCGGGTAAACCTATCCCGGTACTCAAGCACAAACATACTGCCCTGTCTCAAGTTCGTAAATTCCTCATACTTGCGCTGCTAGGTAGCCTGATTGAAATACCTCCGCATAAATAAATCTCGGAACAAAGTTTACGGAGTATCAACTGGAACTCTGTCGGTGCTAACCCACCAGAAATATGCATCAGACTCAAGTAATCCGACTGCTGCCACTGTCATCTGCTCAGGAGTAAACTGCAGACGCTCACATACACGCTCAACCTGAACCACCCATGCCTCACATATCTCTGGATCAGCTGAACCCGAAAACACAGTCGCACCACCAGTATGAGCTTTGACCACAGGGTCAAAACGCTCTTCCAAACGCAACACTCGCATCAGCAAGTCATGCGTCTGGCGATCCTCATCAGGATCCGCTTCTCGATCAACACGGGGACCACGTCGAGGAGGCATCCTACTGATACAATACAAGTATTAGGTACAAGCAGAAAGAACGTAATCATGCGACCGTAGATATTTGAGAACACACAACACCCGAAGTATTGATGAGTACCGCTGGCCAGTCGGGTCATCACTCCAGTCATGCTGTATAAACTCAAATACCCTAAGCGTCATAACTACAAGAGTCTACAGACTCTGACAACCTAATGCTCTGACACCAAGCTGAAAGGACCCAACCCCGATTTAGATGCCTAAACCGGAATCGAACCCCTTCTGAAAACATGAACCAACAAAAATCATTAAAATTTCGGCAGAGTAACCTTACTAACGTGGAATTGCCAATACCTGCACCCGGAAAATAACACTTCATCCTATGCCACAAAAGCCAAACCGTGGGCACCAATCCCATCCGGATTTCTCAATATCATTTCAATATCAATAAACAGTAAACAAAACTGTAATATATAATGTATCCGAGAAAATCTGTATAAAACATGTATCAGAATGTATCAAAGCGACCTCTAGTGTAAATATATACATTATATACATCAGTAGGCGAAACAAGAAACCTACTAGAAAACACAGGTGGCTCGAACAACTAGCCTCCAACCACAACGTGAAACACATGAACCTGAACTGCAAACTGGGAACGGAAACCGAAAAGCCCAGGGGAAAGACATGAAAACTGTTAGAGTGAGTGGACGAAAATAAATGTCTTTCGCCGAATAATATACGTTATAAAAACATATGCGAGTCAATGCATGAAAATCAAATGGTACGTGAGAAGATGCTGGCTCCGACCCACATACAAATCATGCATAGAAAATCCCACGGGGTCACTCATGGACACATCCGTGCTAGTATAGTCCGAATCACGAGATCCTAGACCCACACGTGATTCTAGCCAGAAAGGCCTCGGTTCCGAGGTACTGCCCCTCGCCGGTCAGGTCGGGGTACTGCCCCTCCTGGTAGGCATCCATCGGGGATCAACCGAGATGCAAGTGTATCGATACAACAACATATACTAAGACTGTACTCTGTGTAAACCAAATCGTAAATGGGTCGATGTAAATGCATAAAGTAATATATAAATGCATATACGTAATATATATTGATATAAGCATAATCGTATAACACATGCTCACAATAAACATAATCTCGTATGCTTGTTCATGCTCGTAAAACGTATATAATGACTCGCGATTAACAGTGAAAAGAAGTTGTCCACTCACAGGTGAGCAAAACGCGCACTTGCTCTAATCTCGTGGTCCGGTAGACGATCCCTCGCCTGAAGCACGATCTCCATCCCCTGAATAATCATAAATAATATCTGATCAAAATCATAGCCCACAACTCTGTACTTAACCACGGAAACCAACTGTTCCCGGAAACATATAAAACTGTATAAAATAATCGACTGAATTCTCGAAATCTCCACTCGAAACCCTCGACTGAAAATCCGATACCTAAATCAATTCAAAAACCTCAAGGCTATAATCGGGGCGCGATTACGAGAAAAATGACATTAAAATCATCGAAAACTGAAAAGTCAACTTTCTCGCCAGAGCGTCGCCATTGACCGTTGCCGGCGGCGGCAGCACGCCGTCAACGGAGAGTTTCTCCGGCGAGGAATCTCCAGTTCGCAAGGTCTCCTCAAGCCCAATACAGTTTCCAACTACCATAAGGCCCAATTCTCATCGGAACCCCTCCAATTCCGCTCGAAACCGAAACAGATCCAAACTCCGACAACCACCACGGGTTCACCGGGATCCACCTCCTCGTCCCAATTCAAACACCTAGGAAGCATCCCTGAGGCAATGGGATTCGAAACCCCCACTCCCCCGCCACCGTAGCTCGCCGGAAGTCCACCCCCCCGTCACCGGCGAACTCCGGCAACCTAACCCGGTTCGAACTCACTCAAATCACCATTAATTTCCATAATTCCAAACACAAAACCGCTTAGAAACTCAAGAGGAAGAGAATTATACCCCTCACGTGGCCGGAGGTGGCCGGAAAATCCAAGTCAGCTGGCAAAAACCAAACGGGAAAGTTCTCCTTCACGGGTCAACGTTCAAACTGCCCAAAATGGAAAGTCAACGTCTGGTCAAACCTCAAACAATGTTTTCGACAATTTTTCAACTATTTTAATTTTGATATTTATATTCGCATCTCGGGACGATCAACGGTTCAAAACGAATAACCAAAATGATTCGGATAAATACGAAACAAACGGATAAACTCGTCGATAAACCAAAACTTCAAATAATCATATTATATTCCTCGGTTATCGGAAAAAACATCTGGAACCGCCCACGATCTCGAAATCACGTGCTCTACAACTTCTGTGAAGGAACTCAATTCAAATTCTCGACCGATATTTAAGTCGCAAACTAATCCGACAAATCACACAATTAACAATTAATCGCGATTACGCATAATCTCATGAATCGTACTGATTACTCTACTGATTCTGGTTCGGGTCGTCACACACACTCTATTCTTTATATCTGAAAAATTCAGCTTCTTGCTTCTTCCGATATGTGGGGGGAGGCCCGGGTATTTTTCATGATAAGGAACCAGCGCCATACCTAGAATTTCGGCAAGGTCCTCCTGAGTGCCAAGTGTCAGGTTCTGACTAAAGAAAACACTACTCTTGTTGTAATTAATTGATTGCCCTGAAGCTTCCTCATATGTTTTCAAAGTCTCCTTGATCTTAGGACAAGCCTAACCCGATGTTGTGGAAAATAACAAGCAATCATCTGCAAAAACTAAATGGTGTAAGATCGGAGCCCGCTTAAAGATCTATATCCCATGCAACTCTTTCGCATGATTGACCCTCAGGATATAGGAAGAGAGAGGTGAAGTACACAGTAGAAAAAGGTAAGGAGACATAGGGTCTCCTTGGCACAGGCCTCAGGAGGGTGTAAGGCATGATAAGCGAAAAACCACCCTCAAAGATAACTCTATTCTCAAGTAAATTATATCAATATTGTAAATGGAAAATAGAGGTCATCATCTGCAGATGATTGGCGTAGCTAAGACTCAAGAATACAAGAAACACAAACATAACGTGAAAGCCAAAAACTAGGCAGCCTCAACCATTGGACACAAAGTACACTACGAACCTAATCTATATTAAACCAAATGTCACAAAAATTTAACAAAAAAAACTAAACTCAGTGGTGGACTACCACACAAAATTTGAGAGTGTTTGGAATTATTTTAGTTTCCAAAATAATTCAGCGAAGTTACAACTAATGTAGACAAAGTAAATTTCTGAAAAGTAAAGTGTTGATGAAATCAAATAGAGATGGATATTAGGAACTTCTCTCCACCCTAGATAACCTATGATTACCTCAACCTAATCTAAATCACCATGGATGAATGTTCCCCACGCATGAACTATGGTTAAGTCATCTTACGTATTACACTATCTTACTTGCCATGAAAGAGGGAATGGTCATCCGCTCTAACTTGATCCCTAATTAACCAACTTATATATATGGTGGTGTAAGCCTAAAAAACTATCAAAATACATCACACTTAAGTACAAGAGAGCTTCATATTTATGAAACTATCAAAATACCTCACACTTAGCTTTTGTTAGTTCTCAGGCAAAATAATAAACTAAGACTCTGCAAAAACTTAACAGTTACATAAACTACCACTATTGGAATAAGCAACATTACCGGTGAGATTACCGACGAAAAGGCCGGCGACCGGAAAAGTCGCAGGTAATGTTCATCATTACCGGCGACTTACTCCGTCGCCGGTAATGTCGCCGGAATTTCGCCGGTAATGTCTCCATTTCCGGCGATTTAATGAATCACCGGCAATGCGTCTTATATTAGATGCCAATCGCAGCAGGTTATTCATTTGGATCGAAAAAAATCCGGTGAAAACGAAAGAAGGAAAACACTCTGAAATCGATCCTTCGGTATTGTCAAAAGTAAGGCGCACGTCGAAAACTCGATCATTCGGGAAGCTATATATATATAGGTACGTGTATATATACGTATATGTGTATGTATATATATATGTGTGTGTTGATCAAATCCAATTCGTGAGATATGAAATGTTGTTGATGTCACCAAAACGAGAAAACTGCTTTTACGTAGTTAATCTTATCTTGTGTCTGAATCAACGACTGGTATTATCGTAGTGCTATCGGAGCCAGGCTTAAGAGAGCCTCCTACCTAGTCAAATACATTTTGAACTGAAAAAAGAAGAATACCATCATGGAGTACTGAATCGAATTCAGAGATTAGATCGATATATATATATATGCATGCATGTGTTGATTTAATTAGAGTTGAATTGAGATATCGCGTCGATTATTAGTAGTGAATGTGTGTATATATAATACGTAAAATTGTTAGAATTTTCAGGATGGACAAGAGTTGGATGAGCCTCGAAAGATGGGATGTCAGATATCACCAGGGAATTAGGAGTTTTGTGAATTTTGTGAAGGCTAATTGTGGAGACACTACACATCATTATTGCCCGTGTAAAGAATATAAGTGTTTCAGCGATCGATTTCGTTTTCCCATTGATAAAGTCCAGAAGCACCTGAGTAAATACGGGTTTTGGGATAAGTACACTTGTTGGATTTATCACGGTGAAACATCGTTAGCGGGTGATACTCACCATTACTAAGCACTAAATTAACATTTATTACTCAACAACAATGAGTCAATTAAAACCCTTTTTGGTAGATGTAGCATTGGTAAATAGGGATCGTTCTTAACCGGGGATTGAGGGTGCATGCATAACTATGCTAGGTTTAAATGGGGGTGCGAGTTTTTGGTTACTAAATTCCTACAAATTTTAAGGTAAAACATCCTAAACTCATATATTTACAAGGATCGACTCATCTTTCACCTAACTCTTTAGAACCTACCAAATTACATGCAACCTATTAGTTCTAAGTCTTTAGCTACTAATTTCATGCATATCTCTCGAAAGTAAAGTGTAGGGATTGCCCTAACATTTCCATCGATTTAAGGTGGGATTGCCCTGCAATAAATCAAAGTTTTAAGCATAAAATATCACATGAAAGCTAAAGATCAAAACGTGGGAGATCACATGAACTTGATAAAATTACAAACCAAAAATACTTCAACAAATTTGTCCATACAAACCAAGAAATAACACGAGAAGTGAAGAGTAGAAGTCATGGTTACACTTTTTGATGTCGGGATTGCCCTAGTCTACTTGATGTAATCGTGCCTTCAAAGGATGGAGAGAAGCACTAAGGATTGCCTTGAATACTTCGGTGGAGGAAGGTAGTTGATGAGCTTTGGAGTGGACGGCTTCTTGGTATTCCTTGGAGAGATTTTTGGACGTGAGGATGTTGTTTTGTGGATGGAGGGCGGCTTCTTGGATGATTTCGGCTTTGGGAGGAGAGGAAAAGTATTTAGGCAGAGTTTTGGCTTCTAAAATGAGTGATCCCTTGCTTTGAGGCCGAGCTCCCCTTTATATAGGAGAAGGAAAGCCTAGTTCGACTCCTTCTAGGACTCTAACTAGTCCACCCGGGTAACCTGACCATTCTCCACGAAAACAGGAATATCTCTCGTTCTAGGAATCCAAATTATGTAATTCCAGTTGCGTTGGAAACTAGACTTCTATATCTTTCCAACCATATGCTAATCGCGTCTAGATTCATCCGTATATGTTCACAGTGGCCTTTTGAAGTGGGCTGATGTACAAAGGCCGATTTCTGATAATTCATTTTAATCCATCTTCTTTCTTTGGGCTTCTTTGGACATGCTCTTGGTTTTTGATCCATCTTCATTAATCTTGATCCATTCTTGAGTAATTTGGGCTCCCATTTAGGAATAGGGTCGACATTTTTAATATATAAGCAAACCCGTGACAAATCCTTCTTCTAGGTGGACTAGGATTTCAATTCTTCATTTTTCTGCGCTTTTGCTCCATTTTGCATTCTTTATTGTTCCTCCTTTATAATCAACCTAAAAACATAAAGTAAATTAGAAACATATTCACTAAGGTCAAAACAAAGCTAAATATAAAGAGAAAGACGTTAAGAATCAAGCATAAAATGCGTAGATCAGCGGGTCCGCATGATCATGGACAATTTGGTGAGAGGGCCAGTCCACGCTATGATCATGGAGATTTTGCTGAGAGGGGCAGTTCATCCCATGATCCAACATCGATGTTAATCAATGATATGTTTCCTCATGAGAGCGGTGTATTTGCTGATGAAGCACCAAATGTCCCTCCCGTCGTTGAGGGTTTCCCCCATATTGAGCCAGTCGAGCCATTACCTGGAGTTCATGTCAACACAAGCGGTATGGACAAGTACAACAACTTGATTGCATTGCAACAGACTCCGTTGTACGACGGTTGTAGTAAGACTGTTCTTGAAAGTGTGATGGGAGTGATGCAGCTCAAAATGGAGAACAAAATGTCTGTCAAAGCTGTTGATTCTTGGTTGAAGTGGACTGCTTCGCTACTGCCACCCGGTCATCATCTTCCTACCACTCATCATAAGGTGCGACATATCCTGAAAGATCTTGGGCTTTCCTACATCAAAATCCATGCATGCAGATATGATTGTATTCTCTTCTGGGGAAAAGATCTTGAAGACCTTGAAGCCTGCCCGGTATGTTTTACAGAAAGGTATAAGTTGACTCCTGCAGGAAACAAGAAAGTTGTGAAGATACTTCGATATTTTCCGCTTATGGATAGCCTGGAGCGGTTGTTCATGTGTGCTTTCACGGCCGAAGCAATGAGATGGTGGGCTGAGAGGAATTTGCCTGACGATGACACCCTTATACACCCTTCCGACGAAGAGGCTTGGAAGCACATGGTCAGGGAGTTTGATCATTTTGCAGCAGAGGTCCGAAATGTTTGGCTAGGGCTCTCATCTGACGGATTCAACCCTTTTGGCAACATGAGTCTTCAATACAGTATATGGCCAGTTATTTTGGTACCGTACAACCTTCCACCATGGATGTGCATGAAGAAGGAATACAATATGCTGACTCTGTTAATTCTGGGCCCGGGTTATCCAGGAAAGTGTCTCGATGTGTATTTGAGGCCTTTGATTGAGGAGCTTAAGTACCTGAGTGAGTGTGGCCACCCCACTTACGATAGGTTCAAAAATGAGATGTTCCAGATGCATGCCATGCTTGTTGGCACCATCAGTGATTTTCCTGCCCGCGGTATGTTGTCGGGCAACGTTACCAGGGGTTACAGGGCTTGTTCAGAGTGCATGACAGTTGATTGTTGCAGTCCTCATTGTAGTAAAATTGTTCAGATGCGTCACCGTTGTTGGCTTCCATATGATCACCCATTTAGGCAGGATCCAGACGCATTTGATGGGACTGTGGAAACAGGTGTGGCACCCAGGCGATGGACAGGGGAAGAAATTTTAGAAGTGTTGAATGAATATGATTTTGGCCAGCTGAGCAATCATCCTGACATAGTGGCGTCAATTCCAGACAAGCCCGAAAGGTATAAGTTTTGGACACACAAGAACATATTCTGGGAACTCCCCTACTGGCCCAGGTTGCCTATCAGACACTACCTAGATGTCATGCACATAGAGAAGAATGTGTGTGAAAGTGTGGTGGGCACAGTTCTTAACTTGGAGGGGAAAACAAAAGACATCCCTAAGGCACGCATTGATCTGAAAGCTATGGGACTGCGGAAACATTTGTGGTTAAGAGATGGTAAGAGAAAAATGCCGCAAGCTCCTTACACCGTCAAGCCGAAGCATAAGCATGAAATTTTTCGGTGGCTGAGTAATGTCAGGTATATATTCTTATATATGACTATGCAGGAAATTGGTTTGCCTTAAATTTTTACCGGATTATGGTTATATGCGAGAAATATAATTGTTGCCTATGGCTATATATATATATATATATATGCAGGTATCCTTATGGCTATGCAGGAAATATAAGCATGTGTGTTAACTTCCGGGACAATAAGATGTACGGATTAAAGAGTCATAACTTCCATGTACTGCTTCAACGCCTTTTCCTTATTTTCATTCGAGGGTACCTGCCCAAAGAGGTGGTGGAGCCGTTGGTGGCCTTGTCAAGATTCTTTCAGAAGTTATGCAACATGGAAGTTAAAAAATCAGATCTCAGGGAGATGCAAGATGACATCATTTTTATCATGTGCAAGCTTGAGAGGATATTTCCGCCAAATTTTTTCGACATCATGCCTCACCTAATGATCCATCTTCCCGAACAATTGTTGCTTACCGGTCCCGTACACTACACTTGGATGTATCCCATGGAAAGGTACAAATGATTCATACATTTGGTTTGCCTCTGTTTTTATATGTAAATTCTTATTTTTACCTTAGTTAACATGCACTTGTTAACTTGTAGACAATTGGGAGCCTACAAGGACTATGTGAAGAATAAATATGCACCTGAAGGGTGTATCGCTGAAGCATATGTTGCGCACGAGTGTGTAACGTACACCAAAGTGTATTTAGGAGCGCTTGAGGACCCCCAACAACAGATGTCGATAGATGAACCCCAGTTCAACCTTTCTATCATCTCCAATGACGTGGTAGTACAGGGAAGCTTGCCAAAGTCGTACAAGTTGGATGGAAATGAGGTAGCCATTGCCCACTGGTCGGTACTGATTAACTGTGAAGAAGTACAATATTGGAAAAACTATCATCTTCACTGCCCTGCTATTGCCGGAAATGTTGATTACAACAACAGGACGTTTGCAAACTACTTTGGTCAATGGGTAAGGGTATATGTCTATTTTTTATTGCCATTTTCCTTATATAGCATGTGTGTACGTACGTGGTTTTGTGGTTTCTATGTTCATAATTTCTTGTGTGGCTTCTTATCGTTTTCAGATGAACCATGTAGCAAATGATGGTTGCCCAGAGTGGTCAAACGAATTGAGGGTCCTGGCAATGAAACCGATAGCTTCAAAAGTTTACTCGATGTGTCAGGTCAATGGCGTGAAATTTATATGTGAAAATCGAGACGACCGACTGAAAACACAGAATTGTGGGGTGATGGTCCATGGTGGGCAGGATGGCGTTGACTATTACGGTGTCCTTCATTCAGTAGTTGAACTAATTTATGGGAACCGCATGAAAGTGCACTTGTTCAAGTGTAGGTGGTTTGATACTAGCCCGGAGAACACAAGGACCGATCAGTACGGAACATTTTCGGTGAATACTGCTACTAGCTGGTATGAAGATGACCCTTTCGTTCTTGCCTCATCAGTAAAACAAGTGTTTTACCTTGACGATCTTCTTAACAAAGTCCCGTGGAAGGTGGTTAACCATGTTGCTCATAGAAACATATACAGTGCTGCCACACTTGGTGATACCACAGATGATGAGGAAGTTACTGCATACCAAGAGCCAAACGCTTTTGACATTCCGGAATCATCTATGATTCGCCTTAATAATGTGAGATCTGGGAGTGTGGTTCGAATTACTGGAGCAGAACTTCTCGATGTTAATCCAAATGAAGTTGACGCTGATTCAGATGACGAGGAGCGACACATATTGCCAGAGGTTACCTATGAAACCGAGTCAGACTCAAGTGATGAAGATGATTACGATTATCATCCTTAGTACGTTAATGATGTAGTCGGAAATTGTAGTCGGAAATTCTTGTCGGAAATCGTGTCAGAAATCGTTGTCGGAAATTGTACGTAGAAGGAATACAATTGTACGTAGTCGGAAATCATGTTGGAAATTGTACGTAGTCGGAAATCATGTTGGAAATTGTAGTCGGAAAATGTAGTCGGAAATCATGTTGGAAATTGTAGTCGGAAAATGTAGTCGGAAATTGTACGTAGTCGGAAATCGTGTTGGAAATCGTAGTCGGAAATTGTTGTCGGAAATTGTAGTCGGAAATCGTAGACGAAAATTGTAGTCGGAAATTGTAGTCGGAAATCGTGTTGGAAATTGTAGTCGGAAATTGTTGTCAGATATTCTTCGGGAAATGTCAACATTACCAACGAGTTAAACTAACTCGCCGGCAATGTTTACTGGATATGCAAGAACCCAGCTCGAGCCCGAGCTTCATTTCTCACAATCCTCTCCTCCTCCTCTCCTCCTCCCAACTCGTTCTGGCCGCCTCCCTCTCCTCAAAACTCTCTTCCTCTCCTCCCCTCTCCCCTCCCCTCACCTCCTCTGCCTTCTCCTCTCTCCTCACTAAATATCCCGATTTCAAATTGAATTTCCTCTCCTCCCCTCCTCCCCTCCTCCTCCCCTCCTCCTCTACCTCATCCCCTCACCTCCGTCGCCGGAAAAGCAGCTTGAGCTCCACCATGGCAGGTGCTCTCTCTCTCTCTCAATTTTTATTTATTTTTGTGCATAAATATATATACGTATGTACGTATGTGGGAATGTATATATATATATGTATGTGAAAATTAAATTTAATTAGGGTGATAAGCATGAAATTTAGATGCAATGTATATATATACCGGTAATGTTTGAAAAATGTGGAAAATTAATTAGGGTGTGTGATTTGGATGAATATGTGATGTATATATATATGAAAATTTAATTTAATTAAGATGCATGATGTATATATATGTGTGAAAAATGTGGAAAATTAATTAGGGTGTGTGGTTTGGATGAATATGTGATGTATATATATATGTGAAAATTGAATTTAATTAAGATGCATGATGTATATATATATACATCGAAAATGTATATATGTTAATTTAGGTGATATAGTTGTTAATTAATCGTATAAATTAAGGTGGAAAATCGGAATCAGAACGGTGCAGAACCAGAACGGTTTTAAACCGGAACTGCGTGGAACCGGAACCTTTTGGAACCGGAACTGTTTGTAACCGGAACCGTTTGAAACCGAACGGTTCCAGTTCCAAACTGTTCCGGGTTCAAACGGTTCCGGTTCCGCACGGTTCTGGTTCCGCCCGGTTCCGGTTACATTTGGTTTCGGTTCCGATTTGTTATAGAACCGAATCCATGACTATAAAGGTGTCTAGGAGGTTTTGCAGAAAATTGGCTTCAGAGAGGTTCCCGAAATAGTGGAGGGAGCAGTAGTCAAGCTTCCTCCTCAGCCGCAGTTAGCAACACGCGCAATGGGCCAATGATGAATGCTCGAACGAGAGCCTTGCTAGATGCGCGAGCTGAGGAGGAAGCTGCACGATCAAGAGCCGTGCAACCGGAAGTCGAGCCTCGAGCCTCAGTCAGCAAACGCTCAGTCAGCAGACGTCCCTCCGTCAGTAGACCCTCAGCCGAGCGACAGTCAACGGGGGCATCAGAAACTCCCTCAATCCGAATGCCCCCTATTCGCCCGGTGCCTACTCCCGTTTCACGGGAATCATCTGAGGCAGATGGTGGTGCTGGCGCCTCATCGTCCAGGTCTCGTCTATCTCCGCCGTCCGTTCTCTTCCTATCCGACGAGATTCCTGTGATCCCTGAATTCGATGATAGGGGGATGCCTGTTTATGTTGAAGGACGGCCAGAGTTCCTGAGCGTAGAGGAAGCGTACAAGTTCATCCCGTTCGACCCCGTGTATCTTTGGAGTGTGAGGTGCACCAACCAACAAACGGACGATGCAGGTAAATTTTATTTAACATCAGATTGATTACTTAATTATTACTAAAGACTTATGATAGGTTCAATTAATGATATCAATTTGTTGACATTGTATTATTAGGCAATTTTGTTAATGGGACTGGAAAACGGAAAGGGGCTAAAGGCACCTGCACCGGGAAGAGACTTGAGCAGGCCACCAGGGGAAGGAAAACGCCCATAAAGGCCAATGAGGATGGCGAGGTGATCGAGGCATTTGACACCATGCGAAAATATGTCAGCATGGCCGGGGCGATCGTGCGGGACAAGGTCCCAATGCTTTGGCCAGATTGGGAATCTGTGCCTATCTACGTGAAGATGCAAGTGCATAATGCACTGAGTGTGAGTTAAATCGTATTTTCATTATGTAAATTTTACATTTATTAATTAAGTCTGAATAAATATATAGTTTTACCTTTTATATATTCATATTGCAGGTGTGGTTTGACGTGGATGAAGTTCTTATTCACACGTGGGTAGAGCGTCAACTACATATGAGGTGATGTGCTTCGAGTTATTTGAGTATATATCGAGTTAGATTTTTGTTTATCAAGTGTTTTAATATTTCTAACTTTTTTTTCCTGGTGTTAATATAGGTATAAAGAGTGGAAGAACGAGCTTTCTTCCCATTACACTGTATACAAGGAGCTAGGCTGAGGTTCTACCCCTAGCGAATTCCGGTTTAGGGAGTACGAGTGGCTGTGGCTGATAGCCCACTTCGAGCACCCCAAAGCTCAGGTATGCATCCTGAATATATCTTACAAGCCTAATGTATCGTATCACATTGAAATAGTTAGTTACTATTTTTTTTTCATATGTTTATCAAACAAGGCGATTTCGAAGACGAACCGGGCGAATAGATTGAAAAACACCAGGGCCCATCATGCAGGTTCAGTCAACTATTTGGGTTGGTCGACTAAGGCCCAGCAACAACAAGAAGTGAACCCGTTGGTGTATATTCATCAGAAGTTCTATCCGCAGTGCCCTGAAGAAGCGGTAAGTCTTTCGCCTCTCCATGTGTTAATAAAACTATTTTTCGATATTAATTTATTTTGTGAGCTAATACGTTATTCATTTTCGCTTTTTAATTAGGCGAGAGTGGAGGAGGCGACCGCAGAAGTGACCATGAATATAGCTCGGACTAACCATCCTGACTGCTCCGAGGAAGAAGTCACCCAGTATGCCTCTCAGATCGATCCGCTTGATCGCCCTATAGCGGCTCAGATCATGGCAAAAGCGTGCGGGACTGGAAAGAATACCTACTACTGTAGGGGAATGGGCTCGGCGGGCGAAGGATTATTGAAGAACACTTCAGAATACTCTACCGGGTCAAGAAGTTCAGCTTCTAGTTGTAACCTCGCAGCGGTGCTTCAGAGGACGCGGAGGGAGTTGGAGGAGCAAAAGAGGCAGATAGCCGAGCAGCAGGCAATCAGAGATGCCGAGTACCAACACATGGTCCAGCAGCAGACACAGATGTTCACATGGATGCAGACCATGTACGAGGCTCAGACTACCGGACGCCCATTCCCCACACCTCCCCCGCACCCTGTGTTCCCTAGTTATCCACCACCACCACCGCACCAGTCACCGCCACAGCAAGATCAGGGTAGCCACCGGAGTTCAAATGAGTACATGGATTACTTCGACCCTGACCCGCAAGTTCCTCGACCCTGACGTGTAGTTGTAGTTAATTTTTGTATCGTCGTTGCTATTTGTACTGTACGTTGGACATTTATGTGTACTGTTGAACTTGTATGATTGTACGGTTTATGTCTTTTAATGCAGGTTCTGGAATTGGGCCCAATCCAGAACCGTGTTTTTTTTTCAAAATTTTTCCAAGCATTGCCGGCGACATGGACGTAAGTCGCCAGCAATGTCTTCAAATTCTGGCCACGGCGGCGCTGACATTGCCGGCGACTTGAGTCGCCGGTAATGTCCTAAACATCACCGGCGACTCAATGTCTTGACATTGCCGGCGACTTGAGTCGCTGGTGATGTCAAAACATTACCGGCGACGGCGTTTCCCGTCGCCGGCAATGCTATCTCCGGCGGGAAATTTTCGGCGACGGCATTGCCGGCGACTTGTCGCCGGTAATGACAATTCCTGCGAAAAAAAAAAGGCCGGAGGCTTAAAGTCGCCCGCAATGTCTCTTAATCCGGTAGTGTACAAAAATTTAATACCCTTAACATTTTGTCTCAGCAACCTTCCAAAAGATCACCACAAAGTTCACATGATAGCTCAATTTATTCAACAGAAATGTGAGGGTTAATGTCAATGCATGGCGCACATGTAACATGTAGGACATAGACATAATGATGCCAAATGTAAAGCTTAGCATGCAATAAAAAACTCATGATTCAACCTCACATAGATATGCTCTCAAAGTATGTCTACGGTTTCAACTCAACTTAATTACTTGCCAAATGGACCAAACCATATGCTCGACTCTTATGACTTATCTCCACAGATCAATACCCATCTTGAGGATTGTGAGACAACTTTTTTATTTAAAAATAAAAGTTGTGCATCTTAAGGATCAAAAAGGTCTTTTAAAGGTTGTAATGAGACTAGGCTCATAGGTTTATAGAACAAAAGAATATGGGATTCAAACATATGTTCTAAAACCTAGTAGAGCACCATAAATAAGAGATTTTTTCGAATTTTAAAACCATGGAACTTCTTCACCATTGAATTCTTTCAAATGTGTCACCATTGTGACCGGATTTTAACTCGTTGGGAATTCGCTTATTCTTTTCATCAACAGTTAACTACTGGGTATCAAGCTTGCACATAACAAAGTAATTTTTTTTACTTTCCTTGCCATTTTTTTTCTTCATTTTCTTTTATTTGGTTTTTTTATTTCAATATAACACAGCTAGCTTGATACCCCACACTTATTCATTTATATCATCTTCACAAACTGTCACCTTGGTTTTCATGTACCTATCTCATGTATAGCTCTATTAAATTGAACAGACCCAAAACTAGTTTAGCTAGTAAAATAAGATTAACCCCTAATGATTAACCATAATCTAAGAAATTCTACGAAAATTTTAACATAACCTCCCCTGAAACTGAGAAACCAAAAACCTACATGAAGATGACACTTCACAAATCAAATCTCAAATGCAGACTGGAACTACCGATGTCCATCCAGATTTGTCAACAAATGAGATAAACAAAACCAGGAATTTAGAGACATATTTACAAGGTACTATTTCTAAATACAAATGAAAGTAAACTCGACAGCTACTTGAATAACTGACTAAACACAAGAGTCTCACTGAAAGCAACATACTACAACTGGTATCCAGAGTGACTTCTACATACATATACTACATATGATGCAAACTGAAAGTGCGCTAAAATATACTGCACAAAAGATGACTGGTGAACTCAAAGCCTTCAACGATACAAGGCACTCCCAAGATATGCACTACAGCTTGGGCGACGAAAACCAAAAATTCCAGGAAAAGACATTAAAATATAACACGTTGGCGTGAGTTGACAATGGAAGTGGTCGTTTAGGGTGTTTGTCCTAACCTAAAACGACTGAAAACAAACATTAACGCGTAATGCATAAAATATAAACTCGCTATCGACTGTGAAAATAAAGATCCATTCAAAAGTCTGTGACTACAGCTGAGGTCCAGCAGAATTCTCCTCACTGGGGTCACGGTTACAATGTCTTGTCCATAAGGATCACATAATATCATAACGCATAAAAGTATAAAAATTGGCTCTAAAAATAACCCCAAAAACTCTGTAGTGAAATCCTATAACCTGCCTCGCCAGAGCTCTGTCGTGGACGGCAGCGGTTGGCCGTCACGGGCCTCCACAGGCAGCGGCACGTACGTTTCATGCACCTTCGGCAAAGGTGCTCTGATGCTGGAGGTTAATACCTAATTGGAAATATGGTAACAAGGCCTACAACTTTTGTAACTGAGCCGGAGTTCAATTTGACAACGTTTGGCTAGAAATACCTAAAACAAATCGGAAAACCTATTTCCGGCATCCGTATCACCACGACGGAAATTAACCCCTCAAACCTTCCTCACCTCGACCCCAACCAGACCATTAACCTCACGTACCCTACTCGCTACCAATTCACCAGAATCGGCTGAAATCAGCTGAAAGAATGTGTGCGATAGCGTGGTGGGAACAATTCTCGATATTAAGTTCAACACTAAAGATACTCCCAAAACGCGCAAAGATCTGGAATCAATGAATCTACGTCGTCCCTTGTGATTGAGGAGGGATAAGAGAGTAGTGTACAAAAAAATGCTAGCTGCACCTTACATAGTGAAGCCGACACTTAGACATTCTGTATTTCACTGGTTTGAGAGCGTTCGTTATCCAGCTACGTATGCAGCTACTATAATTGGAGCAGTGGACGAGGTGCAACACAAGTTTTATGTCTAAAGACACATGACTATCACGTTATGCTGCAACGTATGATTCTAGTGATAATTCAACCATATTTGCCTCGTGACGTCGTATAACCAATAGTGGCAGATGGTGGCAGAGGTTATGCGCCAGAGAATTAAAGAAGTAAGATGTGGTGGAACTGCAACAACAAATTGTGCACATCATTTGCAAACTAGAGAGGATTTTCCCCCTGCTTTCTTTGACATCATGATTCACCTAATGATCCACCTACCCGAGCAGGTGCTCATTTCTGGTCCGGTCCAGTACACTTGGATGTATCCTCAAGAAAGATATGTACAACTAATTAATTATACAAATTTTTCGATCCATAATTTGTTCCACTGGAGATTACTAGCTATATGTATTTATTCTACAATGTATTAATTGAACGTTTGAATTTGTAGACAGCTTGGACAGTATAAAGGATTCGTCAAAAATAAGTTGGCCCCGGATGGCTCCATAGCCAAAACATACCTAATGCATGAGTGTGTTACTTACTGCAACATGTACCTTAAAGATCCACCACACTACAAGAAAACAGCACTTAGACCACGGAAACGTAATTGTTCCGTGGTCCAAGTGACACCTAGACCACGGAAAATACTCCGTGGTCCAGGTGATCACCTGGACGACGGATACGGTATTCTCCGTCGTCCAGGTGATCACCTGGACCTCAGAGTATTCTCCGTGGTCCAGGTGATCACCTGGACGACGGAGAATACCTTCTCCGTCGTCCAGATTATCACCTGGAGGACGGACCGACACACCGTCGTCCGAGTATACAAAACGTACTTCCACTTAGACGACGTACTGACACCTCCGTCGTCTAAGTGAAACATTATATAAGCCCGATGCCAAACTGATCGAATTCATTCCTCGATCTCTTCATTCCATTTGAAGAAGAATTGAAGGAGAAGGGAGAAGGAGAAGGGAGCTAGCTAGCTAGAAGGCCGAGAAGAATCAGGATCGATAAGGGATATCCGCTGACTAGCTAGTTAGCTTAATTAACGTACAGATATCGAGAAGGCCAGCAGGTACGTACGTACGCAGTTAAAATTTGCTTAATTAATATATATTTAGTGAAAACGTACGTACATATATACATGCAAGGATGTTAGCTGATGTTAGCTATATATATATATGTACAGATCGATTAAATTACGTACGTACGTAATTGATGGATCGATGTAGATCGAGTACGTATAATTAAGCGTAAATTAATGGACAAATTAATATATATATATATGTAATAATTAATTAATTATAATATTTTGTAGCAGTATGGACAAGAGTTGGATGAAGTTGAAGAATAGATGTGATGTCCGGTATATGGATGGAATTAGCGAATTTGTGAATTTTGCGATAGAATATGGTCAGGGAAAGAAACGTTTCAGGTGTCCGTGTCAGAAATGTCTTAATTGTCAGTATGCGGAGATTAATGTTATGGTGCAACACCTGTACGAAAATGGTATGATGTGGAGTTACACTACATGGAGCGAGCATGGTGAAGCAGTAGAGTTCAGCGCAGCAGACTTCAGCTCAGGGTACAGTTACCATGGTGCCTCATCCAGCGGCAGTGGTGCCGGACCCCCAGCTTGCAACCCAACTGCAGATTTGGTCCATGATTCGTTTCCGGGATGTAGTCATAGTGGACACCAACACCAAGACGGAGGTTACAGTACCACTAATGAGCATGATGACACATTCCCCGCAGCTAGCTTGGCCACTGACACCAGTGAGATGGAAAAGTACAGCCGGATACTACTTGAAGCGCAGACCCCGGTGTTCCCTGGATGTCGAGAGAATGTGTTGCAATATGTGATGGAGCAAATGAAGATAAAAGTGAAGCACAAAATGTCAGTGAGTGCTTTTGACGAAATTCAGGAGCAAATATGTAAGTTGCTTCCTGATGATCACAATCTTCCTAAATCTCATTATAAGGTTAGAAATATCCTGAGCAGCCTCGGCCTAAAGTACAGGATAATTGACGCATGTCCGAATGATTGTGTGCTATTTTACAAAGAGTATAAAGAGTTGGACTATTGTCCCGTATGTGGCCAGTGCAGATTCCAGTTGAATAGGAAGAGTCCGAAAAAGAGAATTCCTGTGAAAGTTGTTCGATATTTTCCCTTGATTCCTAGATTGTAGCGCCTGTACATGTCTCTACACACAGCAGAGGCGATGCGATGGTACGCAGAAAAACGAATAGATGACGATGTCCTGCGACACGCCGCGGATGGGGAGGGTTTCAAACATTTCGACAGAGAATTTGGAGACTTTGCTTCAGAGGTTAGAAATGTTAGACTCGGCCTATCTACAGACAGATTCAATCCTTGGGGAAGTAATAGCTCCGCCGTCAGCACTTGGCCAGTTATTCTGATGCCGTACAACTTGCCTCCGTGGATGTGCATGAACAAGGAATTTAATTTCCTTACCGTACTAATTCCAGGTCCTAAATCTCCATCGAAGTGCTTAGATGTCTACCTCAGACCTTTGATAGACGAGCTGAAACTATTGTGGGAAAATGGAGTCCCAACTTATGACAAATTCACTGACACAATGTTCACGATGAGGGCTGCCGTAATGTGGACGATCAGCGATTTTTCAGCTTATGGGATGTTGGCAGCCTGCAGGACAAAAGGATATAATGGATGTCCTATATGTTTGGACGACGTGAACTCTAGTTGGCACGCGGGGAAGGTGTGTTACTTGGGTCACCGTAGATGGCTTCCTCACGACCACCCGTGGCGACAGGATGAAGCTCATTTCGACGGTACGGTAGAGAACAATCATAAACCCCGTAGTTGGTCGGGCGAAGAGATTTTAGAGAGGTTGAGCTATTTCGACTTTGGTGTGTTGAGCAATGACGCAGATGTAAAGAAATGCAATCCAATTCCTCCACATGATCTGAGCTATTGGGATCACAAGAGTATATTCTTTGAACTCCCTTACTGGTCGAAGTTGAAGCTGAGGAACAACTTGGACGCGATGCACATAGAAAAGAATGTGTGCGACAATGTGGTGGGAACAATTCTCGGTATTAAGTTCAAGACTAAAGATACTCCCAAAGCGCGCAAAGATTTGGAATCAATGAATCTACGTCGTCCATTGTGGTTGAGGAGGGATAGGAAAGGAGTGTACAACAAGATGCCAGATGCACCTTACACAGTGAAGCCGACGCTTAGACGTTCTGTATTTCACTGGTTTAAGGGCGTTCGTTATCCGGCTACGTATACAGCTACTATAACTGGAGCAGTGGACGAGGTGCAACACAAGTTTGTTGGTCTAAAGACACATGACTATCACGTTATGCTGCAACGTCTGATTCCAGTGGTAATTCGACCATACTTGCCTCGGGACATCGTAGAACCAATAGTGGCATTGTGCAGGTGGTGGCAGAGGTTATGCGCCAGAGAATTAAAGAAGTCAGATGTGGTGGAATTGCAACAACAAATTGTGCACATCATTTGCAAACTAGAGAGGATTTTCCCCCTGCTTTCTTTGACATCATGATTCACCTAATGATCCACCTGCCCGAGCAGGTGCTTATTTCTGGTCTGATCCAGTACACTTGGATGTATCCTCAAGAAAGGTACGTACAACTAATTAATTAATTTGTTCCACTGGAGATTATATATATACTAGCTAGCTAGCTATATGTACTTATGTAATGTGTACGTTTGATTTTGTAGACAGCTTGGACAGTATAAGTCATTCGTCAAAAACAGGTCGGCCCCAGATGGCTCCATAGCAGAGACATACCTAATGCATGAGTGTGTTACTTACTGCAACAGGTACCTGAAAGATCCACCCCCTCCCACTGCCTCCGATCGCAGTGCCCGCATCAATCTTTCTGTCGTCACCAATGTCGTCCGACCGTTTAGAGGAGTATTAAAGGAATCGTTAACACGGGAAGAACTTATTGAGGCACATTGGGTAGTGTTGCGAGACTGTGACGAAGTTGAGCCGTACATGTTGTCATACAGGGAGAGGCTTCAGGCGTTAAATCAAAACAAGAGTTCGGCGTGGATTGAGAAAATGGTTAAGAAGAAGTTTCCTGATTATTTCTTCCAATGGGTACGTACGTACGACTCGGTATTAATTATTTAAATACATATCGCTCATGTTTGTAGAAAGTAAACCCTTATATTAATTTGCCCTTTTTCGCAGATGATTGATCTGCAAAAATCTGATAACCACGGAGGGTGGTGGTCATGGCCAAAGCATTTGCTAGCAGGGAAGCCGGTTAAACACTATATTTATCCCGGATGTTTTGTGAACGGTGTAAAGTTCCATTCATTGACCCGAGACGAAGGAAGAAGCACACAAAACAGTGGGGTAGCGGTTGGGAAAGACAATGATTTATATTACGGGGCTATTGTATACGTGGTTCAGCTATGTTACGGGAATGATGTCAACGTTTTCCTATTCAAGTGCAGATGGTTCAAGCGTACAAAGGAAGACCTGGGACTATTATCAGTCGATACAAACTCGCACTGGTATGAGGATGAGCCTTTCGCTCTCGCCACCTTAGTTCGGCAGGTGTTCTATCTCGACGATCCGAAAGCCGGTGAAGGGTGGAAAATAGTGAACCATATCTCTCACCGAGGAATATGGAATACAGAGACAATTGAAGGGACACCGGCAACGACTGAAGATGCTGCTGAACCAGAAAGAGACATTCCTGCCTATCAAGAGCCTAATATTTCTATGGTCCGCTCCGATATAATGGACCTGGTTCAAGATGGTGAATGGTTACCCATGCCTGATGGTTGTACAGATCTAACTGAAGATGAGATTATCGATGAGGTAGATGAAGAAGACAAGCAGGAAGAGGACGCGGACGACGACTCAGGTTATTCGTTGGACAATGTTGAGTACGATGACGAGGATGAGCCGTCGACTAACGGGGATGAGGACGATGATGATTATGACGAAGAGTACGGTCATACGACCAGGGAGATTAATTGGTAATTAATTACTGTAATTATTGTAATATATATATGATCGATGCCGGTTTACGGTAAGAAATTAATCTGAATTATATATCCTGGCCAATGGAGAAATTAATAAATATTGGCGCCAAATCTCAATCTCATATAAAACGTACCCTAGCTAAATCCTTGACCCTAAATCTAGCAGTTCGGATCGATCGATCAATTTTTTAATTATATTTTTGAATCAGAATAATTGAACGGACATTCAAATGACCGGGGACGACCTAAACCGTAAACACTAAGGCCCTAACCCCTGAAATCGGGGTTTAGAACTTGGACGACGGAGAATGGTCATTATCCGTCGTCCAGGTACATACTAGGACGACGGAGAATGGTCATTCTCCGTCGTCCAAGTTCACAAACCCTAAACCCTAAACAGTAAGGCCCTAACCCCTGAATTCAGGGTCTATGCACCTGGATGACGGAGAACGTCATTCTCCATCGTCCAGGTAATCACCTGGACGACCGATAACTTCATATCCGTCGTCCAGGTGATTACCTAAACGACGGATACGCTCATTTCGGTTGTCCAGGTGCAGATATCGTAATTTTTTCTAAGACAACGACCATCTAGACCTTCTTCCAATGCAAAGTCTTTTCATCAAGACTTTAGAGTAAACAATTCTTGGTGTGTGAGCTTCGACGGTTCGAAAATCGGAGTTGCAAAATGCCTTGTATCCACGTTTCCGGTTTGTGAAATTATCGATTTTACGATTGACTGTGCCGATCAAACCCTTCCCGAACTTATTATTTTATGGTCCTTTGAAGAAAATTATATATTATGTTACGACGAACATATCCAACGGTTGTTTTGTCCAAATTCAATTTCGTTAATACTCTGCTGCAAATGAGCGTCTACTCATGAACACTTAAGTCGTAAAGATTAGTCGATACTTAACATGTTTCAATACGTAAAATTAATCGGCGGTTCAAATTTAACTGTTCATATTTACGATGCGTTCATCGATATTGTACGACTATTTCACTCGAATGACAGATCGCTAAATTCCTAGTGAATTATTTTTTAAATTTTTTTTACGTAATTTGAACCTGGACGACGGAGATGGTCATTTTCCGTCGTCCAGGTGTTCACTTGAACGACGGAGAATGACCATCTCCGTCGTCCAGGTTCAAAAATCATGGTGGTTCAAATTTTTTTTTGTTTATTTTTTTCATGTAATTTTCACTTGGACGACGGAAACTGACCATCTCCGTCGTCCAAGTCCAAAATTATGGCGGTTCAATTTACCGCTTCCGTTTTTGGGAACGCTTGAATTTTCACTTAGACGACGGAGATGATCATTCTCCGTCGTCTAAGTCAAAAATCATGGCGGTTCAGAATGTCCCGCCGATTAATTGGCGCCGATTGAAATTTTTTGAAACCGCCACCTAGACGACGGAGAACACTGTTTCCGTCGTCCAGGTGGACTTAGACGACGGAGAATAGTGCTCCGTCGTCTAAGTGCAACTCTATAAATAGATTTGCACCCCCCCCTCATTTTCTCATCATTCCATCTCCTCCTCTCCCTCTCCTCTCCTCTCCTCTCCTCCGGCGATCCTCCTCCGGCGACGCTCCGACGACATTTATTCCGGCGTGGTTCCTCCTCTCCGACGACTCAACTCTTCCGATATTCCGGCGACATTCCGACGAGGTAATAATTCTATTTTTTTACCTCTTTTACATTTTTGTTAATTAATTAATTATTTAATTAATAAATAGTTTTAATTTATTAATTAGTTTAAAATAATTAATAGTTATAATTATAATCATTAATGAGTTGTTATTATTAATATTGGGATAATTATTATTAGTTGTTAATTATTTGGTAATAATTTTATATTTGTTAGTTAAAATTAAATAATAGCAATAATTATTATTGTTAATAATAATTAATTATATTGGTAAATGAATAATTATTATTATATGCATGATTTGTAATTATTTATTGTTTTAATTAATTGATAATTAATTACGTGTATTTTCGAGTAAATTGCATGGTAGTACGTGTTCGATTTAAATTTAGTACATAGGCTAGGTTTATTAAGTCGCACTCTTTGGAATAGATGGCGCCTCTTTTCCTAGCTTATCTCCTTAACCCCTCGTGATGTGTGGATTTCATCACCGCACACCATAACCTAAGTGAAGTTATGGACACGAGGTTGAGGGCGGAGTTTGCAAAGGACTTGAGGGAGTGTAAATTTTCGAAAAATTGGCCGAATGTCGGACATGGTGTCTAGAAACGGGTTATGACTGGTGACAGGATTTGGACTAAGAAAGACTTTTGTCGAAATTAGTCCTGCCTCTCGCGTTATCTCTATCCCTAACTGGCCATGTTTTTCGATTTAACCAAGGCTGATTAATTGAAAATTTACACTTTATCGCCCGGGTCGCACGTCCATTGAACGACCGAAAATGTCAAGCTAGTGTACTCTATTTAAATCTTAAACGTACTTAATTAATTAGCGTAAATTTTTAAGTTGTAATTATTATTGTAAGTAGGTATTTTAACACCGTACTCTTAGGTTTAAATGGCTCCGCCAAAAACGACATCCGGCAAGAAGAAAGCCCAACAGGAGGCAGAAGATGAGATGCTCCGAATTTTGGCCGCTCAATCCGGAAGGATCATCTGGTCCGTCCGTAGCGCCCTCTTGGGAAATTCCCGCTCCCCCATTCATCTCGAGCGGTGATGACTTCGACCCCTTCCAATCTCCGACGCCCGGTACCGGTTCAACGGGAAGTACTCAGGCGTCCTCGACCGCCGAATCAATCATGTACAGCGCCCGCCGTAGGCAAAGGAGGGCCCCCACTGACCCGGAACCGAAAAGGACTCGGGGTCTCGTTAAAGGGGGCAAAGCGGAGCATATTTGCAAGGCGACCGGTAAAAAGATCGACTTGCCGTACGACGAATTCACCGGTGGCCCTCCCACAGCTCAGCTAGCAAGTCTCTCGGCGCATGGGATAGGGTCAATCATCCGTAACCGGGTTCGTATCACTGCCCCTACTTGGAAGGAGGTGCCGGATCATGAGAAGGCGAAAGTCTTCAAAGATCTTTCGGTACGTAATACGTCCAATTTAGTTATTATATAATATTGTTAATCTCGGCCTAAAATTTCATAATATATACGATTATAATTTTCTATTTATTTTTGATAGGAACAATTTGACGTGGATCCGACACCGGCTATGTTGAGGCATATCAACCAAACCGCCAACTCCATCTACAAAGATTGGAAGTACAAGCTCCATAAGTACTTCCAAGATGTCGGTCCCGTGCCTCCCCCGGTAGAGCTGCAAGGGGAGAGAGAAGATGAGTGGGAGTGGTTGTGTAACCACTTTGCCGATGAACAATTTAAGGTATTAATTTTTTTTTTATTTCAATTAAGATAATTGAATTATTTAAATTGTAGTTATTCATTTTTTAATGATTTAATTATGTTGTGTAACAGAAATTCTCCGGTGTCAACAAAGCCAACCGGGGGAAGAAGGAGAAACACCATACTAACGGCGCCAAGCAGTTCATTCAAATAGCCAAGGAGCACAAGGATAAGGGCTCCAAACACCCTTATCTTGATGCAAGCGTAAGCGCGTACGTGACGCCAGGGCTCGATAATGAAGCGAGTCAATGCGGCGTAAGTGATATATATATGTGCTTTTAATTATAGTAATTATTATTTAAATATGATTTCATTATAATAAATTAATTATTCTTTTGTAGGCAAGGGCGATAGAGCGTGCGCATGAAGAGTTGGCTAACACTCAGCTTGCGTTCCCAGATGTGCCGCCGGAAGACCTGCCTCCTCTATCCTTAGAGAGCCAAATTGCAATCGCGGGTGAGGTCTACGGTCGTAGAGCTGGAACGGAGGTTAGGCACTTTGGGCCTAGGGTGGTACGAGATTTGTCGACGACCTCCGGCTCATCATCTACGGGAGGTTCGGGGCAGCGGAGATGGAGTCAGGCTGCGGCCGTCGAAGCAGCCATTCAAGAGGCTCGACTGGCACGAGAGGAGAATGAGTCAATGCGGCAAAGACTTGATTAACAACAAGCACAAATAGCCCAACTCATCGCCCTCATGCAACAAAATCGAGAAGTATGTCAACCTCCTCCGAACCCACACCCCGACGACAACGACCCGGCTGGAGGCGGAGGACTCGGCGGCGCATCTGCTCCTCCAGTGTATTAGCTAGCTAGTATTTTATTATCTCGTTTCTTTCCGCATTCCAAACAATATTTTAATTTTTAATTTATTGGTTTTTTCGATTATTCATGTATGTACAAATTAATTTAATTTAATTATTTAATAATTAAGTAATATTAAAAATTTAGTTTATTTAATTAATTTTAGCATTTTTTGTGACGACCCGAACCAGAATCAGATGTGTGTTTGGCACGATTCTCGAGGTTTGGTTATAGTCGCAGTTTTACGATAATATGTGGTTTGCCGATTCGATTTGCGACTTTGTTTTCGGTCGAGAATTTGGGTGGAGTGTCTTCATGGAAATTGTAGAGTACGTGATTTCGAGCTCGTGGACGGTTCCGGAAGATTTTTCCGATAACCGAGGAATATTTTATGATTATTTGAAGTTTCGGTATCTGACGAGTTTATCCGATTGTTTCGTGTTTATCCGAATCATATCGTATATTCCTTTTGGACCGTCGATCGACCTCAGGCTCGAGTATAAATAACGAAAATAGTCGAGGAATAGTCGAAAATTTCAGATTGAGCTTTGACTGTGTTGACCAGACTTTGACTTTCCATATTTGGAAAGCTGACCGTTGACCAGAGAGGGAGAGACTTTCCGTTTTCGGCTTCACCTTCCGGCGACCATTTTCCGGCCACCTCCGGCCAAGTGAAAGGTAGGGACTCCTTCCTCTCGTGATTTCGAGTTGGTCTGTATTTAGTTTGAGAGAAATTTATGGGGTTTAAGTCGACTTCGAACCGGGCCGAGGGGGAGGATTTCGCTGGTGACGGTGAGCATGGTTCCGGTGAGTTTTGATGGTGCGGTTGTTGGGGGTTTTGCTCCCCACACCTCGGTGGAGCTTCCTGGTTGATCTGTTTTGGACGAGGAGGTGTTTGGAGGAGAACCCGATTAGGGATTCCGGCATGATATTCCGAGTGATTTTCGATAAATTGGTGATGTTTGGGTTAGAATTGATATATGCTATAGTTATTAAAGTGGTTCGTGCGGGCGTGGCGATCTGATCTGGAAGTTCTCCGCCGGAGAATCTCGCTGTTGACGGCGCGCCGGCGGCGGCGGCGGCGATCAACGGCGAGGAAAAACTCAATTTTTCAGATTTCGACAATTTTAATGACATTTTTCACGTAATGGCGCCCTGATCGTCGTCCAGAGGTTTTAGGGTTGATTTGATTAGCCGTTTGTCAGTCGAGATTTCGAGTGGGGATTTCGGGATTTCCGTTATACATTTTGTACCGCATTGCATATTTCCGGGAACGGTTGGTTTCCGTGCATCAGTACAGTGTTGTGGATTACATTATTGATCAGTTACGTTTTTTGTGGATATTCAGGAGATCGAGATCGGGATCGTGATCGTGTTTCTGGCGAGAGATCTTCCGCCAGTCCTCGAGATTAGCGCGAGTGCGCGTTTTGCTCATCTGTGAGTGGACATTTTATTTTCACGGATTGAATGCGAGTCTTTTATATATGATTTACGAACTTGAGCATGCAACATGATTATGGTTTTACGAGCATGAGATTTCATACGAGATTATGTTTAATATGAGCATGTGTTTTACGATTATACGATTTATTTATACGGATATACGTATACGAATATGCATACATTTATATGTTGTTTCATGCATTTGCATCGAACTGTTTATGATTTGGTTTACACAGAGTACAGTCTCAGTTACGTTGTTGTATTATTTTATATTATTTTATATTCTTGGACTCGCATATGTATTTTAAACATATATATATTAACTGGTGAAAGAGATTTATTTTCGTCCACTCACTCTAACGTGTTTATTGTCTTTCCCCTGGGCTTTTCGGTTTCCGTGCCCAGTGTGCAGTTCAGGTTTGGTGTTTTCACGTCGCGGTTTGGAGGCTAGTGATCAGAGTCACCTGTGTTTTCCAGTAGGTTCTTGTTTCGTCTACTGATGTACATATTGTATATGTTTTACTCTAGAGGTCGCTCTGATACGTTCTGATACATGTTTGTGCGGATTTTCAAGGATATACATATATACATAGTACAGTTTATTTACTGTTGTTGATTATATTGATGTTGAGAAATCCGGATGGGATTGGTGCCCACGGTTTGGCTTTTGTGGCATAGGACGAAGTGTTATTTTCAGGGTGCAGGTTTATGCAATTCCACGCTAGTAACGAAACTCTGCCGAAATTTTGAAAATTTTTTGTTGGTTCGTATTTTCGGAAGGGTTTGATTCCGGTTTAGGTAACTGAATCGGGATTGGGTCCTTTCAGTTTGGTATCAGAGCATTAGGTTGTCAGATTCTGTAGACTCTTGTAGTTGTGACACTTAGGGTATTTGAGTTGATACAGCATGACTGGAGTGATGACCCGACTGGCCAGCGGTATTCATCAATACTTCGGGTGTTGTATGTTCTCAAATATCTACGGTTTCATGATTACGTTCTTTCTGCTTGTACCTAATGCTTGTCTTGTATCAGTAGGATGCCTCCTCGACGTGGTCCCCGTGTTGACCGGGATGATGATCCTGATGAGGATCGCCGAACGCGCGACTTGCTTATGCGAGTGCTGCGTTTGGAAGAGTGTTTTGACCCCGTGGTCAAGGCTCGCACTACGGGTGCTACTGTATTTTCGGGTTCAGTTGATCCAGAGATATGCGAGGCATGGTTGGTTCAGATTGAACGTGTTTGTGAGCATCTGCAGTTTACACCTGAGCAGATGTCAGTAGCCGCAGTTGGTTTACTTGAGGGTGATGCATACTTTTGGTGGGTCAGCACCGACAGAGTTCCTGTGGATACTCCGTGGATATTGTTTCGTGATCTGTTTATGCGGAGGTATTTTAATCAGGCTACCCAGCAGCGCAAGTACGAGGAGTTCACGAACTTGAGGCAGGGCAGTGTGTCTGTACTTGAGTATCGGGATCGTTTTACTCATTTGTCTCGTTTTGCGCGGGATATGGTGGCTACAGAGGAAGCCAAGTGTCGTAGGTTTGAGCTGGGATTGAATCTGAACATCAAGGCGACACTGACTACGCTGCCTCGGAACAATTTTGATGAGTTTGTTAGTGCTGCACTCCGAGGCGAGGATATTGAGCAGGAGAGACAGCAGAGGTACCAGCCGAGGTGATTCGAGGAAGGTGGACCGAGTCAGGGGCCTTCGAAGAGGCATAGTTCTGATAATTCTGGTTCAGCTTCATCCTCAGGCGGTGGATCTTACTGCCCACCAGTTAGTACATCGAGGCGGAGACCGTTTTGGAGGAGAGATCGACCACAGCGGCCACAGGCTAGTGCAGGTTCCAGCGGTTCTAGTTATCCTCGGCGTACTGGTGGCACATTTGCAGTACCGAGGGAGTACCCGTTGTGTAGTCTCTGCAGTCGACATCATGTGGGTCCATGTCAGCGAGGTCCTGTCACTTGTTTCCGCTGTGGACAGGTGGGTCACTATGCGAAGGAGTGTCCTCAGTTATATGGCGATGACGGACAGGCAGCCCAGAGTTCCGGAGTTGAGCGAGGTGCCACTTCTGGAGTGCGACCGGCACAGTTTGCAGGTCAGGGCCGACAGCAGGGACAGCCCCAGCGAGGACGACCAGCCGGACAGGCGAGGGTACATGCTATGACTCTACGTGAGGGCAGAGCATCACCAGAGGTCGTTATCAGTACGTTACATGTTTTTGGTATTCCTGTACTTGCATTGTTAGATCCGAGCGCTACACATTCATTTATATCATTTAGACTATCATCATTGGCTACGGTACCTGCATCTCCACTTTCGGAGTTATGGAGAGTGTTGTATCCGTCAGGTGAGGTTGTGAGCATCGGTTGGGTTTACCGAGATTGTGAGGTGTTTATTGATGGCCATGGTTTAGCCGCAGATCTGTTACTGCTGGATATTGTGGATTTTGATTTGATATTGGGTATGGACTTCCTGGAGTCGCACTGGGCTATGTTTGATTGCCACAGGAAGGAGGTTGCGTTTCGACGACCAGGGTTACCTGAGATACTGTTCCGTGGCGAGAAGAACACTTCACTACCGTGTTTGATTTCTGCGATGAGGGCGGATCGGCTGATGAAAAAGGGTTGTGTTGCTTACCTAGCCCATGTTGTGGATACTACAGCTGCAGTGCCGGATCTCGGTAGTATTGAGGTTGTGTCTGAGTTTTCGGATGTGTTTCCAGCGGAGTTACCTGGTATACCCCCTGTGCGGGAGATTGATTTTACCATTGAGTTGTTGCCGGGTACTGGACCGATTTCCCAGACACCGTACCGGATGGCGCCTGCAGAGTTGAGAGAGTTGCAGATTCAGCTTCAGGAGTTGTTGGAGAAGGGATTCATTCGACCGAGTGTTTCTCCGTGGGGTGCTCCAGTGTTATTCGTGCGGAAGAAGGATGGGTCCATGCGTTTGTGCATCGACTATCGGAAGATGAATCAGATTACAGTGAGGAACAAGTATCCGTTGCCGCGGATTGACGACTTGTTCGATCAACTGAAGGGAGCAGCAGTCTTTTCGAAGATTGACCTTCGATCTGGATATCACCAGTTGAGGATCCGAGACTCCGATGTTGCCAGGACAGCATTCAGGACGCGGTATGGGCACTATGAGTTTCTGGTTATGCCGTTTGGGTTGACCAACGCCCCCGCAGCTTTCATGGACTTGATGAATCGAGTGTTTCGACGATTCCTTGACAAGTTCGTGATTGTATTCATTGACGATATCCTGATCTATTCGAGGATTGTGGGCCATCACAAGAAGCACTTGCGAGTAGTGTTGCGAACTTTGCGGGACCATCAGTTGTACGCGAAGTTTAGCAAGTGTGAGTTCTGGTTGGATAGTGTGAAGTTTCTGGGCCACGTGATTTCGGCCGAGGGAGTTAGTGTTGATCCTGAAAAGATTGAGGCTGTGTTGAATTGGAGTCGACCCACTACTGTACCGGAGATCCGGAGTTTCTTGGGATTAGCAGGCTATTATCGACGGTTTGTACAGGATTTCTCCCGGATAGCTACACCACTGACCAGATTGACGAAGAAAGGCGTCAAGTTTGAGTGGTCTGATGCGTGCGAGGAGAGTTATTTGCTCTTGAAGGAGAGACTGACTACTACACCGGTTCTGACATTGCCAGACGACAGTGGTGAGTTTGTTGTATATAGTGATGCGTCGAAGTTGGGCCTTGGCTGTGTGTTGATGCAGCATGGTAGAGTCGTGGCATTTGGTTCCAGACAGCTGAAACCGCACGAGGTCAACTATCCGACGCATGATTTGGAGTTAGCCGCTATTATGTTAGCGTTGAAGAGTTGGAGACATTATCTGTATGGTGCTCAGTGTAAGATTTTCACTGACCACAAGAGTCTCACCTATTTGCGGACGCAGCCGGATTTGAACATGAGGCAGCGCCGATGGATGGAGTTGATCAACGACTACGATTGTACGTTTGAGTACCATCCAGGGAAGGCCAACGTTGTAGCGGATGCACTTAGCCGGAAATCTGGAGCCTCATTGTTTCACATGTGTGTGGCCAGAGTGTCGATGTTAGCTGAGCTTCGAGCTACAGGTGCTGTGTTTGGGTATGATGATGATGGAGCTTTGTTGGCCAGCTTTCAGGTTCGACCGATACTGGTTGATCAGGTACGGGAGGCACAGGATTAAGATCCTTACTTGCTGGGCAAGAAGACCATGATTCGAAATGGTGTGCCTACAGAGTTCCGTTTGAGCGACGACGGTACGTTGTTATTCAGGGGCAGATTATGTGTACCCAGGGACGAGGAATTGAAGAAGGAGATTATGGATGAGGCCCACAGTTCAGCGTATGTGATGCATCCCGGAGGTACGAAGATGTTTCGTACACTTCGAGCGTACTATTGGTGGCGCAACATGAAGCGGGAGATTGCCGCGTACGTGAGTCGGTGTTTGATTTGTCAGCAGGTGAAGGCGGAGAGGCAGAAACCTGCAGGGAAACTACAGCCACTTGAGATTCCGGTTTGGAAGTGGGAGCATATCACGATGGATTTCGTCTATCAGTTACCACGTACTTCGGCGGGCAACACAGGTATTTGGGTTATTGTTGACCGACTGACGAAATCCGCACACTTTCTTGCACTTCCAGGGAAGATTTCAGTGGGCAGATTGGCCAAGTTGTACTTATCTGAGATTGTTCGCTTGCACGGTGTGCCTGTGTCCATTGTTTCTGACCGTGATAGTCAGTTCACATCCGAGTTTTGGCAGGCGTTGCAGCGAACGTTGGGCACGAGGTTGCGGTTTAGTACAGCTTTTCATCCTCAGACTGACGGGCAGTCCGAGCGGACCATTCAGACTCTTGAGGATATGCTGAGATCGTGTGTGTTGCAGTTTCGTGGAAACTGGGATCAGCAGTTGCACTTGATTGAGTTTGCCTACAACAACAGCTATCAGGCCAGTATTGAGATGGCACCATACGAGGCTCTATACGGGAAGCAATGTCGCACTCCATTGTGTTGGAGTGAGGTGGTCGAGCGTTGGCTTATTGGTCCAGATTTGGTGAAAACCACGATGGAGGACATTCAGGTTATTCGGGATCGATTGAAGATTGCCCAGGATCGGCAGAAGAGTTACGCGGATGTGAGGAGGAAGAGTTTAGAGTTCGAGGTTGGTGATTGGGTCTTCCTGAAACTATCTCCGTGGAGGGGAGTTGTGCGTTTCGGGAAGCGTGGTAAGCTTCGACAGCGGTACATTGGTCCGTATGAGATTACGGAGAGGGTTGGAGCTGTTGCTTACAGACTTGAATTACCGGCTGAGATGGCTCGTGTGCATGATGTCTTCCATGTTTCGATGTTGCGGAAGTACATCTCAGATCCTTCACATGTGATAGCCCCACAGCAATTGCCGATCAGATAGGATTTATCGTATGTTGAGGAGCCAGTGCAGATTCTCGATCGTCGTGAGCAGGAGTTGAGGCACCGTGTGATTCCGCTAGTGAAGGTCTTGTGGCAGAACCATTCAATTGAGGAGGCCACCTGGGAGACCGAACAGCGTATGCGGGAGCAATATCCTCATCTGTTCACTTGACAGGTACGTAAATTTCGACCTCGAATTTTTTTTTAAGGGAGGTAGATTTGTGACAACCCGAACCAGAATCAGATGTGTATTTGGCACGATTCTCGAGGTTTGGTTATAGTCGCAGTTTTACGATAATATGTGGTTTGCCGATTCGATTTGCGACTTTGTTTTCGGTCGAGAATTTGGGTTGAGTGTCTTCACGGAAATTGTAGAGTTCGTGATTTCGAGCTCGTGGACGGTTCTGGAAGATTTTTCCGATAACCGAGGAATATTTTATGATTATTTGAAGTTTCGGTATCTGACGAGTTTATCCGATTGTTTCGTGTTTATCCGAATCATATCGTATATTCGTTTTGGACCGTCGATCGACCCGAGGCTCGAGTATAAATAACGAAAATAGTCGAGGAATAGTCGAAAATTTCAGATTGAGCTTTGACTGTGTTGACCAGACTTTGACTTTCCATATTTCCAAAGCTGACCGTTGACCAGAGAGGGAGAGACTTTCCGTTTTCGGCTTCACCTTCCGGCGACCATTTTTCGGCCACCTCCGGCCAAGTGAAAGGTAGGGACTCCTTCCTCTCGTGATTTCGAGTTGGTCTGTATTTAGTTTGAGAGAAATTGATGGGGTTTAAGTCGACTTCGAACCGGGCCGAGGGGGAGGATTTCGCCGGTGACGGTGAGCATGGTTCCGGTGAGTTTTGATGGTCGGATTGTTGGGGGTTTTGCTCCCCACACCTCGGTGGAGCTTCCTGGTTGATCTGTTTTGGACGAGGAGGTGTTTGGAGGAGAACCCGATTAGGGATTCTGGCATGATATTCCGAGTGATTTTCGATAAATTGGTGATGTTTGGGTTAGAATTGATATATGCTATAGTTATGAAAGTGGTTCGTGCGGGCGTGGCGATCTGATCTGGAAGTTCTCCGCCGGAGAATCTCGCTGTTGACAGCGCGCCGCCGGCGGCGGCGGCGGTCAACGGCGAGGAAAAAGTCAACTTTTCAGATTTCGACAATTTTAATGACATTTTTCTCGTAATCGCGCCCTGATCGTCGTCCAGAGGTTTTTGGGTTGATTTGATTAGCCGTTTGTCAGTCGAGATTTTGAGTGGGGATTTCGGGATTTCCGTTATACATTTTGTACCGCATTGCATATTTTCGGGAACGGTTGGTTTTCGTGCATCAGTACAGTGTTGTGGATTACGTTATTGATCAGTTACGTTTTTTGTGGATATTCAGGAGATCGAGATTGGGATCGTGATCGTGTTTCTGGGGAGAGATCTTCCGCCGGTCCTCGAGATTAGCGCGAGTGCGCGTTTTGCTCATCTGTGAGTGGACATTTTATTTTCACGGATTGAATGCGAGTCTTTTATATATGATTTACGAACTTGAGCATGCAGCATGATTATGGTTTTACGAGCATGAGATTTCATACGAGATTATGTTTAATATGAGCATGTGTTTTACGATTATACGATTTATTTATACGGATATACGTATACGAATATGCATACATTTATATGTTGTTTCATGCATTTGCATCGAACTGTTTATGATTTGGTTTACACAGAGTACAGTCTCAGTTACGTTGTTGTATCGATACACCTTGCCTCGTCGGCTGATCCCCGACGGAGGGCCGCCTGGAGGGGCGTTTCCCCAACCAGACCGGTGAGGGGCGTATTCCCTGGAACCAAGGCCATTTCTGGCTTAGAATCACGTGGTAGTCAAGGACTCCGTGGTTCAGACTGTACTAGCACGGTGGAGTCCATGAGTGACCCCGTGGGATTTTACTTGCATGCTCAGTACATTGGAGGAGTATGAGTTTTACCTCGTGTACTTATTATTTTATATTCCTGGACTCGCATATGTATTTTAAACATATATATATTAACTGGTGAAAGACATTTATTTTCGTCCACTCACTCTAACGTGTTTATTGTCTTTCCCCTGGGCTTTTCGGTTTCCGTGCCCAGTGTGCAGTTCAGGTTTGGTGTTTTCACGTCGCGGTTTGGAGGCTAGTGATCAGAGTCACCTGTGTTTTCCAGTAGGTTCTTGTTTCGCCTACTGATGTACATATTGTATATGTTTTACTCTAAAGGTCGCTCTGATACGTTCTGATACATGTTTGTGCGGATTTTCAAGGATATACATATATACATAGTACAGTTTATTTACTGTTGTTGATTATATTGATGTTGAGAAATCCGGATGGGATTGGTGCCCACGGTTTGGCTTTTGTGGCATAGGACGAAGTGTTATTTTCAGGGTGCATGTTTATGCAATTCCACGCTAGTAACGAAACTCTGCCGAAATTTTGAAAATTTTTTGTTGGTTCGTATTTGCGGAAGGGTTTGATTCCGGTTTAGGTAACTGAATCAGGATTGGGTCCTTTCATTTTTCATTATTTAAATTAAATTAATAATAAATTAAATTAATAATATTTAATTTCAATTTTTTTAAAAAAATTAAATATTCACTTTGACGACGGAGATTATGTTCTCCGTCGTCCAGGTGAAAAAACCTAAACCTAACCCTAAACCCCTAACCCCTAACCCCTAAACCCTAAACCCTGCCGTTCTCCGTGGCCCAGGTGTTCACCTGGACGACGGAAAATCTAATTCTCCGTCGTCCAGGTGAACACCTGGGCCACAGAGAAACGAGCAATGTCCGTGGCCCAGGTAGACACCTGGACGACGGAGACTTAGAGTTTCCGTCGTCCAGGTGTCTACCTGGGCCACGGATAATGTTCGCGGTCCAAGTGAACTTGGACGACGGATCACTAAATCTCCGTCGTCCAGGTGCTTGGACGACAACACTTGGAGGACGGACCTTGGACGACGGAGATTCCGTCATCCAAGTACTTAGACGACGGAAAACTGCACCTAGACGACGGAAATGGTCCGTGGTCTAGGTGCAATTTTCTTGTAGTGCCACCTCCCACTATCTCCGATCTCAGTGCCTGCATCAATCTTTCTATCGTCACCAATGTGGTACGTATGATCGTTTAGAGGAGTATTAAATGAATCGTTAATACGGGAAGAACTTATTAAGGCACATTGGGTAGTGTGGTGAGATTGTGACAAAGTTGAGCTACATGATGTCATACAGGGAGAGGCTTCATGCATTAAATGCGGACAAGAGTTCGGCATGGTTTGAGAAAATGGTTAAGAAAAAGTTCCCTGATTATTTCTTCCAATGGGTACGTACCTACGTATGTCTCAGTATTTAGTTTATATACATATTGATCATGTTTGTAGAAAGTAAACCCTTAAATTTTCCCATTTTCGCAGATGATTGATCTACAAAAATCGGAAAACCGCAGGGGGTGGTGGTCCTGGCCAAAGCACTTACTAGCAGGGAAGCCGACTAAACACTATATTTATCCCGAATATTTTGTGAATGGTGTAAAGTTCCATTCAATGGCCCGAGATGAAGGAAGAAGAACACAAAACAGTGGGGTAGCGGTTGAGAAAGACAATGATCAATATAACGGGGTTATTGTATATGTCATTCAGCTATGTTACGGGAATGATGTCAATGTTTTCCTATTCAAGTGCAAATGGTTCAAGCGTACAAATGAAGACCTGAGACTTTTATCAGTCGATACAAACTCAAGCTGGTATGAGGATGAGTCTTTCGCTCTCGCCACCTTAGTTAGGTAGGTGTTCTATCTCGATGATCCGAAAGCTGGTGAAGGGTGGAAAATAGTGAACCATATCTCTCATCGAGGAATATGGAATACTACGACAATTGAAGGGACACCGGTGACTGAAGATGCTGCTGAACCGGAAAGAGACATTCCTTCCTATCAAGAGCCTAATATTTCTATCATCCGCTCCGATATAATGGACCTCGTTCAAGATGGTGAACGCTTACCCATGCCTGATGGTTGTACAGATCTAACTGAAGATGAAATTATTCATGCAATTAATAAGGTAGATGAAGAAGACGTGCAGGATGAGGATGAAGACGAGGACTCAGGTTATTCGTCGGACGATGTTGAGTATGATGAGGAGAATGAGCAATCGGATAACGGGGATGAAAATGATGACGATTATGACGAAAAGTACAATATAACGACGAGGAATATTAATTGGTAATTAATTATTCTAATTATTGTAATATATGATGCATCATCGATCAATATTAATTAATATAAATATTATGAGGAGGAGTACGTATGTATGTAAAACTATTAATTTTGTACTTAATTAATTACATAGCATTGTCGGTTCGACCGACGTAAATTCAAATTAATTAATTAATTAATCGATCCGGATCGGAGGAGGATCAGATCGACCGATAATTTTATCGATCGAATTGAATTAGATTAATTAATTTTCACATCGATTGACTATTAAAACGGGGACGAAAAAACAACTTTTCGTAGTCCATACTAAGGTAATTAAACACAATACTAAACCCTAATTAAATTTTATCTATATATATTTATAAAATCCTATATCCTAAAAATAGTACTCAGACGACGCAAAAGGACGTTTCCGTCGTCTAAGTATACCCCAACCCTAAATCCTAAATCCTAAGGCCCCAACCCCTAAATTAAGGGATTTTTCACTTGGACGATGGACACCCACGTTTGCGTCGTCCAAGTCAGAACTTGGATGACGCAAACACCTTTTTCCATCGTCCAAGTGATGACTTAGATGACGGAAACGTGGGTTTGCATCGTCTTAGTGAAGATTTCGTAATTTTATCTAAGACAACAACCATCTAAACCATGTCCCAATGCATATTTTTTTCGTCAAGACCATAGAGTAAACAATTCTTGGAGTGTGAGTTTCGACGGTTCCAAAATAAGAGTTACGAATTTTCGTGTATCCACGTTTTCGGTTTGTCAAAATCTCGGTTTTGCGGTTGACGGTGCCGATGAAACCCTTCACGAACTTACTATTTTCTGAAAATTATTCTAATTATATATTGTCTTACGGCGAATGTATCTAATGGTTGTTTTGTCCAAATTCAATTTTGTTAATATTGATATGCAATGAGCCTATACTTAATAACACTTACGTTATAAAGATGAGTAGATACTTAACATGTTTAAAGACGTAAGATTATTCGTCGTTTTAAATTCAATTATTTATATATACGATGTATTAATCGATATTTTACGACTATTTCATTCGAATGACAAATCGGCAACTTCCTTACGAATTATTTTTAAAAATTAATTTAACGTAAATTTCACTTGGACCACGGAGATTACCTATCTCCGTCATCAAGGTTGCCACCTAAAGGCCATCTACGTTGTCTAGGTTGAAAAACCATGGCGGTCCTTTACTACCGCCTTAATTTTGGGCTCCGTTTCAAATTTGACTTAGACGATGGAGAAACCTATCTGCCAATTTAAGGCGGTTAACTCCCACCTGCCAATTTAATTGGGCGCCGTTTCAAAATTTTGAAACAGTTCACTTAGACGACGGAAAACAGGGCTCCGTCGTCTAAGTGGAACTCTATATAAAGGCAGTGGTGGATCCTCTTTTCCTCACCCCATTCTCCTCTCATCTCCTCTCCTCTCTCTCTCTCTCTCTCTCTCAAAAATCTGGCCTCCCTCCTATGGCATCTCTCCGGCGACCAAAATGTCGGTGTTTCCCTCTCTCCGGCGACTTTTCGGTGACTTTCCAACCAATTTCCGGCCAATTTCCGGCTACTCATCTTTTAGGTAATATTTAAATTTTTTAACATAATTATCATTTAACTAATAAATTAGTAAATTGGTAAATTAATTAGTAAAAATAATATATTAGTAATATATAATTGGTAATAATAATTAATATTAGTTAGTAAACGAATAATTATTATTGTAAAGGCATGGTAAATAATAATTAATTACTGTAATTAAATATTTTTTTAATTAACAGTATAATTGGTAATTATTATTGCATGTGATTTTAATTTGTAAATATTGTTGTAATTAATATTGTAAATTTTTAGTAAATATGATAAATTAATTAGTGAATTATTAAAAATAATAAATTGCTAATTATGGCAATTTTGTAGTAAATTGGTAGTCTTTGATTTAAATTTAGTACATAAGTTTGGTTTATTAAGTCGCACTCTTTGGAATAGATGGCGCCTCATTTCCTATCTTATCTTCTTAACCTCTCGTGATGTGTGGATTTCATCACCACATACCATAACCTAAGTGAAGTTATGGACACAAGGTTGAGGGCGGAGTTTGCAAAGGAGTTGAGGGAGTGTAAATTTTTGAAATATTGGTTGAATGTCGGACATGGTGTCTAGAAACGGGTTATGACTGGTGACAAGTTTTGGATCTAAGAAAGACTAACATCAATAGAGTATATACCATTGATTTGGTTAGCCTCGGGGTGTTTTGTCGAAATTAGTCTTGCCTCTTGCGTTATCTCTATCTCTAACATGCCATGTTTTTCGATTGAACTAAGGCTGATTGATTGGAAGTTTATACTTGATCGCGCGGGTCGCACGGCTATTGAACGGCTCAAACACCAAGCTAGTGTACTGTATTTAAATCTTAGGCGCACTCAATACTTTAATTATCGTAAATTTTTTTATATAATTGTTATGGTAATAATATTTTAACAACTTCTAGGTTTAAAATGGCCCCGTCGGGAAAGAAAAAGGCCCAAAAAGATTCCGGAGATGCTATGCTCCGACGCTGGGTATAGCAAATTGGTTGGGATTTAGAGGAGGACAACGACGCGCTTCCTCCAGACCCTTCAACTGGTGCTTCGACAGCGCCCACTGGGGAAATTCCCGCTGCCCCACCTATTCTGACCAGTGATGATGCCCATTCCGGTCCGATGTCTATGGCAGAAAGTGGTCAAGCGTTGTCGGTCTCCTCTAAATCTATCGTTTATAGCACCCGGTGCAACCTCAAGAGGGCCCCGACAGACCCTCAACCCAAAAGGACTCGCAGTCTCGTCAAAGGCGGAAAATCCGAGAAATTGTTCAAGGCGACCGGGAAAAAGATCGAGTTGCCGTACAACGAATTCACCAATGGCCCTCCCACATCTCAGCTAGCTAGTCTCTCAGCGCACAGCATAGGGTCCATCCTTCGCAACAGGGTTCGTATGACTGCCCCTAATTGGAAGGAGTTGCCGGATGAAGAGAAGGCGAAAGTGTTTAAAGAACTTTCGGTACGTAAGACGTACAATTTTAAATTTATTTTCTAATAACCAAAAAAAATTGTAATTTCATAATATATACAATTATACTTTTCTATTTATTTCTGATAGGAACAATATGAGGTGGATCCCACACCGGCGATGCTTAGATATATCAACCAAACCGCCAATGTCATCTACCGTGCTTGGAAGTATAAGCTTCATAAGTATTATGATGATATCGGCCCCGTGCTTACCCCCGTAGAGCTGCGTGGGGATAGGGAAGATGAGTGTGAGTGGTTGTGTAACCACTTCCAAGGAGAAGAATATAAAGTGATTATTTTTTTATTTAAATGAAGAGAATTGAATTGTTTTTATTTTAGTTACTTACTAATTTTTTAATGATTTATGTTGTCTAACAGAAATTCTCCAACATCAACAAGACCAACCTGGGGAAGAAGGACAAACATCATACCTCTGGCTCCAAGCAAGTGATTCAAATAGCCAAGGAGCACAGAGATAAGGGCTCCAAACACCCTTATCTGGATGCTAGCATCAGTACGTATGTGACGCCTGAGCTCGAGAATGAAGCGAGTCAATATGGCGTAAATGATACATATGTGCTTTTAATTAGCGTAGTTATTATTTAATTATTATTTATTAAATTGTCGTACAAATATATAATTATTTAATTTTTATTATTTTTTCAGGCGAGGTTGGTAGAACGGGCGCAGCAGGAATTGGCCAACACTCAGCTTGCACACCCGGATTTGCCGCCGAAAGACCTACCTCCCCTATCGATTGAGAGACAAATTGCAATCGCCGATGAGGTACACGGTCGTAGAGCTGAAAGGGAGGTTAGGGGGATGGGACCTAAGGTCTAGCGAGATTTGTCCTCCGACTCATCTACGGGATGTTCGGCGAGGAAAAGTACTCAGGCTGTGGCCGTCCAAGTAGCCTTTAAAGAGGCTCGACTCACACAGGAGGAAACGCAATCTATGCATCAGAGGCTTGATCAACAAGAAGCGCAGATAGCCCAGCTTGTCGCCCTCATGGAAAATCAGGCTCGACAATAGTGTCAACCTCCTCCGAACCCATACCCCGACGATGACGACACGGCTAGACGCGGGGGACTCGGCGGAGCATCTGCTCCTCCAGTATTTTAGTAGTTTGTATGTATTCTAGCTATGTAGTTTATCATATCGTTTTTTCCGATTCCGAACGATTTAATTTCATATAAGTACAAATTTTTATTATTTAAGTAACAATTTATTATTTTAATTAATTTATAATTATTTAATTATTTAAATGAGAATTTAGTATTTTAATTAAATTATTAATATTTTACTATAAACTAAAATTTTAATTTAAAAAAAATTAATTAATCACTTGGACCACGAAGATAAATTCTCCATGGTCTAAGTGTTCACTTGGACGACGGAGATCAATTCTCCGTGGTGTAAGTGTGCACTTAGACCGCGGATACCTCCATCTCCGTCGTCTAAGTACCTGGACGACGTAACCTAGTCCACGGAAGTTCCATCGTCTAAGTACTTAGAAGACGGAAAAGCTCACCTAGACGATGGAAACGGTCCGCGGTCTAGGTGAGTTTTTCTTGTAGTGAGTTGAATTTGACGAAAATATGTGTATATATATAATTATATGTAAATTTTTTGATTAATTGTTGATATGTATATACATATATATAGTTGCATATATGTAAATTTGTAATTGTTGATCTTTGATATATATATATATACGTACGTATGTATATATGTTAATTGTACGTTGATTTATATAATCGATATATATATATATGTAAATTTGTAATTAGGGAGTAGAAGTTTTAAATTTTATAATTTGTAGTTTAGAGATCGATATATATATATAATGGTGAATTTTAAATTAGTTAGTGCATGTGTGTGTATATATATTGCTGGAATTTTTAGGATGGACAAGAGTTGGATGAGCCTTGAAAGATGGGATGTAAGATATCACCATGGAATTAGGAGCTTTGTGGAATATGCAAAGGCTAATTATGGAGGGATGCCAATTCATTATTGCCCGTGTAATAATTGTCAGTGTCGTAGTGACCGATTTCGTTTATCCATTGAAAAAGTATTAGAGCACCTGAAGAACTATGGGTTTTGGGATAAGTACACATGTTGGATTTATCACGGTGAAACATCATCAACGGGTCTGCATGATCATGGGCAATTTTCTTAGAGTTTCAGTACATCCAATGATCCAACAACGAGGTTGATGAATGATGTGTTTCCTTATAAGAGTGGTGTATTTGCTCAAGCACAATATCCTCTCGCCATTGGGGGTTTCCCTCATATTGAGCCACTCCAGCAATTACCTATAGTTGTCAACACCGTCGGTATGGATAAGTACAACAAACTGATAACATTGCAATAGACTCTGTGGTACAACGGGTGTAATAAGACTGTTCTTGAAAGTACGGGAGTGATGAAACTCAAAGTAGAGAACAAAATAAGTGTCAAGGCTATCGATGATTGGCTGAAGTGGACAGCTTCGATGCTGCCCTCTGGTCATCGCCTTCCTACAACTCATCGTAAGGTGCAACATATTCTGAAAGAATCTTGGGCTTTCCTACGTCAAAATTCATGCATGCAGATATGATTGCGTTCTCTTTTTGGGTGAAGACTCTTACCAGAATGATCTTGAAAGCCTTGATGCTTGCCAGGTAAGTGGTACGGATATGTATAAGTTGACTCCTGTAGGGAATAAGAAAACTGTGAACATACTTCGATATTTCCCACTGGTTGATAAGCTGGAACAGTTGTTCATGTGTGCACACACGGCTGAAGCCATGAGATGGTGGGATGAGAGAAATTTGCCTGACGGAGATGCTTGGAAGCACATGGTCAAGGAGTTTTCTCATTTTGCATCAGAGGTTCAAAATGTTTAGCTCAGGCTCTCCTCTGACGAATTCAACATTTTGGCAACATGAGTCTTCAATACTGCATATGGCCAGTTATTTTGGTACCATATAACCTTCCTCCATGGATGTGCATGAAGAAAGAATACAATATGCTCACTCTGTTGATTCCAGGGCCGGGTTAACAAGGAAAGTGTCTCGATGAGTATTTGAGACCCTTGATTGAGGAGCTTAAGAACCTGAGTGAATTTGGTCATGCCACTTAATACAAGTACAAAAACAAGATGTTCCACATGTCTGCCATACTTGTTGGCACCATTAGTGATTTTTCTGCCCACGGGATATTATCGGGCAACGTTACAAGGGGATACATGGCTTATTCAGAGTGCATGACTGTTGAGTGTTGTAGACCTCAATCTTGGAAGATTGTCTAGATACCTCACCATTGTTGGCTTCCCTATGATCACCTAAATTTGGTCATGCCACTTATGACAAGTACAAAAACGAGATGTTCCAGATGCCTGCCATACTTGTTGGCACCATTAGTGATTTTCCTGCCCAGGGAATGTTGTCGAGCAACGTTACCAGGGGATACAAGACTTATTCACAGTGCATGATTGTTGAGTGCTGTAGATCTCAATCCAGGAAGATTGTCTAGATGCATCACCGTTGTTGGCTTCCCCATGATCACCTATTTCGGGAGGATATGGAGGCCTTTGATGGGACCGTAGAAACGGGTGTGCAACCCAGGAGCTGGACGGGGGCAGAAATATTAGGAGTGCTGAATGAATATGATTTTGGGCTGCTGAGCAATCATCCCGAAATAGTGGCATCGATACATAACAGACCCGACACACAAAAGTGTATTCTGGGAATCCCATACTGGCCTATGTTACCGATCAGACACTACTTAGATGTCATGCACATAGAGAAGAATCTATGCAAAAGTGTGATGGGGACAGTGCTGAATTGGGAGGGGGAAACTAAAGACGGCCCTAAGGCACGCATGGATCTGAAAATAATAGGACTGCAGAAACATTTGTGGTTGAGAGAAGGGAAGAAAAAAAATGCTTCAAGCTCCTTACACCGTGAAGCCTGACCAGAAGAATGAAAATTTTGGTTGGATAGGTAATGTCACGTATCCTTATAGCGATGCAGGAAATAGAGGTCGGTGTGTGAACTTCTGGGACAATAAGATATATGGATTGAAGAGTCATGACTGCCATGTACTGCTTCAATGCCTCTTCCCTATTTTCATTCGAGGATTCCTACCTAAAGAGGTGGTGGAACCGTTAGTGGCGTTGTCAAGATTCTTTCAGAAGTTATGCACCAGAGAAGTGAAGCGGTCAGACTTGTGGGAAATACAACAGGACATCATTTTTATCTTGTGCAAATTTGGGAAGATATTTCCCCCAAATTTTTTTGACATCATGCCTCACTTGATGATCCATCTTCCCGAATAAGTATTGCTTACCAGTCATGTACACTACACTTGATGTATCCCATGGAATGGTATATACGATTCAACATTTTCAGTCGGCTATGTTTTTATATATTAGTACTTATTTAAGTATAATCATAACATGCACTTTTCACACTTCTTTTGAGTGAAATTTCGTGCATATTTGATATAGGTCTCAAAATCATGCATATACTCACTTGCCATAGATCTTAATGAACTAGAAAATACTAGAACTTACTCATGTCAATTTGCAAAGCTTATAGTTGATACATACTCTGATTTCGGATATGATTAAAGGCACTTAGGTTTTCCACCACTTTGCCAAATTGCCATGTGTCTCATTTGAGCCACGTTAAGCCTTTCTTTCATTTACCATATGAGCCTAAATAGTTAAACCTAGTGTATAATTTCCATACCCTTGTTCTAAAGACTTGGTGGGATTTTTGAAACTAAGTACATGGAGATTGTGTGAAAACTATGCGGAAGATGTGTGTATGGGGATGGACTTGTCCAAATAGCTTGAAAAAGATTGTGTGATTGCCGAAAAATACAAAAAAAAAAAATTTTGAGAGCAAGAAAAGAAAAAAAAATCAAAAGCTCTCCGGCAATATGTTTTTAGTGTACATTGTTTGGATTAATGTCCCCCATACTTGTGGATTTGGAGTTTGTTATGAATTGAAGGCCCAATAGTAAAGAAATATGGCCTTTGTCTTGTCTACAAAAGCTCAAGGGAAGTTTAGAATGAAGTTAGGGTCCAAAAGACTATGTGAAGAATAAATCTGCACTTGAAGGGTGTATCGCTGAAGCATATCTTGCATACGAGTGCGTAACGTACATTTGAATTTGGGAGCTGTAGAGGACCCTCCACAGCATATGCCGGTAGATCAACCCCAGTTCAACTTTTCTATCATCTCCAATGATCTTGAAGTATATGGAAATTTTCCAAAGTCTTACAAGTTGGAAACATATGAGTTAGTCATTGCCCACTGGTGGGTACTAATTAACTGTCCAGAAGTTCAATACTGGAAAGGCATCTATCTTCAACACCCTTCTATTGCTGGTAATGTTGAGTACCACAACAAGACGTTTGTAAACTATTTTGGTAAATGGGTAAGTGTATGTGTGTGTATGTGTGTATATATATATATATATTTACTTGCATATATATACAAATTAATATCAATGTTCATATTTAAAGTGAATGATTTTTTTTTTTCAGATGAACCATGTACAAGATGATAGTTACCCACAATGGTCACACGCATTGAGGCTCTTGGCAATGAAACCGGTAACTTCAAATGTTTACCAGATGTGTAAGGTTAATGGCGTGAAATTTATATGTCAACTTAGAGACGACAGACTGAGGACACAAAATTTTGGGGTAATTGTGCATGGTGGGTAGAATGGCGTTGACTATTACGGTGTTCTCCATTCAGTAGTTGAACTAATTTATGGAGAAACCATGAAAGTACACTATATTTAGTTTAGATGGTTTAATTCTAGCCTGGAGAACACAACAACCGATCAGTACGGTATATTTTTGGTGAATACTGCTACAAGCTGGTATAAAGATGACCCCTTTATTTTTGCTACAGCAATAAAATGAGTATTTTATCTTGATAATCTTGTGCACAGAGGCCCCTGAAAAGTAGTTAACCATGTTGTTCCTAGAAATATATATAACACTGCTCTACACTTGGTAAGGCTGCAGATGATGAAGAAATTACTGCATACTAAGAGCCGAAAGCAATTGACATTCCGGAATCCTTTACCATTCACCTTAATAATGTGAGAACGGGTGTTGTGGTTCGAATTCCTGGAGCACAACTTCTTGATGTTAATCCATATGAAACTGACGAAGACTCAGGTGACAAAGAATGGCACATCTTTCCAGAAATTAACGATGAAACTGAGTCAGACTCAAGCGATGATTTTGATTATCAGCATTAAATAGAGATGTACGTATTTGAGTATAACAAAGTGTTTCTATGAGAAATGTATATTTATGAGAAACGTATTTAATTAGTAATGATTCTAACTATGTGAATGATTTATTAGTTAAACAGGTATTTTGGGAAGCGTGTTTCTACATAAGAATGTTGAACCAATAAAATTCCACATTGTACCTAACGATGTGCATGATGCAAGTTGTCGGGTATACTATAATCGATAACGTGCATCATTCACATCGTTGGGTATAGTATAACGACTTAGTCTGTCGACGGTTATAGTTCTGTTTAAAAAAATAGTTGCGACCCAAACGTAGCGCCGCAAACGTTGTTTAAAAAAATATACCGTCGATTCTCTCTTGCTCCTCCGCTGCACACCCCCTCACCGTCGATTCTCTCTCTCCGCCTCCTCCTCTCACGCTGTGAATCCTCTCTCTCTCTCTCCAATTTCTCCGTACCGCCGGATCGGCACCTCCCCAACATTCTCTCACTCTCCGGAAATCACCGCCACCACTGCCCCCGTCGCCGCCACTGCCCCCGTGGCCTCTCCTCCCTCCACCGACACCCCGTGGCCAGTATCTCTCTCCATCGTTCGTATATATATATAAAAATATGTTTATATATAAAATTAGTTTTTTGAATTTTTGCATATATATAATTGTAAATATATATAAATATAATTGTGAATATATATAATACAAATATATATAAATATAATTGGTTGAATATAATTGGGAATATATATAAATATAGAGTATGCGAATATATATATAAATATAGGAGTAACAATAATTGAATGTATATATATATAATTTTGATTTTTTGATTTTGTAATTTAATTTGTTGAATATGTCGATGAATATATGTGCAGTGGATATGAACTTGTGTTTTTGTTGAATTTGTGTTTTTATTGAACATTTGAGATGAGTACATTAATATAAAATTGAGTATGTGATTTATTGAATATATTTTGATTTATAGATTATATGTGAATTAATATACATTTTTAGGTATGAATTTGAATTTTTTTCGCAAAAATAATTCCTCGGGTCCGGGTCGAGATCCCGAGGTGGAAATGAGAGTAGTAGCTTGGCCATGATCAACAACAGTTATTCGGACCCTATCACCTCTCGCCAACGTATTCTACTTGGTGAGGATGCGACGCCGTAGGAACCCAACCGACCCTTCATCGCGATGAGGCTCTATAAGGAGGCGACGCCGCAGCAGACAGCCAACCAACCGTTAACAGCCAGCACATCTAAACAGTCGGTCCATAGGGGCATGTTGCACATTGCCGAGCCGATGCTTGCTCCCTCTACGACCCAATCATTTGAGGCATGTGATTCATGTGATTCAGGTAGTTCAAGGGCCATTTGAGGCATGCTTGCTCCCTTATCACCGCTGTCCACCATCTTCGTGCCTGACGAGATACCGGCCATACCTTTTTCGATGATATGGGGAGGCCTATTGGAGGACAGGATCCTTTTCTTACGGTGGACCAAGCGTACGTGTACGTACCGTTCGAGACACCTCTTTAGAATGCTCGGATTAAGGGACAGCAGACGGACAAATCGGGTAAATATTAATTAACATTTGATTATTTAATTTCAAACTTATATAGTCGATATGTAAATTAAATTGGGGGCTTATATTTTCATCTTGTTACCATGTCTTACGCACCGTCATCAACGGCAAAGCCAAAAAGACCAGAAGCACCGTTATCGGCAAGCTTCTTGAACATGTGATCAGGCACAGGCAGGTGGTCATTAGGACAACTGTAATAGGCAAGGTGATCGAGGGAGATGATACTCGAAAGTATGCCTCAATGGCCGGAATCATCATACTAGACAGAGTCCCAATGCTGTAGCCGGATTGAAATTCTGTGCCGAACTACGTGAAGTTGGAAGTGCATAATGCACTGTCAGTGAGATACATTTTGCATCATTACATAAATTTTCTACTTATTAATCAAGTATGCATTTCAAACTCAAGTTTTACCATTTATATATACATTGCAGAGGTGGTTTCACGCAGAAAACATACTCAAGAGTTTTAGAATCTATCGAGTTGAATTTTGAGGTGCAAGAGAGTAGGTGATGTCTCCCGGTTTTTGTATATATCGAGTTGAATTTTGATTCTCAAGAGTTTTAGTATCTAACATTTGTGTTGCATTAATATAGGTATAAGGAATGGAAGTCCGAGCTCAAAAGGCACTAAAAAAAGTACGGCACGACCGAGATGGTACCCCTAGTGAGTTTCGGTTTAGGGAGTACGAGTGGCGATGGTTGGTAACTCAATTCACGCACCCGTGATTCAACGTATGCAACTTGAGCATATTTGTGTTGTGTCGTATTAATTATATGAACAAAATTAAATAATCATTTTCTAACGTATGTTTATCCAACAAGGCCATCGCCGAGACAAACTCTCAGAACCGGGCAAAAAACATCAAGGACCATCATTGCGGTTCCAGATCTTATTCCAGTTGGGTTGAGGTGGCAGCCGCTAAACACCCAGAAGTCCCTCCGTTGGTGTTTACTACGCATCACGCCTATCCGCAGTGCCCCGAAGATGTTGTAAGTCTTTCATAAATTAATTTACATATTTGCTTCATTATATATATTTTTGTCTACATATTTTTGTATGTTTAATACGTTATTCGTATTTCCTTGACAATTAGGCGAGAGTGGAGGAGGAGATCCCATAGGTGTTAACTCAGGTAGCTCGAGAGCGATATCTTAACACCTCGGATGAGGAGCTTACCCAGTACACCTCTCAGATTGATACAGCTGATCCGACTGTGTCGGCGAAGATCATGGCAGTCGCGATACCTCTTGGGAAGAACACCTTCTACGTTAGGGGTTTGGGCAAGAATGGCCAAGGGGTATTGAAAACGACTCCTGAATTCTCCCGCCAGTCAGGATCTTCCAGGACCTCCCATCTACATGAGCAGCTCCAAAGGAAGACAAAGGAGATGGAAGAGCAACATATACATATGGCGTAGCAAAAGAGACGGATAAAGGAGATGGAGCAAGTGGTTGCATTACAAAATGCGAGATTTGCCGAGCAGCAGAGATTAACCGAGCAGCATGCATCTATGGCAGCAGTATGCCACAGATTCAGGCTGCTGGAATCTAGATTCCGCCCCTATCTTCAAACATTTTCGATGCTCCACAACCGCAACCATAACCACCAAAGGATCATCGCGACCAAGGGAGTCACAACTCTGATTACTTACACAACATAGATTTTGATCAGTCTTAGTGCAGTTTTTTTTCTTTGTATGGATGCATACGTTGTTGGATAATATATGTTGTTGAAAAAATATGTGTTGTATTCTGCAATTGCAGGTTCTAGAATTGGGACCAATCAAGAATCTGCAGTTTTTTTATAAATCCACCAACTATAGAAGACAACATAGACCTAAGTTGTCGGCTATGGTCTACGGTATTACCAACGACTCATTTGTCGTCGATTATAGTTCATTCTATAACCGACGATGACCCTAACCTGTCGTCGGCTATAGTATAACCGACGGTGTATTCCCGACGATGCTATGATCGACGACTGATGTTAACAGGCCGATGACTTCACCTCGTCGACTATAGTAGAAATTATGGTAGTGAGTTTCGTCGTCTAAGTGGTTCATTTATTTTTTTATTTATTAAAATACAAAACGTAGACGATGAAACTTCTACAATTTCGTCATCTAAGTGGTTCATCTTAGACAACGAAATGTTGGTTCGTCGTCTAAGTGTTTCATCTTAGACGACGAAATGTTTCGTCTTAAATATTAAAATATTCAACTAATTCTGATAAATTTTGGCTAATATTGAACTATAATAATTCACATCGTAATTCTATTAGATAACTTGTTCCAACAATTTCAATTATTGCTAAGTGAGACACACTAGATTATTCTGTTAACCGCACTGCCACTAATAGCGAACCCTAACACCATCGCCCACCCACTGGGTCGACAATCTATAAACACAAATTAAACATCACAAATATAATCACAATGTCGAAACAATTCTAATGACATATAACTCGACCCGTTTCAGAAAAATATTTTCCAATTTGGCTCTAATCTCCACGGTGGAGGCTGAAACAATCCGATCGGAATCAATTCAATTCCGACGATAAACACCTGCAACCAAATTCTTTCACACACAAACACAATCAATAGATCAAGACGATTGGAACCTTACCTAACTCTAAGACCAACTCGTCGGAAAACGCCACGACCCAAAACCTATATTTTTTTGGCTACTTTCGATAGAAATTCTAGCTTGCTAAGGTTAAATCGGGGTTGGAGACTATGGGGAAAAGATAGAGGGACTCGAGATGAACATTTTCATATATGGGTCTGCCGATATAGTGACCAGACGACATGGCCTTGCCGACCATTTTCACCGTGGAGAGTAGGTCAATGCAGGTCAACCCCATCTGACCCAAAATGGCAAGTCCCCCCCCCCTTCCCAAAACGGAAAAACTCTATTTATACTCCGACATTTAAGGTAATGTACTTTCGATAAACTTCCGTTGATCATAACTTTCTCGTCATAACTCCAATTTCGACGATTCTCACGTTTACCAACTCGTATCGACAAATTCTATGATTTTCACCACAAGTCAACTAAATTCATTAATTCGATAAAAAGTCAAACCAAGACACCTCGGTAGTTACCGACAGTCAAAATCTTTTACCACGACATCAAATCAAACTCGAATTATTCGTAAATAAGATTAAAAATATTGGGATTCCACATTTCGTTAGTCACGAGTATAAATACAACTTTCCCAAATTAAAAAGTCAGAAACTTACCATTTCGGGCAACCGGGTTTGACCCACGTTCGCCGAGGTTCAGCGGCCCAAAATCGTTGTCGGAGTCGATGGAGACGGTGCGGCGGATTCCTGCCACCTCCGTCCATTAAATTGGGTGGAAATGGAAGCACTGGACCTCCTCTTTCGATTTATGGCATCATTTTGACGATTGAAGGCCGAGTTAGAAGAATTTGAGGGATGAAATCTTAGGTTTTTCAAGTTAAATTGGTCGCCATCGCCGGCGACACCTCCGACGACGACTAAGGTATTTTTTGAATCTTTATGATGTGTAGAGTGTATTGGGTGTTGAGATTTTGGGTTTGAAGGTGTGATTGAATTGAAATGACATGATTTCTGAATGAAAATCTTGTCGAATCGCCGTTGATGGTGGTGTTAGTTAACGGCGACGATAGGGGACGAGGGAGTCTAACTTGAACGACCTTGAGCTCTGTCGTGGCTCAACGGCGTCAGAATCAGAATTTGAAATTTTCTGGCCAATTAGGTTTCGAGGCGGTTTTGGACAGAATGCCGGCTGAATTGGCCGTGATCGTAGTTGAAAAAATTGTTGGGCTTGTTGAGGAAGGTTTTGGTATTTGGGTCACCAGAAAAATTCATCAGCGTCGTCGCACTGCCGGCGCCGCAGGTGCTCTGGCAAAGATGAATTTTGACAAAAGTTGTATACCATTTTACTCGTAATCACATATTGAATGTAACGAAGAAGTTATTGAATTAATTTGGACATTCTAAATTAGGATGTGTGGTTAATCAAATTTTGTTTAAACGATTTTATGATATTATTAAACTGTTGAATAAATTGTCTATTCGACCTTGGGTCCTGTAATATTAGAGAATTGTATTGTGAATTTAAAAAGGATTAAAGATATATAAATTAGACTTGAGATTATGCTTGGGAGAAGTTTGGAAAGCACGATATTCGAGAATGCGATGTTCTCGATGGTATTGCTCGTTAGGTGAATGAGCATAGTTATTCAATATTATTCTCGACGATTAGTTGTAAAATATGAATAGTTGTTTCATGATGATGTAGTAGCAGTCTATGTCAGACGTATAGAAACGCTAATAGACAGGCTACGACTTGGAGAAAATCACGACACAGTATTGTTAGTGGACACTTTATTTTCACTGTTGTTTTGCGAGTCTACAGTTATGCATTTACAGTTATGCATTTTACATAAATGCATTTTTACGTTATGCATTTATGATTATACATTTGGAGGCACATATGATTTTATTTTACTCAGAGCATAGTTATAGTTGATGCATCGATGCACTGGCTTCTCGGCTGATTCCCGAGACACTCCAGGAGGGCCAGGGACCTGACCCAGGCAGTATTAGGGCTTTAGGTCGTTTGACCCAAGTCATAGCCTCCATGGATTTTATAATACCCAGGAGTACCTGGATGTTCATATTTTTAGACTCGCATCATTTTACGTATATTTTATGGTGAAAGGCATAATAATTATATTTTTCAGTTTAAAATGAAACATTATTTTTGTCCATTCACTCTAACAGTTTTATTATTTTATATATTTTTTCCTGAGCTTTTCGGTTTAAATTGCCCAGTTTGAAGAGTTCATTTGAAGTCGAGTGCGCACGCAATTAATGGCATAGCACTATTGCTTGTAGGATCCAAGGTTGATCTTGCAAGTTAGTATTTTAGTTTGTGTAGTCAGCTTAAATTGTCTAGCTACTCTAATGTCGAAATAGTTGTCTATCTTTTGTATTTTTGTAGTGAACCATTTTGTGAAAATTTTCTTTATTTCGTGACTTTTGAGGTTTGGATCCCCACTTGGATTTTCAATTAGTGACTAGTAACTAAGGCTAGTAGAATCATTAGGGCTTAGATCCGGTTTAGGCAACTAAATCGAGATCAGGTCCTTTCAAATTGCTTAAGATCAAATTCATATGCTACCTTTATGCAAGGACGAAGAGTCACATCAGAGACCGGTAATGGAATAGGTTTTGAACCCTTACCTGTTGGCACAAATGTTCTGGAGTCCAGTTCAGTAATATCTACATAGAATTCATCCTCTATAAGCAAATCCTGATGAGAATCAATCTTTAAACCTTCATCATCTCCCAACCCCACACTTGAAGGTTTGTATCGCAGTGTAGCTTCAAGCTCGTCCAACTCTTCTCTGATCCGGTCGGATTAGACGGGTCAAGGATTTTGTTCGACCCATCGAAAGTGGCTGCTGGAATGGTTTGACCACCAACATCTATAGCTTTCTTCAAAGCATCTTCCTCCATTAAGTATTAGATATTTTCCTGCATAAAAAAATCAAACGCATCAATGGATAAACAACAATAATCACTAGTATTACCCGGATGCTTCATGCCTTCAAAGATGTTGAAGCGAATTTTCCAATCATCAACCCTCATGGTGAAAGTTCCCTCATAAAAATTAATTTTTGTGTGGGTGATACTCACCATTACTAAGTACTAAATTAACACTTAACACTCAACAACAATGAATCAATTAAAACCATTTTTGGTAGATGTAGCATTGGTAAATAGGGATCGTTCTTAACCGGGGATTGAGGGTGCATGCATAACTATGCTAGGTTTAAATAGAGGTGCGAGTTTTTGGTTACTAAATTCTTACAAATTTTAAGGTAAAACATCCTAAACTAATATATTTACAAGGATCGACTCATCTTTCACCTAACTCTTTAGAACCTACTAAATTACATGCAATCTATTAGTTCTAAGTCTTTAGCTACTAATTTCATACATATCTTTCGAAAGTAAAGTGTAGGGATTGCCCTAACACTTTCATCGATTTAAGGTGGGATTGCCCTGCAATAAATCAAAGCGTTAAGCACAAAATATCACATGAAAGCTAAAGATCAAAACGTGGGAGATCACATGAACTTGATAGAATTACAAACCAAAAATACTTCAACAAATTTGTCCATACAAACCAAGAAATAACACAAGAAGTAAAGAGTAGAATTCATGGTTACACTTTTTTATGTCGGGATTGCCCTAGTCTACTTGATGTAATCGTGCCTTCAAAGGATGGAGAGAAGCACTAAGGATTGCCTTGAATACTTCGGTGGAGGAATGTAGTTGATGAGCTTTGGACTGGACGGCTTCTCAGTATTCCTTGGAGAGATTTTTGGACGTGAGGAGGTGTTTTAGGGCAGAGCTTCGGCTATATGGTGAGTGATACTAAAACCCTAGTCGAGCCCTCTTTTATATAGGCCAAGCATAGCCTAGTTCGACTCCTTTTAGAACTCTAACTACTCCACCTGGGTAACCTGACCCTTCTCCACTAAAACAGGAATTTCTCTCGTTCTAGGACTCCAAATTGTTTGATTCTAGTTGCGTTGGAAACTAGACTTCTAGATCTTTCCAACCATATGCTAACTGTGTCTAGATTCATCCGGACCTGTTCACAATGGTCTTTCGAAGTGGGCTGATGTATAAAGGCCGATTTTTGATAATTCATTTTAATCCATCTTCTTTCTTTGGGCTTCTTTGGACATGCTTTTGGTCTTTGACCCATCTTCATTAATCTTGGTCCATTCTTGAGTAATTTGGGCTCCCATTTAGGAATAGGGTCGACATTTTCGATATATAAGCAAACCCGTGACAAATCCTTCTTCTAGGTGGACTAGGATTTCAATTCTTCATTTTTCTGTGCTTTTGCTCCATTTTGCATTCTTTATTGTTCCTCCTTCATTTTCAACCTAAAAACATAAAGTAAATTAGAAACATATTCACTAAGGTCAAAACAAAGCTAAATATAAAGAGAAAGACGTTAAGAATCAAGCATAAAATGCGTAGATCAAATTCCCCCACACTTAGACTTTGCTAGTCCCTAGCAAAAACTAAATAAAAGAAAGACTAAAAATAAGACAACACACAAAAATCCAATGTTGGAGATAATCTCCTTATTGGGAAGATTCTAAGGATTTTTAAATAATGCAAACACTACTAAGCCCTTAGTCAAATTTGTCTCAGAAAATTCTTCAAGTCTATGGCGATGGAATCATAATGTTTTCACATAAATGTTCAATGAATTCAATAGATAATAGAGATATGATCATGTCATGAACAAGTAAGACGTGGAGAAAACAATGGTGATGTTAAAGCTGTGCATGTTTCGAATAAAGTTCAAATCAACTCACATGGTTGCACTCATCATATTTTCACTCATGAAAAGGGTTCACTCAAAGTGTATATGAATTGATTCAAAAACCTCATTAATATAATGAATTACTTGCACAAATGAACCAAAACCATATGCTTACTCATGCAGCTTACTCCACAGATTGAAAGCTACTCATCTTAAGGATCAAAAATGACTTTTAAGGGTTGTAATGGGGCTTAGGCTAAGGCATTCAAAAATATGGATATGTGGTGGTTAAGATCATTCAAAAGACTTAGTCAAAGCACCAAAGCATCATCAAATTCATTCGTCCTCCTCTCAAAACGTCACCATGTATAAAGTTTAAGTACACGGGCCAGATTTCATCTTGTTGGACCTTAACTTCATTCGAAACTTCCCTTGAGCTTTTGTAAACAGGACAAATGCCACATTTCTTCACTTTTGGGCATTCAATTCAATACAAACTCCAAATCCACAAGTATGGGGGACATTAATCCAAAATTTAACATCTAAATCACATTGCTGGAGAGCTTCTTTTTTTTCTTTTTTTTTTTTTTAGCTCTCGAATTTTTTTTCTTTTCTTCTTTCTATTTTCGGCAATTGCAAACTTTTTTCAAGGTATTTGGACAAGTCTATCCCCATACACACATCTCCTCATGATGTTCACACCATTTCCATGATTCTAGCTTCAAAATTCCCCACCAAGTCTTTTGAACAAGGGTACGGATATTCTACACTAGGTTAAAGTGTTTAGATATGTATGGTAATGAAATAAAGTCATAATGTGGGCTCAAATGGGTTATCTAGGGGTGTCGCAACTCGTGCGCACAAATGGGACACATGGCAATTTGGCAAAGTGGTGGATATCCTAAGTGTCTTTAATCACATCCAAAATCAGAGTATGTATCCACTATAAGCTTTGCAAATTGACATGAGTAAGTTCTAGTATTCTCTAGTTCATTAAGATCTATGGCAAGTGAGTATATGCATGATTTTGAGACCTATATCTAATATGCACGAAATTTCACTCGAAAGAAGTGTTTAAGGCTCAAAATCTCACTTAAGGCTCATATGATTCAAAACTTATTCTCATATGCAATTTCTGTGCCAAGTTTTATCAAACCATATCTACTACATGTCACAAAACTCAAAAGATATCTCAATTAGCACATGAATTCATCCTTAATGATATGCAACGCCATTTTTGTATTCTTTTCGGTCCAATTTCATCGTAGACTAACTAAGGGCATCCTAAAGACTCTTTAAAACACTAAGTTAAACAAAAAGACTCACAACAATTTTTTTTTAGGGCATCATCCACTGGAAGGTTCCCTTGTCCGCCCGTTTTTACAATTTATGACTCAAATAAGTTGTAAACCCCTCCCCCACACTTAAACTCTACATTGTCCTCAATGTACTAAAGTAAAGCATAGAATTCAAGCATAAGAGGAAGGACTCACGAAAATCTATCTAAGAGATTAAAAGCAACGAAAATGTAAAAGAGATAGGGGAAGAGAATGCAAATCTGTTGTAGATTCCTCCATTGGGTTGCCTCCCAACAAGCGCTTGTTTTTTAACGTCTTCTAGCCTAGACGTGATGCATCCTTCATGTGTTTGAAGTTGGTGGCTCATAAAGCTTCTTATCCTCAACGATGACTTCCTTGAAATTTGTATAGTATGGCTTCAACCGATGGCCATTGACTTTGAACTCATTACCAGATATCGGACTTTTGATCAAAACAGCTCCATGTGAGAAAACTTCAATCACAATGAAAGGTCTGATCCATCTTGAGCGTAAATTGCCCGGAAAAAGCTTGAGACGCGAGTTAAATAAGAGAACTTGTTGACCAATCTCAAACTCCTTCCGTCGGATCATCTTGTCATGAAACATCTTTGTCTTCTCCTTGTAGATCCAAGCATTGTCAAACACATCATTCCGGATTTCCTCTAACTCACACAACTGCAATTTTCGATGTAATCCAGCTTCATCCTTGTCCATGTTAAATTTCTTCACTGCCCACCAAGCTTTGTGCTCTAGTTCCACCGGAAGATGACAAGACTTCCCATAAACAAGTCGATAGGGTGACATGCCTATAGGGGTTTTGTATGCCGTTCTATATGCCCACAAAGCATCATCCAAACACTGGCTCCAATCTCTGTGGTTGGGCTTGATAGTTCACTCCAAGATCTTCTTGATTTCTCGATTTGATACCTCTGCCATACCATTTGTTTGTGGATGATAAGGTGTAGAAACTTTGTGGTTGACCCCATATTTCCTCATCAATGCCTCAACTGTCTTGTTGCAAAAGTGACTCCCTTCATCGCTGATTAGAACAGGCGGCATTCCAAACCTTGCAAATATGTTCATTTTGAGGAAATCTATAACAACTCGCGAATCATTAGTACGGGTGGCTTTTGCTTCCACCCATTTCGAAACATAATCAACAGCGAGTAAAATGTAAGTGAAACCATTAGATGAAGGAAAAGGTCCCATAAAATCAATACCCCAAACATCAAAAATTTCGACATTTAGTATGTAAGTTTGTGGCAACTGATCTCGAGGTCCGAGATTACCGGATCTTTGACACCTATCACACTTAGCACAAAAGTCGTTAGAATCACGAAACAGGTTAGGCCAAAAGAAACCACAATCTAACACCTTAAGGGCTGTCTTTTTCGAACCAAAGTGACCTCCACATGCACCATTATGACAAAACTCAAGAATAGATGCAAACTCATCATCCGGAACACACCTTCTAATCACTAAATCAGCACATTGTTTCCACAAGTAAGGTTCATCCCAAATAAAGGTCCTAGCATTACTTCGAAGTTTGTCACGTTGAGCCTTGTGCATAAATGATGGAAACTCACCGGTAACTAAATAGTTTACAATATCCGCATACCAAGGAATTTCAGAGGCACTTACCTGAAGTCCAAAGAGTTGTTCATCCGGAAAATTTTCTTCAATTGCAATGTTGGACTTCTCTTCAACAATCCTAGAGAGGTGGTCGGCTACCACGTTCTCTACTCCCTTTTTGTCCTTAATTTCCACATCAAACTCTTGTAGAAGTAGTATCCACCGTATGAGCCTCGGTTTTGCATCCTTCTTCTGCATCAAATACTTCAAAGCTGCATGATCAGTGTAAATTACAACTTTACTTTGAAGTAAATAGGATCAAAACTTGTCCAATGCAAACACCACCGCCAACATCTCCTTCTCGGTGGTTGTGTAGTTGGCTTGAGCATCATCAAGTATCTTAGAAGCATAATAAATGGCGTATGGCTTCTTATCTCTCTATTGTCCCAATACAGCTCCAACTGCATAATCCAATGCATCACACATAAGTTCAAATGGTTTAGACCAATCCAGAGCACAAAGAATAGGGGCACTTGTCAACAACTCCTTAAGCTTCTCAAATGCAACGCCACATTCATCATCAAAAACAAAGGGAATGTCCTTCTGAAGCAGCTTGCATAAGGGACGTGAGATGTGGGAAAAGTCTTTGGTGAACCTCCTGTAGAAACTTGCGTATCCAAGAAAAGAACGAATCTCTCTAACCGAAGTCGGAGAGGGTAAGTACCGCATAAGATCTACCTTAGATTTATCAACTTCTATACCTTTTTTCGAAATAATGTGACCTAAGACAATCCCTTGAGTGACCATAAAATGACACTTCTCCCAATTAAGTACCAAGTTCGTTTCAACGCATCTTTGTAAGATTAACTCTAAGTGATCTAAACAGGCATCAAAATCCTTCCCAAACACACTAAAATCATCCATAAAAACCTCAATTATATTCTCAATGTAATCAGAAAAGATAGAGAGCATGCATCGTTGAAACGTACCTGGGGCATTACAAAGTCCAAATGGCATGCGACGATAAGCAAACGTTCTAAAAGGGCATGTGAACGTTGTTTTCTCTTGATCCTCCTCAGCAATGCTAATCTGGTTGTAACCCGAATATCCATCAAGGAAGCAATAGTATGAATGCCCAGCCAATCTCTCAAGCATCTGATCAATGAATGGCAAGGGAAAGTGATCCTTTCGAGTGCTGGCGTTGAGCTTCCTATAGTCAATGCAAACTCTGTGTCCAGTGATAGTCCGTTGAGGCACTAACTCATTCTCTGCATTCTTTACAACAGTAATTCCAGACTTTTTAGGAACTATTTGCACAGGTGAGACCCAACGACTATCCAAAATTGGATAGATAACTCCACAATCTAAGAGTTAGAGGACTTCCTTTTTCACAACCTCCATCATAGGCGGATGGAGCCTTCTTTGAGCTTCACGAGAGGGTTTAGCTCCATCTGCAAGTAAAATGCGATGAACACAAGTTGCAGGATTGATACCTTTGATGTCCGCAAGTGTCCAACCGATGGCGGTTTTGTATTGTTGAAGCAAATGAACTAACTTCACTTCTTGTTCTTCCTCCAAAGATGAAGAGATGATAACCGATAAAGTCTCATTGTCTCCCAAGTAAGCATACTTCAAATGATCCGGTAACACCTTGAGTTCTAATTCTGGTGCTCGAACAATGGAGGGAACTAGCTTGTTGTCACCATAAACCAAGGGAATCGAGGCTGCCTTAGAAATCATGTTGGCTTGCTCATTGAGGAGTGACGCCGTCGCCGTCACCCTAGGCTCAAAAATCTCGATCAAAGCATCCAAGAAAGATTCTTTATCTAGTCGGTTCAACCCAACTCCTTCTTGAATCACAGTGTCGAGCTCATCTTCTCTAAGTGTGTCGAGATGCTGCTGCGCCAAAACTTCAACTATATCATATGAAAAACATACATTGACACAAGCAGTGGGAACCTTCATGGCATCAAGAATGTTGAACTCAATCCTTTCGCCATCAATCTCCATGGAAAACGTTCCCTCAAACACATCAATCTTTGTTCTTGCAGTCCTCATGAAAGGTCGTCCGAGCAATAATGGTGTGGTGTTCAACGGACTCTCCTCCATGTCAATAATGTAAAAGTCAGCAGGAAAGATCAGGTTGTTGACTTGGACATGAACATCTTCAACATATCCCCTTGGATATTTATGAGAGCGGTCGGCTAACTGTATGATGACATTATCTTGCTTAAGCTCACCAAGCTCCATGGATGCATAAAGATAGTAAGGCATCACATTGATTGATGCACCCAAGTCGAGCATGACATCTTTAAATCTGGTGTCACCAATAATACAAGGAACAAAAAAGCTCCCAGGGTCCTTCAATTTTGGGGGTAACCGACGCTGCAACACAGCCGAAACTGTTGCATTCACCTTCACGACCTCATTCGCTCTCGTTTGTCTCCTCTGGGTGCATAGCTCTTTCAAAAACTTGGCATATATCGGCACTTGCTTAATGCACTCAATCAAGGGCAGGTTTACTTGCACTTTCCGAAAGATGTCCAGGATCTCCTCATATTGATCATCCTTCTTCGATTTTGATAATCTGTGTGGGAATGGTGCACGAGCAAACGAAGCATTAGTATTAACTAAACTTGAAGGGATAAAGTTAATACCTTTGGTTGGGGTAGGTGGCGTTGGTGATTGTGGCCTTACAAGTGGCGCCACTTTCTTCTTGTTCTTGGCATCTTTGGTTGCCGGATCTTCTTCTAGATCTTCATCCTCCACAACATCATAAGTTAATGGTGTTTCCTTCAACTTAGATCCTTCCAACATTGGACTCTCCAAAATCCTTCCACTTCTTGTTGTAATCGCACTCACATTCCTTGGTGGTGGTTGAGGTTGAGATGGAAGTTGTCCGGAAGCCCTAAATTGTCCCATGAAATCCACAAGTTGACCCATTTGCTTCTTCATTTCAGAGATATCCTGTCCATGAGACTCCAACGTGGCCTTTGTTTGGTTTTGTCCATCGATTAGAGCTTGTGTGGAGTTGGACAGTTGAGCAAGCATCTTGTCATAGTCCGGATTTGTAAATTGTTGGACCGGAGGAGCTTGTGGTGGTTGCATGGGCGCTTGAGGCATTGGTGGCCTTTGTTGATAGGGAGCACGTTGGAATTGTTGTTGTTGAGGTGCTGGAGGGTTAAGACACCCCTCATTGCTACTCCACTTGAAACCAGGATGATCACGGTTGCCAAAATTGTTGTAGTTGTTGTAACGCTGGCCTCCTTGATATCCACCAATGGCGTTGACCTGTTCTTCAGTAGGCGCCTCCATTGTTGTAGGACATTGCTCACTAAAATGCCCTTGAAGGTGGCAAACACCACATGTTGGTCCCAAAGCTGCCTTGGCTCTCTTTACTTCTAGTTCAAGCACTTGCTCCATCAAGTCGGAGAGTTTATCATACTTGTCATCCGGTGCTGGCTTAGAACTTACTACAGCTACAGTCTTGCGTGGTGCCATCCCATATTGAGCATCATTGTTGGCTCGATTTTCCAATAGTGCACGAGCTTGTACCTCAGTGAAATCCATGAATGCTCCATTTACAGCGGCATCAAGAAGCTCTAGATCAATTGGTTTAAGACCATCATAGAAGTAGTTCATGAGGTTGGTCTCGGAGAATCCATGTGATGGGCAGGTGGCGCAGAGAACCTTGAATCTGTCATAGTATTGGCCAAAAGACTCATCCGCAGCCTGTGCAATTCCAGTGATCTTCTTCCTCAAAACAGTGATCTTTGAGGCCGGAAAGTATTTGCTTAAGAAAGCATCCGCTAGTTGTTTCCATGTGGTGATGTGATTCGGTGGGAGCTCCATAAGCCAAGTTTGTGATCTCTCTTTCAAGGTGAAAGGAAACTCCTTGAGTTTCAAGAGTTCTTCATCAGCATCCGCAGGCTTCATACTTGAGCACACAAACTGGAATTGCCTCAAATGCATATTTGGATCTTTATGCACCATCCCTTGAAAGATAGGTAGGCGATGGAGAAATCCGCTCTTCAACTCAATGTCCTTCTTCTCCTCTTGAGGTTCCGGAAATCTGATGCATGAGGGGCTGGCACTCCAATCAGTAGAACAAGTGAGTTGGCGAAGTGATTGTTGAGCATTGTTTACGTTGGCCATTGGTACGTGCTCTTGTTCTTCTTCTATTATCAAATGTTCGGGGTGCTGGGATGATCTTGGTGAGTCAACGTCGTCCTCAACAATAGGTCGGTCAAGGTCTTCCACCGCGTTGGTAGAAATGATCACAGTGCGAGTACGAAGTTGAACTTCACGTGGAGTAGGTCTGATCATTCATATATCTGAGCATCCACCAAAGACCAAGTGTTAGTACCAAAAGAATACACAATAAAAACAAGATACTAGGCCAAAAATGTAACATAAACAAAGCACAAACAAAGGTACACGAAAATCACACAAAACACAAAAACTCATGAAAAATACACGAGCACACTGAGACAGGGGAATCGACCAGTCAAAATTAATAGGCATGGAATAATCGACCGGTCGAAAACTAGAGTTTCTTGACAATTCAAAAGTTCTAAGTTATGAATGCAAGGGCTTTAAATATCCTAGATGATATGAAACATAGTATGAACAATCTAGAACAAGTTAACACACATATTTACATGGTTTCCTGCAAGAGTAGACGAGGTTAATGTATAAACAGATGGAAGGTTTAAAGGAACACACATATGTATATAAGTCACACAAATGCAATCAAACAATACTTCAACAAATTAATGCATCATATATTCAAATCATCACCCAAACATATCAAGCAAGAACTTAGATGAAGTATGGAGTGAATGCATAAGAGAAAAGTGTTAGAAACCTGCAGAAAACACAAAAGTTACGTGCTAATTTATGATGTAAGGTGACCTATCTTTTGGCCTCATGTCCCTGACTTCACTTAGGTTAGGGTACCCGGTGATGAAATCCGAGCATCACAAAGCCGCCAGAAGGTTATGCAGACTAAATGCAACGTTTTAATTAGTGTTTAATTACAAAATTCGGTGCAACACACATGTCCACGTTTTTATGCACAAGTATAAGTCATTTTGAGTGCGCTTCGGATTTAAAGAGAGTACACTTGCTTGATCTTTAGGTCGTTCAAAGGACGTGCGACCCGCGCGATAAAGTATAAACTTCCAATTGAATGGTCTTGGTTCAATTGAAAAACATGGCCAGTTGGGGATAGAGATAACGCGAGAGGCAGGGCTAATTTTGACAATGCATCCCGAGGCTTACCGATCATAGAAAGTAGATTTAGTCCTTATCTTCTTTGGGCAACTTTAATGAACTTGGCCAGTTAGCAAGAGAGACCACGAGAGGTAGGACCGATTTGAGATCTCGGATCCAGAACCCGTCATAGAAACCGTCACCTTCTAGACACCAAGTCACCAAAGATATCTTACTCAAAGATAAGTATTCATCCATTCACCAGATCATTGGTATATACTCCATTGATGCAAGTCTTTCTTAGATCCAGAACCTGTCACCAGTCATAACCCGTTTCTAGACACCATGTCCGACATTCAACCAATCTTTCGAAAATTTACACTCCCTCAAGTCCATAGTAGACTCCGCCCTCAACCTCATGTCCATAACTTCACTTAGGTTATGGTGTGTGGTGATGAAATCCACACATCACAAGGGGTTTAGGAGATAAACTTTGGAAAAGAGGTGCCATCTATTCACAATGAGTGCGACTTAATCAACCAAGCTCATGTACATAATGTAAATCCAAAACTTTCCTTTAAGGTGTATACATGGCTGCAAGAAAATAAATAAATAAAAATAATAATAAAATAAAATACAATATGAATAATTGTTAGTACACAAATATAAACAAAAATTTCGTGGGTTTTATATACATGCTTAATATTTACACAATTTCACATATTTACAAAGAACACATGTAATTCCAGATTCGTGCAAACTTGAGCACAGCTGCTTCTAGATTTTTTCCAGAATTATTGGCTCGGAGGAATTCAATGCAATTTTACAGGCACAAACTAGACACGTAACCAAACAATCCTGAAAATTTTCATATTTTTATGAGACTTGTAGCTATGTCAAATAATTTACATAAAACATGGCAATGCACAGTTCCGAAAACAGAAAAATATAAACATACTGTACAAGCATAATCACACAATTCTTTACAATCCCCGGCAATGGCGTCAAAATTGATACTCACCATTACTAAGTACTAAATTAACACTTAACACTCAACAACAATGAATCAATTAAAACCCTTTTTGGTAGATGTAGCATTGGTAAATAGGGATCGTTCTTAACCGGGGATTGAGGGTGCATACATAACTATGCGAGGTTTAAATAGGGGTGCGAGTTTTTGGTTACTAAATTCCTACAAATTTTAAGGTAAAACATCCTAAACTAATATATTTACAAGGATCGACTCATCTTTCACCTAACTCTTTAGAACCTACCAAATTACATGCAATCTATTAGTTCTAAGTCTTTAGCTACTAATTTCATGCATATCTTTCGAAAGTAAAGTGTAGGGATTGCCCTAACACTTTCATCGATTTAAGGTGGGATTGCCCTGCAATAAATCAAAGCGTTAAGCACAAAATATCACATGAAAGCTAAAGATCAAAATGTGGGAGGTCACATGAACTTGATAGAATTACAAACCAAAAATACTTCAACAAATTTGTCCATACAAACCAAGAAATAACACAAGAAGTAAAGAGTAGAAGTCATGGTTACACTTTTTGATGTCGGGATTGCCCTAGTCTACTTGATGTAATCGTGCCTTCAAAGGATGGAGAGAAGCACTAAGGATTGCCTTGAATACTTCGGTGGAGGAATGTAGTTGATGAGCTTTGGACTGGACGGCTTCTCAGTATTCCTTGGAGAGATTTTTGGACGTGAGGAGGTGTTTTAGGGCAGAGTTTCGGCTATATGGTGAGTGATACTAAAACCCTAGTCGAGCCCTCTTTTATATAGGCCAAGCATAGCCTAGTTCCACTCCTTTTAGAACTCTAACTACTCCACCCAGGTAACCTGACCCTTCTCCACTAAAACAAGCATTTCTCTCGTTCTAGGACTCCAAATTGTTTGATTCCAGTTGCGTTGGAAACTAGACTTCTATATCTTTCCAACCATATGCTAACTGCGTCTAGATTCATCCGGACCTGTTCACAGTGGTCTTTCGAAGTGGGCTGATGTACAAAGGCCGATTTTTGATAATTCATTTTAATCCATCTTCTTTCTTTGGGCTTCTTTGGACATGCTTTTGGTCTTTGACCCATCTTCATTAATCTTGGTCCATTCTTGAGTAATTTGGGCTCCCATCTTCATTAATCTTGGTCCATTCTTGAGTAATTTGGGCTCCCATTTAGGAATAGGGTCGACATTTTCAATATATAAGCAAACCCGTGACAAATCCTTCTTCTAGGTGGATTAGGATTTCAATTCTTCATTTTTTTGCGCTTTTGCTCCATTTTGCATTCTTTATTGTTCCTCCTTCATTTTCAACCTAAAACCATAAAGTAAATTAGAAACATATTCACTAAGGTCAAAACAAAGCTAAATATAAACAGAAAGACGTTAAGAATCAAGCATAAAATGCGTAGATCAGTGGGCGGTCCTCAAGGATGGATGTCCTAAAATCATTGAAAGCTCGGAGGGCAATGGTTCTCTTTCCATCTCCAAGATGAAGAAGTCGGCTGGGAAGATCAAGTCACCTACATGCACTAAAACATCCTCAACAACACCTAATTGGTAGCAATGAAAGGACCCAAACCCGATTTAGTTTCCTAAACCGAAATCAAACCCCTTCTGAAAACACAAACCAACAAAAACCATCAAAATTTCGGTAGAGTAACGTTACTAATGCGGAATTGCCATTACCTGCACCCAGAAAATAACACTTCATCCTATGCCACAAAAATCAAACCGTGGGCACCAATCCCATCCAGATTTCTCAATATCATAACAATAATGTAAAGTAATCAATAAAATTATACTTTACAGAGATCCGGGGAAAATCGTATAAAAATATAATATCACAATGCTCAGAGCGACCTCTAGTCTATAATTATATAAATATACCACAACAGATAGAACAAGAAACATACTGAAAGAAACAAGGTAGTTCGAACACTATGCCTCCGACTGCGACATGCGACACCAGAGTCCGAACTGCAATCTGGGCACGGAAACCGAAAAGTCCAGGGGAAAGGAAAATAAAACGTTAGAGTGAGTGGATGAAAATAAACATATGCCTTTCACCAATTTCATATACAATAACAAGTATAGCGAGTTCGGAAAACATATATGGAGGTTGCCAGGTGAATCTCTCAAGCCCGACGGTCAGGCGAATCGCTCAAGCCCGACGGTGATAGGCCAGGGGAATCTCTCAACCCTAGTGGCATAACAGGGGAATCTCTCAACCCTGCCCAGAGGAATCTCTCAACTCTAGCAGACTACCAGTGATCAGCCGAGTAGCCGAAGCATCGATGCAGTAATGCCATCACCATAAAATATAAAATAATACCTCCGAAAATAATAAATAATCTCAACATCATATATAAATAAAAACGAAAAATCACGAACTCACAACGACAGTGAAAATAGAAAAGTCCACTCACAGGTGACTGTAACGCGATATGCGTTAATCCCATGATCCGGCGGAAAGTCCCTCGCCAAACAAACTATCACGAACCCCTGGATAATCATAAAATCCACCGGTCAAATTCATAACTCGACAACTCAAATCATATCACGAGAAACAACAGTTCCCGGAAACATATAATTCAATAACGACGAAATCGTCGAAAATCCAATAATCACAACACAAAACCTCGCTATAATTTCCGATGCTCAATTCGAAAAACAAACCTCACCACTGCGATCGGGGCGCGATTCCGAGTGAAACGACATATAACTCGTCGAAAACTCCAAAAGTCAACTCTGGCCGGAGCACCGCCGTTGACCACCGCCGGCGGCGGCGGCGCGACGCCAACCAAGAATATTTCCGGCGAACCAACACCTATTCAACACAAAATCATCCAACAAACAATTTCCATAACTACACCAAAGTCCAATTCTAAATCTAACTAGTCCAATTTCAAGCAAAACCAAAATCTCACACAAACTTCAATCGATCGATTCTCTATGTACAAGTAAAATTGAAAGGCCATACATACATAGGTAGCTTCGTGGTGATGAGGGCTTCAAAGCCCAGTGCTTCATGCCTCTCGATTTGGCCGGAAAAGTTTCGACTAAAAACCCCCAAAATCTTCAAAGTTTCGACCGAAAATTCTTCCTCCTCCGGCGTCCACGCTGTCGATGGTGGCCGGAAACACAACGGGGACTTCGAGACGAGTTGAAGGAGTCCAACCCCGAGGTCTGAGGTGGCCGGACGGCAGCTCACCGCCGGCGAGCCGAGCCCACCACCGTCGCACCTCCTCCCCCCGAGTTGACTCGGTCAACTTCCATTAATGCCCAGTTGACTTTCCTAAAGAAGAAACCCACTTTAAATACTTTCCAATTTCGGAAACTACCAAAATTAACTTTACGACAAACTTCGAACAAACGTAACTTTCACGTCGTAATTCCGTTTTCAACAATTCTCTCGTCAACAAACTTATCTCGACAAATTCTTCAATTTCCACCTGAGGTCAAACACTTCGACCAATCTGATAAAAAGTCAACGAGTCAATTCATCACAAGCTTATCCGATAAAACGATCAACGGTTGAAAATATTCACAACTTAATCCTTGTAACTCAGAAAAATCCTCCGGAAGTTCCCACGAGCTCGAAATTAAATTCTCTACAACTTCCACGAAGGATCCCAAATCAAATTCTCGCCCGATAATTTAGTCGCTAACGAAGCCACCATATTAACAGATTATGTCGAAATCGCGACTATTCTCGAAACTCGCAAATCAAGTAGATAACCATTCCATTTACGGTTCGGGTCGATCAATGGTCCAAAATGGATCACAATCACGATTCGGATGAACTCGAACATGAACGGATAAACTCGACAATATTCCGAAATTTCAAATATTTATATTATATTCCTTGGTCGTCAAAATAATGATCCGGAACCGCCCACGAACTCGAAATCACGCGTACAACAACTCTCGAGAAGAGACTCAACTGAAATTCTCGGCCAATAATTAAGTCGTGATCACAGCCGGCGATTCAATCAATTATCGGAGAACTGCGATAACGCGTTAACTCACAAATTAAGCTGATTATACTACTGATTCTGTTCCGGGTCGTCACAAATCGACCCCCCTTAAAAAAATTTCGACCTCAAAATTTCCAAGCCTGCCAACTGAAAAGTAGGAACACTGCCTCTGCATACAGTTCAATTCCCATGTGGCAACCTTAACTGAACGACTCTGCCAACAGATTTCACAATAGGAAATATCCCTTTGTCGAAATCCCTGCACCCTCAAATCCAGAATCTGATCTGGCTCCTACACAAATGCCAAGTCTTCCTACATAAGGAACTGATAGGATACAAAACACGCAACAAATCTGATATGTAGTTCCACTACACGGAATGCAACACAGACAAATGCCAACGCTATAGGCAATGCCAAACTATACGGCACAACACAAATTCGCCCCATGATCACATACATACCAAAATAACGTGGCAAATTCATAACTCAGCCTGCTCACATCAATTTAACTCTAATATCGAACACGAGCAAGTAGCAACCTGTTTCCGCTAATCCGAAGGTCTGTGGTTGCACATTCCATTAAATCAGAACCAAACGTCAGCTCAAACCAAACTCACTCCAGCACAATGGCATACAACATCGTTCCTCAAAACGACATCATGCAACGTCATAATCAAAGTGGTCTACAAACTGGTACTGCATGCAATCTCGAACAGTTGAAACTGCTGGTCCCAAATCCCTCGGAACTGCAATACATAGGACCACAACATGCTCTCCAAATACTGACTAGTCCTCAAAGATCGCCCACCAATCTGAGGATAAGAAACGGTACTACACTGTAATCTGGTCCCCAATGCTCACTGTAACACTTGCCAACACTCTGTTGTAACTGATTATCTCGATCAGCAATGTGGGACACAAGCACACCATGAAAATGGACAACCTCCGCCAAACATAGCTATGCCAGCCTGCCACCAAAATCTTTTCCGAAAGTACAAGGAAGGAATTAAGTTCATCAAATGGTCCACAAAGACCCGACAACTAGTACCACAAACTGAAGTGTGTACTGGCACACAAAATCCACAGTTGCTGAATCTTCTCGGCAAGTCTCTGCCTCCCACCCATCGCCTGTCGACAAATGTGGCATCTGCACACACAAGCTGTTATATTCCTCTTCACGTTGTGTCACGAGTAGTAAACCCGAAGTATCTGATACATCTCCGTACCACTAGTGCATAACGCACGCAAAACAATGAGCTTCAACACTATCACACTCGAACTCAGCTCCCATAGCTCGCAACCCGGCTAACACGGAAACTCGAGCCACACACATATGAAACAATGAAGCTCCCGATTTCTGACTGAATGCATCAACAACAACATCCCAGATGGATAGTCAAAGTACAACTACTAGCCTTTCTCTCGGATAAACTCAAATATGCAGCCATAGTCATTAATCGACCTCATCCATCTACATCGCCTCAAGCTCAAATCTGGCTGAAAATGCAAGTAGATGAAACTCAAGTGATCAGTGTGCATCCTACACTGCGCTGCACGCCGTAGCAGTAATGTCTCGAACTCTTCGATGCTAACATAAAGACAGCTACACCCACATCATACATAGGATACATAGCTTCATAAAGTTTTCACTGCCTGAAACCATGAGCCACCGCTCTACTATGCTACATCAAGCATAACCAAATCCAAATCTTGATGCATCGCTATAAACCACGAACTCGTCAAGGTCGTCAGGTAAGGTCAAAACTGGTGCAACGGTCAACTTTCCTACGGGAGTAAGTAATTCTTCTCATACGCATCGGACCACTCGAACTTGGCGCTTTTCTTCGTCAATCTGGAAAATGGAGTGGCAATCCGAGAAAATCCTGTACAGAGCGTCGATAGTAACTTGCCAAACCCAAGAAACTCCGGATCTCTGGCATGGTGGTAGGTCAACTCCAAATCAACACGGCTTCTATCTGGTCAGGACCTACGCTGACTCCCTCAGCTGACATCATGTGGCCCAAAATCTTCACGCTAATCAACCAAAACTCACACTGGCTGAACTTCGCAAACAGCTGATCATCTAGCAAAGTCCGCAAAATTGCTTGCAATTGCTTCAGGTGCTGGCCCACAGTCCTGGAGTAAATCAGGATGTTGGTGATGAACACGACCGCAAACTTGTCCAGAAACCGTCTAAAAACCTGATCCATCAAGTTCATAAAAGCTGCGGGGGCACTGGCCAACCCAAATGGCATGACCAGGAACTCGTAGTGCTCGCACCGTGATCCAAATGTCGTCCTAGCCACAACTGACTCACCGATCCTCAACTGATGGTATCCGGATCCAAAATCAATCTTCGAAAAGACTGAAGCTCCCGTGAGCTGATCAAACAAATCGTCAATCTAAAGTCGAGGGTACTCGCTCTCCTCTGAAGCCTGATTCAGCTTCCGGTAATCGATACACCACCTCGTCGAACTATCCTGCATTCGCACAGACAGTGCAAGAGCACACCACGATGATACGCTGGGTCGTATGAAATCTCCTCCAGCAACTCCTGAAGTTGAATCTATAGCTCCATCAGCTCCGCTAGCACCGAACAATAAGATGTCGGTGATATGAGTCCAGCGCCTGGTAAGAGCTCAATGGTGTAGTCGGTTTCCCGAACTGGAGGAATACCCGGTAACTCCTCTGGAACACACTTGGAACCTTTGGAACCACCTCAAAATTACCAATGTATGGCACAGTAGCCATAGTATCCACAACATGAGCTAAGTAAACAATACAGCCTTTTTTCACCATCCGCTCGACCATCATCGCTGAAATCACACATGGCAATAAAATATTCTCCTCACCGCGAAACAATATCTCGGGGAACTCTGGTGATCGAAACACAACCTCCTTCTCGTGACACTCGAACATAGTCCAATGTGTCGCCAAGAAGTCCATACTCATAATCACACCAAAATCGACGATATCCAGCAATAATGGATCCGCGGCTAACCCATAACCTCATACAAAGATCCCGCAACCTCCGGATGGATGCAACACTCTCCAAAACCTCGGAAGTGGAGATGCAGGTACAATAGCCATAGATATCAAGTGACGGTAACCTCAAAGAAACTATGTCCTCATACAAGGTCGTGGCACTAACTCTGGCATGCCCAACTAACCATCTACGTCGATAACGACTTGCTGATTGACTCGTCTAGAAGTCTGCGTTGGTCAAACTCCTGAAATAGCATCATGACCCCCTCCTGAACTCTGAGCTGTCGAACCGATAAAACAGCTGGTTGAGGACACTCCCTTGCAACGTGACCCTCCTGGCCACAACAATAGCAACTGAAAGTGCTCCACGAACACAATTCACAGCGATGCCTGCTGTGCGGAAGGATCACCAACGATCACCCAAATTCATGCCACAGGTACAAATCCTCTACTCTGTGATCTCCACCACCACCAAACGGATCCTCTACTTGATCTGATAACCCTCAACATAATCGAAAAGGCCACAGCCTGATGAAGTCACTGATTCCGAGGTGCCAGAACTCAACCTCATCAAATATCTCGACTAAGTCCACTTTCCTCAAACTAACATGTCAGAAACCGCGTACAACTTTTCTCCTCAATATCCTTGCCTCTGAGTGCAGCACAACAACTCCTCATGGTTGTCTCGAGGCATAACAGTCAAAATTCCTCTGATGCTCAGGTTCAAACTCATCTCGAACCTCGTGTACTGCTTCCTCTGAAGCCACATAACACGTGCAAACGGAAACAAACATATGAACGATACATATCTGCCTCAGGTCGGTGAACACTACATATTTCCGTTGTTAGGTAGCCTGATTGAACTATTACCGTATAAACAACACCCTAAATATAGGCCATGGAATCACAACAGGAATTCACACAATACCAACCCACCAAATGCAATGATCTAACTTAGGCAAAACATCAACTGCCACGATTCTCTACTCAAAAGCAACATGTAGACGCCCATATACACACAACCGGGCAATCCATGCCACACATGTTTCTGAATCCAGAATGCTCATCCAAACCCATAATTCACTATCAAGTCGCGCGTCGATTGATCCTCAATAGGATCCACAACCGTACCGACACGGAAAGCACGTCAAGGAGGCATCCTAATGAATAAGACATCGTTCACAACAAGTAGAACGTAATCATGGAACTTTATATATTTGAAAGCACACAACACCTGGAGTATTGATGAGTATCCGCCGGCCGGTCGGGTCATCACTCCAGACATATTGTACATTCTCAAATATCCTTAGTAAACATGACTACAGAAGTCTACAGAACCTAAAACCTAATGCTCTGATACCAAGCTGAAAGGACCCAACCCCAATTTAGTTTCCTAAACCGGAATCAAACCCCTTTTGAAAACACGAACCAACAAAAACCATCAAAATTTCGGCAGAGTAACGTTACTAACGCGGAATTGCCATTACCTGCACCCGGAAAATAACACTTCATCCTATGCCACAAAAATCAAACCGTGGGCACCAATGAAAGGACCCAACCCCGATTTAGCTCCCTAAATCGGAATCAAACCCTTTCGAAAACACGAACCAACAAAAACTTTTCGAAATTTGGGCAGAGTTTCGTTACTAACGTTGAATTACCATTACCTGCACGCGGAAAATACACTTCATCCTATGCCACAAAAAGCAAACCGTGGGCACCAATCCCATCCGGATTTCTCAATATAACAACAGTAAAGTAAAGTAGTAAATATATATGCACTTTACTGAAATCCAGTGTAAAATCGTATAACGTATTCAATAGGAAGCTCAGAGCGACATCTAATACATAATCGTATATGCAAAACACAGTAGGTAGAACAATAAACCTACTGGATGAAACAAAGTAGCTCGAGCACTATGCCTCCGACCACAACGTGCGACACCAGAGCCTGAACTGCAAACTGGGCACGGAAACCGAAAAGCCCAGGGGAAAGACAATAAACATGTTAGAGTGAGTGGACGAAAATAAATGTCTTTCACCAGTTGATATATATGTATAAAATAACATATGCGAGTCCAGGTAAATAAAACAACAACATAGTACACGAGGTAAAACTCATACTCCTCCAGTGTACTGAGCATGCAAGTAAAATCCCACGGGGTCACTCATGGACTCCTCTATGCTAGTACAGTCTGAACCACGGAGTCCTTGACTACCACGTGATTCTAAGCCAGAAATGGCCTCGGTTCCGGGGAATACGCCCCTCACCGGTCTGGTTGGGGAAACGCCCCTCTAGACGGCCCTCCGTCGGGGATCAGCCGACGAGGCAAGGTGTATCGATACAACAACGTAACTGAGACTGTACTCTGTGTAAACCAAATCATAAACAGTTCGATGCAAATGCATGAAACAGCATATAAGTATATGTATACTCGTATACGTATATTCGTATAAGTGTAATCGTATAACACATGCTCGTAATAAATATAATCTCGTATGAAATCTCATGCTCGTAAAACCATAATCATGCTGCATGCTCAAGTTCGTAAATCATATAAAAGACTCGCAATCATTTCCGTGAAAAGAAATGTCCACTCACAGACTAGCGTAACGCGTATCGCGTTAACCCGTGATCCGGCGGAATGCCCCTCGCCAAACAAACGATCACGAACACCTGAACAAACACAATGTCCAATACTCAAAGTCATAATCCGACAACTCAAATCAAATCACGAGAAACCACCGTGCTCGGAAACACAGAATTCGAATACGACGAATCGTCGAAAATCCATATATACCACCTCAATACCTCGCTTTACGTTCGGACGCTCAACTCGAAAAAAGAACCTCCCCACTGCGATCGGAGCGCGATTTCGAGTCAAATGACATGCGACTTGTCGAAAGTCAAAAAGTCAACCCTGAACGGCAAAATTCATAACTAATTCCTTGTAACTCCCAAATCATGCTCCGGAAGTTCACACGAGCTCAAAATTAAATTCTGAACAACTTCCGTGAAGAAGCCGAACCCAAATTCTCATCCGGTAATTTAGTCGTTAAGTAGCCCACCATTTATATCCGAACTTCAAATATTCATAATTAATTCATCGATCGTCCAAATAACGATCCGGAACCGCCCACGAACTCGTAATCACACATACAACGACTCTCGAGAAGAGACCCAGCTCCAATTCTCGGCCAATAATTAAGTCGTTAACAAACTCGGCGATTCCAATAACCGTCGGACAACTGCGACTACGCAGTAACTCATCGATCAAGCTGAACATACTGTTGATTCAGATCCGGGTCGTCACAACCAATCCCATCCGGATTTCTCAATATCATAACAATAATGTAAAGTAATCAATAAAACTATACATTACAGAATTCTGGGGAAAATCGTATAAAAATATAATATCACAATGCTCAGAGCGACCTCTAGTGTATAATTATATAAATATACCACAGAAGGTAGAACAAGAAACCTACTGAAAGAAACAAGGTAGCTCGAACACTATGCCTCCGACTGCGACATGCGACACCAGAGTCCGAACTGCAATCTGGGCACCGAAACCGAAAAGCCCAGGGGAAAGGCAAATAAAACGTTAGAGTGATTGGACGAAAATAAACATATGCCTTTCACCAATTTCATATACAATAAACAAGTATAGCGAGTTCGGAAAACATATATGGAGGTTGCCAGGCGAATCTCTCAAGCCCGACGGTCAGGCGAATCGCTCAAGCCCGACGGTGATAGGCCAGGGGAATCTCTCAACCCTAGTGGCATAACAGGGGAATCTCTCAACCCTGCCGAGAGGAATCTCTCAACTCTGGCAGACTACCAGTGATCAGCCGAGTAGCCGAAGCATCGATGCAGTAATGCCATCACCATAAAATATAAAATAATACCTCCGAAAATAATAAATAATCTCAACATCATATATAAATAAAAACGAAAAATCACGAACTCACAACGACAGTGAAAATAGAAAAGTCCACTCACAGGTGAGCGTAACGCGATATGCGTTAATCCCGTGATCCGGCGGAAAGTCCCTCGCCAAACAAACTATCACGAACCCCTGGATAATCATAAAATCCACCGGTCAAATTCATAACTCGAGAACTCAAATCATATCACGAGAAACAACCGTTCTCGGAAACATATAATTCAATAACAACGAAATCGTCGAAAATCTAATAATCACAACACAAAACTTCGCTATAATTTCCCGGAAACTACCAAAATTAACTTTACGACAAACTTCGAACAAACGTAACTTTCGCGTCGTAATTCCGTTTTCAACAAATCTCGCGTCAACAAACTTATCTCGACAAATTCTTCAATTTCCACCTGAAGTCAAACACTTCGACCAATCCAATAAAAAGTCAACGAGTCAATTCATCACAAGCTTATCCGATAAAACGATCAACGGTTAAAAATATTCACAACTTAATCCTCGTAACTCGGAAAAATCCTCCGGAAGTTCCCACGAAATCGAAATTAAATTCTCTACAACTTCCACGAAGGATCCCAAATCAAATTCTCGCCCGGTAATTTAGTCGCTAACGAAGCCGCCATATTAACAAATTATGTCGAAATCGCGACTATTCGCGAAACTCGCAAATCAAGTCGATAACCATTCCATTTACGGTTCGGGTCGATCAATGGTCCAAAATGGATTACAATCACGATTCGGATGAACTCGAACACGAAGGGATAAACTCGACAATATTCCGAAATTTCAAATATTCATATTATATTCCTCGGTCGTCAAAATAATAATCCGGAACCGCCCACTAACTTGAAATCACGCGTACAACAACTCTCGAGAAGAGACTCAACTCAAATTCTTGGCCAATAATTAAGTCGTGATCAAAGCCGGCGATTCAATCAATTATCGGAGAACTGCGGTTACGCGTTAACTCACAAATTAAGCTGATTATACTACTGATTCTGTTCCGGGTCGTCATAAGCAACTAGATCTGTCAGCCAATTTAATGGTTACCAATATGGGTTGTAATTGCTGTGCTAGATTCAATTTATTATAAACAGAATAGAGCATCAAATTAATCAAAGCACCTAAATCTAATAAAGCACCAGAAATCCTGTTTATCACCAATAATGCATGGAACAGTGAAACGCCTTAGATCTTCCATCGTTGAATGTAGCTTTCTTTGTAGCACAGCAAACACTTTCTCACTTAAAGCCACCACCTTAGTGGGACTATACTTCCTCTTAGTGGTATAAAGTTCCTTGAGAAACTTTGCATATTGTGGAATTTGCTTGAAGACATTAAGTAGAGAAATGTTGACTTGGACCTTTCAGAAAATGTCCAAGATGTCATTGATCTTGTCTTCCTTCTCTTGTTTTCTTAAACTACTAGAAAAAGAGCTGGAATGTCAGAAGAACAAGAAGTTTTAAAGGTTACCTTCCCAATTTTTGAAGTGGTCTGAATGTTGGCTTCAGATGCATTTTCAAAGGGTCGAGCGTTTTTCTCGACAGGTCAAATTGGGGTGCCTGGTATGATCAACAGGTTGAGAAGATTCACCCAACAGATCGGATCAATCAATCTATCTGACTCATGATCGTTGTTCGACAAATCAAGAATTCCTTTCATGCGTCGAACTAGAGCTTCCATGGGAATTCCTGACGAGTTGTTGAACACTATTTGCTCAAGTATCGATTCTTCCAATATTTTTGACCTCTTTTTAGGCTCTTGAACTGGCCCTAACACCTTTCTACTCTTTAATTGCATAACATTCACCTCACACTCATTCTTTAGGTAAGGTTTTGTTTTTCCCAGGGGAAAGACAATAAACACGTTAGAGTGAGTGGACGAAAATAAATGTCTTTCACCAGTTGATATATATGTATAAAATAACATATGCGAGTCAAGGTAAATAAAACAACAACATAGTACACGAGGTAAAACTCATACTCCTCCAGTGTACTGAGCATGCAAGTAAAATCCCACGGGGTCACTCATGGACTCCTCCGTGCTAGTACAGTCTGAACCACGGAGTCCTTGACTACCACGTGATTCTAAGCCAGAAATGGCCTCGGTTCCGGGGAATACGCCCCTCACCGGTCTGGTTAGGGAAACGCCCCTCCAGGCGGCCCTCCGTCGGGGATCAGCCGACGAGGCAAGGTGTATCGATACAACAACGTAACTGAGACTGTACTCTGTGTAAACCAAATCATAAACAGTTCGATGCAAATGCATGAAACAGCATATAAGTATATGTATACTCGTATACGTATATTCGTATAAGTGTAATCGTATAACACATGCTCGTAATAAATATAATCTCGTATGAAATCTCATGCTCGTAAAACCATAATCATGCTGCATGCTCAAGTTCGTAAATCATATAAAAGACTCGCAATCATTTCCGTGAAAAGAAATGTCCACTCACAGACTAGCGTAACGCGTATCGCGTTAACCCGTGATCCGGCGGAATGCCCCTCGCCAAACAAACGATCACGAACACCTGAACAAACACAATGTCCAATACTCAAAGTCATAATCCGACAACTCAAATCAAATCACGAGAAAACACCGTTCTCGGAAACACACAATTCGAATACGACGAATCGTCGAAAATCCATATATACCACCTCAATACCTCGCTTTACGTTCGGACGCTCAACTCGAAAAAAGAACCTCCCCACTGCGATCGGAGCGCGATTTCGAGTCAAATGACATGCGACTTGTCGAAAGTCAAAAAGTCAACCCTGATCGTTGACCGCCGCCGTTGACCGCCGCCCACGGCGGCGCCACCGCCGACCGGAGAATTTCAAGGCGGAGCCACCCCTATTCCACTCCAAATCACCCACTGAGCAACTTCCATAACTGCACCGAAGTCCAATTCTCACTCTAACTAGGTCAATTTCATGTAAAACCGAATTGGTTCACAAATTTCAATCCCAAAATTCTCAATCCACAAATCAAATTAGAACACAATGTTTATATGGTTAGAATCACCTTGAAGAGAGCTACAAAACCCAGTATCTCTTGAAGTTCAACTCGGCCCGAATCCAAGAACCCGAATTCACCAAAAACTCCCCATTTTCAAGTCGGAATTTCTCCTTTTCCGGTGAGCTACACCGTGTATGGTGGCCGGAGGCATGATGGGGACATCGAGACGCATCGATGGGGTCCTTCCCCAAGGCTGGAGGTGGCCGGATTAGGCTCGCCGCCGACCACCATCAAAGGCCGTCGAACACCCCTCTTCCATGTCGGTCAAACCGAGTTGACCAAGGTCAATCACAATGAATGCAAGTTTTGACTTTCCCCTTTTAGTAAGTCACTATTTATAGCTTCCCAAAATAGAAACTCAAACTTATCCATTTCGACGAACTTTAAACACAGATAACTTTCGCGTCGTAACTCCAATTCCGATAATTCTTGCGGCCACGAATTCGACTCGACATAATCTTCCAACATCACCCAAAGTCAAACATATCGGCCAACCGAATAAAAAGTCAACCGTTGAAAGCAACACACATTAAATTGACTAAATAATCAACAAACGGCAAAATTCATAACTAATTCCTTGTAACTCCCAAATCATGCTCCGGAAGTTCACACGAGCTCAAAATTAAATTCTGAACAACTTCCGTGAAGAAGCCGAACCCAAATTCTCATCCGGTAATTTAGTCGTTAAGTAGCCCACCATTTATATCCGAACTTCAAATATTCATAATTAATTCATCGGTCGTCCAAATAACGATCCGGAACCGCCCACGAACTCGTAATCACACATACAACGACTCTCGAGAAGAGACCCAGCTCCAATTCTCGGCCAATAATTAAGTCGTTAACAAACTCGGCGATTCCAATAACCGTCGGACAACTGCGACTACGCAGTAACTCATCGATCAAGCTGAACATACTGCTGATTCAGATCCGGGTCGTCACAACCAATCCCATCCGGATTTCTCAATATCATAACAATAATGTAAAGTAATCAATAAAACTATACATTACAGAATTCTGGGGAAAATCGTATAAAAATATAATATCACAATGCTCAGAGCGACCTCTAGTGTATAATTATATAAATATACCACAGAAGGTAGAACAAGAAACCTACTGAAAGAAACAAGGTAGCTCGAACACTATGCCTCCGACTGCGACATGCGACACCAGAGTCCGAACTGCAATCTGGGCACCGAAACCGAAAAGCCCAGGGGAAAGGCAAATAAAACGTTAGAGTGATTGGACGAAAATAAACATATGCCTTTCACCAATTTCATATACAATAAACAAGTATAGCGAGTTCGGAAAACATATATGGAGGTTGCCAGGCGAATCTCTCAAGCCCGACGGTCAGGCGAATCGCTCAAGCCCGACGGTGATAGGCCAGGGGAATCTCTCAACCCTAGTGGCATAACAGGGGAATCTCTCAACCCTGCCGAGAGGAATCTCTCAACTCTGGCAGACTACCAGTGATCAGCCGAGTAGCCGAAGCATCGATGCAGTAATGCCATCACCATAAAATATAAAATAATACCTCCGAAAATAATAAATAATCTCAACATCATATTGATATGACGGAAACATGCATTTAAATTAAACACATAAATCAACCATAAACAATTTAAAACCCTATAGATGTAGTATAATATAAGCAAGTAGGGATCGTTCTAAACCGGGGATTGAATGGTGCATGCAATTCTTGTGTAAAATGGGGGTGTATGAGTTGATTTTAATTACTAATTTATTTACTAAAAACGTCAATCACATAGCAAGTATTCCTAGGACTCTAACATGCATCAACTCATAGACAAGCAAACACATAAGAAAATCCCAAAAACCCTTACCATATTTTCGACAAAAATAAACCTAAGCTAATTACATGTGATCATCATATTCAACCTAGCCAATTTTCTCTACCTAATTAAGCTACCTTCGAAATTCATGCTCCTAATTTTTATTATTAACATGCCATGTGGGTTAAAGCTTAACGCCTTAAAATCTAAGAATCATTGAATAACTTCCAGGCGAAAGGTTAAAACACAATCATCCCGCACTACCCAACGCATTAAGAACTAGACATAGCATGCTTCAAACAAACCTAAGAACATAAACACATGGAAGATAAACTCAAGTAAGTATTAAAAATCCAAAAGTATTCACCAAAACCCAATGTCAAACAAAAAGAGTACAAGAACAAAATATGACTACGGAGTAAAGGGTTCATGGTTACACTTTGAAGAAATCCCGCTTAACGCTGCAAACTCCCAAGGTGTAGATGACTCCAAGGATGGTGGTTCTCACTTGTATGGACTTAACGTGTGCAAGCGATCCGAGTGATGGTGGATGGCGGAGTAGTCAACTTCGTGCTCGGCCTTGGTGTTTGAGGGAGAGGGTGGAGAGTAATTTTGCAGAGCTTAGGCCTAGAATATGTGATGATTTGCTTTGAGGCCGAGCTCTTGTATTTATAGGTGAAGAATTCCAACTTTCCTCTCCAAACTAGGTTTTCCTAGTGTACTCGGGTAGAATTGCCAGCCTGTCTTAAAACGTCTTTTCCGGGAGTTCTAGAGCTCAGAAAATTCCGATTTTTGTTTCATTGGAAAGCTTATTCAAAGGGCTATAAGATCCATATAATGAACGCTATATTTGGAGTTGAATTGAATTTACTACGGATTTTAGAAGTTGAGTGACCTGACTGCCCAGTTTTCTTCTTCTTCAAGGAAAAGGAAATCTTTATATCTTCAAATCTTGCATTCCTTATTCCCCAATACTTCTTGGCCGAATATACCATATTCTTGCACATATTTTGGCCCTCAAATAAAGTATTTTTCTTCATGGAATATCCTTCAAAAATTCGTCCATTATATGCTCCATATATTCCGCCATATTTGCTCTTTCCTGGGTCGCGCAGGAGAAATGTCTTCATCTTTTTGTCCACCATTTTGGTATCCATTTCATTTGGCATTTGGTTTCCAATTCTTGACACCATATGGGAATGCATTTTAGTAACCATTTGAAGATCATTCCTCGGACTATTTCTTCTCCGGATTTATTGCGTTTTGCGTGCTTGTAGACTCCTTTACTCCGTCTCTTTTGGTCAACACCTGAATTTAACAAAATAAGTTAAAACTAATAAAACTAAGCAATTATCAAAGTAAAAATGTAGAGAAAATACATTAATTAATATGCATAAAATGCGTAGATCACATATATAAATAAAAACGAAAAATCACGAACTCACAACGACAGTGAAAATAGAAAAGTCCACTCACAGGTGAGCGTAACGCGATATGCGTTAATCCCGTGATCCGGCGGAAAGTCCCTCGCCAAACAAACTATCACGAACCCTTGGATAATCATAAAATCCACCGGTCAAATTCATAACTCGAGAACTCAAATCATATCACGAGAAACAACCGTTCTCGGAAACATATAATTCAATAACAACGAAATCGTCGAAAATCTAATAATCACAACACAAAACTTCGCTATAATTTCCCGGAAACTACCAAAATTAACTTTACGACAAACTTCGAACAAACGTAACTTTCGCGTCGTAATTCCGTTTTCAACAAATCTCGCGTCAACAAACTTATCTCGACAAATTCTTCAATTTCCACCTGAAGTCAAACACTTCGACCAATCCAATAAAAAGTCAACGAGTCAATTCATCACAAGCTTATCCGATAAAACGATCAACGGTTAAAAATATTCACAACTTAATCCTCGTAACTCGGAAAAATCCTCCGGAAGTTCCCACGAAATCGAAATTAAATTCTCTACAACTTCCACGAAGGATCCCAAATCAAATTCTCGCCCGGTAATTTAGTCGCTAACGAAGCCGCCATATTAACAAATTATGTCGAAATCGCGACTATTCGCGAAACTCGCAAATCAAGTCGATAACCATTCCATTTACGGTTCGGGTCGATCAATGGTCCAAAATGGATTACAATCACGATTCGGATGAACTCGAACACGAAGGGATAAACTCGACAATATTCCGAAATTTCAAATATTCATATTATATTCCTCGGTCGTCAAAATAATAATCCGGAACCGCCCACTAACTTGAAATCACGCGTACAACAACTCTCGAGAAGAGACTCAACTCAAATTCTTGGCCAATAATTAAGTCGTGATCAAAGCCGGCGATTCAATCAATTATCGGAGAACTGCGGTTACGCGTTAACTCACAAATTAAGCTGATTATACTACTGATTCTGTTCTGGGTCGTCATAAGCAACTAGATCTGTCAGCCAATTTAATGGTTACCAATATGGGTTGTAATTGCTGTGCTAGATTCAATTTATTATAAACAGAATAGAGCATCAAATTAATCAAAGCACCTAAATCTAATAAAGCACCAGAAATCCTGTTTATCACCAATAATGCATGGAACAGTGAAACGCCTTAGATCTTCCATCGTTGAATGTAGCTTTCTTTGTAGCACAGCAAACACTTTCTCACTTAAAGCCACCACCTTAGTGGGACTATACTTCCTCTTAGTGGTATAAAGTTCCTTGAGAAACTTTGCATATTGTGGAATTTGCTTGAAGACATTAAGTAGAGAAATGTTGACTTGGACCTTTCAGAAAATGTCCAAGATGTCATTGATCTTGTCTTCCTTCTCTTGTTTTCTTAAACTACTAGAAAAAGAGCTGGAATGTCAGAAGAACAAGAAGTTTTAAAGGTTACCTTCCCAATTTTTGAAGTGGTCTGAATGTTGGCTTCAGATGCATTTTCAAAGGGTCGAGCGTTTTTCTCGACAGGTCAAATTGGGGTGCCTGGTATGATCAACAGGTTGAGAAGATTCACTCAACAGATCGGATCAATCAATCTATCTGACTCATGATCGTTGTTCGACAAATCAAGAATTCCTTTCATGCGTCGAACTAGAGCTTCCATGGGAATTCCTGACGAGTTGTCGAACACTATTTGCTCAAGTATCGATTCTTCCAATATTTTTGACCTCTTTTTAGGCTCTTGAACTGGCCCTAACACCTTTCTACTCTTTAATTGCATAACATTCACCTCACACTCATTCTTTAGGTAAGGTTTTGTTTTTCCCAAAAGTGATCCAAAGTTATTCTGGGTCAACAAATGTTGCACATGGCTCATCTGATGCTCGAAAAGTTCAATGGATTTCTCATGTTACTGAGTTATTGCTTTGACATCTTAATAGAAGACACTCGTCTCTTAGTGAGGGGCACTATTCTCCTTTCTATCTTTCTTGTTGTCAAGCATCATTTGTTGTATCGATTTTTCCAAAGTTGAAGTTCATGTTGATGCCTGAAGTGGTAGGAATGGTAGAGCTTGATATTATTGTTGTGGTGCATGACTCTGGCAATATTGATGCCCATCCCCTCTAGCTTATCTTGGTGGAAATCCGGGTAGGTTAGATGCAGGATGAAGTACATTGTTGCTTATATAGCTGAGAAGTGGATGATCTCTATTCTCACCATATGTGTTGGGCTACCTTTGACCAAAATTCACATCCTCTTCTTCCTCATCTACTCTGAACTTTGGACAATCTTCTGCTAGATGAATAATAGCCGAACACAAAGTATAAACTACCTGAGATGCAGCAATTGTTGTCTTTTTGTTGACCTTCAAAGCACTGGAAATCAAAGGTATATCATTCTCCATAGAAGTCAACCTCTTTTCCATGGCTCCATCTATTGCGACCGCATTTAGAAATTTTTTACTGGCTTCCATGGTCCTATCTCTAGCCTGAAATTGCCTTGAATTGTCAGCTTGGTTTTCCAAAATTTGCTTGGCTTCAGTTCCAGCCATGTTCCACAAATTTTCCCCTCACGCAAAATCAAGTTTAATTTGATAAAAAAATCAAGTCCTTAATAAAAGTATTTCATCTCGGTGTTAAGATTACACTTGTGTGAGGGCATTGTCGAAGTAGACCCTTGAATTGATTCCATGCTTCATAGAGTTCATATTCATCTTTCTGTCTAGATGTACTGATCTGCTTCTTCAAGTTCTTGGTTTGAGAGGTGGAGTAGAATTCCTTCATGAATACAGCACTCATCTTGTCCCAAGTGCCAAATGAATGAGAAGATAATGAGTTGTACCATGCATTTGCTTACTCCTTTAGAGAAAATGAAAAGAGGATAAGTTTGACCACATCTTCATCCACAATCGTTGACTTCTATATTCTACACAATGATGCAAACTCATTGAGATGATCTTGAGGGTGTTCAGAAGGAGTGACTCTAAAGTGTGGCAAATTTAAAATAACAGATGGAGGAATTCCCTAGGCCCCCAAATTCTCTGGTAACACAACCGGTAAAGCTATAAGACTTGTACCCAGCACAAATGACTCTCTAAGTTTCAGGTTATTGGCCATTGGTGATGGTGGTGGCGTTGGAATAGGTTGATCTTTATCTTTCTCAAACTCAGATTCAGAGTGGTGTTCCGGCTCAGAATCTTCACCACCACTATAACTTACGTTCAACAGTTGTCTCTGTTGCTTCTGGTTTTGTCGTTCTGATCTCTCAATCTCGGGATCAAGTAACATTGGTTCAGAGCTTTTAGAGTGACGAGTACGTATAACAATACTCATGCACACACACTAAAGAATGTAAGACTCAACAAGAAAAAGAAAACTAACCAAAATAAAACTAAAAATCAAAGACACAACTAAGACTTAGAATTAACCAATTTCTGGCGAAACGGGGCCAAAATTTGATAAGCGAAAAATCACCCTAAAAAATAACCATATTCTCAAGTAAATTATATAGATGTAGTAAATGTCAAATAGGGGTCATTACCCGCACAGGATTGGTGAAACTAAGACTGAAGAACACAAGAAATACAAAGAAAATGTGAAAGCTAGAAACCTGGTAGCCTCGACCACTAGACACAAAGTACACCACGAACCTAACCAATACTAAACCAAATGTCATGAAAATTTAACACAATAAACTAGACTCAATGACAAACTACCACACAAAATTTGAGGGTGTTCGAAATTGTTTGGTTCCCGAAATAATTTGGCAAAATCACAACTAATGCAGAGAAAGTAAATTTTAGAAAAGTAAAGTGTTGATGAAATCAAATAAAGATGGATGTTAAGAACTTCTCTCTATTCAGATACCCTATGATTACCCAAACCTAATCTAAATAACCATGGATGAATGTTTCCCATGCACGAGCTATGGTTAAGTCATCGTACGGTTTACACTCTCTTACTTTGCCTGAAAGAAAGAATGGTCATCTGTTCTAACTTGATCCCTAATTAACGACTTATACATATGGTGGTTTAAGCCTAGAAAACTAGAATCATTAAGTTCTAAGAATGTTTGAGGAATAATAAAGCTTCAAGGATTGATTTGGTGGTCACCCTTAAGTCACTAAGGAATCACTTCACATAAGAGCTTCTTTTGTCTTTGTAGAATATGCAATAATATGGTGGTCATGTACACATTCAAGACACTAGATTCTACAACATCCAACTAAGTTGGCCATCAAAAAAATACATCGTAGAAATCGTCAATGGAATAATAGTGAAGCAAAGCTCATCCAAATAATTCTTAAAATTGCAAGGGGTTCAAAATCATAGCATGTCTAGGGCTTCAATCAGCCTCTAACTAAGAAATTTTAGCTACTCATAGTTGGAAGTAAAAAATAGCAAAACATGATGGAGAAGGAAGAATAAACCAAAAATCCATAAATTCAAGGACGCTTTAGCTCGACGAGTCGAAATGTCTCGACTGGAAATCCTGGGAGTGGCTTTCTCTCCTTCTTAGGTCTTCTCTCTCTAAAAATCAACAACTCATCCTTTATCTTGTTAAGAAGCTTATAAAGGTTGGACATGGGGCCTCCCTTCATAAATATAGGGTTGACTCATCGTCACTTGGACTTTCCACATCATAAATCCTTATTCCAATAGAATTCTTCTTTTATATACTTTCCTCCAAATAACCTAATAACACAAAAACATAATTCATTACTAAAAACTAAACAAATAAACCAAGTATTTTTGGAATAATTAAGCACAAGATAGTTTCATATTTATGCAACTATCAAGGCATCCTTGGGGAGATCCTTTTATGACTACAGAGTATTTCACAGTGGTCACGCAAGTTTTTACAATGTCCACCCATTGTTGAAAGTAGCCAAACAGATATGTGTAAAATTAAGTCTATGTGTAATTTTGGTGAGATTAGGTCCATTCGATATCAAACAGATATGTGTAAAATTAAGTCGATGTAGAAGCTGACCTGAAACGAGGAATTCCTTCATAGTGGCTATTACATCAGGGCCAACCACCTCCCAATATTTTTGGTAAAAGAAGGGGGGCATTGTGACGACCCGAACCAGAATCAGCAGTAAGACCAGCTATGTACGTGAGTTACCGCGTAGTCACTGGTATCCGACGGTTGTTCGGAATCGCCGAGCTTGCTAACGACTTAATTATTGGCCGAGAATTGGAGCTGGGTCTCTTCTTGAGAGTCGTTCTATATGTGATTATGAGTTCGTAGGCGGTTCCGGATTGTTATTTGGACGACCGAGGAATTAGTTATGAATATTTGAAGTTCGGATTTAAATGGCGGGTTTATTCGCGACTAAATTACCAGACGAGAATTTGGTCTCGGCTTCTTCACGGAAGTTGTTCAGAATTTAATTTCGAGTTCGTGGGAACTTCTGGAGCATGATTTGGAGTTACGAGGGATTAGTTGCGAATTTTGCCAATTGTTGATTGTTTAGTCGATTTAATGTGTGTTGGTTCGAAGGGTTGACTTTTTATCAGTTTGGCCGATGTGTTTGACTTCGGGTGATTACGGAAGAATGTGTCGAGACGAGTTTGTGGCCGCAAAAATTATCGGAATCGGAATCACGACGAGAAAGTTACGTGGGTTTGAAGTTCGTCGAAAAGGATAATTAATTACAAGTTTCCATTTTGGGAAAGGCTATAAATAGCAACCTGTTATTTTGGGCAAGTGTATGACTTTCCATTTTGGGTGTTTGACCGAGTTGACTGAGTCAACTCGGTGGGAGAGGGATCCTTCGACGGTGCCACGGCCTCCACACCGGCGACCGGATTCCGGAGACCTCCGGGCTCGGCCCGTGGCTTATTCGACTCGCCTTAGTCCCCTTGTGACATCCCCGTCCACCGTTGGCGGTGTAGCTCGCCGGAATTGAAGGAATTTCCGACTTGAAAATGGTGAAAACTTTGTGAATTCGGGTTCTATGTTTGAGGCCGATTCGAGCAGAAATTCTTAGTGGGCTTTGAAGCTCTCATCCCCTTGATGCTCCCCTGTAAGTTTCGTGTTTCAATTCGATGTGTACAAGGAGAATTTTGGATTTGAAATTTGTGTGTTCTTTCGGTTTTTCATGAAATTGACCATGTTAGAGTGAGAATTGGACTTCGGTGCAGTTGACAAAGTTGCTCAGTGGGTGATTTTGCATGGAATAGGGGTTTCTCCGCCGTGAAATTCTCCGGTCAACAGTGGCGCCGCCGTGGACGGCGGTCAACGGCGGTCAACGGTCAACGGGTTGACTTTTTGACTTTCGACAAGTCGCATGTCATTTGACTCCAAATCGCGCCCCGATCGCAGTGGGGAGGTTCGTTTTTCGAGTTGAGCGTCTGAACATAAAGCGAGGTATTGAGGTGGTATATACGGGTTTTCGACGATTCGTCGACTTTGAATTGTGTGTTTCCGAGAATGGTGGTTTCTCGTGGTTTGATTTGTATTGTCAGATTATGACTTTGAATATTGGACGTTGTGATTATTCAGGGGTTCGTGATCGTTGTTTTGGCGATGGACTTTCCGCCGGATCACGGGTTAACGCGATACGCGTTACGCCAGTCTGTGAGTGGACATTTCTTTTCACGGATTGTTTGCGAGTCTTTTATATGATTTTCGAACTTGAGCATGCGAATTGAGATTACGAATTGCATGAGCATGTGTTTTACGATTATACGATATACTTATAGGAATATACGTATACGAGTATACATACATTTATATGCTGTTATTTGCATTTGCATCGAAATGTTTATGATTTGGTTTACACAGAGTACAGTCTTGGTTACGTTGTTGTATCGATACACTTGCCTCTCGGCTGATCCCCGATGGTAGGCCATACCAGGAGGGGCGTATCCCCGACTGACCGGTGAGGGGCGTTTCCCCGGATCCGAGGCCATTTCTGGCTAGAATCACGTGGAACTCAGGGACTCCGTGGTTCTGACTGTACTAGCACGGTGTGTGTCCATGAGTGACCCCGTGGGATTTTTACTTGCATGCTCAGTACGCTGGAGGATTGTGGTTTTACCTCGTGTACTTTATTGTTTCTATTTACCTGGACTCGCATGTGTTTGTATAACATATATATTACTTGGTGAAAGACATTTATTTTCGTCCACTCACTCTAACGTGTTTATTGTCTTTCACCTGGGCTGTTCGGTTTCCGTGCCCAGTTTGCAGTTCAGGATCTGGTTTCGCACGTCGTGGTCGGAGGCATAGTGCTCGAGCTACTTTGTTCTCTCCAGTAGGTTTATTGTTCTACCTACTGTGGTATGCGTATATGATTATGTATTAGAAGTCGCTCTGAGCTTCCTATTGTATATGTTATACGATTTTACTCCGGATTTTCAGTAAAGTACATATATATTTACTACTTTACGTTATTGTTGATATATTGAGAAATCCGGATGGGATTGGTGCCCACGGTTTGCTTTTTGTGGCATAGGATGGAGTGTATTTTACGCGTGCAGGTAATGGTAATTCCACGCTAGTAACGAAACTCTGCCCAAATTTCGAAAAGTTTTTGTTGGTTCGTGTTTTCGAAGGGGTTTGATTCCGATTTAGGAAGCTAAATCGGGGTTGGGTCCTTTCAGGCATGCTACCCGGTCTAGGAGCCTTATGTGGGCCCATTTGTAATAGTGCCATCTTGATTTCCTTGTCTAAATAATCTGCCAAAAGTCGAGTCTTCATGTGCCCCATTATAACTGTGATAAGGAAGTGAGGATTGGTGCCATTCGCTTTAGAGTCACACTGCCTGATGTGAACAGGGATTCGTAGTAACTGAGTACCTTGAATTCCACACCTTCTGGGGCATCTTGCCATACACTATTGTCATCGAACAACCCGCGTATCCAATTCTTCTTTTTGCTATTGGACACTCAATGGTGTATGTACTTGATGTTCTTATCTCTATTCTACAACCAGTTGTTCATGGATCGTTGTTTCCAATATGTGGCCTCCTGTTGCACTAACATTTCTGGTCTAGCATATAGCACCTTCCTCTTAGGAACACCAGCATGATTAAAAGACTTATTGAGGAACTGTGACGACCCGAACCATAATCAGTTGTGTATTCGGCACAATTCTCGAGATTGGTCAAAGTCGCAGTTTTAAGTTATATATATGTGGTTTGTCAATTCTATTTGCGACTATGTTTTCGACCGAGAATTTGGGTTGAGTGTCTTCACGGAAGTTGTTGAGCACGTGATTTCGAGCTCGAGGGCGGTTCCAAAAGATTTTTCTGATAACCGAGGAATATAATATGATTATTTGAAGTTTCAGTTTCGACGAGTTTATCCGATGGTTTCGTGTTTATCCGAATCGTGATGGTTATCCATTTCGAATCGTCGATCGACCCGAGGTGTGAGTATAAATATTGGAGATAGTCGAGAATTAGTCGAAAATCTCAATTTGGGCTTTGACTGACGTTGACCACCTATTGACTTTCCAAATTTGGAAAGTTGCCGTTGACCCGTGAAGGAAGCGTGCGACCCGTTTGGGCTCGTCGGCCGACCCGACTTTTCCGGCAACCTCCGGCCAGGCTGAGGGTACAGTTCGAATCCCCTTGAGTTCCTCTTTCGTTTTATGCTTGAGTTTGTTGAAATTGGTTGTGTTTGCTTTGAGTTCGAATCGAGGCCGATATGGGTTGGTCGCCGGTGACGGTTGGTAGGATTCCGGTGAGTTTTGGAGGTGGGGTTGTTGGGGTTTTTGCTCCCCACACCTCGATGATGCTCTCTGGGTAGTTGGTTTGGGACGAGGTGGTGATTAATGGTGAACCCGATTAGGTTACCGGAGGGAAATTCCGATTTGGGTTTGAATGAAATTGGTGGTGTTGGGGTTTGAATTGAGGTTGGTTGTAGTTATGAAAGTGATTTGGCTTGAGATGGGCTTCATTTATGGAGCTTCCTCGCCGGAAAATGTCACCGTTGACAGCGGTCCGCCGCCGGCGGCGGCGGTCAACGGCGGCGCTCCAGCGAGGAGTTGAATTTTTGGATTTTGATGAAATTAATGTCATTTTTCTCGTAATCGCGCCCTGATTATCGTTCAATGGTTTTCGGATTGATTTGGGTAACTGATTTTCAGTCGAGGGTTTCGAGTGGAGATTTCGGGAATTTCGTAATCATTTTGTACTGCATCGCATATTTCCGGGAACGATTGGTTTCCGTGGTTAAGTTCAGAGTTGAGGATTATGTTTTTGATCAGTTATGTTTATGTATGTTCAGGAGATCGAGATCGAGATCGTGATCGTGCTTCAGGCGAGGGATCTTCCGCCAGACCAAGAGATTAGCGCGAGTTCGCGCTAGCAGATCTGTGAGTGGACAAGTTTTTATTTTCACAGTTGATTTGCGAGTTCGTGGATTTTATGATTTTCGTGTTTACTTTATACGATGATTGAGATATATGTTATTTTCAGAGGTGTTATTATATGTTTATTGGTGATGGCATTTATTGCATCGATGATACCAGAGTTGAGAGATTCCTCTGGACCAAAGTTGAGAGATTCCTCTGAAGCAGGGTTGAGAGATTCCCCTGTATGCTGCCGGGGTTGAGAGATTCCCCTGGCCTATCACCGTCGGGTTGAGCGATTCACCTGACGTCGGGCTTGAGAGATTCGCCCGACAACCTCCATATATATATATATGTGTTGTGTTCCGAACTCGCACTGTTTTACATTGAGTATGTATATAAACTGGTGAAAGGCATATGTTTATCTTCGTCCACTCACTCTAACTTTTTTATTTGCCTTTCCCCTGGGCTTTTCGGTTTCCGTGCCCAGTTTGCAGTTCGGATTCAGGTGTTTCACGTCGCGGTTGGAGGCTAGTGATCTGAGCTACCTGTGTTTTTCCAGTAGGTTCTTGTTTCGCCTACTGATGTGTATATTGTATATGTTTATACTAGAGGTCACTCTGATACATTATGATACTTGTTTATACGGATTTTCTCGGATATACTATATATAGTACAGTATGTTTTCTGTTATTTGATATGAAATGATGTTGAGAAATCCGGACAGAATTGGTGCCCACGGTTTTGCTTTTGTGGCATTTCAGGGTGCAGGTTTATGCAATTCCACGTAAGTAACGAAACTCTGCCAAAATTTTGAAAAGATTTTTGTTGGTTCGTGTTTTCAGAAGGGGTTCGATTCCGGTTCAGGTAACTGAATCGGGGTTGGGTCCTTTCAGCTTGGTATCAGAGCATTAGGTTGTCAAATTCTGTAGACTCTTGTAGTTGTGACGCTTAGGGTATTTGAGTTTATACAGCATGACTGGAGTGATGACCCGACTGGCCAGCGATACTTATCAATACTTCGGGTGTTGTGTATTCTCAAATATCTGCGGTTTCATGATTACGTTCTTTCTGCTTGTACCTAATGCTTGTCTTATATCAGTAGGATGCCTCCTTGACGTGGTCCCCGTCTTGATCGGGGAGCGGATCCTGATGAGGATCGCAGAACGCGCGACTTGCTTATGCGAGTGCTGCGTTTGGAAGAGCGTTTTGACCCTGTGGTCAAGGCTCGTACTGCTGGTGCTACTGTATTTTCGGGTTCAGTTGATCCAGAGATATGCGAGGCGTGGTTGTTTCAGATTGAACGAGTTTGTGAGCACCTACAGTATACTCCTGAGCAGATTTCAGTGGCTGCAGTTGGGTTACTTGAGGGTGATGCATACTTTTGGTGGGTTAGCACCGACAGGGTTCCAGCTGATACTCCGTGGACTTTGTTCCGTGATCTGTTTATGCGGAGGTACTTTAATCAGGCTACCCAGCAGTGCAAGTATGAGGAGTTTACGAACTTGAGGCAGGGCAGTTTGTCTGTACTTGAGTACCGGGACCGGTTTACCCGTTTGTCTCGTTTTGCGAGGGATATGGTGGCTACTGAGGAAGCCAAGTGTCGCAGGTTTGAGCTGGGATTGAATCTTAATATCAAGGCGACTTTGACTACGATGCCTCGGAACAACTTTGATGAGTTTGTCAGTGCAGCACTCCGAGGTGAGGATATTGAGCAGGAGAGGCAGCAGAGATATCTGCCTAGACGGTTTGAGGAAGGTGGACCGAGTCAGGGGCCTTCAAAGAGGTAGAGTTCTGATACTTCCGGTTCAGCTTCATCCTCAGGCGGTGGATCTTATCGCCCACCAGTTAGTGTACCGAGGCAGAGACCTAGATGGAGGAGAGATCGACCGCAGCGATCACAGGCTAGTGGGAGTTCTAGCGGTTCTAGTTATCCTCGGCGTACTGGTGGCACTTTTGCTGTACTGAGGGAGTACCCGTTGTGTAGTCTCTGCAGCCGACATCATGTGGGTCCATGTTAGCGAGATCCTGTCACTTGTTTCCGCTGTGGCCAGGTGGGTCACTATGCGAGGGAATGTTATCAGTATGATCTTACTGGTGGACAGGGGGCCCAGAGTTCCGGAGGAGAGCGAGGTGCCACTTCGGGAGCTCGACCAGCACAGTTTGTAGGCCAGGGCAGACAGCAGGGACAGCCTCAGCGAGGATGACTAGCCGGACAGGCGAGGGTTCATGCCATGACTCTACGTAAGGGCAGAGCTTCACCGGAGGTCGTTATCGGTACGTTACATGTTTTTGGTATTCCAGTACTTGCATTGTTAGATCCGGGTGCCACACATTCATTTATATCATATAGACTGTCATCATTAGCTACGGTACCTGCATCTCTACTTCCGGGGTTGTGGAGAGTGTTGTATCCGTCAGGTGAGGTTGTGAGCATCGGTTGGGTGTATAGAGATTGTGATGTGTTTATTGGTGGTCATGGATTAGCCGCAGATCTGTTATTGCTAGATATTGTGGATTTTGATCTGATCTTGGGTATGGACTTCTTGGAGACGCACTGGGCCATGTTTGATTCTCACAAGAAGGAGGTCGCGTTTCGACGACCAGGGTTACCCGAGATACTATTCCGTGGCGAGAAGAACACTTCACTACCATGTTTGATTTCCACGATGAGGGCGGATCGGTTGATGAAGAAGGGTTGTGTCGCTTACTTAGCCCATGTTGTCGACACTACAGCTGCAGTGCTGGATCTTGGTAGGATTGAGGTTGTGTTTGAGTTTCCATATGTGTTTCCAGCGGAGTTACCTGGTATACCCCCTGTGCGGGAGATTGATTTTACTATTGAGTTGTTGCCGGGTACATGACCGATTTCCTAGACACCGTACCGGATGGTGCCAGCGGAGTTGAAGGAGTTGCAGATTCAACTCCAGGAGTTGCTACAGAAGGGTTTCATTCGGCCGAGTGTTTCTCCGTGGGGTGCCCCAGTGTTGTTTGTACGGAAGAAGGATGGGTCCATGTGTTTGTGCATCGACTATTGTAAGCTGAATCAGGTTACAGTGAGGAACAAGTATCCGTTGCCACGGATTGATGACTTGTTCGATCAGCTCAAGGGAGCATCAGTCTTTTCGAAGATTGACCTTCGATCCGGATATCACCAGTCGAGGATCCGTGACTCTGATGTAGCCAGGACGGCATTCAGGACTCGGTATGGGCACTATGAGTTTTTGGTTATGCCGTTTGGGTTGACCAATGCCCCGCAGCTTTCATGGACTTGATGAATCGGGTGTTCAGACGGTTCCTGGACAAGTTCGTGATTGTGTTCATTGACGATATTTTGATCTATTCCAAGAGTGTGGGCCAGCACAAGAAGCAATTGCGGGCAGTGTTGCGGACTTTGCTGAACCATCAGTTGTTCGCGAAGTTTAGCAAGTGTGAGTTCTGGTTGGATAGTGTGAAGTTTCTGGGCCACGTGATTTCGGCCGAGGGAGTCAATGTTGATCCTGACAAGATCGAGGCCGTGCTGAACTGGAGTAGACCCACTACTGTGCCGGAGATTCGGAGTTTCTTGGGGTTAGCAGGCTATTACCGACGATTTGTACAGGATTTCTCCCAGATTGCTACACCACTGACCAGATTGACGAAGAAGGGCGTCAAGTTTGAGTGGTCTGATGCGTGCGAGGAGAGTTATTTACTCTTGAAGGAGAGATTGACTACCGCACCAGTTCTGACATTGCCAGACGACAGTGGTGAGTTTGTTGTGTACAGTGATGCGTCAAAATTGGGGCTTGGCTGTATGTTGATGCAGCATGGTAGAGTTGTGGCCTATGGTTCCAGGCAGTTGAAACCGCATGAGGTCAACTATCCGACGCATGATTTGGAGTTAGCCGATATCGTGTTAGCGTTGAAGAGTTGGAGACATTACCTGTATGGAGCTCAATGTAAGATCTTCACCAACCATAGAAGTCTTACGTATTTGCAGACGCAGCCGGATCTGAACATGAGGCAACGCCGATGGATGGAGTTGATCAACGACTACGATTGCACTTTTGAGTACCATCCAGGAAAGGCCAATGTTGTGGCTGATGCACTTAGCCGGAAGTCTGGAGCCTCGTTGTTTCATATGTGTGTGGCCAGAGTGTCGATGTTAGCTGAGCTTCGGGCTACAGGTGCTGAGTTTGGGTATGATGACGAGGGAGCTTTGTTGGCTAGTTTTCAGGTTCGACCCGTATTGGTTGATCAGGTGCGTGAGGCTCAGGATTCAGATTCCTACTTGTTGGGCAAGAAGACCATGATACAGAATGGTGTGCCTACAGAGTTCCGATTGAGCGACGACGGTACGTTGTTGTTCAGAGGCAGGTTATGTGTACCCAGAGACGAGAGCCTGAAGAAGGAGATTCTGGACGAGGCCCATAGTTCAGCATATGCAATGCATCCCGGAGGTACGAAGATGTTTCGTACACTTCGAGCGTACTATTGGTGGCGCAACATGAAGCGGGAGATTGCCGCGTACGTGAGTCGATGCTTGATCTGTCAGCAGGTGAAAGCAGAGAGGCAGAAACCTGCAGGGAAACTACAGCCACTCGAGATTCCGGTTTGGAAGTGGGAGCACATTACGATGGATTTCGTCTATCGGTTGTCGCGCACTACGGCTGGCAACACTGGTATTTGGGTTATAGTGGATCGACTGACGAAATCCGCTCACTTTCTTGCACTTCTGGGGAAGATATCAGTGTGTAGATTGGCCAAGTTGTACTTATCAGAGATTGTTCGCTTGCATGGTGTGCCTGTGTCTATTGTTTCTGACCGAGATAGTCAGTTTACTTCCGAGTTTTGGCAGGCGTTGCAGCGAGTTTTGGGCACGAGGTTGCGATTTAGTACAGCTTTTCTTCCTCAGACTGACGGGCAGTCTGAGCGGACTATTCAGACTCTTGAGGATATGCTGCGATCATGTGTGTTGTAGTTCCGCGGGAATTAGGATCAGCAGTTACATTTGATTGAGTTCGCCTACAACAACAGCTATCAGGCCAGTATTGAGATGGCACCGTACGAGGCTCTGTACGGGAAGCAGTGTTGCACTCCGTTGTGTTGGAGTGAGGTGGGTGAGCGTTGGCTTATTGGTCCTGATTTGGTGAAAAGTATGATGGAGGACATACAGGTTATCCGGGATCGATTGAAGATCGCCCAGGATCGGCAGAAGAGCTATGCAGACGTGAGGAGGAAGAGTCTCGAGTTTGAGGTAGGCGATTGGGTCTTCCTGAAACTATCTCCGTGGAGGGGAGTTGTGCGTTTCGGGAAGCGTGGCAAGCTTCGACCACGATACATTGGTCCGTATGAGATTACGAAGAGGGTTGGAGCTATTGCTTACAGACTTGAGTTACCAGCTGAGATGGCTCGTGTGCATGATGTCTTCCATGTTTCGATGTTGCGGAAGTACATCTCAGATCCTTCACATGTGTTAGCCCCACAGTAGTTGCCGATCAGAGAGGATTTGACGTACGTAGAGGAGCCAGTGCAGATTCTCGATCGTCGTGAGCAGGAGTGAGGCACCGTGTGATTCCGCTAGTGAAGGTCTTGTGGCAGAACCACTCAGTTGAGGAGGCCACCTGGGAGACTGAGCAGCGTATGCGGGAACAGTATCCTCATCTGTTCACTTGACAGGTACGTAAATTTCGAGGTCGAAATTTTTTTAAAGGGGGGTAGATTTGTGACGACCCGAACCAGAATCAGTTGTGTATTCGGCACGATTCCTGAGATTGGTCATAGTCGCAGTTTTAAGTTATATATGTGGTTTGTCGATTCTATTTGCGACTATGTTTTCGGCCGAGAATTTGGGTTGAGTGTCTTCACGGAAGTTGTTGAGCACGTGATTTCGAGCTCGAGGGCAGTTTCGGAAGATTTTTTCGATAACCGAGGAATATAATTAATATGATTATTTGAAGTTTCAGTTTCGACGAGTTTATCCGATGGTTTCGTGTTTATCCGAATCGTGATGGTTATCCATTTCGAATCGTCGATCGACCCGAGGCGCGAGTATAAATATCGGAGATAGTCGAGAATTAATCGAAAATCTCAATTTGGGCTTTGACTGACGTTGACCACCTGTTGACTTTCCAAATTTGGAAAGTTGCCGTTGACCCGTGAAGGAAGCGTGCGACCCGTTTGGGCTCGTCAGCCGACCCGACTTTTCCGGCCACCTCCGGCCAGGCTGAGAGTACAGTTCAAATCCCCTTGAGTTCCTCTTTCGTTTTATGCTTGATTTTGTTGAAATTGGTTATGTTTGCTTTGAGTTCGAATCGAGGCCGATATGGGTTGGTCGCCGGTGACGGTTGGTAGGATTCCGGTGAGTTTTGGAGGTGGGGTTGTTGGGGGTTTTTGCTCCCCACACCTCGGTGATGCTCTCTGGGTAGTTGGTTTGGGACGAGGTGGTAATTAATGGTGAACCCGATTAGGTTACCGGAGGGAAATTCCGATTTGGGTTTGAATGAAATTGGTGGTGTTGGGGTTTGAATTGAGGTTGGTTGTAGTTATGAAAGTGATTTGGCTTGAGATGGGCTTCATTTATGGAGCTTCCTCGCCGGAAAATGTCACCATTGACGGCGCGCCTGAAAGGACCCAATCCCGATTCAGTTACCTAAACCGGAATCAAACCCTTTCGAAAATACGAACCAACAAAAATTTTCAAAATTTCGGCAGAGTTTCGTTACTAGCGTGGAATTACCATAACCTGCACCCAGAAATTAACACTTCGTCCTATGCCACAAAAAGCAAACCGTGGGCACCAATCCCATCCGGATTTCTCAACATCAATATAATCAACAACAGTAAATAAACTGTACTATGTATATATGTATATCCGTGAAAATCCGCACAAACATGTATCAGAATGTATCAGAGCGACCTCTAGAGTAATATATATACAACATGTACATCAGTAGGCGAAACAAGAACCTACTGGAAAACACAGGTGACTCTGATCACTAGCCTCCAAACCGCGACGTGAAACACCAAACCTGAACTGCAAACTGGGCACGGAAACCGAAAAACCCAGGGGAAAGACAATAAACACGTTAGAGTGAGTGGACGAAAATAAATGTCTTTCACCAGTTAATATATATGTTTAAAATAACATATGCGAGTCCAGGTAAATGAAAATAATAAAATACGCGAGGTAAATATCATACTCCTCCAGCGTACTGAGCATGCAAGTAAAAATCTCACAGTTAGAACCACGGGGTCCCTAGCCCTCACGTGATCCTAGCTGGGTAGTACAGTCAGAACCACGGGATCCCTAGCCCACACGTGATTCAGAACCACGGGGTCCTTAGCCCACACGTGATTCCAGCCGGTGACATCCTCGGGGATCAGCCGGGATGCAGTGTATCGATACCACAACGTAACTGAAACTGTACTCTTTGAAAATCAAATCATAAACAGTTCGATACAAATGCATGAAACGGTATAAAAGTGTATGCATATTCATATACGTATATCCCTATAAGTATAATCGTATAATCGTAAACACATGCTCATATAGTCTGAAATCTCATACGCATGCTCAAGTTCATAAATCACATAAATGACTCGCAAGATTTCCGTGAAAAGAAATTGTTCACTCACAGGTGAGCAAAACGCGCATACGCGCTAATCTCGTGGTCCGGCGGAAGATCCCTCGCCTGAAGCACGATTACGATCTCGATCTCGATCTCCTGAACATATTCATAAAACATATCTGATCAATATCGTAATCCACAACACTGTACGGATGTGCGGAAACCAACCGTTCCCGGAAATACGAAATACAGTTTAAAATGAATTACTGAAGTCCCCAAATCCCCACTCGAAATCTCAACTGAAAATCGGCTAATCAAATCAACCCAAAAACCTCTGGACGACGATCAGGGCGCGATTTCGAGAAAAACGACACTAATTACATCGAAATCTGAAAAAGTCAACCCTCGCCGGAAAATCACCGTTAACCGCCGCCGCCGCCGCCGGCGCGCCGTCAACCGTGAAATTTCACAGCGAGGAAACTCCAGAATTAACAACCTCATCAAGGCGAACCATTCCTATAACTGGCAAGAAGTCCAATTCGATCCATAACCAAGTCAATTAACCCGAAACAGTTCGGCGATTCATAGCTCCGGTGACCTAATCGAACCCCCCTCAAAACTCAATCTCAGACCAAAAGGAACACACTACGAGACTCAGAGGAGCTAGGGGAGTCTAACCCCCATAACCCCCACCTCCAAACCTCGCCGGAAACGGCCAACCGTCACCGGCGATATCGAGGAGCTCGGCTCGATTCGAACTCATGCAAAACGAAACCAATTTAATCCAAATCAAACACCAACGTACTCGAAATCATCCAAGGATTCCAACTGTACCTGTTACGAAGCCGGAGGTGGCCGGATTTGGGTCGCCGGAATTTGAAGCCGAAACGGGAAAGTTTTTCCTCACGGGTCAACAGTCAAAGTTTCCCAAAATGGAAAGTCAACGTCTGGTCAACCAAAAACAATGTTTTACGTCTAATTCTCGACTATTTCGCTATTTATACTCGAGCCTCGGGTCGATCGACGGTCCAAAACGAATATACGAATTGATTCGGATAAACACGAAACAATCGGATAAACTCGTCGGAACCCGAAACTTCAAATAATCATAAAATATTCCTCGGTTATCGGAAAAATCTTCCGAAACCGTGCACGCGCTCGAAATCATGTACTCTACAATTTCCGTGAAGACATCCAACTCAAATTCTCGACTGAAAACATAGTCGCGAATCGAATCGACAAATCACACAATATCGTAAAACTGCAACTATAACCAAATCTCGAGAATCGTGCCAAACACACATCTGATTCTGGTTCGGGTCATCACAGCGCCGCCGGCGACGGTCAACAGCGACGCTCCGGCGAGGAGTTGACTTTTTGGATTTTGATGACATTAATGTCATTTTTCTCGTAATCGCGCCCTGATTATCGTCCAGAGGTTTTCGGATTGATTTGGGTAACCGATTTTCAGTCGAGGGTTTCGAGTGGAGATTTCGGGAATTCCGTTAATCATTTTGTACTGCATTGCATATTTCCGGGAACGGTTGGTTTCTGTGGTTAAGTTCAGAGTTGAGGATTATGTTTTTGATCAGTTATGTTTATGTATGTTCAGGAGATCGAGATCGAGATCGTGATCGTGCTTCAGGGGAGGGATCTTCCGCCGGACCACGAGATTAGCGCGAGTTCGCGCTAGCAGATCTGTGAGTGGACAAGTTTTTATTTTCACAGTTGATTTGCGAGTTCGTGGATTTTATGATTTTCGTGTTTACTTTATACGATGATTGAGATATATGTTATTTTCGGAGGTGTTATTATATGTTTATTGGTGATGGCATTTATTGCATCGATGCTACCAGAGTTGAGAGATTCCTCTAGACAAGAGTTGAGAGATTCCTCTGAAGCAGGGTTGAGAGATTCCCCTGTATGCCGCCGGGGTTGAGAGATTCCCCTGGCCTATCACCGTCGGGTTGAGCGATTCACCTGACGTCGGGCGAATCTGACGTCGGGCTTGAGAGATTCGCCCTACAACCTCCATATATATATGTGTTGTGTTCCGAACTCGCACTGTTTTACATTGAGTATGTATATAAACTGGTGAAAGACATATGTTTATTTTCGTCCACTCACTCTAACGTTTTTATTTGCCTTTCCCCTGGGCTTTTCGGTTTCTGTGCCCAGTTTGCAGTTCGGATTCAGGTGTTTCACGACGCGGTTGTAGGCTAGTGATCTGAGCTACCTGTGTTTTTCCAGTAGGTTCTTGTTTCGCCTACTGCTGTGTATATTGTATATGTTTATACTAGAGGTCGCTCTGATACATTCTGATACTTGTTTATACGGATTTTCTTGGATATACTATATATAGTACAGTATGTTTTCTGTTATTTGATATGAAATGATGTTGAGAAATCCGGATGGGATTGGTGCCCACGGTTTTGCTTTTGTGGCATAGGACGAAGTGTTATTTTCAGGGTGCAGGTTTATGCAATTCCACGTTAGTAACGAAACTCTGCCGAAATTTTGAAAAGATTTTTGTTGGTTCGTGTTTTCAGAAGGGGTTCTATTCCGGTTCAGGTAACTGAATCGGGGTTGGATCCTTTCAGGAACTCCCCTAACTGTTTATGTATTGATTCCAGCTCCTATTTCTGATTCCCAAAGACTTCCTTAGACCAATCCTTCAAGTCTAGTCTAGTATTTTCTACTCGATTAACGAATTGGTTTTGCATGTGTCTATCGTTAGGCCCTTGTCATGCCTCTTTCACTGCCTATATACAGGTCGATCTTATCGTTTGCCCACATGGCCTCAAAGCGGAAGAAATGTTGGCGACCTGAAAAACAAATTTATTTTTCTTCTCTCATAATGACTAAGATAGGAACATGTTCAGAGCTAATGAGTAGAAGATAATCACTTGTGCTGCCTTAAACTGTTGTCGCCAAGCCGACGTCACTAGGCCACGGTTCAGTCGGGACTGAGTAATAGAGTCATGTCACGTGAATAATCCACTCGTGCAGCCTCAATCTTCCAACACACAATCACTTATGTGCTGGATCATGTCATCCATCTGCTAATCAGATCAGATGGGTCCTCCCGACTTCTCTAGGGCGCACATAATCTAGTTTTGGTCTCCCATAACACACAAATTATCCGAATCAGCTTGTTGGGATAACGACCAAAGCAGATCCCATGTTTGATGTTGCGTTTAGACGTAGGGATCACCATACACCCTTATCAGCCACCAATCTCGTCCCGACGACGCCGACATCTGGATATTGGTATCTATGAACCAAGGTGAGCGGTCTCAGAGGTGAATGTCGATGTCGTCCACCCATAGAAGAATTAGGTCTCCAGTCGAAGTATCAGAACAAGTAACCTTTTCCCCTTGCCGAAACCCTAATTGTGATCAGATTTGCTCAAAACGAGTTTTAGATTTGCACTTTGTTTCCTGAAGAAAGACAATGTCAGGTTTCTTCGAAAAGATGAGAGATCGGACGACATCAATCTTGGCATCGGCCCCCGAGCCTATCATGTTCTATGCCAAGATGTCGTAGCTTGCTGCCATGGAGGTTTATAAGGAATCTGAAGGTGAAGGGAGAGATGTCAGAGAGGAAAGAGGTGTCGGCAATGAGTGTTGATGAAGAAGTTGTCGAGGATAGGAGAGATGTCAGACAATCGAGAAGAAGAAGGGGACGCTGGTGGTGGTCTTGGTCAGGGAGGGAGAGTAACACAGGGTAGAAGTCATCGTGACGGATCACGCTGAGCCGAATTCCCTAAGCGGCGCTAGGGTTTTCGAGTCGTCCCAAGCAACTGGGAGCCAATGGTTAGCTAGTGGAGCTTCTGTTTCCTCGGCTAAATAATCTTCCAACATAAATATATTAAACGAAACAGTAATAAATTAAAGTTATCACACCTTTTTTTTTAGAGTTATCACACTGGAAAGACATATTATATACGCATAGTCCACCAAGTTGAAGTTTTCTTCAGTTGCACATATTTTTCATGAGATCAGCTACATTTACAGCCTACACAAATGAGCATTTGATGGAGAGAATTATTCATGGTAAAAGCTAGCTTAACCACATCTATATATTGACATATTCTACCATATATATCATGATGTTTAAAATTTAAAATTATCAAGTCAAAAATCAGATCACCTCTTCATTCCAGTTTGTTCTGGCAGTGAGAATAATCACAGTTGCTGTCTCTACAAAAAATCCAATAACCATCCCCCACCAAATGCCCTGAAAAATGTATGTGACAAAATTAAGTAATATGCATTGTGTTCAATATGTATATCCCATCCAGAAAGCTATTTATTAAATTACTTACTGCTTGCCATCCGAACCCAACTATGGTATCAAGCGCCCGTGTTAGCGGCGGTTGTTCCAAAAGCTCTTCAATTACCGTGGATGACAAGTCAGAAATCCGGGAATGCAATTCATGGACATCTCCAGGCCGGCAGAAGAGGCTGCTGGTTCTCCCCGGACTCCATACGTACGTACTTCTCAAGGATTGCTATGTGCATGTGAATCTGTCAAATTATTATGTCACGTCGTTATTTAGTAGTCAAACAAAAAGGAAAAAGAGCAAAAAAAAAAAGGGACCAAAGAGACGGAATTAGTGTCTAAACTACTTTTCAAACTACCATTTCAACTCCTTTAGTCAACAACCCTTGCTTGCAGATATGGTACGCACGTACTAACTGATTTCTCTCAATTGTACGTAGTGGACAAGTATTGATTCAGCAATCAACGACCGAAAGCAACAGTCCTTGCTCGAGTTTGAGTAGGTTGCGTTGTTTCCCACCCGTTGGGCGGATTTACCAATGTTATGTTAATTTACCAAGATAAATTGACAATTAATAATGCAAACTAATTATGTGATAAACTGTTCCCATCTGTAATGCCTGCCAACTTAGGAAAGAGTTGGTTTAAAGTGTGTATCTAACTAATTAAGACTGATCCAAAAATATAGTATAGGACTTGTTAATACATGTAGACATATAACGAATCAGCAGTCTATTGCTGGAAAAAAAATGTGTGCACGACACAGTTCAAGAGGTCATTGATCTTGTGATTCATGCCGATTCCTTCCTTGATCGCTGGCACTCATCAAAAGTGAGCCAGCGTATTCACACTCATTATGAAGCAAGCAATACCAACATAGTCGACCTTGTATTTAAGTTCAAAAAGAATCATATTGACACATTTTGTTGCAAGAACATGAACAGCCTAGCAAAACTACATAAAAGACCTTCAGAAAAATGGATAAAACAAAATTGAGGTAGAGGGTTAACAATCCTATAATGGCAGCCATCATTCAAATAATAAAATGTCAATAGATCCCACACCTCATAGTCAGCATCGTCAACATATCCAACCGTAAGTTTCGATATGTCAACTGTGAAAGGATCCTCAAGTGCAAATTCTCTTGATGAAAGATCATTTGGATCCTTCCCTCTAATAACATCCAAAATAACAACACAACATGCGACACTTCTATCAAAGCTGCTGAAACAGAGAAAACAAAAGTACATAACCACATTTAATTCACTCTGAAAGTAATGACAGTGCAGAAAAAACAAAAACAAAAAAACTGCAGCAGAATCTGAAGTTTAAAAATTCATAAATAAATCTAGAAAAAAAAACCTTTCTAATAAAGCAAAGACCTCGACAACCTGTAGCATGTTTTCTACGACTTCATGAAGACACCTACTTCAAAATAGTACAATCTCACAACTAGAAACATAGGCGTAAGTTCCAACGATTTCAGTGATAAACCTGGACATAATTCCAAATTCACCCCATAAAACTTATTCAGCTTCACATAATGATAGCATACAACCAATTCATAGACACTAAAAAGAAACATAATCTAAAACGAAAACATAATCATAAACCTATAAATTAACAAGGTGAATTCGTCTAGCATGCAGTTAAATTCCAAATTCTAATACCTATGACTTAAAAAGGTGAAAACTTTACCGCGCAAGTCTGCTCCTTCATGAACTTGTAGATAAGCACAGAATCTCATCACATGCATTTCTATTATACAATAATTTAAACCTCTTATGCCCGTTGGAATACAAACCTAAGAAAATATGGTAACATTGTAAGAAAACAATAAAACCAACTTAGGAAGCTCATATATTTTATAAACTGTGCATAGAGGACTAAATTATCACACCAAAAACCAGAATGGGAAATAGGACATTGGTATGGTAGAAGAAAGTATCATTGAGAAAGAGAGGACCAACCTGTATCAAGTCCCTTCAAAAACAATGCCTTTGCTTCAATTTATAGTCCCTTTCCAACATAATATGTTGTCTTCTTCAGGGATTGCAGTTATCCCCGAACTTGGCGAGGGAGGGATGTCGATGTTGTCGACGGTGACAATGATAGTGATTCCGGTGTTGACGAAGTCGCAAACGACGGTGGGGTAGATATTGAAGATTTTGAAGCGGTCGATGGTCGTCATGGTATTGAGGAAAGTGGATGGATTTCTTCTCCCCGACCGCATATATGTACCTATCATAACACCCTGACACATTAATTTTCAATACAAAATTTCACATATCAAAACTCAAATATAACAAATCCTTACCCTTTTAGCATTGTGAACAGCAAAATAAAAATTTTTCTTTTTTAGATTCATACTTTCATGGGAGATCTAAAAGATAGGCCTAAACAAAGGCCAACTCATTGTATCAATTGTGTAGAAATATGGGGCTGCCCTCATTTCAAAAAGAATATATATTGTGTATAATATGTACATTCTTTCTCTTTAAAATACTTACTAAATTAACTGAAAAAATAATTACATTGATTATTCATATTATTGATTTAACCATATACTATATATATTATATATTTTACAAAATATCCTTGTAAACAATATTTTTTGTGTAATTGTTTGGTATATCATTACCGTTATTTATCATAATCTTTAGACCTTTTTTTTATGTCTCTCTCGCTAATGTAACATAAAATTATTCGTGACTAAAAACTGGTTCTGTCAAATATATTCCGACTTGGTTTAACAATTGAACTTGACTTTTATTGATTGTCATTGCATAACATGTTCTAATAGGAAATTTTCGTCTCTTGAATGTGAATGGTCATTTAGTTTCATTTGTAGTCAGCATAATTCTTGGAATGTAAACATTTTCCCCAATATTAGTCTCTGTCAGTATTTTTGCCTCTATTAGTCTATCAAACAACTTTGTTACAATTAATCGTGTTCCGTTACACAAATCTTGTATTTGATTTAAATTTCTTAATAACATGATTGGCATTCCAACCTTCAGTATAAGTTTGTGTAATGGTAAACCACTAAATTCAAGTTTATTCAAAAATTCTATAGGATATAATACACTAGTATCACTGTACATCCTTGTATTGAACAAAATTGAATCAAAACTAATATATATTCTTTTATCACCAGGTAAAAAATTAATTACATATCTATTAATTTCATGAACATTTGCATTTTTTTGCCTGACGATAGCATGCTCCCTCAAATAACATGTATCATTATATTTACGATCAAAGTTTGGATAAGTAGCTGTATTGACTTGATAGGATCTAAAATTGAATCAATGAGTAAATCTTCAGGAATATGAATCCAAGATGTATCAGGGTCATTTGTTGAAAAATTTGATTGTAATCGACCCTCTCCTATCTGTAGTATCCAATCTGCAAAATTTTGAAGCTCAACTTTTTCAGCAGTTGTTATCCGACAGAGCATAATCTCATGTTTTCACTTAAGTGGAATACTTTAAGCTAATGCCACAAATATGAATTATTTAATGAAGCATCAATAATATTTTCTTTGTTTCCTCCTTCTATAATTGGTAAAGTTTGTCTAAAATCTCCACCAAACAAAATTGATTTGCCTTCAAATGGTATTTGTGCCTTTCAATCATCAAAGTTTGCTGACAAAATGTCTCGAAGAGTTTTATCCAATGATTTAATAAAAATATTTATTGCACATAGGAGATTCATCCCAAATTATTATATCTATCTTCTCAATTAATTTTGTAAGATTTATTTGTTTATTTATCGAACATTTCAAATCATTATCTGCACCTGCCTTTATTTTAAAACGTGAATGTGTCGTTCTGCCTTTTGGAAGTAACAGAGAAGCAATTCCTGACGAGGCAACAACCAAAATAATTTTTCCTTCATATCTCAGTTTAGAAATTATAGTATTCCACAAAAAAGTTTTTCCTTTTCCACCACTGCCATATACAGAAGATGATTTTTCAGTTTTCTGTTCCACAGCTTCAATCACTTTATCTAATATAATTTTCTGACATGAATTCAATTTAGTAAACAATTCAAAATGTTCAAAGTGCCTCACAATAAAATCCTAATTCATCTCTAATCAATTTATTCTTCAATTCATTTATCTTATCATAAATTAGAGTTGGCAAATGATGGTCTTTCAATTCATGTAATACACTGTTTTTCAAAGTAGCATCAAGCACAGTCAAATCAGACATCTTGAATTTTGCATGCATTTTGTACAATATATCATCAGATATACTCTTCCAATGTGAATCAAGCAAAGCTCCACGGATCCGCAACTTCACAAAAAAGAATAATGGTAACAAATAATTGTTTAATATATCTGAGAAGATGATGCAATAAATGCATCATCTACTAGTGCATCGTTCCATTCATTATCATCATCTAGCAATCGCAATGTCCTACATGCTTCCTGAAAAGTGGCATAAGTAATTCCATTAATTGTTCTGATCCAATCTAAATTACGACATCCTTTTGAATATTATGTAGCATTCGTAGGGAAAACAATTCGCCTACAATCGGTGGCATGTGTGCAATTCTGTCAATAATGTAATACCATTTTTTCTTAGATACCATATTTTATTATTACTGTGTGACGACCCAGAACAGAATCAGCAGTGGAATCAGCTTAATCTACGAGCTCGCGTGTTATCGCAGATTTCCGACAGTCGTTTGGATCGCCGGACTTGATCACGACTTAATTATTGGTCGAGAATTGGAGCTGAGTCTCTTCTCGAGAGTCATTGTACGTGTGATTTCGAGTTCGTGGGCGGTTCCAGATCGTTATTTGGACGACCGAGGAATAAATTATGAATATTTGAAGTTTCGACATAATCGGATTTAAATGGTGGTGCTCTTAGCGACTAAATTACCGGACGAGAATTTGGTTTCGGCTTCTTCACGGAAGTTGTTGAGAATTTAATTTCGAGCTCATGGGAACTTCCGGAGCATTATTCCGAGTTACGAGGATTATGTTGTGAATATTTCTGATTGTTGATTATTTAGTCGGTTAAAGTATGTGTTTGGGTTGAACCGTTGACTTTTTATCGGTTTAGTCGATGTGTTTGACTTCGGGTGATAATTGAAGAACATGTCGAGTTAAGTTTGTTGCCGCGAGAATTATTGGAATCGGAATTACGACGCGAAAGTTACGTGTGTTTGAAGTTTGTCCAAAAACTAATTTTGGTAGTTTCCTATTTTGGAAAATATTTAATGAGGTTTCCATTTTGGGAAGGAAGGACTATTCATGGCTGGCGTTGACTTGGTCAACGCGGGGAGAGAGAGAGAAACGCGACGGGCTTCACGGATTCCGGCGGTGGCTCGCCGTCCGGCCACCTCCGGGCATGGTTTTGGTATCTTCCGACTCGCCTAGACTTCCTCTTCACCTTCCCGGCCTCCTTTCACGGCAAGGTTGCCGGAGGAGAGTGCAAAATCCGGCAAAAGTTTGAAGATTTTGGAGTTAATGGTGGATTTCGATTCCGGCCTAGTTGAGCTTAAACAGGTACTGGGTTTTGAAGCTCTCATCTCCATGATTCTAACCATATAGGTATGGAGTTCCAATTTGATTTGTGCTTGGAGAATTTTGGATTTGAAATTTGTGAGACAATTCGGTTTATCACGAAATTGGAGTAGTTAGAATGTGAATTGGCCTTTGTTGCAGTTATGAAAGTTGCTCAGTGGGTGATTTTGAGTGGAATAAAGGTTGCTCCGCCGAGGAATGTTCAGTTTGGTGGCGGCGCCGCCGCCGGCGGCGGTCAACAGCGGTCAAACTTTGACTTTTGGGATTTTTGACAAGTTGCATGTCATTTCACTCGAAATCGCGCCCAGATCGCTGTGGGGAGGTTCGTTTTTTGAGTTGAGCGTCCGAAATTACAGCGAGGTATTGAGGTGTGATTTTCGGATTTTCGACAGTTTGTCGTAATCGGATTACGTGTTTCCGAGAACGGTGGTTTCTCGTGATTTGTCTTGAATTGTCGAGTTATGACTTTGAGATATGAACTTTGTGATTATTTAGGGGTTCGTGATCGTTTGTTTGGCGAGGGACTTTCCGCCGGATCACGGGTTAACGCGAACTGCGTTACGCTAGTCTGTGAGTGGACAATTTCTTTTCACGGATTGTTTGCGAGTCTTTATACACGTTTTACAAACTTGAGCATGCATACGAGATTTCGATTTACATGAGCATGTGTTATACGATTATGCTTATACCAGTATATATTACGTATATGCACTTATATATTGTTTCATGCATTTGCATTGAACTATTTACAATTTGTTTTACACAGAGTACAGTTTGTATATGTTGTTGTATCGATACACTCGCATCCCGGCTGATCCCCGAGGATTTGTACCAGGGGAGGCTGTGACTCTTGACCCGAGGCCTTTACCGGGGGGAGGCAGACCTCTGACCTGAGGCCTTTCTGGCTAGAATCACGTGTGGGTATGGGATCTCGTGATTCAGACTGTACTAGCACGGATGTGTCCATGAGTGACCCCGTGGGATTTTTACTTGCATGCTCAGTACGCTGGAGGAGTATGAGTTTACCTCGTGTACTTGATTATATTTATCCATCTGGACTCGTATATATTTTTATAACATATATATTACTCGGTGAAAGACATTTATTTTCGTCCACTCACTCTAACAGTTTTCATGTCTTTCCCCTGGGCCTTTCGGTTTCCGTGCCCAGTTTGCAGTTCGGATTCTGGTGTCGCACGTCGTGGTCGGAGACATAGTGCTCGAGCTACCTTGTTTCTTCCAGTAGGTTTATTGTTCTACCTATTGTGGTATACTTATATGATTATACATTAGAGGTCGCTCTGATTATTCTGTTGTATATATTATACGATTTTTTCACGGATTTCTGTAAAGTATAGTTATATTTACTACTTTACATTACTGTTAATATATTGAGAAATCCGGATGGGATTGGTGCCCACGGTTTGATTTTTGTGGCATAGGATGAAGTGTATTTTCTGCGTGCAGGTAATGGTAATTCCACAATAGTAACGAAACTCTGCCAAAATTTCTACGGTTTTTGTTGGTTCGTGTTTTCGAAGGGGTTCGATTCCGGTTTAGGCAACTAAATCGGGGTTGGGTCCTTTCAGCTTGGTATCAGAGCATTAGGTTATAGGTTCTGTAGACTTCTGTAATCGTGTTTACTAAGAATATTTGAGAATGTACAGCATGTCTGGAATGGTGACCCGACCGGCTGGCGGATACTCATCAATATTCCGGGTGTTGTATACTTTCAAATATTTGAAGTTCCATGATTACGTTCTACTTGTTGCAAACGATGTTTTATTCATTAGGATACCTCCTTGACGTGCTTTCTGTGTCGGTACGGTTGTGGATCCTATTGAGGATCAATCGACGCGCGATTTGCCAGAGAACTGTGGGTTTGGATGAGTATTCTGAGTTCAGAGATTTGTGTGGCATGGTTTGCCTGGTTGCATGTGTATGAGCATCTACATGTTACCTCAGAGCAGAGAATTGTGGTAGTTGATGGTTTGCCTGAGTTAGATCATTACATTTGGTGGGCTGGTATTATGTGAGTTCCTGTTGCGACTCCATGACCTACTTTCAGGGTGTTGTTTATACGGTAATGGTTTAATCAGGCTACCCAGCATTTGAATGAGGAGTGTTTACCCACCTGAGGTAGAGATGTATTGTTTACAGGTTTGTCCTTGTTTGTACGTGTTAAGTGGCTTCAGAGGAAGCAATGCATGAGGTTCGAGATGAGTTTGAACCTGAGCATCAGAGAGAGTTTGATTGATGTGCCTCGAGATAACCGTGAGGAGCTTAGTGTGTTGCACTCAGTGGCGAGGCTGTCGAGAAGGAAAGGTGTACACGGTTTTCAATGTGATGGTTTGAGGAAAGTGGACTTAGTCGAGATATGTGATGAGGTTGAGTTCAGGCACCTCGGAATCTGTGATTTCATCAGTCTATGGTCTTTTCGATTGTGTTGAGGGTCATCAGATCAAGCAGAAGATCCGTTTAGTGGTGATGGAGATCACAGAGTAGCGGACTTGCTCCTGTGGCATGAGTTTGGGTGATCGTTGATGATTCTTCCTCGCAGCAGGTGTCGCTGTGACTTGTGTTCGAGGAGCACTTTCGGTTGCTATTGTGGTGGCCAGGAGGGTCACGTTACGAGGGAGCGCCCTCAGCCAGCTGTGTTAGCGGTTCGACAGCTCAGAGTTCAGGATGAGGTAATGATGCTATTCCTGAAGTTTGATCTATGTAGCCTTTTAGACGAGTTAATCAGCAAGTCGCAATTGACGTGGGTGACTAGTTGGGCATGTTGGAGTTCGTGCCATGATCTTGTTTGAGGACAGACTTTTCTTCGAGGTTACTGTTGTTTGATATCAATGGCTATTGTACCTGCATCTCCACTTCCGAGTTTTTGGAGAGTGTTGTATCCATCCGGAGGTTGCGAGATCCTTGTTGGAGGATATGGCTTAGCCACAGATCTGTTATAACTGGACATTGTGGTTTTGGTGTGATTGTGAGTATAGACTTACTGACGACGCATTTAGCTATGTTTGTGTACCTCGAGAAGGAGGTTGTGTTTTGACGACCAGGTTTCCCCGAAATACTGTTTCGCGGTGATGGTCGAGTGGATGGTGGAAACGGGTTGTGTTGTTGCTTAGCTTATGTTGTGGATACTACGGTTGCTGTGCCCGACATTGGTGATGTTGAGGTGGTTCCAAAGGTTCCAGGTGTGTTCCGGAGGAGTTACCAGGTGTTCCTTCAGTTCGGGAGATCAACAACACCATTGAGCTTGTACCAGGCGCTGGACTCATTTTACCGGTATCTTGTCGTTCGGAGCCAGCGGAGCTGATGGAGCTACAGTTTCGACTCCAGGAGTTGCTGGAGGAGGTTTCAGGAGATTTCATGCGACCCCGCGTATTTGCGTGGTGTGCTCTTGCATTGTTTGTACGGATGTTGGATGGTTCGACGAGGTGGTGCATTGACTACCGGAAGCCTGATTCGCTTCAGAGGAGAGCGAGTATCCTCCGCTTCGGATTGATGACTGATTTGATCAGCTCACGAGAGCTTCAGTCTTTTCGAAGATTGATTTCGAGTCCGGATACCATCAGTTGAGGTTTGATGAGTCAGTTGTGGCTTGAACAGCTTTCAAATCTCGGTGCGGGCATCAAGAGTTCTTGGTCACGCCATTGGTTGACCAATGTCCCATAGTTTTTACCGACTTGATGGACCAGGTGTTCAGACGATTCTGGATGAGTTGCGGTCATGTTCGTTGGCAACGTCCTGATGTACTCCAGGAGTTTGGGCCAGCACCTGAAGCAATTGTGAGCAGTTTTACGGACTTCGCGAGGTGATAAGCTATTTGTGAAGTTCAGGCAGTGTGAATTTTGGTTGATTAACGTGAAGATTTTGGGCCACGTGATGTCAGCCGAGGGAGTTGGCGTGGATCCAGACTAGATAGAAGCCGTGTTGATTTAGGGTTGACCTACCATGGTGCCAGAGATCAGGGGTCTCTTGGGTTTGGCAGGCTATTACCGATGGCTTGTGCAGGATTTTCCTGGATTGCCACTCTACTTTCCGGATTGACGAAGAAGGCGTCAAGTTCGAGTGGTTCAATGCACACGAGGAGAGTTACTTACTCCTGCAGGATGGTTGACCGTTGCTTCGGTTTTGACCTTACCTGATGATCGTGGTGAGTTCGTGGTTTACGGCGATGCATCAAGATTTGGATTTGGTTATGTTTTGATGTTGTATAGCAGAGCGGTGGCTAATGGTTTCAGGCAGTGGAAACTTTATGAGGCTACGTATCCTATGTACGATTTGGGTGTAGCCTTATGTTAGCATCAGAAAGTTGGAGACACTACTGCTATGGCGTGTAGCGCAGTGTAGGATGTACACTGATCACTTGAGTTTCATCCACTTGCATTTTCGGCCAGATTTGGGCTTGAGGCAGTGTAGATGGATGGGGTCGACTAATGACTATGGCTGTACCTTTGAGCTTATTCGAGAAAGGCTGGTGGTTGCACTTTGACTATCCTTCTGGGATGTTGTTGCTGATGCATTCAGTCGGAAGTCGGGAGCTTCAGTGTTTCATGTGTGTGTGTGGCTCGAGTTTCCGTGTTAGCCGAGTTGCGAGCTACGGAAGCTGAGTTCGAGTGTGATGATGTTGAAGCTTATTGTTTTGCGTGCGTTATGCACTAGCGGTACGGAGATGTGTTTGATATTTCGAGTTTACTACTCGTGACGCAACCTGTAGAATAAAGTAGTAGCTTATGTGTGCAGATGTCACATTTGTCGACTGGCGATGGCTAGGAGGCAGAGACTTGCCGGAGAGTTACAGCCATTAGGGGTTTCTGATTAGTAGTTGGAGTTTGTCGCTGTGGTTTGGTGTACCAGTATGCACTTTGGTTTGTGGTACCAGTTGTCAGGTCATTGTGGACCATTTGATGAATTTGGTACGTTTCCTTGTAATTTTCGGAACAGATTTCAGTGGTAGGTTGGCATAGCTATATTTGATGGAGGTTGTCCATTTACGTGGTGTACCTGTGTCTCAGATTGCTGATCGAGGTAATCAGCTACGGCTGAGTGTTGGCAAGCGTTGTAGAGAACATTGGGGACCAGATTACAAGTTATTACCGTTTCTTATCCTCAGATTGGCTGGCGATCTTTGAGGACTATTCAAACTTTAGAGGGCATATTATGGACCTTGGTATTGCAGTTCCGGAGGATTTGGGACCAGCAGTTTTAGCTGTTTGAGATTGCATGCAGTACCAGTCTGTGACCACTATGACATTGACGTTGCTTGATATCGTTTGAGGAACGATGTTGTACTCCATTGTGCTGGAGCGAGTTTGGATCTGAGCTGACATTTGATTTTGAATTTGTGGAATGTGCTACCACAGACTGTCAGATTAGCGGAAATGGGTTGATAATTGCTCGAGTTCGATGTTTGAGTTGTGTTGATGTGAGTGTGTTGAGTTATGAATTTGCCACGTTGTTTTAATCCAGATGTGGTCATAGGCGAGTTTGTGTTATGCCGTATAGTTCGGCATCGCCTATAGTGTTGACTTTTGTGTGTGTTGTGTTCCGTGTGGCGGAACTATGTTTCAGGTTTGTTACGTGTTGTGTACCCTACCTGTTCCTTATACAGGAACACTTGGCGATTGCGTAGAGCTAGTTCAGATTCGTGATTTGAGGGTACAGAGATTTCAGCACAGAGCTATCTCCTATTGTGGAGTTTGTTATCAAAGTTGTTCAGTTGACGTTGTCACTAGAGAGATGAGCAGTATGCAGGAGCAGTGCTCATACTTTTAGTCGGCAGACTTGGAAATTTTGAGGTCGAAATTTTTTAAGGGGGGTGGATTTGTGACGACCCATAACAGAATCAGCAGTGGAATCAGCTTAATCTACGAGCTCGCGTGTTATGGCAGATTTCCGACAGTCGTTTGGATCGCCGGACTTGATCACGACTTAATTATTGGTCAGGAATTGGAGCTGAGTCTCTTCTCGAGAGTCGTTGTACGTGTGATTTCGAGTTTGTGGGCGGTTCCGGATCGTTATTTGGACGACCGACGAATAAATTATGAATATTTGAAGTTTTGACATAATCGGATTTAAATAGTGGTGCTCTTAGCGACTAAATTACCGGACAAGAATTTGGTTTCAGCTTCTTCACGGAAGTTGTTGAGAATTTAATTTCGAGCTCGTGGGAACTTCCGTAGCATTATTCTGTGTTACGAGGATTATGTTGTGAATATTTCCGATTGTTGATTATTTAGTCGGTTAAAGTATGTGTTTGGGTTGAACCGTTGACTTTTTATCGGTTTGGTCGATGTGTTTGACTTCGGGTGATAATTGAAGAACATGTCGAGTTGAGTTTGTTGCCGCGAGAATTATTGGAATCGGAATTACGACGCGAAAGTTACGTGTGTTTGAAGTTTGTCCAAAAACTAATTTTGGAAGTTTCCTATTTTGGAAAGTATTTAATGAGGTTTCCATTTTGGGAAGGAAGGACTATTCATGGCTGGCGTTGACTTGGTCAACACGGGGAGAGAGAGAAACGCGACGGGCTTCACGGCTGCCGGCGGTGGCTCGCCATCCAGCCACCTCCGGGCATGGTTTTGGTATCTTCCGACTCGCCTAGACTTCCTCTTCACCTTCCCGGCCTCCTTTCACGGAAAGGTTGCCGGAGCAGAGAGCAAAATCCGGCCAAAGTTTGAAGATTTTGGGGTTGATGGTGGATTTCGATTCCGGCCTAGTTGAGCTTAAACAGGTACTGGGTTTTGAAGCCCTCATCTCCATGATTCTAACCATATAGGTATGGAGTTCCAATTTGATTTGTACTTGGAGAATTTTGGATTTGAAATTTGTGAGACAATTCGGTTTATCACGAAATTGGACTAGTTAAAGCAATTGGCCTTTGTTGCAGTTATGAAAGTTGCTCAGTGGGTGATTTTGAGTGGAATAGGGGTTGCTGTAAGTATGGCAAAACTTATGACAGTATGCAACTAAAATATTGGTTATACTTGAGGTGCCTCTTTTTGGTAACATTGGTTATTGTCCTTAATAAGGCAGAGTTGATTTGGAAATGGATACATATCAATTAATGATATGTGATCCGATTTCAACTGATTAAGGATTGCATTTTATTCATGCCTATAATACTGCTCAATAGAGTTTGACACAATCTCTGATTGATTGTGTGCAAGACTCTGAATTGAGTACATCCGATTTTAAAGCCTTAAAACCCTAGTGGTATATAAAGGCTTTGGAGGCTTAGAAAAAGTGTTGAGACTTTGACAAAAAATTGTGTGATTCGGTTACCCTGCTGTTTGTGCAGATTGCTAAGCTGCTGCAGGTCTCAAAGGTTAAAGATCAACCAGTGTTCGAGCTGTCTCAAGAAGGAGCAAAAGGAGAACTTTCCTAGAGGTACAAGGAGAAGTTTGTTTGCTCTTTTCTGTTTTACAACTACTTCCAGTATACTGATTTGTGATAATCATTGTGTAAAGTGGTTTTTAAAACTCTTGAGTATTAGTGGATTTGAGTTTTGGTGCTTTGCTTTAAAAGCCCCGCAGGGTTTTTAATCTCTCTGAGATTTTCCCTGCGTGAACACTTTGTGTGTTACGTGTACTTGGTTTTTCTTAGGATTAGTATTTTCAATTGGCATCAGAGCCTGTCTAAAGATCCTTCTCTTTAGAATCGATCCTAAGACAGGATGGATCCTAAGATAAACAAGGTCACTGGTTCCATGACTGTTCCTCCTCATTTTGATGGACAAGATTATTCCAACTGGAAAATCTACATGGAATCATTCATGTTTAGTCTTGATCCCCTGGTGTGGGCAGTTGTTAGAAAAGGATGGACTCCTCCTATGCATAAAGGAAAAGGTGTGGAGGGTTCAAAACAACAAGGAGAGAAAACCATAGATGAGTATACAGAAGAGGAGTTAGCTGAATTACAAAGAGACTTTAAGGCTAAAACCTGTTTGTTTACTGCTCTTAGTGACAAAGAGAGAGTTAGAGTAGCTCATTGTGTCACATCTAAGGAAGCATGGGATCTTCTTAGAACCACTTATGAGGGAAATAGCAAAGTTAAGCGTCAAAAAATTCAGGCACTGCTGTTTGAATTTGAAACAATGAGAATGGGAAATGATGAGTCAGTTGATGACTTTCATCTAAGATTGTCTAAGGTTGTTGGTCAGGCTAGAAGTCTAGGAGAACCTTTAGAAGATCAAAAAGTTGTGATGAAATTTCTTAGAGTACTTCCTCCTAGACTTAAGGTAAAAGGTACTATCATTGAGGATTGTCAAGACTTGGAAACTTATTCTCTTGAGGAACTAGTAGGAAATCTCAAGACATATGAAATGAGAGAGAAGTTTGAGAAGTCCAGTCTATCTGAGTCACAGACTAAGAGTATTTGGATAGTTTGAGAAGTTTGAGAAGGTATGTGGATAGTGGTTGCTCTCGACACATGACAGGAAATCGTAAATGGTTCACTCAGTTGGATTCTGATTACTCGTGCGGTGAAGTCACCTTTGGAGATGGAAAAACATGCAAAATTAAAGGAAAGGGAACTGTAAAGGCTCCTGGAATCCCACAGCTCACTGATGTCTATTATGTTGAAGGACTTTCAGCAAACTTAATGAGTGTTAGTCACTTGACAGATGAGTCTGAAGATGTGTGGTTCAATCGTAAGCGATGCATGGTCTTGGACAAAGAAGGTTGCTTTATCATGCAAGGTCTACGTTCTACAGATAATTGCTACCAAGTACTGTCTGATCCCAGTGGAACGAATAATTGTCTCTCAACCAAGATGGAAGACACCGTGACACTTTGGCACAAGAAGCTCGGACATTTGAACTTTCAAGATCTTATTAAACTGTCCTCAAAGGAATATGTCAGAGGGCTACGTACTCTAAAAGGTACACCAGAGGGTCTTTGCTCAGGTTGCAAGCTTGGTAAACAAACCAGACATCCTCACAAAGTGGTCAATCCAGATTTAACTTCCAGGCCACTTGAACTTTTACATCTGGATCTCATTGGTCCTGCTCAGATTACTAGCTTTGGGAATAAAAGATACATCCTGGTAGTTGTTGATGATTACTCAAGATTCACATGGGTTGAATTTCTATCCAACAAAGGTGACACATATGAAGCCTTCCATGATCTAAGCACAAGTCTTCTGACTGTAAGACATGCTCAACATCTCAACATCGTTCGCATTCGATCAGACAATGGCACTGAGTTTAAAAATCAGTACTTTGATGAACTGTGCAGAGACAAAGGTATCTTTCATGAGTTCTCCTCACCTATAACACCTCAACAAAATGGAGTTGTGGAGAGGAAGAATAGAGTCCTACTTGACATGGCCCGTGTAATGATTCACTCATCTGGTATCAACACAAATTTTTGGGCTGAAGCGGTTAACACCGCATGTCACACTGCAAATCGAGTACTCCTTCGTCCTGGCACCGATCACACTTCCTATGAACTATGGAAAGGAAGAAAACCTAAAGTCAGCTACTTCTATGTCTTTGGGAGCCCTTGCTACATTTATCGAGACAGAGAAAAGCTTGCAAAATTTGATGCTAGGAGCGATCCAGGCATCTTTCTTGGTTACTCATTAAACAGTCGCTCATATAGAGCCTACAACAAGCGTACGCGAAATGTTGTGGAATCTGTCAACATCTCAGTCGATGACCATGGACTAACTTCTGTTGAGAATGCGCAGGTTGGCACTGATCTTGCCTTGTTTGAGAACTCCTCTCTTGCAGAGCCAACAGACACAACTGCTGACCCAAACTTAGGACCAAGTCCTGTTTTCAGACAGGGATTTTAGCAAGTTAAAAAGGATCACTCACCATCAGACATTATTGGAAACCTCAATAGTGGAGTGAAGACAAGAAGTCAAACTCAACAAGCTGTTGTAACAACATCAGATGATGAACATGAAGAAGTGATTGATGCCACGGCTCTTAGCTGTTTTCTTGTTAAACACAAGAAGGACATAAACATCATCAGATTTTTTGGATTCGTCTCTCTCATCGAACCCAAGAACATCACAACAGCACTTACTGATGATGACTGGATAAATGCTATGCAGGAAGAGCTTAATCAATTCAAAAGGAATGATGTATGGACACTTGTGGAAAGACCTGCCTCCTGCAACATCATTGGCACAAAATGGATATTCAGAAACAAGTTGGATGAGTTTGGCAACATCACTCGGAACAAAGCAAGACTTGTTGCTCAAGGATACTCTCAAATTGAAGGTATTGACTTTGATGAAACCTTTGCTCCAGTTGCCAGGTTAGAATCTGTTCGACTTCTTATTGCAATTACTTGTCATTTGAAATTCAAACTATATCAAATGGATGTTAAAACTGCTTTCTTGCATGGTGAACTTAAAGAAACTGTCTATGTTGAACAACCCAAAGGGTTTGTAGATTCTGTTTATCCTAACCATGTCTACAGGCTCAAGAAAGCAGTATATGGTCTCAAGCAAGCTCCTCGAGCTTGGTACGAGAAACTGTCTGTCTATCTTGTCTCTCAAGGATACTCAAGAGGCTCCATTGACAAAACAATGTTTGTTAAAAGAAAAGGAAAACACATCGTCATTGCTCAAGTATATGTTGATGACATAGTCTTTGGCTCCACTCAAGATGGACTTACAGCTGAATTTGCCAAAGTTCTTCAAAACAAGTTTGAGATGAGTGCATGTGGTGAACTTACTTACTTCCTTGGACTCCAGGTAAAATAGCTGAACTCAGGTATGTTTCTGTCTCAAACTAAATATGCTGAAAATCTGGTCAAAAAGTTTCGTCTCTCTTCATCCAAACCTGTCACAAATCCCATGAGCACCACCACCAAACTCATTGAAGATTTGTCAGGTAAACCAGTTGACTCTACTGCTTACAGGAGTATGATTGGCAGCTTGTTATATCTCACAGCTAGTATACCAGATATCTACTACAGTGTTGGTGTCTGTGCTAGATTCCAAGCTTCCCCTAAAGAGTCACACTTGGAGGCGGTTAAACGAATCATTCGCTATATTCATGGTACCATCCACTGTGGTGTCTTCTACACAAATGAAAGCAATGCCGAGATTGCAGGTTACAGTGATGCAGATTGGGGAGGAAACATGAAGGATAGGAGAAGTACATCAGGAGGAACATTCTTTGTTGGAAACAACCTGGTCTCCTGGCATAGCAAAAAGCAAAACTGCATCTCTTTGTCAACTGCCGAAGCAGAGTATATAGCTGCTGGCAGCTGCTGTACACAAATGCTGTGGATGAAAAATATGTTGCATGACTATGGCATTCCTCAAGGCAAGCTCACCATTTACTGTGACAATACGAGTGTCATCAACATCTCAAAGAATCCAGTTCAACACTCTCGCACAAAGCACATTGATCTACGATATCACTTCATTCGTGAACTGGTGGAGAACAACACTCTTGTTCTGGAGTTCATTCCCACAGAAAGGCAACTAGCTGACATATTCACAAAACCACTAGACACTACCAGATTTGAGTATCTGAGAAGTGCAATTGGGGTTTGTGAGCTTCACTAGTGACATACTTTGGCTACAGATCTCTCCTTGCATCTCAGGATTGGTAAGAGTGGTCTGCAGTCTCAAGGTATGCTCTCTTCTCTATATATTTCCAATATCTTGATATCCCTATAGTGTGTGAGAGTATTTGTGCCTTTTTGTCAAGTCTGCATTTGACTTGTTACAATTTTTGTGTGTTCATAATTTGGCTGATTCTAGCTAGAACTTGCATCATACCTGTGATACAATGTGAGCTCTACTTACTACTTGTGAATATGATGAATGCATAAGTTAGATTTATTCAGCACCAAGACCATATATATGATCCTTCCCACTGTTAATCACTCACTAAGAACTGCCCCCTTGAGCTCTAAACATTGTCTCTCTTTCTTTGCAACCCATCATAAAGAGCAAGCCAAACTGAACTTCTTACTATCACCTTGATGAACTGTTGCAACTATATGAAAGTCACCAAAGTCCTGGTATGAAAGTCACCAAAGTCCTGGTATGATACTTTCCAATATGCTCACAGTACTCCATATGACTTGTTGATCTAATGTTGACTGTTCATCATTACAAGTCAAAAGAACTTGTTGATCTTAATCTAAAGGGCATTGACCTCACTTGGTCGAAAAAAAAAAATTTGCAGAAATTCAAGAAGTGCATAAGTCTACTACATGGCAACGTTCATCCTTCTCATTTTTAGCATGTAACAGCCTAGCTCCGAAAGATACATCTACCTTCTGTTTGTTCCTCAGCCCCAGTATCACCTTTAGTTAAAAGTCCTTCTGATTCATTAAGTATTTGTGGTCTTATTCATTACAGGTAGTCGTTCAAGCCTATGGACTAGACAGTACAATATTATGTTTGAGTGATAGCATTCCACCACCACAAAATTAATGAGAGGGTGTGATCCATTCTTTTGAGTGTGATATTGGAAATTTACTGTGCAAGAAGCTATTTTGATATCATGACTCTCTTTTATTCTGACTTCATTGGTTTCTGTATGTCAAAAATCTGTCACTGGTATGGATCACTAACAATTTTTGTAGCTCTCTCATTCTGGCCCAGTTGTTTCATCAGTTCAGTAAGGGTTGGACTTATTGGATTCAACAGCCCATTTTCTTGTGCCTGACCCGAAACGCATCCTTCTCTTAAAAGATGTGTGGTTTAAGAGGGAAACTCTTCACTTGCCGAAAATCTTTCCTGATCCCCTGTACGTTCACCGAGGCATCTCTCCCTCTTCTCCCACCTTCTCTGTATAAAAGGGTGTATCAAATATGGTTCGTTTCATCAAGACTCCTCAGCACTTCACCAACTCCCATCTTGTCCTTCATCAGCAACGGGTTCAACACCGATTCAAGATGGCTCAATCACAAGGTTCCGACTCTGCTTCAAATCAACCGCTGGCCGGACCATCATCCGCTGCTCCTCCTCGCCGCCACACTCGTGACCGCATCTCAATGATGGAGGAAGATATAGGGGCCATGAGAGCAGAAATCTCTGCTCTCTCCGAGGACATTCAGACCCTTAAACTGGAGTTTCGTGAAGTCTCTCTTCTTCTGGCCGACATAGCCTCTACTCACAATCGCATCAATTCCAAGCAATGGAATCGACACATTGATCAGGTGTGCGAGAGGATGAAGCGTCGCTGCCCGTTCATATAGTTTCGCCAAGCAATCACAAAGGGGGAGAGGCTGAAGGAACCTACATGTAGAGGATATTGGGTTAAGGGGGAAACTCCGATGGTCCATGCAGTGTTTGGTTGAGGGGGAGGCCTCAATTTTTGATCCTTCTTTTGTTTTTGCTCTTCCTCTTTGCAAACAATATTGCTAGTTTAGCCTTGAATTTATTTTTAGTTAGTTACTTATAACTTGCTGTGAACTGCATGACTTAATCTGCTCCTATGTGTTGATTATGCATATTTGGATATTGGGCATTATTGATTCCTCTTATGCAGGTTCTGAACTTCAGTTGCAGGTTGTGATTGTTTTGCCAAGGGGGAGATTGTAAGTATGGCAAAACTTATGACAGTATGCAACTGAAATATTGGTTATACTTGAGGTGCCTCTTTTTGGTAACATTGGTTATTGTCCTTAATAAGGCAGAGTTGATTTGGAAATTGATACATATCAATTAATGATATGTGATCCGATTTCAACTGATTAAGGATTGCATTTTATTCATGCCTATAATACTGCTCAATAGAGTTTGACACAATCTCTGATTGATTGTGTGCAAGACTCTGAATTGAGTACATCCGGTTTTAAAGCCTTAAAACCCTAGTGGTATATAAAGGCTTTGGAGGCTTAGAAAAAGTGTTGAGACTTTGACAAAAAATTGTGTGATTCGGTTACCCTGCTGTTTGTGCAGATTGCTAAGCTGCTGCAGGTCTCAAAGGTTAAAGATCAACCAGTGTTCGAGCTATCTCAAGAAGGAGCAAAAGGAGAACTTTCCTAGAGCTACAAGGAGAAGTTTGTTTGCTCTTTTCTGTTTTACAATTACTTCCAGTATACTGATTTGTGATAATCATTGTGTAAAGTGGTTTGTAAAACTCTTGAGTATTAGTGGATTTGAGTTTTGGTGCTTTGCTTTAAAAGCCCCGCAGGGTTTTTAATCTCTCTGAGATTTTCCCTGCGTGAACACTTTGTGTGTTACGTGTACTTGGTTTTTCTTAGGATTAGTATTTTCAGTTGCTCCACCGAGGAATGTTCAGTTTGGTGGCGGCGCCGCTGCCGGCGGCGGTCAATAGCGGTCAACAGCAGTCAAACTTTGACTTTTGGGATTTTCGACAAGTTGCATGTCATTTCACTCGAAATCGCGCCCCGATCACTGTGGGGAGGTTCGTTTTTCGAGTTGAGTGTCCGAAATTACAGCGAGGTATTGAGGTGTGATTTTCAGATTTTCGACAGTTTGTCGTAATCGAATTACGTGTTTCCGAGAACGGTGGTTTCTCGTGATTTGTCTTGAATTTTCGAGTCATGACTTTGAGATATGAACTTTGTGATTATTTAGGGGTTCGTGATCGTTTGTTTGGCGAGGGACTTTCCGCCAGATCACGGGTTAACGCGAACTGCGTTACGCTAGTCTGTGAGTGGACAATTTCTTTTCACGGATTGTTTGCGAGTCTTTATACACGTTTTACAAACTTGAGCATGCATACGAGATTTAGATTTACATGAGCATGTGTTATACGATTATGCTTATACCAGTATATATTACGTATATGCACTTATATATTGTTTCATGCATTTGCATTGAACTATTTACGATTTAGTTTACACAGAGTACAGTTTGTATATGTTGTTGTATCGATACACTCGCATCCCGGCTGATCCCCGAGGATGTGTACCGGGGGAGGCTGTGACTCCTGACCCGAGGCTTTTACCGGGGGGAGGAAGACCTCTGACCTGAGGCCTTTCTGGCTAGAATCACGTATGGGTCTGGGATCCCGTGATTCAGACTGTACTAGCATGGATGTGTCCATGAGTGACCCCGTGGGATTTTTACTTGCATGCTCAGTACGCTGAAGGAGTATGAGTTTACCTCGTGTACTTGATTATATTTATCCATCTGGACTCGCATATGTTTTTATAACATATATATTACTCGGTGAAAGACATTTATTTTCGTCCACTCACTCTAACTGTTTTCATGTCTTTCTCCTGGGCCTTTCGGTTTCCGTGCCCAGTTTGCAGTTCGGACTCTGGTGTTGCACGTCGTTGTCGGAGGCATAGTGCTCGAGCTACCTTGTTTCTTCCAGTAGGTTTATTGTTCTACCTACTGTAGTATACTTATATGATTATACATTAGAGGTCGCTCTGAGTATTCTGTTGTATATATTAAACGATTTTTCACGGATTTCTATAAAGTATAGTTATATTTACTACTTTACATTACTGTTAATATATTGAGAAATCCGGATGGGATTGGTGCCCACGGTTTGATTTTTGTGGCATAGGATGAAGTGTATTTTCCGCGTGCAGGTAATGGTAATTCCACGATAGTAACGAAACTCTGCCAAAATTTCTACGGTTTTTGTTGGTTCGTGTTTTCGAAGGGGTTCGATTCCGGTTTAGGCAACTAAATCGGGGTTGGGTCCTTTCACACTGTCCCAAACAAATTGAGAAGGAAAATGAGCATAAGTTAATTTAGCCGCATTCTTATAAAAAGTGTTCGCATCAAACCAAGCAGTCAGCATGGTACGTGCCGTATCTGAATTTTCTACAACTTGTTCAAGAGATTGACTTTCAACTGGTTTTATGAATACTTGTACATTTGATAAGCTACATATTTCTACATCGTTCTTTATCATCTAAACAACAAAGGGAGTCTCATTCAATGATTCACTAATTACAACCGCGCATCAATAGTTACAGTCTTACTCGTAAACTTAGAAAGCAAAACTCATCAACCATAAGAAAGCTTCCGACTCTATTTTTTCCTTACAAATCAAACTAAATCATAATCACACATAAAAACATAAATTAGAACCAAAAGAAAAGTACGGAAAAAAAAAGCCTAGATGAAAAAATAGCAAAAATCATATGACTTTCCTAGCTAGAGACGTGGAACTTTACCTAGATTGAAAACATTAAACTACAAATGCTCGCACGATCTAGAAAATGACGAAAGTCAACAAAGGAGCGACAAACTTTTTCGCATGAATTCAAACCGCAAATTCAAAGACTATATAGTAAGAAAAGAAAATAATCAATAACAAATACAAACGAAAAAGTTAAGATGAATTCATTAATAATATGAATTCCTATGACTGAAAAAATAAAAGATAAACCATGTGTTATGTATTTAAGGTGTCAAATATGGCTCTAGTCAATGACTTGATACACAACCAGTTCTAATAAAGTATCATTATAGTGACACAAACTCAATAACTCACTATTGTTTATGTTCACAAAACAACTTGATTACAAAACTAATCACTATTTGAAGAAGAAGAAAAAACTCCAAAATGTAGAGTGGGACAACATGATACTCGGGTTTAGATCGCATACGTCGAAAGAAGATCTTCAATGGTCTAAAGACTGTCTTAAGGGGTTTCCCTCAAATCAAGCCTACAAAATACACTGTGAAGATCAATTCCTTCCATATAGGAGAGGACAATACTCCAAACCAGTGGTCCTATTTTGCAACCAACTAAAATTTAACATAATTGATTCCATTTTAACATGAACTTTTGACAACATTTATTCACGGCAAAGATAGTTGAATTTAAATGAAGCATAAAACAACTGAAACTATATTCCCCTTACACTAATGAGCTACATCAGTACCACTTCAATTATATTTTTACTTCTGCACAATGCATAACATAGGACAATCAGTAAACTTCAAGTTACAAATTTTATGGTATATTTAATTTTATGGATCGCCACTGGTATGCCTCTAAACTATGCATAATATAAACTTCCCCAACATGTACAAAAGAAAATGATCACTAATGCATAATATAAAGTAAAATAAATACCAAATTCTATTACTCCAAATCACAAAACCCGAATTTTAAAATCACACCCCTCACAATCAGCATGTCAAAAAATAAAACCTATTTACTGGGGGAACAACTTACCAGACCAAAGTGATGAGAATCAACTTCAAATCCTTTGTCTATATTAAAAAGGACACATAAATGTAACAATTTCAGAAACAGAGTAAGCAAAGTCTGACTAAAAATTGAGTGTGAGAAAACGCAAAATTGCAAGCAAGGAGTGGTACTCAATCAATATATAGACCACATTAAAACCATGATAAGCCAAAACTAACTACTAAATTAAATACTTAATAATCAAAAAAGACATAACAATTAAAACCTTTTCTTGTAGATATAGCATTGATAAGTAGGGACCGTTCTTAACCGGGGATTGAGGGTGCATGCATGACTACGCTAAGTTTAGGGGGGAATTATAAATTGGTTTTTAATATCTATGAAAATAAGAACAAAACATGGTAAGCAAACATATTCAGAGATCCTAAATTTTATCATGCTTCACTTATAGACAAGTAGAAAACAGAAAAAAAAAAAAAAAACACATAGCATCCTAAACTAGACCGAAAATAAACACTAAACTAATATATTTACGTGTGATCAACTCGTTCATTCGCCTAACTCCTTATAACCTAACAGATTATGTGCAACCTATTAAGTTCTAAGTCATTAGCTACGTTTTGCATGCATATTTCAAGAATACGTGTTCTTCGGGATTGCCCTAACACATCAATGATATAAAGTGGGATTGCCCTGCAAAATATCAAAGCATTAAGCACAAAAAAATACATGTTATAACTAATTTCGTAGAGACAAAAAAATTTACATAAACTTGTTAAAATTATAAACCAAACGAAATCCTTTAAACCAATCAAAAACACCAAGCATTCATACCAGAAAAGAAAAGAAGAAATCATTGTTACACTTTTTGAGTTCAGGATTGCCCTAATCTATTCGGTGTAGATGATCCTACAATGGATGGATAAGACAGTTAGGATTGCCATGAAAGTCTCGGTGGTAGCGTTGATGATTCTTGGAGGAGGACGGCTTCTTGGAAAACTTGGAGTGTTGGAGGATAGGAAGTGTTTAGGCAGAGCTTTAGCTACTAGAATGAAAGATCATTTAGGAAAAGTTTCCTACACCAATTAGGAAAGACTTGAACACTTCTTTTTCACTTTAGGAAATATTTTTCACATGTGTTCCAAATTCACATTCCTACTTTTCCAAGGACTTCTACTCCAACAAGGATTCCTAGTTGAAATAGGATTCTTCATTTTTCTGTGTTTCCGCACCATTTTAACCTCCTTCATTCATCTCCTTTATTTAAGACCTAAAAATAATAAAGTAAGTTAGAATAAAGACTACTAAGGTCAAAACAAAGCTAAATGTAAAGATAAAGACGTTAAGAATCAAACATAAATTGTGTAGATCAAATTCCCCCACACTTAGACTTTGTTAGTCCCTAACAAAAACTAAATAAAAGAAAGACTAGAAATAAGAAAATACACAAACTCAACGTTGGAGCTGATCTCCATGTTGGAAAATTCTAAGGACTCAAATACTAAAAACACTTCTAAACCCTGAGCTAAAAATGCCTCAGAAATTTCTTAAGCGTATGGCGATGGAATCACAAGTTTTTAGAGTGAAAGCTCAATAATTTTGAGAGATAATAAAGATATAATCATGTCATGAACAATTAAGACTTGGAGAAAACAATGGTGAAGTTAAAACTATGCATATTTCGAACTAGTTCAAATCAATCTCACAAGGATGCACTGATCATCTTTTTCACTCATGGAAAGAAGGGTTCACTCAAGATATATATGAATTCGATCGAAAATCTCATGAATATGATGAATTACTTGCACAAATGAATCACACCATATGCTTACTTGTGCAACTTACTCAACCAATCCAAGGCTACTCATTTTAAGGATCACAAAGGACTTTAGAAAGGTTGTAATTAATGGGGCTGAGGCTAAGTCATTCGAAATTTAGGTATGTGGTGGTAAACACGTTCAAAAGACTTAGTCAACACTTCATCAATTTGAGCTCCATCCTTTCTTATGTGTCAAACTTCAAAAACAAAGGCCAAATTTCATCTTTTTGGACCTAACTTCCTTCTAACCTTCACTTGTCCAAACTTTTACACTTAAGAACATTTGTCAGAGAGCTTATTACATTTTTTTTCCTCTTTTCAGCAATCAAACTTTTTAAGCTTTTTGGACAAGTATTCCCTTTTTTGTATTCTTTCATCATCTTCACGCCACTTCTTTGTACTAGCTTCGAAATCTCTTCACCAAGTCTTTAGAACAACGGTAGAAAACTCTACAATAGGATAAGTGTTTATATATATAAATAAATAAAAGGCTTAACGTAGGCACAAAGGGTTAATCTAAGGGTATCGCAACTCATGCACTCAAAAGGGACATATAGCTTTTTGGTTAAGTGGTGGAAAACCTAAATGCCTTTAATCATATCCAAAATCAAAGCATATATCAACTTAAAATCTTTGCAAATCTACATGAGTAAGTTCTAGTAATCTCTAAGTCATTGAAATATATGGCAAGCAATTAGATGAGGCATGTAACTGTTTTTGAGACATAATGCACGAAATTCACTCACAAAGGAAGTAATGTTGGCTCAAAAACTTACTTAAAGGTTTATATGATGTGACGACCCGAACCAGAATCAGTGGTGTGTTTGGCACGATTCTCGAGATTTGAGTCTAGTTACAGTTTTGCGATATATTGTGGTTTGCCGATTTGATTCGCGACGATATTTTGGGTCGAGAATTTGGGTTGAGTGTCTTCACGGAAAATGTAGAGTACGTGATTTCGAGTTCGTGGGTGGTTTCGGAAGATTTTTCCGATAACCGAGGAATATTTGATGGTTATTTGAAGTTTCGGGTTCCGACGAGTTTATCCGTTTATTTCGAGTTAATCCGAATCATTTCGTATTTTCATTTTGGACCGTCAATCGACCCGAGGGACGAGTATAAATATCGAAAAGTCGAAATATAGTCGGGAGTTAGTCGAAAACTTCATTTTGTGGCGTTGACCGAATTGAAATTGTGTTGACTTTCCATATTTGGAAAGTGGGCTTGCTGCCGAGAAGGGAAAGTTTCCATTTTAGGTCTTCAACTTCCGGCGACCTTTTTCCGGCCACCTCCGGCCACGGGACAGGTACGGTTCGCTTCCTACCTTGATTTCGAGTGTGATGGTGTGTGGTTTGGGTTGAAATGGTGTCGCTTTGGTGAAACCCGATTAGGGCCGAACGGGTTGGAATCACCGGAGTTGGTTGGCCGTGTTCCGGCGAGCCTCGGCGGCGGTATGGTTGGGGGTTCGACTCCCCTCGGTCTAGGGTTGCTTCCTATGTATTTAGTTTTGGAATTGGTTGGGTTTTTGCTCAAACCCGAATGGATTTTCCGGTGGGTTTTCCCGGTTGGATTTCGATGAAATTGAATGGGTTAGAGGTTGAGTTGGTCTATGGGTTAGAAGGAAAAGATGTTCGTGAGGTTGTGATGATCCGATCTGGAGCTTCCCGCCGTGGGATTCCTCCGTTGACGGCGCGCCGCCGCCGGCGGCGGTGGTCAACGGCGGCCAAAAAGTCAAATTTTCAGATTTCGATGTAATTAGTGTCATTTTTCTCGTAATCGCGCCATGATTATCGTACGGAGGTTTTCGGGTTGATTTGGTTAGCCGATTTTCAGTCGAGATTTCGAGTGGGGATTTCGGGATTTCCGTAATTCATTTTGCACTGCATTTCGTATTTCCGGGAACAGTTGGTTTCCGTGCATCAGTACAGTGTTGTGGATTACGATATTGATCAGTTATGTGTATATGTATTCAGGAGATCGAGATCGATATTTGGATCGTGATCGTGCTTCGGGCGAGGGTACTTCCGCCGGACCACGTGTTTAGCGCGAGTTGCGCTAGCTGATCTGTGAGTGGACATTTCTTTTCACGGATTATTTGCGAGTCTTGATATACGTTTTATGAACTTGAGCATGCATATGAGATTTCAGACTACATGAGCATGTGTTTTACGATTATACGATTATACTTATACGGATATACGTATACGAGTATACATATACTTATATGCTGTTTTATGCGTTTGCATCGAAATGTTTATGATTTGGTTTACACAGAGTACAGTCGTGGTTACGTTGTTGTATCGATACACTTAGCCTCTCGGCTGATCCCCGATGGTAGGCATCCCAGGCGGGGCGTTACCCCGACCTGACCGGCGAGGGGCGTATCCCCGGAACCGAGGCCTTTCTGGCTTAGAATCACGTGTGGGTCCGGGATCCTGTGATTCGGACTGTACTAGCACGGTGTGTGTCCATGAGCGACCCCGTGGGATTTTTACTTGCATGCTCTGTACACTGGAGGAGTGTGAGTTTTACCTCGTGTACTATGTTGTTTTTATTTATCTGGACTCGCATATGTTTTTATAACATATATAAACTGGTGAAAGACATTTATTTTCGTCCACTCACTCTAACGTGTTTATTGTCTTTCCCCTGGGCTTTTCGGTTTCCGTGCCCAGTTTGCAGTTCAGGTTTGGTGTTTTCACGTCGCGGTTTGGAGGCTAGTGGTCAGAGTTACCTGTGTTTTCCAGTAGGTTCTTGTTTCGCCTACTGATGTACATATTGTATATGTTTTACTCTAGAGGTCGCTCTGATACATTCTGATACATGTTATGCGGATTTTCACGGATATACATATATACATAGTACAGTTTATTTATTGTTGTTGTTTATATTGATGTTGAGAAATCCGGTTGGGATTGGTGCCCACGGTTTGCTTTTTGTGGCATAGGATGAAGTGTTAATTTCCGCGTGCAGGTTATGGTAATTCCACGTTAGTAACGAAACTCTGCCGAAATTTTGGAAAAATTTTGTTGGTTCGCATTTTCGAAGGGGTTTGATTCCGATTTACGTAACTGAATCGGGGTTGGGTCCTTTCAGCTTGGTATCAGAGCATTAGGTTGTCAGATTCTGTAGACTCTTGTAGTTGTGACGATTAGGGTATTTGAGTTGATACAGCATGACTGGAGTGATGACCCGACTGGCCAGCGGTACTCATCAATACTTCGGGTGTTGTGTGTCCTCAAATATCTGCGGTTTCATGATTACGTTCTTTCTGCTTGTGCCTAATGCTTGTCTTGTATCAGTAGGATGCCTCCTCGACGTGGTCCCCGTGTTGATCGGGATGATGATCATGATGAGGATCGCCGAACGCGCGACTTGCTTATGCGAGTGCTGCGTTTGGAAGAGCGTTTTGACCCTGTGGTCAAGGCTCGCACTGCGGGTGCTACTGTGTTTTCGGGTTCAGTTGATCCAGAGATATGTGAGGCATGGTTGGTTCAGATTGAGCGTGTTTGTGAGCGTCTGCAGTTTACACCTGAGCAGATGACAGTAGCCGCAGTTGGTTTACTTGAGGGTGATGCATACTTTTGGTGGGTCAGTACTGATAGAGTTCCAGTGGATACTCCGTGGACATTGTTTCGTGATTTGTTTATGCGGAGGTACTTCAATCAGGCTACCCAGCAGCGCAAGTACGAGGAGTTTACGAACTTGAGGCAGGGCAGTTTGTCTGTACTTGAGTATCGGGATCGGTTTACCCGTTTGTCTCGTTTTGCGCGGGATATGGTGGCTACAGAAGAAGCCAAGTGTCGCAGGTTTGAGCTGGGATTGAATTTGAGCATCAAGGCGACGCTGACTACGATGCCTCGGAACAACTTCGATGAGTTTGTTAGTGCTGCACTCCGAGGCGAGGATATAGAGCGGGAGAGACAGCAGAGGTACCAGCCGAGACGATTTGAGGAGGGTGGACCGAGTCAGGGGCCTTCGAAGAGGCAGAGTTCTGATACTTCTGGTTCAGCTTCATCCTCAGGTGGTGGATCTTATCGACCACCAGCTGGTGTATTGAGACAGAGACCGAGGAGATGGAGAGATAGACCACAACGACCACAGGCTAGTGCAGGTTCTAGCGGTTCTAGCTATCCTCGGCGTGCTGGTGGCACATTTGCTGTACCGAGGGCGTACCCGTTGTGTAGTCTCTGCAGTCGACATCATGTGGGTCCATGTCAGCGAGGTCTTGTCACTTGTTTCCGATGTGACCAGGTGGGTCACTATGCGAGGGAGTGTCCTCAGTTATATGGCGGTGACGGACAGGCGGCTCAGAGTTCCGGAGAAGAGCGAGGTGCCACTTCGGGAGCTCGACCAGCACAGCTTGCAGGTCAGGGCCGACAGCAGGGACAGCCCCAGCGGGGACGACCAGCCGGACAGGCGAGAGTTCATGCTATGACTATGCGTGAGGGCAGAGCATCACCGGAGGTCGTTATCGGTACGTTACATGTTTTTGGTATTCCTGTAGTTGCATTGCTAGATCCAGGTGCCACACATTCATTCATATCATTTAGACTGTCATCATAGGCTACGGTTCCTGCATCTCCACTTCCGGGGTTGTGGAGAGTGTTGTATCCGTCAGGTGAGGTTGTGAGCATCGGTTGGGTTTACCGAGATTGTGAGGTGTTTATTGATAGCCATGGTTTAGCCGCGGATCTGTTATTACTTGATATTGTGGATTTCGATCTGATATTGGGTATGGACTTTTTGGAGTCGCACTGGGCTATGTTTGATTGCCACAGGAAGGAGGTCGCGTTTCGACGACCAGGGTTACCTGAGATATTGTTTCGTGGCGAGAAGAACACTTCCCTACCGTGTTTGATTTCCGCGATGAGGGCGGATCGGTTGATGAGGAAGGGTTGTGTTGCATATTTAGCCCATGTTGTGGACACTACAGCTGCAGTGCCAGAGCTTGGTAGTATTGAGGTTGTGTCTGAGTTTCCGGATGTGTTTCCAGCGGAGTTACCTGGTATACCCCCTGTGCGGGAGATTGATTTTACCATTGAGTTATTGCCGGGTACTGGACCGATTTCCCAGACACCGTACCGGATGGCGCCTGCAGAGTTGAAGGAGTTGCAGATTCAGCTTCAGGAGTTGTTAGAGAAGGGATTCATTCGACCGAGTGTTTCTCCGTGGGGTGCTCCAGTGTTATTTGTGCGGAAGAAGGACGGGTCTATGCGTTTGTGCATCGACTATCGGAAGCTGAATCAGATTACAGTGAGGAACAAGTATCCGTTGCCACGGATTGACGACTTGTTCGATCAGCTCAAGGGAGCAGCAGTCTTTTCGAAGATTGATCTTCGATCCGGATATCACCAGTTGAGGATCCGGGATTCCGATGTTGCCAGGACAGCATTCAGAACGCGGTATGGGCACTATGAGTTTCTGGTTATGCCGTTTGGGTTGACCAATGCCCCCGCAGCTTTCATGGACTTGATGAATCGGGTATTTCGACGATTCCTGGACAAGTTCGTGATTGTATTCATAGATGATATCCTGATTTATTCGAGGAGTATGGGCCAGCACAAGAAGCACTTGCGAGTGGTGTTGCGGACTTTGCGAGACCATCAGCTGTTCGCGAAGTTTAGCAAGTGTGAGTTCTGGTTGGATAGTGTGAAGTTTCTGGGCCACGTGATTTCGGCCGAGGGAGTTAGTGTTGATCCTGACAAGATCGAGGCCGTGCTGAATTGGAGTAGACCCACTACTGTGCCAGAGATTCGGAGTTTCTTGGGTTTAGCGGGTTACTACCGACGATTTGTGCAGGATTTCTCCCGGATAGCTACACCACTGACCAGGTTGACGAAGAAGGGCGTCAAGTTTGAGTGGTCTGATGCGTGCGAGGAGAGTTATTTGCTCCTGAAGGAGAGATTGACTACCGCACCGGTCCTGACATTACCAGACGACAGTGGTGAGTTTGTTGTGTACAGCGATGCGTCGAAGTTGGGCCTTGGCTGTGTGTTGATGCAGCATGGTAGAGTCGTGGCATATGGTTCCAGACAGCTGAAACCGCACGAGGTCAACTATCCGACGCATGATTTGGAGTTAGCCGCTATCGTGTTAGCGTTGAAGAGTTGGAGACATTACCTGTACGGTGCTCAGTGTAAGATCTTCACTGACCACAAGAGTCTCACTTACTTGCGGACACAGCCGGATCTGAACATGAGGCAGCGCCGATGGATGGAGTTGATCAATGATTATGATTGTACATTTGAGTATCATCCGGGGAAGGCTAATGTTGTAGCGGACGCACTTAGTCGGAAATCTGGAGCTTCGTTGTTTCACATGTGTGTGGCCAGAGTATCGATGTTAGCCGAGCTTCGAGCTACGGGTGCTGTGTTTGATTATGATGATGATGGAGCCTTGTTGGCCAGCTTTCAGGTTCGACCTGTGTTGGTTGATCAGGTGCGGGAGGCACAGGATTTAGATCCTTATCTGTTAGGCAAGAAGACCATGATTCGGAATGGTGTGCCTACAGAGTTCCGTTTGAGCGACGACGGTACGTTGTTGTTCAGGGGCAGATTATGTGTACCCAGGGACGAGGACTTGAAGAAGAAGATTTTAGATGAGGCCCACAGTTCTGCGTATGCGATGCATCCCGGAGGTACGAAGATGTTTCGTACACTTCGAGCGTACTATTGGTGGCGCAACATGAAGCGGGAGATTGCTGCATACGTGAGTCGGTGTTTGATTTGTCAATAGGTGAAGGCAGAGAGGCAGAAACCTGCAGGGAAACTACAGCCACTTGAGATTCCAGTTTGGAAGTGGGAGCATATTACGATGGATTTCGTCTATCAGTTGCCGCGTACTTCGGCGGGCAACACTGGCATTTGGGTTATCGTTGATCGATTGACGAAATCTGCACATTTTCTTGCACTTCCAGGGAAGATTTCAGTGGGTAGACTGGCTAAGTTGTACTTATCAGAGATTGTTCGTTTGCATGGAGTGCCTGTGTCCATTGTTTCTGACCGTGATAGTCAGTTCACATCTGAGTTTTGGCGGGCGTTGCAGCGAGCTTTGGGTACGAAGTTGCGGTTTAGTACAGCTTTTCATCCTCAGACTGACGGGCAGTCCGAGCGGACCATTCAGACTCTTGAGGATATGCTGAGATCGTGTGTGTTGCAGTTTCGTGGAAACTGGGATCAGCAGTTACACTTGATCGAGTTCGCCTACAACAACAGTTATCAGGCCAGTATTGAGATGGCACCGTACGAGGCTCTGTACGGGAAGCAGTGTCGCACTCCATTGTGTTGGAGTGAGGTGGGCGAGCGTTGGCTTATTGGTCCGGATTTGGTGAAAACCACGATGGAGGACATTCAGGTTATTCGGGATCGGTTAAAGATCGCCCAGGATCGGCAGAAGAGTTACGCGGATGTGAGGAGGAAGAGCTTGGAGTTTGAGGTCGGTGATTGGGTCTTCCTGAAACTGTCTCCGTGGAGGGGAGTAGTGCGTTTCGGGAAGCGTGGCAAGCTTCGACCGCGGTACATTGGTCCGTATGAGATTACGGAGAGGGTTGGAGCTGTTGCTTACAGACTTGAGTTACCGACAGAGATGGCTCGTGTGCATGATGTCTTCCATGTTTCGATGTTGCGGAAGTACATCTCAGATCCTTCACATGTGATAGCCCCACAGCAGTTGCCGATCAGAGAGGACTTATCGTATGTTGAGGAGCCAGTGCAGATTCTCGATCGTCGTGAGCAGGAGTTGAGGCACCGCGTGATTCCGCTGGTGAAGGTCTTGTGGCAGAACCACTCGGTTGAGGAGGCCACCTGGGAGACCGAGCAGCGTATGCGGGAGCAGTATCCTCATCTATTCACCTGACAGGTACGTAAATTTCGAGGTCGAAATTTCTTTAAGGGGGGTAGATTTGTGACGACCCGAACCAGAATCAGTGGTGTGTTTGGCACGATTCTCGAGATTTGAGTCTAGTTACAGTTTTGCGATATATTGTGGTTTGCCGATTTGATTCGCGACGATATTTTGGGTCGAGAATTTGGGTTGAGTGTCTTCACGGAAAATGTAGAGTACGTGATTTCGAGTTCGTGGGTGGTTTCGGAAGATTTTTCCGATAACCGAGGAATATTTGATGGTTATTTGAAGTTTCGGGTTCCGACGAGTTTATCCGTTTATTTCGAGTTAATCCGAATCATTTCGTATTTTCATTTTGGACCGTCGATCGACCCGAGGGACGAGTATAAATATCGAAAATTTGAAATATAGTCGGGAGTTAGTCGAAAACTTCATTTTGTGGCGTTGACCGAATTGAAATTGTGTTGACTTTCCATATTTGGAAAGTGGGCTTGCTGCCGAGAAGGGAAAGTTTCCATTTTAGGTCTTCAACTTCCGGCGACCTTTTTCTGGCCACCTCCGGCCACGGGACAGGTACGGTTCGCTTCCTACCTTGATTTCGAGTGTGATGGTGTGTGGTTTGGGTTGAAATGGTGTCGCTTTGGTGAAACCCGATTAGGGCCGAACGGGTTGGAATCGCCGGAGTTGGTTGGCCGTGTTCCGGCGAGCCTCGGCGGCGGTATGGTTGGGGGTTCGACTCCCCTCGGTCTAGGGGTGCTTCCTATGTATTTAGTTTTGGAATTGGTTGGGTTTTTGCTCAAACCCGAATGGATTTTCCGGTGGGTTTTCCCGGTTGGATTTCGATGAAATTGAATGGGTTAGAGGTTGAGTTGGTCTATGGGTTAGAAGGAAAAGATGTTCGTGAGGTTGTGATGATCCGATCTGGAGCTTCCCGCCGTGGGATTCCTCCGTTGAAGGCGCGCCGCCGCCGGCGGCGGCGGTCAACGGTGGTCAACGGCGGTCAAAAAGTCAAATTTTCAGATTTCGATGTAATTAGTGTCATTTTTCTCGTAATCGCGCCATGATTATCGTACGGAGGTTTTCGGGTTGATTTGGTTAGCCGATTTTCAGTCGAGATTTCGAGTGGGGATTTCGGGATTTCCGTAATTCATTTTGCACTGCATTTCGTATTTCCGGGAACAGTTGGTTTCCGTGCATCAGTACAGTGTTGTGGATTACGATATTGATCAGTTATGTGTATATGTATTCAGGAGATCGAGATCGAGATTTGGATCGTGATCGTGCTTCGGGCAAGGGTACTTCCGCCGGGCCACGTGTTTAGCGCGAGTTGCGCTAGCTGATCTGTGAGTGGACATTTCTTTTCACGGATTATTTGCGAGTCTTGATATACGTTTTATGAACTTGAGCATGCATATGAGATTTCAGACTACATGAGCATGTGTTTTACGATTATACGATTATACTTATACGGATATACGTATACGAGTATACATATACTTATATGCTGTTTTATGCGTTTGCATCGAAATGTTTATGATTTGGTTTACACAGAGTACAGTCGTGGTTACGTTGTTGTATCGATACACTTAGCCTCTCGGCTGATCCCCGATGGTAGGCATCCCAGGCGGGGCGTTACCCCGACCTGACCGGCGAGGGGCGTATCCCCGGAACCGAGGCCTTTCTGGCTTAGAATCACGTGTGGGTCCGGGATCCCGTGATTCAGACTGTACTAGCACGGTGTGTGTCCATGAGTGACCCCGTGGGATTTTTACTTGCATGCTCTGTACACTGGAGGAGTGTGAGTTTTACCTCGTGTACTATGTTGTTTTTATTTATCTGGACTCGCATATGTTTTTATAACATATATAAACTGGTGAAAGACATTTATTTTCGTCCACTCACTCTAACGTGTTTATTGTCTTTCCCCTGGGCTTTTCGGTTTCCGTGCCCAGTTTGCAGTTCAGGTTTGGTGTTTTCACGTCGCGGTTTGGAGGCTAGTGGTCAGAGTTACCTGTGTTTTCCAGTAGGTTCTTGTTTCGCCTACTGATGTACATATTGTATATGTTTTACTCTAGAGGTCGCTCTGATACATTCTGATACATGTTATGCGGATTTTCACGGATATACATATATACATAGTACAGTTTATTTATTGTTGTTGTTTATATTGATGTTGAGAAATCCGGTTGGGATTGGTGCCCACGGTTTGCTTTTTGTGGCATAGGATGAAGTGTTAATTTCCGCGTGCAGGTTATGGTAATTCCACGTTAGTAACGAAACTCTGCCGAAATTTTGGAAAAATTTTGTTGGTTCGCATTTTCGAAGGGGTTTGATTCCGATTTAGGTAACTGAATCGAGGTTGGGTCCTTTCATATGATCTAAAAGCTTATTCTAACATGCGAAATATATACCATGTTTATGCAAACCATATCTACTATATGTTATGACAACCAAAATATCTCAATTAATACTAGAAATTGTTTGCAAAGCCATATGTATTCTTTTCGGTACATTTCCACCATAGACTAACTAAGGACATCCTAAAAACTCTTTAAAACATAAAAAGACTTAAGACATTCAAACAAGCGTAGATTTGGTTCTTGTCTTCTTTGGGTAACATTAATAAAATGGCCAGTCGGCGAGAGAGACCAAGAGAGGTAGGAGTGATTTTCAAACTTGTCTTTTCTCACATCCAAAACCTATCCTAGCAACTATCCCCTTCTAGACACCAAGTTACAAGGATTTCTTACTAAAAGATAAGTGTTCATCCACTACACTAAATTACATACAAAATACACTAAGTATAAATCAAAACAATTTTTTGTTTTTTTAGGGCATCATCAGCGAAAAAGTTCCGTTGTTCGCCCAGTTTTTACGTTTTTATGACTCAAATAAGTTGTAAACTCTTCCCCCACACTTAAACTCTACATTGTCCTCAATGTACTAAAGTAAAGCATAGAATTCAGTATGAATGCTAGGATTACAAAAATCTAACTAAGAAAAGTAAAATGCAACGTAATTAAAAGAGTAAGGGGAAGAGAAAGTAAATCTGATTTGTAGACTCCTCCATTGGGTTGCTGCCGAACAAGCACTTATTTTTTATCGTTTTACAGCCTAGATGTAGTACTGCTTCATGTGTTTGAAATAACCGGCTCCAACAATGATTCTTCTTCCACGAATTCCTCCTTGAAGGATGAATGATATGGCTTCAAAAGGTGGCCATTAACTTTGAATTCATTGCCGGTTGTTGGACTCTTGATCATGACAGCTCCATGGAAAAATGCTTCAGTTACAATGAAGGGACCAATCCATCTAGAGCATAACTTGCCCGGAAAAACTTTTAAGTTGTGAGTTAAAGAGGAGGGATTCTTGGCCGATTAGGCACTCTTTCCTATGGATCATCTTGTCATGAAATGTCTTTGTTTTCTCCTTGTAGATCCAAGCATTATCGAAAGCACCATTCCTTATCTCCTCAAGTTCAAAAAGTTGTAGCTTTCGATGCAAACCAGCCTCATCTCGATCCATATTGAATTGCTTGACAACCCACCATGCCTTGTGTTCTTGCTCAATCGGAAGATGCCATGCTTTTCGATAAACTAAACAATAAGGTGACATTCCAATGGGAGTTTTATAGGCAGTCCTATATGCCCAAGATGCATCATCTAGACATTGGCTCCAATCTTTCCAGTTTAGCTTAATAGTTCTCTCCAAAATCTTCTTAATCTCTCGGTTAGATACTTCAGCCATTCCATTCGTTTGAGGATGAAACGATGTAGAAACTTTGTGATTGACGCCATACTTCCTCAATAATGCTTCCACCATTTTGTTGCAAAAATAACTTCCCCCATCGCTGATTAGAATGTGCGACATTCCAAACCTTGTAAAAATGTTAGCTTTAAGGAAATCTGTAACTAGTCGCGAATCATTAGTACGGGTGGCTCTTGCTTCCACCCATTTCGGCACATAATCAACGGCGAGTAAAATAAAAGTAAAACCATTAGATGGAGGAAAAGGTCCCATAAAATCTACGCCCCACACATCAAAAATTTCGACATTAAGCATATAACTGTGGCATTTGATCTCTAGGACTTAAATTACCAGATCTTTGGCACCTATCACATTTAGCACAAAATTCATGAGAGTCACGAAATAAACTAGGCCAAAAATGAAAGGACCCGACTCCAATTTAGTTGCCTAAACCGAAATCAAACCCCTTCGAAAACATGACCTTAAAAAAAATTGCCAGAGTTTGCTTTGAAGTACGTGAACCATTATTAGAACCTGCAAAGAAACACACTTCGAATATTCCACATAAGCCAAACCGTGGGGCTCCGTTCCCCATCCGGATTTCTCAACAACACAAATATATAAAAAACCAAAGGTTTACAAGAAATCCAGAAACATTCAGGAGTAAACTCAACTAAAAACAAACATAAGTATTCAGAGCGACGCCTATATACATCATTTACATCAAGTAGGTCGAACAAGCTAGAAACCTACAGAAACTGAAGTGTGATCTGAGCTCTATGCCTCCACAGTCGACGTGCAACACTGGAACCCAAACTGCAAACTGGGCAAAGGAAATCGAAAAGCCCAGGGGAAGACAAATAAAATCGTTAAAGTGAATGGACGAAAATAATAATATGTCTTTCCCAAGTATATGCTCATAAAAGCATAAAGCGAGTCAATGCACATGAAAATCCCGACCAGGTACATTTTCCCTGATCCAAAAATATGCACGTAAAATCCTGTGGGGTCACTCATGGACTCCTCCACATAGTACAGTCTAATCACGGGATCCCAGACCCACACGTGATTAATATAAGTCTGAAAGACCTCAGGTTAGGATATATGCCCCCCCCTTCGGAGCATCTCGGGGATCAGCCGAGAAGCCAAATCATCGATGCATACCTCTATTTCCCAGACTGTACTATGTGTAAACCAAATCATAAATCATTTCCATGCACATGCATAATACTAAAGTGCATAATCATAAATGCATAACGTAAATGCATAATCATAAATATATACTCATAAAATGTATAAATCAAGACTCGCATTTCAACTGTGAAAATAAAATGTCCACTCACAGTACGGAGCTAACTCTGAGGTCCGGCGGAAGATCCCTCGCCAAACACTCGATCTCGATCACCCGAATAACAGGGATATGATTAATATATATTGAAACACAACATACGGAGCTAATACGTCGAGAACCCCGCGTTCTCGAAAGACGTATCGCTCGAAATATTGACGAGAATGTCAAAATTCCTAAAATATACCAAATTAACCCTTGTCCCAAAACAGAATACTCAAATCAACTCAAAAACCTCACGACTACGATTGGGACGCGATTACGAGCAAAACGGTATAAAAATCTCAAAAAATCAACCCTCGCCGGAGCTCCGCCGTTGACAGTCGCCGTCACCGACGGCGCGGCGTCAACAGTGACATTATACCCATAACCCCTCTTCTCCTCAAGCCCAACAACTTCCTCTTCATCACCTTCCTTCAATTCCAAACACACTGGCTGGAAAACAGCTCGAAAGCCACGGACACCATGGATTCCGGCGAGCACCAAACGTTGTCCAATCCCAAAATTTCTTCACCCAAAAGCAACTATAGGTTGAGGGGAGCAATACCCCCAACCCCAACGACCCCAAAACAAGCTGGAAACCTCCACCCGAATCCGGTAAGTTCCAAGAACTTCACCGAGTTCAAACTCCCTCAAAACTCCATCAAATCCACTCAAACCAAGTTCAAAACAATAGGAAATCACAAGAGGAAGCTAAACATACCAAGCTCTTGGCCTGAGGTGGCCGGAATCAGAAAATCAGCCGGTGGTCAAGATTGCCTCCGGTGTGCCACGGTCAACGCGAGTCAACTATGGTCAACGGGTCAAAACTGGTCAAACGGCGCAAATGTGACTTTTCGATAATTTTACGACTATTCCGATATTTATACGTACGACCAAAACGATTAACGGTCCAAAACAAATGGAATCAAAACGGATAAACACGATTAAATCCAACGGCCGGAAATATTCATAACTTATTCCACGTAACTCGAAATAATCCTCCGAAAAGTTCCACGAACTCGAAATCACGCACACTACAATTCTTGTGAAGAAACCCATACCAAATTCTCACTCGATAATTTATTCATAAACAAACCCGCCATATTGACTAATTACAGCAAACTGCGACTAATCGTGAAACTCGCAAATCAAGCCAATTAACATATCATTTTCGGTTCGGATCGTTACAAAAAAATCCCAATCTAATACTTTAAGAGCTGTTTTCCTAGAACCAAAACGACCTCCACATGCACTATTATGACAAAAATCAATAATTGACTTAAATTCGCTATCCAGAACACACCTCATAATAACTAAGTCAGAATATTGTTTGCATAAGTAAGGTTCATCCCAAATAAAATTCCTAGCATTACTCTTAATCTTTTGACGTTGAGAATTATGCATGGAATATGTAAATTCATTGGTAACTAAGTAATTAACTATATGTGCATACCATTGAGTTTCAGAAGCATTTACCTGAATTTCGAAGAGTTGTTCATCCGGAAAGTTTTCCTCTATTACAATGGATTATTTCTCATGTACAATCCTAGATAAATGGTCAACCACCACGTTTTCTACTCCCTTCTTGTCCTTTATTTCGATGTCAAACTCTTGGTGTAGAAGTATCCATCTAATTAGTTGTGACTTGGCATCCTTCTTCGCCATCAAATACTTCAAGGCTGTGTGGTCCATGTAAACAATCACCCTGCTTTGAAACAAGAATGATCAAAATTTATTCAATGTAAACATCACTGTGAGCAAATCCTTCTCGATTGTTGTTTAGTTCATTTGAGCATCATCCAGCGTCTGAGAGGCATAGTATATGGCGTATGGCTTCTTCTCTTTCCGTTGACCCAAAATAGCATCAACAGCATAATCCGAGGCGTCAACCATGAGTTTGAATGGAAGAGACCAATCCGGTGCACAAAGGATAGGAGCACTCGTAAGTAACTCCTTCAATCTCTCAAAGGCAGCTCGGCAATCACTATTAAACACAAAGGGAGTGTCCTTTTGGAGTAGCTTACACAAAGGGTGAGAGATGTGGGAAAACTCTTTGATAAATCTTCAGTAGAAACCTGCATGACCAAGAAAAGAATGGATCTCTCTAACCGAAGTCGGAGAGAGAAAGTACCCCACAAGATCTACCAACTTTATCAACTTCTATTCCCCTAGATGAAACAATATGTCCTAAGACGATCCCTTGTGTAACCATAAAGTGACACTTCTCCTAATTAAGCACTAAGTTTTTTTTAATGCATCTTTACAAAATTAACTCTAAGTTCCCCAAGCATGCTTCGAAATCCCTTCCAAAAACACTAAAATCATCCATGAATACTTCAATTATTTCTCAATGTAATCGAAAAAGACAGAAAGTATGCAATGTTGAAATGTATCTAGTGCGTTACACAAACCAAAAGGCATCCGTTGATATGCAAACGTTTCAAAAGGGTAAGTGAACGTTGTCTTCTCTTGATCCTCCTCTGCTGCTTATTTGGTTGTAACCTGAATATCCATCAAGGAAGCAATAGTAGGCGTGACCAGCCAACCTCTCTAGTATTTGGTCAATTAATGGCAAAGGAAAATGGTCCTTTCGAGTGGTGGCATTAAGCTTTCTATAGTCGATACAAACTCTTTGGCTGGTGATAGTTCGTTGTGGCACTAACTCATTCTCTGCATTCTTGACAACGATGATTCTGGACTTCTTAGGAACAATGTGCACAGGTGAGACCTACTAGCTGTCCGAAATAGGATAAATAACGCCACAATCCAAGAGCTTGATCACTTCCTTCTTTACGACCTCCATCATTGGCAGATGGAGTCTTCTTTAAGCTTCCTTAGTCGGTTTAGCTCCATCTTCAAGCAAAATTTGATGCACACATGTGGCTAGATTTATACCTTTGATGTCCTCGAGTGTCCAACCAATGACGGTCTTATACTTTTAAAGCACATGAACTAGCTTGATTTCTTGCTCTTCCTCCAATGTTGATGAGATGATAACCAGCAAAGTATCATTCTCTCCTAAGTATGCATACTTTAAATGAGCCGGTAACACCTTGAGCTCTAATTACGGTGCTTGTATAATGGAGGGAACAAGCTGATTTGTATCGTAGGGCAAAGGGATAGTTGGCAGCCTCGTGGTCATCTTTGAAGCCTCATTGAGTGTCGTAGCCATTTTATGAATCCATGGCTCCAAAATCTCGATTAAGGAATCAAAAAGGGCTTCATCCCCGAGTCGAATCAGCCCCGCTTTTTCTTGAATGGCAATGTTGAGCTCATCTTCTTCGATGGTATCTAAGTGGTGTTCCGCCATGTCCTCAACCATATCCAATGAAAAAAATTCATTGACACTTGCCATAGGAACTTTCATGGCATCTAGGATGTTAAACTCTATCTTCTCTCCATCAATGTCCATGAAAAAAATTTCTTCAAACACATCGATCTTTGTTCTTGCGGTTCTCATGAAAGGTCGTCCGAGTAGCAATGGCATAGTATTCAATGGACTCTCCTCCATGTCAACAATGTCAAAGTCCACTGGAAATATCAAGTTATTGAATTGCACAAGAACATCTTTAACGCACCCCCTTGGATACTTATGAGAACGATCGGCTAGTTGAATGAAGACATTGTCTTGCTTAAACTCACCAAGCTCCATGGATGCATACAAATAATAAGGCATGATGTTGATAGATGCACCAAGGTCTAGCACGACATCTTTGAATTTATTATCACCAATCACACAAGGAAAGAAAAGCTCCCCGGATCCTTCAATTTGGGGGGTAGCCGACGTTGCAACACCGCTGAAACGGTTGCATTTACTTTCACAACCTCCTTCGCTCTCGTTTGCCTCCTTTGGGTGCATAGCTCTTTTAAAAACTTGGCATAGATAGGCATTTCCTTTATGCACTCAATAAAGGGCAGATTTACTTGCACTTTCCAAAAGATATCCAAGATTTCATCGTATGGATCATCTTTCTTAGATTTTGACAACCTATGTGGGAAAGGTGCACAAGCAAACGATGCATTAGTATTAACCGAATTTGAAGGGATAGAGTTATTACCTTTGGTTGGGGTAGGTTGTGTAGATGAAGGTGCCTTAGTGGCGTTAGATGCCACATTCTTCTTCTTCTCGGCCTCTTGAGTTGCCGGATCTTCTTCTAAGTCTTCATCCTCAAAAATGATATGATGAGGCATCTTGCTTGTCTTTCGAAAAGGAGATGCCAACATTTTCCCACTTCTTATAACAATAACACTTACATTCCTCGGATTTGGAAGTGTTTGAGGAGGTAGTTGTCCGTTCTCCCTTATTTGGCCCATAAAGTCAACGATTTGACCCATTTGCTTCTTTATCTTTGAAATATCATGGCTATACCTATCTAATGTCTCCTCAGTTTTGACTTGTCCATCCAAGAAAACTTGTGTTGAACCAGACAATTGGGCCAACAGCTTGTCGTAGTCCGAATTAGTGAATTGTTGTTGGACCGAAGGAGCTTGAGGCATAGGTTGCATCTTTTGGATAGGTGCCTGAGGCATTGGCGACTTTGCTTGAAATGCAGCACATTGATAGCCTTATTGAGGTGCCGGAGGGTTTAAACATCCCTCATTGCTGCTCCACTTGAAACACGGATGATCTCGGTTGCCAAAATTGTTGTTATTATAGTTATTATAACGTTGGCCCCCTTGATATCTGCAAATTGCATTCACTTGCTCCGCCTTATTATTTTGCTCCATCATTGTAGGGCATTGATCATTATAATGCCCTTGCATATGGCAAACGCCATAAACAGGTCCTAGGCTTGCCTTGGCTCTCTTAGTCTCGAGTTCTAGCACTTGTTCTAGCATAGAAGGTAGCATGTCATACTTCTCATCCACAACATGCTTTGAACTAGCTTCAGCTACTGTTTTCCTTAGAGCCATCTCATATTGAGCATCATTGTTTGCTCAGTTCTCCAACAATGTACGAGCCTTCGTTTCATCTAAGTCCATGAATACTCCGGTCGCAATGGCATCAAGAAGTTCTCTATCAATCGGTTTGATACCATCATAAAAGTAGTACGTTCATGAGGTTAGTTTACAAAAAAACGTGGAAAGAGCAGGTGGCACATAGAACCTTGAAACGATCATAATATTTCCCAATGGATTCATCCGAAGTTTCTGTAATCCTCATGATCTTCTTCCTCAAAAAAGTGATCTTTGAGGCCGGAAAGTACTTAGCCAAGAATAGGTCCACAAGTTGCTTCCATGTCGTGATGTAGTTTGATGGGAGTTCCAATAGCCAAGTTTGATCTCAATCCGTTAATGTGAAGGGAAAAACTTTGAGCTTGAAGAGTTCTTCATTAGCTTCCGAGGGCCTCATGCTTATGCAAATGAACTGGACTTCAAGTTTAAGATGCATGTTTGGATCTTCATTTGATAGCCCATGGAAGATTGGCAATCAATGTAGAAAACCACTCTTCAACTCGATGTCCTTCTTATCCGTTTAGGGTTCCGGAAATGCTATGCATGAATGACCGCTACTCCACTCAGTTGAGCAAGTACTTTGGCGAAGAGATCGCCTCTCATTGGGAGGGTTAGCCTGATTAACACAGGCCATGTCTTGCTCTTCTTCAGAAAAATGCTCGATGGAGTTTTGAGATGAATATAGAGAGCCAAAACATTCCTCAATGAGAGGTTAGTCGAGATCTTGATCCCTTGGAACTACTTGGGACCTCAAACGAGTTAGACCATGTGTAAGTGCTTGGAGATCAACTTTAAGAGTCGAGTGGGAGTTGGACATTCATAGAAATCTGAGCATCCACCAAACATCAAGTATTAGTATCAAAAGAATACACAATGAATACAAGATACTAATCAAAATGTTGGAAATCAAGATAAAATAACAAAAACACACTAAAACAAGCCAAATGAATTCAAACAAGCCAACAACACACTAAAATGACACAAAAGCTATAAAACACTCTAAAATACTAAGTTATGACGCTTAGACACTCTAAGTAATTTAAACGTGAATGCAAGGCTCTAAAAATCCTAAAATGTGTGCAAAGTTGTTAAAATGATCTAAAAATAAGCTATATACACATATACGACGTTTTTCGCAAAATTAGGCATATATATAATGCAAGACTTAGAATAAACATTATAAACACATATATACATGTTAAAATACAAGCACACAATAAATCACATCGAATTCATGCATAACACACTCAAATTGTCATCCAAATGCATCAAACAAGAACCTAAGGGAAGTATGGAATGAATGCATAAGAGAAAATGTTAGAAACCTGCAGAAAATACACAAGTTACGTGGTAAATCATGATGCAAATGTGACATTTCTTTTGGCCTCATGCTCTTAACTTCACTTAGATTAGGGTACTCGGTGGTAAAATCTGAGCATCACAAAGCCGCCAGAAGGTTATGCAATGCTAAATACAACGTTTTGTTAGTCTTTTACAAGTTTCATGTACAAGCACACAATTTTGACATGCATTATTTACATTTATTGTCTAAATTGAGTGCGCCTAAGATTTAAAGAGAGTACACTAGATTGATCTTTAGGTCGTTCAATGGACATGCGACCCGTGCGATAAAGTATGAACTTTCAATCAATTGGCCTTAGTTCAATCGAAAAACATGGTCAGTTAGGGATGGAGATAACGCGAGAAGCAGAACTAATTCCGACAAAACACCCCGAGGCTAACCAGGTCAATGATATATACTCTATTGGTGTTAGTATTTCTTAGATCTAGAACCTATCACCAGTCATAACCCGTTTCTAGACATCGTGTCCGACTTTCAGCCAATATTTCAAAATTTTACTCTCCCTCAAGTCCTTTGTAGACTCCGCCCTCAAGCTCATGTCTATAACTTCACTTAGGTTATGGTGTGTGGTGATGAAATCCACACGTCATGAGGGGTTAAGGAGATAAACAAGGAAAATATGCGCCATATATTCCAAAGAGTGCGACTTAGAAAACCAAACTTATGTACTAAATTTAAATCGAAGACTTCCTTTAACATGTACATGGCTGCAAAACAGTTAAGTATGAACATGTATTAGTATTATAAATAAGTATATAAGAATTTTGATATAGATATGCTTTCTATTTACACATATTCACAAAGAACACATGCAAATTTCCAAAATCGTAAAAAATTGAACACAAGTACTTGTCAAATTTTTCCATATTTATTTGCTAGTCTGAATGCTATGAAATTTTACAGGCACAAACAAGACACAAAACCAAACACTTCTCCAAATTTTCAGATGTTTAGGAGACCTCCAGCTATGTCATATAATTTACACAATATAGGGTAGTGCACAGTTCTAAAAACAGAAAATTAAAAACTTATTTACACTAAAGAAATCACACAATTCTTTAAAATCCCCGGCAACGGCGCCAAATTTGATAAGCCAAAACTAACTACTAAATTAAACACTTAATAATCAGAAATGACATAACAATTTTCTTGTATATAAAGCATTGATAAGTAGGGATCGTTCTTAACCGGGGATTGAGGGTGCATGCATAACTACGTTAAATTTAGAGGAGAATTATAAGTTGGTTTTTAATGTCTATGAAAATAAGAACAAAATATGGTAAGCAAACATATTCAGAAATCCTAAATTATATCATGCTTCACTCATAGACAAGAAGAAAACAGACAAACACATAGCATCCTAAACATGTTTACTAGACCAAAAATAAACACTAAACTAATATATTTACATGTGATCAACTCATTCATTTACCTAACTCTTTATAATCTAACTGATTATGTGCAACCTATTAAGTTCTAAGTCATTATGTATGTTTTGTATGTATATTTCAAGAATACGTGTGCTTCGGGATTGCACGCCCTAACACATCAATGATATAAAGTGGGATTGCCTTGCAAAATATCAAAGAATTAAGCACAAAAACGTACATGTTATAACTAATTTCGTAGAGACAAAATAGTTTACATAAACTTGTTAAAATTATAAACCAAAAGAAATCCTTTAAACCGATTAAAAATACCAAGAATTCATACAAGAAAAGAAAAGAGGAAATCATGATTACACTTTTTGAGTTCAGGATTGCCCTAATCTACTCGGTGTAGATGATCCTTCAATGGATGGCAAGACAGTTAGGATTGCCATGAAAGTCTCGGTGGAGGATTGTGTTGATGATGCTTAGAGAAGGACGGCTTCTTGGAAAACTTGGAGTGTTGGAAGATAGGAAGTGTTTAGGCAAAGCTTTAGCTACTAGAATGAGAGATTATTTTGTTGTGGCCCAAGTCCCCTTTTCTATACACTACCAACATATCCATTATAGCCGACGAAGTGAGTTCGTTGGCCTGTTCCCCAATTCCGTCGGCTATAGCTATAGCCAATGAACTTTCGTTGGCTATAGTGTTGTCGCCAGAAGGTTGTTGGCTATAGTTATAGCCGACGAACTTCAATGGGCATTGTCGGCTATAGTCTAGACTATAGCCGACAGTTTAAAATTGTCGGCTATAGTTCACTTTAACCTACGATAATTTCGTCGGTCAAACCTTCCCCGGTGGTCAAAAATTGACCATAATCAAACTATAGCCGACGAAAATATGGAAGAATGTTGTCGGCTATAGTCCCAAATCTGAAGAAAAAAAAACTGCAGATCTTGATTTCTATTCCCAGAAATCCAAATCTGCAATTCCTGCACCAAACCATAATCACTTCACCAAGCTAAATTCACCCCACCCACCCAATTTTATTTCACCAAAACAAAAATACACCCAATTTCACTAAATTAAACCATAATTACAAAATTACACCCAATTTTATTTCACAAAAGCTAGCCATAATCACTCCGGCGGTGGCGGCGGCGGGTCAATTAACCCTAAATTACACACTAAATTAAACCTACGGTTAATTAACCATAAATTTTATATAAAAAAAACTCAACTAATAGGGATTACCTAAGACGAGGAGACGGAGGAGAGGGAGAGGCACGGCCGAGGTGATAGAGGGAGAGAGAAATCTTTTCTAGGATTTTTGAGAGAAGAGCGGCAGTCTGGGGTTATAAACCCGATAACTAAAGCCGACGATGTAAAATGTCGTCGGCTATAGTATAGTCGACGAAATATTGATGTAAAATCGTCGGCTATACTATAGCCAACGACATTATACATCGTCGGCTATAGTTATCACTATGGCAATGGAATTAATGATGTATAATCGTTAGCTATAGTATAACCGACGACATTATACATCGTCGGCTATAGTTGTCACTATGGTCGACGATCTTTTAAGCAAAACCGGACAACTTATTTTTTTATCGTTAATTAAAAATTGTCGTCGGCTATAGTGACGAAATTTAGCCTCGTCGGCCTGTTTTTAATATTTCGTCGGCTATAGTATTTATTCTGGTAGTGATTGATAGAAAACATCTGAAAGGACCCAACCTCGATTTAGTTTCCTAAACCGGAATCAAACCCTTTCTAAAAACGTGAACATTCAAAAACCAAAAGTTTCGACAGAGTTTCCTCTATAACGCGCGATTACCATTAACCTGCAGCGGAAAATACACTTCATCCTAAGCCACAAAAGTCAAACCGTGGGCTCCAATCCCATCCGGATTTCTCAAAAACATATCATAATATAAAGCAATAAACACAACTGTATCTTTACAGAAATCTGGGAAAAATCATTTGAAAATATAAACATAAACAGTACTCAGAGCGACCTCTAGAATATACATATATACACAACAGTAGGCCAAACTAGAAACCTACTGAGAAAGCAAATGTGGCTCGAATACTATGCCTCCAACCTCGACGTGCGACACCTTATTCCAAACTGCAAACTGGGTATAGAAAACGAAGAGCCCAGGGAACGATATATAAACCGTTAGAGTGAGTGGACGAAAATAAATGTCTTTCACCAAATAAATATATATGTTATAAAACATATGCGAGTCTAGATGCATAAAAATCATATGGTACACGAGGGAGACTCTAACTCCTCACGCGTACAGAGCATGCATCGAAAATCTCGCAGGGTCACTCATGGACACATCCGCGCTAGTACAGTCTAAATCACGAGATCCCAGACCCTCACATGATTCCAGCCAGAAAGGACCTCGGGTCAGGGTATCTACTCCCCCCCCTGGTAAACATCCTCGGGGATCAGCCGGGACGCTAAGTGTATCAATACAACCATACATACTGAGACTGTACTCTCTGTAAACAAAATCATAAATAGTTTCTACGCAAATGTATAAAGCATAATGTAAATGCATATTCGTAATACATAATTATAAGAGCATAATCATAGATGCATATTCGTAAATGCATAATTGTAAAACACATGCTCGTATAAATCATAATCGCATATGCATGCTCATGCTCATGCTCGTAAAACGTATAATAAAGACTCGCAACAAATCAGTCAAAAGAAATGTGTCCACTCACAGACTAGCACAACGCAAAACGCGTTAATCCTAAATAATCACAAATACCACTGTTCAAAATCACATTTCAAAACCTTGAACCACATCTTGAGAACTAACCATTCCCGAAAACATATAACTCGAATATCGACGAAATCGTTGAAAATCCAATAAACACACTATAAAATCTCGCCACAAATTTTGATGCTCAATTCAAAATATAAACCTCACCACTGCGACCGGTGCACAATTTCGAGCAAAACGACATAAAACTTGTCGAAAAACACATCGGACGGAATTCCGCCGCACACGGCGGCTCGCCGGTGTGACTACCCGGAACAGAATCAGTAGAGTAATCAGCTTCGTTAACGACTAAATTATCGGGAAAGAATTTGATTTGGGATTCTTCACGAAAGTTGTAGAGAATTTAATTTCGAGCTCGTGGGAACTTCCGGAGGATTATTTCGAGCTACGAGGAATAAATTACGAATATTTTCGGCCGTCGGATATTGTCGTATTTATCCCTTTGGGATTCGATACGCGTACGGTATAAATACGGGAGAATACTTGCCAATTTTGGAAAGTTTCCAAATCAGGAAATTGGGCCTTGACCCGCGTTGACCATGGGTCAAGGGGCGACCCGTTTTGCTTCGTTTTGCCCGTGAACTTCTCGCCGCCGTGGAGGCCGATTCCTGCCATGGTTTGCCGGGGTTCCTTCATGAGATTTGTGACGACCCGGACCAGAATCAGCAATATGATCAGCTATATATGTGAGTTACTGCGTAGTCGCAGATTTTCGATAGTTATTCGAATCGCCGAACTTGTTAACGACTAAATTATTTGCCGAGAATTGGAGCTGGGTCTCTTCTCGAGAGTTGTTCTATGTGTGATTTTGAGTTCGTGGGCGGTTCCGGATCGTTATTTGGACGACCGAGGAATTAATTATGAATATTTGAAGTTTCGACGGAAACAGATTTGAATGGCAGGTTTGTTAGCGACTAAATTACTGGACGAGAATTTGGTTTCAGTTCCTTCACGGAAGTTGTTCAGAATTTAATTTCGAACTCGTGGGAACTTCCGGAGCATTGTTCTGAGTTACGGAGATTAAGTTGTGAATATTTCCGTTTGTTGTTTGTTTAGTCGATTTAAATGTGTTGTTGGTTTGACTTTTTATCAGTTTGGTCGATATGTTTGACTTCGGGTGATAATTGAAGAACATGTCGAGACGAGTTTGTTGCAGCGAGAATTATCAGAATCAGAATTACGACGGAAAAGTTATGGGTATTTAAAGTTCGTCGAAATGGATAATTATGAGTTTCCTCTTTGGGAAAGGCTATAAATAGTAACTTGCCATAATGGGAAAGTCAAAGGAAGCAATTACTGATCTTCGAGTTGACTGGGTCAACTCGGTGGGAGGAAGAGGAGGTGCGACGGCCTACGGCCTCACCGGCGACGGAAAACCGTTCGGCCACCCTAGGGCTCGGCCTAGGGCTCGTCCGACTCGCCTTGGCCCTCTCTAGAAGTTTCCGGCCACCCCTCATGGCAAGGGTGGCGGTGGAGAGGAGAAATTCCAATCAAAAAAGGGGGAAATTATGGTGAATTCGGGTGCATGGTTTTAGACCAATTTGAGATGCAATTTTGGGTGGGCTTTGTAGCCCTCATCACCATGAAGCTACCATGTAAGTTTGGCATTACAATTCGATGTGTACATGGAGAATTTTGGATGTGAAATTTGTGTACCAATTCGGTTTATCATGAAATTGACCTAGTTAGAGTGAGAATTGGCCCTTGTTGTAGTTGACAAAGTTGCTCAATGGGTGATTTTGCATGGAATAGGGGTTGCTCCGCCGTGGAATGTTCCGGTCAGTGGTGGCGCCGCCGTGGGCGGTGGTCAACGGCGGTCAACAGTTTGACTTGTTGGGTTTTCGACAAATTACATGTCATTTGACTCGAAATCGCGCCCCGATCGCAGTGGGGAGGTTCGTTTCTCGATTTGAGCATCCGAACTTACAGCGAGGTATTGAGGTGTGATTTCCGGATTTCCGACAGTTTGTCGTGATCGGATTATGTGTTTCCGAGAACGGTGGTTTCTCGTGATTTGTTTTGTATTGTCGAATTATGACTTTGAGAATTGGATATTGTGAATATTCAGGGGTTCGTGATCGTTTGTTTGGCAAGGGCCTTTCCGCCGGATCACGGGTTAACGCGAACTGCGTTACTCTAGTCTGTGAGTGGACAATTTATTTTCATGGATTGATTGCGAGTCTGTTATATATACGTTTTACGAACTTGAGCATGCAGCAAGATTATGGTTTTACGAGCATGAGATTTCATACGAGATTATGTTTATTATGAGCATGTGTTTTACGATTATACGATTATACTTATACGAAAATATGTATACGAGTATACATACACTTATATGTTGCTTTATGCATTTGCATCGAATTGTTTATGATTTGATTTACACAGAGTACGGTCTCAGTTACGTTGTTGTATCGATACACTTGCCTCTCGGCTGATCCCCGATGGTAGGCCACCAGGAGGGGCAGTACCCTACCTGACCGGGGAGGGGCAGTACCCCGGAACCGAAACCTTTCTGGCTATGGATCACGTGGAAGTCAGGGACTCCGTGATTCCGACTGTACTAGCACGGATGTGTCCACGAGTGACCCCGTGAGATTTTCTTTGCATGCTCTGTTTACGAGTTGGAGTTAGCGTCTCCTCGTTTACTATTGATTTATTTATATTTCGACTCGCATATGTTTTTTTTTATAACATATATTACTCGGTGAAAGACATTTATTTTCCTCCACTCACTCTAACAGTTTTCATGTCTTTCCCCTGGGCTTTTCGGTTTCCGTGCCCAGTTTGCAGTTCAGGCTCTGGTGTCGCACGTCGTGGTCGGAGGCATAGTGCTCGAGCTACCTTGTTTCTTCCAGTAGGTTTATTGTTCGACCTACTGTGGTATACATATATGTTTATACATTTGAGGTCGCTCTGAGAAATCTGTTGTTTACGTTGTACGATTTTACACCGGATTTCAGTAAAGTATAGATATATTTATTGTTTTAATTTACTGTTGATATATTGAGAAATCCGGATGGGATTGGTGCCCACGGTTTGATTTTTGTGGCATAGGATGAAGTGTATTTTCCGCGTGCAGGTAATGGTAATTCTACGTTAGTAGCGAAATTCTGCCAAAATTTCGAAAGATTTTTGTTGGTTCATGTTTTCGAAAGGGTTTGATTCCGGTTTAGGGAGCTAAATCGGGGTTGGGTCCTTTCAGCTTGGTATCAGAGCATTAGGTTATAGGTTCTGTAGACTTCTGTAGTCGTGTTTACTAAGGATATTTGAGAATGTACAGCATGTCTGGAATGGTGACCTGACCGGCCGGCGGATAATCATCAATATTCCGGGTGTTGTGTACTTTCAAATATTTAAAGTTCCATGATTACGTTCCACTTGTTGTGAATGATGTTTTATTCATTAGGATGCCTCCTGACGTGCTTTCCGTGTCGTTTCGGTTGTGGATCCTATTGAGGATCAATCGACGCGCGATTTGCCAGAGAACTGTGGATTTGGATGAGTATTCAGAGTTCAGTGAACTGTGTTGCACGGTTTGCCTTGTTGTGTGTGTATGAGCGTCTGTATGTTGCCTCAGAGTTGAGAATTGTGGCAGTTGATGTTTGCATGAGTCAGATCAGTGTATTTGGTGGGCTGGTGTTGTGTGAGTTCCGGTTGCGACTCCATGGCCTACATTCAGGGTGTTGTTTATACGGTAATGGTTTTATCAGGCTACCCAGCATTCGAATGTGAAGTGTTTACCCACCTGAGGCAGTGATGCATTGTTCAAATGATTGTCCCTGTTTTGCACGAGTTATGTGGCTTCGGAGGAAGCAGTGCACGAGGTTCGAGATGAGTTTGAACCTAAGTATCAGAGAGAGTCTGATTGTTGTGCCTCGAGATAACCGTGAGGAGCTTAGTGTGCTGCACTCAGTAGCGAGGGTATTGAGAAGGAAAGTTGTACGCGGTTTTCGATGTGATGGTTTGAGGAAAGTGGACTTAGCCGAGATTTTGTTGAGGTTGAGTTCTGACACTTCGGGATCAGTGACTTCATCAGGCTGTGGCCTTTTTGATTATGTTGAGGGTCATCAGACCAAAGCAGAGGATCCGTTTGGCGATGGCGGTGATCACAGTGTAGCGGACTTGCTCCTATGACATGAGTTTGGGCGATCGTTGGTAATCCTTTCACGCAGCAGGTGTTGCGGTGACGTGTGTTTGTGGAGCACTCTCAGTTGCTGTTTCGGTGGCCAGGAGGGTCACATTACGAGGGAGCGCCCTCAGCCAGCTGTATTAGCAGTTCGACAGCTCAGAATTCAGGAGGAGGTCATGATGCTGTTTCTGGAGTGACCAACGCAGCCTTTTTAGATGAGTTATTCAGCAAGTCGCAATTGACGTGGGCGGCTAGTTGGGCATGTTGGAGTTCGTGCCATGACCTTGTTTGAGGACAGACTTTTCTCCGAGGTTACTGTTGCTTGATATCCATGGCAATTGTACCTGTATCTCCACTTCCGAGGTTTTGGAGAGTGTTGCATCCATCCGGAAGCTGCGAGATCCTTCTTGGAGGTTATGTGTTAGCCGTGGATCTGTTATAGCTGGACATCGTGGTTTTAGTGAGATTGTGAGTATGGATTTACTGACGATTTGTTTGGCTGTGTTCGAGTGCCTCGAGAAGGAGGTTGTGTTTCGACGACCAGAATTTTCCCGAAATGCTGTTTCGCGATGATGGTCGAGCGGACGATGGAGACGAGTTGTGTTGTTGCTTAGCTCATGTTGTGGATATTATGGTTGCTATGCCTGACATTGGCTATGTTGAGGTGGTTCCCGAGTTTCCAGGTATGTTCCGGAGGAGTTACCAGGTGTTCCTCCAGTTCGGGAGACTGATTACACCATTGAGCTTGTACCGGGCGCTGTACTCGTTTTACCGATGTTTTGTCGTTCGGTGCCAGCGGAGCTGATGGAGCTACAGGTTCGACTCCAGGTGTTGTTGGAGGAGATTTCAGGAGATTTCATGCGACCCCGCGTATTGCATGGTATGTTTTTGCATTGTGGGTACGGATGATGGATGGTTCGACGTGGTGGTGCACTGACTACCGAAATCCTGATTCGCTTCAGAGGAGAGCGAGTATCTTCCGCTTCGAATTGACGAGTGGTTTGTTCAGCTCGCAAAAGCTTCAGTCTTTTCGAAGACTGATTTCGGGTCCGTATACCATCAGTTGAGGATCGATGAATCAGATGTAGTTTGGACAGTTATCAGATCATTGCGCGGGCATTACGAGTTCTTGGTAACGCTGTTTGGTTGACCAATGCCCCCGTAGATCGTGTGGACTTGATAGACCATGTGTTCAGACGATTCTGGACGAGTTGCGGTCATGTTCGTTGGCAACGTCCTGATGTACTCCAGGAGTGTGGCCAGTACCTGAAGCAATTGTGAGCGGTTTCACGGACCTTGCGAGACGACCAGGTGTTTGCGAAGTTCAGTCAGTATGATTTTTGGCCGATTAGCGTGACGGTTTTTTTTTGGACTGTATAATGTCAGCCGAGGGAGTTGGCGTGGATCCTAACCAGCTAGAAGCCGAGTTGGTTTGGGAATTGCCCTACTATTGTACCAGAGATCGGGAGTCTCTTGGGTTTGGCAGGCTTGTACCGACGGCTTTGTACAGGATTTTTCCAGATTGCCACTTCACTTTCCAGATTGACGAAGAAGTGTCACGTTCGAGTGGTTCGATGCACGCGAGGAGAGTTACTTACTCCTGAGGGATGGTTGACCGTTGCTTCAGTTTCGACCTTACCTGACGATCGTGACGAGTTCGTGGTTTATGGCGATGCATCCAGGTTTGGGTTCGGTTATGCTTTGATGATGTATAGTAGAGCGGTGGCTCATGATTTCAGGCAGTGGAAACTTTATGGGGCAACGTATCCTATGTATGATTTGGGTGTAGCTGTCCTTGTGTTAGCATCAGAGAGTTCGAGACACTACAGCTATGGCGTGCAGCTCAGTGTAGGACGTGCACTGATCATTTGAGTTTCCTCCACTTGCATTTTCGGCCGGATTTGGGCTTGAGGCAGTGTAGATGGATGAGGTCGACTAACGACTATGGCTGCACCTTTGAGTTTGTTCGAGAAAGGCTAGAGATCATACTTTGACCATCCGTTTGGGATGTTGTTGTTGATGCGTTCAGTTGAGAGTCAGGAGCTTCAGTATTGAATGTGTGTATGTGTGGCTCGAGTTTCCGTGTTAGCTGAGTTGCGAGCTTCGGAAGCTGAGTTCGAGTATGATGATGTTGAAGCTCATTGTTTGGCGCGCATTTGGCGCTAGTGGTGCAGAGATGTATCCGACACTTCGAGTTTACTACTCGTGACGAAAAATGAAGAGCAATATAGCAGCTTGTGTGTGTGCAGATGCCACATTTGTCGACAGACGATGGCTAGGAGGCAGAGACTTGCCAAGATGTGTCAGCCATTTGAAATTTTCGGTTAGACGTGGCGATTGTTGCTGTGTTTGTATGTGTTTGTATGCACTTGGTTTGTGATACCAGCTGTCAGACCATTGTGGACCATTTGACGAACTTAGTACGTTTCCTTGTACTTTCGGGAAAAGATTTCAGTGGCAGACTGGCATAGTTGTGTTTGACGGAGATTGTCCATCTACATGGTGTACCTGTGTTTCGGTTCGCTGGTCGAGATAATCAGCTACAACTGAGTGTTGGCGAGCTTTACAGCGAGCATTGGGGACCAGATTACAAGTTAGTACCGGTTCTTATCCTCAGATTGGCAAGCGATATTTGAGGATTATTCAGACCTTGGAGGGCATGTTGTAGACCACGGTATTGCAGTTCCGGAGGATTCGGGACCAGCAGTTTCAGCTGTTCGAGATTGCTTGCAGTACCAGTTGTTGACCACTGTGATATTGACGTTGCATGCTATCGTTTTGAGGAACGATGTTATATACCTTTGTGCTAGAGCGAGTTTGGTTTGAGTTTGAGTTGATATTTGATTCGAATTTTGTGGAATGTGCTATCATAGACTGTCAGATTAGCGGAAATGGGGTTGATAATTGCCCGAGTCCGATGTTTGAGCTGTGTTGTTATGAGTGTGTGAGTTGTGTTGATGTGTGTAGACTGAGTAGTGATTTGCCATGTTATCTTGATCCGTGTGTGATCGTAGGCGAGTTTGTGTTATGCTGTATTGTTCGGCATCGCCTATATATCATTGGCCTTTATATGTGTTGTGTTCCTTGTGGCGGAACTGTGTTTCAGGTTTGCTATATGTTGTGTACCCTATCTGCTCCTTATGCAGGAACACTTGGCGATTGTGAGGTACCAGTTCAGATTCGAGGTTTGTGGGTACATGGATTTCAGCACGGAGTTATCTCCTATTGTGGAGTCTGTTATCAGAGTTGTTCAGTTGACGTGATCACTAGAGAGTTGAGCAGTATGCAGAGGCAGTGCTCCAATGTTTAGCCGACAGACACGGAAATTTCGAGGTCGAAATTTTTTTTTAAGGGGGGTGGATTTGTGACGACCCGGACCAGAATCAGCAGTATGATCAGCTATATATGTGAGTTACTGCGTAGTCGCAGATTTTCGATAGTTATTCGAATCGCCGAACTTGTTAACGACTAAATTATTTGCTGAGAATTGGAGCTGGGTCTCTTCTCGAGAGTCGTTCTATGTGTGATTTCGAGTTCGTGGACTGTTTCAGATCGTTATTTGGACGACCGAGGAATTAATTATGAATATTTGAAGTTTCGACGGAAACATATTTAAATGGCAGGTTTGTTAGCGACTAAATTACCAGACGAGAATTTGGTTTCGGTTCCTTCATGGAAGTTGTTCAGAATTTAATTTCGAGCTAGTGGGAACTTCCGGAGCATTGTTCTGAGTTACGGAGATTAAGTTATGAATATTTCCGTTTGTTGTTTGTTTAGTCGATTTAAATATGTGTTGGTTTGAATAGTTGACTTTTTATCGGTTTGGTCGATGTGTTTGACTTCGGGTGATAATTAAAGAACATGTCGAGACGAGTTTGTTGCAGCGAGAATTATCGGAATCGGAATTACGACGGAAAAGTTATGGGTATTTAAAGTTCGTCGAAATGGATAATTATGAGTTTCCTCTTTGGGAAAGGCTATAAATAGTAACTTAACATAATGGGAAAGTCAAAGGAAGCAATTACTGATGTTGACCGAGTTGACTGGGTCAACTCGGTGGGAGGAGGAGGAGGTGCGACGGCCTACGGCCTCACCGGCGACGGAGCACCGTTCGGCCACCCTAGGGCTCGGCCTAGGGCTCGTCCGACTCGCCTTGGCCCTCTCTAGAAATTTCCGGCCACCCCTCACGGCAAGGGTGGCGGTGGAGAGGAGAAATTCCGATCAAAAAAGGGGGAAATTATGGTGAATTCGGGTGCATGGTTTTAGACCAATTTGAGCTGCAATTTTGGGTGGCCTTTGTAGCCCTCATCACCATGAAGCTACCATGTAAGTTTGGCATTTCAATTCGATGTATACATGGAGAATTTTGGATGTGAAATTTGTGTACCAATTCGGTTTATCATGAAATTGACCTAGTTAGAGTGAGAATTGGCCCTTGTTGTAGTTGACAAAGTTGCTCAGTGGGTGATTTTGCATGGAATAGGGGTTTCTCCGCCGTGAAATGTTCCGGTCAGTGGTGGCGCCGCCGTGGGCGGTGGTCAACGGCGGTCAACAATTTGACTTTTTGGGTTTTCGACAAATTACATGTCATTTGACTCGAAATCGCGCCCCGATCGCAGTGGGGAGGTCCGTTTCTCGATTTGAGCATCTGAACTTACAGCGAGGTATTGAGGTGTGATTTCCGGATTTCCGACAGTTTGTCGTGATCGGATTATGTGTTTCCGAGAACGGTGGTTTCTCGTGATTTGTTTTGTATTGTCGAATTATGACTTTGAGAATTGGACATTGTGAATATTCAGGGGTTCGTGATCGTTTGTTTGGCGAGGGCCTTTCCGCCGGATCACGGGTTAACGCGAACTGCGTTACTCTAGTCTGTGAGTGGACAATTTATTTTCACGGATTGATTGCGAGTCTGTTATATATACGTTTTACGAACTTGAGCATGTAGCAAGATTATGGTTTTACGAGCATGAGATTTCATACGAGATTATGTTTATTATGAGCATGTGTTTTACGATTATACGATTATACTTATACGAAAATACGTATACGAGTATACATACACTTATATGTTGCTTCATGCATTTGCATCGAATTGTTTATGATTTGATTTACACAGAGTACATTCTCAGTTACGTTGTTGTATCGATACACTTGCCTCTCGGCTGATCCCCGATGGTAGGCCACCAGGAGGGGCTGTACCCTACCTGACCGGGGAGGGGCAGTACCCCGGAACCGAGGCCTTTCTGGCTATGGATCACTTGGAAGTCAAGGACTCCGTGATTCCGACTGTACTAGCAAGGATGTGTCCACGAGTGACCCCGTGAGATTTTCTTTGCATGCTCTGTTTACGAGTTGGAGTTAGCGTCTCCTCATATACTATTTGATTTATTTATATTTCGACTCACATATGTTTTTTTTATAACATATATTACTCGGTGAAAGACATTTATTTTCCTCCACTCACTTTAACAGTTTTCTTATCTTTCCCCTGGGCTTTTCGGTTTCCGTGCCCAGTTTGCAGTTCAGGCTCTGGTGTCGCACGTCGTGGTCGGAGGCATAGTGCTCGAGCTACCTTGTTTCTTCCAGTAGGTTTATTGTTCGACCTACTGCGGTATACATATATGTTTATACATTTGAGGTCGCTCTGAGAAATCTGTTATTTACGTTGTACGATTTTATACCGGATTTCAGTAAAGTATAGATATATTTATTGTTTTACTTTACTGTTGATATATTGAGAAATCCGGATGGGATTGGTGCCCACGATTTGATTTTTGTGGCATAGGATGAAGTGTATTTTCCGCGTGCAGGTAATGGTAATTCTACATTAATAGCGAAATTCTGCCAAAATTTCGAAAGATTTTTGTTGGTTCATGTTTTCGAAAGGGTTTGATTCCGGTTTAGGGAGCTAAATCGGGGTTGGGTCCTTTCAGCTTGGTATCAGAGCATTAGGTTATAGGTTCTGTAGACTTCTGTAGTCGTGTTTACTAAGGATATTTGAGAATGTACAGCATGTCTGGAATGGTGACCCGACCGGCCGGCGGATAATCATCAATATTCCGGGTGTTGTGTACTTTCAAATATTTAAAGTTCCATGATTACGTTCCACTTGTTGTGAATGATGTTTTATTCATTAGGATGCCTCTTGACGTGCTTTCCGTGTCGTTTCGGTTGTGGATCCTATTGAGGATCAATCGACGCGCGATTTGCCAGAGAACTGTGGATTTGGATGAGTATTCAGAGTTCAGTGAACTGTGTTGCACGGTTTGCCTTGTTGTGTGTGTATGAGCGTCTGTATGTTGCCTCAGAGTTGAGAATTGTGGCAGTTGATGTTTGCCTGAGTCAGATCAGTGTATTTGGTGGGCTGGTGTTGTGTGAGTTCCGGTTGCGACTCCATGGCCTACATTCAGGGTGTTGTTTATACGGTAATGGTTTTATCAGGCTACCCAGCATTCGAATGTGAAGTGTTTACCCACCTGAGGCAGTGATGCATTGTTCAAATGATTGTCCCTGTTTTGCACGAGTTATGTGGCTTCGGAGGAAGCAGTGCACGAGGTTCGAGATGAGTTTGAACCTAAGTATCAGAGAGAGTCTGATTGTTGTGCCTCGAGATAACCGTGAGGAGCTTAGTGTGCTGCACTCAGTAGCGAGGGTATTGAGAAGAAAAGTTGTACGCGGTTTTCGATGTGATGGTTTGAGGAAAGTGGACTTAGCCGAGATTTTGTTGAGGTTGAGTTTTGACACTTCGGGATCAGTGACTTCATCAGGCTGTGGCCTTTTTTATTATGTTGAGGGTCATCAGATCAAAGCAGAGGATCCGTTTGGCGATGGCGGTGATCACAGTGTAGCGGACTTGCTCCTGTGACATGAGTTTGGACAATTTATTTTCACGGATTGATTGCGAGTCTGTTATATATACGTTTTACAAACTTGAGCATGCAGCATGATTATGGTTTTACGAGCATGAGATTTCATACGAGATTATGTTTATTATGAGCATGTGTTTTACGATTATACGATTATACTTATACGAAAATACGTATACGAGTATACATACACTTATATGTTGCTTCATGCATTTGCATCGAATTGTTTATGATTTGATTTACACAGAGTACAGTCTCAGTTACGTTGTTGTATCGATACACTTGCCTCTCGGCTGATCCCCGATGGTGGGCCACCAGGAGGGGCTGTACCCCTACCTAACCGGCGAGGGGCAGTACCCCGGAACCGAGGCCTTTCTGGCTATGGATCACGTGGAAGTCAGGGACTCCGTGATTCCGACTGTACTAGCACGGATGTGTCCACGAGTGACCCCGTGAGATTTTCTTTGCATGCTCTGTTTACGAGTTGGAGTTAGCATCTCCTCGTATACTATTTGATTTATTTATATTTCGACTCGCATATGTTTTTTTTATAACATATATTACTCGGTGAAAGACATTTATTTTCGTCCACTCACTCTAACAGTTTTCATGTCTTTCCCCTGGGCTTTTCGGTTTCCGTGCCCAGTTTGCAGTTCAGGCTCTGGTGTCGCACATCGTGGTCGGAGGCATAGTGCTCGAGCTACCTTGTTTCTTCCAGTAGGTTTATTGTTCGACCTACTGTGGTATACATATATGTTTATACATTTGAGGTCGCTCTGTGAAATCTGTTGTATACGTTGTACGATTTTACACCGGATTTCAGTAAAGTATAGATATATTTATTGTTTTACTTTACTGTTGATATATTGAGAAATCCGGATGGGATTGGTGCCCACGGTTTGATTTTTGTCGCATAGGATGAAGTGTATTTTCCGCGTGCAGGTAATGGTAATTCTACGTTAGTAGCGAAATTCTGCCAAAATTTTGAAAGATTTTTGTTGGTTCATGTTTTCGAAAGGGTTTGATTCCAGTTTAGGGAGGTAAATCGGGGTTGGGTCCTTTCAAGATTTGTTGGGCTCGTGGCCCTCTTCCATTTGAGAGGTGGATCGACCCGTGAGGTGGCCGGACGAGGGAGAATTGAAGCAACAAAGTTCGGCGTTTTCCGGCGAGTTTTTTACGACTTCGGGTGACGGCGTGGAGGCCGAGTTGGTGGTGACTCTTTGAGGGGTTTTGTTAGTCTTGGAGAGAGGAAGCTTTTAGAAGTGGTTTTAAGTCTTGTCGTGGCCGGAGGACGGAGATCGGAGAAGTTGCAATTCCGGCGAGGGTTTGCACCTTTGAGGTGAGTTTTGGACATTTTCCATTCAAAATTGGCCTTAACTTTGAACTGGAAAGTTGTTGGAAATGTCAAGATCTTCAAATCCATGTGTAGGTTGCATTTTTCTGGGCCGGTATGATTTTTCGGTAGCCGGCGGCAGCGGCAGTGGCAGCGCCGCCGCCGCCATTTTCCGGCCTGAGTGTTTTTCGACGTGTTTTATGTCGTTTCGCTCAGAATCGCGCACCGATCACAGTGGTGTGGTTTATTTTTCGAATTGAGCATCGGAAATTATAGCGAGATTTTATGGTGTGATTATCGGATTTTGACGATTTCGTCGATATTGAATTATATGTTTCCGGGAACGGTTGTTTCTCATGATGTGAGTTATGATTTTGAGTAGTGGATTTTATGATTTCAGTACGGAGCTAACTCCTATCGTGGAGACGGTTGTCAGAGTTGTTCTGTTGAGGTTGCTGTTGGGAAGTTGAGTAGTATACAGAGACAGTGCTTCTATGTTTAGCCGACAGACTCAGAAATTTCGAGGTCAAAATTTTTTTTAAGGGGGCTGGATTTGTGACGACCCGGACCAGAATCAGCAGTATGATCAGCTGTATACGTGAGTTATCGCATAGTCGCAGAATTGCCGACAGTTGATTGAATCGCCAGGCTCGTTAAAGACTTAATTATTGGTCGAGAATTGGAGCTGAGTCTTTTCTCAAGAGTCGTAGTATATGTGATTTCAAGTTCGTGGGCGGTTCCGGATCGTTATTTGGACGACCGAGGAATTAGTTATGAATATTTGAAGTTTCGACGGAAATGGATTTTATTGGCAGGTTTGTTCGCGACTAAATTATTGGACGAGAATTTGGTTTCGAATCCTTCACGGAAGTTGTTCGGAATTTAATTTCGAGTTCGTGGGAACTTCCGGAGCATGATTTTGAGTTACGGAGTTTAAGTTGTGATTATTTCCGTTTGTTGATTATTTAGTCGATTTAATGTGTGTTGCTTTGAAGGGTTGACTTTTTATTCGTTTGGCTGATGTGTTTGACTTTGAGTGATATTTGAAGAATATGTCGAGACGAGTTTGTGGCCGTGAGAATTGTCGGAATCGGAGTTACGACGCGAAAGTTACGGGTGTTCAAAGTTCGTCGAAATGGATAATTATGAGTTTCCGTTTTGGGAAAGCTTTAAATAGTAACCTGCCTAAAAGGGAAAGTCAAAACTGAAATTATTGAGGTTGACCATGGTTGACTTGGTTTGACCGAGTGGGTGAGGTGAGCTGCGACGGTGGTTCACGGCTCGCCGGCGGCGAGGTGGTTTCCGACCACCACAGAGCCCGAGACCGGACCTAATCGAAGCGTCTCGGTGTCCCGAGCATGTCTCCGGCCACCCCTCACGGCGAGGGTGGCTGTGGAGAAGTGAATTTCCGGCGAGAAAAGGACGAAAAACTTGTGAATTCAGGTTCTTGGATTCGGACCGATTCGAGCTATGATTTGGACTGGGTTTTGTAGCTCTCCTCTCAAGGATTCTAACCATGTAAGTATGAAGTTCTAATTCGATTTGTGGAAGGAGAATTTTGGATTTGAAATTTGTGTTTCAATTCGGGTTATCATGAAATTGAGCTAGTTAGAGATGGAATTGGCCTTTGTTGCAGTTATGAAAGTTGCTCAGTGGGTGATTTTGCATGGAATAGAGGTAGCTCCGCTGTGAAATTTTCCGGTCAGTGGCGGCGCCGCCGTGGGCGGCGGTCAACGGCGGTCAATGTTGACTTTTTGGGATTTTCGATAAGTTGCATGTCATTTGACTCGAAATCACGCCCCGATCGCAGTGGGGAGGTTCGTTTTTCGAATTGAGCGTCCGAAAGTTAAGCGAGGTATTGAGGTGTTATATATGGATTTTCGACGATTCGTCGTGATCGGATTATGTGTTTCCGAGAACGGTGGTTTCTCGTGATTTGATTTGTATTGTCGGATTATGACTTTGAATAATGGACTTTGTGAATATTCAGGGGTTCGTGATCGTTTGTTTGGCGAGGGACTTTCCGCCGGATCACGGGTTAACGCGATACGCGTTACGCTAGTCTGTGAGTGGACAAGTTTATATTTTCACAGTTGATTTGCGAGTTCGTGGATTTTATGATTTTCGTATTTACTTTATACGATATTGTGATATGTATTGTTTTTCGGAGGTATTGTTTTATATTTATTGGTGATGACATTACTGCATCGATGCTTCGACTACTTGGCTGATCACCGGTAGTCCACCAGAGTTGAGAGGTCCTCTGGGCAGGGTTGAGAGGTCCCCTGTATGCCGCCAGGGTTGAGAGGTCCCCTGGCCTATCACCGTCAGGTTTGAGCGATTCACCTGACGTCGGGTTTGAGAGGTCGCCCGACAACCTCCATATGTATATGTTTTCCGAACTCGCACTGTTTTACATTGAGTTTGTATATAAACTGGTGAAAGGCATATGATTATTTTCGTCCACTCACTCTAACGTTTTTATTTGCCTTTCCCCTGGGGTTTTCGGTTTCCGTGCCCAGTTTGCAGTTCGGACTCTGGTGTCGCACGTCGTGGTCGGAGGCATAGTGCTCGAGCTACCTTATTTCTTCCAGTAGGTTTATTGTCCTACCTACTGTGGTATACTTATATGATTATGTATTAGAGGTCGCTCTGAGTTTTCTTTTGAATATGTTATACGATTTTAAACCCGGATTTCAGTAAAGTACTATTATATGTATTGTTTACTTTACTGTTGAAATATTGAGAAATCCGGATGGGATTGGTGCCCACGGTTTGATTTTTGTGGCATAGGATGAAGTGTATTTTCTGCGTGCAGGTAATGGTAATTCCACGCTAGTAACGAAACTCTGCCCAAATTTCGAAAATTTTTTGTTGGTTCGTGTTTTCGAAGGGGTTTGATTCCGATTTAGGAAGCTAAATCGGGGTTGGGTCCTTTCAGCTGAAGGCTCGATTCATCAGGTCCATGAATATGGCAGGTGCAATGGTCACTCCAAAGGACATTACCAACCACTCATATTGGCCATACTGTGTGTTAAATGCGGTTTTGTGGATGTCTTCTTTTTTTACTAGGAGTTGATGGTACCCGGAACGTAAATCAATCTTCGAGAATATTTGAGCATCTCGTAGCTGATCGAATAAATCATCGATTCGAGGTAATGGGTACTTGTTTTTAATGGTCACCTTATTCAGCTGCCGGTAGTCGATGTATAGTCGAAGAGACCCATCTTTCTTCTTCACGAATAAAACAGGTGCTCCCTAACTAGAAGAACTTGGGCGGATGAATCCAAGATCGAGTAACTCCTTAATTTGTACTTGCAACTCCTTCAACTCTTTTGGTGCCATTCTATATGGTGTAACAGAAATTTGTCTGGCTTCAGGTATTAAATCGATACTGAACTCAACATCACGTTTTGGAGGTAAACGAGTGATCTCTTGGAAAAAGTCTTTGAAAGAACTGACCACATATATCTTGTCAATCAATGGCTTGGATTTTTCTATCTTGAGATGGGCAAGAAACTTAGAAGGTAGAGATTCATGATATGAATCACCTTGAATTTTTCGAATGGGTTTGCCAGGAATTGAGAAAGTGATTGTTTTCTTAAAGCAAATTACAAGGGCATGATATTTGACTAACCAATCAAATCCTAAGATTATGTCAAATTGTCCCATGTATAAGACTATCAAATTTGCAGGAAAATTTGCATCTAATACATTTGTAGGACATGATTTGCAAACTTGGGTTAGAATGGCTGATTTTTTCTAACGGTGTTGTGACCATCAAAAATTCATCTAGTTTGGATGGTATTAAACCTAAACTAGCAATGAATGTGGAACATATGAAAGAATCAGATGCGCTAGTATCAAATAGTATGCGAGTATGAGTACGGTATACTGTAAGCGTACCTTCCATGACATGTTTCTCAAAGGTTATAGGATTCAACTGGACAGTCCGAGTTGGTGGATTATTGGCTTGTTTTGGAACATCACACTTGTTTGCAAAATGCCCCATCTTGCCACAATTATAACAAGACCCAGGAAGACGATGTGGCTTTGGACATGCATTAGACATGTGTCCAGTTTCTCCACAATTGTAGCATCGGACTGATGGTTTTGTGAACTCGTTTCACTTGCCAGTCGGTGCCGTCGGTTTCTGAAATGCCCTTTTTCCTTTTTGCTGCTTCCATAGTTGCTCACTTTTCTGGTTAAACATTGGATGACTTATTTTCCCTCGCCCGATCTCTCGTTCTTTCTCCATGCGGTACTTCTGATTCTCCTCCTCTTGAATTAGTGCTTTGTACACAGCTTCCTCGTAGGTGATCCCCCGTTAGGTGACTAATCTCCTTATGTTGGAGTTCAGCCCTCCGATGAAATGTCTCATCTTCTTATCATCTGTATCTACCATGTGTATGGCTAAACGAGAAAGTTTAGTGAACTTGGTTTCATACTCAAGGACAGTCATTTTCCCTTGAGTAAGCTATATGAATTCAAACTCTTTCTTGTCTTTCTCAACTTGTGGAAAATATTTTTCCAGAAATTTTTCTTTGAAGGTAGCCCACTCCATGAGTTCCATGGTCGCGGGTGGTGTTACACGTTTCACTGTGTCCCACCAGTAACGAGCATCTCCTTCTAAAAGACAAGTAGCCACTTTCCGTAACTCTACTTGTGTGCATTCTAACATTTCGGAATGGATTTCCAGATTGTAAATCCATTCCTCAGCCTCGTGAGGTTTGCCTCTAAAGAACCTCTTCACTCCTAGGTTCCTTAGGTGTGACACTAGTCGTCCTAGTCTTCCACCTACTTGATTTGCCTCCATCCTTCTTGTGAAGGCTTCGACAAGGTCCTCAGCATCAACAGGTGAGTTTCTTCTATCAGTCATGATCTTATTTTTAAGAGACGAATCTAATTGTTAGAACATATCGAAAATACTTTAATGCAAAATACTTTGCATTTAATACAAATGTACATTTGAAATACCAAACAATGTAATGCTAAATATTTTCTTTAGCTACAATCTGACTCGAACCATATTAAGGACACAAATGTTGGATTTTGGAGTCTCAACAATTACACAAACTTTAGGCATAAAGCCAAGAGAAATAGACACATGTGGTCATATTATAGAAACAAAGAAAGCAATAATGGTAACTTATCAACAAAGTTACTCAATAAATCTATAACCCTCCCTCGTTCTTGTTAATCAAATTTTAGTTTTTTTTTTAAAAAAACCTTTCATTTTAGGATCTTCTACCTCTGATACCAATCTGTCACACCCACAAATCCGGGGCCAGTATTATACTAAAATATGGTGTAAGGATTTGTGATGTGAATAAGAAACCCAAATAATTTCAAAAATCAAGGTGTCTGAATAGTACACTTATTGAAAAGAGAAAGTGCTAATATTACAATACCGAAGTTTTTGAAAATAATAGTCATTACATTTATTCAATTCAAAATACAAGTAGAAAATAATTCATTTATTTAGTAGGCGACGTATCCCATTTTCCCCAAGCATTCTACTCATCACCTGAAAAGGAGAAAGATGTAGTACCATGAGTCACACTGACCCAATAAGTACAGCTTACAAGCATATACCAAATTATCTCTAAGAAACATCAAACCGAACAACCAATTCAAAAAGGTGAAATATTGAAACCGGTTATTCTTCCATACTTATACTTGCGTCTTTGTAATATATACAATTAGGTACACAATATATATATATATATACTTGTATAACTTCACATCTACACATAACCATGCCAATACTTCCGAAGTGAATTTTTTTAGATTAACTGGTAATTACTCAAAAGAAATCATGTGCTTAGTCTCACAACACCAATACACATATAAAGCCACAGCATTCTAAGGCCACCTGCCAAAGCATGTATACTCCCGGTTTGACACAATTCATTCATTAGAGTATAATAGTGCACTATCTGTAAGGGACTACGGCCCTAGGCTAGCTCCCACAATAACAAAACAATTTACCAGCAATTCACTTAAGCACGAATTAATTAATATTATACACCCGACTTCACACTTCAACCATAACGATCACAACAAGTCTTTAATTAAGACTATGTATATAGATCATAGAGTATATATTTACACCATTATTTTGTAATGAATATATACGTAATAGAATTTGTAAAGGAAGAAAGATCAAACTTAAACGTATTTCATTAATTAACAATTTTGGTCCAAACGTTTCATTCAGCGGTAGTCCGCTCGAAATCCTCCATTTGTTCCAAATTATATTTGAGAGTAAATAGATAGAGCGATTGAGTAGATAAACTTGAAATAAAAATTAGTTATCATTGGTTCAAAAGTTTCATTCGGCGGTAGTCCGTCCGAAATCCTCCATCAGTCCCAAATCAAACTTAAGAAGTAAATAATGCGTGTAAATAAATAAACATAAAGTACAAATGCAGAAAATAAAATTATTAATCCGTGGACCAAAAGTATCATTCGGCGGTAGTCCATCCGAAATCCTCCAATTGATCCGTTTTATAATTAACCCATATTATGACCAAATCAAAGAAGTGAGTATACCATCTTGAAGTGTTTTTCGAGAGGAATCCAATGGTAATAATCACAAAGTTCGGTATGGAGTACTCAAGTCCAGAAACAAAAAATGTTTAGCAACTGTCCAGAAATGGTTACGCTCGCTATTAAACTCATTTGCATGAATTAATTAGTTAGTAAATATTAATTAATGCCTTTCAAACTTTTCAAATTGATAGTTGAACTCCTAAGCTTCATTTTGATATAAAGAACACTAAATTTGGTTAAGAAATGAGTGAAATATGAATATTTCAAGTTAAGAGCACATTAAGAGGTTTCGAACATGATTAAGAAAAAGATTAGCAAAACTTGTTTTAGCCATAACTTTCTTATTACTTAACCTTTTTAAGTGATTCAAAAGCCAAAGTTGAATAACGTTTTGTGTAAAATCTGAATATGTAAAAATATTTGACTAATTAAAACTTTAACAGAAACGAAAATATTAAATTTACACTAAGGCTCATTATTTCTCTTTTATTCTTTGCCATGCACTTTGATGTAATCTTAAAGATAAAGAAGTATAGGAATGTACTCATGTACTTACTCAAGAATTTTAGTAGGTGATGGAGGTATTTAATTAACTCAAGTGACCTTCTTGAAGCAAATGAATTAACTACTAAAGTACTTAGAAGGAAGGTAGTTTGGTGTGGAATTTTAGGGGAGTTGCATGCAACTTTGGAAGGACTTCAAATCAGTACGTAAGGGGAAGATTGAAGTGGTGCAAAAATCAGATTGAACTCAAGGGTGATTTATATAGACATGAGAGGAGACATGGGAAATAAATTCATAACTATTTTTTGTAGACTTTTGTAGACAAGTTGACAATGGAATAGTTGGACTACTAATTCTAGGGTTAAAATGCACTTGTAAAAACAATAGTAATGTGGTTGGAAATCTGATTGAAATATTGAAATGTGATTATGTATGCATGTGAATGCAATATGTAATGTGATGTGTGAAAATGTGTGGTTTTACTAATTAACTATAATGTAGTGTAATATATATATATATATATCAACCAATAATAATTAGCACCAAATTGATATATGAGCATGACCTCTAAAAGTATGAATTGCAATCTTAAAATACAAAGTTCGATTCGGAGAAGAGATTCGAACAAGGAAAATTTGGTCGTTTTGCTAAAATTCTATTTCCGAAAATCGGCTAGTTGGAATTAGAGTTTCTTACCGTTTCTAACTGAAGTAAAAATATTTTTATTATTTTTACTAACCTATAAAATGAAATGTTTCACGATTCCAGCTCGTGGTCTCGAACCCAAGACCAGGGAGTACCTTACTTGAACTTGAGTATCCACTGGACCATTTGCCCCACTCCGTTAATATTTCTCTAAAGCTCGTTTTTATACATTGTCTTCTCCAGACAATTTTTTTATCGAATTTCTAAAACCTCTAAGGTCAAACTAAATTATGATGATTTCTAAGTTTAACGAGTCATACAATAATTTAAACTATTATACTAATTTTCGGGGTATTACAGAGTAGATGCTCGAAAGGGCAATCTGTGTAACAAGGACACTCGCTGGATAACTAGTTCAAACCCATCAAAGGATAGAAGGAATCCCAGGGATCCCCACTGGTTCCATAAATATGCACTCAGTGAAAGACTAGTTCGTAAATTATGTGACGACCCGGAACAGAATCGGTGGTGTAATCAGCTTAATTCGTGAGTTAGCGCGTAATCGCAGATTTCCGTTAATTGATTGAATCGTTAGCTTTGATCATGACTAAATTATTCGCCGAGAATTTGAGTTGAGTCTCTTCTCGAGAGTTGTTATACGCGTGATTTTGAGTTCGTGGGCGGTTCCGGATTATTATTTCGACGACCGAGGAATATAATATGAATATTTGAAATTTCGGAGTATCGTCGAGTTTATCCATTTGTATTCGAGTCCATCCGAATTGTGATTTTGATCCGTTTTGGACCGTTGATTGACCCGAAGCGTAAATAGAATGATTATCGATTTGATTTGCGATTTTCGCGATTTGTCGTGATTTCGACGTAATCTGCTATTATGGCGGCTTCCTTAGCGACTAAATTATCGGGCGAGAATTTGATTTGGGATTCTTCGTGAAAGTTGTAGAGAATTTAATTTCGAACTTGTGGGAACTTCCGGAGGATTATTCCGAGTTACGAGGATTAAGTTATGAATATTTCGACCGTTGATTATTTAATCGGATAAGCTTGTAATGGTTTGAACCGTTGACTTTTTATCGGATTGGTCGATGTGTTTGACTTTGGGTGAAAATTGAAGAATTTGTCGACATAAGTTTGTTGACACGAGAATTGTTGGAAACAGAATTACGGCGCGAAAGTTACGTGTGTTCGAAGTTTGTCCTAAAGTTAATTATGGTGGTTTCCAAAAATGGAAAGTATAAATAGTGGGTTTCCTTTCTGGGTAAGTCAGAATTGGGTGTTGACTGAGTCAACTCGGGTTGACCAGCCATTTTTCTCCCTTTCCAGGCCGAATTTTGTTTGCATTCATTGAGCTCGATTCCGAACTCTTTTGGCCATGGTGTCTTCATGCAAGTTGTTGGGCTTGAGCTCCTCTTTCTTTTGATAGATCATTCGTTCAATTTGGTTCCCGGATGAAGAAGTTATGACGTTTTGAAGTTTGTGATTTTTCGGCGAGTTCGGCGGTGGTCGGAGGTGATTTTTCCGGCCGATTTGGTGGCTCCTCTTTGAGGGGTTTTGTTAGCCATGAGGAGAGGAAGCTATTGCAAGTGGTCTTGAAGGTTGCCGTGGCCGGAGGAGGGAGATCGATCGGTTTGAAATTCCGGTAAGGGTTTGGAACTTTGAGTTGATTTTTGGAGGTTTTCCGGTCAAAATTGGCCTTAACTTATAACTGGAAAGTTGTTGGAATCGTCGAGATATTTGAAACCATGTATGCCATGAATTTTTCTGGGCAGATCTGAAATTCTGGCGATGGTGGCAGCGGCGACGGCGGCGACTTTCCGTCCGACGTGTTTTTCGACGAGTTATATGTCATTTCACTCGGAATCGCGCCCCGATCGCAGTGGTGAGGTTTATTTTTCGATTTGAGCATCGGAAATTATAGCGAGGTTTTGTGGTGTAATAATTGAATTTTCACATTTTCGTCGTTATTGAATTGTGTGTTTCCAGGAACGGTTATTTCTCGTGATGTGGTTTGAGGATTCGAGTTATAATTTTGAGCAATGGATTTTATGATTATTCAGGGGTTCGTGATCGTTCGTTTGGCGAGGGATTTTCCGCCGGATCACGGGATTAACGCGTATCGCGTTACGCTCACCTGTGAGTGGACATTTTTATATTTTCACAGTTGTTTGCGAGTTCGTGATTTTTCCTGATTTTCCGTATTTACTTTATACGATGTTGAGATTTATGTTATTATCGGAGGTATTATTTTATGTTTATTGGTGATGGCATTACTGAATCGATGCTTTGGCTACTCGGCTGATCACCGGTAGTCCGCCAGAGTTGAGAGATTCCTCTACACCAGAGTTGAGAGATTCCCCTAGGCAGGGTTGAGAGATTCCCCTGTATGCCGCCGGGGTTGAGAAATTCCCCTGGCCTATCACCGTCGGGTTTGAGCGATTCACCTGACCGTCGGGCTTGAGGGATTCGCCTGGCAACCTCCATATATACTTTCCGAACTCGCATTGTTTTACATTGATTATGTATATAACTGGTGAAAGGCATATGTTTATTTTCGTCCACTCACTCTAACGTTTTTATTTGCCTTTACCCTGGGCTTTTCGGTTTCTGTGCCCAGTTTGCAGTTCGGATTCTGGTGTCGCACGTCGTGGTCGGAGGCATAGTATTCGAGCGATGTTTCTTTTATGGTAGGTTCTTAGTTTGGCCTACTATTTGTATATCTATATTAGAAGTCGCTCTGAGTATTCTTATGTTATGTTTTTATACGGTTTTTCCCGGATTTCTGTAAAGTATAGTTATATTTATTACTTTACATTACTGTTGATATATTGAGAAATTCGGATGGGATTGGTGCCCACGGTTTGATTTTTGTGGCATAGGATGAAGTGTATTTTCCGGGTGCAGGTTAATGGCAATTCCGCGTTAGTAGCGTTACTCTGCCGAAATTTTGATGGTTTTTGTTGGTTCGTGTTTTAAGAAGGGGTTTGGTCCCGGTTTAGGAAATTAAATCGGGGTTGGGTCCTTTCAAATTACTTAACACATTCACCTTTTAGGTGACTATTACTTTACATTTTAGAGCGTCTTCCAGAAAACAGTCTTTCTTCAACAACTCATCTCATTTCAGTTTTCTAGCTCAACATAGTGCAACCCACAAAGTTATCTTGGTGACAATTATATTCTATGTAGTTTCAAAAACGATTAAGACCATAGATAAGAAGACCTTGAGGCACAGATGCACACATGCAAGTGAGAAATGTAGCAAATCAAACCAAGAAGGATGAAATATGGACACTACACTTAGGTCAAGTTCAAAAATAATCCTGAGGATACAAAAGAAAGCTCGTATCCCAGACCAAAACAGACACAAAATTCCACTTTTTCTTTGCCCATTTTTTTTTTTGAAAAAGAAACATATATATACAGTAAAGAAAAGAAGACTCGGTGAGAGAGAGAAATCAAGTAATGGTGCACACCAATAGCTTTTCGAGGGCTCTTGAATAGGAGGTCATTTGGAAGTTTTGTAAAATTATTTACTAATTTGTTAGCTTTACTCCGAGTCATCATTGGTTCATCAATCTACCAATCACATCAAAGATAGAGTGATTCCTCTGAACTTGTATTTTTTCATAATGCTAGAGAGTCTGGATAGCAAGAGTATGATCTATCACGGTACCTTCATATTCGATTTCTTTGTCAAAAAAGTCACCATATGGTACTGGATTCTTCTCATTAATTGGCACATCGTGTTCAGACATGGGTGGCATTATTTCAATACTTGTTTGTTCCTACAACGGATAAGAGGAAGAAATATGATAGCACACGGGAGAATCATTAATCACAACGTTTACCATTTCCATGATCTTGCATGATCTCTAGTTGTACACTCGGTATGCTCAACCATTCAAGGCATAGCCCAAAAAGACTCCTCGATCACACATATTATCAATCTTTGTCAAGTATTCTCAATCCTTGTAGATAAAACATGGACTGCTAAACACTTTCCAATGAGAAATATTTTGTTTCTTACCCTTCCAAAGTTCATAAGGAGTTTTGTCAGAGACAGTTCTAAAAATTACTCTATTAAGAGTATAACAAGCATTGTAAACAGCTTCTATCCAAAACATATGTGGAAGGTCAGCAGATCTAAGCATTATTCTCCCCATTTCAATAAGAACTTTATTCTTCTTTTCAACAAAGTCATTATGTTTCAAAGTAATGGGAGCAGAATATTCATGATACACACCAAATTCATCACAATAATTGGCAAAGAAGGAGTTGTAAAATTTAGCACCATGATCTGATATAATTCTAGAGATGCACTTACTTTCAAACACTTTCTCTTTTGAAATCTGTTTTGCAAGTTTGAAATCTTTTTTAAAAGTTAAAGTTTTGTCATCCATGAACATAACCCATGTGAACTTTGAAAAATCATCAACAACAACAAGCACTTACTTCATTCCAAAGACACTTTCAGTTTCAATTGGTCCAACTAAATCAAGATGAAGTCATTCAAGAGCATTCATAGCAGGTTTAACATTTAATGCTTGATGAGAGATGTGAGATACCTTACCCATATTGCAATCCTGAAACATACCTGCTGCCTTTTCCAAAAGTTCAGGAAGACCTCGAACTCCTCCTTTTGAGGATAATTTCACCACATCTTGGTGATTCAAGTGGCACATTCGTATGTGTCATAGTTCAGGAAGACTCTCACTCACAAAGGACCGAAAGCACACTTGTGATCGAAATTTATAATTTGCATGAACACAAAAGTAATGATTCTTGGTCATTCTCCTTTCATGATACTCTAACCTTTACTATCAAGCACCAAACACTTTGCTCGATCAAAGGTAAAAATTTCATATTCGTCAACAATTTGACTCACACTCAAAAGGTTAACTTCTAGCTCCTTAAACAAAAGAACATTACTTAAGTTCAGGAGGCCAAGGGTGTTTACCATCCTGCATCCAATAATCTTAGTCTTAACACCATCACCAAATACAACATCACCAACAGGGTGAGTATCATTCATGGATGTAAACCATTTTTTATCCCCAGTCATGTGTTTAGAACACCCATTATCAACATACCAAGAATCCAAACATCTTGTGGATAGGGTCGTTAAGGCAACATTTCACATGGCTATAATTAGTCCTAGGGGGTGAATAGTCCCTTGTCAATTTTTTCTCTAAAGTTTGTTCTCGAGAATAGCTAAGTAGTGATCTATCCCTATGACGACCCAGAACAGAATCAGCAGTGTGATCAGCTTAGTTCCTGAGGTTACTGCGTAATCGCAGATTTTCGACAGTGTTTGAATCGCCAGATTTGTTAACGACTAAATCATTGGTCGAGAATTGGAGCTGGGTCTCTTCTCGAGAGTCATTGTACGTGTGATTTCAAGTTCGTGGGCGGTTCCGGATCGTTATTTGGACTACCGAGGAATAAATGATGAATATTTGAAGTTTCGACGTAATCGGATTTTAATGGTGATGCTCTTAACGACTAAATTACCGGACGAGAATTTGGTTTCGGCTTCTTCACGGAAATTGTTGAGAATTTAATTTCGAGCTCGTGGGAACTTCCGGAGCCATATTCCGAGTTATGGAGATTATGTTGTGAATATTTCCGATTGTTGATTATTTAGTCGGTTTAAATATGTGTTGGTTTGGACAGTTGACTTTTTATCCAATTGGTGGATGTGTTTGACTTCGGGTGATAATTGAAGAATATGTCGAGTCGAGTTTGTTGCCGCGAGAATTATTGGAATCGGAATTACGACGCGAGAGTTACGGATGTTTAAGTTTGTCGCAAAATGTATTTTGGAGGTTTCCTTTTTGGGACGCTATAAATAGTGAACTTGCCATAATTGGAAAGTCAACAGCTTCATTTATTTGGTTGACCGAGTTGACCGAGTCAACTCGGTGGTGTGAATGGCGACGGGAGGAGCCACGGTGCTCCACAGCGGCGAGCTCATCCGGCCACCCCAAGGCTCGGGGTGGGTCTTGATCGATGCTCCTCGTCCCACTGGTGGCGATTCCGGCCTCCCTCCACGGCGTGGCTCGCCGGAGGGGAAGGAAATTTCCGCCAAAAATCAAGAGTTTTGAGTGGTTTCGGGTCGACGTGAATCCGGCCGATTCGAGCTATGATTTGGACTGGGTTTTGTAGCCCTCGTCACCATGAAGCTACCATGTAAGTTTGGTGTTTCAATTCGATGTGTATATGGAGAGTTTTGGATTTGAAAATATGGTACCAATTCGGTTTTGCATGAAATTGAGCTAGTTAGAGATTGAATTGGCCTTTGTTGCAGTTGTGAAGTTGCTCAGGGGATGATTTTGAGTGGAATAGAGGTTGCTCCGCCGAGGAATGTTCAAGTTGGTGGCGGCGCCACCGTTGACGGCGGTCAACGCGGCGGTCAACGGTCAAAGTTTGACTTTTTGGGGTTTTCGACAAGTTGCATGTCATTTCACTCGAAATCGCGCCCCAATCGCGGTGGGGAGGTTCGTTTTTCAAATTGAGCATCCGAAAGTACAGCGAGGTATTGAGGTGTAAATATCGGATTTTCGACGATTCGTCGACATTGAATTACGTATTTCCGAGAACGGTCGTTTCTCGTGATTTGATTTGAATTGTCGAGTTATGATTTTGAGTAATGGACTTTGTGGTTATTCAGGGGGTTCGTGATCGTTCTTTTGGTGAGGGACTTTCCGCCGGATCACGGGTTAACGCGAACTGCGTTACGCTAGTCAGTGAGTGGACAATTTCTTTTCACGGATTGTTTGCGAGTCTTTATATACGTTTTATGAACTTGAGCATGCGTATGAGATTTCGGATTACATGAGCATGTGTTTTATGATTATACATATACGGATATGCGTATACGAGTATATATACACTTATATGTTGTTTCATGCATTTGCATCGAACTGTTTATGATTTGATTTTCACAGAGTACAGTTTCAGTTACGTTGTTGTATCGATACACCGCGTCCCGGCTGATCCCCGAGGATGTTTACCGGCTGGAATCACATGTTGCGACTCCATGGCCTACATTCAGAGTGTGTTGTTTATACGGTAATGGTTTAATCAGATTACCCAGCATTCGAATGTGGAGTGTTTACCCACCTGGGGCAGAGATGCATTATTTACATGTTTGTCCCTGTTTGCACTAGATATGTGGCTTCAGAGGAAGCGGTGCACGAGGTTCGAGATGAGTTTGAACCTGAGCATCAGAGAGAGTCTGACTGTTGTGCCTCGAGACATCCGTGAGGAGCTTAGTGTGTTGCACTCAGTGGCGGGGCTATTGAGAAGGAAATGTGTACGCGGTTTTCGATGTGATGGTTGAGGAAAGTGGACTTAGTCGCGATTTGGATGAGGTTGAGTTCCGACACTTCGGAATCAGTGACTTCATCAGGCTATGACCTTTTCGATTATGTTGAGGGTCATCAGATCAAGCAGATCCGTTTGGTGATGGAGATCACAGAGTAGCGGACTTGCTCCTGTGGCATGAGTTCTGGTGATCGTTGGTGATCCTTTCACGCAGCAAGTGTTGCGGTGACGTGTGTTCGTGGAGCACTCTCAGCTACTATTGTGGTGGCCAGGAGGGTCATGTTATGAGGGAGCGTTTTCAGCCAGCTGTTTTAGCGGTTCGGCAGCTCAGAGTTCACGAGGAGATCATGATGTTATTCCTGAAGTTTGACTAATGTACCCTTTTGATGAGTTATTCAGCATGTCGCAATTGATGTAGGCGGCTAGTTGGGCATGTTGGAGTTCGTGCCATGACCTTGTTTGAGGACAGACTTTTCTCCAAGGTTACTGTTGTTTGACATCCATAGTTATTGTACCTGTATCTCCACTTCTGAGGTTTTGGAAAGTGTTGCATCCATCCGGAGGTTGCGAGATCCTTGTTGAAGGATATGGCTTAGCCGCGGATCTGCTATAGCTGGACATCGTGGTTTTGATGTGACTATGAGTATGGACTGTTGGCGACACATTTTGGCTGTGTTCGAGTACCTCGAGAAGGAGGTTGTGTTTCAACGACCAGGTTTCCCCGAGATACTGTTTCGTGGCGATGGTCGAGTGGATGGTGGAAACGAGTTATGTTGTTTGTTTAGCTCATGTTGTGGATACTGTGATTTCTGTACCCGACATTAGTGACATTGAGGTGGTTCCCGAGTTTCCAAGTGTATTTCGGAGGAGTTACCAGGTGTTCCTCCAGTTTGGGAGACCGACTACACTATTGAGGTTGTACCGGGCGCTGGACTCATTTTACCGGCATCTTGTCATTCGGAGCCAGCGGAGCTGATGGAGCTACAGTTTTGACTCCAGGAGTTGCTGGAGGAGGTTTCAGGAGATTTCTTGCGACCCCGCGTATTTGCGTGGTGTGCTCTTACATCGTGTGTACGGATGATGGATGATTCGTTGAGGTGGTGCATTGAATACCGAAGCCTGATTCGTTTCAGAGGAGAGTGAGTATACTCTGCTTCGGATTGACTATTGGTTTGATCTGCTCGCGAGAGCTTCAGTCTTTCGAGGATTGATTTTAGGTCTGGATACCCTCAGTTGAGGTTTAATGAGTCAGATGTGGTTTGGACAGCTTTCAGATCTCGGTGTGGGCATCAGGAGTTCTTGGTCACGCTGTTTGGTTGACCAATGCCCCGTAGTTTTTACGGACTTGATGGACCAGGTGTTCAGACGGTTTCTGGACGAGTTTGCGGTCATGTTCGTCAGCAACATCCTGATGTACTCCGGGAGTGTAGGCCAGTATCTGAAGCAATTGTGAACGGTTTTGCGGACTTCGCGAGACAATTAGCTGTTTGTAAAGTTCAGCCAGTGTGAGTTTTGGCTGATTAGCATGAAGATTTTGGATTGTGTGATGTTATCCGAGGGAGTCGGCGTGGATCCTGACCAGCTAGAAGCCGTGTTGATTTGGGGATTGCCCTACTATTGTACCAGAGATCAGGAGTCTCTTGGGTTTGGCAAGCTATTACCGACGGCTTGTGCAGGATTTTTCCCGGATTGCCACTACACTTTCCGGATTGATGAAGAAGGCGTCAAGTTCGAGTGGTTCGATGCACGCGAGGAGAGTTATTTACTCCTGCATGATGGTTGACCGTTGCTTCTGATTTGACCTTACCTGATGATTATGGTGAGTTCGTGGTTTACGACGATACATCAAGATTTGGATTTGGATATGTTTTGATGATGTGTAGCAGAGCGGTGACTCATGGTTTCAAGCAGTGGAACTTTATGGGACTGCGTATCCTATGTATGATTTGGATGTAGCTGTCCTTATGTTAGCATCAGAGAGTTCGGGACACTACTACTATGGCGTGCAGCGCAGTGTAGGATGTACACTGATCACTTGAGTTTCATCCACTTGCATTTTCGGCTAGATTTGGGCTTGAGGCAGTGTAGATGTATGGGGTCGACTATGGCTACACCTTTGAGTTTGTTCAGGAAAGGTTAGAGGTTGTACTTTGACTATCCATCTGGGATGTTGTTGCTGATGCATTCAGTTGAGAGTCAGGAGCTTCAGTGTTTCGTGTGTGTGTGACTCGAGTGTTCGTGTTAACCGAGTTATGTACTACGGAAGCTGAGTTCGAGTGTGATGATGTTGAGGCTCGAGGTTTCACGTGCATTTGGCGCTAGTGATGCGGAGATGTATCAGATACTTTGAGTTTATTACTCGTGACGTAACATGAAGAGCAATATAGCAGCTTGAGTGTGCAGATGCCACATTTGTCGACTGGCGATGGCTAGGAGGCAGAGACTTGCCAAGAAATGTCAGCCATTAGAGATTTCCGGTTGGACGTGGCGTTTGTCGCTGTAATCTTGTGTGTGTTTGTGCGCATTTTGAATTGTGATACCAGTTGTCAGGCCATTGTGAACCATTTGATGAATTTGATACGTTTCCTTGTACTTTTCGGGAAAAGATTTCAGTGGCAGGCTGGCATAGCTGTGTTTGATGGAGATTGTCCATCTACGTGGTGTACCTGTGTCCCGGTTCGCTGGTCGAGGTAATCAGCTACAACTGAGTGTTGGCAAGCTTTGCAGCGAGCATTGGGGACCAGATTACAAATTAGTACCGGTTCTTATCCTCAGATTGGTGAGCGATCTTTGAGGACTATTCAGACCTTGGAGGGCATATTGTGGACCTCGGTATTGCAGTTCCGGAGGATTTGGGACCAGCAGTTTCACTTGTTGAGATTGCTTGCAGTACCAGTTTGTTGACCACTATGATTTTGACGTTGCTTAATGTCGTTCTGAGGAACGATGTTGTACTCCATTGTGTTGGAGCGAGTTCGATGTGAGTTGAAGTTTGATTCGGATTTTGTGGGATGTGTTACCACAGACTGTCGGATTAGCGGAAATGGGTTGATAATTGCCCGAGTCCGATGTTTGAGCTATGTTGATGTGTGTAGATTGAGTTATGAATTGCCACGTTGTTTTGATCCGTGTGTGATCATAGGCGAGTTTGTGTTGTGCTGTATAGTTCGGCGTCGCCTATATTGTTCACTTTTATGTATGTTGTGTTGTGTTCCGTGTGGCGGAACTACGTTTCAGGTTTGTTACGTGTTGTGTACCCTATCTGTTCCTTATGCAGGAACACTTGGCGATTGTGTGGAGCCAGTTCAGATTTATGATTTGAGGGTACAGGGATTTCAGCACGGAGCTATCTCCTATTGTGGAGTCTGTTGTCAGAGTTGTTCAGTTGACATTGTCACTGGAGAGTTGAGCAGTATGCAGAGGCAGTGCTCCTACTTTTGGTCGGCAGACTCGGAAATTTCGAGGTCGAAATTTTTTAAGGGGGGTGGATTTGTGATGACCCAGAATAGAATCAGTAGTGTGATCAGCTTAGTTCCTGAGGTTACTACGTAATCGCAGATTTTCGACAGTGTTTGAATCGCCAGATTTGTTAACGACTAAATCATTGGCCGAGAATTGGAGCTGGATCTCTTCTCGAGAGTCGTTGTACGTGTGATTTCGAGTTCGTGGGCGGTTCTAGATCGTTATTTGGACGACCGAGGAATAAATGATGAATATTTGAAGTTTTGACGTAATCGGATTTTAATGGTGATGCTCTTAACGACTAAATTACCGGACGAGAATTTGGTTTCGGCTTCTTCACGGAAATTGTTGAGAATTTAATTTCGATCTCGTGGGAACTTCCGGAGCCATTTCCGAGTTACGAAGATTATGTTGTGATTATTTCCAATTGTTGATTACTTAGTCGGTTTAAATATGTGTTGGTTTGGACAGTTGACTTTTTATCCGATTGGTCGATGTGTTTGACTTCGGGTGATAATTGAAGAATATGTCGAGTCGAGTTTGTTGCCGCGAGAATTATTGGAATCGGAATTACGACGCGAGAGTTACGGATGTTTAAGTTTGTCGCAAAATGTATTTTAGAGGTTTCCTTTTTGGGAAGCTATAAATAGTGAACTTGCCATAATTGGAAAGTCAACAGCTATAAATAGTGTGAATGGCGATGGGAGGAGCCACGGTGCTCCACGGCGGCGAGCTCATCCGGCCACCCCAAGGCTCGGGGTGGGACTTGATCGATGCGCCTCTTCCCATTGGTGGTGATTCCGGCCTCCTTCCACGGCGTGGCTCGCCGGAGGGGAAGGAAATTTCCTCCAAAAATCAAGAGTTTTGAGTGGTTTCGGGTCGACGTGAATCCGGCCGATTCGAGCTATGATTTGGACTGGGTTTTGTAGCCCTCATCACCATGAAGCTACCATGTAAGTTTGGTGTTTCAATTCGATGTGTACATGGAGAATTTTGGATTTGAAAATTTGGTACCAATTCGGTTTTGCATGAAATTGGGCTAGTTAGAGATTGAATTGGCCTTTGTTGCATTTGTGAAGTTGCTCAGGGATGATTTTGAGTGGAATAGAGGTTGCTCTGCCGAGGAATGTTCAAGTTGGTGGCGGCGCCACCGTTGACGGCGGTCAACGCGGCGGTCAACGGTCAAAGTTTGACTTTTTGGGGTTTTCGACAAGTTGCATGTCATTTCACTCGAAATCACACCCTGATCGCGGTGGGGAGGTTCGTTTTTCAAATTGAGCATCCAAAAGTACAGCGAGGTATTGAGGTGTAAATATCGGATTTTCGACGATTCGTCGACATTGAATTACGTGTTTCCGAGAACGGTGGTTTCTCATGATTTGATTTGAATTGTCGAGTTATGATTTTGAGTAATGGACTTTGTGATTATTCAGGGGGTTCGTGATCGTTCTTTTGGCGAGGGACTTTCCGCCGGATCACGGGTTAACGCGAACTGCGTTACGCTAGTCAGTGAGTGGACAATTTCTTTTCACGGATTGTTTGCGAGTCTTTATATACGTTTTATAAACTTGAGCATGCGTATGAGATTTCGGATTACATGAGCATGTGTTTTATGATTATACATATACGGATATGCGTATACGAGTATATATACACTTATATGTTATTTCATGCATTTGCATCGAACTGTTTATGATTTGATTTTCACAGAGTACAGTTTCAGTTACGTTGTTGTATCGATACACCGCATCCCGGCTGATCCCCGAGGATGTTTACCGGCTGGAATCACATGTGGGCTAGGGACCCCGTGGTTCTGACTGTGAGATTTTCCATGCATGCTCTGTTTACGAGTTGGAGTCAGCGTCTCCTCGTACACTATTTGATTTGATTTATATTTCGACTCGCATATGTTTTTATAGCATATATTACTCGGCGAAAGACATTTATTTTCGTCCACTCACTCTAACGGTTTTCATGTCTTTCCCCTGGGCTTTTCGGTTTCCGTGCCCAGTTTGCAGTTCGGACTCTGGTGTCGCACGTCGTGGTCGGAGGCATAGTGCTCGAGCTACCTTGTTTCTTCCAGTAGGTTTATTGTTCTACCTACTGTGGTATACGTTTATGATTATACATTAGAGGTCGCTCTGAGTATTCTGTTGTATATACTATACGATTTTACTCCAGATTTCAGTAAAGTATAGATATATTTATTGTTTTACTTTACTGTTGATATATTGAGAAATCCGGATGGGATTGGTGCCCACGGTTTGATTTTTGTGGCATAGGATGAAGTGTATTTTCCGCGTGCAGGTAATGGTAATTCCACGTTAGTAACGAAACTCTGCCGAAATTTCTATGGTTTTTGTTGGTTCGTGTTTTCGAAAGGGTTTGATTCCGGTTTAGGGAGCTAAATCGGGGTTGGGTCCTTTCAATCCCGATTAACAAATATTTTAGTAATGAAAAAATAAAATTGATAAGAGAAGAATAACACGAGAATATTTTTCTTTAATGCATAAACCCTACAATCAGGGAGAAAAACTGTGTGCCCCTAACTCTTGAGGAACAAACATTTCCACTATGTGAAAAACACTTCTTACAAAACTCTTGAACTCTTGTGATAAATAACTCGTATGATATCTTAACCAGTCTCTCTACTAGTTCTACAGAGTTACATTATCTCTTGTATCTAAGTGTTTACAAATAAAAAGTTTTCAGAAGCTTCATCTCATAGCTCAAATATTTGTAACCTGATTCTTCATGATCTGCTTCTCGGGTTGTGTACTACCATACCAATCTCAATAGTGTGCAAGATGCATATGAGTTTGAATGAAAAACTTGTTTGTGCAATACTCTAAGACTTATATGTAGTAGAAAGGAAAGTTTAGAGAAAACAAAAGAGACTAACTCATTTTTGAAAGAAGCACAAAACTCTCAAAACAACCCCGGGATCCAAGTCCATTATGTTGTCCTTATATAGCTGGAGAGGTTTGCTAAGAGAGCAGCCACCTAAGCAATATACCAAAGCTGGTTTTGGACGTTTGTCAATGGCCATAAGCTATATTTGACATGTGAATGACAATGTCAAACATATAGGACAAACTAGGGCTTTCCTTAGACATGTCTAGATTTCAAAATAGGGCAAAAGTGTTTTTCCCAACTTACTCTAAAAGGAAGATGACAAGGTGTAAGGACAAAACTCTTTTCTAGGAAGCAATGATACTAGCTACAACGTTGGTGTATGTATCAAGAAAGAGCGGTTGGTTTTCTTTTTACAATACCCAAGAAAATAAGGTCACGAGTAAGAAAATGAACCTTCCTAACTGGAAAAACTTCTTGGGCTCCAAGACAATCAAATGTGTCCTAACAAAAGCTCTTTTAATATTAAGGAGATTAGAAACGAGCTTCAAGCCAAACTACAAGTATCTAGGATAAAGGCAGACTGATTTTGGGATAGGTGGCAAGGATATCATCCTCGGTGAAAAATCATGATATACACATATATGCTTTTACCTTATTACCGTTGAGATAAATAGGTTCTTCATATCAATCTTGTTCACTTATTACACCAATCATTCAAACAAGGTATGTGATGTATTTAGTCTTCAATAAAGATTGTCAACCAACAATATGCCATCAGTTTCTCACATGCATATGCATGGTATGTGAGTACGTGAAAAATGAAGGAGGTTTCAGTTCAAACTAACTAGTCACAAGTCCGATGAGTTTGGAAGTTTGGTGTGGATTGCCTTCTTAAAGGCAACCATTTCCTGTAACTTAGCTGAAATTTTTCAAGAAACTGTGTCATCGATGATCGATCGATCTATACTATTTGCTAAGCAAACAGAGTTTGTTTCTCCAATTTAACCATACTAGAGCATATGCGTGCACACCCGATGGATGTAGGATGTGGAAGGAGTTGGCTAGCTTTTTTTGGAGAGAGAGGGAGAGAGAAAATAGTGGTCATTGTCAATTATTTCAAATTCATTTGTGAAAAAAGTATGTGATTGCAAAGAAGTTCCTGACAGAGGACAAGGTGAGAAAATTTTGAAATTATGTTTTCCAGTTTCTCCACTCTTCTGTCTCTTTCTTTTGTTTCTTCACAACCCAAATGAAGTCATGTCTAGAAGCCTCAAGGCCAGCTGCAATTTCTAGGAGCTGATAATCAGCAAAGTTGATTTGGCTTTCAAAACATACATACACAACCGAATTGGGTTTCTTAGAATCAAGCCATTCCAAGCACTGATGTCGCTCAATGTCTGATGCCTTGTCGAATAGGGAAGCCTAAAGCTTTTATTGATATATATTGGGGCTGTAAGCCTAAATTAAGCCTAGAGCATTTTTGATCTCCTAAACCCTAAACAAGCTAGCAGCTTGATCTTAACTCATCCAACAATAGTCTTGACTCTTGACTTGAATAAATGCATGAGTTGGTGGATGAAAATGAAAATGAACATGAAAATGAAAATGTGGTACAGTATCGATGGGCTGGCCTGGATCGTGACCCAATGACACATGTCACAGCCTAGACAAACAGTAACAGTTGAATAAGTAGAGTACATTTCTTGGACATTTCTTCATACACATCTGTGTTCCACAGATTATGATTTGTATATTCCGTCTTTAATGTAATATGAAATAGCACAGTTTTAATAATGCAAGAAACCGGCAGTGTCCAAGCTTAGCAAAGAGAATCAAAAGACAAACTATTACAATCAGAAAGTGAGTGCACTTTAGAGGATTAACCACTGAAAGTTCAAAGACAAAAACTGTGATGAATGTAAGATTTTCCAAAACTGGGTCCAATTTCCCCAACAATGCTGTATAACATTTATCACTATACCAAAACCTTAGTTTTCCACTAGAATTTGGCTAGAATTTGATACTCCTCGACTTCAAGGAGAAAGTGCAACAAGATACAAAGGTATCCCAAATTGTAGAACATTACCGAACCAGTAGTTGCACAAATCAAGGCTTCAGTGCAAGGGCAAGACCAAACTTTGGGGCTGCACTACTCGCTTTCGAGTCATACTCACCCGAAAAAGTAATTACTGATTTTGGTCTCCATTCACGCTGCCATAGTAGAGCAGTTTTCCCACTGTCAGAGATGCGTGTTTTCACTACGGTAATTGGATCAATCGCATGGGCACATCCCAAGGTAAAGCTATTCTCGGACGTTGGTAATTTATGGATTAGTTCAGCAACAACTGTGGTGCCATTGGAGGAATCAACGGCATGAATGTAAGTAGCCTTCAACGTCTGTCCTTTGTCCATCCTGCATAATGACACAGCAATACGAATCAATTACTGAAAATTAAACAATCAAGAGCAGTCAAGAAGTTCCTCAAACCATATTCATACTAGGAAACCTTCAGGACACTTTTCAACTAGTAGAACATGAAACATAAAATCAAGTTCAGTAATGGTACATAGTGATTAATAATTACTTCAATCTAAATCAAAAAATAATGAATATTAAACAAATGCAACACAAATGAAACACCAATAGATTTTCAGAACCAGCTATTTATTCTATGTCACAAACTTTGCAGCAGCTGCAAGGCTAGACCCTTATTCTTTCTTAAACCCTTTCCTCTCAGTCCCCTCCCCTGAAACAAAATTTCAGCTAATAGGCTTACAGCGGGCTAAAAGACTAGTGGTCCTTCATTTCAAATGGAAAACACAGATTCAAACCAATCCAGGAGGAGCTTGTTGGGTTTGCAATTCTCGTATCATTTGGGCAAAAAGATCTGTAAATGCTAGAACTTGAAATCTAAGTTTCCAGGTTGAGGGATCCAACATACAAGCAAGATATGTTGCATACTCGTGACCTGGAAATTGTATACGCCACATTTATGTTGACAAATGGTATCATGTTAAAAAAGTAAAGAAGAGAGCTGATGAATCCATGAATCCTCATACACATGCATCCACAGATACGTAGCTGAAAAAGAATGAAGGGCAAGAAACATGGGATTTCATCCACACTTACAGCAAAAGGGCCGCAGAAAAATCGGGTTTGTTGAAGCTGACCCCAGCATTATATTTGGTCAACAAAGAAGATGCAGTATCAAATCCAATTTCGCCACCCAAACTAAGATCCTTACTACCAATGGTTGCCGATACCTCCAATAGAGGAGTTGGATTCAGGCCTATGCTGGAATCAATAGCTGCATGAGGATGAAGGTACTGCACATCCAGCTGCAATCATATAAAAACAAAGATTTTTAAGACTTCTACCGCGGAGCCTGGATTTGACGTTTATATCCACACTTAAACATGAGAAAGCACATTATTGTAAGGACAACTTATTACATCATTAAAAGCTTAAAAACATGGAAAACTCAAATCTACTCCTAGTCACTGCTTATCCACCATAACATGGGTTGTGAGATGCATGTCGACACTTGTTTTTTGTTTACAACAAGCAAACATGCTGTTTTCTGAGACAAAATCTACTGCAATCATCTATCAAGTTGAAAACCTTGACATTATGATCCTGGAATAGAGCCCATCCAGTTCTTACTTCTAGCTATGAAACCCACTTCTTGAAGCTTATATTAATAAAAGCAATATCTGTAAACAGTACAGACATAGCTAATAAGATTTAATATAAAATCAGTTCGTTTACAATTTTTATATTATACTTCCTGGATAAATGTAAACAAGAACTAATCTTTTAAATCTTTCATCCCACACATTTGGGAGAACGAAGAAAAATGTAATGCTGTTCTATAAATAAAAATAACTACAAAAGTAGGTATATCCTTCTAGAGTCACATGACTAACAACATATGCAGAGTAGCAAAGACAACTTCACTTATCAATCAGTTCTTATCGGAAGCCCATGATTCTATCTCTAATAAACTCTCTAAACTGTGTTGTACTGACCTTGCCAGATTTGTGATCAGGAATTTTGAAGCTACAAGCTACTTTGGTATTTGGCAAGATATCAGTCCTGGTCACTTTTGTAGACACCTGCAAAAAAATTAAATTGAATAAATTCCAGTTGAGATCCAATGTCAAATAAATAGAACTATCAATGATAAACACTAGAACATCGAAGTTCAATGAAAATACAAGCTACAATATGGTTCAATAGATATATGAACAACTCGAACACTTAAAAAAGTTAATTACATTAGAATAGCTGTCAACTTTAACATCCACAGTAGCACCTCCACACTTGTACAGGGTATTTATATCACCAACAAAAATCTGGTCCTTCTTCAAACCATTAGCTGTGAGTCCCTGCCACATTGAGGATGGCAAGAATGATCAGTCATCACAACCATTGAGAAATAACACAAAAAAATAAACTTTTTTTAAAAAGCAAACATAAGATTTTGCAGAAATAAGTAATTGTATCAGCCTCCGACAGCTTTTCACACTTCTTCAATAACCGAATGCACTATTTCTTTGACAACCTTGGCTATGAGAATAAATTGTAAACAAACTACTCACAGCACAGCAAGAAGCCGACACTAATTTATCTAAAGGAGATAATAAATATGAAACAATAGTTAGTACGTAAAGTCACAGCAAAGAAGCACACGTCCATACACCCACGAGGTCATTTTCCTTGTTTGAACTGAAGGCACATGATAGATACATATTTCAATTATAATAATTTCTAGCAAAAGAAGTCTGTGAAAGACAGCATCAATGTTTTGTAACAGACACAGCTTTGAGCTGACAGATATGGAAGTACATATGAATTGAATACGGTAAAGTAATATTTTAATGAAATTTCAACGTACTCAAAATGCTATCCAGCTTTTTCATAACACAAAATGTATATGAATAAATACCCTTTGACACTCCCACCAACAGAACGTCAAATGCAATTGTTGGATATGAATAATAGCTTGAATATTGGACAATATGGAGTTCATTACAGAAGGCCTTGACCATTTAGATGATGGTCTATAATATAATTGACTTTGTCTTTTGCATGAGCTCTAAAAATAATTATCTGTATAGATAAGGTTTGTAAGCACATCAACTACCGAACTCTGCTGAAAATTTTGCATTGATGTTTATCCAGAAAACAAACCAAAAGATAAATTGAAATCTGGAAAAAAAATCTGAAACAAAAAAAAAAGTGGACTTGTATAATACCAGTCCAGTAGAGCCCACCACCGACAGGGTAAACTTCTGGTCAAAGTGGTAATCCTTGGTCAGAAGGTCTGCAAATAGGCAAGGAACTCTGTAAGAAACTTACATTACAACTTCAGCGAAAAATACTGTATCACGCAAACCCAAGGATATAATGCAACAAGAGAAAATTCAAGGTCGAATGCAAATAGATCAGCTCAAGCCATATTAAAAAAATTAGTCCCTCCTATTTTGTGGCTTCCGCTTCTCAGCATTACAACATTACATAGAAAGCTTTCTCATATACCTTTTGCTCTCTTGCCAATATCTGAAAATGGCGCTGGACTGGTACCCATAGCTATCAATCAAGAAGATCCTGCAAAGCAACATGAGTTGAGTACACAAACAAATCGAAGATTTAAGCAGAGATACACAGCCACCAAATCAAATATCAAATTTAAAAAACAAAGACTCGACACAATAATGACCTACATGTAATGCAAACTGCACACTCAACCCTCTGCACTACAACTAATGAACTAATCTTGCAACATCTAAAAGCCTAAATATTTAATACTTTTAAGCTTCAATATCAAAGAACTCAATAAGAAGATGACTTATCATTGAGATCTTAAACCCAATAGTCCTCTTCAACAGTTCAAATTCCAAAACCAAATCTGGCCTCCTACCTACAGAGTCCAATTTGAGGCTATTGAAGTAAAGCCTCTTCAACATTTTAGTCTAAGTAATCGGAAAATGACCTGAAAACGAAACACACACATTCGTAGGCTCTAAGAAATGGCGGGGTTTAAGAAGAAGAGTCGAACCTAATAGAGGTGTAGCTAGATATAGTGAGAGTGAGAGTGAGAGAGAGAGAAAGAAAAGCAAACTTACAGAGACGACAGAGATCGGCGACGGGAGGCGAGGAGAATCGATGCGCCGAAATCGCCGAATAGTGCAGAAAGGGAGTGGTGCGAGTTGCGAAAGAAAAAGGCAACGCCACAGAGCTGAGGTTATTGTCTGCAGCTGAGAGTATCGGGAGTGTGACCCTGATTGGATGAATGGATGATGATGAGTTGCGTGGCGTGTTTTGAGTGGGAGAATTGGTTTGGGGTTTTTGGGGTTTTGACTTTTTACTCAAACAAGACGTTCCTTTTACGTGAATAAGTAAACTGGAGTAAAAACCAATTACCAAGTTACACGCATAACCTCAAACGAGTCAAAACAAAGTTCAGATTACATCCCACAAATGGAAACAAAGAGAGCCCAAAATACGGAAACCCAAGGGTAAAGACGGGACCAAAACTAATGTTTGGAGGTCATCTTCGTTGACCGATTGTTGCTGAGTTTTAGATTCAAGACTTGAGTCTTCACCCCGGGCAGGAAAAACTTTGAGATCCCGCCAAGGAGATCCCTAACCTTCCACCTATCACGGAGCTTGAACTAGGGGTCGGCAAAAAGCCCGGCCCGCCCCGGCCCGGCCCATGTATAGTCGGCACGGGCCGGGCCGGGCCGGGGCTCAACAACATTTTAATATTTGCGGCCCCGGCCCGTGCCGGGCCTCAACAACATTTTAATATTTGCGGGCCGGGCCGGGCCGGGCTTTATCTTTTATATAAGGATCCGGGCCCGGCCCATTCAAGCGGGCTTTTGCAGGCTTTTACGGGCCGGGCCTTTGCGGGCTTTTACGGGCCGGGCCTATCGGGCTTTAATTATTAAAAAATTAAGACATTTCAAAATAAACTTAACCTTCATCCATGCACCGGGGTTTAAACGTACTCCGACGAGTCTAAATTTTACGTACGATGTTTATCACTATAAGATGGAGTTTTCTACATGTCCTCGTTTATTATTAAAACATATTTAATTCTTATATTGCTTGAATTCTCCATATGTATATTAATGTTCTTACGTTTGTTCATTTGTTATATGGAATGAAATACTTTTGTGAAACTTAATCGAACATGTTTAATTATTTTATAAAATTGACCGTTAGATTGATTGGTTAGAATATTATAACCATGCCTTTAAAATTTTATAAATTTTGGACTTGATTTAGACATCAATCCATGTATTTCGCCAAATGTGACCATAGTACTCTTACAACTAAAACGGAAATTACCCCTCCCGAAAATAATTTTTTAACATCAAATTTTGGACACATATTTTTATAGAATACATATCTATCTCATAGTGTCAAAAAAATTGACATAAAAAATTGATTTATCTACTCCCCCCATAGGAAAATAAGGAAAATAAGATGAGTGTATTTTAGTGTTTTCACAAATTTTGTTTAATTGTATTGATTGGGATCCAAACGTACTTCGATTAGGCTAATTTTTACGTACGGTGTCTTTTATTACAAGGTGAACTATTATATATGGCCTTCTTTATTGTTAAACATTTTTAATTCTTATATTGCTTGAATTCTCTACATGCACACTAATGTTCTTACCTTTATTCCTTGGTTATATGGGTTGAAAGACCTTTTTGAAACGTAATCGATCATGTATCATCATTTTATAAAACTGACTGTCAGATTGGTTGTTCATAATATTCTAAGCATGCCGTTAAAAATTTATAAATTTTGGACTTGATTTAGACCTACATCTATGAGTTTCGCTAAATGTGACCGTAGTACCCTTACAACTAAAACGTAAATTACCCATCCCTAAAGGAATTTTTTAAGATCAAAATTTTAACACACATTCTTGTAAATTACATATCTATCTCATAGTGTCAAAAAAATTGACATAAAAATTTAATTTATCTAGTTTCTCCATGGAAAAATAAGCAATATATAAGAGAAGGGTATTGATGTCATTTCACACACTCTCAATTAAACTCTCACCATTAAAAAATTACAAGATCTAATCTGAACCATCTATTATATTTACTATTTTACTATGTAAATCGATAAAAAAAATTACAATGAAACCCTAAACCCTAAACCTAAACCCTAAACCCTAACCCCTAAACCCTAACTTACTCTAAACCTCAAAATTCCTAAAACCTAAAATATAACTTACTCTAAACCTCAAAATTCCTAAACCTTAACTTACCCTAAATCTCAATCCCCTAAACCCTAACTTACCTTAAACCTAAACTTTAACTTATCCTAAACTCTAAACAATGATTTAATAGTAAAATAGATACACAAATATAACTATATATGGAATTCCAATATTTGATCAATATATGTATATATAATATATTAATATAGACATACACAAATATAAAAAATATATATATAGTACTAGTCACTATATTTAGTATATTATATATATAAGTGTAGGTATAATCACTATAATGATATATGTACTACTATCTTATATATATAAAAAATTGACTGTCGGATTGGTTGTTCATAATATTCTAAGTAGGCCGTCCCTAATTTTTATAAATTTTGGACCTAAACCCCAAACCCCAAACCCTAAAACCTAAACCCCAAACCCTAAACCCTAAAAAAATTACAATAAAATCCTAGAACCGGAACCCTAACTTACCCTAAACCTCAAATTCCTAAATCTTAACTTACCATAAATCTTAATCTCCTAAACCCTAATTTACCCTAAACATAAACCCTAACTTATGCTAAACTTTAAATAATGACTTAATAGTAAAATAGATACACAAATTTAATTATATATGGAATTCGAATATTCAATCTATACATGTATATGTAATATATTAATATATATACACAAATATAAAATATATATCTATATAGTATTAGTCTATTAGACTACTAGTCACTATATCATATATATATATATATGTCAATATGTGTGTAGGTATACTTTAACTAGGTATAAATTGTATAAAGATTAAAATTCATTAAATGATTTAATGATATATGTCAATATGTGTGCGGGCTTTGGCGGGCCGGGCCTAACGGGTTTTGACGGGCCGGGCCTAACGGGCCTTGCCGGGCTTTTGGCGGGCCGGGCCCGCGGGCCGGGCCGGGCTTTAGATCTCTAAACCATGGTCGGCCCACCAACCACCTTGGCGGGCTTTTTTGCGGGCCGGGCCGGGCTTTTAGCCCACGGGCTTGCGGGCCTCCACCGGCCCACGAGGCCCACGGGCCAAATGATGACCCCTAGCTTGAACCTTGTGGTTGGCGTGACGACTGCCAAAGCTTTTTGGTAACATATACAACCACTCAAGATGAAACTCTTTGTGCTAGCATGTGGAGGAGGGCGGTGGGGTGGTGATCGTAGTGTTCAAAGCCAGTGGGCTAAAGGGAAAGAATGCAAAGATTGGAGTTCGGAAAAACAAGATAAACTAATTTAAAAACCAACACAAATAGCTGGACTTCATATCTAAATCTGAAGAAGGAGAGGGGGAGGCGACGAGAGGAATGGCTTTTGGGTTTTTAGATAAAGGTTGTTGCTTCTCACTTCTAAGACTAAGGCAAATTAAGATCAAGGCAAAGCGCATAGAGATTCATTGACAAAATGCCAAAATAGGATTAGTTAACCTCATAGAGCAAGTTCATTTGTTGAGTCTAAGGATCAAGGTCACTATTTAGGACACTGGGTCACTGATTATTCATTCAATGTTTATGGTTGTTTCTACTCATTAGATCATAGTCAAAGACAAGAACTTCATTTATTGAACTATTTTATCAAAGTTGAAGAGAAATATGACAATTTTTTATGTTGCCACATGACATTAGCTCATGACATAAGTCATATCTTACCTCGGAAACTTACTAAGATCAGTTCTAGCCCTAGCAACTTTCAACATGTGGAAACTTTCTTTTCAAATAAACAACGTAGGTGAAGTCGTGAATATATTAGCTTGTAGTGTGAAAACACCAACAACTGTAACAGAGAAAATGAAAACCTGAAATTGGGGAAAGAAAAAAGAAAAAGTGTTATGCATCAGTTATATTTTATCAAGAGGGATATCAAGCGTAAGGGCACGTCTAGTTGCCATCGGTGTCAGTGTCGGCCTCTCACCGCGTCACCACGCCATTTGTGGGGCTAGACTGAACATGTTGGTCCTTATAAGACCTCATGTTGTTTTGTTTTCTTGTTGGTAGGTGTAGTCTAATTTTCTCATTTCGTAGAGATCTGAGGGAAGAGGTGAAGAGTTCTACGATGGTTGGCAGATTGGATGTCGGTGCTAGGCATTTGTTTTAGCGAGCTACTGTTGTGTGCACTGTTCAAAAAATTGGCCTAGCCTAGGCTGTCGCCCATCATTGAATTTCGCCTCAAAATCGGGTAAAAAATCATTTTTCCCTTTCTAAGTGGACCTAGGCGGGTCAATTTTTTTTTTCAGAAATATAAAAGCTTAAAATTTAGGGATCTAACCCTAAATTTTCAAATTGACTCGCGACACAATGCTTCTAAAGTCTTGCCTTGAGACAATCAATCGCGACTAAGCTTAATCTCCTCACTTTTTAGCCTTTTATTGTGTTATGGTTTTGTATTGTGTAAATAGATGAGTTGTAAAGATGATAAAGTTTTAACATTGTGTCATGTAACTTATAATAAAGATTCGTTAGTATGTTTTTTATTTAGTTATTGTGACTATAATTATGTTTAATTTATCTTTATAAGGATCTTTATTATTATATATATCAATTAATATATATTTAATACAAAGATCATTGGGGCTATATATCAATGATAACTAATTATTAATAGTTGGTTTATCTAAGTTTTTTTCTAGTTGGTTGTTCTAATAGGCCTAGAATAAATTATGCATTTTGGATGTTAGGGTGTGTTAGGCTTTATGCCTTTTATTCCTTATTGTGCACTTGTAGTGTCAAGTCATAGTAGGATAGTGGCTAATCAAATACACATCTACTTAGTGGTAGGATAAAATAAAGTGTCGACGACTCATTTGTTGTTTAATGTCATAGTAGAAAACAGTTCAATTTGAAATAATGCATTGTTTTAGTCACGTAATCTTTCCTTTATTATTTCACAATTATGGTAAAGTTGATAGAGTTAAAATTGTTCATGTCACACATTGTGCTATTTGGTGCGTGTTAAAGTACACATAAAATGTAGGTCCACAAGTTGTGATCTGTGATAACTCAGATCACAAATCACAGATAAAGTGTAGGTCCATAAGCTATTTGCTCGACCTCACTTTCCAATTAGTAATCTGTTATAACTCAGCTTCGACTCAAATATGCTTTCTACCTCTCCCTTATTTCTTTAGCAATTTTCACATGATTCCCTTGTTTGCAATAATGTCTTCTTGAATGTAGAAATTATAAGTTGTGGGGTATTAATCACTAGTACAAAAACTGCTTCACATGACACCTCTCAGATGACAAAAAATAATTGTCCGTCGTCTGATTGAAATAAATAGACGTCGGTTCCATTTTGTCCGTCATTGCAAATTCTTTTAAACAGTATATTTTTCTAGTTTATGAGGAGGACATCCCTGAACCCAATCATGTACGGCTCAACTTCGTCGCAGTCTCATAACACTACCCAATGTGCCTCAATAAGTTCTTCTCGTGTTAACGATTCCTTTAATACTTCTCTAGACGGTTGTACGACATTTGTGACGACAAAAAGATTGATGCGGCCACTGGGATCAGAGGTGGTGGGAGGTGGTGGATCCTTGACGTACTTGTTGCAGTAAGTAACACACTCATGCATTAGGTATGTCTCTGCTATAGAGCCATCCGGGGCCGACCTTTTTTTCACAAATCCTTTATATTGTCCAAGCTGTCTACAAAATCAAACGTTTAATTAATTAATTGTAGAATACGTACATATAGCTGGTAATCTTGAGTGGAACAAATAATGGTTTGAAAAACCTGTATAATTAATTAGTTGTACGTATCTTCCTTGAGAATACATCTAAGTGTACTAGACCGGACCAGAAATGAGCACGTGCTCGAGCAGGTGGATCATTAGGTGAATCATGATGTCAAAGAAAGTAGGGGGAAAAATTCTCTCTAGTTTGCAAATTATGTGCACAATTTGTTATTGCAATTCCACCACATCTAACTTTTATTCTCTGGCACATAACCTCTGCCACCATGTGCATAATGCCACTATTGGTTCTATGACGTCACGAGGGAAATATGGCTGAATTACCACTGGAATCAGAAGTTGCAACATAATGTGATAGTCATGTGTCTTTAGACCAATAAACTTGTGTTGCACCTCGTCCACTGCTCCAATTATAACAGCGGCATACGTAGCCAGATAACGAACGCTCTTAAACCAGTGAAATACAGAACCTCTAAGTGCCGGCTTCACTATGTAAGGGAGTTCAAAGAATATATTCTTGTGATGCCAATAGCTGAGATCATGTGGAGGTATTGGATTGCATTTCTGTACATCCTTGTCATTGGTCAACACACCAAAGTTGAAATAGCTCAACCTCTCTAAAATCTCTTCTCCCGACCAACTACGGGGTTTAGGATTATTCTCTACCGCCCTGTCTAAATGAGCTCCATCCTATCGCCACTGGTGGTCGCGAAGAAGCTATCTACGGTGAGCCAAGTAACACACCTTCCCAATGTGCCAACTAGAGTTCACGTCGTCCAAACATATAGAACATCCATTGTATCCTTTCATCTTGCAGACTGCCAACATCTCATATGCTGGAAAATCGCTAATCATCCACATTACGACAACCCTCATCATGAACATCATGTCAGTGAATTTGTCATAAGTTGGGACTCCATTTTCCCACCACAGTTTCAGCTCATCGATCAAAGGTCTGAGGTAGACATCTAAGCACTTCCCAGGAGATTTAGGATATGAAATTAGCAGAGTAAGGAAATTAAATTCCTTGTTTATGCACATCCATGGAGGCAGGTTGTATGACATCAGAATAACTAGCCAAGTGCTGACGGTAGAGCTATTACTACCCCAAGGATTGAATCCGTCTGTAGATAGTCCGAGTCTAACATTTCTAACCTTTGAGGCAAAGTCTCCAAATTCGTTGTCGAAATGTTTGAAAGCCTCCCCATCCGCGGCGTGTCTCAGCACATCGTCATCTATTCGCTTTTCTACGTATCATCGCATCGCCTCTACTGTGTATAGAGACATGTACAGACGTTGCAATATGGGAATCAATGGAAAATATCGAAGAACCTTCACATGAATTTTCTTTTTCGAACTCTTCCTATTCAGCTCATATCTGCACTGCCCACATATAGAACAATAGTCCAAATCTTTATACTCTTTGTAAAACAGCACACAATCATTTGGACATGCGTCAATTATCCTGTACTTTAGGCCAAGGGTGCTCAAGATATTTCTAACATTATAATGGGATTTAGGAAGATTGTGATCGTCAGAAAGCAACTTACATATTTGCTCTTGAATTTCGTCAAAAGCACTGACTGACATTTTATGCTTCACTTTTATCTTCATTTTTTCCATCACATATAGCAACACATTCTCTCGACATCCAGGGTACACCGGAGTCTACACTTCAAGTAGCATCTTGTTGTACTTATCCATCTCACTAATGTCAGTGGCCAAGCTAGCAGCAGGGAATGTGTCATCATGCCCATGAGTGGTGTTGTAACCTCCATCTTGGTGTTGGTGTCCACCATGACTAAATCCTGGAAATGCATCATGAACCAAATCTACAGTTGGGTTCCAAGCAAAGGGGCCGGCACCACTGCTGCTGGATGAGGCACCATGGTAACTGTACCCTGAGCTGAAGTCTGCTGAGTTGAAGTCTACTGCTTCACCATGCTCGCTCCACGTAGTGTAACTCCACATCATACCATTTTCGTACAGGTGTTGCACCATAACATTAACTTTCACATACTGACAGTTAAGACATTTTTTGCACAGACACCTGAAACGCTTCTTTCCTTGACCATGTTCTATCGCAAAAATCACAAATTCTCTAATTCCATCCATATACCGTACATCACTTCTATTCCGCAACTTCATCCAACTATTGTCCATACTTCTACGAAATTTAATAATCAATTATCATATTAGTCAACTATTCTATATATATATATATAGATTTTCAAGTAATTATTAAACTATTATATATATGTACAAATTTTCAACTACCTTAATTATTAACGTATAATTAATTAAAATATTTATTAATTACCTTTATTAATTATTGGTGAATATATTATATATACATCAATTACTTTAATATGTCTAACATGCATATATGTTTTAACTAAATATTAACCAAATTTTTAAACATCTATGCATATATACGAACTACTGGTTTATATTAATTAACTAATATATATATATCATCAATTACCTAACTTAATTATAAATATTAGACGTATTAAAAATTAATTCAGTCAATCAAACGTACGTACAATTAATTATATATATAAACGTTAAGATTGTCGGAAATTAACTACGTACGTACATACCTAGCCTTCTTTAATATATGGCGAATCGATGGTTGAAGCCGGAGAGATATATATATATATATAATAGTGCTAGCTAGTTGCGCATGCATGTACGTGTGAGGAGAGTCTGATCAAGAGAGAGAATGATCAATATGAGGATGAAGTTGAGACGTGCGAGCGAGCGGAGAGGAAGAGAGTTCGGCATGGACATTATATAATGCTTAATTTAGACGACGGAGCATCGGTGCATCGTCTAAATAACCACTTAGACGACAGACTGAACTAGTTTTCATTTTCCAAGTGGCCATATAGACGACGGACCTAGACGTCGTCGTCCAAGTTGCCACACAGACGACAGTGTGTCGGTCCGTCGTCTGTATGGCCATTTGGACGACGAAAAAGTGTTTTCGTTGTCCAAGTGTGTCTTAGACGACGCAAATTTCGTCGTCTGAGTCTCACTTAGACGACGGAACCATAAAGGTTCCGTGGTCTAGGTGCGTTTTTCTTGTAGTGGCAGTTTTTAGCTACTAGTTAGTAGGAAAAATTCCTTCTCAAAACCCTAAGTATGCCATCAAAAATTGAAAGGTTGATTATTCAGACAACGGTTGTACATCGTCTAAAGTTTAGGTGCAAATTTTGTCAAAATTTTGCCTGAAGTCACATGTTTTGCAATTATTCCTAGTAGGCTCACTAGAATAAATTATGCAATCAGACGTCAGTTTGACCTGTCTTCTGTATCTAGGGTTCTAATTTGAGCACTTTGCGACATTTTTACCTCCGAAACTTGCAAATAATTTTGGTCTCACCTAATCAATGCCACACCTACCAAAGTGAGAAAAAACAACGAACAAAACAACCAAGTCCAAAACTCATTGCACTCACACTGAAACTCCAACTCAGCCCCAACTCCGATCCATCAAAAATCAACTCTCAGCCAAATCTCAGCTCCGTTGAACCGAACCTCAACGACCCATACTCTGTCAAACTGAACTGCAATAAGAACCTAGTCTCCTCATTTCGTCATATTTATGAGCCCTAACCTCCTAGCCCTAACCTCCTCGCCTCTTAGCCCTAACTCCTGTAGGCGGCTCTGTTTCAAGCCAAATCTGGGGTTGATCGATCACTGGGCTTTGAAGCCTTCTTCTTCATGGTTCCAATTCTTCCAATTTCAGCCTCCAACTCAATCAGAGGAGCTCGAATTGAAAAATTAAAGAATCTGACAGCCTTGAGGGTGTTCCACTACTCGAGCACGACCTGAGCTGAGGTTGGCCGACATCGACACTAACCTTCACGAGCAACGACACTCTCTTATGAGCTTTAGTTCTTCAAACAGTTTGGGTTTCTAGGGTTTTATTCGTTTCGAGTTTAGTATAAATGTTTAGCTTTGGGTTCTATGATTTTTGGAGGCGGTTGTTATTACAAGGCCAAGCAAAGAGAAAATTGAGACCGCAGAACTGATTTCAGAGGCGATTATCATACAGCATCAGACGTAATTTCAATTTTCGGGTTCAATCATTGTGTTTAAACCCAACTTGTTTTCACATCTCAATTTGTAGATTTATAGAAAAAGTTTTAATCTTTTGCTATTGAATTCTCGATTCTGCTATAAAAGGGCTGACATTGTAGTGGCCTTTTGCAAAATAAGTGTATTCATTTTCTGGGTTGTTGAGCATTATTGTTGTTTGAGGTTATGGATTGATTTGCTGAACACAAAAGGAAACTCAGTTATCACCTTTGTAACTTTAATAGGTCGATCGCTAGATTTTAGTCCCAAAGTGAGTAGTAGAAGCAAGATAGACTTCTATAGCTAAGTTTTCTTTCATTTCTAAGTCAAAGATGATATTCAAATTTTTCAGCTGACTACAGTAGAAAATGTGCTGCATCATCATTACCCCGAATAAAAAGGAGGATAATTATTGCACTGCTATAATGATAAAAAATAAACTCAGTTTTGTGGTGGTATGGTGCCTCTCAAATATGTCTCTTGGACGTATGGTGCCCCGTTAGCCGTCTTCGATCTCTTTTGTTTTGGATAAATTATTTAAAATATGAATTCTTAATTTTCAATAGACTGAATGCATATGTTATACAAGTCTTGTATTTTAGGGATTGGTGGACAGTCTTATCATTGATTATGGTTTGAAAGAAGTCTTTTATAAATTATTTCTGCAATTTTGCTCTCCATTTGGTGGTAGCAAGGTCAACCATTCTCCACTTGTATGTGTAACCTTTTGTGATCAGTGTCGTGCTTAGGCATTTTCTAATTCTAATACTAACTAATATTATATATTCAAGCAAATATGACATTTCATTATTGTGAATATCTTTAATCCTTTCTTTTATAATATATTAATGCATGTATTTGTGTACAGAGTCTTAAGAAAGGTCAAATCACAAAGGACATTGATTTTCATTGGGGTGGTGATCCAAACATCGTACTAGGCATTGAAGCTGCACTTGTTACTTTAATTCTGATTCAGGTTGATATGATATACTTTTATTTGTTTATGAGTATCAATGCTATTAATTACTCTTTGAAATTCTAGTCTTATTATAGGAGGGTTTTGATTGTGCTTTTGTAGTGTTCTCTGTTCAGTTGAAGGATCTACAAGTCTTTACTATTGTTCGCATAATATTTCAACTTTCTGAAGAGATCCCATGTATTTCTGTTGTTGTTGTTGCCTTACTTGCTGAGGTATGACAACTTTGCTGCCTACATATAGTTTATATTTACAAATGAATTTTGTCGAGCTTTTGTATAAAGGAAATAACATGGCCTTTTCTCAAAATGTGCTTAGTTCATTTTACACTGCTCAAAATATTGGATCTTGTAGTGTACCATTTTTTCTTTTTCTTTTAAAATGATTAAAATATTTGTGGATAAACAAGGAATCTCAATCTACAGTTGGCTAATATTGAAATCATTCGTTTATACTTTGTTATGGGAATGTACATAAATTAGGTGGTGTGTATGAACATTATTTCAAGTTGCTTTGGAGTCTAGATTTTAAAAACAACACTTAACAATACTAGAATTTGAAATTAAGAGTACCTCTTTGGTGTGATATGTATTACTGTGCAAAGGGGCAGAAAAATCAGTGAACCATCTACTTCTGCAGCAATAGGTGCATAATACAAATGGGTTAAAGGAGGGAGTGCTATATGTGTTTTCTAAATTTAGGGTAGCTCTGTGGTATCTTATATTTATATCATAGACATACTTATACATAAACTTCTCATTGTAAATGACTGAATCTTATTTACGTTCTTAGCCAAAGCCTTGAATTGATTATACTTTGAAGGTTGTTGGTGGAAGCTTAACAACTCTCCCTAGAATATCGGGTATGATTGATGTAAGCTTCGTAGTTGCTACGTGGAGTTATCTTTTATCAAAGGGTTTGTACTTAACTTATTCATTATGTTGCACAATTTACTTGTTAGGATACGGTCGAATCGATTGTCACAAATATGCTCCAGTGGCCGCATAGGATTGTTGTTCGCATTAGTGGTTGTGTTGATACAAGGTATACATTAATCAATTTAACTTTCTAAAATTAAGGTTGTGTTCTGTCATATTATCTATTATTATCTTTAATTTCTTGTTATAAATTTTTATTTATTGTGTCACATAAGAACTACCATGACCAAACATCTAACCCTTGATCGTAACCCTGATCTTTCATATTGCAAATAATATAGTATCTATAACACTTTTTTGGTGCTACACAATGATTTGGAGCTTAAACCTCAGGAAAAGATTACCTTGATAGTCATCAGAGAAAATGATTTAAAGAACATGGAAATGATTGGCAAATTCGATCCTTATGTTGTTGTGGAAAGCATGGTAATTATAGGCTTATAATTAGCAAAATCCTAAGTGTGGGAATTAGTTGTTGTAGTTGTAGCTTGTAGTTTGTAGCTTGCTAGTTCTTTTGGGCTTCACTTTTTATAATTGCAATTTGTGTATAAGTAATCAAAGATTTGTAAGCACAGTGTTGAAATTAATGTCAGATAATTTGTGAATTATACTGTTTATTTGGTGAAATATAAATCACAACAAATACAAATAAAAATAAAAATAAAAAGCTTGAGATTAGAACTAAAATCATATGACACACTAATGCATAAAAAGATTGACGTCTGATAAGAAATCAGATGACGCACAACATGATAAAAAGAATGACGTCTGAGAAGATATCACACGACACTCGCTTTGACAAATTGATCGATGTCACAAGCAGTATTACATGACAGTCAACTGTCATCTTAGTGCATGCCATCATACACATGGATGTCACACATGAATGACATCATTTAGCACCATGAATGTCATCTGTCATCTGAATATTATGAGTGACATCCTTATGATTGATATATGATAGTCATTTTTGCATCTTTGCATGTCATTTGAAAGAGTTTTCAACATATGACACTGCGATATATGACAGTCAGAATGTATATGAGATGATGGTCAGGAACCGTCATCTGAAGCATTCTGTCCCACCTTCGTACTATATGCTTGTCATATTTAAATGGTATAATTGATGCTGCTTTGGAACTAAATATGGTTGTGTCTAAAGTATGGACAACTCTGCTGAGGTGTGGTCTGAATTTAATTGCTTTGAGAGTAATAAGGACATAAATCTTTACATGTTGCCAGTTAACTTTAGATCCCAAAGTTGTTTGGGAAACTGTTAACATTGTTGTTAAATGGCATTAAAGCTTGGTATGGAGAAAGATTATCTTTGGTGATCAACTCAGTCGAGGAGGCAACTAATAACAAAAACGAAGATCATTTATGAAGATTAGAGTGTGGAATAGCCAGGGGAGTTCCTAGTCAGGTTTTAAAGCTTAGGTTGCCTTTTATACTTCAACGCTAGGACTTGATGCTTTATTTGTGTTAGACACTAGGGCATCTATTGATTATGAAAATAAAATAGCCAGTAGGGTGCCATTTGATCAATATTTTCTGGTTCATTCTAGAGGCCAATGTTGTGGTATGTACCTTGGGAAAATTGCTGGTTTTGTTGCTCATGTTTGACAGATGAGACATCGCTTTGGTCATCCATGTTTTACTTTGTCATTCAGAATGATCACTTTGTTCATTTTAGATGTTAAAAACCACATATGTGACACGCACATGCTTTACTTAAATTGATAATTTTGTCATTGCTAAGCTAATAAACATGCTTATATGTACTTCACAAATAAATAATTTTTTTTAATGTTCAAAATAGACAAAGTGACCAATCTAGATGATAAAGTAAAATATAAGTGACTAATCCATCTCAACTATCAAGCATGACCAAACCAGCAATTCTCCCATGTACATTTGATGGAAATCTAGAACTTTAAATTTCAATAGTATTCTGCTTCATGGTCATTTTATGCACTGTTTTGTTAGTAATAAAGATCTAAACTATGACTTTTACATTTGTATATGCTTACCCTCAAAAGGAGAAGCACAAAGAGCTTTGGAATGAAATTTCAAAACTGCAACCACAAAATGGTGATACTTGGTTTATTGTAGGAGATTTTAATACGATAACTTGTCTTTCAAAGAAATGCGGAGGTAACATGAAATTTATTAACTACATGTTGGAGTTCAATAATTTTTTGCATGATATTGACATGGTCTCAATCCCGAGTAAAGGAGTACCTTATGCCTAGACTAATAATCACAAGGACCACTTTAGTTTTTGAAAAACTTGACAGGTTTTGTACTAACACTGCAAGATTCAATCAATTTCCAGATTTAGAGGTGAGAAAGATGCCTATTACTGAGTCTGATCATAGTATGATTTGTCTTGTTTTAGATCATAAAAAATGGAAACTTATAGGCAAGTTTAAATTCAAGGCTATGTGGCAGTCTCACTCTAGTTTCCAGGAGCTTGTAAAGAAAGATTGGAGTACAAACCATGACGTTGATCCTATGAGAAACTTTAGTATCTTAATTAACAAATTCATGCACTTAGTAAAAACCTAGAATAGAGATGTTTTCGAGGATATTTTTGTTAATTACAGGAAAGTATCGAGATTATCCAGAGGCAACTAATGGATAACCCGACTTCTTCTATTTTGCAGGAAAAAAAATAGAGGTTTAGACCAAGATCATGCAAATTGTTACAAAGATGAAGAATTGTTTTGGGCTCAGAAGGCTAAAACTAGTTGGTTGTCACTTGGTGATGAGAGCACCAATTTTTTTTCACACTTAAGCAATTATAAGGAGAAAAAAGAACAAAATTGATAAAATTAAAGACTATGACAATAATTGGGTCACTGACTCTAATGATATTGCTTTGTTTTTGTTGCAGACTTTAAAAAGAGATTCTCTGTTGATTGGGTCCCGAAAACAAGGGAGATGGAAATATATCTCAAGCATATCAACCCTACACTACCAAAAAATCGTACTTAGGCGACGAAACCTTAAATGTTTTGTGGCCTAAGTAAATCTTAGATGACGAAACAATTATTCGTCGCCTAAGAAAACTCTTCGTCTTCTAGGTAAGACTTAGACGAGAGAATTTTGTTTCATCGTCTAAGAAAATACTTAGGTGACGAAATATACATTCGTCGTCAGTTTCGTTGCATAAGTGATGAATTAGGAGAGGAAGACATTGTTTCATCGTCTAAATAATCATCTAAGACGACGCAACTATAATTCGTCGTCTAAGTACGATATCTCAGACAACAAAAAATATTTTCGTCATCTTAAAGTACAACTTAGACAACAAATTATATTTGTCATCTTAGATTATGACTTAGGCGATGAACCACTGTCTTTGTCACCTAAGTGATGACTTAGACGACGAAGTGTTTGTCTTTGTCTAAGTTTGTACTTAGACGACGAAATATTTAACGTAGATGACGAAATATTTCATCGTCTAAGTGAAACTCAATTATTTAGATCATTTCCAGATCGCCCGAGTCCTCTCTATCTCATCTCTCAAAACCTCTCAACACTACCTCCGTCCACAATTTCAATTTATATATGGTTTTTCCACCTCCGGAGTTCTAGTTTACCTACCTATCTCGATATCGGTGAAAGTATTAACTCGTTTCTCTCGCTTAATTTTTTGAATTTAAATATTTACGTAATAACATATGGTGATGGAGTTATTACGGTGAAATACTCCGGCGAATCATTTCAGCGACCTTGTTTGCGTATATATATATATATATAGCATTAGTTGTTAGCTAAATTGCATGCATGTGTTGATTAATTATATATATATTAATTAGTCGATAATTATATATTAATATGTGAATTTTAATATGTTGATAATTAATTAATTTATTTTTACACGTATGAATTGATGATCGAATTATAAGGCACCAATAAAAAGATGTTCATTAAAAGTGTTTGTAATACTTATTATGTCTTACAAAAATGATTTTAGAATAACGAAAAGAGGATAGTTTTCTGTTGAAGAGGACCTTACACGACGAAATAACAAATTTTCGTCATCGAAGATCACCTTAGACGACGAAAATGTGAATTTTTCGTCGTCTAAGAACTACTTAGATAAAGAATATTTATCATTTGGTCGTCTAAGTTCATTTTTAAAAAATCGTAAACCTTAACCATTTATTCGAAACCCTGACCCTGTACCCTAAACTCTGAAAGTACGACGAAATTATAAAGTTTCATCATCTAAGTAGAGTTTCAGGATCTAACCTATTTGAGCACGAACATGTCTACCATGTTAGATTGCAGATTATATTCATTGAGAACATAGAGTAAACAATTCTTGGGCTGTGAATGTTGTGGGTTCGAAATCAGAGTTACGATGATTTGTATATCAACATTTCTGTTTTGTTGAAATTTCGGTTTTATGGTTGACTACGTTGATCAAACCCTTAACGAACTTCGTATTGACTTAAAATGTATGTACTTATATATTATGATGTGATGAATATATCTAACGGTTGTTTTGTCCAAATTCAATTTTGTTAATATCGATGTGGGGTGAATACATACATACGAACACTTGAGTTATACAACATTAGTAGATGTATAACAAGTATTGACTCGTTAATCTACTTTTTATGTCAAATTTATATGTAATTGATATATAAAGTTTCGACATAAGTAGAAATGCTCGTTTTATTGGAAAATAGTTTTATGATCATTTTCATCTTTTAATTAAACTTTTGTCGATATTCAAAAAATTATATCGATCGAATATGAACACTTCCCAAATTAGCTTCAATTTTTTCTACCATGTCATATGAATCAAACGGTTATATCTAACGATTGCTTTCTTATAATTTTTGCATGCAAGTACCCAAAATTATTATTTCTCATTTATCTCAAAAAATAAATGAATTTAAACTTAGGTGACGAATAACATTTATTCTTCGTCTAGGTAGAATTTTAAGCGATGAAATTATATAACAAATTTTGTCCTCCAAGGTCAATTATTTGGCGATTTTTCCCACCTGCCAAATATTTTAGCGAAAATTTAAAAACAACTTAGACGATGAAGTGGCTTGCTTCGTCCTCTAAATCATTTTACAAACCACTTAGACAATGAAGTAGATGCGTTCGTCCTCTAAATTCTTCAATAAGATCGACTCCGTCGACTTCTTTCCCTATAATCCCTCAATTCCCTAAATCTCTCTCTCTCTCAAAATCTGACTTCAACGCCACCTCGAATCCCTCTCTCTCTCTCTCTCTCTCTCTCTCATTGTCGTCACCTCTCATCTCTATAAAGATGACGAAATGGCTTGCTTCGTCATCTAAGTCATTTTAAAAACCACTTAGACGATGAATTAGATGCATTCGTCCTCTAAGTCCTTCAATAAGATCAACTCCATCGACCTTTTTCCCCATAATCCCCAAATTCCTTAACTCTCTCTCTCTCTCTCTCTCTCATTGTCACTGCCTCTTATCTCTGTGATGAAAACCACCGCCTCTTCTCATCTCTGCGACGAAGAACGCCAACTCTAGTCATTATCCTCTTTTCCTTTGACGCCACAACCTCCTCACCACGTTGCCAATCCTCTCACATGAGCCTCCTCTGACACTACACTCACTGTCGCCGCCATCAATCCTCCTTGGACAGCAAGCCTACAGTACGTATGTATTTTTTTTTAAAGTGGACAGTACGTATGTTTTGATTTGGCAGAAGTATTAATTCTTGGGTATTTGATTCTATTATGTTTCAATATGGTAGAAGTTTTGATTTGGGGTTTTAGGGTTTCTCCTATGCAATTTGGTATAATTAGGATTGGTTATAGTATTGATTCATTGATTATGCAATTTGGTTAAGGTATATGTTAATTCAGAGGTTGAGAGGTTGATACAAATTGGTATAGATACTGATGCAATTTGGTTGAGAGTGATATATTGTTGTAATTTGGTTTAGGATTATATATTGATTCAGCGAATATATATTGATTCAGAGGTTGATGCATATGTGTGTGATGTGTACAGAAATTAGGATTGGTATAGATACCATGTGTATTTTGGACTATAATTAGGTTAATGTTGTTGTTATTCATTTGTTGAAGTATATATGTGTTTGTTGAAGCTATCGATTCATATTAGCATATAGAATAAATGTTGTTTATTTCTGATGTGGTAGCACTTAAGATGGCTGGTGGAAGGAGGAGGCGCACCGAACAGGAACATATGGTCTCATTGTAATCGGCATTCGGACAATTGTGTTGGGGCAATAGTCACAGGAGACTATTATGGCTCCCGTTGCTCCTTCCAGGTCAGCCACCATTGCGAATGCTCCTAATGTTCAATCGACAGACGATGAGCCAGTGAATCCGGATTTGGACACCTGGACATGCTCACAAGATCCTCAGTCTTCTGGCAATTCTAATTTCTATAGCATCTGACGCATAACAACCAGTAAGAACCCATCAGCCTTGGCCCCCAAACGCACTCGAGGAATTGTGAATGGAAGAAAAGTTGAAGCTATGCAAGATAACGACAAACCGGATTGGCGTGCAGTATGATAATTTCACCAAAATCCCTCTGTCGAAGGAGCTCTCCAGTTTGACCACGTCTAAAATCAGGAAAATTTTACCAGACAACGTACGTATGATGACCCCTATTTGGGACGATCTAGAGGATGCTGAGAAGCTCAGAGTTGGCTGCGAACTCTCAGTAATATGGTCTATCTAATTTTATTTTATTTTATAAATACTTTCAAAATTTAGGGTTTAGGAACTTATTCTTTTTTTTTGTTTAGGTACACTTTGACTTGGAGCAAAGTACGGAGATGTTGGAAGCCATACAGAAGACGACCTTAGATACTTACAAGAGATGGAAGCCCAGCCTGCTCAAGCACTACGAAGTACATGGTGCCTCTAGTGTCCTAAAGGAGTTCAACAAAAGGAAAGACGAGTGGGATTGGTTGGTCTCGCACTTTGAGTCAGACCAGTATAAAGTTCGTATTTCTTAGCTTTAGTGTAATTAATCATATAATAGTTTTAAAAATTTAATTATTAATTAATTTCTCTTGTTGTGAAATAGATAAGGTTGAAGGTAAACACAGCTAATCGTGGGATGAAGAAGTACTACCATGATTCAAGCTCCTGCAAGATGATCAACATTGCAAAGACTTACAGAGATGTGGGTTCGAAGCACTCGCATCTTGATGCCTCTGTGCCTGCTTACTATAGGCATGAGCATAAAGAAGATATCGCGAGTCAATGCATCATAAGTAACATTTATTCTGAAATTGAATGAGTTTAATCTTATAGTTGGTTTGAAAAAATTGAATCATGATTAGAACATTTAATTAGGTTTTTGTGACGACCCGGACCAGAATCAGAAGTATAATCAGCTTGATTCGTGAGTTATTGCATAATCGCGGATTTTCGACTGATGATTGAGTTGCCAGCTTTGTTAACGACTAAATTATTGGCCGAGAATTGGTGTGACGACCCGAACCAGAATCTGTTGCGTATTCGGCACGATTCTTGAGATTGAGTTTAGTCGCAGTTTTTCAATATATATGTGGTTCGTCGACTTTATTCGCGACTATATTTTTGGTCGAGAATTTGAGTTGAGTGTCTTCACGGAAGTTGTAGAGTACGTGATTTCGAGCTCGTGGGCGGTTCTGGAAGATTTTTCTGATAACCAAGGAATATTTTACGATTATTTGAAGTTTCGGTTTCCGACGAGTTTATCTGATTGTTTCGAGTTTATCCGAATCATTTTGAATATTAATTTCGGACCGTCGATTGACCCTAGGCGCGAGTATAAATATCGAGAATAGTCGTAAAATCGTCGAAAAATCACTGTTTGAGTTTGACCAGCCTTGACTTTCCCGTTTTGGAAAGTTGACCAGTTGACCGAAGAGGAAAGGTTTCCCGTTTCGGCTTGCCGTCCGACGACCCATTTTCCGGCCACCTCCGACTTCGGCAAGGGTATGGTTAGCTTCTCCTTTCAATTTCGAGTTGTTTGGTACTTGAATTTGTTGAAATTAGTTACGTTTTGGTTGGACCCGAATCGGGTCGGTTTCATGGATTCCGTCGAAGTTCGTTGGCCGTTTTCCGGCGAGTTTTGGTGGTGGTGGTTAGGGGGGTTAGACTCCCCTTGCCTTGGTGAGTCTCCCCATGTGCTTGATTTGGGTTGAGGATGAGTTTTTGGGGTGCTCCGACTAGGTCACCGGAAAGTTTGAATTCCGAACTGTTTTGAGTAAATCGGACGGGTTCCGGTGGGATTTGGACTTCATGGTAGAAGAGAAAAGGGTTAGGCTTGGTTTGAACTTGAGTTTTGGAAGTTTTGGCTGTGGAATTTCACGGTTGACGGCGCGCCGGCGACGGCGGCGGCGGTCAACGGCAGAGCTCCGGCCAAAAGTTGACTTTTTGGATTTCGACGTTTTTAATGTCGTTTTTCTCGTAATCGCGCCCTGATTATCGTCTAGAGGTTTTTGGATTGATTTGGTTAGCCGATTTTCAGTCGAGGGTTTCGAGTGAAGATTTCGGGAATTCCGTTAATCGTTTTGCATTGCATTGTTTATTTCCGGGAACGGTTGGTTTCCGTGATTCAGTACAGGGTTGTGGACTATGATTTTGATCAGTTATGTTTTTGTGATTATTCAGGAGATCGAGATCGAGATCGTGACCGTGCTTCAGGCGAGGGATCTTCCGTCGGTCTTCGAGATTAGCGCGAGTGCGCGTTTTGCTCACCTGTGAGTGGACAATTTCTTTTCACGGAATTCTTGCTAGTCTTTTATATGATTTATGAACTCGAGCATGTGTATTGAGATTACTGATTACATGAGCATATGTTTTACGATTATACGATTATACTTATACGAATATACGTATACGAGTATACATACACTTATATGTTGTTTCATGCATTTGCATCGAGCTGTTTATGATTTGATTTTCACAGAGTACAGTTTCAGTTACGTTGTTGTATCGATACATTGCATCCCGGCTGATCCCCGATGATGTTTACCGGCTGGAATCACGTGTGGGCTAGGGACCCCGTGGTTCTGACTGTACTACCTCAGCTAGGATCACGTGTGGGCTAGGGACCCCGTGGTTCTGACTGTGATATTTTTACTTGCATGCTCAGTACGCTGGAGGAGTATGATTTTACCTCGTGTACTTTATTATCTTTATTTACTTGGACTCGCATATGTTATTTTAAATATATATATCAACTGGTGAAAGACATTTATTTTCGTCCACTCACTCTAACGGTTTTCATGTCTTTCCCCTGGGCTTTTCAGTTTCCGTGCCCAGTTGCAGTTCAGGTTTGGTGTTTCACGTCGCGGTTTGGAGGCTAGTGATCTGAGGTACCTGTGTTTTCCAGTAGGTTCTTGTTTCGCCTACTAATGTATATATGTGGTATATATTTACACTAGAGGTCGCTTGGATACATTCTGATACATGTTTATACGGATTTTTCACGGATATATATATACATAGTACAGTATGTTTGCTGTTATTGCTCATATTATGATGTTAAGAAATCCGGTTGGGATTGGTGCCCACGGTTTGGCTTTTGTGGCATAGGACGAAGTGTTATTTTCAGGGTGCAGGTTTATGCAATTCTACGTTAGTAACGAAACTCTGCCGAAATTTCGAAAAGTTTTTGTTGGTTCGTATTTTCAGAAGGGGTTCGATTCCGATTTAGGTAACTGAATCGGGGTTGGGTCCTTTCAATTGGAGCTGGGTCTCTTCTCGAGAGTCGTTGTACGTGTGATTTCGAGTTCGTGGGTGGTTCCGGATCGTTATTTGGACGACCAAGGAATTAATTATGAATATTTGAAGTTTCGACGGAATCGGATTATATTAGCGATCTTCTTAACGACTAAATTACCGGTCAAGAATTTGGTTTCGGCTTCTTCACGGAAGTTGTTCAGAATTTAATTTCGAGCCCGTGGGAACTTCCGAAGCATTATTCCGAGTTACGAAGATTTAGTTGTGAATATTTCTGATTGTTGATTGTTTAGTCGATTTAAATATGTGTAGGTTTGAACAGTTGACTTTGTATCCAAAACTCTGCCGAAATTTCTACGGTTTTTGTTGGTTCGTGTTTTCGAAAGGGTTCGATTCTGGTTTAGGCAACTAAATCGGGGTTGGGTCCTTTCATCTTGGTATCAGAGCATTAGGTTATAGGTTCTGTAGACTTCTGTAGTCGTGTTTACTAAGGATATTTGAGAATATACAGCATGTCTGGAATGGTGACCCGACCGATCGGCGGATACTCATCAATATTCCGGGTGTTGTATACTTTCAAATATTTTAAGTTCTATGATTACGTTCCACTTGTTGTGAACGATGTTTTATTCATTAGGATGCCTCCTTGACGTGCTTTCCGTGTCGTTTCGGTTGTGGATCTTATTGAGGATCAGTCGACGCGCGATTTGCCAGAGAACTGTGGATTTGGATGAGTATTCTGAGTTCAGAGAGTTGTGTGGCATGGTTTTCCTGGTTGTATGTGTATGAGCATCTACATGTTGCCTTAGAGCTGAGAATTGTGGCAGTTGATGTTTGCCTGAGTTAGATTGTTGTAGTTGGTGGGCTGATATTGTGTGAGTTCCGGTTGCGACTCCATGGCCTACATTCAGGGTGTTGTTTATACGGTAATGGTTTTATTAGGTTACTCAGCAATTGAATGTGGAGTGTTTATCCACCTGAGGCAGAGATGCATTGTCCACATGTTTCTTTCCGTTTGCACCTATTGCGTGGCTTCAGAGGGAGCTACGCACGAGGTTTGAGATAAGTTTGAAACCTGAGCATCAGAGAGAGTCTGATTGATGTGCCTCGAGATAACCGTGAGGAGCTTAGTGTGCTGCACTCAATGTCGAGGCTATTGAGAAGGAAAGATGTACGCGGTTTCCGATGTGATGGTTTGAGGAAAGTGGACTTAGTCGAGATTTTGACGAGGTTGAGTTCCGATACTTCGGGATCAGTGACTTCATCAGGCTGTGGTCTTATCGATTATGTTGTGGGTCATCAGATCAAGCAGAGAATCCATTTGACGATGGCGGAGATCACAGAGTAGCGGACTTGCTCTTGTGGCATGAGTTTGGGCGGTCGTTGGTGATCCTTTCACGCAGCAGGTGTTGCGGTGACGTGTGTTCGAGGAGCATTCTCAGTTGCCATTGTGGAGACCAGGAGGGTCACGTTACGAGGGAGCGCCTCAGCTAGCTGTTTTAGCGGTTCGACAGCTCAGAGTTCACGAGGAGGTCATGATGTTGTTTCTGGAGTGTGACCAACGCAGTTTTTTTATGAGTTATTCAGCAAGTCGCAATTGACGTGGGCGACTAGTTGGGCATGTCGGAGTTCGTGCCATAACCTTGTTTGAGGACAGACTTTTCTCCAAGGTTACTGTTGTTTGATATCCATGGCTATTGTACCTGCATCTCCACTTTTGAGGTCTTGGAGAGTGTTGTATCCATCCGGAGGTTGTGAGATCCTTGTTGAAGGATATGGCTTAGCTGCGGATCTGCTATAGCTGGACATCGTGGTTTTGATGTGACTATGAGTATGGACTGTTGGCAACACATTTTGGCTGTGTTCGAGCGCCTCGAGAAGGAGGTTGTGTTTCGACGACCAGATTTCCCCGAGATATTGTTTCATGGTGATGGTCGAGCGGATGATGGAGACGAGTTGTGTGGTTTACTTAGCTCATGTTGTGGATACTTTGGTTGCCATGCCCGACTTTGGTGACATTGAGGTGGTTCCCGAGTTTCCAGGTATGTTCCGGAGGAGTTACCAGATGTTCCTCCAGTTCGGGAGACCGACTACACCATTGAGTTTGTATCGGCGCTGGACTCATTTTACCGGCATCTTGTCGTTCGGAGTCAGCGGAGCTGATGGAGCTATAGTTTCGACTCCAGGAGTTGCTGGAGGAGGTTTCAGGAGATTTCATGCGATCCCGCGTATTTGCGTGGTGTGCTCTTGCATTGTTTGTACGGATGATGGATGGTTTTATGTGGTGGTGCATTGACTACCGGAAGCCTGATTCGCTTCAGAGGAGAGTGAGTATCCTCCGCTTCGGATTGACGATTGGTTTGATCAGCTCGTGAGAGCTTCAGTCTTTTCGAAAATTGATTTCGAGGATGGATACCACCAGTTGAGGTTCGATGAGATAGTTGTAGTTTGGACAGCTTTCGGATCTTGGTGCAGGCATCAAGAGTTCTTGGTGACGTTGTTTGGTTGACCAATGCCCCCATAGATTGTGCGGACTTGATGGACTAGGTGTTCAGACGATTTTGGACGAGTTTGCGGTCATGTTCGTTGGCGACGTCCTGATGTACTCCAGGAGTGTGGGCCAGTACTTGAAACAATTGCGAGCGGTTTTGCGGACTTCGCGAGATGATCAGTTATTTGCGAAGTTCAGCCAGTGTGAGTTTTGGCTGATTAGCGTGAAGATTTTGAGCTGTGTGATGCTATCCGAGTGAGTTGGCGTGGATCCTGACCAGATAGAAGCCGTGTTGACTTGGGGATTGCCCTACCATTGTACCAGAGATCAGGGGTCTCTTGGGTTTGGCAGGCTATTACCGACGGCTTGTGCAGGATTTTTCCGGATTGCCACTGCACTGTTCGGATTGACGAATAAGGTGTCAAGTTCGAGTGGTTCGATGCACACGAGGAGAGTTATTTATTCCTGTAGGATGGTTGACCGTCGTTTCGGTTTTGACCTTACCTGATGATCGTGGTGAGTTCGTGGTTTACGGCGATGCATCGAGATTTGGTTTTGTCTTGATGTTGTGTAGCAGAGCGGTGACTCATGGTTCAGGCGGTGGAACCTTATGTAGCTACGTATCCTGTGTATGGTATTGGGTGTAGCTGACCTTATGTTAGCATCGGAGAGTCCGAGACACTACTACTACGGCGTGCAGCGCAGTGTAGGATGTACACTGATCACTTGAGTTTCATCCACTTGCATTTTCGGCCAGATTTGGGCTTGAGGCAGTGTAGATGGATGAGGTCGACTCATGACTATGGGTGCACCTTTGAGTTTGTTCGGGAAAGGCTAGAGGTTGTACTTTGACCATCCGTCTGGGATGTTGTTGCTGATGCATTCAGTCGAGAATCAGAAGCTTCAGTGTTTCATGTGAGTGTGGCTCGAGTTTCCGTGTTAGCCAAGTTGCGAGCTATGGGAGCTGTGTTCGAGTGAGATGATGTTGCGGCTCGTGGTTTTGCGTGCGTTTGTCACTAGTGATGCGGAGATGTATCTGATACTCCGAGTGTACTATTCGTGACGCAACATGAAGAGCAATATAGCAGCTTGTATGTGCAGATGCCACATTTGCCGATTGGCGATGGCAAGGAGGCAGAGACTTGCCGAGAAGTGTCAGCCATTGGAGATTTCCGGTTAGACGTGGTGTTTGTTGCTGTGATTGTGTGTGCTTGTATGTACTTTGGTTTGTGATACTAGTTGTTAGGCCTTTGTAGATCATTCGACGAACTCAGTACATTTCCTTGTACTTTCGGAGATGATTTCAATGGCAGGCTGGTGTAGCTGTGTTTGACGGAGATTGGCCATCTACGTGGTGTACCTGTGTCCCGGTTTATTGATCGAGGTAATCAGCTACAACTGAGTGTTGGTGAGCTTTGCAGCGAGCATTGGGGACCAGATTACAAGTTAGTACCGATCTTATCCTCGGATTGGCGGGCGATCTTTGAGGACTATTCAGACCTTGGAGGGCATATTGTGGACCTCGGTATTGCAGTTCCGAAGGATTTGGGACAAGCAGTCTCACTTGTTCGAGATTGCATGCAGTACCAGTGTGTGGACCACTATGGTTTTGATGTTGCATGATGTCGTTTTGAGGACGATGTTGTACTCCATTGTGCTGGAGAGAGTTTGGTTTGAGTTTGGGTTGACATTTGATTCGGATTTTGTGGAATGTGCTATCACAGACTGTCAGATTAGCGGAAATGGGTTGATTATTGCCCGAATCCGATGTTTGAGCTATGTTGTCATGAGTATGTGAGTTATGTTGATGTGAGCAGGTTGAGTTGTGATTTGTCATATTGTTTTGATCCAGATGCGGTCATAGGCGAGTTGTGTTATGCCGTATGGTTCGGCATCGCCTATAGCATTGGCTTTTGTGTGTGTTGTATTCCGTGTGGCGGAACTGTGTTTCAGGTTTGTTACGTGTTGTGTACCATATATGTTCCTTATGCAGGAACACTTGGGCTTGTGTAGAGCCAGTTCAGATTTGTGATTGGAGGGTACAGGGATTTCAGTACGGAGCTATCTCCTATCATGGAGTCTGTTATCAGGGTTATTCAGTTGATGTAGCCACTGGGCAGTTGAGCAGTATGCAGAGGCAGTGCTCCTATGTTTAGCCGACAGACATGGAAATTTCGAGGTCGAAATTTTTTTTAAGGGGGGTGGATTTGTGACGACCCGGACCAAAATCAAAAGCATAATCAGCTTGATTCGTGAGTTATTGCATAATCGCGGATTTTCGACTGATGATTGAGTTGCCAGCTTTGTTAACGACTAAATTATTGGCCGAGAATTGGAGCTTGGTCTCTTCTCGAGAGTCGTTGTACGTGTGATTTCGAGTTCGTGGGCGGTTCCGGATCGTTATTTGGACGACCGAGGAATTAATTATGAATATTTGAAGTTTCGACGGAATTGGATTATATTGGCGATCTTCTTAACGACTAAATTACCGGTCGAGAATTTGGTTTTGGCTTCTTCACGGAAGTTGTTCAGAATTTAATTTTGAGCTCGTGGGAACTTCCGGACCATTATTCCAAGTTACGAAGATTTAGTTACGAATATTTCCGATTGTTGATTGTTTAGTCGATTTAAATGTGTTGGTTTGAACAGTTGACTTTTTATCCGAATGGTCAATGTGTTTGACTTTGGGTGATAATTGAAGAACATGTCGAGACGAGTTTGTTGCCGCGAGAATTATTGGAATCGGAATTACGACGAGGAAGTTACGGGAGTTTAAAGTTTGTCGAAATACGTAATTTTGGGAGTTTCCATTTTGGGAAAGGCTATAAATAGAAAGTTGCCTAAAAGGGAAAGTCAAAGATGGTTCATTAATTTATTTGACCGAGTTGACTGAGTCAACTCGGTGGGAGGAGGAGGAGGCCGACGGGAAGCCACGGCTCCACGGCGGCGAGGTGGATTCCGGCGACCCCACGACTTGACCTTGGGCTCTTTCCCTCCGCCTTGATGTCACGAAGCTAACCGCAGCCACCACGCACGGCGTGGCTCACGGAGGAGGAAGAATTTCCGGCGAGAAAATGGAGGAAAAATGGTGAATTCGGGTTCCATGTTTTAGACCGATTCGAGCTGAAATTTTTAGTGGGCTTTGAAGCTCTCCTCACCTACAAGCTACCATGTAAGTTTTGAGTTCTAATTTTGATTGTGGATGGAGAATTTTGGATTTGAAATTTTTGTGAACATTCGGTTTTTCGTGAAATTGGATGAGTTAGAGTGAGAATTGGCCTTTGTTGTAGTTGACAAAGTTGCTCAGTGGGTGATTTTGCATGGAATGATGGTTGCTCCGCAATGAAATTTTTCGGTCAGGTGGCGGCGCCGCCGTGGGCGGTGGTCAACAGTTTGACTTTTTGGGTTTTCGACAAATTGCATGTCATTTCACTCGAAATCGCGCCCCGATCGCAGTGGGGAGGTTTGTTTCTTGATTTGAGCATCCGAAAATACAGCGAGGTATTGAGGTGTGATTTCCGGATTTCCGACAGTTTGTCGTAATCGAATTACGTGTTTCCGAGAACGGTGGTTTCTCGTGATTTGTCTTGTATTGTCGAGTTATGACTTTGAGAAATGGATTTTGTGAATATTCAGGTGTTCGTGATCGTTTGTTTGGCGAGAGACTTTCCGCCGGATCACGGGTTAACGCATATCGCGTTACGCAAGTCTGTGAATGGACATTTCTTTTCACGGATTATTTGCAAGTCTTGATATACGTTTTATGAACTTGAGCATGCATATGTGATTTAGGATTACATGAGCATGTGTTTTACAATTATACATATACGGATATGCGTATACGAATATACATACACTTATATGCTGTTTCATGCATTTGCATCGAACTATTTATGATTTGATTTACACAGAGTACAGTCTCAGTTACGTTGTTGTATCGATACACTTGCCTCTCGGCTAATCCCCGATGGTAGGCTTTTACCAGGGGAGGCTATGACTCCTGACCCGAGGCCTTTACCGGGGGGAGGCAGACCTCTGACCTGAGACCTTTCTGGCTAGAGTCACGTGTGGGTCTGGGATCCCGTGATTCGGACTGTACTAGCACGGTTGTGTCCTCGAGTGGCCCCGTGGGATTTTATGCATGCTCCGTACGCGTGAGGAGTTAGAGTCTCCCTCGTGTACTCGGACGCGTGAGGAGTTAGAGTCTCCCTCATGTACCATTTGATTATTTATACTTTCAACTCGCATATGTTTTTATAACGTATATATTATTTGGTGAAAGACATTTATTTTCGTCCACTCACTCTAACGTGTTTCATGTCTTTCCCCTGGGCTTTTCGATTTCCGTGCCCAGTTTGCAGTTCAGGCTCTGGTGTCGCACGTCGTGGTCGGAGGCATAATGCTCGAGCTACCTTGTTTCTTCCAGTAGGTTTATTGTTCTACCTACTGTGGTATACTGATATGTTTATACATTAGAGGTTGCTCTGAGTAATCTGTTGTTTATGCTATACGATTTTACACCGGATTTCAGTAAAGTACTATTATATTTATTGTTTTACTTTACTGTTGATATATTGAGAAATCCGGATGGGATTGGTGCCCACGGTTTGCTTTTTGTGGCATAGGATGAAGTGTATTTTCCGCGTGCAGGTAATGGTAATTCCACGTTAGTAACAAAACTCTGCCGAAATTTCTACGGTTTTTGTTGGTTCGTGTTTTCGAAGGGGTTCGATTCTGGTTTAGGCAACTAAATCGGGGTTGGGTCCTTTCAGTTTTGATCATGGATTTTGGTTTAGTTGGCTATATTAAACATGATTATGAACTTGCACTATAGCAAAAAGGTCTTTATACAACACTGTTTACATAACGATTTTAAAAAACATGTTGTGTGATAGAAAAAATGTGATAAAATTGTATCATACATCGGTTGATATACTGAACCATTGTATGTAAAATATGAAACCATTTTCAGACAACAATTTGTATTATATGTGTTGTATGATTATCAAAAAATGGCTTGCTATTCTACTTCAATTTTTAGGTGTCAAGGGATTCTAAAAATAGCATTTCCCCCCTTTAATTTCTTCATCTTCTATAATCTGACAACTATCATACAACATATAATATCACATTTCATTGTTTGAAAAATGTGGCACAAAAGTTTGTATGTCATTTCGTATGTCATCTTTAATCACACAACAATGTTTATAACAAAATAGTATGTTGGGATCAAACGACTCATGTCAGTAAGGAGCCTCATATGTAATTTTTATCACACAACAGATGATATATACACTTGTTATGTGATGAACATTTTGGTGGTAACCTTTATATGTCAGTTGGCATCCATTTTTGTCATACAACAGATGATAGACAACCATGTTGTCTGAAAGTCAAACTTTGAATATCAATTTTTTCCCTCAAAATTCTCTTTACTCATATAACAAATCATACAATAAGTTGTTGTCTGATCAAAATGTTGGTGTCAAACTGTACATACCAGTATGCATCTCTCACATGTGTCTTTTTTCATATAACATAATACATATGCATGTGTTGTGTTGTGTGAAGAAAATATGAGCCAAACTATGTATATCACTTTGTTATCCATGACAAGTGTCTCATTTTCACACAATGAGCTATACAACAATATTGTTGTGTGAAAAAAATGGGAGTGTCAAACATTGGATGTCAACTGGCATCTCGTTCTTTTAGACAAAAAAGTCATATCAAACTGTTGTGTGATAGAAATAATTGTCATGTTGAAACAGTCACACAATAGAGGATCTAATATGCGTTGTATATCTATTTTACTATTTAATTAGGGCTTAGAGTTTAGGGTTTAGGGGTTTGAGGTTTAGGGTAAGTTAGGGTTTCATTTACAATAAGTATTTTTTTTACCAATTTACCCTGCACAGTAAAACAGTAAAAAAAAATATATGGTTAAGATTTAATCTTGTAATTTTCAATGGTTAGAATTCAAATGATGTTGTGTAAAATGACATCAATACCCTTCTCTTATATATTGCTTATTTTTCTATAGGGGAACTAGGTAATTCGATTTTTTATGTCAATTTTTTTGACACTATGAGATAGATATGTAATCTACAAATAATGTGTATTAAAATTTTGATATTAAAAAATTACTTTAGGGAGGGATAATTTACGTTTTAGTTGTAAGGGTACTACGGTCAAATTTGGCGAAATACATGGATCGAGGTCGAAATTAAGTCCAAAATTTATAAAATTTTAACAGCGTGCTTAAAATATTCTGAAAAATCAATCTGACGGTCAATTTTATAAAATGATTACACATTATAGATTTATTTTCACAGAGGTCTTTTTTTTTCATATAACCAAAAAACAAAGGTAAGAACATTAATTAATATGCATATGGGAAATTCAAGTAATATGAGAACTAAAAATGTTATCATAGTTTTATAGCATGCCTAGATTACTCCGATCATCACATCCAATGATCAATTTCACAACATAATTCTTCTATCATGATCTAGTATTATGAATAGATTTGTTCATCGAAGTTCGTTAGACCTAGTCAGCTAAGTCAACTACTAAAGAGTCCAAAAATCAATTATTAGTCAACTAATCAGTTTTTTGAAGTCAAAAAATTCTAATTTTTTTATAGTGTGCTTAGATCATTTTGATTGTCGCATTTAACGGTCAATTTTGCAAAATTATTATTATTCATGATTGAGTATCACAAAGATTTATATTGCCATATAACCAATAAATAAAGTCAACAACACTAGTAGCTAGTCATATAGTGAATTTTCTTAATAAGAGAAATTGAAATAGTCTGAAATTATATTTTTACACAATGGCTACTTGCGTTTTAGTCATATAGTAAACTCACAATAGTGAAATACACGGATCAAGGTCAAATTAAAATTTATTTTAATTTTATTTTTTTACACCATCTTGATATTATTTTGTTCGCCGTATCCAATGGTTAATTTTACAAAATAATTATTTTTCGCGAAGTTTGTATTTTGAATAAACATTTTTTTAGTAATATGGGTCAAAAATCAGAACATAAAAAAATCCTAACTAAAGTGCATCCCTCTCTCTCTCTCACAAAGTTCCTCTTTCTCTCATCTCTCTCTCTCTCTCTCTCTCTTTGCAAACACATAACACAGTAGCAATGAAGCACACACTGTCTACCAAGTCTGATGCCTTGAATCTCCTTGAGCTCTGCTTCAATTCGAAGTCCCACTGCTTCAGTCGCCGTAACACCTTTGCTCGAGCAGCTTCGACTTTCGTTGAAGCTCGAGCTTAACGTCGCTGGCATCTTGGGATGAACTTGTCTCAAGCAGTCTCACACTCTTCCTTGTCTTGAACCCCAGCCTCGAGCAACCTCGACATAGCACTCTAGGTCAAACCCTTCCTCGAGGAAGCTCGTCGGCGCACACCATATCAAACTCTGTCAGCTTCTGTTGAAGCTCACCGCCACACACCACCTCAAACCTAATTGGCTTCCATCGTAGCACATCACCTGCAGCTCTCTATTTATCTCTGATCGATTTCAGTCACTTCAGTGGGACTTAAGTCACTCAACCGAGGTTGAGTCTCGATAGCTCGGTTAGCACACAGCATCTACTGCACCTCGACCCCCGCGCCTTTGTTGGAGAGTCCGGAAGCCCCAAAATCATCGTCCAATGTACCATCTTTTCTACTAGTCTTGAATATTGAATTGGTCACCGTGTTTATTTGCCTAGAAAGTGGTTAAAACTGTATTGAATCGGACTGAGTAGTCTCAGCTCAGCTTCATGTCGATGGGTCTTAGAAATCTTGTTTTTTGGTTTGTTAATAACATGGAATGCTCTTAAAACTTTAATTTTGACTTGGGTATTCAAATTGAGATATAGAAGATGTGTGCTTAATCTACTTTATTGGTATAGAAGATATTGATGCAGCTCAGGTAGTAAATGCCCATACTGAGTTGTTGCTAAAGCAAGATTGTCTATACAGGCACCTGAATTATTTACAACTGTTCCGACCGTGTAATACAAAGAGATATTTCAAATACTGGTCTGGAGGCTTCTCAAATTGTTTACTATGAAATAAAGGAAGCATTTTCCGTAAGAATCTATGTTGTTCATATGTACAACATGACTTTGATTTATGATGCTATTGCATAATTTCATTTTGATCCAGGTTGTCGCTCTTGCCAATCAAAATCTTCTTGGCCTTTATTCTATGAGTGTTGTCAAGATACTATGTAGTGCATTCAGAGTTTTATATGGTCAGTTGTTTCTCTTTGGTTTCTTCAGCTAACTAGGAGCATCTCCATATTCTTTTCACTATTTTCCTTTTGTCTTAATCCAGGAGAGAGTTAATGCCCATGGTGGAGCTGTATCTCTGGGACATCCATTGGGTTGTTGTGGAGCTCGTATCTTGGTCACTTTCTTAGGGGTAAGTTATTGAGCTTTGTAGCTGCCAGGATCCAATATGTTCTTAATTCCTGGGGTAATGGAAGAAGCAACCCTTTTTTAAGTTATGGTTATGTAAGTTGAAGAATCATGTTCTTGCAGGTATTGAGATATAGAAGATGTGTGCTTAATCTACTTTAAGTACCATCAAATCCTTTATTGCAAATTTTTAAGTCAGGTTGCTTCTAAGATAATTCCTTCATTTGTTTTTGGTGTCATTTGATATTCGGTGAGATCCAAGTCCTCCCTTAAAGTGTGGACCATTGTTCATTTGGCCTAACCTGATATTGTTCCATTTTCATACATCTGACTAGTTTTCATTCCCCTCAAGTCTTGTAAATTGTGCTTTAAGTTTGACTTTTATAGAACTAAAAATTACTATGAGTTTGTGTGAATACATGAACATGTAATGTTTCCATTTGTCGAATGCCATACTTGTATATATTTTACGAGTAATAGACTAATGTTGATATCTTTCTTTTTTACTGTTGAAAAATGCAATGCAATTTCTAGTTTGGTGTATATGCCAAGAGGTAGCTTAGAGAACCAGCTATATAGAAGTATATATGCTTTCTCTCTACAAATTCTTCATTTTCTGGTGCTTTCATCATCTCAAGTTTCTAACTTTAATCTCTAATTTCTTGAGCTATAGGGTATTCACTATCATTTTCATTGTCAACTAAAATGAGAATTGCTCTTGGAGCTGCAAAGGGTCTTGCCCCGAGAAAAATGTTGGACTCTTACTCTTATCTAGTACTAGCTAAGTTGTACCATTACAAATTGTGATTACATAATAATTGTGACGACCCGAACCAGAATCAGTTGAGTAAACGACTTAATTCACGAGTTAGCGCGTAATCGCAGTTTTCGATAATTGTGTGATTTACCGATTTTGATTACGACTTAATTATCGGCCGAGAATTTGAGTTGAGTCTCTTCTCGAGAGTTGTTGTACACATGATTTCGAGTTCGTGGGCAGTTTCGGATGATTATTTCGACGACCGAAAGAATATAATATGAATATTTGAAGTTTCAGAATCTCATCGAGTTTATCCGTTTGTATCGAGTTTATCCGAATCGTAATGATTATCCGTTTTGGACCGTCGATCGTCCCGAGACGCGAGTATAAATATCGAAAATAGTCGAAAATCACTATTCGGGAAGTTTGACATTGGGTTGACCGTTGACTTTCGTTGACCGGAGTCCACCGCCGCTGTGGCGAGCTGCCAACACCGGAACTTGCGATTCCGGCCACCTCAGACCTTGAAACCGGTATGGTTAACTTCCTCTCTTCATTTGCAATAGATTAGAACTTGGATTTGTGGAAATTGATGTTGATTTGAGGTAGAACGAACTTGGAGAAAATTGGGATTTTTGCCGGATTCGAGTTAGGTGTTCCGGCGACGGTTGAGGTCGGGTCTTTGGGGGGAAAGTTTCCCCTCAACCTCTAGTTGCTTTGGGTAGAAGGAATTTCAAGTTGGTTGCCGTTTTGGAGCTCGCCGGAAAGTCACCGGAATCCATGGATTCCGTGACTTTCGAGGCATTTTCCGGCCACTGTGGTGGTTGGATGGAGGTGGTCCTTTAAGATAAGTTGTTGGGATTGGGGAGATGAGCATTTCTGGAAAGTTTGGCCGTGATTGGACACCGTTGCCACCGCGCCGCCGCCGTCGGCGGTGGTCTGCGGCTGTGCTCCGGGACGTCCGGTTTTTCGAGGTTTTTATGTGTTTTTGACTCGTTTTCACGTTCCGAACGTAGTCGTGAGGTTTTCGAGATGATTTGGATGTCGGATTTTTAGTCGAGGGGTCATATGGAGAGTTTTGAGAATTTCGTCGATTATTTTGTACCGCGATATATGTTTCCGGGAATAGTTTGTTTCCGATGTGTGGTTCAGTGTTGTGAGCTATGATTTTGATCAGATATATTTTTTGATTATTCAGGGGATCGAGATCGTGCTTCGGACGAGGGATCTTCCGCCGGACCACGTGATTAGCGCGAGTGCGCGCTTTGCTCGTCTGTGAGTGGACCTTTCATTTCACTGATCGATTGCGAGTCTTTATATTACATTTTACGAGCATGAGCATACGTTTGTGATTATGACTTATACAAGCATGTGCTTTACGATTATGCTTTATACGTATACATGACACTATTTATGATTTGATTTACACAGAGTACAGTCTTAGTATATGTGGTTGTATCGATACACTTGCATCCCGGCTAATCCCCGAGGATGTCTACCAGGGGGGGACTGTACCTTGTGTCGATGTATTTCCGGGTGGGTACAGATTTCTGTTCCTTTTGCCGATGCATTTCCGGGTGGGAACAGATACCCTGACCTGAGGCCTTTCTGGCTAGAATCACGTGTGGGTCTGGGATCCCGTGATTTGGACTGTACTAGCACGGATGTGTCCATGAGCGACCCCGTGGGATTTTTCCATGCATGCTCTGTATGCTGGAGGAATTTGAGTTCACCTCGTGTACTATATCATATTCATTCGTTTTGACTCGCATATGTTATTATAACATATATTATTCGGCGAAAGACATTTATTTTCGTCCACTCACTCTAACGATTTTCATGTCTTTCCCCTGGGCTTTTTGGTTTCTGTGCCCAGTTTGCAGTTCGGATTTTGGTGTCTCACGTCGCGGTCGGAGGCTAGTTGTTCGAGCTACCTGTGTTTTCCAGTAGGTTTCTTGTTTCGCCTACTGTTGTATATTTTGTATATATACACTAGAGATCGCTCTGATACGATACTGATACATGTTTTATGTGGATTTTTCCCGGATTTTCTATATTATACAGTTATGTTTACTGTTTATTATTATTGTTATGATATTGAGAAATCCGGATGGGATTGGTGCCCACGGTTTGACTTTAGTGGCATATGATGAAGTGTATTTTCCGGGTGCAGGTTAATGGCAATTCCGCGTTAGTAGCGTTACTCTGCCGAAATTTTAATGATTTTTGTTGGGTCGTGTTTTCAGAAGGGGTTTGATTCCGGTTTAGGAAACTAAATCGGGGTTGGGTCCTTTCAGCTTGGTATTAGAGCATTAGGTTGTCAGATTCTGTAGACTCTTGTAGTTGTGAAGCTTAGGGTATTTGAGTTAGTACAGCATGACTGGAGTGATGACCCGATTGGCCAGTGGTACTCATCAATACTTCGGGTGTTGTGTGTTCTTAAATATCTGAGGTCTCATGATTACGTTCCTTCTGCTTGTACCTAATGCTTGTCTTGTATCAGTGGGATGCCTCCTCGACGTGGTCCCCATGTTGATCGGGAAGTGGATCCTGATGAGGATCGCCAGACGCATGACTTACTGATACGAGTGTTGCGTTTAGAGGAGCGTTTTGACCCTGTGGTCAAAGCTCGTACTGTTGGTGCAACTGTCTTTTCGGGTTCAGCTGATCCAGAGATTTTTGAGGCATGGTTGGTTTAGGTTGAACGTGTATGTGAGCGTCTGCGATTTACCCCTGAGCAGATGACAGTGGCAGCAGTCGGATTACTTGAGTCAGATGCATACTTCTGGTGGGTTAACACTGATCGGGTACCAGTTGACACTCCGTGGACTTTGTTCTGAGATTTGTTTATGCGGAGATACTTCAACCAGGCTACCCAGCAGTGGAAGTATGAGGAGTTCACGAACTTGAGACAGGGCAGTATGTCTGTGCTTGAGTACCGGGACAGGTTTACCCGCTTATCTCGTTTTGCGCGTGACATGATGGCTACTGAGGAATCCAAGTGCCGCAGATTTGAGCTGGGTTTGAACTTGAACATCAAGGGGACTCTGACTACAATGCCTCGGAACAACTTCGATGAGTTTGTCAGTGCAGCACTCTGAGGTGAGGACATCGAGAAGGAAAGGCAGATGAGGTATCGGCCTAGACGGTTTGAGGAGGGTGGACCGAGTCAGGGGCTTTCTAAGAGGCAGAGTTCTGATACTTCCGGTTCGGCTTCATCCTCGGGCAGTGGACCATATAGACTACCAGCTAGTGCATCGAGACAGAGGCAGAGATGGAGGAGAGATCGACTGCAGCGACCACAGTCTAGTGGGGGTTCTAGCGGTTTCAGTTATCCTCGGCGTACCGGTGGTTCTTTCGCTGTACCGAGGAAGTACCCATTATGTAGTTTCTGTAATAGGCATCACTTTGGTCCTTGTCAGCGAGGCCCTACCCTTTGTTATCGTCGTGGCCAGGAGGGTCACTTTGCGAGGGACTGTCTCCAGCCTATTGGCGAACAGGCGGCCCAGAGTTCTGGAGGAGAGCGAGGTGCCACTTCGGGAGCTCGACCAGTACAGTTTGCAGGCCAGGGCGGACAGCAGGGACAGCCTCAGCGTAGACGACCAGCCGGACAGGCCAGAGTTCATTCCATGACTTTGCGAGAGGGAAGAGCTTCACCGGAGGTCGTTATCGGTACGTTGTATGTCTTTGGTATTCCAGTACTTACATTGTTAGATCCAGGTGCCACGCATTCATTTATGTCGTATAGACTATCATCGTTAGCTACTGTACCTGTGTCTCCACTTTCGGGGTTGTGGAGAGTGTTGTATCCGTCCGGTGAGATTGTGAGCATTGGCTGGGTATACAGAGACTGTGAGATTTTCATTGGAGGCCATGGCTTAGCCGCGGATTTTTTATTGCTTGATATCGTCGATTTTGATTTGATCTTGGGTATGGACTTCTTGGAGACACATTGGGCCATGTTTGATTGTCTCAAGAAGGAGGTTGTGTTTCGACGACCAGGCTTTTCCGAGATATTATTTCACGGCGAGAAGAACACTTCATTACCATGTGTGATTTCCGCGATGAAGGCGGATCAGATGATGAAGAAGGGCTGTGTTGCTTATTTAGCTCATGTTGTGGACACCACGGCAGATGTGCCGGACATTGGTAGTATTGAGGTTGTTTCTGAGTTTCCGGATGTGTTTCCGGAGGAGTTACCGGGTATACCTCCAGTTCGGGAGATTGATTTCACTATTGAGCTATTACCGGGTACTGAACCCATTTCTCAGGCACCGTATCGTATGGCGCCAGCGGAGTTGAAAGAATTACAGATTCAACTTCAGGAGTTGCTAGAAAAGGGTTTTGTTCGACCCAGTATTTCGCCATGGGGTGCCCCGGTTTTGTTTGTACGGAAGAAGGATGGATCTATGCGGTTGTGCATCGATTACTGGAAGCTGAATCAGGTTACAGTGAAGAACAAGTATCTGTTGCCACGGATTGATGACTTGTTTGATCAGCTCAATGGAGCATCAATCTTTTCGAAGATTGATCTCAGATCCGGATATCACCAGTTGAGGATCCGAGAGTCTGATGTGGCCAGGACAGCTTTCAGATTGCGGTATTGGCACTATGATTTTTTGGTTATGCCATTTGGGTTGACCAACACCCCCGCAGCCTTTATGGACTTGATGAACCGGGTGTTCAGACGGTTTCTGGACAAATTCGTGATCGTGTTCATCGATGATATTTTGATCTATTCCAGAAGTGTGGGCCAGCATAAGAAGCATCTGCGAGCGGTGTTGCAGACTTTGCGGGACAATCAGTTGTTTGCGAAGTTCAACAAGTGCGAGTTTTGGCTAGACAGTGTGAAGTTTTTGGGCCACGTGATATCGGCTGAGGGAGTCAGCGTTGATCCTGATAAGTTCGAGGCCGTGCTAAATTGGAGTAGACCTACCACTGTACAGGAGATCTGGAGTTTCTTGGGCTTGGCAGGCTACTATCGGTGTTTCATACAGGATTTTTCTCGGATCGCTACTCCACTGACCAGGTTGATGAAGAAAGGCGTCAAGTTTGAGTGGTCCGATGCATGTGAAGAGAGCTACTTGCTCCTGAAGGAAAAGTTGACTACTGCACCTGTTCTAAACTTACTAGACGACAGCGGTGAGTTTGTGGTTTATAGTGATGCGTCGAAGTTGGGACTTGGTTGTGTGCTGATGCAGCATGGCAGAGTTGTAGCCTATGGTACCAGACAGCTAAAACCACATGAAGTCAACTATCCGACCCATGATTTGGAGTTGGCCGCTATTGTGCTAGCGTTGAAGAGTTGGAGACATTACTTGTATGGAACCCAGTGTAAGATCTACACCGACCACAAGAGTCTCACTTACTTGCGAATGCAGCCAGATTTGAACATGAGGCAGCGCAGGTGGATGGAGTTGATTAACGACTATGATTGCACTTTCGAGTACCATCCTGGGAAGGCTAATGTTGTTGCCGATGCACTTAGCCGGAAATCCGGAGCTTCTTTGTTCCATGTGTGTGTGGCTAGAGTATCTATGTTAGCCGAGCTTCGGGCTACGGGTGCCGAGTTCGAGTGGGATGACGATGGAGCTTTGTTAGCCAGTTTCCAGGTCCGACCCGTGTTAGTTGATCAGGTTCGTGAAGCTCAGGATTCAGATTCCTACCTGTTGGGCAAGAAGACTATGATACGGAATGGTGTGCCTACAGAGTTTCGGTTGAGTGATGACGGTACGTTGCTTTTCAGAGGCAGGTTGTGCGTGCCCAGAGACGAGAGTCTGAAGAAGGAGATTCTGGATGAGGCCCATTGTTCGGCGTATGCGATGCATCCCGGTGGTACGAAAATGTTTCGTACACTTCGAGCGTATTACTGGTGGCGCAACATGAAGCGGGAGATTGCCGTATATGTAAGCCGATGTTTGATCTGTCAGCAGGTTAAAGATGAGAGGCAGAAACCTGCGGGGAAGTTACAGCCACTGAAGATTCCAGTTTGGAAATGGGAGCACATTACCATGGATTTCGTTTATCAGTTGCCGTGTACTTCGGCTGGCAACACTGGTATTTGGGTTATTGTGGATCGACTAACAAAATCCGCTCATTTTCTCGCACTTCCGGGGAAGATTTCAGTGGGCAGATTAGCCAAGTTGTATTTGTCAGAGATTGTTCGACTGCATGGTGTGCTTGTATCTATTGTTTCTGACCGAGACAGTCAGTTTACTTCCGAGTTCTGGCAGGCATTGCAGCGAGCCATTGGCACGAGATTGCGTTTCAGTACAGCTTTTCATCCCCAGACTGACGGACAGTCTGAGCGGACTATACAGACTCTTGAGGATATGTTGCGGTCTTGCATTTTGCAGTTTCGAGAAAATTGGGACCAGCAACTACATTTGATTGAGTTCGCCTACAACACAGTTATCAGGCCAGTATCGAAATGGCACCGTACGAGGCCCTGTACGGAAGGCAGTGCCGCACTCCGTTGTGTTGGAGTGAGGTGGGCAAGTGATGGCTTATTGGCCCAGATCTGGTAAAGAGCACCATGGAGGACGTCCAGATTATCCGGGACAGATTGAAGATTGCCCAGGATCGCCAGAAGAGTTATGTGGACGTGAGGAGGAAAAGCCTCGAGTTCGATGTGGGCGATTGGGTCTTCCTGAAAGTATCTCCGTGGAGGGGAGTAGTGCGTTTCGGGAAGCGTGGCAAGCTTCGACCACAGTACATTGGTCCGTACGAGATCACCGAGAGAGTTGGAGCTATTGCTTACAGACTTGAGTTGCCAGCTGAGATGGCTCGTGTTCATGATGTTTTCCATGTTTCGATGTTACGGAAATACATTTCAGATCCATCACATGTGTTAGCGCCACAACAGCTACCGATCCGAGAGGATTTGACGTATGTGGAGGAGCCGGTACAGATTCTTGATCGTTGTGAGCAGGAGTTGAGGCACCGTGTTATACCGCTGATAAAGGTCTTGTGGCAGAATCACTCGGTTGAGGAGGCCATCTGGGAGACTGAGCAGCGTATGCGGGAGCAGTAGCCTCATCTGTTCACCTGACAGGTATGTAAATTTCGAGGTCGAAATTTTTTTAAGGGGGGTAGATTTGTGACGATCCAAACCAGAATCAGTTGAGTAAACGACTTAATTCACGAGTTAGCGCGTAATCGCAGTTTTCGATAATTGTGTGATTTGTCGGTTTTGATTACGACTTAATTATCGGCCGAGAATTTGAGTTGAGTCTCTTCTCGAGAGTTGTTGTACACATGATTTCGAGTTCGTGGGCGGTTTCGGATGATTATTTCGACGACCGAGGAATATAATATGAATATTTGAAGTTTATCAAATCTCGTCAAGTTTATCCGTTCGTATCGAGTTTATCCAAATCGTAATGGTTATCCATTTTGGACCGTCGATCGTCCCGAGACGCGAGTATAAATATCAGAAATAGTCGAAAATCACTATTCGGGAAGTTTGACCGTCGTTTGACCTTGGGTTGACCGTTGACTTTCGTTGACCGGAGTCCACCGCCGCTGTGCCGAGTTGCCATCACCAAAACTTGCAATTTCGGCCACCTCAGACCTTGAAACTGGTATGATTAGCTTCCTCTCTTCATTTGCAATGGATTAGAACTTGGATTTGTGGAAATTGATGTTGATTTGAGGTAGAACAAACTTGGAAAAAATTGGGATATTTGCCGGATTCGGGTTAGGTGTTTCGGCGACGGTTGAGGTCGGGTCTTTGAGGGGAAAGCTTCCCCTCGACCTCTAGTTGCTTTGGGTGGAAGGAATTTCAAGTTGGTTGCCGTTTTGGAGCTCACCGGAAAGTCACCGGAATCCATGGATTCCGTGACATTCGAGGCACTTTTCGGCCACTGTGGTGGTTGGATGGAGATGGTCCTTTGAGAGAAGTTGTTGGGCTTGGGGAGATGAGCATTTCTGGAAAGTTTGGCCGTGATTGGATGTCGTCGCCACCGCGCCGCTGTCGCCGGCGGTGGTCCGCGACTGTGCTTCGGAGAGGTCCGGTTTTTCGAGGTTTTTATGTGTTTTTCACTCGTTTTCGCGTTCCGAACGCAGTCGTGAGGGTTTTCGAGATGATTTGGATGTCAGATTTTTAGTCGAGGGGTCATATGGAGAGTTTTGAGAATTTCGTCGATTATTTTGTACCGTGATATATGTTTCCGGGAACGGTTTGTTTCCGATGTGTGGTTCAGTGTTGTGAGCTATGATTTTGATCAGATATATTTTTCGATTATTCAGGGGATCGAGATCGTGCTTCGGGCGAGAGATCTTCCGCCGGACCACGTGATTAGCGCGAGTGCGCGCTTTGCTCGTCTGTGAGTGGACCTTTCTTTTTACTGATCGATTGCGAGTCTTTATATTACATTTTACGAGCATGAGCATACGTTTGTGATTATGACTTATACGAGCATGTGCTTTACGATTATGCTTTATACGTATGCATGAGACTATTTATGATTTGATTTACACAGAGTACAGTCTTAGTATATGTGGTTGTATCGATACACTTGCATCCCGGCTAATCCCCGAGGATGTCTACCAGGGGGGACTGTATTTTGTGCCGATGTATTTCCGGGTGGGTACAGATTTCTGTTCCTTGTGCCGATGCATTTCCGGGTGGGAACAGATACCCTGACTTGAGGCCTTTCTGGCTAGAATCACGTGTGGGTCTGGGATCCCGTGATTCGGACTGTACTAGCACGGATGTGTCCATGAGCGACCCCGTGGGATTTTTCCATGCATGCTCTGTACGCTGGAGGAATTTGAGTTCACCTCGTGTACTATATCATATTCATTCATTTTGACTCGCATATGTTATTATAACATATATTATTCGGCGAAAGACATTTATTTTCGTCCACTCACTCTAACGATTTTCATGTCTTTCCCCTGGGCTTTTCGGTTTCTGTATCCAGTTTGCAGTTCGGATTCTGGTGTCTCACGTCGCGGTCGGAGGCTAGTTGTTCGAGCTACCTGTGTTTTCCAGTAGGTTTCTTGTTTCGCCTACTGTTGTATATTTTGTATATATACACTAGAGGTTGCTCTGATACGATACTGATACATGTTTTATGTGGATTTTTCTCGAATTTTCTATATTATACAATTATGTTTACTGTTTATTATTATTGTTATGATATTGAGAAATCCGGATGGGATTGGTGCCCACGGTTTGGCTTATGTGGCATAAAAGTGTATTTTCCGGGTGCAGGTTAATGGCAATTCCGCGTTAGTAGCGTTACTCTGCCGAAATTTTAATGGTTTTTGTTGGTTCGTGTTTTCAGAAGGGGTTTGATTCCGGTTTAGGAAACTAAATCGGGGTTGGGTCCTTTCAATAATAGCTCATTTTAAGTACTTTGTTAGACTTTAGTGGTATCATATTGTTAATGGCTCCCGCATTTGTGTATTGATGTAACAAATGCTTTTGAATTATGAATGGAATGGTTTTGAGATTATATATAAATGGTATATTACGGATTTAAATCATACAACATCATTCTTATAGTTTGGTCATACAACATTTAAATCACCGTTGTCTGATGTTATCATCACACAACGGTTTTTGACCCATGTTTGCAACAGTTATTCCCAGTTGTATGATGCATCATGTGTAGTAGTGTTGAGAAATCCGGATGGGAATCGGTGCACACGGTTTATTCTTTTGGAAATTGGTTATTCGAAGTATTTTTTTTCCGTGCAGGTTTTTAGTTTCCTCAATTTTTACGAGGAAACTATGTCAAATTTTATTTAGAAATCGACAGTCATATATTGTTAATTTATTGGTGAAACAAATGGCCGTCGAGCAAGTGGCGCACGTATAGTCACAAAACCCAGGGATGTCGTCCAAAGAGCTGCCTCCTCTGTCCTTGGAGACTCAGATTGCTATTACAGATACATTTTTCGGCCACTGAGTTAGGAAGGAGGTTCATAGCCTTGGACGGGCGGTCCAGCGAGATTTGAGTCATGTTTCGGCAACTAGGCGATCAAGAGCGGCGACTGCTGAGGAGCGGGCCTGAGCGACCAAGGATGAGGCTCGAGAGGCCAAGGAGCCGACTCAATTGGCCCAAGATGGGGCTAGATCGGTCCAGGAGCATATTCAATCATCCCAGGAGCAGACTGATAAGTTATAGGCGTAGGTGACCTTCATGATGGAGTACCTCAGGTCGCAAGGTATAGCCCCTCCACCCTTCTGCCAGCTGTTAGAGCCATAATTATGTGCCTATTACGCTCCTAACTTTATGCTTATATCTTGTTTTCTATGAATAAAGCATTGTTCTTATAACGTTTCTTGTTCTTGCTAGGAAATATGGAGTTGGCTCGGAAATGTATTAAATATAAAGAATTAGATATTTATTGGAGAAGGCGTATACATTTCCAAGGTCAAGGGAGAATTTGGAGCAACTTTGGGAAAATGACGAAATAGCTTCACCGGAGGTCGCCGGAAGTTGCCCAGAACCTGCCAAAAATTGCCACTTTGGCCGGCCCAATCACATGGAGTCCAACCCAATGGAGGCCCATTGAGCCCTTCTATGCTTACCAATATGATTTGGAGAGAAAGAGAAGAAGTTGGACCCCATGATGTCACCACTTTGGAGCTTAGCCTTCCATAGCCTAAAATAGTGGATCATGGTCTCCCTCATTCAAAGTTGACCTTTAGATCTTCCATCTCACCATTTTCTATCATCTAAGGGTCCATATTTGCCTCCTTAACCAGCCCAAATTCGAGCTCCCCCTTTGCACCTAAGAGATCACACTTCATTTCACTCATTTTTACAAGTTTAAAGCCCTTTTCTCTATAGTTTTCTCTCTAGCTTCTCTCTAGGGTTCTTGGTGAGTTCTCTAGAGAGAAGCTAGAGAGAAGCTAGATTTCTCTACTCTTAATCCTTTCCTCCAACCCTATACAAATCCAAGAGACTTAGCCTTGAATTCCTTAGTTGAACCTCTTCCACTCTCCCTCATCACCATCCCTCACTTCCTCCTCTCATCTTTGCCTCTAAGAAGTGTGTGATTCACTAGAGCTTGAAGAAGTGGGAAGTAATTCCTCTTCTCCTTTGCTTCTTTGAGTCCTAGAGGTTGCCTCTCCTCCTCTTGAAGACTTGGTGCTTGTTGAAGAAGAAGAAGTGTAGCTAGAAGAGCTTAGAGTCATTTGGAGCTTTGGTAGGGACCCTTGGTTATTTCTACTCTCTTTTACCTCTTAAACATGTATCAAATCTTGTATCTAATTATGTTTAGTGAGTAGTCTCTTTTGGGAGGCTAGGGTTAGAACCCTAGCCATATGATTAACAAACTATGTGTTGGTTATGTATGACTCTTGAATTGTGTTGTGAATAAGTTATTGTGTGTTTATGGATGTCTATGTGTTTGAGCCTCATGTCTAGTTTTGTTATGTATGTCTAAGCTAAGACTAAGTTGAGATATGTTTAAGGAAGCTAATAATAGACTTAAGTGAATTAGTCACTCACCTAAGAAACATGAGCATATAAACATAATTAAAGTATTATTCTACGAGATTTACCTTGAGAATTGATTCCCTGGCACCTAGCATGGACTAGAGCTTCTTTGAGTCTTTATAGACTTGGGGAACTCTAGTCAAGCACACATTAATCAAAAAGGTTATTGAGGCACATTGTAGAACTTCTTAGCTCGTAACTTACTAATTACGAGTTGAGGGATTCACTAGACAACCCCTCGGATCTTCCAATCGATATTCGAGAGGGGAACCTTTACACATCTATCATGAAATTTACTTGTTGACTTCACAACGTGACATACTATTGGGATTCAAGTCTAAATAGCTTGGGTCTTAGTTCCACTTCACGATATTCTTCAATGTTGGGTTTAAGTAGCCTCGAGCTCGTAATGGCCTAGGAACTTAGATTTAAAACCAACCGTGACTCACAATGTCACGACTTGAACATTCATTCTAGCGAACAAACTTAATCTAAACCGGGACATTGTTTGGTGCATCATATGGTTAGTGGAGATTTTCCTAGTTGACCTATTTTCCCTTCAATTGAATTTGTGTCATTTAGTTCGCATTTAGTATAATCACTCAACCATCAACCAACTCGTTAATCACTCACCGTAATTGCATCATCCCTTGCAATGCCAAATCTCCAAAGGATTTGGTAGTGTGAGATACACTTTCACATCTTATTTCCTTTAGTGTCAATTAGTGTAGTGTCTAGTGAGTCGTAATCTTTTATGCTTCCATTTTCGAGCTAAGGAATCTAAGTGCTCAATTCTCGTGGATTCGACACTCCATTTCCTTTCTTTACTATTACTTGTCCCCGTACACTTGCGGGCGAAGACCATTCTTGCATTTATGAGTTAGCCAATAGCTTACTAAGTGTGAGGGTGTAAATCTTCCAACACCAGCCGAATGTCCCACCTTGGAATTCTGGACCCGATGATGACGATCTGAACACCGGAGGAATCGATATGGTTCAAACTTCTGCCAATGTCAATATTTTTGTTTAGTTTCGTATGTACTTAGTTTATATTTCGATTGGAACGATACAATTTTTATGTACAAATTTTATATTTAATATATATTCAATGAGTATTTATCTTAATTTACTATTTATTTTTAATTTACTTTACATTTATGAAATAATTATTAAAAAAAATATACCACTTAGACGATGAAATTTGAAGATTTCATCTTCTAGGTTAAAACAATAAGACGACGAAGTAGCTACTCCATTCATCGTCTAGTGTAACAACTTAGATGACGAATACTTCTCGTTTGTCATCTAAGAGCCACAATTTACATTATGAAACAATATTCGTCGTCTAAGAGGCAAAATTTAAACAACAAAAATATTTCGTTGTCTTATTTGGTACACTTAGGCGACAAATAAGTTTTGTCGTACAAGATAAGTTACTCAACGAAAAATTTCGTCGCCTTTCTCATTAAAAGTTCGTCGTCTATGATATTAGACGACAAAAGGTCTTTCGTTGCCTATGAGGTCACCTAGACAACGAAACTTTTAGTTTTCGTCGTCTAAGTAATTAAATGACTAAAAATACCTCTTAGACGACGAAATGTCTTCGTCGCCTAAGTGTGAATTTCTGGTAGTATTAGTATCATTGATGAAGACAATGTTTCACTCACAAAAATTGCCTCTAATGGTGAAATTCTAGAAGTAGTCAAGTCTATTGGACTTCTCAAAGCTCCAGGTCCAGATGGAATCCATGCTTACTTTTACCAAAATAATTGGTTTGAGGTCAGTAATAGTGTCATTCAAATGCTTAGATATTTCTTTGTGCAATGTTCTTCTATTAAACCTCTAAATCATACTAACATTGCATTGATACCTAAAGTTGAGAAGCTTGAAACAATTGGTCAATTTTGTCCTATTTGTCTTTGTAATGTCTCTTACAAGATTATTACCAAAATTATGGTCCAAAGGCTTAAGCCTCTCTTGGAGAAATGCATTTCTAAAAATATAGGGGCTTTTGCCCCACGAAGGTCCATACACTACAACATTTTGATTGCCTGGCCGTGAACTTTTCAGTGATTTCAAGAAGAAAAAAAAAAGGAAGGATAGGAAATATGGCTGCTAAAATAGATCTAGAAAAAGCTTATGAATTTTTAAATTGGACTTATATCAAAATGTGCTTGTTAAAGTTTGGTTTTAGTGATCGTTGGGTTAGTTTGATCATGGAGTGCATCACTTCTATCTCTTTCTCAGTTATTGTGAATGGTAAATCCAAAGGTTACTTCTATCCCTCTAAGGGCATAAGGTAAGAAGACCATTTGTCCCCTTGTATCTTTATTTTGTGTATGAAACCTTTGATTAGACACTTGAATGATTTAGGAGGCAAGGCCAAGAATCAAGTTGGAGTCTTGTCTTCTCCTAATGGGTTTAGGACATCCAACTTAATATTTGCTTATGATTGTTTAGTAAGGCTACTAGACTTATTTTGAATGCGTTAAATAATTTTTTTGAAGCCTCAGGGCAAAGGATTAACTTTCATAACTCGTCTTTGTATTTCTCTCCCAAAGTCAGAGCTAATCTTAAAAATGAGATTGCAGATATTTTAGGTATTCGATACAAGACTACTATTGGAAAGTATCTAGGTATTCAGAATATAGCTTTTTGGCAAGACCCAGTTAATACAAAGGAACTCATAGATAGAATTTCAAAGAAGATTGCACGTTTGGAAAAGAGATTCTCTCTCAATAGCGATCAAATTAATTTTTGGACTTATAATTGGGTTTTTAAGACTTCCCTCTTTATACTCTCGTAGATCAATCTAGAAGCCACAATGTGAACTTGGAGGAGAAGGTTAGTGACTATATCAAAGATAGTATGTGAGATAAAATGAGCTCCTTAATATGCTTAATATTGATATTGTGGATCATATTTGTGGGATTCCCATTCCTCTAATGGAACAAGAAGATGGTTATGTTTGGGGCCCTGCCTTAAATAGAATATTTTCGGTTAAAACATCAACTTGGATTCAGAATTCCGATATTGAGAGCAATGATCACATTGGTTTATTGAACAAACTATGAAAAAATATTGTGCCACCAAAGGTTAAATTTTTTTGATGAATTTTACTCCATGGCAGACTGAAAACTAGAGATAGATTGTTAAAAATGAATCTTATTAGCTTAAATACTTGTCATTTCTATAATAATACTTGTCTTATTAGCTTAAATACTTGTCCTTCATGATGTCCTTTCTATAATAATATGTTGGTGTCATCATGAAGCTCCCTCTTGGTGTTGGTGTCCACCATGACTAAATCCCGGAAACGCATCATTATGCAAATCTGCAGTTGGGTTTCAAGCAGTGGGGCCGGCACCACTGTCGCTGGATGAGGCACCATGGTAACTGTACCTTGAGCTGAAGTCTACTGCTTCACCATGCTCGCTCCACGTAGTGTAACTCCACATCATGCCATTTTCGTACGGGTGTTGCACCATAACATTAACCTCCACATACTGACAGTTAAGACATTTTTTGCACGAACACCTGAAACGCTTCTTTCCCTAACCATGTTCTATCGCAAAATTCACAAATTCGCTAATTCCATCCATATACCGGACATCACTTCTATTCCGCAACTTCATACAACTCCTGTCCATACTTCTACGAATTTTAACAATTAATTATCATATTAGTCAACTATTATATATATACAGATTTTCAAGCTAGTAATTATATATGAAACTATATATATATACACAAACTTTCAATTACCTTAATATATTAAATTAAATTATTAATTAATTACCTTCAATAATTACCTTTATTACTTATTGGTGAATATATGTACTCGATCTACATCAATTAATTACGGAAATATGTCTAACATACATGTACGTTTTAACTAAATATTAACCAAATTTTTAAACATCCATGCATATATATATATACTACGTATTGGTCAATATTAATTAACTAATATATATATATAATCAATTACCTAACTTAATTATAAATATATATTAGAACATACTCATTATTAACAATGCAATCAATCAAACGTACAATTAATTATATATATAAACGTTAAATGGTGTTGAAAAATTAACTACGTATGTAAGTACCTAGCATTCTCCGATATATGGCGAATCAATGCTTAGATATAGTGCTAGCTAGCTAGAATTTGCATGCGTCTGCGCCATATACGTACGCGTGAGGATCAGAGAGTCTGATCGATCAAGAGAGAGAATTAATTGAATGATCAATCGACATATATATACATGAAAATGAAGTTGAGACGAGCGAGCGGAGAGGAAGAGAGTTCGGCATAAACATTATATAATGCTTCATTTAGACGATGGAGTGTCGGTCCGTCGTCTATGTTTCCACTTAGAGGATGGATTGGGCACTTCTTCGTCGTCCAAGTGCTTACAAGGACGACAGAGAATTTCTCCGCGGTCTAAGTGGCCACTCGGACCACAGCGTGTCGGTCCATTGTCCAAGTGGCTACTTAGACGACGGAAATAGTGTTTCCGTCGTGCAAGTGTCATTTGGACCGCGGAGAAATTCTCCATCGTCTAAGTGCATTTTTCTTGTAGTGTAACTGTATAGCAAATGATAATTTTTTCAATCAAATGATCAATTTGTTTGTTAAACATGATACTGATACAAGTGTCTTTGAGAGAATTTTGACAACCTACTGGCAAATTTGGAGAGCAAGAAATCTGTTGATTTTCAAACTGAAGCCACTACTCTAGCTTCGTGGTGGCCTCCTCAGAAACATGCCTCATGCAGTACTAAGAACACAACAAGCCCCTGAGAAGAAGAATGTGACACAAGAGACTATCAGATGGACTCCTCCCTCCACTAACCGCTACAAAATTAACTTTGACGGTTTAGTACAAGAGGGTGGAGTTGGAAAAACAGTTGGAGGTATCATTATCAGGAACAAAAGTGGAGAGCCAATCCTTTCTGGCGCTGGATGCTTTCGCAAAACAACTATTCCAATGCTCGAAGCACTAGCTCTTAGAGATGGATTAAGTCAACCTTGGAGAATAGGCGTTAAGAATGTCAGCGGGTGACACTTTACTTGTCATCAATTGCATCTTAGGGAGTTGCTTTGTGCCCTAGAGACTTGGTCCTGTAGTATGAGATATCAAAATCATCTCAAACCGGTTTGACAAAATCAGCTTCCAGCATGTGTTTAGGGAAGCAAATTTCGTTGTGGACAAACTAGAGACAATAGATCATAGCAGTAATACTCTTCATATATGGGACAACTCTGTTCCGACTAACGCTAAACATGTTGTTTCTTTTGATATCCTTGGGAGTGACCGAGTGACTGCCCCTCTTTTGTAGCATTGTTTCTTCATTACTCATAAAAAACAGAAAAACAGCAACAAAAAAAGTGTAGGTTCATGCCAAAGAAAATAGAAAAAAGGCGCGCACGACGACGTTTAACCCAATTCTCGTTTGCCCAGTCCCCCACCCCCTGAATATCTCAGATCTCACGACTACGCGTCTACTCAGATCTAAACCCCCTTTCCTTGTCCGAAGTCTCTCTCTTTCTGAGTCACTCAGATCCCAATTCCCGGCCACAACGAAATGTCGCACGCTCACCCCAACGAAGGCGACACCGTCCCTCTCCACCCTTCCTCCCAATCCGACATCGATGAGATCGAAAACCTAATCCACGCCAGCGACCAGTCCGGCCCCACCACCGTTCTCGCCGCTGCCACCACCACCACCACACGCGCCTCCATCCCCGTCTCCTCTTCTCCTTCCCCCTTCATCCAATCCAATCTCGCCCACCACCAAGCCTCTCCTCCTCCTTCCTCCTCTTTCAAACTACCGCTTCCGCCGCCGTCCTCGTCATCGTCTGTCCCGGCGCCGCCGCCAATCCCATCCTCCGGGTTCGGGTCGCCGCCCAACACTCTCACCGAGCCCGTTTTGGACACTGTCAAGAGAGACCTGTCTCGTATCGTCAGCAATTTGAAGCTCGTGGTGTTCCCTAATCCTTATCGTGAGGATCCTGGAAAGGCTCTTAGGGATTGGGATCTATGGGGACCTTTCTTCTTCATTGTCTTCTTGGGACTCACCCTCTCCTGGTCTGCATCTGTCAAGAAGGTAATTATTATTATTATTTTAGCTCTTTTTTTACTATTTTGATTTGCATTAATTGTGTTTTTGAGCTCATTTTTGTGTCTTTTTACTTACTTTTTTTTACAGTCTGAAGTGTTTGCCGTTGCGTTTGCTGTACTTGCTGCTGGTGCTGTGATTTTGACCTTGAATGTACTCCTACTGGTAAGAACACTCCTCTCTTGACGACTTTACCTATATTGATTTGTATAGGCTGAAGTGTCGAAAATCAAAATGTAGATTTGAATTCGACTAGGAGATCCGTTAAATATGAGAATGCATGGTATATACAGTAGGCTGTGGATCATGATCATTCTCTATGCACACGTATGTGATTAAAGAATTGATGAGAAGAAGCATGGTATATTGTTTGCTTGTTATTGTGAATCTTGGGTTGATTGACAAAAATGAGAATGCTGTAGGATTTATGTAATTTAGTGGATCACAGGATAGGTAGTTGTGTTCTTTGTGAGTGTGGTTTCTACTTTTGGTAATGTTCTTCGTGGGTCATGATTCGTAGCTGGAACAATTTTGGTTCCGCTTCATATATAATCTATGTTAACATCATGTTAAAAAACACAAAACCCGTCATTTTGTCAACAAGATTTGGTTAGCAATTCTGGTTAGTGGTACCAACACTAATGAATATCTAGAGCTGATGATGTTCTTGCATGGTAGAGCTTGATATTTTACAGGGAGATTGCTCGTCTCTTTTTTTGGGATCTAACTTAGTAGGAGATTACTAACCCACAAATAAGAGCCTAACGAAGTGGTCTTTTTCAGGGTGGACACATAATTTTCTTTCAGAGCCTAAGTCTACTTGGTTATTGCTTATTCCCTCTGGATATTGGAGCTTTAATCTGTATGTTGAAGGACAATGTGATCTTGAAAGTGGTTGTAGTAAGCATAACACTGGCCTGGAGTTCTTGGTCTGCATATCCTTTTATGAGCTCAGCAGTCAACCCAAGGAGAAAAGCTCTTGCACTCTACCCAGTTTTCTTAATGTATGTATCTGTTGGTTTTCTTATCATTGCCATTGATTAACACATTGAAACTAAGCATGCTTGCTGGTAGATAGAAATTTTGATTTGTTACATGGGATTTGAGGTCCTGCTTATATCATATTTGCTGTATGAAACTTATATGATTTCGAATGCTATCACGTTTATACCTTGTGTAACTTCAGTACACAGTAGTAAGAGATCAATTCGTTCATTTCAATGTAACCAGTAATATAGGTGCTCTCTTTTTTGTATTGAAACAAGATGATGTTGAACTGGGAACATTGTAGTTAGAATCATCATAGGGGTTCCTGTTCAATAGCTGAAGTGCGTTCCGTGCTGCCTTTTGAGTTTTAAGCCTATTGTTGACGCTACCTGAACTGTAAGCCCTGACCTTGACGGATGAATTATACTTTTCACCTTGTCTATAATTCTCTTCACTTGGGTTGGAGTGTGTTCTGGACATTTGGACTACTGGGTACATTTTGTCATTTTCTTTTTGCCCAGGAGGCCAGGACTGGGAAGTCTTTAACTGAACCGGGTCGTCCTACCATCTCTCCTGCGTAGTTAAAGGATACTTCGGCAGTTCGGCTCATCTCTGAATGTTCAACATTGTTTTACAGCGAGCAAGGATTGGGCATTGAAAATAAAATATCAAGCCTTGTTTATTTAACTGACACAACTTTTTCGTCTTTTTGCCACGCCGAAGCATAATGCTAAAATATCATGTTGGGCCCTGTTAGGTCCAAACGTCCAAGTAGAACATAGATACATCTGTTGAAAATTGAAAGGGGAAATCTTTGTACTCCTACTCCTACATAAATTACACAGGTGTGAGAAGTGAGTGCATAGACAAATACTATTCTTTGTAAGCATTAGCTAGGTCGCATGGAAAGGGACGCGGGTACGCGGAAGTGAAGCGTAGAAACGAATATTTCAAAAAAATAAAGGAAGCGGGTACGCGGAAGAAGCGAGTAATAAAATTTTAAATATTAATTATATATAAATATGTAATAAAATATAGGATATTAAAGAACTTAAATACAATATTCTAATTCTGATTTGATTGTTTATGTACACAATACGTTCATAAATGTTAAAATTCATAGAGGAAACTCAATTTATACCTTAATTTTTTTTTATTTCCCTCAAAATTCATATTTATTGTCATAAAAGATTATTTTCGGAAGCAAGCTTCCAAAAACAAAAGTTTGTGCTTCCGACGTGCTTTCAAAATTAAAAAATTTAAAATCGCGCTTTCGCTTCTGAAGCATAAAACCTGACCAAGTTGAAACTTTTGTGCTACGTAGAGCATTAGGCTCCATTTGTTGTCATACGCTCGCACTCACTTGTACATTGTTGAAATAAATAAGACATAAACTAAACATGTATGTCGTGCCTAAGCATGTGATTGTGGTACATGAATAAAACCGATCCCGAATATGTATAGAAACAACATATGAATAGACATGTCCCATTTAATTTAAACGTTAAGTTGTTTGGGGTGTTTGGTAAACTAAAACATCTTTACCTTATTGCAAAAATTGTACCTAAAAGCTATAAATTGTAGCAGCTTATAAAAGTTGGCAATATGCACATTTCATAAGCATAAACCACAGATGATTATTGTCACAACACAACCCTCTCAAACTGAGCTTGAGAAGATATAAGTAAATGCACAATTCCAACCTCGTAAAGGCCCAAGGTCAAATTTGGAATATAACTTCTTTTACAAAGGTTATATAATTACACTTCGGACACATCTGCCATCGAACGAAGTTGGATCCATCGTCAACGTGGAGGCCGCCGTGCAAGGAAAAGAAAATGCTCGAGAGAATTCAAAAAAGTTGGGGGCTTGGGTTTTTATCACAAAAGAGAAAAGAGTTGTTTGCTCGTGTTTTTATATATCCTCGTTAAAATATTGTTGAGTGAAAAATCCTTGAAAAAAAATCACAATCAAAAGGAACTGATACAAATATGAAACATGTTCACACAGAATGAGATCTTTGATCTTGTGCATCGAGTTAACTACACCCATACACCTATTGCACCTAAGGGACTTTGGCCTCTACCACATCTTTTTATGTCATCGTTGAAATTGTCCCTCTTTGGAATCAAGACTTCAAACAATCGTGTGAGTGATAGCCAAATCATCTCCGATTAGGCTGATTTTTTGCAAGCGTGATCCTCTAATGATAATCTAAAGGATGATTGGTTTCATTTATGGAATAAATTTTTCAATCTTGTGAACATCAAAATTTCGCTCCATGTTTTTAAAGTGATTATATATATATATATATATACAGTTCTTATCCAGAGCGGAGCTCCGCTTTGAGAAAAACGGAACGAAGTTTCGATTTTCACAAAATTGACAAGGTTGCTCGACAAATGAAACCACTCATTCTTTAGATTATTATTAGGCGATCATCCTTACAAAAAATCAGCCTATTTTGAGATGAGTTGACTATTTGATTGCTACATCAAAATTTTAGGCTATATCGGATGAACTGTATTTATCAAAAGTTGAATGTGATGATGAAATGACCAAATCATCTCCAATTGGGCTGAGTTTTTGCAAGCATGAACCTCTAATGATAATCTAAAGGATGATTGGTTTCAATGATCGAATAATTTTTTCAATATTGTGGAAATTCGAACTTTGCTCTATTTTTTTCAAAACGGAGCTCCACTCTGGATATATTTATATATATATATATATCCGGAGTAGAGCTTCACTTTGAAAATAAGGAGCAAAGTTTCGATTTTCACAAGATTAAAAAAGTTTCTCAAACATTGAAACTACTCATTCTTTAGATTATTATTAGACAATCACGCTTGCAAAAAATCAGCCCAATCGGAGATGATTTGGCCATTTGATCATCACATTCAACTTTTGATAAATATAGTTCATCCGATATAGCCTAAAATTTTGATGTAGCAATCAAATGGTCAAATTATATCAAATTGGGCTAATATTTTGCAAGCATGATCATCTAATAGTAATCTAAAGAATGACTGGTTTCAATCATCGAACAACTATATCAATTTTGTGAAAATTGAAGCTTTATTCTATATTTTCAAAGCAAAGCTTCGCTCTAAATAGAGACTATATATATATATAAGTTCTGATTTCACAAAGTGGGGTTGTTCCATCATCATTGAAATAAATCGTCACATTCAATTTTTAAATTATATCGGACAAACTGTATAAATCAAAATTTTAATATGACGATCAAATGGCTAAGTCATCTTCAATTGAGTTTATCTTTCAGAGCATAATCTTTGGATAGTAATTTACTCAATAATTTCAATAGGCGAACAACTTTGTTATTTCTTGAGTTAATCGAACTCTGCTTTAAGATACTAATGGGTAATGAGTATCGTACATATACTTTATATTAAACATGTGTTTAGTGGTATGTCTCCTGAAAAAATTTCTCGACTAATACTATTGTAACCTTTCTCATGAGATTTTCACTTATTATTAGGGTTCTTGACTTATAGGTCACTTAGAATCAAAACAGTGACCAAAAAGTCACCCCAAGATTATTTTTTTGACCCAACAATCACTTTAGTTGAAAACACGCGAGAAAAATTTCTAAAGTTTGAAAGAATTACAACATAGCATTGACTTGAAGTTCGCAGAAATTTCAATTTCAGCCACTGAAAAAAAAACAGGCAAACGTCGTCGACTCTCGCGCTAACCCGACCCATCCTTCACAGCTAACCGTCGGGCACCAACGTTGTCGGTCTTTGATATCAGCCACATCATCCTTCCTCGACTTCAGCTCCGCAGTGGATCTCCTAATTCGGCCTCGTTGTGCAGACGCTTGCAGTGGTTTAGCATCACCTGATTCGATCCACTCGAGTCTCTCCCCAAAACTTGTCTCTTAGATGAGTTTTGACTAATAGGTGTGTATTCACACCTCCAAAATTGATATTTACACTTCCAATTTTTTTATAACTTTTATAATTTTATTTATAACCTTATTTATAACAACTTACATATATATATATATTTTAAATTTAGGTTGGGTTTAATGGCTAAACCTCAAATATGGGTGATTTTTTTTTTGAAAATTAGAGTTAGTTAGAATCGATTTTTGTGGTAATTTTTTTTGGAATTTCCAGCTCGGGTGAATCGATCTTAATTTTATGGTTGTAAGTCATTATTCAATTATTTTTGTATGTTCAATATTGTTAGATCTGGGTTAAAGATTCGAAATAACATTTTATAGTTATGTATTTTAAAAATTAGAGATTTAGATTTGTGAATTTTTTTTTTTTTTGAAAAGTTGGAGGTGAAATGGGGTGACGAGAAAGAATAAAAGATAAAGTAATAATATTAGTGATAAATATTTTAAAAAAAGTGTAAATAACATTTTTTAAAATATGAATATACGCACTCCACTAATTTGCTTATTATTATGGCTCAAAGAAACAATTTGTACGATAGTGTATCATGCATGCACCAAGTTTGCACTGGTACAGTATAGGCAGTATGCAGTGGAACAGTGATGGCACGGTTTTGTGGAACTGGTGGTTTTGGTTTTACGTGGCGCATAAGCACTGACACTGTACGGTCCTCCACTCGTCGTCTGAGATGCTCTCTAAGTCAAGTCACTCTGTACGTTGCTCTGATCGACACTCTTTCTTTGGTGACTAAATATCATTTTGATTACGAGATGAAACTAGACGATCGAGACGTGTGATCGAAATCGCACAGTTGTACGAGCTACCTGCCAATACTGAAGCAACAAGAGCGCTCAGAGAGAGAGAGAGAGAGAGAGAGAGAGAGAGAGAGAGAGAGGTGAGATTGCATGATAGATTGCTTTGCCCAGTGGGCGAGCTTTCCTGGAAAGTGTGCTCTGCTGGGCTAGCTAGTTGGACCTCTGCTATGCGATTTTTAGCCAGCAGTGGGTTTTGGGAAGTAAGATTTTTTCTCTCTCTTGGGATTTTGTTCATGAAAGAGTGACGGGGTGACCAAAATGGAGTCAGATGAGGAAAGAGCGAAAACCAAAAGGATACTCTTTGCGGTGGTGGTGATTGATTTAAACATGTCCTGCAACGGCAATTAGATAGTGCTTTGGACAGAGAACCCTCTCAGGCCTTCGCTACCACACCCTTTCAGGATTTAAAAGATCCTCTTCTGTGTCTCCCTCTCTTACTTACTCAGAGACACAGAGATCGGACACTTGTCCCAATCGCAGTAGTGGTCTTTCATCTTACTTGTACGGTACACTAATGCAGTAAACGGAAGAGTAAAGACCATCTCTATCCTACATGTAGAGAAAATTGCATCCACCCTCTTTCCAAATCCGCCAGTAATTTTTGTTTCATTCATCTTTCTTTTTTTGGTTTCCCAAGGTATTCCATAAGAACTAATCCCTCTCGAGCATTGTCGGATCTCTAGGGAAACTCTCCTGGCGTTAATTTTTTCATACACAACGCTCGAATTCGAGACCTTGCTTAAGGGAAACAAACTTCCATCCACTTGAACCACCAAACATTGGTTTGTTTCATTCACTTTCTTGATAAGATGGTTATTCAAGTAGTGGAATGATCAATTTTTTTAAAAAAAATAGTGAAATGATAATTGACCAAAATTAAGTACTAAAATGATCAAATTTGAAAAGTAAAGTAGTAAAATTATGTCCGACCCAAACCACAGATAGCTAAACTAAAATTTGCCAATATTTTTTTTTAAAAAAAAATCCAAAAACATTAAAGAGTGATGACCAGAATTTAGTCAAAAATCTAAATCTGCGACGACCCAACCTTAGTTGAAAATCGTTAAAATAATCACCTAAATAAAGTAAATGATCAACTTGGATTAAACTTTATCGAATAATAACAGAAAACCCCTTTTTGATAAACCCATTACGACAATATGGTTATAACAATATAAGACACACCAGATAACTCTGTCGACCGCACCGCCATAAGCAACAACACGCGATACCACGCGTCACCATCGCCCAACCACTGGGTCGACTACATCGAAACACGAATTAAACCTCACAACTATGCACGTGACGTCGTTATGATTCTAACTACATATAACTTGATTGATTTTAGGAAACTTTTTCGATCAGAGACGCCGTCACAGACGACAGTGCGTGCCACCGACTCGCCACCACCGGCGACGGAGATTAATACCTCAATCTCTTCCTCTCATCAAGCCCAAAAATATCTACAACTATAGTTAACTCTGATTTCGATTCCACTGGCCTAACTTAGGCCCAAAAGCCGACAGATCCAAAAACCACCAAAAAATTTTCAGCAACGCTGCATCGTCGTCGAACCACCCTGAGGCTCAAGGCTGGGCGCAATCAACTCAGGCCAAGGAGGGCTGCCAAAGCCCTCTAATCTCGTCGAAATCATCGTCGTCATCCGCCATCCCCAACGACGATGATTTTGCTGTGATTTTCTACTAGAACTCATGACGGTTATCTCAAATATCACCTGCAAACATCAATTCCAATATACCACCACAATAAAGACATCACAAGGATTCAAATTATACCTCAATCATCGCCAGCGACAGTGGCAATTACAAGTCGAAACCCAAGTTTTTCTCTCATTCGGTTCTCTCACCTCAGCCATTTATCTCAGAAATTGAGGCCGATCTGAGGTAGAGGATGACAAGACGAGATGAGCCATTTATTAAGGTGGACGGCCAGAGTCTCGTTGCCGGTGAGCAACTCTGCTGCGATTTTGGGTCGTGAGAGAAAGGGTCAACGAGGTCAATGGCCCAAATGGGAGTCTCCCTTACTAAATCGGGCAATCTCTATTTATAGTCCCGTACTTTCGTTTCTGTAATTCACGAAAAACTTTCATTGATCATAACTAACTCCGATTACGGTATTTCGTGCATCGACGAACTCGTCTCATCAAATCCTACGACTTCTATCTGAAATCAACCGATATTATCTATTCTTTAAAAAGTGAAATGTAGTTTGTGCACGACATTATCTATCCTTAATTGTCGATAAATATTATTTATCGCACTCAATAAATCAAAATAGAAATATTGCTAAATAAAAAATAATCATATGAAAAATTTGGGATATCACAAAATCGCATATCCACAATTACCCTATGTAGAAGTCGGACCAGACTTCATTGTTCATGCTTAAATCACTATGTTTTGATAAGACGTAGACTAATAATAATATTAGACTGAGTCTGAGCCAATTGACGACTAGAAAAAGCCTACCAAACAATAATTAAAACACACTTTGGCTAGACTCGAAATTGAAGTCTGAGGCCTATTTTTATTGGGATAGAAGAAAGTTTATGGGCAACGCGAGGCAAGCTTAGAGCATCTCAAACAATATCAGTTAAAATTTTCTTATTTTGTTTCAAAATATAGCTCAAACCTATTTTAGCTAAGCATTTGTAAAAATTTACTCCAACAATATTACTCATAATTTAGCTAAATATGAATAAATACTTTGTTTTGATTGGTTAATAAAAATAATTAACATTTATTAACTTAGAAATTGATTACATTTACAACCTTTTAGGAAACAATTAATTACAATGTTGACTTTTACATCACCTAAAATTCAAGCTTTAGGTATGGGGATATGGGATGAAAACATGAAATATAGGGAATCCCTAAAATAGCTAATGTGATAGGGGATCTCTTGGAGCTGATTTTAAAGCAAAAACCTCATATTATAGATAAAATTGACTTTTAGGTGATCTGCTGGAGTTGCTCTTAGAGAAGAAAAAATTGTTGCCACTATCACTGTGCCAACTCTGACCCCCTCGTTGCCGTAATATTTTGTGCTGGTCATCTCCAATCCAACAAAGCCAAAATGGATGTCGGTAAATACCATACCCAACCTTCCGACCCCAAAAGAGACCGGCTCATCATCTATTTATACGCGCCAAAAAAAATATATGCTGGAACAGTGGAAAAAAACTAAGCGCAATTGTAGTTGCAAAACCCCAAGTGCATATGCACCTATTATTTGAGAAATTGTTTGAGTAACTCATTCAAAGAGCAAGAGGAAACCAAATTCACAAATAGCAAGAGAAAATCAGTTTTTGAATGCAGCAATTCATAAAATGCAAAAAAGCAGTTACTATTCATCATGTTGTAAAATATTAATAAATTATTTTCCCGAAAGATTTTCGACCTATAACAATGTGTCACGTGTCATTGTCGACTAAATAAATATAAAAGATTTTTTATAAGATATTCGACTAATAAAAACATAACACGTCCTTGCCATGTGTCGTTATCGCCAAAATAATTGGACTACATTTCCGGTAAGATTTTTGACTAATAAGGATGCGACACGTGTCACTTCCAGATAGCGTTATCAACAAAATAATTGGACTAGATTTTTGGTAAGATTTTTTATCAATGATGATGTAACAAGTGTGCTCATCTTCAAAGATCAGATTATCTACAATTGGATTTCCAATCCAAGTAGATGACACATCTCTCTAAACACTTCTCTCAAGATTTCCTGCATCACTCTGATGAATCCTTTCAGTTTTCACAATTTTATCAGGTGGAGGCAATAACGACACTAAGAGGATGACGACATGGAGCAATCATTTGTCAATCAGGTGGTCATGGAGGAGGCATAAGTTGGCGATGAACCACAAGGTCGCGGTTCACGTCAGAGGATGCAAAGCGAATCAATTAAGACTAAGGGATCTGAGGGGACATAATCTTATGGAAGATTACTTCGTCGAGCACCCTATCTTCAACGTGCAAGAAGTACCGAATGAGCAGGGACATATTCAACACTATCATGACAGATCTCTGCAACCATGACCAATAAGAGGAGATGCCACTAGATTTCTAGGGTTTCTACCCCAACAAAAGATGACCGATTCTCTACGCATGATGGGGTACAACGCAATTGCAAATCAGTGTACTAAAATTACAAGAATGGGGGAATGGACTACACTAGAATCTATGAAGGAGGTTTTCCGCTAAGTGGTTGATCTTTGAGGAGAATGAAGAAGAAGATATGCAAAACTCATCGAGTGCTTTCCAGGTTTATGATGGGCTAGTGGTGCATAAGAGAATCGAATTCCTTTTGAACCAATGAGAAGAGATGAACGTAATATACAACAATTTCATAACCGTGTTACCAATTTTGAATCCGTTTATATCCATACATAGCTTTAAAATGACTTGGTGAAGCACAACTAGAGGATTGAAACTGGTGAAATACTCTAAATATGTGTCTACATATGTGTGTTTCAATTTTATTATGTATTTTCATTTAATGTGTGTGTTTCAATTTTAGTATGTGTTTTACTTTAATATGTGTAACAAATATGTTTTTCAATTTCATCTTAATAAATAAATTATATTTTTATTTCTCGAAAATTTAAATTACATAATGACAAGGCAAGCCTATATTTATTCTTAGGATAATACTGTAACTACTATGGAAAGAGCACGCGCGGGTGATAACAATCCAAAAATATTTCATCAGTAGTTTCTCCTTCATTAAGGATTTCTAGTTTCCTTTTGGTAAAATATCTTTTCGAGATTGAGGTCATAGTCTCCAAATTCATTGTCATGATCTTTGTTTATTCCTCTTGTTTCTTGAGTTTGAACTCATTGGCCGCTCTTGCTTCCTTTCGTTGTTGAATTTGTATGTACTCATTGGCTTCCTTCCATCAACGTTATGATGTGCGAAAGAGATGCACATTTGTAAATCTTCGGAATGAAGCCAATGAGTGCCTATTTTTTTGAAAATTGCTCGTGCATGAAGTCAACGAGCAATCAGCTCGCCCTTTCCTCCTCTACATCTCTGATTTCCATTTTCTCGAGCACCTTCTGACTGACCCCACCATCTGCTTGAGCAAGACCGGTGCCGGTGCGGATGCAGTTTAATACATATATGAGAAATTTACTCCATCAAAAAATTTACTTGTCTGTTCAATTATTTTCTATGTGATACCTACACTAACGGGCAATTCTTGGCTAGGCAGCCAATTCTAGCAACACTTGATAAAATTGTGACATGTGTCCTTTTTTTTGCTTCCCGCCAACTGATCTTCTCTTCTTGAATACTCAATCACCCGAGTTCATCACTTCATCTTGAAGAAGACGAAATCGTGAAGGGGTTTGAAACTTTAATACACTATGGATGCTTTTGCTTAGAGCTCCAGTGTCGGATGAAGCTCTCTGGCACCGACTATCTACTATAAATCATCAGGAAAATTTTGAATTGTTCCCTATAAGCCCATGCTTTTGTGTTTAGCTTCATCGAACGATTAGTGAGAAGAAATTCATGGGTGTAGGGGAAAGATTGTGTGATAGTTGCTGCAAGTATATTTGATGATTTCGTCTTCATCTTCAAGATTGAGCTGCTATTGGAGACATAACACTTGCAATGGAAAAATGAGATACGTGTCTCACTACTATTGGGTGTGGATATGAGTGGATGCCCATCTATGGGTAGACCTGTCAATGGGGCAGAGCCGGCCCGAATCCAAATCTACCATTTAAGTAAAGAAAAAGTTTGACCCGATCCGCCCCGTTTATCCGGCGGATCTTTATTAACCAAATTTAGATCCAGATCCTGCGTATCAACAGGTTAATGGAGCTGATCTGGACCCGTTTGCTAATATGCTAATTACTAAACTTATTTCTTTTATCAATATGTTAATTATTACCAATATATCACATGACCCCGTGAGACAACAAAAATATTTCATTAAAGCAAATTAGATAGAACAAAATAATAAATTTTTAATTTACATTGAAGAACTTGACAAGAAACGTACAAATCGATTTGGGCTTCAATCATTTAATTGATTAATATTTTTATATAACTTTGATAAAGACATTTATATTTTATTTTAAAAGGGATTTTTAGGCTAGAAAGATTTTATGTATGTAAATAAAATAATTATATTTAATAATTTAAAAAAAATTACTGGGACGGATCATAAACGGATCGAATCGTTTATAATCCGGATGTGATCCTTTAAGTAAACAGATCACAAATGGATCAATGGGTCCAGAAATTAGATCCAATGTCATTTAATAGGTACGAATCTGAAGTGGGACCGGATCAAAATCCGTTCTATTGATAGGTCTAACCATAGACAGCCAAGAATTATCCTCCACAAATTGAAACACATATGCCTCACATCTTAATGATCTTATATTCTTATATGTCTTACGTAATCAGTTAATTACAATAAATCCTCAATCCATATTGTTATATCGAACATAATATATTTATATATAGAGATTATTTATCAATAATCTTATAATCTTATACGATAAGTTAACTATTGAATAAATTCCAGAAGGCCATCCATTATTTTCTGTGTGACCACCGTGTACAACTTGACACATATGTGTTTTTTTTATTCCATATATATATATATATCAGTCCCTATCCAAAGTGGAGCTCTACTTTGAAAAAAATAGAACGAAGTTTTGATTTCCACAAAATTGATAAAGTTACTCAACGATTGAAACAAATCATCATTTAGATTATCACTAGAGGATCTTGCTTGCAAAAATTCATCTCAATCGGAGATGATATAGCTTAAAACTTCAATGTAGCAATTAAATAGTCAAATCACCTCTGATTGGGCTGATTGTTTGTAAGCATGATCATCTAATAATAATCTAAAGATTGAGTGGTTTCAATCATCGAGTAAGTTTGTCAATCTTGTTAAAATCGAAACTTCGCTCATTGTTTTCAAAACGAAGCTCCACTCTAGATAGGAACTATATATATATATATATATAACTAACTTGACACATATGTTTATGCCTCCTATACGCATGATTAGTCACTGATAGTAAAACTTCTTTAAACTCGTATTATTGAGACCGAACATAATATATTGTTTATGCCTCCCATACGAATGATTAGTTACTTACCGTAAAACTTCTATAAACTCGTATTATTGAGACCGAGCATAATTTATTCATATATGGAGGTAATAATTCATTGGAGGTTTAACTAAATATTTAATTAGATCAAAAATATACTATAGTATCCCGATTTTTTTATATAATCGTTAATATTTACAGATATTTCTGAATACGATTCAGCGAATGTGGTAAATAATTTTACCGTTGATAAATATTTAGTGAGCTCTAGTTGACTTTTTAGTAGGTTGATTATATCGGATTGACATCGAATGAAAGACATAGTATTTTTCGAGACCACATTGATACGAGGAACGTCAAAAACGAAGTTACGAGATAAAATTTATGACTAACAGAAGTTTGATAGGAATTACATTATCGTAAATATACTAGTATAAATAGAAGTTACCCGAAATGGAAAGTCAGACCTTCCATTTTAGGCGTTGACTCAAGCTGAGTCTCTCTTGAGCAGTGAAACTGTGAACGAACTCAGCATTGCATTGTTGACGCTGCCGGCCCACCTCCGGCCACGATGTCGGTCGGAATTGAAAGGCCTTGAAATCCTCTTCCCTCTATTGACCTTGATTTTAGTGATTATGGCCTGAGGAGAAAGAATCGAGAGCAAGAGTTTTAAGGGTTTCAGGTAATTATCTATGATGACCCGACCCTAGTCGAAAATTGTCAAAATGATAAATTATTAGGTAAATCGAGGAAGTACTCGATCAGAAAATTAATTTTGACTAATCTAGTCAAGTAACGTATCAGTCAAACTTGTTAAGATGAAATAGTTTTAACGATATAAGACACATCTAATTTCTCTGTCACCCGCACCGCCACTGACAGCGACACTACTCACCACCGCCCACCAACTGGGATGACGAAGCCTAATCGCATTTTTAACCTCACATTATACTTGCCACGTCAATACAAACCTAATGATATATAACTTGACCATTTTTTAGGAAATATTTTTTGATCATGCGTCGCCACTGAGGGCGACGCGTGGACCCCACGTGCCACTAGCGATCACCGTTGGTAGAGGCGATTGACCCACCAAATTGAAGCTCTCAACATGTACAACAATAAACCTCAAAACATATATACTTGACTTCGGCTGAATTGGCCGAAATCAGCCCCAAAACCCCACGGCTCGAAATCTCTCCAGCACCGTATCTCTGTCGTAGAGCCACCCCTGGGCTTGCGGCCAGTCCTATTCGATTCACCATGTGGTGGGGAAGAAAACCCCTCTAACCTTGTTGCCAAACCACTGACAACCGCAGTTTTCAGTAGAGGCCGAACTGAAAACCGCACGGGAATCAATTCGATTCCCTTAGTCACGACCTACAATCAACAACACAAAACAACAACAGTAACACATATAGGAAGAAGAGAGCTTCTGAAAGGACCCAACCCCGATTTAGTGGCTAAACCGGAATCGAACCCCTTCTGAAAATGTGAACCAACAAAATCCATTAAAATTTCGGTAGAGTAACGCTACTAACGTGGAATTGCCAATACCTGCACCCGGAAAATAACACTTCATCCTATGTCACAAAAGCCAAACTGTGGGCACCAATCCCATCCGGATTTCTCAATATCATATTAATATTAATAAACAGTAAACATACTGTAATATATAATATATCCGGAAAAAATCGTATATAACATGTATCAGAGTGACCTCTAGTGTAAATATATACAATATATACATCAGTATGCGAAACAAGAAACCTACTGGAAAACACAGGTGACTCGAACAACTAGCCTCCCACCACGACGCGAAACACCAGAACCTGAACTGGAAACTGGGCACGGAAACCGAAAATCCCAGGGGAAAGACATGAAAACCGTTAGAGTGAGTGGACGAAAATAAATGTCTTTCGCCAGAAGATATATGTTATAAAAACATATGCGAGTCTAAATGTATAAAAATCAAATGGTACACGAGGAGACGCTGACTCCAACTCGCATACAGAGCATGCATGAAAAATCCCACGGGGTCACTCATGGACACATCCGTGCTAGTACAGTCTGAATCACGGGATCCCAGACCCACACGTGATTCTAGCCAGAAAGGCCTCTGTTCTGGGGTACTGCCCATCGCCGGTCAGGTCGGGGTACTGCCACTCCTGGTAGGCATCCATCGGGGATCAGTCGAGATGCAAGTGTATCTATACTACAACATATACTGAGACTGTACTCTGTGTAAACTAAATCATAAATAGTTTGATGCAAATACATAAAGCAATATTTAAATGTATATACGTAATGTATAATGGTATAAGCATAATCGTATAACACATGCTCATATAAAACATAATCTCGTATGCATACTCATGCTCGTAAAACGTGTATAAAGACTCGCGATTATCAGTGAAAAGAAATTGTCCACTCACAGGTGAGCGAAACGCGCACTCGCACTATTCTATTGGCCCGGCGGAAGATCCCTCGCCCGAAATACGATCTCGATTCCCTGAATAACCATAAAACATATCTGATTAAAATCATAGCCCACAACTCTGTACTTAACCATGGAAACCAACCGTTCCCGAAAACATATAAAACCGTATAAAATAATCGACCGAATTCTCGAAATCTCCACTCGAAACCCTCGACTGAAAATTCGATACCCAAATCAATCCGAAAACCTCAAGGCGACGATCGGGGCGCGATTACGAGAAAAATGACACTAAAATCATCGAAAACTAAAAAGTCAACGTTCTCGCCGGAGCGCCGCCGTCAACGAAGAGTTTCTCCGGCGAGGAAGGTCCCAACCTCAAGCCCAACCATTCCTTCAACTACCATAAGGCCCAATTCAAACCGTAACCTTACCAAATCAGCTCGAAACCAGATCGGAGCTAAACTCCGGCAACCACCCACGGTTCAACCAAAAACCTAAATTCAACAACAATTAATCACATAGGAAGATTCACAGGGGCAAGGGGAGTCGAAACCCTCTCACCCCCGCCACCGTGGCTCGCCGAAACACCCCTAACCGTCACCGGTGAAATCCACGAAACTGACCCCGTTCGAAATCAACCAAAACACAACCAATTTCCATAATTTCAAACACAAACCCACTTTGAAACTCAAGGGAAGTAAGATTATACCCCAAACGTGGCCGGAGGTGGCCGGAAAATCCAAGTCGGCCGGCGAAATTTCAAATGGGTCGATGTCCTTCACGGGTCAACGGTCAACAGCCCAAAAAGGAAAGTCAACGCTTGGTCAAAACCCCAAACAGTGTTTTTGACAATTTTTCGACCATTTCCGATATTAAACTCGCGTCTCGGGACGATCTACGGTCCAAAACGGATAACCATTACGATTCGGATAAATATGAAACGAACGGATATACTCGTCGATAAACTGAAACTTCAAATAATCATATTATATTCCTCGTTTATCGGAAAAATCATCCGGAACTGCCCACGAGTTCGAAATCACGTGCTCTACAACTCTCGAGAAGAGACCCAACTCAAATTCTTGGCCGATAATTTAGTCGTAAACGAAACCAGCAAACCACACAGTTATCGATTGATCACGATTACGCATAATCTCGTGAATCGTACTGATTACTCTACTGATTCTGGTTCTGGTCGTTACAAATCTACCGCACTTAAAACAATTTCGACCTCGAAATTTACGTACCTGTCAAATGAACAGATGAGGATACTGTTCCCGCATACGCTGCTCAGTCTCCCAGGTGGCCTCCTCAACCGAGTGATTCTGCCACAAGACCTTCACTAGCGGGATCACACGGTGCCTTAAATCCTGCTCACGATGATCGAGAATCTGCATATGCTCCTCCACGTACGTCAAATCCTCTTGGATTGGTAACTGCTGTGGGGCTAACACATGAGAAGGATCTGAAATATACTTCCACAATATCGAAATGTGGAAAACATCATGAACACGAGCCATCTCAGTTGGTAACTCAAGTTTGTAAGCAACAGCTCCAACCCTCTCGGTGATCTCATACAGACCAATGTATCGCGGTCGAAGCTTGCCACGCTTCCTGAAATACACAACTCCCATCCACGGAGATAGTTTCAGGAATATCCGGTCACTTACATCAAACTCGAGGCTCTTCCTCCTCACGTCCGCATAACTCTTCTGACAATCCTGGGCGATCTTCAATCTGTCCCGGATAATCTGGACGTCCTCCATGGTGCTCTTCACCAGATCAGGGCCTATAAGCCATCGCTCGCCCACCTCGCTCCAATACAACGGAGTGCGACACTGCTTCCCGTATAGGGCCTCGTACGGTGCCATCTCGATACTGGCCTGATAGCTGTTGTTGTAGGCGAACTCTATCAAATGCAGTTGCTGGTCCCAATTCCCGCGAAACTGCAAAACGCAAGACCGCAACATATCCTCAAGAGTCTGTATAGTCCGCTCAGACTGCCCGTCAGTCTGAGGATGAAAAGCTGTACTGAAAGGCAACCTCATGCCCATGGCTCGCTGTAAAGCCTGCCAAAACTCAGAAGTGAATTGACTGTCTCGGTCAGAAACAATAGATACAGGAGAGAAAATGATATCGGATAAGTACAACTTGGCCAATCTGCCCACTGATATCTTCCTCGGAAGTGCGAGAAAATGAACGGATTTTGTTAATCGATCCACAATAACCCAAATACCAGTATTACCTGCCGAAGTACGCGGCAACTGATAAATGAAATCCATCGTAATATGCTCCCACTTCCAAACCGGAATCTCCAGTGGCTGTAACTTCCCTACAGGTTTCTGCCTCTCCGCTTTAACCTGCTGACAGATCAAACATCGGCTCACGTACGCGGCAATCTCCCGCTTCATGTTGCGCCACCAGTAATACGCTCTAAGTGTACGAAACATCTTCGTACCTCCGGTATGCATCGCATAAGCTGAACTATAAGCCTCATCCAGAATCTCCTTCTTCAGGCTCTCGTCTCTGGGCACACACAACCTGCCTCTAAACAACAACGTACCGTCGTCGCTCAATCGAAACTCTGTAGGCACACCACTCCGTATCATGGTCTTCTTGCCCAACAAGTAGGAATCTGAATCTTGAGCCTCTCGCACCTGATCAACCAATACGGGTCGAACCTGAAAACTGGCCAGCAAATCTCCCTCATCATCCCACTCAAACTCGGCACTAGTAGTCCGAAACTCGGCTAACATCGACACTCTAGCCACACATACACGGAATAATGAAGCTCTAGATTTCCGGCTAAGTGCATCAGCCACAACATTGACCTTCCCTGGATGGTACTCGAAAGTGCAATCATAGTCGTTGATCAAATCCATCCACCGGCGTTGCCTCATGTTCAAATCTGGCTGCGTCCGTAGGTAGGTGAGACTCTTGTGGTCGGTGAAGATCTTATACTGGGCTCCGTACAAGTAATGTCTCCAACTATTCAGTGCTAACACAATAGCGGCCAACTCCAAATCATGAGTCGGATAGTTGACTTCGTGTGGTTTCAATTGCCTGGAACCGTAGGCTACAACTCTGCCATGCTGCATCAGCACACAACCTAGTCCCAACTTCGATGCATCACTATAAACCACAAACTCACCGCTGTCGTCTGGTAATGTCAGAACCGGTGCAGTAGTCAACTTCTCCTTCAGGAGCAAATAACTCTCCTCACATGCATCAGACCACTCAAACTTGACGCCCTTCTTCATCAACCTGGTCAATGGTGTAGCGATCCGAGAAAAATCCAGTACAAACCGCCGGTAGTAGCTTGCCAAACCCACGAAACTCCGGATCTTCGGTACAGTGGTAGGTCTACTCCAATTCAGCACGGCCTCGATCTTGTCAGGATCAACACTGACTCCCTCAGCCGATATCACGTGGCCCAGAAACTTCACACTGTCCAGCCAAAACTCGCACTTGCTGAACTTCGCAAACAACTGATGGTCCCGCAAAGTCCGCAACACCGCTCGCAAATGCTTCTTATGCTGTCCCACAGTCCTAGAATAGATCAAAATATCATCGATGAATACAATCATGAACTTGTCCAAAAACCGTCTGAACACCCGATTCATCAAGTCCATAAAAGCTGCAGGGGCAACGGTCAACCCAAATGGCATAACCAAAAACTCGTAATGCCCATACCGCGATCTGAAAGCTGTCTTAGCCACATCAGAGTCTAGGATCCTCAATTGGTGATATCCGGATCGAAGGTCAATCTTCGAAAAGACTGATGCTCCATTGAGCTGATCGAACAAATCATCAATCTGCGGCAACGGATACTTGTTCTTCACTGTAACCTGATTCAACTTCCGATAATCGATACACAATCGCATGGATCCATCTTTCTTCCGCACAAATAAAATCGGGGCACCCCATGGAGAAACACTAGGTCGAATAAAACCCTTCTCCAGCAACTCCTGGAGCTGAACCTGTAACTCTTTCAACACCGCTGGCGCCATACGATACAGTGCCTGAGAAATGGGTCCTGTACCCGGTAATAACTCAATAGTAAAGTCAATCTCCCGAATAGAAGGTATGCCCGATAACTCTGCTGGAAACACGTCTGGGAACTCAGAAACAACCTCAATACTACCAAGATCTGGCACAACTGCTGTAGTGTCCACAACATGGGCTAAATAAGCAACACAGCCTTTCTTCATCAACCGATCCGCCCTCATCGCGGAAATCAAACACAGTATTGAAGTGTTCTTCTCGCCGCGAAACAATATCTCGGGAAAAACTGGTCGTCGAAACGCGACCTCCTTCTTATGACAGTCAAACATGGCCCAATGCGTCTCCAAGAAGTCCATACCCAAGATCAGATCAAAATCAACGATATCAAGCAACAACAAGTCTGCGGCTAATCCATGGCCTCCAATAAAAATCTCACAGTCTCTGTACACCCAGCCAATGCTCACAATCTCACCTGACGGATATAACACACTCCACAGCCCCGGAAGTGGAGATGCAGGTACCGTAGCTAATGATGATAATCTATATGACATGAATGAATACGTGGCACCTGGATCTAACAATGTAAGTACTGGAATACCAAATACATGCAACGTACCGATAACGACCTCCGGTGAAGTTCTGCCATCACGTAGAGTCATAGCATGAACCCTCGCCTGCCCGGCTGGTCGTCCACGCTGAGGCTGTCCCTGCTGTTCTCCTTGGCCCACATACTGTACTGGTCGAGCCCCCGAAGTGGCACCTCGCTCTCCTCCGGAACTCTGGGCTGCCTGCTCACCAACACCAACCAACTGAGGACACGTCCTCGCATAGTGACTCACCTGGCCACAATGATAACAGTTGAGGGTGCCTCGCTGACATGAACCAAGATGATACCTATTGCACAAATTACACAATGGATACTCCCTATGTACAGGAAACGTGCCACCGGTACGCCGAGGATAACTGGAACCGCTGGAACCCCCACTAGCCTTTGGTCGCTGCGGTCGATCTCTCCTCCACCTCTGTCTCTGTCTCGATGCACCAGTTGCTGGTCTATATGGTCCACTACCCGAGGATGAAGCCGAACCGGAAGTATCAGAACTCTGCCTCTTTGAAAGTCCCTGACTCGGTCCACCCTCCTCAAACCGTCTAGGCTGGTACCTCAGCTGCGTCTCCTTCTCGATATCCTCACCTCGGAGTGCTGCACTGACAAACTCATCAAAATTGTTCTGAGGCATTGTAGTCAGAGTCCCCTTGATGTTCAGATTCAAACCCAGCTCAAACCTGCGGCACTTGGCTTCCTCAATAGCCACCATATCACGCGTAAAACGAGATAAGCGAGTAAACCTTTCCCGATACTCAAGCATAGACATACTGCCCTGTCTCAAGTTCGTAAACTCCTCATACTTGTGCTGCTAGGTAGCCTAATTGAAATACCTCCGCATAAACAAATCTCGGAACAAAGTCCACGGAGTATCAACTGGAACTCTGTCGGTGCTAACCCACCAAAAGTATGCATCATACTCAAGTAATCCGACTGCTGCCACTGTCATCTGCTCAAGGGTAAATCGCAGATGCTCACATACACGTTCAACCTGAACTACCCATGCCTCACATATCTCTGGATCAGCTGAACTTGAAAACACAGTCGCACCAGCAGTACGAGCTTTGACCACAGGGTCAAAATGCTCTTCCAAACGCAACACTCGCATCAGCAAGTCGTGCGTCTGGCGATCCTCATCAGGATCCGCTTCTCGATCAACACGGGGACCACGTCGAGGAGGCATCCTACTAATACAAGACAAGCATTAGGTACAAGCAGAAGGAACGTAATCATGAGACCTTAGATATTTGAGAACACACAACACCCGAAGTATTGATGAGTACCGCTGGCCAGTCGGGTCATCACTTCAGTCATGCTGTACAAACTTAAATACCCTAGGCGTCACAACTACAAGAGTCTACAGAATCTGACAACCTAATGCTCTGATACCAAGCTGAAAGGACCCAACCCCGATTTAGTTGCCTAAACCGCAATCGAACCCCTTCTGAAAACGTGAACCAACAAAATCCATTAAAATTTCGGCAGAGTAACGCTACTAACGCGGAATTGCCAATACCTGCACCCGGAAAATAACACTTCATCCTATGTCACAAAAGCCAAACCGTGGGCACCAATCCCATCCGGATTTCTCAATATTATATCAATATCAATAAACAGTAAACATACTGAAATATATAATATATCCTGGAAAAATCGTATATAACATGTATCAGAATGTATGAGAGCGACCTCTAGTGTAAATATATACAATATATACATCAGTAGGCGAAACAAAAAACCTACTGGAAAACACAGGTGGCTCGAACAACTAGCGTCCCACCATGACGTGAAACACCAGAACCTGAACTGCAAACTAGGCACGGAAACCGAAAAGCCCAGGGGAAAGACATGAAAACCGCTAGAGTGAGTGGATGAAAATATATGTCTTTCGCCAGAAGATATATGTTATAAAAACATATGTGAGTATAAATGTATAAAAATCAAATGGTACACGAGGAGACGCTGACTCCAACTCGCGTACAGAGCATGCATGAAAAATCCCACGGGGTCACTCATGGACACATCCGTGCTAGTACAGTCCGAATCACGGGATCCCAGACCCACACGTGATTCTAGCCAGAAAGGCCTCGGTTCCGGGGTACTGCCCCTCGCCGGTCAGGTCGAGGTACTGCCCCTCTTGGTAGGCATCCATCGGGGATCAGCCGAGATGCAAGTGTATCGATATAATAACATATACTGAGACTGTACTCTGTGTAAACCAAATCATAAATAGTTCGATGCAAATGCATAAAGCAATATTTAAATGTATATACGTAATGTATAATGGTATAAGCATAATCGTATAACACATGCTCATATAAAACATAATCTCGTATGCATACTCATGCTCGTAAAACGTGTATAAAGACTCGCGATAATCAGTGAAAAGAAATTGTCCACTCACAGGTGAGCGAAACGCGCACTCGCACTATTCTCGTGGCCCGGCGGAAGAACCCTCGCCCGAAGCACGATCTCGATCCCCTGAATAATCATAAAACATATCTGATTAAAATCATAGCTCACAACTCTGTACTTAACCACGGAAACCAACCGTACCCGAAAACATATAAAACCGTATAAAATAATCGACTGAATTCTCGAAATCTCCACTCGAAACCCTCGACTGAAAATCCGATACCCAAATCAATCCGAAAACCTCAAGGCGACGATCGGGGCGCGATTACGAGAAAAATGACACTAAAATCATCGAAAACTAAAAAGTCAACGTTCTCGCCGGAGCGCCGCCACCGGCAGCGGCGCGCCGTCAGTTTAGAGTTTCTCCGGCGAGGAAGGTCCCAACCTCAAGCTTACCTCAAGCCCAACCATTCCTTCAACTACCATAAGGCCCAATTCAAACCGTAACCTTACCAAATCAGCTCGAAACCAGATCAGAGCTAAACTCCGGCAACCACCCACGGTTCAACCAAAAACCTAAATTCAACCACAATTAATCACATAGGAAGCTTCACAGGGGCAAGGGGAGTCGAAACCCTCTTACCCCCGCCACCGTGGCTCGCCGGAACACCCTTAACCGTCACTGGCGAAATCCACGAAACTGACCCGGTTCCAAATCAACCAAAACACAACCAAATTCCATAATTTCAAACACAAACCCACTTAGAAACTCAAGGGAAGTAAGATTATACCCCAAACGTGGCCGGAGGTGGCTGGAAAATCTAAGTCGGCCGGCGAAATTTCAAACGTGTTGATGTCCTTCACGGGTCAACGGTCAACAGCCCAAAAAGGAAAGTCAACACTTGGTCAACGCCTCAAACAGTGTTTTTGACAATTTTTCGACTATTTCCGATATTTATACTCGCGTCTCGGGACGATCAACGGTCCAAAACGGATAACCATTACGATTCGGATAAATACGAAACGAACGGATAAACTCGTCGATAAACCGAAACTTCAAATAATCATGTTATATTCCTCGGTTATAGGAAAAATCATCCGGAACCGCCCACGAGCTCGAAATCACGTGCTCTACAACTCTCGAGAAGAGACCTAACTCAAATTCTCGGCCGATAATTTAGTCGTAAACGAAACCAGCAAACCACACAGTTATCGATTAATCACGATTACGCATAATCTCGTGAATCGTACTGATTACTCTACTGATTCTGGTTCGGGTCGTCACAGCTTCCTAACCATACCATCAATGTCAGAAAATACCCGAAACCTTAAAAAAACTTTTGAATTCAATTCCTTCTCCTTAGGCCATAAACCTCAAAATCAAAGGTAGAAACATGAACAGGACGTAGAGATCAGTCGAAATCAACGGTGCTAGGAACGTCGAAATCGCCATCGGCAATTTCTGGCTAGTTGCTTTCGAGGCCGATTCCAACCAAATGAGCAAGAATCTGGTGAGGATCCTTTGAGATAAAATGTTGGGCTTGTCAAGATCCTTAGATTGATGGGTCATTTTCCATCGTTAAAGATGGTCGCCAACGAAGGTGCGTGGCTAGAAAAATGTTTAAGAAAACAGGTTGTGTTATATGTCGTTATGTTCATATCGACGATACGAAAGTAGTCGTTAACATTTAGGTTTTGTCTACCAAGTAGGTGGGCGATGGTAATGAGTGTAGCCCCTAGTGGCTGTACAGCCGACAGAGAAATTATGTGTGTTTTATATCGTTACGATTGTTGTAATGAGTTTATCAAGATAAGTTTCTCTTTAATTTTTAGATCGAGTAATCTTCTTGATTAACATCTATATTTATCGATTTTTACGATATTGGAATAGGATTAGAATGTCATATATACACACAATAGTATACATGTTATAACAACTATAAAACATAAATATGAGTAATTACGTACCCACAAGCTGCAAAACATGATAGTGACTATAAAATAGGAATTATTGCCTAAAACTACTATATTAGTAGCCTATTTTTTCTTAAATCACATATATTATCTTGGACAAACTTCTGTTTACCCCCTAAACATTGGCTCTGACATAATCTTAGTCCTTATTTCAAAACTGAATATTTTACCTTTAATACAGGGCTCGGCAATGGGCCGATATGGGACTTAATGCGTCTTCTCCACAATCCAGGCCGGGCTGGGCGGGGCTTTTTCAAAAATTTGAATCCCACAAGCCGTCCATAGGCTTTTTAGCGCAGGGCCTTCTCAGGCTTTTCGGGCTGGGCCAGATTTTTTCTTGTATTAAATGAAAAAAATTAGAAATCAATAGTGACTATTTATCAAATATATTAACAATTATATACACTACATAATATATAAGCCTAAATAAAGTGATAATTAGTATATAAATGAATAATATTAAGGTAAATTAGAGTGTTTAGAGGTTTATATTGATAAAATAATATATAACATATACAATGGAATGGATGGGCTAGACTGGCTTGGCCCTTCGGGCAGGGCCGGGCGGGCCTCGACAATCAGGAATTTTTTGGGCCCGTGGGCTTTGGGACCTCGGCGCTAAGCCAATAGAGCCGGACTTTTTCGGGCCTCGGGCGCCCCCACAGGATTTTCGGGCCTATGGCCAAATGGTGACCCCTACTTTAATCTTTACTATCTGCACTAGTCTTATCATTCCGTTAGTTCTCCATCCAATCATTTTGTTAAGTGATGACGTCATAACAATTGTCACATCAACAAGTGTGTCCCACTATCTAAAGTGATTTCCTATCTATTATGAAGAATTATATATTAATGAAACTTCTATAATTGAATGACATGGGACCTTACAAATTTTTATTTAATCAAGATAATTATCTTATTGATAAATAAATAATTTATTAATTTATCAAGATTTTTACAAGATCATATGAGATTCTGATATGGCTTCTGTATCACAAGTTTAATAAGACGACATTCATGGATTAAGTGAAGTTATTTATGGTCTATGTTATATTGTTATATTGATGAAATGAATATTGAGTTGAGCACCTTTTGAATTATCGTAATGATATTAATGTGATTAAATTCTCCATTAATGAGAAGATCACAATTAAAATATATTGAATACATATGTCAAAGATGATCATGATCTAGATGATAGTTATGTCATACCAATACTTTTGTTAAAAAGGCATTTAAAACAGTAATTATATTATACAACTATTGCTACAGAATGAAAATAACTTGCCAAATGTTGAGCACGCATTATGATAGATCAAGGATGAAGTTAGTTGTTGTCTGGATACAAAGAAGAAACTTGCTATAATAGAGTTTTTTTTCTTCCGCAAGAAATAGTTAGATAGATCGAGAGAATAGAATTAACTACATTATAGTGTGAAAAGGAACAATGATCAAGGAGTGTATAACTCAAAAGGAAAGAGACAAATAGAGGAGCTGGAGAGCATCTGAGGAAAAAATAAATTATGATATATTGTATTAAAGGACCAAAGTGCCATGCATTTTATAATAATGGCATGAATTTAGACAACATTAGTGATGACTGGTACAAAAGTTAATACGAAATATAAACTTGAGGTACTATTCTTATATTTTTAGAAGTCGAAGTATTTAAGTTTTATGTAATTTAAATTTGAGATATTGTTCTTTATAAAATATTATTCAATAAAATTTTATGGTAGTGAATAAACTCCAAAGGTCCATCAAAAATAAAGACCTCAGGCTCAGATGCCTATGATAGGCTAACAACACAATCTCTTGTACACTGAGCCCATCACCATTCACAACAAACATATGTAATGGGGCGGTACAGTCCACACGGTTGTCAACGGTCTCAGCACCTTACACCCTTTTAAGACCTAAGCACCTGTTAGAGGTCTACTGCCACAATCCATTAATTAATGCAACCTACATGTCTTTAACTTAGTTAGTTAAGTCGTGAATAATTCATGAATTATTCATGAATCGCCGATTTTTTGAAAAAAAAACATTATTTTCCCGAATTTTTTGAAACATTTGGAAAAAAAAAACATGTTTTTTTACTCAGCCGAATTATTCGCGAATTTTATGTTTTTATCAATAATTTTTTTAAAAAATAATTTATTTATTTATTAGATTTCACTAGTTTTCTTCCTCTAATTTTTTTAAAAATATACAAAAATTTGGCCGAATATTTTTGAATTTTATTCATATAAAACTACCGAATTATACACATATGTATTTTTGGCGTTTAATTCGCGTACCATTTTTTACTAACAGAGGTCTTTAAAGATACATGTCATCAGGTAATTATGACCACAAAGTCTCAAACAAAAGTGCCTTAACTTTAAAATTGAAATACTCATTCAAGTTCCAATCCAATGAGAACTATCAATATTTTGGATACTAAGTATATGTTAAAAAAAAAAATATATATATATATAGTGCATTTGAGAAAACAAAAAAATGTTTAAGGAAATAATATTCCTGGTATCTCAGTGTGCGTCATGTCTTAATTAGCACAAAAATATAAATTCTCTCAATCCATGTTTTATAAGGCTATTGATTGTAATGCATATTTAAATGTCATTTATCAATGAATAAATATAGTTTCAGTCTATTGCGTATCTATTTATTTTTTCGCATTCAACACGTTATTAGCAGCTCCTGAGTTGATAGCCAATACAAATCCTCAACAAAAAATAAATAAATCCTAAAACCCCTAAACACTACAATCTCCATCGATCACCACCGGAATACCATCACCACTGGAGCACTGTCACCATCGCCAGATTTTCTCTTTTTCAAACAATCAAAGTTTTCATACCGAGCATAACACCCTTGAGGTAAATTTTCTAACTTCCTTCGATATAGAAATTATGTTGCAAAACTTAATTACCATAACACCCTAGCTCTAGGTTTAGATTTAGGTTGAATTTTCATATTGTGATTTACTTTTTATGTCCTAGTTCCTATGGATTAATGCATGTTTTAAAAAGTTTGTTATTAGTGATATGGTCCTGGAGGAGTGACGGTTATTGGTGAATATCACTGTTAATTGTGATTTTACATTGAAAAAAAGGAAGTCGATATTTGTGACTAATTGTGAAAGTCACAGTTTTATGGGGTGTGGTATGAAGCCACAGTTTTTTGTATCAATTTTGTGACCATACATCATTGATCATGATGCTTATTCCCTAAACTTGATATTAGTTATCATAGTTTTTCTATTGGTACTAATTACATCTCTTATATCTCTTGTAGATGACATCAACAAAGCTGGTTAGACCTGAGTTTGACATCTTTGATCCACAAGGAGCAGAATACTATCGTTGGGTATCAAATGTTGAGAATACTCTTCTTGGTAAAAATCTCACTAATACTATCCAATCACCACCACCACTACCTGGTGAACACATTGTCGCACTAACTCCATCTCAACTTCAGCTCAATTTGAGTCACACAAAGCTCAAGCTCATGTTTTTAAGGCGATATATACATCCAGTTATGAAAAAGCAGTACTTGCTAAAGAGTGACCCCGCGGATTTGTAGGTGACTTTACGAGACAGATTCAGTAATGTGTATGATGCACAACTTCCAGAACTACAAGAAAGATGTGATTCAATCCAGTTATTGGATTATCTAAAGATTGATGCATTCAATGAAGCTATGTTGGAGCTTCAATCGAGTTAAACATTTGTGGCATGGTAAAGACCGATTATGCTATGATCGAGAAGTCTTTAAGCATCTTCCCTAATTCCATGGATACGCTTGCACACCAATATCGCACAGATGTCGAGCATGGAATAATTAGATCATTCAATGATCTCATGAATGTGTTGGCCAAGAAAGAGAGATATCGCGAGATACTTCTCAACAACAATATTAGGCCAGCTGGTACTAAGACAATCCATGAGACATATAGCAATGGTGGGAAAATATGTAAGGATAAGAAGAACGGTTGTTCTGAGCCTTACAATACTCATGGTGGGAACAGAGAACGAGGCAAAGATCGTGGAAATAGTCAAAATTTGACTCGGAATCGCCAACACACAAGCCAAAGTAACTTCAACAAGAATCACTTCAATTCTAATCCTTAGAATGATGGAAATTCTTCAAATTCTGCTTCTACAAGCTTGTCACCTTGCTATAGGTGTGGTTCTACAAACCATATGCAAAAATAGTGTCATTCACCTAAGGATGTCCACAATGCCTGTAAGACGCACCTGCAACATCTGACACATAAAGGACCAAACCCTAGTTTAGCTAGTAAACTAAGATTAAGCCCTAACGACTGACCAGATTCTAGGAAATTCTACGAAAATTTTGACATAACCTCTCTTGAAACTGAGACAACCAAAAACCTGCATGAAGAAAATACTTCAAAAAATGTATTCCACAAATAAACCGTGGACCACCGTTGTCCATCAAGATTTCTCAAAAAATGTCATAAACAAAACTTGAAACTTAACTCAGGAATTTAGAAACATATATACATAAAACTGGTTCTGAATACAAAGGAAGGTAAACTCAATGACTACTTGAGTAACTGACTAATCACAAGAGTCTCACTAAAAGTAACATACTATAACTGGTATCTAGAGTGTCTCCTACATACATATGATACAAACTAAGAGTGAGATGAATCATACTGCTGAAGAGATGACTGGTGGACTCGAAGCCTTCGACGAAACTAAGCACACTCAAGATATACACTGCAGCATGGGCGATGGAAACTGTAGAGTCCAGGGAAAGACATTAAAATATGAAATGTTAGCATGAACCTTACTTGTGGAAACAATGCTTGGACTTAGTAATTAGAAGGTGTGTCCCCGATAGTGAATTTCAGTCCATTCTTGAGTTTTGTCATAATGGTGCATGTGGAGGTCATTTTGGTTCTAGGAAAACAGCCTTGAAAGTATTAGATTGTGGATTCTTTTGGCCTAAAATTTTTTGTGACTCTCATGAATTTTGTACTAAGTGTGATAGGTGCCAAAGATCCGGCAACATTGGACCACGAGATCAAATGCCACAAAAGTATATGCTCAATGTCGAAATTTTTGATGTCTGGGGCATAGATTTTATGGGACCTTTTTCTATGTCTAACGGTTAAGCTTACATTTTACTCGCCGTTGATTATGTTTCAAAATGGGTGGAAGGGAAAGCCACCCATACTAATGATTCGCGAGTGGTTGCAGATTTCCTTGAGGCTAATATTTTCACAAGGTTTGGAATGCCATGCGTTCTAATCAGCGATGGAGGGAGTCATTTTTGCAACAAGACGGTGGAAGCATTATTAAGGAAACATGGTGTCATGTACAAAGTCTCTACACCTTACCATCCTCAAACAAATGGAATGGCTGAAGTGTCCAACCGTGAGATCAAGAAGATTTTGGAGAGAACCGTAAAGCCGAACCGATCGAAAAGATTGGAGCCAATGCTTAGATGATGCATTATGGGCATACCAAACTGCTTACAAAACTCCCATTGGAATGTCACCTTTTCGATTAGTTTATGCGAAAACCTGTCATCTTCTAGTGGATTTCGGTGGAGCTAGAACACAAGGCATGGTGGGCTGTCAAGAAGTTCAATATGGATTGGGATGAGGCTGGTTTGCATTGAAAGCTACAACTTTGTGAACTCGAGGAAATAAGGCATGACGCTTTCGACAATGCATGGATTTACAAGGAGAAAACCAAAAGGATCTATGACAAGATGATCCGTGGGAAGAAATTCGAAGTCGGACAGAAGGTTTTACTCTTTCATTCCCCACTTAGACTTTTTCCGGGAAAGCTACGCTCAAGATGAGTCAGTCCCTACGTTGTTGTTCAAATTTTTATCCATGGAGCTGTGGAGATACAATCATTGGAGACCGAAAAACTGTTCAAGGTGAATGGTCACCGATTGAAGCCATACTATGAACATTTGAAGGAGCATGACATGGAAGACGATACACTTGAGGAGCCGACCAGTCAAACACCCGAAATGCATCACATTAAGGCTGTAAGACATTCAATAATAAGCGCTTGTTGGGAGGCAACCCAATGGAGGAGTCTACAACTCAGATTTGAATTCTCTTCCCTTACTCTTTTTATTTCATTGCATTTTTAAATTCTTAGTTATATTTTGGTAAATCCTAGCTTTCCTGCTAAATTCTATGCTTTACTTTAGTACATTGAGGACAATGTAGAGTTTAAGTGTGGGGCAGAGGTTTACAACTTTATTTGAATCTAAAATTGTAAAAATAAATCAGGCAGACAATGGAACTTTCTGGCGGATGATGTCCCAAAAAAAAATCTTTAGTGTTTTCTTTTTTTTAACTAGTGTAGTATATGAACACTTGTCTTTTAGTAAGAAACCCTTGTGATTTGGTGTCTAGAAGGGGACGGTTGCTAGGACAGATTTTGGATGTGAGAAAAGACAAGCTCGAAAATCACTCCTACCTCTCTTGGTCTCTCTCGCCAACTGGCCAATTTACTAAGGTTTCCCAAAGAAGATGAGGACTAAATCTATGCTTGTTAGAGTGTCTTGAGTCTTTTAAAGAGTCTTTAAGATGCCCTTAGTTAGTCTATGATGAAAATGGACCGAAAAGAATACATATGGCGTTGAATAATCACTAAAACATTTCTAGTGCTAATTGAGATATTTTGATTGTCATAACATGTTGTAGATATGATTTGCATAAACATGGTACAGATTTTGCATGTTAGAATAAACTTTTAGATCTTATGAACCTTAAAGTGAGTTTTTGAGCCTACATTATTTCCTTTGAAAGTGAATTTCGTGCATAATGTCTCAAAAATGTTTTCATGTCTCATCTAATTGCTTGCCATAGATTTCAATAAACTAGAGACTACTAGAACTTACTCATGTAGATTTGCAAAGCTTTTAAGTTGATATATGCTCTGATTTTGGAGATAATTAAAGGCATTTAGGTTTTCCATCACTTAACTAAAAATCCATGTGTCCCTTTTGTGCGCACGAGTTACGACACCCTTAGATTACCCCTTTGTGCCTACATTAAGCATTTTCTTTCATTTACCATATACATATCTAAACACTTAGCCTAGTGTAGAGTTTCCAACCCTTGTTCTCAAGACTTGGGGAAGAGATCTTTAAGCTAGCACAAAGAAGTAGCGAAAAGATGATGAAAGAATACAAAGGAAGGGAAGACATGTCCAAAAGTTAAAAAAAAAGTATGATTGCCGAAAATACAAAAGAAAGAAAAAAAATTCGAGAGCAAGAAAAAGAAAAAATATATATATAAGCTCTCTGGAAAATGTTCTAAGTGTAAAAGTTTGGACAAGAGAAGTTTAGAATGAAGTAAGGCCCAAAAAGAAAAAATTTGGCCTTGTTTTTGAACTTTTAACATATGAGAAATGATGAGCTCGAATTGATGAAGTGTTGACTAAGTCTTTTGAATGTTTTTCACCACCACATACCTAAATTTCGAATGCCTTAGCATCAGCCCTATTACAACCTTTCTAAAGTTTTTTATGATCTTGAAGATGAGTAACCTTTGATTGGTTAAGTAAGTTGCATGAGTAAGCATATGGTTTGGCTCATTTGTGCAAGTAATTCATTATATTCATGAGGTTTTCTATTCAATTCATATACATTTTGAGTGAACCCTTTTCATGAGTGAAAATATGATGAGTGCATCCATACGAGAGTGATTTAAACTTGTTCGAAACATGCACAACTTTAACTTCACCATTGTTTTCTTTAAAGTCTAGTTTACATGTTTATGACATGATCATGTCTCTATTATCTCTCAAAATTATTGAGCTTTAAACTCTTAAATCTTGTGATTCCATCGCCATACACTTAAGAAATTTCTGAGACAATTTTAGCTAAGGGCTTAGTAGTGTTTTAATCTTCAAGACTTTCAAGTCCTTAGAATTTTCCAACGTTTGGATTAGCTCCAACGTTGAAATTGTGTGTTTTCTTATTTCTAGTCTTTCTTCTATTTATTTAGTTTTTGCTAGGGACTAGCAAAGTCTAAGTGTGGGGGAATTTGATATTAGCATTTTATGCTTGATTCTTAATGTCTTTCTCTTTGCATTTAGCTTTGTTTTGACTTTAGTATTCTTTGTTCTTACTTATTTTGTTATTTTTTTAGGTTTTTAACAAAGAAGATGAAGAAAAGAAGAGAAAATTGGTGAAAAACGCAATAAGGGGGAATTTTGTGTTTTGGACCATCGGAGATGGGCCGACCTATTATGCAATTTGTGAAGCCCATTAAAGGAGATCAAGGCCGGCCTAAATAAAGCCCAATATTGAAGCCCAAATGTATTAATTCTGCCAGAAAATATGACTTGGAGGCCATGAAAATGAAATAAATCAGAAAAGCCATGTGACTTGGTGGGCAAGAAAGAAAATCAAGATTCAACCTGGAACTTCGTTGGATCGCCCAGAACGATTCTGAAGTCCGAAAAATGAGAATGATAGCTCATTAAAAATATCTCGACGTCCTCTTAAAATTGAAATCAAGAATCACCTAATTTGGAGCCCTAGAACTCTCGGAATCTCCGTTTCGGTAAAACTGTGCAAGAAGTAATCAAGAACCGAGTTGGCAATTCTTTTTCAGATATGACAAGGTTTCAAAGCTCTATATAAGTAAGGGCTACACCTCAAAATTGAAGGCATCACTCATTCTAGGCACCTAAGCTCTCCTCTAATCATCTCCTCAACCTCCAAACACTTAGCCATTCTCCAAAATACGAAACATCACCAAACAGCCTCCCACAAACGTTCTCCTCCACCTCAAGGATCCTTATCTCGACTTGGCTGGGATTTCTCGATCTCCATCATCACCAAATGAGCTTCTACACTTGGAGTTTGCGGTGCGATTTCACGGGACAAAAAGTGTAACATGGCCCCTTTGTTTTCAGTTTCAATTTTTTATTGGATTTCTTATGTTTGTATTTTGAGAACAAGTTTTGATAAAAGGCTTTTTATTTCTAAATTCTTCTAAGTCTCTTCCATGTGTTTTTAGCTTTGATTCGAATGCATGTGTATGCTTATATGTTCTCAATGCTCAAAACTATTTTTAGTAGATACTCGATTTGGTTTTCCTTTAAGCATGTTTCACGAACTAATAATAAAGATAAAATTGGATTAGATAGTTAGCTCGATTTGGTTGTTGTCTTGTTCAATATAAGCATGTGTGTGTATTTTGATTGGAGTTATAAATTTTGTTGACACTTAGAGAGTCTAGATATAATTAATAAAGGTTGGAAGAATGAGTCTATCACTTGTATATATTAGCTAAGTATTTTATTTTCGATGTAGTGAGCATGTTTAGGATTTTATGTTCTTTAATTGTTTCTACTTGTCTATGAGTGAAGCATGTTAGAATTTAGGGTTCTAAATCTGTTTGTTGACCATTATTTGTTTAAATTCGTAGATTATAAAACCAACCTATAAACTCCCCCCAAAAATCATAGCGTAGTCATACATGCACCCTCAATCCCTGGTTAATAATGATACCCTATTTACCAATGCTACATCTACAACAAAAGGTTTTAATTGCATGCGCATTTTGAGTGATTTCTAAATGTTTATTTAGGAGTTAGTTTTAGCGTGTATCAGTAATATAGGACCTAGAGATCAATTACCTCAAACATACGTGCTTAATGTCGAAAATTATGATGTGTGGGGCATAGATTTTATGGGACCTTTTCCCCCATATAACGGTTTCTCTTACATTTTACTCGCCATTGATTATGTTTCAAAATGGGTGGAAGTAAAGGCCTCCCGAACTAATGATTCACGAGTTGTTGCAGATTTTCTGAAGGCTAACATTTTTACAAGGTTCAGAATACCACGCGTTATCATAAGTGATGGAGGTATCCATTTTTGCAACAGAACGGTGGATGCTTTAATGAGAAAGTATCGAGTTACACATAAAGTTTTGACACCTTATCATCCTCAAACCAACGGAATGGCTGAAGTTTCCAACCATGAGATCAAGAAAATCTTGGAGAGAACAGTTAAACCAAACCGGAAAGATTGGAGCCAATGTTTAGATGATGCATTGTGGGTGTACCAAACTGTCTACAAAACTCCCATTGGAATGTCCCCTTATCGCTTAGTTTATGGAAAAGCATGTCATCTTCCGGTTGAGCTAAAACACAAGGCATGGTGAGCTGTCAAGAAATTTAACATGGATCGAGATGAGGCTGGTCTACATCGAAGCTACAACTTTGTGAACTTGAGGAAATAAGGATTGATGCTTTCGACAATGCATAGATTTACAAGGAGAAAACAAGGAGGATTCATGACAAGATGATTCTTGGAAAGAGTCTCGAAGAGAGACAAAAAGTTCTACTCTTTCATTCGAGACTTAGACTCTTCCTGGGCAAGCTACGCTCATGTTGGATCGGCCCTTACTTGGTTGTTCAAGTGTTTCCTCATGGAGTTGTTCTCATTTTTGATCATTAGAAACCGAAAAATGAATTCAAGGTGAATGGTCACCGATTGAAGCCATACTATGAACATTTCAAGGAGCAAGACGTTGAGGGGGATAAGCTCGAAGATCAAATATCTTCAACCATATGAAAATATCACGTCTAGGCTATAAGACATTAAAAAAAAGCGCTTTTTGGGAGGCAACGCAATGGAAGAGTCCTCAACAGATTTGCACTCTCTTCCCTTTACTCTTTTAATTTTCATTGCTTTTAATTTCTTACTTAGATTTTTTTAAATACCTATACTTCATGCTTAATTCTATGCTTTTACTTTAGTACATAGTGGGCAATGTATGGTTTAAGTGTGAGAGAGGGGTTTACAACTTATTTTAGTCTTTTGGTTAACTTAGTATTTTTTAGAGTCTTTAGGATGCCCTTAAATAGTCGATGATGAAATTGGACCGAAAAGATTATATATGGCGTTGCATATCACATTCATGAATTCTTGTGTTATTTGAGATATTTTGAGTGTTTTAACATGTAGTAGATATGGTTTGAAAATCATGGTACAGAAATTTGCATGCTAGAATAAGCTTTAGATCATCCAAACCTTAAAGTGAGTTTTTGAGCCTACATATCTTCTTTTATGAGTGAATTTTGTGCATCATGGTCTCAAAAATATTTACATGCCTCATCTAATTGCTTGCCATGATTATAATGAACTAGAGAATGCTAGAACTTACTCATGTAGATTTGCAAAAGCTTTTAAGTTGATATATGCTCTAATTTTAGAGATGATTAAAGGCATTTAGGTTTTCCACCACTTTACCAAAAATCCATGTGTCCTTTTGTGCACATGAGTTGCGACACCCTTAGATTACCCCTTTGTGCCTACGTTTAGCCTTTTCTTTCATTTACCACATTTATATCTAAACACTTAGCCTAGTGTAGAGTTTCCAACCCTTGTTCTCAAGACTTGGTGAAGAGATTTCGAAGTGGCGAAAAGATGATGAAAGAATGCAAAGGAAGGAAAGACTTGTCCAAAAATTTGAAAAAAAAGTGTGATTGCCGCAAATACAAAAGAAAAAAAAAGGAAAAAAATCAAGAGCAAAAGAAAAGAAAAAAAGTGTAAAAATCTCTCCGGTAAATGTTTTAAGTGTAAAAGTCTGGACAAATGAAGTTTAGAATGAAAGAAGGCGGCCCAAAAAGATGAAATTTGGCCTTGTTTTTGAAGTTTTGACACATGAGGAAGGATGAGCTCAAATGGATGAAGTGTTGACTAAGTCTTATGAACATTTTTCACCACCACATACCTAAATTCTAAATTCCACAGCCTTAGACCCATTACAACCTTTTTAAAAGTCCTTTATGATCCTTAAGATGAGTAGCATTTGATTGGTCGAATAATTTGCATGAGTAAGCATATGGTTTTGGTTCATTTGTGCAAGTAATTGTTTCTTTCAGAGGTATTGTGTAGAATTTTCACAAAAGTGCTTTTATTTCTTGAAATATGTGAGCTATTTGATTGCCTTACGATATTGTCTCTCTCATATACTTTGAGTGAAACCTATCTTCATGAGTGAAAACATGATGAGTGCATCCTTGTGAGTTGATTAAAGCCTTTTTTTGAAGCATACATAGCTATAACATTACCAGTTTTTCTTCCAAGTCTTACTTATTCATACACATGATCATATCTCTATTATCTCGTGAATTTATTGAGCATACAAGTTTAAAATCATTAGAGCCATCGCCATATACTTATGAAAAAAAATTCAGAGACAAATTTTAGCTAGGGGCTTAGTTGTGTGTTTATTCATGCCTTTGAGAGAGTTACTACTTGATGATAAGGTGTGTCCTTTCTTTCATTTTTTTAATTCTTAGAGTCTTAGTTTAAAATTAGTGTTTGCTAAGGGACTAGCAAAGTCTAAGTGTAGGGGAATTTGATATACGCATTTTATGCTCGATCCTTAACTCATTTTCCTTTACGTTTAGCTATGTTATAATCTTAGTATTTGTGTTTTAAACTTGGTTTATCATATTTAGGTCAATAACCGTGAAAAGTGCACTTCAGAGGATTTTTGCATTTTTGGACAATGGAGATGGGCTGGCCCATTATGCAATTCATTGGGCCCATTTATTAAAGTCCAAGTCAGCCAAGAAGGAAGCTCTAAGTTAATTATTTCATCCAAAATGATCAAGCAAGCAACTTGGTGATGGAAGTTGATGAAATATCTTTGGTGACTAAGGAGGTGACAAAGGTTATGCAACTTGGTGATGCAAGTTGATGAAATATCTTTGGTGACTAAGGAGGTAACTAAACCTATGCAACTAGGTGGAAGGATAAGAGGAAGATGTTTCCTTCCCTTGAAGGAAGAGGCAAAGGCCATCTCCTTTGCCTATAAAAGAGGAGTTCGGCCACGAACATCATGATCTCACATTCCAATAGCGAAAGCTCTGCCTAAATCACCTCCTTGCATCAAAAAGAAAGACTGCTCCCAAGGCCGAAACACCACCAAGCACTACCTCCTAGAAATCCCCCATCTATCCACAAGTGTTCTTGGCTAGATTTGGCCTTGGATATTTGTGTCATCCGTCCAACAAAGAAGCCTTTACACCAAGATTTGCAGTGCAACTTCACGGAATCAAAAGTGTAACATGGCCCCTTTGTATTTGTTTTCGGTTTTGTATAGTTTTCTTTACTTTTGTATGACAAGAACTTATTTTGATGTAAGGTTATTTATTTCTGGTTTTTACCAAGTTTCTTCTATGTGTTGATAGCTTTAGTTCGAATTCATATGCTAGCTTATATTCTTAATGCTTTGAAACGTGTTTTAGAATATGACTCGATTTGGTTACGTTTTCTATGCATGTTTCAATGATCTCTAAAGGTGAAATTGAACTAAAGTGTTTACTCGATTTGGTTGCTCTCTTGTTCAATATAAGCATGTGTATGTGTTTTAATTGGTACTACAAATTTCGTAGACACTTGGGAATTATTAGGATCAATCGGCTAGGTTGTTAGTATGTGATGATCACTTGTAAATGTTAGTTTAGGTTTATTTTTAGTTTAGCAAGTATGTTTAGAATTCTATGTTTCTCAATATGTTTGCTGCCAATTTTTTCTCTAATTTAGTAGATTAATCAAACCAATTTCCAATTCCCCCCTTTATAATGATGAAATTATGCATGCACCTTCAATCCCCGGTTAAGAACGATCCTTATTTACCAATACTACATCCATAAAAGAGGGTTTTAAATTGTGTGTTTATCTGATTATTAAGTGTTAATTTATCCGTTAGTTTAGTGCGAGTCATCACCTAACTTGAGTCGAATATATATATGAAAAATATAGGTGATGGGTCAGACGAGGTGTTTGTCCTAACCTCCTCTGACCGGTCAGACAAGGTGTTTGCCCTAATCTCCCCTGATCGGACTATCAACCGTACAGTGAGTGTATCATTGCAACTAACTAATGCCGTAAAAAAATAAACTTCCAAATTTAATTGCTCTGTAACATACCTTAAAATATACTGTAATAGTGAAATGTTGAAAAATGAACTCGCTATTGACTATGAAAATAAAAAGGTCCACTAATAAATTTGCGACTACTGCTAAAGACCTGCGAAATTCTCCTCGTTGGTGTTGCGATCACGATATCCTTTCCACAAGGATCATATAATATCAGAACAAGTAAACTATGGATTTAGGCTTTAAAAACAACCCCGAAAACCCCGTTGTAAAATCCTATAGCCTGCCTCGCCAGAGCTCTGCCGTGGACGGTGCCGTGTGACTCTCTCGCGCCTCCATAGGCGGTGACGCGTCGGACCAGAGAAGGTGCTCCGATAAAGATGTTTGACCCCTCGTTGGAAAGCTTTCAACTAGGCAAACAACATTTGTAACTCAGTCAAAGTTTAATTCAATGATGTTTGGCCGGAAATACCTGATTGTGGTCTCCACGAAACATGCAAAATTTCCCAAAATACACATAATAAAAAATCAAGGAAGCCAAGAGCTTTAAAACTCTACCTTTTTCATCGGTGGAGATGGCCAAAAAACGGCGGTCTGGTTGGGTCGAGTCAAGAGGCGGCGCTCAGGTCAAAAATTTTAGAAACGGGTTGAGTCCGATCAGTTTTCTGATTTGAGTTTTTCCAAAAAATTCTTATTTTTACCCCTAAGCTCCTCAATAGATCAATAGCCCAGAATTGACCTGATCAAGATCAAACAATAGAGATTAAATCGAATAAAAATAAATTCTTTTTCAATAAGTTCCCATTCCAACTTCCGATAATCATAACTATTAGCTCACTTGTCCGAAAAATTTCCCAAAAATTTCTACTATATCGAAATTAAATACTCTAAAACTTTGGTGAAGAAAGTCAAGTCAAATTCTTGCCCAGTGAAAAAAAGTCGTTAATAACCTTGATAGTGTGACTATTCCGCGTTAAAACCTAATACGATTCGATAAGTGCGTAATTTTGGTTCAGGTCATAACACATAATACTAACTTCACTGAAAACTATGAGATGGAAGATTTCAGTGAAGTTAATATTAATGTAGCAGATGACACAAAAGTAAGTCTGGAGACTATGATTTTTTAGTAGTCTATTAGGCTCATGTTTCTTGCTGTAGTTGGTTTTGTTTGGAATAAGACAATCGTTTGATGTAAGTTTTAATGTTGACAAAGTAATAAAAATTTCTTCCTTTCGGCATATGAAAGTGTTAAGAATGGTTATTTTCATACATATTACTTGCATGGTTCGAAATTTACAATATCCTATGGCACTATGACACCAAAATACCATAAAAATAAGACAATAAATAGCATTAATCTCATGGAATTTTCGACCCGTTGTGATTCTCTCTCGACCTATCGAATGGTAGCCCCTGGATCAGTTTTGGCACATTTTTGACTCGTCAAAATTTTTAGATTTGTTTCATTCGACCCATCGAATTTTAATCTCCGGTCACATATTTGCACCATCGACTCGTCAAAGACTTGTCTCGACCTGTCGAAGGATAGCTACTGTCTCAAAATTGTCCAATTTTCGATCCGTCTAATGAATTTTTTGACCCGTCAAAAAAGATATCGGAAAAATGATATCGGTTTTAAGTTTTCTTCGACCCTTCAAGAAATTTTTTTGACTCATCAAAGAGGTCTCCCTGGAAAAAAATTCTTGATTTTTGACCCGTCGAAAATTATATCCACCGGTCGAAAATTGGTATCGGAAATTCATATTGGGTTTGTGTTTATTTCGACTTGTCGAGCAGATTTATTGACCCATCGAAAACCTAACCCGAAATTGGTATTTTTGATGTGTTTTACATCGGAGTTTTCTTACGGCCAATAACTACTAATGCGCTCGATAATATATATCAAATGTGGTTTTACATCAGTTTTGTCATGCCATGAAAAACAATCTACTAGGGTCATTTCGACAGGTTAGATGCTGTTTTACATTGAATTTTTTGGATTTTCTTTATTTCATGACTTTTGAGTTTTGGATCTCCACATTGTCTGTCAATTTATTTAGGCAACTAAATTAGGGTCAGGTCCTTTCAATAATACTGTGGACATTTTCACCAAGTCTATACTAAAATCTATATTTGTGAAGCATGTGAGACTTATTAGAATGTGAAGATTATCGAAACTCCATGATTTAGTTACTGATAAGGGGGAGTTCATTCCGTAGACATCAGGGGGAGTCTACATCACATATGGTCGCTTAAGTAGTTGATGTGTTGTACCCTTTTATCTTTCGACCAAGCTTTTGTTTTTACGCAAAAGGTTTTTGTTTTCTTAGAAAGGTTTTTAGTAAGGGAACATGTTATGCACCATCCATTAGGATAGAAGTAGATATTCTCGCAATACCTGATTTATAGGGATAATGATTGTAACATATTATAATGCTATTTAAGGAAATAATATTCTTGGTATCTCGCTGTGTGCCTTGTCCTAATTAGAGTAGAAGTAGATATTCTCTCAATCCCTGATTTATAGGGATATTGATTGTAACAGATTGTAATGCTTATTTAAAGCCATCTATCAATGAATAAAGTACAGTTTCTGATTGATCTCTTGTGTATTTATTTTTCTCCTTCAACAAGTTATCAACAACTTTTGAGTTGATAGTGGCCAAACCCTAAACAGAAAAACTTTAAACACCTAAAGCTCCACCGTTGCCCTGCCTCCTTGATGACATCACCACCGATACCGTATTTCTCCACCACCAACTTTTGTGGATCCTTTCTTTTTGCTTTAAACTTCTTTCAGTGAAGTTTTCATACCGAGTATAACACCTTCGAGATAAATCAACCAACCTTCTTCGATTTAGAATTAGGTTGCAAAAATTGCAACACCCTAGATCTAGATCATGATTTAGGTTTAAATACTATGAATTATTATATGTCTGTAGTTCTTATGGATTAATATAGGTATGAGTGAAGGGGATTTAATCACCTCTTCCTCAAAGTTTAAGGTTATTGAAGGTCTTAGGAGAGTCACATTTATTAGTGAATATCATAGTTAATTGTGATTTCATATTGGAAAAATGGAAGTCGATCTTTGTGACTATTTGATAGTCATGGTTTTATGAGGGGTATGAAGACACTAATTTTGCATCAATTTTTGTGACCATACATTATGGATCATGTTTCTTATTCCCTAAACTTGATATTAGTGATCATAGTTCTTTCGATCGGTAAACTAATTACTTCTCTTGTCTTTTTTGTAGATGACATCAACAGAGTCGGAAAGACCTGAGTTTGATATCCTTGATCCTCAAGGAGCAGAATTCCATCGTTGGGTGTCTGATGTTGAGAACGCACTTCTTAGTATGAATCTGACAGATACTATCCAACTACCACCACCACCACCTGGAATTGAGCCACCAACTCTAGCTTGCAAAGCTCAAGCCTTCATGTTTATTAGGAGGCATATACATCCAGTTCTGAAGAAGCAATTACTACTAAAGTATGACCCCGCGGTTTTGTGGGTGACTTTACAAGATAGGCTCAACGATGTGCATGATGCACAACTTCCAGAACTACAAGAAAAATGGGATTCAATCCGGTTAATGGATTATCCAAAGATTGATGCATTCTATCGAGCTATGTTGGGGCTACAATCGAGGTTAAGTATTTGTGGCACTGTAAAGACCGATCAGGCTATGATCTTGAAGTCTTTAAGCACATTCCCTACTTCTATAGACACAATTGCCAAAATATATCGCACATATTATGAGCAAGGAAGACTAAGATCCTTTAGTGATCTCATGAATGGTTTGGCCAAGTAAGAGTGGTATTGTGAGATTCTTCTTAACAACAATGCTAGGTTAGTCGGTACTAAAAAGGTCCATGAGACGTATAACATTGGTGGGAAGATACGTAAGAAAAAGAGGAATGGTCGTTTTGAGCCTTACAGAGGTCGTGGAAGAGGAGAATGGGGCAGAGGTCGTGGTAGAGGACATAGCCGAAATTTGACTTGGACTCGCCAAAACGCGAGCAAAAGTAACTCCATCAACTTCCGGTTCAAGGAATAATGAAAATTCTTCAAATTCTGCTTCTTTTTATCGCTTGTCACCTTGTTATAAGTGTGGTTCTACCAAGCACAAGCACAAGCAATGCCATGCACCCGAGGATATTCAAAATGCCTACAAAAAGTGTACACGATTCTTGGCACATGAGACAAACTTCATTGAAGACTATGAGATGGAAGATTGAGATGAAGCCAATCTTATAATAGCAGACAGTATAAAAGCAAGTCTGGAGACTGCGGTGTTTTGAGTAGTCTATATATTAGACTCATATTCCTGCTATGTAATCAAGTTTAGCTTTATTTTTGAAAGGACCCAACCCCGATTTAGTTTCCTAAACCGGAATCAAACCCCTTCTGAAAACACGAACCAACAAAAACCATAAAAATTTCGGCAGAGTAACGCTACTAACGCGGAATTGCCATTACCTGCACCCGGAAAATACACTTCATCCTATGCCACAAAAATCAAACCGTGGGCACCAATCCCATCCGGATTTCTCAATATATCAACAGTAATGTAAAGTAATAAATATAACTATACTTTACCGAAATCCGGGGAAAATCGTATAAAATGAATACTCAGAGCGACTTCTAGTATAGATATACAAATAGTAGGCCAAACTAAGAACCTACCATAAAAGAAACATCACTTGAATACTATGCCTCCGACCACGACGTGCGACACCAGAATCTGAACTGCAAATTGGGCACGAAAACCGAAAAGTCCAGGGGAAAGACATGAAAACTGTTAGAGTGAGTGGACGAAAAATAAATATCTTTCGCCAATTAATATATGTTATAAAAACATATGCGAGTCTAAATGCATAAAATCAAATGGTACACGAGGGATACTCTAATTCCTCACGCGTACAGAGCATGCATGGAAAATCTCACGGGGTCGCTCGTAGACACATACGTGCTAGTATAGTCCGAATCACGGGATCCCAGACCCACACGTGATTCTAGCCAGAAAGACCTCAGGTCAGGATATCTATTTCCACCCGGAACTACATCGGCACAAGAAACAGTTCCCCCTGGTAGGCATCCTCGGGGATCAGCCGGGATGCGAGTGTATCGATACAACAACATATACTAAGACTGTACTCTGTGTAAACCAAATCGTAAATAGTTCGATGCAAATGCATAAAGCAATATATAAATGCATATACGTATTGTATAATGATATTAGCATAATCGTATAACACATGCTCATATAAAACAAAATCTCGTATGCATGCACAAGTTCGTAAAACGTGTAAAAAGACTTGCAATCATTCCGTGAAAAGAAATTGTCCACTCACAGATGAGCGTAACACGGTTCGCGTTAATCCCGTGATCCGGCGGAAAATCCCTCGCCAAACGAACGATCCCGAACCCCTGAATAATCACAAAATCCATTTCTCAAAATCATAACTCAGTACCTCAAATCAAATCACAAGAAACAACTGTTCTCGGAAACACATAATTCAATAACGACGAATTGTCGAAAATCCGATAATCACACCACAAAACCTCGCTATAATTTCCAATGCTCAAATCGAGAAACAAACCTCACCACTGCGATTGGGGCGCGATTCCGAGTGAAACAACATACAACTTGACGAAAACCCCGAAAAGTCAACCTTAACCGTCGTTGACCGCCGCCACCGGCGGTGGCGCCACCCAAACATGAAATTTCCCGGCGGACCAAAGCCTATTCCACTCAAAATCATCCAACAAGCAACTTCCATAACTACACCAAAGATCAATTCAAACTCTAACTAGATCAATTTCAAGTAAAACCGAAATTACTCACAAACTTTAATCCAACAATTCTCCATGTACAAATCGAATTGGAACTCCATACTTACATGGTTAGATTCATGGTGATGAGAGCTTCAAAGCCCAGTACTTTTTGTAGCTCAAATCGGCCGGAATAGGAATCAACAAAAAACCCCAAAAATCTCAAACTTTGGCCGGAAATTTCTCTCTCCACCGTCAACCTTGCCGTTAAAGGTGGCCGGAATCATCACGGGGGAGCTGAGGCGAGTTGAACGGGACAAGGGCCGAGCCTTGGGGTGGCCGGACGGCGTGTCACCGCCGGCGAGCCGTGGCACCGTCGTGCTCCCCTCCTCCTTGCCGAGTTGACCAGTCAACTCCATCAATGCAAGTGTTGACTTTCCAAATATAGAAACCCACATTAAATACTTGCTATTTTAGGAAACTCCCACAATTAAATTTACGACAAACTTCGAATACCCGTAACTTTCACGTCGTAATTCCGATTTCAATAATTTTCGCGGCAACAAACTCAACTCGACAAGTTCTTCAATTACCACCCGAAGTCAAACACTTTGACAAATCCGATAAAAAGTCAACGGTTCAAACCATCACAAGCTTACCCGATTAAATAATCAACGATCGAAAATATTCATAACATAATCCTCGTAACTTGGAAAAATCTTCCGGAAGTTCCCACAAGCTCGAAATTAAATTCTCTACAACTTTCACAAAGGATCCCAAATTAGATTCTCACCTGATAATTTAGTCGCTAAGGACGCCGCCATATTAGCAGATTATGCTGAAATCACAACAAATCGCGAAACTCGCAAATCAAGTCGATAATAATTCCATCTACTGTTCGGGTCGATCAACGGTCCAAAACGGATCACAATCACGATTCGGATAGACTCGAACACAAACGGATAAACTCAACAGTATACCAAAATTTCAAATATTCATATTATATTCCTCGGTCGTCCAAATAATGATCTGGAACCACCCACGAACTCGAAATCACACGTACAACATCTCTCGAGAAGAGATTCAACTCAAATTCTCGGCCAATAATTAAGTCGTGATCAAGTCTGGCGATTCAAACAATTATCGAAAATCTGCGATTATACGCCAACTCACGAATTAAGCTGATTACGCTTCTGATTCTGTTCCGGGTCGTCACAATTTTTGACTTGGTTTTTGTCATGGTTTGAGACTTTTAGTCGATTTTGGAATAAGTCAATCTTTGATGTAAGTTTTTATATTGGCAAAGTAATAAAAATTTCTTCCTTTTGGTATTTGAAAGTGTTAACGATGGTTATAAAACTTCATATCAATTGAATGGTTCGATTTATACAATATTCTATGGCATTATGACACCAAAATACCATAAAAATGAGACAAAAAAGAGGATAGTTTGATACTGGGAATCTTTCGACCCGTCGAGATATTCTCGCAACCCGACAAAGGGCACACTCTGGATAAGCTTTTGGCATTTTTCAATCTGTCACAAATTTTTCCTTGTTTTCATTCGATACAGTTTCAACCTGTCGAAGACTAGTTTCGACCTATCGAAGGATAGCTTCTGTCTCCAAAATATCACAATTTTTGACTCGTCAAAATTTTCCTTCACCCATCGAAAAAAAGATATCAATAATTTGATACAGTTTTAGGATTGCCTTCGACCATGTTGAAGATTTTACACGGTCGTTGAAGGATTTCCTCTATGACATAATTATGCAATTCTCAACCCATCGAGAATATCTCTCGACCCGTCGAAGGTTGTACTCAAATTTGATGTTTTTCTGATGTGTTTTTTTACATCTATTTTCTCGAAAAATAAAGGTTAAGAAAAATTGTTTGTCTAAATAAACCAACCTGAAATTCTGCACCAGATGTGCTTTTACATCAGTTTTTGTCATGCCATGGAACTTAATCTATAAGAATCATTTTGACCGGTAAGATGTTGTTATACATCTGTTATTGATGTTTCTATAATCAACATTCTAATCGAACCACCTTAAGTTTTGAAAACTTTTGTGCCAAAGGTTTTCACTTAAAATAATATTGTGAGAATGGAAAAGAATTTTGTGTGTAATCTCTATAGAATGCTGCCAACGGCGTAGCCTGGAGAGGTTTATGAGAATTTATAGTGGTTTTATATCTTACTACGGTGTGGATCATTGAATCCAATACAGTCACTTACATTACTTTATATATATCTTTGCCTCATATAAGCTTTTGCATTATGATTCTCAAGATATTAAAAAATGCTCATGGTCATCAATTTTTAAGAGTTAAGAAGCATGCGGAAATATCTATAACCATTGGTTTAGATGATGGGGAGTGAGATTAATCCACTCGGTCTAGGCTTGGTCTCCAAGACGAGCACACCACAATCTCGTGCATTTTTTGTTTCCACCGGATGCCTTTATGAACAAATCCAATGCATATAGCTCGGTTCGCAAAGCTTGTTCATGTCTGTAATATTTTTTACATGCACTTTTGTTGTAGACACGACTTCCATTCCTCCACAGATTCTAAATAATACATTTTTAAACCAATCAAATCGGTACGCAGACTGTTTATATATAGTTATGATTGCTGCATTGACGTGTAGGTCACACGTCCTTGCAATCCACATGGTACGTTGCATTTGCAAAACTCCTAGCACAGATTATTAAGCTTTGGGCTTAGCACCCGGAGAATCCAATCAGGTTTATTCTATTGGATAATAGAGGAGTTCCCAATCTTTATTCATAGAATGGTTTTCCACAGGCACAAATCAAACGGTTACAGCTTGTGGCCAGAGATTTGGTAATGCATACAAATTTATCTGTATCTGCTTGAGGATATGCAATGTTACATACAGCTATGCTTATTCACTTGAGACCCATAACTCGCTAACCATTCAGTGCATACTAACTGGTAACTGGATATAAACCTGATATTCACTTCTACACATTTCTGGTTACGTGGTACATGTGCCTACTACACCTCCACTGTGTACAAAAATGGGTCCTTAATGATAATTAGGTATTTATGTTGGTTATGATTCTCCAATGATTATCCACTATTTAGAACCTTTGATAAGAGATCTCTTTACTGCTGGTTATGTAGATAGTCATTGTGATGTGACATGCTTCTCGCCATTCATGGGAGATAAGAATGGTTTCATTCTGGTTAAACGTTGGAAATTGACATGGTATTTCCCCACTATGTCTCATCATTATCCTTGCACATCTCAGTGTGAGATTGATGTGCAATGTATTCTTGATCTTCAGAAAGTAGCATATTCGATGTCTGACTCCTTTACTGATATCTTGAATGTGGTGAAATTGGTTATACATGCTACAAATTTTGCAAGGTTAAAAAGTCCCTTGAATTGGGAAAGTTAACGCAACACCCGACAATGTAGTGTTTCTCTTACTCGTAGTGGGGATGTAGCGTCGGTCAAGATCCATTGATGAGTTGTCGGTGAAAAGGAAAGCCTACAAGGTATAACTATTCATCATCAACACATGATTATTTCTGACTACAATTGTGTCTAGAAGTCAACATTAACAAACACTTAGGGATACCTCAGAGTCAATGACCATGTCAGTAAACAAAGAAATCTCACCAAATGAAACAAATGGTAGCGGTAATATGAATGGTTCTTCCGGGTTTCACTACAAGAAAAACTCACCTAGACCGCAAACCGTTTTCGTCGTCTAGGTGAGCATTTCCCTTGTCTGGGTACCTAGACGACGGAACCTCCGTGGACTAAGTTACGTCCTCCAAATACTGTCGTCCAGATACTTAGACAACGAAACTGGAGGATTGCGTGGTCCAAGTGAAATTTAGACCGCGGAAAAACGACGGAAAATTCTTTCTCCGCGGTCTAAGTCCCACTTGGACCACGGAAAATTCTTTCTCTGTCGTCTAAGTCACCACTTAGACCGCAAAATTTTTCAACTGTCTAAGTGCTCACTTAGACTACGGAGACAGTCAGATGTGTGGTCTAAGTGAACACTTAGACCACGGATATCCTGCCAATGTCCGTTGTCTAAGTGAACACTGTGATGACCCGGAACAGAATCAGTAGTGTAATCGGCTTAATCCACGAGCTTGCGCGTAATCGCAGTTTTCCATAAATTGATTGAATTACCGGTTTTGATCACGACTTAATTATTGGCCGAGAATTTGAGTTGAGTCTCTTCTCGAGAGTTGTTGTACGCGTGATTTCGAGTTCGTGGGTGGTTACAGATTATTATTTCGACAACCGAGGAATATTATATGAATATTTGAAATTTCAGAATATCGTCGAGTTTATCCGTTCGTATTCGAGTTTATCTGAATCGTGATTGTGATCCGTTTTGGACCATCGATCGACTCGAACCAAAATTGGAACGGTTATCGACTTGATTTGCGAGTTTCGTGATTAGTCGCGATTTTGTTGTAATCGGTTAATATGGCGGCCTCGTTAACGACTAAATTATCGGGCAAGAATTGATTTCAGATCCTTCACGAAAGTTGTAGAGAATTTAATTTCGAGCTTGTGGGAACTTCCGGAGGATTATTCCGAGTTACGAGGAATAAGTTGTGAATATTTTCGGCTGTCGGATATTGTCGTATTTATCCGTTTGGGATTCGATACGCGTACGGTATAAATATAGGAGAATACTTGCCGATTTTGGAAACTTTCCATAAAGGAAAACTGGGCCTTGACCCGCATTGACCACGGTTCAAGGGGCGACCCGTTTTGCTTCATTTGGGCCAATCGGTTTGCACCGCCATGGAGGCCGATTCCGGCCACAATTGGCCGGGGTCCCTTCATGGAACTTGTTGGGCTCATGGCCCTCATCAATTTGAGAGGTGGATCGACCCGTGAGGTGGCCGGAGGAGGGAGAAACGGCACGGTGAAGTTCGGTGTTTTCCGGCGAGTTTTTGAGAGCTTTGGGTGACGGCGTGGACGCCGAGTTGGTGGTGGCTCTTTGAGGGGTTTTGTTAGCCTTGAGGAGAAGAAGCTATTGGAAGTGGTTTGGGAGGTTGCCGTAGCCGGAGGAGAGGGACCCGTGATGTTGAAATTCCGGTAAGGGTTTGTGACTTTGAGGTGAGTTTAATTTGGACATTTTTCTGTCAAAATTGGCCTTAACTTTGAACTGGAAAGTTGTTAGAAATGTCGAGATCTTCAAATCCATGTGTAGGTTGCATTTTTCTGGGCCGATGATATTTTCCGGCGCCGCCGTGCGCGGCGGCGACTTTCCGGCCGGAGTGTTTTTCGACGTGTTTTATGTCGTTTCACTCGGAATCGCGCACCGATCGCAGTGGTGAGGTTTATTTTTCAAATTGAGCATCGAAAATTATAGTGAGGTTTTTATGGTGTGATTATCGGATTTTGACGATTTCGTCGATATTGAATTATATGTTTCTGGGAACGGTTGTTTCTCGTGATGTGATTCGAGGTTTTGAGTTATGATTTTGAGTAGTGGATTTTATGATTATCCAGGGGATCGTGATCGTTCGTTTGGTGAGGGATTTTCTACCGGATCACTGGATTAACGCGTATTGCGTTATGCTCATTTGTGAGTGAACTTTTCTATTTTCACTGTCGTTGCGAGTTCGTGATTTTTTCATGATTTTTTCGTATTTGTTTATATACGATATTGAGATTACTTATTACTTTTGGAGGCATTATTTTATATTTTATATGGTGATGGCATTACTTGCATCGATGCTTCGGCTACTCGGCTGATCAGCGGTAGTCTGACCAGAGTTGAGAGATTCCTCTGGATCGGAGTTGAGAGATTCCTCTGGGCAGGGTTGAGAGATTCCCGTGTTATGTCGCTGGGGTTGAGAGATTCCCCTAGCCTATCACCGTCGGGCTTGAGAGATTCGCCTGAGACCTCCATATATATTTTCCGAACTCGTATTGCTTTACATTGTTTATGTATATGAAATTGGTGAGAGGCATATGTTTATTTTCATCCACTCACTCTAACGATTTTATTTGCCTTTTCCTTGGGATTTTCAGAATCTGTGCCCAGTTTGCAGTTCGGACTCTGGTGTCGCACGTCGCGGTCGGAGGCTTAGTATTCGAGCGATGTTTCTTTTATGGTAGGTTCTTAGTTTGGCCTACTATTTGTATATATATACTAGAAGTCGCTCTGAGTATTCTTATGTTATAATTTCATACGATTTTTTCCCGGATTTCTGTAAAGTATACTTTTATTTATTACTTTACATTACTGTTATGATATTGAGAAATCCGGATGTGATTGGTGCCCACGGTTTGATTTTTGTGGCATATGATGAAGTGTAATTTTTCGGGTGTAGGTTATGGCAATTCCGCGTTAGTAACATTATTCTGCCGAAATTTTTATGGTTTTTGTTGGTTCATGTTTCCAGAAGGGGTTTGATTCCGGTTTAGGAAACTAAATCGGGGTTGGGTCTTTTCAAACACTTAGACCATGCATATGACTGTCTCCGTAGTGTAAGTGATTATTTAATTTTTTTTAATTAAATTTTTAATTTAAAGTAAAATATTAATAATTTAATTAAAATACTAAATTCTCATTTAAAAAATTAAATATTTATAAAATAATTAAAATACTAAATTGTTACTTAAAAAATAAAAATTTGTACATACATGAAATTAATTCGTTCGGAATTGAAAAAAATAATATGATAAACTACATAGCTAGAATACATGCAAACTACTAAAATACAGGAGGAGCAGACGCACCGCCTAGTCCCCCGCCTCTAACCGTGTCGTCGTCGTCGGGGTATGGGTTCGGAGGAGGTTGACACTGTTGTCGAGCCTAATTTTCCATGAGGGCGACGAACTGGGCTATCTGCACTTCTTGCTGATCCAGTCTCTGATGTATACATTGCGTTTCCTCACGTGCGAGTCGAGCCTCTTCAAAGGCTGCTTGGACAACCGCAGCCTGACCACCTTTCCTCGCCGAACATCCCGTAGATGAGTCAGAGGACAAATCTCGCTAGACCTTGCGTCCCATCCCCCTAACCTCCTTGCCAGCTCGATGATCGTATACCTCATCGAGGCAGGTCTTCCGGGGCAAATCTGGGTGTGCAAGCTGCTTGTTGGCCAATTCCTGCTGCACCCGTTCTACCAACCTCTCCTGAAAAAAAAAATTAAAAAATTATAAATTTGTACAACAATTTAATAAATAATAATTAAATAATAACTACGCTAATAAAAAGAAATATATATAGCACTTACGCCGTATTGACTGGCTTCATTCTCGAGCCCAGGCGTTACGTACGCGCTGACACTAGCATCCAGATAAGGGTGTTTAGAGCCTTTATCTCTGTGCTCCATGGCTATTTGGATCATCTGCTTGGAGCAGGAGGTATGATGTTTGTCCTTCTTCGCCCGGTTGGTCTTGTTGATGTTGGAGAATTTTTGTTGAACAACATAAATCGTTAAAAAATTAATAAGTAACTAAAATAAAAATAATTCAATTTTCTTAATTTAAATAAAAAATAATCACCTTATATTCTTATCCTTAGAAGTGGTTAACCAACCACTCCCACTCATCTTCTCTATCCCCACGCAGCTCTACGGGTGTTGCACAGGGCTAATATCGTGATAATACTTATGAAGTTTGTACTTCCAATCACGGTAGATGGCGTTGGCGGTTTGGTTGAAGTGTCTAAGCATCTCCGGTGTGGAATCCACCTCATATTGTTCCTATAAGAAATGAATAGAAAATTATAATCATATATATTATGAAATTACGACTTTTATTGGTTATTAGAAAATAAATTTAAAATTGTACGTATTACGTACCGAAAGTTCTTTAAACACTTTCGGCTTCTCTTCATCCGGCAACTCCTTCCAAGTAGTGGCAATCATACGAACCCTGTTGCAAAGGATTGACCCGATGCTGTGCAAGGAGAGACTAGCTAACTGAAATGTGGGAGGGCCATCAATGAATTCGTCATACAGCAAATGGATCTTTTGCCCGGTCGCCTTGAACAATTTCTTGGTTTTCCGCCTTTTATGAGACAGCGAGTCCTTTTGGGTTGAGGGTCTTTCGGACCCTCCTGAGCTTGCGCTGCGCGCTGTAAAGGATAGACTCAGAGGAGGTTGACGATGCCTGAGCACTTTTTGCCAGGGACATCGGACCGAAATAGGCGTCATCATCACCGGTCAGGATAACTGGGGCAGCGGGAATTTTCTTAGTCGGCGCTGTTGAAGGACCAACTGAAGGGTCCGGAAGAGGCGCATCGTTGTCTTCCTCTAACTCCCAACCGACTTGCTCTGCCAAGCTTCGGAGTAGAGCATCTTCAGCCTCCTTTTGGGTATTTTTCTTTCCCGACAGGGCCATTTTAACCTAGGAGTTGTTAAAATATTATTACCATAACAATTATATATAAAAATTTATATAATTATTTAAAAGTATTGAGTGCACCTAAGATTTAAAGAGAGTACATTAGCTTGGTGTTTAGGTCGTTCAATGGACGTGTGACCCGCGCGATAAAGTATAAAGTTTCAATTAATCAGCCTTGGTTCAATCGAAAAACATGGCCAGTTAGGGATAAAGATAACGCGAGAGGCATGACTAATTTCAACAAAACACCCCGAGGCTAACCAAATCAATGGTATATACTCTATTGGTGTTATTCTTTCTTAGATCCAAAATCTGTCACCAGTCATAACCCGTTTCTAGACACCATGTCCGACATTCAGCCAATCTTTCAAAAATTTACACTCCCTCAAGTCCTTCGCAAACTCCGCCTTCAACCTCGTGTCCATAACTTCATTTAGGTTATGTTGTGCGGTGATGAAATTCACACATCACGAGGGGTTAAGGAGATAAACTAGGAAATGAGGCGCCATCTATTCCAAAGAGTGCGACTTAATAAACTAAACTTATGTACTAAATTTAAATCAAAGACTACCAATTTACTACAAAATTGTCATAATTACCAATTTATTATATTTAATAATTCACTAATTTACCATATATTTACTACAAATTTACAATATTACAACAATATTTACAAATTATAATTACATGCAATAATAATTACCAATTATAATATTAATTAAAACAATATTTAATTATAATTATTAATTACCATGCCTTTACAATAATAATTATCATGCATTTACTAACTAATATTAATTATTATAACCAATTATTACTAATATATTATTTTTACTAATTAATTTACCAATTAACTAATTTATTAATTAAATTATAATTATGTTAAAAAAATTAAAAATTATCTAAAAGATGAGTCGCTGGAGGGAGGGAGGGAGTAACTGAAAAATCGTTGGAAAGTCGCCGAAGAGAGGGAGTCGCCGAATTTTTAGTCGCCGGAGGAGGGAGGCTGGATTTTTGGGAGAGAGTGAGAGACAGAGTGAGGAGAGGGATGATTTGATTGAGAATGGGATGAGGAAAAAGGTTTGGCCTTGCTGCCTTTTATAAAGTTTCACTTAGACGAAGAAGCCTCATTCTCCGTCGTCTAAGTGAACCGTTTCAAATTTTGGAACCGGCGCCCATTTAATTTGGCTGGTGGGAATTAACCGCGTTAATTTTGGGAAGCATTTCAAATTTGACTTAGACGACGGAGATCCGTTGTTTATGTCAAATTAATTGGCAGTGGTAATTGAACCGCCATGCTTCTTCAACCTAGACGACGGAGACACACATCTCCGTCATCCAGGTGACCACCTGGACGACAGAGATGGCATGTTTCCGAAGTCCAGGTGGTCACTTGGACGACGGAGATGGATAATCTCCGTGGTCTAAGTGAAATTTACGTAAAATTAATTTTTAAAAATAATTCGCAAGGAAGTTGCCAATTTCTCATTCGAATGAAATAGTCGTAAAATATCGATTAACGTATCGTATATATAAAAAATTGAATTTAAGACGATGAATAATTTTACGTCTTTAAACTTGTTAAGTATCTACTAATCTTTATAACTTAAGTGTTATTAAGTATAGGCTCATTGCATATCGATATTAACGAAAATGAATTTGGACAAAATGACCGTTGGATACATTCGCCATAAGACAATATATAATTAGAATAATTTTCAGAAAATAGTAAGTTCGTGAAGGGTTTCTTCGGCACAGTCAACCGCAAAACTAAAATTTTGACAAACCAAAAACGTGGATACACGAAAATTTGTAACTCCAATTTTGGAACCGTCGAAGCTCACACTCCAAGAATTATTTACTCTATGGTCTCAACGAAAAGAATATGCATTGAGACATGGTCTAGATGGTCGTTGTCTTAGATAAAATTACGAAATCTTAACTTAGACGATGCAAACACACATTTGCGTCGTCCAAGTGAAAATTCCCTTAATTTAGGGTTGGGGCTTTAGGGTTTAGGGTATACTTAGACGAAGGCTTGGCTCTTTTGCGTCGTCTAAGTACTATTTTTAGGATTTAGGATTTTATATAGGTATAATTAATTACTATTGTGTTTAATTACCTTAGTATGGACTACGAAAAGTCATTTTTTCGTCCCCAATTTAATAGTCGTGAAAATTAATTAATGTGATTCGATCGATCAAAGTATCGATCGTTCCGATTTTTCGGCTTAAGTAATTAATTAATTTTAATTTACGTCGGTCGAACCGACCACGCCATGTAATTAATTATTAAATTAATTAAATACAAAATTAATAGTTGTACAGACGTACGCCTCCTCATAATATATATATTAATTAATTGATCGATCATGCATCATTACAATAATTACAATAATTAATTACCAATTAATATTCATCGCCGTTATATTGTACTCTTCGTCATAATCGTCATCATTCTCATCTCCGTTATCCGATTACCCATCCTCCTCATCATACTTAACATCATTGGACGAATAACCTGAGTCCTCATCCTCGTCCTCATCCTGCGCGTCTTCTTCATCTACCTCATTAATTGCATCAATAATCTCATCTTCAATTGGATCTGTACAACCATCAAGCATGGGTAAGCGTTCACCAGCTTGAACCAGGTCCATTATGTCGGAGCGGATGACAAAAATATTAGGCTCTTGATAGGCAGAAATGTCTCTTTCCGGTTCATCAGCATCTTTAGTCGCTGGTGTCCCTTCAATTGTCATAGTATTCCATATTCCTCGATGAGAGATATGGTTCACTATTTTGCACCCTTTACCAGTTTTCGGATCATCGAGATAGAACACCCGCCTAACTAAGGTGGCGAGAGCGAAAGGCTCATCCTCATACTAGGTTCAGTTTGTATCGGCTGATAAAAGTCTCAGGTCTTCCTTTGTACGCTTGAACCATTTGCACTTGAATGGAAAAACGTTAACATCATTCCCGTAACATAGCCGAACGACATATACAATAGTCCCGTAATATAGATTATTGTCTTTCCCAACCGCTACTCCTGTTATGTGTTCTTCTTCCTCCATCTCGAACCAATGAATGGAACTTTATACCATTCATAAAACATCCGGGGTAAATATAGTGTTTAATCGGCTTCCCTGCTAGCAAGTGCTTTGGCCAGGACCACCACCCCCCATGGTTTTCAGATTTTTGTAGATCAATCATCTGCAAAAATGGGAAAATTAAAGGGTAAACATGGTCGATATGTATATAAACTAAATACTAAGACATACGTACGTACGTACCCATTAGAAGAAATAATCAGGGAACTTCTTCTTAACCATTTTCTCAAACCATGCCGAACTCTTTTCTGGATTTAATGCCTGAAGCCTCTCCCTGTATGACATCATATACGGTTCAATTTAGTCACAGTCTTGCAACACTACCCAATGTGCCTCAATAAGTTCTTCTCGTGTTAACGATTCCTTTATTACTCCTCTAAACAGTCGTACGACATTTGTGACGACAGAAAGATTGATGCGGGAACTGGGATCGAAGGCAGTGGGAGGTGGTGGATCTTTGAGGTACCTGTTGCAGTAAGTAACACACTCATGCATTAGGTATTTCTCGGCTATGGAGCCATCCGCGACCGACCTGTTTTTGACGAATCATTAATACTGTCCAAGCTGTCCATAAAATAAAACGTTCAATTAATGCATTGTAGAATAAGAATAAGTACATATAGCTAGTAATCTCCGGTGGAAGAAATTATGAATCGAAAAACCTGTATAACTAATTAGTTGTACGTACCTTTTTTGAGGATACATATAAGTGTGGGTGGGCAGGTGGATCATTAAGTGAATCATGATGACAAAGAAAGCAGGGGAAAAAATTCTCTCTAGTTTGCAAATAATGTGCACAATTTGTTGTTGCAGTTCCACCACATATGACTTCTTTAATTCTCTGGCGCATAACCTCTGCCACCATCTGCACAATGCCACTATTGGTTCTACGACGTCACGAGGCAAATATGGTCGAATTACCACTGGAATTAGACGTTGCAGCATAACGTGATAGTCATGTGTCTTTAGACCAACAAACTTGTGTTGCACCTCGTCCATTGCTCCAATTATATTAGCTGCATACGTAGCCGGATAACGAACGCTCTTAAACCTGTGAAATACAGAATGTCTAAGTGTCGGCTTCACTATGTAAGGTGAAGCTAGCATCTTGTTGTACACTCCTCTCTTATCCTTCCTCAATCACAAGGGACGACGTAGATTCATTGATTCCAAATCTTTGCACGCTTTGGGAGTATCTTTAGTCTTGAACTTAATACCGTGAATTGTTCCCATCATGCTGTCGCACATAATCTTTTCTATGTGCATCGCATCCAGGTTGTTCCTCAGCTTCAACTTCGACCAGTAAGGGAGTTCAAAGAATATACTCTTGTGATGCCAATAGCTAAGATCATGTTGAGGTATTGGATTGCATTTCTTTACATCTGCGTCATTGGTCAACACACTAAAGTCGAAATGGCTCAACCTCTCTAAAATCTCTTCGCCTGACCAATTACGAGGTTTAGGATTGTTCTCTACCGTGCCGTCGAAATAAGCTTCATCCTGTCACCACGGCTGGTCGTGAGGAAGCCATCTATGGTGACCCAAGTAACACACCTTCCCCGAGTGCCAACTAGAGTTCACATCGTCCAAACATGTAGGACATCCATTATATCCTTTCGTCCTACAGGCTGCCAACATCCCCCATACGCTGGAAAATCGTTGATCGTCCACATTATGGCAGCCCCTCATCGTGAACATCGTGTCAGTGAGTTTGTCATAAATTGGGACTCCATTTTGCAACAACAATTTCAGCTCGTCGATCAAAGGTCTGAGGTAGACATCTAAGTACTTCCCCGAAGATTTAGGACCTGGAATTAGCAGAGTAAGGAAATTAAATTCTTTGTTCATGCACATCCACGGAGGCAGGTTGTACGGCATCAGAATAACTGGCCAAGTGCTGACGGCGGAGCTATTATTACCTCAAGGATTGAATCCGTCTGTAGATAGTCTGAGTCTAACATTTCTAACCTCTGCGGCAAAGTCTCCAAATTCTCTGTCGAAATGTTTGAAAGCCTCCCCATCTGCGGCATGTCTTAGAACATCGTCATCTATTCGCTTTTTTGCATACCATCGCATCGCCTCTGCTGTGTATAGAGACATGTACAGACATTGCAATCTGGGAATCAAGGGAAAATATCGAAGAACTTTCACATAAATTCTATTTTTCGAACTCTTCCTATTTAGCTCATATCTGCACTGGCCACATACGGGATAATAGTCCAAATCTTTATATTCTTTGTAAAACAGCACATAATCATTCAAGCATGTGTCAATTATCCTTTACTTTAGGCCGAGGCAGCTCAAGATATTTCTAACCTTATAATGAGATTTAGGAAGATTGTGATCGTTAGGAAGCAACTTACATATTTGCTCCTGAATTTCGTCAAAAGCACTAACTGACATTTTGTGCTTCACTTTTATCTTCATTTGCTACATCACATATTGCAACACATTCTCTCAACATCTAGGGTAAACCGGGGTCTGTGCTTCAAGTAGCATCTTGTTGTACTTATCCATCTCACTAGTGTCAGTGGCCAAGCTAGCAGCGGGGAATGTGTCATTATGCTCATGAGTGGTATTGTAACCTCCCTCTTGGTGTTGGTGTCCACCATGACTAAATCCTGGAAACGCATCATGAACCAAATTTGCAGTTGGGTTCCAAGAAGAGGGGCCGGCACCACTGCCGCTGGATAAGGCATCATGGTAACTGTACCCTGGGCTGAAGTCTGCTGAGCTGAAGTCTACTGTTTCACCATGCTTGCTCCTCGTAGTGTAACTCCACATCATACCATTTTCGTACAGGTGTTGCACCATAACATTAACCTCTATATACTGACAGTTAAGATATTTTTGGCACGGACACCTGAAACGCTTCTTTCCCTGACCATGTTTTATCGCAAAATTCACAAATTCGCTAATTCCATCCATATACTGGACATCACTTCTATTCCACAACTTCATCCAATTCTTGTCCATAATTCTACGAATTTTAATAATTTATTATCATATTAGTCAACTATTCTATATATATATATGCACATATTTTCAAGCTAGTAATTATATATGAAACTATTATATATATACACAAATTTTCAACTACCTTAATATATTAAATTAAATTATTAATTAATTACCTTTATTAATTATTGGTGAATATATGTACTCGATCTACATCAATTACTGTACGTTTTAACTAAATATTAACCAAATTTTTAAACATCCATGCATATATATACGTACTACGTACTGGTCAATATTAATTAATAAATATATATAAATATAATCAATTACCTAACTTAATTATAAATATATATTAGAACGTACTAATTATTAAAAATGCAATCAATCAAACGTACAATTAATTATATATATAAACGTTAAATGGTGTTGGAAAATTAACTACGTATGTACGTACCTAGCCTTCTCCTATGTATGGCGAATCGATGCTCGGATATAGTGCTAGCTAGCTAAAATTTACACGGGCCATATACGTACGCGTGAGGAACGAAGAGTCTGATCGATCAAGAGAGAAAATTGAATGATCGATCAAGAGAGGAAAATGAATGATCGATCAACATATATATGCATGGAGATGAAGTTGAGACGAGCGAGCGGAGAGGAAGAGAGTTCGGCATGGACATTTTATAATGCTTCACTTAGACGACAGAGTGTCAGTGCGTCGTCTAAGTGGCCACTTAGACGACGAAATAGGCACTTTTTCGTCGTCCAAGTGCTTACAAGGACGATGGAGAAAGAACCCGTCGTCCAAGTGGCCACTCGGACCACGGCGTGTCGGTCCATTGTCCAAGTGGCACTTAGACCGCGGATAAAATCTTCGTGGTCTAAGTGCATTTTTCTTGTAGTGTTTGTTGATGATGCATTTACTTATTTTGTCACTCAAGAATTGCCAACGATGAAGTGAAACCTTGCTTCGTTGTGGATTGTCAACGTAGAGCAAATTGACCAATATGGAAAGTTACAATCTAGGCTAAACTAAACTCTCTTACAAATGACACGTTTTCAGTATGGTAGTGATATGACCACCGAATGGTAAGCTAGTCAGACACAAATGAGTCCTTGTTTGGAAGCACAATGAGAAGAACTTTTGGTGTAAGGATTTTGTCAACGCCCTAGTATTGATTATGAGGAGATGTATTCTCATGTTATGGACATCATTACTTTTCGCTACCTTATAAGTTTGGTATTGTCCGAAAAATTGAGTATGCATCCAATGGATGTGGTTATATATTTCTATGGGGATCTTGATTCAGAGATGTACATGAGAGTGGCAATGGGCATGATTATACCCAATACAAGTAACTCTAAACCACAGAGTGCTCATATGTTCAAAATGAAACGTTCACTATTCTAAGTGACCACTTAATTGGGAAGGGATGCAAGAATGATAAGTTATGCCCATACGTGTTCATTAGATGAACAAGTTATTTAAGATGATAGACATTGGTAGGACTCGATTTGTCTTGGTTTTAGAGATGGTACATCGAGTTAGTGGAAAACTTATTTACTAGTATGCTTATGTCTATATCAGGCAATGGACAAAGCACAGCCTCTTAGCACACCATTGGTTTTATTCAGTCTGGATCCCAAAAGGATTTGTTTCATCTGAAAAGATGATGGTGAGGAACTTTTGGACCTGAGATTTCATATCTTAGTGTGGTTGGAGCTTGGTTATATATTACTTTGTACACACATCTAGACATTACCATCACGGTATATGCCTACGGAAAGTCATTGGAATGAAGTAGAACATAACTCCAGTTACTTGAAGACATCCACTGACATGGGCCTATTCTTTCCTTACAACGAATACAGAGATAAGCTTGAAATTCTCAGAAAAGGGATGGTTGAATCACAACATGTAAGTTCCAGGGTCTTCGACCTGTCAAATGAATCACTCGACCCATCGAAGGTTGCACTCTGGATGGACCACAACTATACCTTTGACCCATCGAAAGAATTGTTTGACCCATCAAACATTAATCTGGCTGCAAGCACTATTCCTCAATTTAGTGCAGTCCCCTATTCAAAGACACCTTGTGATGTCTTGGTTAGTTTTGCTGATGTTGGGTAGCTCTTTGACCCACACAAAGGACGTTCTCAGACATGTTATGTATTCGTTATGGTGAACACATCGATTTCTTGGAGATCAACTAAGCAGAGCCTTGTTGTTACTTCCTTGAATCATTATGAGATTATAGATTTACATGAAGCGGTTAAGGAGTGTGTTTGGCTTAGGTCAATTATACATCATATTCGAGGATCTAGTGGATTATCATCCACTAGTACAGCACCAACTTGTATCTTTGAGGACAATGTGGATTGCATTGAACAAATGAAGTTGGGATACGTCAAGGGTGATCATACTTAGCATATATCACCAAAGTTTTTCTTAAATCAGTAGCTATTAAACGTTAATGTGAATCAAGTATGTTTGACTGATATGCATACTTGTTTACCAAATCATTATCGAAATCTACATTTGTAAAGCATGTGAAACACATTGGTATGTGAAGATTGTCTGAACTCCAAAATTGAGTTACTGATTAGGAGGAGTCTACATCACATGTGGTCGCTTTTGTAGTTGATACGTTGTACTCTTTTTTCCTTAGACCAGGCTTTTGTTTTTACCTTTTTTGTTTGCTTGGTTAGGTTTTTAGTGAGACAACATGTTATGCATCATCCATTAGGACTGTGACACAATGAGGAGTCACTACTAGAAAAATGCTTTTACACATTAGTCTACAACTGATGTAAAAACAAATTTGAATCAATGTCTTAGTTGGTAATGTAAAAGATCAAAACACTAAGACATTGGTTTGAAACTGATGTCTAAATTTGAGGTAGACATTGCTTTATTATAATGTAGTGATGTTAAATATCTTATGTGACATCAGATTTTTGCTTTTTACCTGATGTTAAACATCTTATGAGACATCAATTTTGATGTTATTGTTTGATGTCTAGTTACTTATCTTATACATCAGTTTTGTAGTTACAACGATTCTCATATTTTCCTTTTATTGCAATATGATATCCATGACATACATATCAAAACAAACATTTGAATCCAAAATAGATGTACAAAATGGCTACAATGAAAACCAATTCAAAGTTTCCTACTACAGTGCCTACTTCAAATTACACAATGCCACTACAGTAACTCTACTTTGCTACTACAGTACCTACTTGTAAAGTTAATTTTGGAGCATCATCTTTTTTTGTGGCTACTAGTTGCTCCACTACTGTTGCTTGCGCCTTGATCTTGAAAAGGTCGCGACTCTTTAGTTGATTAAATGCTTATCGGGGGTGATTCAAAGTTTTCGGGTCGTTGGAAGAAATATTTTCTTTTGGTCAGAGGACGTTGCAGTTTACATCAATATGTTACATCATATGGACTGACGAGTTTCGTTAGACATAGAATTTCGAATAGGTGGAATGTGCATTCTAGAAGAAGGATGAAATAATTGAGATGTAAATCATGAAAACACAAGATTCTTTTACAAGTAACGATGGCAGATGATAAGTCGCACCTTTATTACTGTAAGAAAGTAAATGACCCATATAATCACATTGTCCAGAAATAAAAAGGTACATACTAACCGTCAAGATTACAGCAAATGAGTGTACGAGATAAAGAAATAAAGCGAGGATCAAAATCTGTATATCACCTGAAATAAATACAAGAGTTGATGGACAAGTGAAGACTACATACCTTTTCTCTAAGTTCCATAGCTCTTTGTAAGAATGGGGCATCTATTTAGCAAAACACGATAAAGTTATCAAATATATGGATGCAGGGATAAGGCAAACCACATTGTGGAACACAGATAATTAAGTCACCCAAACACTAACACACATCACTCACCGAAATAGATTCAGGATCCCCAGCACTTATACCAGCAACGAAAGGATCAACTAGATAATCAACAACCTTAAAGCAACAAGATGAAAAGAAGAAAAAAAACACTTTAGGAGCAAGTACAAGGAATTTGACAGTAGCGTGTGTGAATTCAATGACTGCAATAATCATAGACTCCAATCAATGCAATATATACATCTTTTCCAAAATGACGCTAAAAGAAACCACCCACACCGCATCACAAATAAAAAACTAGAATACTCAAACGAAATGACTAATGTACGAATAATTGGGAAAAAAAGAGACGTAATGGAAGTGCAAAAAAGAGAGAAGATTGATACCTTTCTTGGGTGTAATCATCCGTTACTTTATTCCTCTTCCACAAAAAAGGCTCCAAAAGAAGTTGAAACTTGAATATAGAAATGCAAATGTTAAATTGATTCGGGTCACTCAATGCCACTGAAACGTCATCAAAATAAATAAGATGTAAACACCTTGGAGATGATGCATATGGTTGAGACTGGCCTCTAACCAAAGGAAATATTTACATCATATGGTTGGCATATTTACTTCAATATATTAGGAAACCAAGCTTAGACCTATAGTTCTTCTATACCAACTTAGCTGCCCCACTCAAAATACTCGTTCACATAATGAGATGTATTCCAATCAGTACATCAAGTTGTAGACGCTAACATAAAAACATGATTAAAACAATAACAAACATAACGAAAACTATCTAATCACAAACTAAAACAACTAAACCCGTAATAACGAACATTGAAAACAGGAAAAAAAATAGTGACAACACACTTGGTTTATCATGTTTAAAATACATATGGACATTAGAGAATGCAAGTATCTTAATGAGTTTAGATGACATAACAATAAATTAACTACTACAACTCCAAAATTGAAGTCGGTTCAGTTCAGCAAGTATTCAACAATTACATGAAAAGTGGATATTGATTAAGAAAGAGGATGAAACTCTCACCTGCATTGATGTCTCTTGTGGGTTGCAAAGAACGACTTGTCCTACCCTATTGGGATCCTTTGTAATCTCATTTACTGCCATACAATCCCAAACTGGTCATGAATGCCCCATTTTCACTTAATCCTACATGGTCAATATACTATATTAACATTGTCTAGCACGACCTGTAGCGTAAGCACTCATGAATCACAATACAATGAATACACACTTACTCTAACTCTCAAAATTAGGAAGGATGTTGATTACCACCAACAATAAGCAACATAGCTCAATAATCCTACATTAATGATAAAAAATCAAAAATTTAACAAGATTTCAATGCATTTCAACAAAACAAAATAAACCCAAAAAGAAAAACAAAACCCAATAGAGTGATGGAACCAAATAACACTTCAATCTCACTCTGGCTGTCGTCAACGATGGTGGACATGGTAGAGTAATCAGCCATTTCTAGGTCTGATTTCTCAGAAGCCTGCTCTTTAATTAATTTCTCCTCAAACGAACAACACAAAAACAACGAATCGTTATAGAAATGAATCAACTGAAAACTAATTAAATCCGATGAATGAGAACCTAAGGTGAGCTTAAGTTTCGCAAAACTTCCCATGGAAGCCGACTCTAGCAGTCGCAAATCCCTAGCTTTTGCATCGTTGAGAAGGTCAAGCGCAACGGCGGCATGGGTGCAAGGTGAAGTCGATTCGACCCCCAGTAACACGTTTGTCCACAACCACATCAAGACCTACAACGTAATTGTCACAGATAATGGGCCGACCCTCACTGATTAAATCTCTTAAGTTGTCGTCGGTCAGTGTTGTTGTTGCTCCAGGTCTTCAATAGAGAGCGAAAGAGAACTGAGGGAGAAGAACCCTAAACTGGGTTTCAGAGAGAGAGAGAGAGAGAGAGAGAGAGAGAGAGACAGAGAGAGAGAGAAGTAAATGAGAGAGTGAAAAAAAAGGAGGCCGCGTGTTTTGATCTTTAAAATTTAGGTTGTCGCACTTAAGTCAGATATTTTCGCCTCTTTTTTGAATTTTTAAAAAGAAGTATGGACATCGGTTGGCAATGTAATACGATGTCAATATAACACAAAGGCATCAATTTTTTTCGAACCGATGTGCAAATTATATTTTACATTAGGGGAATTTCTAACCGATGTTAGATGTGCGATATCTAAGACCATAATTCTAGTAGTGAGTGTTTAAGGAAATAATATTCTTAGTATCTCGGTGTGTGTGTGTCTTGTCTTAATTAGAGTAGAAGCAGACATTCTCTTAATCTCTGATTTATAGGGATATTGAATGTAACCGATTATAATATCTATTTAAGATCATTTATCAATGAATAAAGTACAGTTTCAATCGATCTCTTGCGTATTTACTTTTCTCCTTCAATAAATACATATTTAAAGGTTATTTATCAATGAATAAAAAAATCCAATCTATTACGTATTTATCTATTTTTCTCTTTTAACAGAAAACACAAAACATGTGTACATCCATTTTTCAATCCCAAGCTGGGAAATAAAATAATATCGTATATTTGTATCGTTGAGTCGTATTTTGTAACTGAATAATATTTAAGTCGGAAACAACATAAATTTGATTGGCCTGGGATTAATAAAAACTTTTACTCTGCCATCAATATCTAGATACATTCTTACTGCTTTCTTTCGTTGCACATGAATTACGTTTGTGAGTAACTTCATCAATAGTAATAATGATACCACCTTATATAGTATCTAAAGTTCTGCAATCCCACATGCACAAATCTGCCTCTGCCAGTCTCCTGCCCTCTCACATTTTCCCTTGGACCTCTTTTCTGGTTTTCACTCAATTGAATAGAAGGAGAATCCCTCCAATGGGGCTCAACATCATTCTCTGTCAAAATCCCTAGCCGCTGAAATGTCATTATCACACTCTCTCACAGTCACCCCTGCTCCTCCATGACAGAACCAAGTGAGCTACTCATTCAGATCATCGATAATAGTCCTACAGAGGAAGGAAAGAGTCCCAACAAAAACCTCCCTGTAAATCACTTCAGAACCATAATAGGACCCGGACCCCCTATCTCCCTCTAATTCTTTCCCCAACCCCAAACTCCACAAAAACCTTTTTGTTTTCTTCCTCCTCTTTGCTGTTCTCTTTTGTACTTACATATATCTCCAAGTTCCAACTCACCCGATTCCCTTTTCAAAAGAAATTCTCCGGAGAAATTTTATAGTGAAAATTTGGTGAGTACTTATTTATAAATTATATTTTTTAATAATATTTTAGAAAAATTAACCGTTGTATATCTACCTATATATACGTAGATCATTTCCATAAATTTTCATCCAATTTGAAAAATGTTAAGGTGTTAAACAAGATAAAATAAATGAACGTTCTAAATTTATCAAACTTGAACCGTTTATGTTTATAATTGATAAATCATGATTTTAAATCTTTTAACGATTTTTGATTTGGTTGAAATTTTTTAAGAATAATCTACTCATATATAAGTAGATATCTAACATTCATATATTAATATATAATTAAAAATTATGTCTTATAAACTATTGTATAAAAAATTCTCCAAATCCTGGATGGAATGGAGAAACTCCCCCATTTTCAACTACCTTTTTTTTTATTTTTTTTATTTTCACCTCTCCTCTGCTTTTTACTCTCTCTCTCCACTAAAATTTTTCACAAAAAAAAAGAAGAAAACAAATATTGAACAACTCCCTCTATAAATAGTGAGCAAAAACCCAAGAACACTCACCTCCTGGATCCTCAAACCCCATTAACTCTCTCATCTCCAAATCATGATCTGATTAATTTCCAAATCTGAGCAAAACCCATCACTCTTCCCATGATTTAAGCACAACCCATTTCTTCAAAATCCAATATTTCTCAAATCCTCACGTACCCAACAACTCGCCATTTCTTGAACAATGAAGGAGTATTGGAACTCTCTGGCTTCCTTACTGGGAGTCCTGGCCTTCTGCCAGAGCCTCCTCCTTGCCGTGTTCCCGCCGGAGCTCCGCTTCGCCGTCCTAAAACTCGCCGGAAAAATGTTCAACTGGTTCTCCTCCTACTACTACTTCGACATCACCGAGATTGACGGCGTCAACACCAACGAGCTCTACACCGCCGTCCAGCTTTACCTCTCCTCCACCGTCTCCTCCATCTCCGGCACGCGCCTCAGCCTCACGCGCGCCCTCAACTCCTCCGTCGTCACCTTTGGCCTCTCCAACAACGACCGCATGGTCGACGTCTTCAACGGCGTCACCGTTCTCTGGGAACACGTGGTCGTCCAACGCCAGTCTCAGACCTTCTCGTGGCGCCCACTCCCTGAAGACAAGCGAGGCTTCACTCTCCGAGTCAACAAGACAGACAAGTATTTGATCTTAAACTCCTACTTGGACTTCATCATGGACAAAGCCAACGACATAAGGCGGAAGAATCAGGACCGTCTGTTGTACACCAACTCTCGCGGCGGGTCGTTGGATTCTCGCGGCCATCCTTGGGAGTCTGTTCCCTTCAAACACCCTAGTACTTTCGATACGCTCGCGATGGACCCAAATGTGAAAAATGAGATCATGGAAGACTTGCTGGACTTCGCCAAAGGCCAAAGCTTTTATCAGAAAACTGGCCGGGCATGGAAACGAGGCTATCTTTTGTACGGCCCACCTGGTACTGGGAAGTCTAGCATGATTGCAGCAATGGCTAATTTCTTGGGTTATGATATATATGATCTTGAGCTCACTGAGGTTCATACCAACTCGGAGCTGAGGAAGCTGCTGATGAAGACTAGCTCCAAGTCGATTATTGTTATTGAGGATATCGATTGCTCGGTGAACTTGACCAATCGGAAGAAGACTACAACTACTAATGTGGGTAGGGCAGTGAGGACTTACTACGATTCTTCGCTGGAAATGCGAGGCGTGGAGGATCAGGGTGGTGGGACGAATTCGATAACGCTTTCGGGGTTGTTGAATTTCACAGACGGATTGTGGTCTTGTTGCGGGAGTGAGAGGATATTCGTTTTCACGACGAATCATATAGAGAAATTAGACCCTGCATTGTCGAGGAGTGGGAGGATGGATATGCATATATTCATGAGTCACTGTTCTTATCCAGCGTTAAAGATTCTGCTGAGGAATTACTTGGGATTTGAGGAAGGGGATTTGGATGAGGAAGTTGGTAAGGAGTTTGACGAGGTTTTGGAGGATGCTAAGATGACTCCGGCTGATGTGAGTGAGGCTTTGATCAAGAACCGAAGGGATAAGGATAAGGCAGTGAGGGAGTTGTTGGAGGCGTTAAAGGTCAAGGCAGAGAAGAACAAGAACAAGAAGAAGGGTAGTATTGGCAATGTGGGTGTTGAAGAGGAAGAAGAGCAGGAGAAGAGGGCATTGGAAAGTCCTAAACTTGAAGGGAGTGACTCTACGGAGGAAGAGGACAAAGGTGGCGATGATGGTGCTGATCAGAAACAAGATGATGAGAAGATAGAAAAATGAGGATACTTCTCTTTAGGGTTTTACTGGTTGCGTTTAGTAGTTTGGTAATGAGGTGCGCAGTGGGAAAGAAGGATGATCATTGGTATATGGGGTTACTCTAGTTATTTTTTTTAAGTACTTCTCTTTAGCAAACCTCAGTATTTAGATTAGTTTTTGTGAGCTTTGGGACGAGGAGAATAGTCGTTTCTATAGAGATCCAATTCTAACATGCTATAAATTGAAAACTTTGTCCTAGTTGATTTGAATACTCACCATCGAAATCCAATTTGCTTGCAGCCAAATGAATGATGAAATGATATAAATTGTATATATATGTGATGATGATCCGTGGATAAGAGCCTCTTATTTGCATGTGGTTAGGTTGGCAATATGATATGAGTTCTTTCTGTGTTCCTTTATGTGCATTACAAATGGGGTCGTAGATGTTTCGTCTCATATCTTAATCTTGTTAACATGTTGATCATGGGATTTGTGGTGCTTTTTAAGGGTTTGTTTTGGAGTAATTACACTTTGCAAGCTATAGCTGAGCTGTTCGATAAACAGCACATGGATAGATTTGCCTCTTGATGGAGATGTTGGGACTTCTAAGTTCTAACACCGTTCTATGATTATAAAGTGCCTAGCTTGTTCCTCTAGTGGAGAATCAATGGAGATTACACAACTCAAGGGTCAAGGTTAAAGTTTCACCTCGCGTTAGTTCATTGCATAACGTACTTTCTAGCAAAACTTTACGCCTTCGCACTAATGTAAAGCATAAAATGTTCTTGTCACAATCTCACGTAACTACATACGTATAAGTTATTGTATAGCAAAACACCAAGTCACCAACGTGAGCGCTATTCCCATTCCGTTAGGAGATTTTTTTAGTTGGCAAACCTTCATTATAAGATTTTTCTTCTTTGGACAAACCTCCATTAGGAGACATGCAGAATATATTGTTAAGTTATAATCCCTGATCATCTGATTCGGATAGTAGTTTTTTTTTTTAATAGAATGGTGATAGTAGTCAATTGATGAAAATGATAAATTACAATAAGTTCACCGGTTTACCGGCTTGATCAAACGAACATCCTAGAATAACCTATACTATACAATTTTTTTAAGTACGTAACATAATTGAACAAACTAAGTGTAAAACAAAATTATAATTTTTCAGACCCTACACTATGTTCAACTATGCCACATAGACTACATTAGCTGTTGTGGCATCCTACAAAGCACAAGCCCAAATAACAAAACCCTAACCAGCGAATGACATAAGCCGGTCCTAGAGGGCAGGCGCCAACCATATTGTCTTCCTACCTCCCAGGTGTCGTGCCTCACCTGATCTCGCCTCTTCACCATGCCTTGCTTGGCCAGCCACATCCCTCTCACAGCTACAATCGACCAAGCACAACAGAGAGACATTGTCGTCGACTGCTGCTGTAATAACAGAATTGAACAATGTACATGGACCTTCTCGTGGAGAAAACTCACGAACCTGTAACAAGTCGTCACCGACATCGATGACGCGACAATCAACACTAGAAATCCAGAAAATTAAGTCTCACCGGCTCCGCTAGTCTCCGGAGCATGTGGAAGAGTCATGCTCCGTATTTAGGAAGAGAGTCGTGTTCTTTTAGTCACAATTCTGGAAGATATAATCACATCATAGACTAGTTAAGGCACCTAAGACTCAAAACAAGACTCTTTTTGTGTTGCTTTTCTTGACACTTTTTATTTTTGTATTTGGTTTTTCAAATAAGACACTAAAACACACAAGAAAAACAAAGAAAAAACTCAAAAATACCAAATTCTGGCGAGGAAACCCTTCCACGACGAATTAGTCGTCGGAAAAGACCCCATCAGGCTCGCCTGCGCACTCTACTCGCCAGATTTTTACAAAATTAATCACGTAGTAGAATGAGCTGAAATTTTAAGAGCACAAACTAGACACATTTAAAAGCATTCTCGCAAAATTTCGGAAATTTACGAGACTTCTAGATATGTCAAACAAATCGCACAAAACATCAAACTGCATAGTATCGAAAAACAAAGCTCGCCAGAGACTCATCCCACTCGCAAGAATTGTACAGAATTAATCACACATTTAAATGAACTGAAATTTTAAGAGCCTAAATTAGACACATGTAAAAACATTTTCTAAAAATTTCAGAAATTTACGAGACTTCTAGATATGGTAAATAAATTAGACAAAATAGCAAACTGTACAGCACCGAAAAACAAGGCTCGCCAAACTCATCCCCACTCACCGGAATTATACAGAATTAATCACTCAGTGAAATGAGCTAAAATTTTAATATCATAAATTAGACACATGTGAAAACATTTTCTAAAAATTTCAAAAATTTAAGAGACCTCTAACTATGTCAAATAAATTTCACAAAACATCAAACTGCACAGTATCAAAAAACAAAGCTCGTCAGAGACTCATCCCACTCGCAAGAATTTTACAGAATTAATCACACATTGGAATGAGCTGAAATTTTAAGAGAGTAAATTAGACACATGTAGAAACATTATCTCAAAATGTCAGAAATTTAAGAGACTTCTAGATAAGGTAATAAATTAGACAAAACAGCAAACTGTACAACACCGAAAAACAAGGTTCGCCAGACTCATCCCCACTCGCCAGAATTATAAAGAATTAATCGCTCATTAGAATGAGCTGAAATTTTAAGATCATAAATTAAACACATGTGAAAACATTTTCTCAAAATTTCAAAAATTTACGAGACCTCTAACTATGTCAAATAAATTGCACAAAACATCAAACTGTACAGTACCGAATAACGAAAAATTTATACATAGACGCTAAAGATATGATATAAACCTCACCCCACACTTGAAATTTGCATTGTCCTCAATGTAAAACGAAACTAAAATATACAATACATCAAACAAGCATGGAATGAGACACATAATACATCACAAATAACACTAAACATGGAGAAAAATAAAGCAAAGGAGAAAGATAGAGAGTTAAGAATTTCAAATCTGGTTTTCCACGCTTCTCCATCCACATGGGTTGCCTCTCAAGTAGCGCTAAGTTTATTGTCTTTAGCCAGACAGTGCACACCAATTTCAATCCTCTGGTGTAGGATCTTGAAGAGGAATCTCTTCCACATCTCGCACTTGAGACAGCTCATAGAATGGCTTGAGTCTATGCCCGTTCACCTTAAATGTGCTGTCGTCTCTTGGATTCAAAACTTCAATTGCACCATGAGCAAACACATTATGAACAACATAAGGACCAGTCCATATGGACCGTAGCTTACTTGGAAACAACTTCAGCCGCGAGTTGAATAACAACACTTTTTGCCCATTGACAAAAGTTTTTTCCTTGATCATGTTGTCATGAAATATTTTTGTCTTCTCCTTGTAAATGCGGCTAGATTCATATGTATTATTTCGAATCTCAGCAAGCTCATTCAGTTGTAACTTCTTATAAACACCGGCATCATCAATATCAAAATTGAATCGTTTCACTACCCAATATGCCTTGTGTTCAAGCTCCACTGGAAGGTGGCAGCCTTTTTCATAAACCATCCGATAGGGAGACATTCCAATCGGCGTTTTGAAAGCTGTTCTGTATGCCCACAACGCTTCATCCAAGCGTTGGCTTCAATCCTTCCTTGCTGGTCCGACAGTCTTCTCCAGAATTTGCTTGATCTGCCGGTTAGATACTTCTACTTGCTCGCTCGTCTGAGGGTGATAAGGTGTTGCCACCTTATGATGCACATGAAACTTCTTGAGCAACGCTGCAAATGACTTGTTGCAAAAGTGAGAACCGCCATCACTTATTTATGTACCTGGGAGTTCCAAATCTCACAAAAAGTGATTTTAAGAACTTCAAAACAACAGCAGCATCGCTAGTACGAGTGGCTACTGCCTCCACCCACTTTGAAACATAATCAACTGCAAGTATAATGTAATTATTTTGAAAAGAGCTAGGAAAAGGACCCATAAAGTCAATACCCCACACATCAAAAATCTCAACCACTAAAATTGGGTACTGGGGCATTTGATCCTTAGGACCTAAGTTACCTGTCAGTTGGCATCTAGCACATGATTTATGAAAGTTATGTGCATCACCAAACAGTGTTGGCCAGAAGAATCCATTCTCAAGTACTTTCATTGTAGTCTTCTTTCCAGCAAAATGACCTCCTGCTACATGTGAGTGACAAAAAGATAAAATGGAATGAAACTCAGTTTCAGGCACACACCTTCTTATCAGCAAGTCCGGACAATGTTTCCACAAATATGGCTCATCCCACACATAGTACTTTGCTTCCTTGACAAGCTTGTCCTTCTGCGCTTTGGTGAAGTCTGGTGGAATATATCCACTTACCTTGTAGTTAACAATATCAGGGCTCCACAGTTTGAACAACAAAGAGTTGTTCATCTGGAAAGCTATCTCTGAGAGGAAGAGTGTTTTCTTCGGCTGTAGACCCATGGGTGAGTCTACTCAAGTGGTCTGCCACCACGTTCTCCGAACCCTTCTTGTACTTAATCTCGATATCAAACTCTTGAAGTAAGAGCATCCATCGAATCAACCTGGGCTTGGCATCCTATTTAGTCATCAAATATCTCAAAGCAGCATGATCAGTAAATATGATAACTTTAGTTCCTAACAAGTAAGACCTAAACTTTTCAAGAGCAAAAACCACAACTAAGAGCTCCTTTTCTGTAGTTGAGTAATTCAACTGTGCATCATTTAAAGTACGAGAGGCATAATAGATGACATGTGGAAGTCTTTGTGGTCGTTGGCCAAGAACAGCGCCAACAACATAGTATGAAGCATCACACATGAGCTCAAATGGTAGACTCAAATTCGGTGCTTGGATGATGGGAGCTGTAGTGAGCAACTCCTTGAGCTTATTGAATGCTTGCAAGCACTCATCGGTGAAATTGAAAGCTATGTCTTTCTGCAGCAATGCACACAATGGTCTGGATATTTTGAAAAAATCATTGATAAACCTACGATAAAATCCTGTATGTCCAAGGAAAGATCTCACCTCCTTCACAGTAGAAGGAGATGGTAAGGTACGCACAATATCAACCTTAGCTTTATCAACCTCAATACCCCTAGCTGAAATAACATGTCCCAAAACTATACCCTGCTCCACCATAAAGTGGCATTTTTCCCAATTAAGTACAAGGTTAGTTTCTACGCAACGCTCTAAAACCATAGCTAGATTATGAAGGCATATATCAAAAGAATCACCAAAAATAGAGAAGTCATCCATAAATACCTCAATGATCTTTTCAACCATGTCTAAGAAAATACTTACCATGCATCTCTGAAATGTGGCAGGTGCATTGTATAAGCCAAATGGCATCCTCCTATAAGCAAAAGTACCATAGGGACATATGAAGGTGGTCTTCTCCTGATCATCGTTATGTATGGCTATCTGGTTGTATCCTAAATAACCATCTAAAAAACAGTAAGATGCATGACTTGCCAACCTTTCCAACATCTGATCAATGAATGGAAGCAGAAAGTGATCTTTTCTTGTGGTGGCATTGAGCTTGTGGTAGTCAATACATACTCTCCATCCCGTTTGGACTCTTTGAGGCACCAACACGTTCTCATCATTCTTTACCACTGTGATTCCTAAACGTTTGGGCACAACCTGCACAGGACTAATCCATTTGCTGTCAGAAATATCATAAATGATACCTGCATCGCGAAGCTTGATGACTTCTTTCTTGACAACTTCCATCATAGGAGGGTTGAGACGACGTTGAGCTTCCCTTGTTGGCTTAGCTCCCTCCTCCATATGGATCCTGTGGGTACACAATGTTGGGCAGATGCCCTTGATATCGGTTATTGTCCATCCAATGGCGGCCTTGTACTCCTTAAGTACACTCAGCAACTTCTCTTCTTGTAATGTTGAGAGCTTGGAAGAGATGATGACTGGAAGTGTATCATCCTCCCCTAAGAAAGCATACTTCAAATGTTTGGGAAGAAGTTTCAACTCTAAAATGGGTGCCACCTGTATAGACGGAACAAGAATATCATCCGAAACTGGAAGATAAATGGGTTTAGAATATTTACCTTTCATAATTGGCAGGGATTCAAGTGCTTTTTTCATAGCATAATACTTCTCTTCCATTTCAAGATCCTCAGCCGAAGCTATCTCAAAAATAGGTTCAAATTTCTTCTCCTTGCCAAGCTCCAGTCCTTCCTCGCCAAGCTTCTTGACAAGCTCGCCAAACTCCAGACCTGGAATGTCTTCTTTCCCGGATACCTTTATGACCTTTCTCAAAGGATCCTCCTCCAATGAATATTGAATGAATTCCTGCACAAAATTCTCAAAAGTGTCAATTGAACAACATGAATAAGCATCATCACTATTTGGATGTTTGAGAGCTTCATAAATATTGAAGTGGATTTTCTCATCAGCTACTTCCATACTCAATGATCCATCAAAACAATCTATCTTTGTACGCGCTGTTCTCCAGAACGGTCTCCCAAGAATCAATGGTATTTCTGATGGCATTGGCTCATGCTCCATCTCCAGCACAAAGAAATCTGCTGGGAATATCAAATCTCCCACCTGTACCAAAACATCCTCAATAATACCTTGAGGGTAACAGTTTGACCGATCAGCAATTTTAATGGTGACCCCTGTGGGAATAAGTTCTCCCATTTTCAACCTGTTATAAGCAGTGTATGGTATTAAATTAATGGAAGCACCTAAATCAAGTAGTAACAAGTGAGCATGATTTGAAATTTGTATGTTTCATGATTTCTAGATTTCTCCTAGATGTGATTTGGAGCATCATATTAATAACTCAGCGTTTATCACATGCAAAAGTATAAGATGATTTTATCCACGAGCGTGAATTCCGACCAGGGTTATGCTTGGCAACAATGATTTAATTTATTTCTTCCAGCTTTATAAAATTCAAATTTCTAATGTTGTATCTTATCGAGAACTATCACATTTCTTGGATTTCACAGTACTCTGACCTTCTGATTAATCTTTATAATTGATGATTCGGAGTCAGAAGAATTATAATATCTATGAAGGTACAACATTGATGGTTGCAGCAATTCGATTATTCAATCGAGGTGATACTCTGGTGTGAGTTTGGCGTCCCAATATTATATTACTCTTAATGGACTATTATTGTCGACATACGCATATATGTATTGGTGGCCTATGTCTAATTTCTTAGAGACTATTGGCTCGTGTCAGTAGTAGTTATGTTCTTGTGTAAACTATATGGGTAAATCATTGAGGTGCAGCTGTGAGGACAGTTAGTTTTAAAGCTTGAGTATTTGAGCTCTAGAAATGATCGAGCAAATGTTGAGGTTCAGGTTACGCTTTGATATTTGTTCAGGTTGTGGGAATATTAGATACTAATGACTTAATAGTGGCGACTATTCAGAAACTTCAGATGGAATGTCGAGTTTATATCTCCAATTTGTAGTAAATTACGATGTTAGTTTGACTCTTTTGTTCTTGCCCATGGTTTGCGTTTATTTGAGACTTACTACGAATGTTTTCTTTTGAGCCTCTTTATAGTTATATAGATATTTATTAAGGTAGTATGCTTTTGGGAGTGATGAATTGTGGAGATTCATGGTTTGTGTAATCATTATAATTCGTGAATTCAATCAGGTAGTAGTGATTTATGTTTATGTATAGCCCTGTTGATTTGTAAGTAATCTTAATGGAATGTGGAACCCACAGTTTATATTCTTGAGTTGAGGTTATTAGAATACTTTTGTTATACAGGTTTTGAGTTTCTTAAGTTTTAGAGGAGGTTATGCCCGATTTTTCGTAGGTAAGTTCGAGAACTATATATTATTTCGAGTTCATTGCGGATTAGCCAATTACCTATGTTAGATGCGATTTTAAAAGGTTTGTTGGGTCCCCTGTTTGTGACCTTGGTGGTTTTAGCATCCACTTTATTGGTGAGTGTCTGTGGTTGGACTTCTCAGTCATTTTTGATGTTGGGTTCTGATGGCGATTTGTGTGTCACTTTTATGTTGGAATCGCACCACTACCCATGTAATTACCTTGGTGGGACCTTGGTCAAGAAATCTTCAGGTAAGTCTGGCCAATAGAGTTAGATTGGTAAATTTGGCCATTAGTTTTGGAATGGATATCAGAAGCTTTTAAGTATGCACATTATTGAATTGGAATTCTGTCGCTTTTTGTAGCAGATTCATTTTCAATGGTTATTATGACTTCAGATTTAATGACCTTGACCTGTAAATGAGATGTTGATTTAGTAACAAGGTTGTGGATCATTTTGTTAGCTGCGATTGTTCTTATGAGCTTGAAGTCGTTGGTTGGAACGATAATTTAGAAATACTTCTGTTGTATGTTTATGTGTAAATTTCGAGGGCGAAATTATTGTAAGGGGCAAAATTGTTATGACACGGAACAATATTACGCGATAATTGAAACTTATACGGTTAGTCGCTAATTAATTATGTTAATCGTCGATGGTAATTAGTTTCTACCATTGGTAACTTTCGGTGACGTTTCGTCGAGATTTTATCAATTATGTTTTTCGAGAAATTTCTTTGGATAAAGTTATAGAGTTTGTTGATACGAGTTCGTGGCCATGTGAAGTGTTGAAATCGGAGTTACGACGAAGTTATGGTCAGCGAAAATTTTACGGAAATATCGAAAAATGTTTTGTCGCAAAATCGTAGGTATAAATATGGGTTTCCATTTTGGGAAACTCAAAAAATTTTCATTTTTGAAAACTGAGTTGACCCGCGTTGACTCAGTCTTCAGCGGTCAAAATCGCCGCCAGAGCAGACGGCAATGGCGTGGCGATTTTCGGCCACCTTTGGTCGTGAAACTAGTCTGGAATTGTTGAGCTCAACCTCCTCTTTTGTTTGGTAGGTGCATCATCAGCGTTGGTGGCCAGAGGAAAGCGAATCGAGGCAATGAAGTTGGCCGGTTTAGGGTAGATTTTCACAGCGGCATTGGACGTCGAGGTTATGGGGGTTTTGAAGCCCAAGAGGAGATGAGTCCATTGGGCCACATCTTGGCCCTTGCCATGGCTGGACGCAAGCGATTGGAGGAGTTGAATTTTCTGGTGGGTTTTTGGTTTTCGACAAATTGGAGGTTTTTCGGTTAGAATTTGATGTCGTGTTCTTCATAAATGTTGTTGGACTTGTTGAGTTGAACATTTTGGTATGCTGATTGCTTGATTCGGTGACGGTGGGAATTCTGGTCGCCGTCGGTGGTGTGTGTAGCTCACGCGTCGCCGTGCGCAGCGGAGCTCTGATGAGATGGAAATTTCGAAAAAAAACTAGGTCGTTCGGCTCAGATGTACTACAAACTTAAAGAGAAAAACTTTTATCTTATACTTACAAGAAGAGAGATCGAGATCGGCGCACATGAGGCATAGCAACCGAGGCAGGCTGACTCACAGGTTGGGTTCGCTACTCGATCACATTCGCCACGTATTCGATGATCTTCAACACCTTGAGTTTTCAATGGGGATGCGCGGGCCGGTTAGGCCATCACTCGAGAGATGTTGAGCATAATCGAACACAAAAATGAAGGCGGCCTAGTATAGTCTACAAAACCTATAACCTAAAGCTCTTATGCCAACTGTGAGGACCCAACCCCGATTTAGTTTCCTAAAACGGGATTAGGCCTTAATGATCATTAAAAGCTAAACATGCTAGTCCAACAGAAAATTGAAGGGAAATTCAATAATCTGAAAATCATAATTTAAAAAGACTAAATTCTAGAAATAACTCATAACAACATAATCTAAAATCATTTATGACATCAGAGCTGTTAGACTCTGTAAACTACCTATGATGACTAAGTTAATAACTCGTACGATCAACTCTGGATCATACGACGGATATTGTTATGCCTCGATCTACGTGTATGCCCGACCTCAACTGAGACGCTACAACCTGGGCATTTGAAATTGAAGGGCCAAGGTAAAAGGCATATAAAAACATGAAACGTGTTAGAGTGAGTGGAGGGAAAATAAATAGTCTTAGAAATCATAAAACGTAAGTTTATGCCTTCCACAAAAAATATAAAATAAAACCGAGTGAGCCTAAATAAAAGTAATGCAAGAGTGTGGAGGCAAAAAATATTACGCGATAATTGAAACTTATGCAGTTAGTCGCTAATTAATTATGTTAATCGTCGATGGTAATTACTTTCTACCGTTGATAACTTTCAATGACGTTTCGTCGAGATTTTATCAATTACGTTTTTCGAGAAATTTTTTTGGATAAAGTTATAGAGTTTGTTGATACGAGTTCGTGGCCATGTGAAGTGTTGAAATCGGAGTTACGACGAAGTTATAGTCAGCGAAAATTTTACGGAAATATCGGAAAATATTTTGTCGCAAAATGGCGGATATAAATATGGGTTTCCATTTTGGGAAACTCAAAAATTTTCATTTTTGGAAACTGAGTTGACCCGCGTTGACTCGGTCTTCAGCGGCCAAAATCGCCGCCAGAGCAGACGGTAATGGCGTGGCGATTTCTTGCCACCTTTGGCTGTGAAACTAGTCTGGAATTGTTGAGCTCAACCTCCTCTTTTGTTTGGTAGGTGCATCATCAGCGTTGGTGGCTACAGGAAAGCGAATCGAGGCGATGAATTTGGCCGGTTTAGGGTAGATTTTCACGGCGGCGTTTGTGGCGGCATTGGACGTCGAGGTTATGGGGGTTTTGAAGCCCAAGAGGAGACGAATCCATTAGGCCACATCTTGGCCCTTGCCGTGGTCGAACGCCGGCGATCGGAGGAGTTGAATTTTCTGGTGGGTTTATGGTTTTCGACAAATTGGAGGTTTTTCGGTTAGAATTTGATGTCGTGTTCTTCATAAATGTTGTTGGGCTTGTTGAGTTGAACATATTGATATGCAGATTGCTTGATTCGGTGAACGTGGGTATTCTGGTAGCCGTCGGTGGTGTGTGTGGCCCACGTGCCGCCGTGCGCAGCGGAGCTCTGATGAGGTGGAAATTTCAAAAAAAAAAACTAGGTCGTTCGGCTCGAATGTACTACAAACTTAAAGAGAAAAACTTTTACCTTATACTTACAAGAAGAGAGATCGAGATCGGCGCACACGAGGCATAGCAACCGAGGCAGGCTGACTCACAGGTTGGGTTCGCTACTCGGTCACATTCGCCACGTATTCGACGATGTTCAACACCTTGAGTTTTCAATGGGGATGCGCGGACCGGTTAGGCCATCACTCGAGAGATGTTGAGCATAATCGAACACGAAAATGAAGGCAGCCTAGTATAGTTTACAACACCTATAACCTAAAGCTTTGATTCCAACTGTGAGGACCCAACCCCGATTTAGTTTCCTAAAACGGGATTAGGCCTTAATGATCATTAAAACCTAAACATGCTAGTTCAATAGAAAACTGAAGGAAAATTCAATAATCTGAAAATCATAATTTAAAAAGACTAAATTCTAGAAATAACTCATAACAACAGAATCTAAAACCATTTATGACACCAAAGCTGTTAGACTCTGTAAACTACCTATGATGACTAAGTTGCTAACTCGTACGATCAACTCTAGATCATACGACGGATACTATTATGCCTCGATCTGCGTGTGTACCCGACCTCAACTGAGACGCTACAACCTGGGCATTTGAAATTGAAGGGCCATGGTAAAAGGCATATAAAAACATGAAAAGTGTTAGAGTGAGTGGAGGGAAAATAAATAGTCTGAGAAATCATAAAACGTAAATTTATGCCTTCCACAAAAAATATAAAATAAAACCGAGTGAGCTTAAATAAAAGTAATGCAAGAGTGTGGAGGCAAAAATGTATGAATCATCGGGTAAGGAATTCATGATCATGAATCATCGAGTACTAGGTGATCAGCCCAGCAGACAATGCATCGATGCATAATCATGTACGTAACGTGCGTAAAAATTGGGAAATGTCATACCGTGCCTCTATGCATAAACATAAAACGTATAACATGTCGTGTCATAAAAAATAATATAAATCATAAACATGTATAATCTAGACTCGCCAACGACAGAGAAAACCAAAGTGTCCACTCACCTCAACTGTTTGTAGAATCATAATTGATCCTCAACTCATAAATGGTATTCGGTCCTCCTTAGACAAATCATTCATCTAAATTAATTAATGGAAGTTCTTTCGTACAACTAAAGTAGATAAAATAATTTGAGACAGAACGTCAATCGGAAACTCAGATTTCCATTTCGATAAATGAGAGACGCTACCCAAACTCCACGTATCAATGAACCCTAAGCTTGATCCTAGTCGTCATGCCTTACAAACCAACTCAACCAAAGATTAGCCTCGACTCAACAGACGACGCTAGACCGCGTCGAACTGTTGAGTCACCTCAAATCATGTGTCGAAGCTAAGGTATTTACTAAATCTGTAAAATGACATGAAACTACGTGAAAATGACTACAAAAATGAGTTAGAAAACTTCCTGTGAAAATTCTGATTTTTCAGTCTTCATAGCTCCACTGTGCAAGGCAGCGCGTGGGCTCCATGCGCCGCCACTGCCAGCGACCACAGGCTGTCGTAAATGGCCACCTCTGATCACTGTAAATGATACACCAAATAAACCTCTCCTCACGCTGATCAACTTTCATAACTAGGGTACGTAAAATCAAAATCAAACTGAAAGAGGAAAAAAATACCTCAAAAGGCTACGGGTTTTTGCTGGAATCGAACTGAGTCTGGCCGGCGTCGTGCGGCCACGATGGGGTTTGGGGTTAGTTCCGATCGACTCTTGTAGGGGTGAGGAACCAAACCCCCATGGCGTCGCCACCTAAAACTGGCCGAAACAGCGACGACGGCAACAGAGCCGTATAGGGAAAATCGAGAAACTTATCGGCTTCAATTTGCTCCCGAGAGGCAAGGAACGGCGTCCATGAGGGCGGAGGAAGGCTGGGAATGCCAAAGGTAAACTTTTCCGACTAGAGCGATGTTTGGTTGTGGCTGGATGGCAAAGATCAAACCGGGTCACGAATCCGGGTAGGGTCTCGCCATCAGGTCATCATCTGGGTCGCGCCAGAAGAGTTCTACCCAACCGGGTAGAAAATTCAAATTTTTACCCTAGGTTAGATCTAGCTGCCCAGATCAATTCATTGAGAGATCTGGTGGTTCCAAATAATTCACCAATAGTTGATTTTTCAATTTAATTTTCTACTTCCTAAACTTCAAAACTAATTTCACAGACCTCCAAAAAATAAAATAAAAATATGCACGAACTCGTAATAAAATTCTCTACGACTTCTGTGAAGGAAACGAGTTCAAATTCACAATTTATAAAAAGTCAATTTTTTAATCGCAATGAATCTCGATAAATGTGACGCATGATGTCTAGCTCGTTAATTAGTGCGATTAATGATGATTAACGTACTAATCAAGGTCTAGGTCGTTACAAAGTGGACAAAAATAAATAATCTGAAAACGGAGAACGATCGACTCTACATTTCCAACAATAAGCTAACTTTAAAACTGGCATGCGATTAGATAAGAAATCGTAATACAACACTCTACACATCACCTTGGGCTCCGAAAACTCAACATGTCACACTCGATACATATAACTGAATTTCAACATTCTAAATCATTAGTGAAATGACCCAACCCCGATTTAGTTTCCTAAACCGGGATCAAACCCCTTCTGAAAACACGAACCAACAAAAATCGTAAAAATTTGGGCAGAGTAACGCTACTATCGTGGAATTGCCTTAACCTGCACCCGGAAAATAACACTTCATCCTATGCCACAAAAGCCAAACCGTGGGCACCAATCCCAACCGGATTTCTCAATATCATATCAATAACATCAAACAGTAAACATAACTGTAATATATAGGAAATCCGGGAAAATCCGTAAAAAAAAACATGTATCAGTAACGTATCAGAGCGACCTCTAGTGTATATATATACAAAATATACAATAGTAGGCGAAACAAGAAACCTACTGGAAAACACAGGTAGCTCGAACAACCAGCCTTCGATTGCGACGTGAGACACCAGAATCCGAACTGCAAATTGGGAACGGAAACCGAAAAGCCCAGGGGAAAGGCAATAAAACGTTAGAGTGAGTGGACGAAAATAAACATATGCCTTTCACCAGTTTCATATACATAATCAATGTAAAACAATGCGAGTTCGGAAAGTATATATGGAGGTGCCAGGCGAATCTCTCAAGCCCGACGGTCAGGCAAATCGTTCAAGCTCAACGGTGATAGGCCAGGGAAATCTCTCAACCCCGGCGGCATATAGGGGAATCTCTCAACCCTGCCCAGAGGAATCTCTCAACTCTGGTCCAGAGGAATCTCTCAACTCTGGCGGACTACCGGTGATCAGCCGAGTAGCCGAAGCATCGATGCAGTAATGCCATCACCATAAAATATAAAATAATACCTCTGAAAATAATAAATAACTCAACATCGTATAAAGTAAATACGGACAATCACGAACTCGCAACAACTGTGAAAAAATAAAAATTTCCACTCACAGATCAGCAGAGCGCGCAGTCGTGCTAATCACGTGGCCCGGCGGAAGATCCCTCGCCCGAAGCACGATCTCAATCCCCTGAATAATCACAAAATATATTTGATCAAAATCACAATTCTCTACACTGTACCACACCGCGGAAACCAACCGTTCCCAGAAATATATAATACTGTGCAAAATAATCGACGAAATTCCCGAAATCTCCACTCAAAACCCTCGACTGAAAATTCGATACCCAAATCAACTCGAAAACCTCAAGGCAACGATCGGGGTGCGAATACGAGAAAAACAACACTAAAATCATCGAATTCAAAAAAGTCAACGGGTCGCCGGAGCTCCGGCGTTGACCGTCGCTGCCGCCGCCGGCGCGCCATCAACCGGACAGTTTTCCCTGCGACCGAGCTACCAAACTGTTCTCCTCCTCAAGCCAAGCAACTTTCCTCAAGGCACCACCACCATCCAACCACCACCGTGGCCGGAATTCAGCTCGAAAGTCACAGCGATCCACCACCTCCGGCGAAGCTGTTCACCGCCGTTCTACCGCCTACGGCGCACGGTAGCCATCGAGGCTTGTCCCAAAAGGACCGCCGTGGCCCCACGAGTAGAAACCCTCAACTCTCCGGTCACCACCGTGGCCGGAGCACCTCCGTCACCGAAACCCAAAAACGGCCGGAAAACCACCAAACTTCAAACCATAATTTCTCCCTCAAATCGAAACCAAATCAAGCAATTCCAAGTTCTAAACAGTTGCAAATGAAGAGAGGAATCGATTCATACCCAAATCGAAGCCGGAGATGGCCGGAAACGAAAGGTCGCCGGCGAGTCAAACGGTGGTCGGTTTCTCCTCCTCGGTTAACGCTCCCAATAGTGGTCAACGCCGGTCAAACTTCCAAACAGTGCATTTTCGACAATTTTTGACTATTTTTGATATTTATACTCGCGCCTCGGGACGATCGACGGTCCAAAACGGATAACCATTACGATTCGGATAAACTCAATACGAACGGATAAACTCGTCGATATTCTGAAACTTCAAATAATCATATTATATTCCTCGGTCATCGGAAAAATCATCCAGAACCGCCCACGAACTCGAAATCACATGTACTACAACTCTCGAGAAGAGACTCGACTCAAATTTTCGGCCGATAATTAAGTCGTAAACATAACCGGTAAACCACACAATTATCGATAAACCGCGATTACGTGATAACTTGAGAATTACAATGTTTACTCTACTGATTCTGGTTCGGGTCGTCACAATTAGACTCAAGATGACGATTCTCAATGATCTAACACATCGAACTCAACATGATCTTCAACTTGACGATCCAACCCATTAGACTCAACATATGAAAATCTGGACATATTAACTATCTCGATGATCCAACTCATCGAACTAGACATACTAACTATCTCGATGAACTTACCCACTGAACTCGACAAAAACATAAACTCAATGATCCAACTCATCGGAATGGACATACTAACAATCTTCATGATCGAACTCATCAAGCTGGATATATGATAATCCCGATGATCTAACTCATCGGTTGGAGGTCCTGACGCTCCAACACATCGAGGTTCCGATGATCCAACACTTGGAAATTCTGATGTTACAACGCATCATACTAGTCACTTGGATGCCAGGCCAAGTGACTCATTACATGTATGCACACATATAAGCTAATATAATAGTAACCTCCAATTGAAAACGTAAGTTGACAGACTGTGACCGAAACTGAATTCTGAAGCATAACTTCCATAAACATGGTACTAAATGTCTGACACATAAACAAAATTCCAATAACATATGAATGGATAACTAACAAGAACTCCGAAAGCATAGGAATGAATAATATGAGAAAGTGAAATCATGTCATAACTCCAATGACATCATAAAATAGTATAATTGATGCTGAATCTAAATCAAGAAACTGACATCATAAATGGCTGACTTGAAGATTGATTTTCAAACTAAACTCTTAAAACTGAGATATTTGATTTTGGAATTAAAAGCATAACTTAAACATAACTCATGATCCCATGCATATATTATTTTAAAACATCTATCGAAAAACCTCGGCCAGAGCACTGCCCTGAACCATTGCCGGTAGCACCTCTCTATTTCCTGGCGACCTGAAGCTCAACCTGTCCAAAATGAACCCAACAACAACTTTCTCAACTACACCTAAGTCCAATTCATCATGAAAATAGTCAAATTCACCTTTGAAGTCAAGAATATCCAAAATATCTCAAATCATCAAATCTTCGATTCTCCTTCCTCAGATTGAATTAAGACATGTTTATGGTATGTATAGACTCACAAGGAAAAGGGCTACAAATTCCAGTAGGTCTATTTGGCCGAATTAATGCCAAATCAATCAACCCCAAAATTCTATGGTTCTTGAGGTTTCGAACCTGCTTCCTCAAATTCTATCAAAACCAAGAAGATATGGGTGCTGATTATCTGGAAATGATAGAGGAGTTGAAGATGAAGAAAATGACTCCTCAATTGCTCCGATTGGTAGCCATTAGTGGTGGTTGTCTCCGGTGAGCTTGACACCGTGAGAGAGATGGAAGGAAATAGAGAGTCGAGAGAAAATGAGGGGAAGAAAGACCAAAATGGAAACTAGAAAGTTTCCTTAATTAGTAACATACTATTTATAATCAAGAAAATTATCGGCAAGTAAAAATAGGAGATAACGATTCCTCATAAATATTACAGAAAGGACAAACGTTAGTATTTAACATGCAATTTCATTTTCATGAGTCTACCTCTTATTTTTATTCCTCGTTGTAACATAATCCAATCAAAGATTTTAACTTTTCTTTTCAGGGATGATAAGCTTCCATAGTTATATACATATGCTTGTTCGTGTTTGCACACTTGTGTGCATGCTAGTTAATTAGGTTACACTAGCGAAGGTGCAGCCCTCTGCTAAGCAGACTAGCAGAGACTCATATGTTTTTGATCTAGCTATTTCAATACATGGTTCTCTTATTTGAAGGCGCGCTAGCTAGATCTAGACTTTTCATTTATCTAATCGATTTCACACCAGTACTATTACAAGGAAATGAGTACATGCAGCAAAGTAGATCGACCGGTCAACTAATATAAATAAATAAAACTGTTCGATGCAAAAATATCTCTCGCGGAGAGGTTCTTCTCGCGAAGCAGTCTCTTTTATGATTTTGGATGTTTTAACCGCGTGAGCCGGTTTATCCTGCTTCTGCTTCGTATGCTGGCGTGCCACCGTCTCTCGACGGAATATGGACTGTTTATAGCCGCCTGACTTCTTATATAAGCGATTAGAATGGGGAGAGCACCAACCCCACTCGAATAGGTCCTTGCTGCCTAGTGACCTAGGACTTGATATGTGAATCTCTAGCTTAGTCTCTGAAATCGATACTCCACACGCCCTTATCCGTGCAAAGCAGAGCAATCCCGCTGACAGAGTGTTGAGAACACTGCTTCCTTCGGATATCCAAACTTTCACCCTTATGTGACAAGCTCTTCAATCGCCCAGTCATCGAAAGGTTCTTGCTCCCTTTGAGTCGCAATATTTCACCCTTATGTGAGAAGCACTTTTGACCTTCTGGTTGCAAAGAATAGAATCTCGAAGACGAGATGTCTAGGTACTTGCGTATAGTAAATGTTTGTATTTGATCGGGGACCCATTCCACAAAACTCTTACTCTCCTTATATACTCGCTTAAACAACAGTCATTCACTCTGTTTCAAACTCTTTCTGCTCTCGTAATCACAGTCTGAATCTAACACCAGCATACGTGTTGTAATCATCGTAGATCTTCTAATATTATCATAACTCCTCTAAGAAGTCCATCTAAAATAGAACAAACTATGATAGAAACCAAGCCGCATGGAACCAGCTAATTAATAAGACATAGTTCTTTTCAGAACTCAAAGCCTGCTCCTGGCGAACGCTCGCCAGGCGTTGTTCTCACTTGACCATTCGCCAAGCGTTTATAATATGGTGGGCCGCTCGCGAAGCCCTCGGCCATCTAAGCCTAAAATGAAATACTTTATTTTAGGCCCAAACAAAAACAATAAACAAGATCATGCATGCACTCGTAGATTAATTAGCTCATGCAGCATGAGTCATGCCGGTCTAAATATATACAGTACGTTATATATACACCCTATGTTAATTTTCTTGCTCTCTAAAAAAAAGGTTAACTTTTAACTCTATTTTTCGACAAATTTATTAAAAATATGATGCTCCTAACTTGCCCAGAATTATAACCTACGGATTGAGATTTTGGATTGCAAATCACAACTACAAATGTCTATCTGTGTCAATATACGCTAATATTAATTGAGATTGCAATGAAGTTGGACATATTGCATATTATACCAGCTTAATTAAGACGGGTTCACCAACTCTTACGGCTTGATTGGTTTACTAGCAGCGGTAGTGTACCACTACTAGAAAATCCCTTATAGGGGCGGACAGATAGGCAATTTAATCAAGTTGGTCCGTATGTTTATGTTTAGACACAATTACTGTTCATTCCGTCTCTATCCCTGAAGGATTTAAAAATGAATTTTTGTTAAGCAACTCTGACCTTGAACAAAGGCAGTGGGTCTTTTTTTATTACATTATTTATTTTTAAGATTAACATTCGTCCTTAATGCAGGCTTTAATTGAGAAAAGAAGCAGATCGATTTATCGCGATACACAACCCACCCTTTGGTTACATACGAGGGAGAGAAGGAGCTGCTCATAGCAGCAATATAGACTTATAGAGGTTGTTGGCCGAAAATCAATCGGGCTCTTGGGGTTTTCAATCTGATGGATCGGAGGGAGGTCTGTGGCGGAGTCGATTCGATAAAAAGTTTCTCCATCTCAATCTTTAACTCTTGGTTGGTCCAATTTGGTACTTCAACATCAATATCTCTCCATATATTTTCTCCCTTCCTAGCTCCTAGTAATGATTTGATTTTGATGCGTGCTTTTACTAATTTGATTTTAGGGGCATGATAACCTCATATTGAGAAATAGGTTTTATATGTTTTGTGTTAGATTTTGGGTCTTACATTGTTGTTAGATTACGACTCTGTAGTTTGATTGTGATTTTGTGTTGTATATTAGAGGAAGCCACTGGTTTAGCGTTTATGTTTATTATTGGGAAGGCAAGGGTACTGCAAAAATGTTGGAATTGAATCAGGAGTGGCGCAATATGACGACTTCTTGCTGTTGGATATCGAAGAGGAGTATATTAAGCTCCCCTACATCACGTTAGTTCTGAAAGGATTACATTGTATCTTTCATTCCTTGAGTTTGTTACTGTGAAGTGTGTGAGCTTAAAAGTGTTCTCTGTTTGCTGTTACAGATTGGTTTTCTTCAAATCTGTCTATGCGCATTTTGATTGCGAGTTTCATATTAAAGCTGTTGATGACATTTACTTCTAGGCCAGGTGTGTTAAACTGTTAATTTGTATATCTTAGATCTATATAGTTTACTGAAGTTTCATTTGGTCACTTGATTGTGAGATTTCTTTGCAGTAATGCATCCTCTTTTCTTTAACCTCGTCAGATCACCTTTCAATGTTCCTAGCAAATGAGCGGTCTCACTCGCAGACTTACCTTGGATATGCATGAAAAAGGGCTCTGTCTTCACAGGCCCAAGCTCAAATGGTTGGTTTTGGTTGAAATCTTTTCATTATTTTAGATCATTTGTAGGAAGTTTGATTAGTGAACAGAGATCTACCTCGTGCTAGCTTTGTACCACGTAGATGTCACTTGATGGCATTTGAGTGATCTTTGGCTAGTTTCTAAGGCTCTTTTGTATGTTTGCTCTTGTTCAAGGCTAAAAATTCAGTTTAATTAAGTGGATTGAACAATGATACCAATAGACAACTACCTTCCATTTCACATGATTAATTAGAGTTATATGTCTTCTAGGTTAGTCTTTCGACTGAATACTCAGATGCAGTACTCTCCTTACCGATGTCGCTGAGCACTTCAGCATGAACACAGGTCTATAATTTCATCTTTCTTATTTTTCTTGTCGTTTTTTTGTTCAATGTTCTATTTGATTCTCTGTTATCATAGGTTCCACTTCATGATTAAATCTTACGGGTAGTCAATTTTTGTAGCAGAATCATATGTCCGAGTTGCATACTACTGAAGTAGTAATAATAAAGCTTTTATATCACCCTTAAGTCCTTTACTTTCATTGAACTTGTGAATGCCATTAAGAATTTCCTTACAGAGATTTCTACTTAGGGAGAGGGATGGTTCGGGTGGCTGTTCAAAGGCTGAGTAGATGCAAACACCTTACCTCCTACTAGACCAGGGATTGGCTTGGTTGTGGTTATCAAGAGGCTCAAGCGAGAAAGTTTAGAAGTGACAAGGAATGACTTATATGCACCTTTCTTATTCTTATGTAACTTTACCGCCTACTGTTGTCCCTATTCTTTTGTTTCTTATTCTAGTTTTTCCCTTGGCAGGTCAAAGTGAAATATCTGAGTCAGCTTCATGAAAACCTTGTCAAACCCATATGGTATGTATCAGAATCTTACATCGGACTTTTTATTTACGAGTTTATGCCCAAGGGAAGTCTGGAGAATAATTTGATTAGGAGTATAAGTACATATCCTCTTGCTCTATTTATTTCGATGATTTATGATGCTTCTATAGCTTTTTACCTTGTTCATGATTGCCTATTTACCTTGTTCTTGCTATATTCCTTCCTTCAAACCAGAGCAGCTAATGAGTTGATCCACATGTGGGAGAATGAGTGGCCTGCAATAAGTCTAGCACTCAAAATTGAGGTAACTTACAAAATTATCCAACTGAACAATTCATAACATGACAGACATTCTACCTTTTATAAATTGTATGTATCCTTTATATCGCTGAAAGTAGAGTTACTTGTAAGATAATTACCGTTGTTGCTTCTAGAGAATTAGAACTTATTTTATAGGCAACATATTTCTTCTTCTGGTTTTAAAGTGGTAAGACCTTAGTAAGTACTATGATACTTATTTTTGCATAAGTTTCTTGCCTCATTTTTTTTTTCCATGGAACTATGGATTCATACTGGTGTGAATTCCTAAACAATTATGGTTATGTTGCCGGAGAAAACAAACGTATCACATGTTGTGTAAAAACTGCTTTCACAAGATTGTGAGTTATTTCTTTGCTATTTCCTAGTTAGCTTTTGCAGTAGAGGGCAATTGGTGCAGTAATTTTTTGTATGGGGCAAAGAGACGCTTGTAAGCATACGAGAGTAAACAAAAGCATAGTATATATTTTGTTGTAATGTTGTAAGGATATTCATATTTGGTGGGTTGAATGTGCAAATTTTCATATTTTGGTCTAAACAGTGACCGGCTTGGCTTCACTGGGGCTTGGCTTCCTCCCCACCCCTCCCCTTTTTTATATATAAAAAGTAGAAGGTATAGAGACGGTTTAAAGATCCGTCCGTAATGTTGAATCCAAGAGTGGTAAGTGGTATGGTGTGGGGGTCAATACATACTGCAGACACAAACCAGTGGGACCCATATAGGGACGAACGACTCCAATCGTCCGTACTTTCTTTTAGGAACGTGTTTTGTAGATGAACTTGCTTATATGTCTCAAAACCAAATTAGAGACGTTTGTTTCGTCTCTATCATACGAATACGGACGTATATGTGTTAGTCCCCTATAGCAGTTTTTGTAGTAGTATAAAACATATATAAGCAGAATATTGATCAAGTAGCCAAGCTGATGCCGACGATCACCTCGTGCATGTTCATGTTATTGTTATACAAGATCCAAAGATTTATTTATTAAATGAGAAGCAAAACTAGCTTGTTTCACGTAAAAAAACGTAATGCAAAAGAGCTTGAACCGATCAGAGAATTTATGTCTTATTTGCATTCTCAATGATCCATTTATATAAGAAGATGTAGCTTCATCAACAAGTAGTTATGACTTAGAGATTAAGCAAAATTTATTGCTTAGAGACTAAGTAAAGCCTATGAGTTAGAGAGTAAGCTAAGTGTATAACTTACAGAGTAAGCTAAGTGTAAGTAAGCTAAGTCTTTGACTTAGAGAGTAAACTATTACAATATCTACCTAACTAGTAAATATTATAAATTACTACAAGGTAAATAATGTGGAGATTCGCATATTTACAATACCCCTCTTGGATGTCCACAACTATAGTGTTGGATGCGCATACTGTTGCCTTGTTAAAAACTTTACAAGGTAACAAAAACTCTCTGGAAAAAAAAAACGACCTTGGTCAAAGGAGGAAAAGAGTGCAACGCGCATATGTTGTGATAACCCGGACCTAATTTTAATCTTTTACTATTCGAAGAAAGTTAGTCGTGGTTGGTAAATATTTTTTTTACCGTTAATATTTATTAAGGTTTTTATTTGACTTTTTATACGATTGATATCTTGTGAAGCTTCATTGGTCAAAGTCGTAGAGTTTGCTGAGATGAGACCGTGGATACGTAGAACAATGAAATCAGAGTTATGAAAAGAAAATGATTGACATCAGAAGTTTTATTACATTTTTGTGATTGTAGTTGGCCAGATATGTACGGAACCAAGCAATCAAGAACTTTTTTTTCATCTTAGGAAAGTGATTTTTAAGCACAATTGATGGAAATTTGTCAACTAAATGACAATACTAATATTTTACCCGAGAAAATTGTGACTATTTGTTGATAAATTTGGAAAGCTATAAACTATTTAATTTTTAGGAATGAGGTGATTACACCTTCTATTGTTGCAACATCTATGACTATTCTCAACAAATACTAGGAGCACAACTACTAGCCAAACAAGAAGAAGGCTTATCATCAAGTCATCAAATGACTTCCTCATTTTTCTAATCAATTTAAAATCAACTTTGATGGTTCTGTTGTGGGAGGTGGCCTTGGGAATGAAGTTCACGTCTTCATCATCAGAAATGGTGATGGTCACCCCATCATTTCTAATGCTAGGGCTTTTGGGAGAACTTATATCCCTCTTGTTGAAGGCCTAGCCCTCAGAGATGACTTTGTCTAAGCTCGTAGAAAACGCCTCGACAAGATTTTAGTGAATCGGAAGGGGACTCTCAACTTGTCATCAATTGCAATGTTGAGAATTGTTCTCTTCCTTGGAGACTTCTTACAGTAATTCACGACATCAATGCAAGGTGATTGCAAATCTTGCCTCGACATATATATAGAGTGTTAAGAACTATAATGCGATAAGAAGATCATTTCTCATTAAACATGAATACAAGTGCTGTTATCAGCCTATACATATAATCAGAAGTGTAAACAAGATGCTGAGAACATACCACCATCAGCTCCATAGTTAGAGAAGATCTTTGACATCTTGATGCTGCTGTTTAGTATTGTGCTGAGGAAAACCTTCTATGACTCAATACTTATGCTTCAGAATGGGGCTGAACCTTCTGCTAAAACGTATTGAACATAGGGGCCTTTCTCCTCTATATATATTGATCTAAACCTCAGTATAACCCATCCCATAAGGAGTTATAGAGTTAGATACGAACTGTAATGCTGTAGTAAGAGTAAGCCTCTTCACCTAGACTGAATGTTGCTGCAGATGCAACTGGTATGAGTTTCCCGCTTTGGCTAGGAGACAACTGCCTTAGCAAACACTGCATTAGAGTTTCAATCTGTTTGTTCCTTGTGATGTTTCGATTTAATGCATCAATGTAGAGTCCATTTCTAACATTCTCCCACTGGACTCACATTACATATGCATATCTAAACTTAAACAATCTGAAAGCATAACAACTGTAGTGTGCACTGGAAAAACATAAACACTCATAAACTCATCAGCCTGGTCAATAGGCAGATTTGATACAGAACCAGAATCAGATTCAGCTATTATAATTAAAGGTCACTAATATCACATCTGTAATCACATAGGCCTGTTGGTGAAAACGTGATATATTGACTAATGTGTCTACCTGCAAGTCAACTACTCACTTCCTTCTAAAAAAAAATTTGATTCAAAATCAAAAACTATAAACAGCAAGTCACAGAATGCTGTGTTTCGAACCTGTTATACTTGATCACTGTAAACATGATATGTTATTAATCAAAACTAAATTAAACATTGTACTGTAACCTGAAAATATCCTTTAATTGAAAACTTAACTACAATGTCTCAACCTTTATTACAAATGAGATAATAAAAACTTCTTAGCTGCTCCCACTGAGCTCAAGCTTCTAAGTATGGCAGCAGTCCCAAATTCCTGATGTGTTTGTGAAAACAAGATACAGATAAAGCCTTGGTGAATGGATCAGCAAGTTGATCATCAGTGCCAATATTCAAAATTTCAATTTCTCCACGTTTGACATTTTGTCTCACACTATAGTACTTAAGATCAATGTGTTTAGAGTTATTAGACCTTTTACTGTTCTTGCTAAAAAATACTGCAGCTTCATTGTCACAGAATATTTTTAAAGCTCCTGAAACAATTGAGCTCAAGGCTTCAGTTTGAATCAAAAAATTCTTCATCCAAATACTCTGACAGACACCTTCATATACTGCAATGAATTCAGCCTGCATAGTAGAGGTGGAAATTATTCCCTGTTTCATAGTTTTCCATGCTACAACACCTCCTGCAAGCATGAATACATATCCTGAAGTTGATTTTTTAGAGATAGGGTAATTTCCAGCAAAATCAGAGTCTGTATAGCCTATTAACTCTATCTTTTTGACTTGTCTATATACTAACAAGTGAGATTTGGTCTTCTGTAAGTACCTAAGAACCTTTTTTCCAGCTATCCAATGTTCTTGAGTTGGACTGGACTGAAATCTGGACAAAATTCCCACTGAAAATGCTAAGTCAGGTCTTGTACAGACCTGTGCATACATCAGACTTCCTATCAATCTAGCATAAGGCTTACTCTCCATTAGAGACATCTTCCCTCCATTTTTAGAAATTTTGGACAGTTTATCACCTTTAGTCATAGGTGTATCTCCTTCAAAACATGTTTCCATGTTGAATCTTTTCAAAACTTTTAGTATGTAGTTCTGTTGAGATAACCCCAGTAGTCTTTGTGATCTGTACCTCTTGATTTCAATTCCTAAAACATATGAAGCTTCTCCTAAATCCTTCATATCGAAGTTGTTAGATAGAAAAGATTTGGTGTCTGTAAGTAATTTTATGCTGCTGCTAGCTAGTAATATGTCATCTACATACAATATCAAGAATATGAACTCATTTCTCACTGTCTTCATGTATACACATTCATCTACGATGTTTTCTGTAAAACCAAAAGATGAGACAACTGAATCAAACTTCTTGTACCATTGCCTAGAGGCCTGTTTGAGTCCATAAATTGATTTTCGTAGTCTGCATACATGATTTTCTTTACCTGATTTTACAAAGCCTTCAGGTTGTTTCATATAAATAACCTCATCTAAATCTCCATTTAAGAATGCAGTTTTTACATCCATTTGATGTAGTTCCATATCATAATGAGCTACTAAAGCCATTATCATCCTGAAGGAGTCTTTGGTAGACACTGGAGAGAAGGTTTCATTATAGTCAATACCCTCTTGCTGTGTAAATCCTTTAGCTACCAGTCTAGCTTTATGTCTTTCTATGTTGCCATTTGCATCTCTTTTTGTCTTGTAAACCCACTTACAGCCTATTGCTTTATGATTTGGATCTGGTTTTACAAGTTCCCATACATAATTTTGTTTCATGGATTTCATTTCAGCTTCCATGGCTATTTTCCATTCATTAAAATCACTGCTTTCTAAGGCTTGTTTGTAACTTGATGGATCATCATCATCTGCAAGTATGTCAATCTCTTGCAAATATACCATGAAGTCACTATCATCTCCATATACAGGTTTTCTTTGTCTAGTTGATCTTCTAGGTTGAGGGATTTCTATAACCTGTTCTGGAATTTGTTGGTTTTCTATATTTTCATTTTGCTCAGGGTTTTCCAAATGTTCATCTACTTCAGGAACCATGTTATTTCCTAAGTTTTGATTTTGTACTGCTGTTGCTTGATGAATATCATGGTCTGTGTCAAAAGGCAAAATATTTTCCAGTGCTTCAGTTCCAGTAATTTCCTCAAGTTCTAAAGATAAATCTTCAGAACTTGTGACTCCTTCATCCAAAAACTTTGCTTGATTAGTTTCAAATGTTCTGGAAGAATGATTTGGTGAATAAAATCTGAACCCTTTTGATTTTTCACAATATCCAATGAAATAACAGCTTGTGGTTCTGGAACTTAATTTATGTGAATTGAGCTGTGGTATTCTGGCCTCAGCTTTACATCCCCACACATGGAAATGGTGCAAGCTAGGCTGTCTGCCACACCATATTTCAAATGGTGTTTTTTTTCTACAGATTTTGAAGGTGATCTGTTACAGATGTAATTAGCAGTTTTAAGTGCTTCACCCCACAGAAAAATAGGCAGTCCTGAGCTACACATCATGCACCTAACCATGCTCATTGAGGTTCTATTTTTTCTTTCTGCTACACCATTTTGAGATGGGTTATAGGGAGTGGTGTACTGTGCCTTAATGCCATTTTCTTGCAAAAATAATGCAAAAGGTCCCTTCTGTTGACCTGCATCAGTATGTTTTCCATTGAATTCCCCTCCCCTATCTGATCTTACTACTTTAATTCTCCTTTCTAATTGCAATTCAACTTCAGTTTTAAAAATTTTAAAAGCTTGCAATGCTTGAGATTTTTCTGAAAGTAAGTAAATGTAGCAGTATCTTGAATAATCATCTATGAAGGTGATGAAATAGGTGTTTCCACACAGCGTTTTATGCTTAAATGGTCCACAAATATCTGAATGTATAAGTTCCAGCAGATTCTGACTTCTTAATGCTTTTAGTTTTCTAAATTTTGTCAGTTTTCCTTTAATGCATTCCACACAATCCTTTAAATTACTGTAGTTTAGTTCAGGTATTATTTTGTTTTTCTGCAATGTTTTAAGTCTTTCTGTAGAGATGTGTCTAAGTCTTTGATGCCAAAGACTTGTTGATTTGTTATTGAAGAGTGTTCTTTTTGCACCAATAATGGTGTCAGTATTGTCTGAATCTGTATGGTTCTCTGTCAGGTTTATATCAGTTTGTAACGAAGTACATTCCAATCTTAAATAATCATTTGTAAAAGAACCACAGCTAATGTATTTTGAACTCTGAAAATTTTTTATTCCACTGAAATCAATAACAAGTCTACATCCAAGTTTAACCAAAAGACCTACTGAAATTAAATTCCTTTTGAGAGAAGGAATATAAAAAACATTGTCCAAGAAAATAAAATTTCCTAAACCAAAATCTAACTTCAGAGTTCCTATCGATTTTACTGCTACCCTTGAGCCATTTCCAACACAGACATTAACTTCATTTGTCCTTGGTGCCCTCCTCCTTGTTAAACCCTGTAGAGACGTAATTATGTGAATAGGAGATCCTGAGTCTAACCAGTAGGTGTTCATATCAGTGTTAATGAAATTTACTTCTAAAGCGAAAACTGATTTAGAAAACAACTCACCATTTTTGATCATCCAAGACTTGAAGCCACTGCAGTCCTTCTTCATGTGTCCCACCTTTTTACAGAAGTAGCACTTGTACTTAAAGGATTTCTCAGTTTTAGTTGATTCTGCAGTTTTTCCAGATGTCTTAAACTGAGTAGTTTTCTTAGGCTTAAACTTGTTCATTTTTCCCTTTGGATTTTCAACTAGGTTCACTGCAGTGGTAGGCATAGCCTCCTTCTTTATGTTATCTTCTTCATCTACACACAATGAACTAAGCTTGTTCAAATCCCACTTGGTTTCTGAGGCATTATAGGTAGTTCTAAGGTGACTGAAGGTCTGAGGCAGTGAGTCTGAGGCAGTGAGTCTAAAGCCGCATGCACAATCTGTGCATCTGATACCCCCATACGCAAATCCCTAAGTTTGGCATTGAGTTCAATGAGGTGGAGAATATGCTCTCTCACGTTCTTACTGCCATCATACTTAAGCTCATAGAATTTTTTACTGAGTCTAGCTGCCTCAGCTCTCTCACTTGCCACAAATTTCTCACCTATCGCTTCTAGAAAATCAATTGCATCCTCAGGCTCCTGTATTGATCCCCTTACAATGTCTGACATGGTATTTCTAATTACATTCTTGGCCAACCTGTTAGTTCTAGTCCACTCTCTAAATTGCCATTTATCGTCCTCACTGCTGTCATCATGTAGACCCCCAGGTTTCTCTTCTACAAGACAGTAATCCATCCCTTGATGCATAGAAAGATAAAATTCCACATGGTTCCTCCACTTCCTATAGTTATTCCCATTAAGCAGTTCTACCTGCCCTAAGGTTGCAATTTCAAGTCCTAAAGGAAGAAGAAAAATAGAAAATGTGTAAGTGTTTTATCATGCATTTGTTCACTACTATAAAACTGTGTTTTGAATAACAGAAACACATAACATGAAAATTGATCATAACAGTCTGTAAATTTTCCCCATACATAATGAACTTTTAAAATAACATCTTTGTGACGTAAAATTTTAAAATGTTCTGTAATTAGTCTGTATTAGTACACTGCAATTGTAGAAGTCAGTTATTCAAGGAGAATCTGATGTCTTTGGACAAGAAAATTTTCAAGGAATCCATATAAACTTCTGGTTTTTACATGTACCACTGTAGTGTTTAAAAGCTCACACTTCAACACTTCTTTGGAAGACAAAATAAGTGAGAATTTGAAAACACTACACAAGATTGATATCTGTATATCATATTTCATATTGAGTCAGACAAGGAACATTTGCTTTGTGCAAAATTATTCAGATACTAACCCAGTACATATGCTGAAGATTGATTATAAGATATCTGAAGGATTTCGGTTTCAAGACAGCATACAAATACAATCAGGCAATCAGGCATACCACATAATAGTTTCAAATTCATATAGTTTAACCCAAAAACTGAATGCGGAAAATATAAATTTGAAACTTCAAGAATTAATCTCAGAAAACATACCTTTGCCTCAGCAAAAAGCACAGCATCAACATAAGAATAAACAGATGCAAAAACCACTTAAATAAGCTTTTATTTCTTAATCTGTTTTAATCTTTAGCAATTTGTCAGAACTATAAGAACATGCTCAATGATTTGGCAAACAAAATCGATTCATGATTTGTGAAAATCCTAAGCTCTGATACCATTTGTTAAGAACTATAATGCGATAAGAAGATCATTTCACATTAAACATGAATACAAGTGCTGTTATCAGCCTATACATATAATCAGAAGTGTAAACAAGATGCTGAGAACATACCACCATCAGCTCCATAGTTAGAGAAGATCTTTGACATCTTGATGCTGCTGTTTAGTATTGTGCTGAGGAAAACCTTCTATGACTCAATACTTATGCTTCAGAATGGGGCTGAACCTTCTGCTAAAACGTATTGAACATAGGGGCCTTTCTCCTCTATATATATTGATCTAAACCTCAGTATAACCCATCCCATAAGGAGTTATAGAGTTAGATACGAACTGTAATGCTGTAGTAAGAGTAAGCCTCTTCACCTAGACTGAATGTTGCTGCAGATGCAACTGGTATGAGTTTCCTGCTTTGATTAGGAGACAACTGCCTTAGCCAACACTGCATTAGAGTTTCAATCTGTTTGTTCCTTGTGATGTTTCGATTTAATGCATCAATGTAGAGTCCATTTCTAACATAGAGTTCAAGCATGTTTATAAGGGAACAATTTTTGTTGCGGACTACTGAGTGTCAATTGATCACAAGTCTAATAGCCTCCATATGGGAGAGTTGGATTCCTAGTAGAGCTAGTAATTCTTTGTGTTTTGATTGTTAGGTAGTGGTTGCTCGAGGGAAGCGAATTTCCTATACTTTTTTTCTTATCTCATAAATAAAAGTTCACAAGCTATTTTAATATATATATATATATATATCGGTATACGCCCCCATTTAATGTAATATTTCACAATAATTGAATGCACATGACTACAAGTCTAGACTCTAATTAAAAATAAAACTACAAGAGCCAAAACGCATAGTATTCATTAGCTTTTGCGCACATTAAACTAGCATCAACACTGTTTACAATAGCTTCAGTAGAAAGGGCATTCTTTTCACCTATGAATATTGTGAAGAATCAATTGTGAAAAAGAAATGGGAGATCAGTGGTTAAATGAATCGATCATTGACTGTGTATCTTGAAAATATCTTTTCAATGCGCGCTATTGACAATGAGCTTATTTTTAGATCACGAAGTCTTGTCAAGTACAATTAACTTTAAATGTTATTTAAAATTGTATATTTTCGCTAAGATTTTCTTGTAATTTATTTTTTGAAGTATCAAATTGTTATGATATTGAAGTTTACGAGAAGTTTTGATTTTTTCTATTACGCCTCCACATGTTGGGAAAATTACGTTATCTATCACGTGTCAACATCTAAATAGTTGACAAGATTACGTTATCTGCCACGTGCGTATTTTGATATTCAGAAATCATGTTAATCTTTTATAAAAACGGAGTCATTCACTTCTTCATCTCTCACTAATTCACAAATACTTCTCTTCCCACGAATGAACAAATTGTAGTTTCTAATGATTATTGTTTTACAGAAAGCTATATATATAGCTCTTAGGAATCTCCTTCGGGCCCCTGAATCCTCACGGCCGGCCCCGGATATGTTTCATTCAGTCAATTCGATCATGTTTGCCATGACACACACACACACACACATATATATTGCTCATAAAGCATTTCATTACGTACTGCATGGTTCAGCTTTAGTGCTTTTCTTGCATGGAATCCACACATGCAGTTACATATAGGGAACTCCATGTATGAATGTTAAACTGGATACGTTAGACTGTTAGCCACACTAGGGAGAGAGTGTATGCAAACGCTTTGATCATCGACTCTTAGCTCCCAGTGCAAGAGTATGTAAACCAACGAAGGCCAAGTTAGGCCTCGCCATCCAAAGGTTGCATGAGTGGAGTAAGAACCGGCAAGTGGTACATTCGGATTGCAAATGGTGTCATGGGGAAGCTCAAAGGAGTATGCCATCAAAGCCCATGACCTTGGTCATCAAAAGTTAATAGAGGTAGGATAGGTCTCGACCGGTCGAAAAAAATGAACTATAAATTTCAATCAATCGAAAATGTGCCATAATCTAGGCTGGTTATTATCTTCTACCGTTCGAAAAATTTCAGTAAAAAATTTTGACCGGTCGAAAATCTCCAGAGTTGAATGCCTAAATTTTTGACGTGCAATAAACTCATGCTAAGCTCAATATTTGTGGTAATTTCTAGCTTCCCAAATGAACCCCATCATTAACACACACATAGTTCACAACTAACACAAGCTAAACATAAAGAAAGTGGTAAAATGTTCATCCCAATTATCATCAAAGCATCACATAATCACACAAACTTAACAAGGATAAACATCACCACAAAAACTCAAAGCATAGCAAGTAACCACAAAACATCACACACTTTCCTACCACAAATTTCACATACACACAGCTAACATCCTAAACAAAAATGAAAGCAAAATAAGAAATCAAATTGAAGAGAAATGAAAAGAAAATAAAGAGTTAGAGATGTTTCCCCTTGAAGACCAAAACTTCTCCATAGTCACCAATAATCACCGACTTGCAACACTGAAGTCTTGCCTTCCATGTTATTCGTGTTGTGACCGCATCGCTTAAGATCGCTCCAAGGGTTCACAAGATCACCGATTAAGTAGAATGCAAGGACATCCCAGTTGGGTCCTTAAAGTGATAGACTTTCGGACTCCATTTTGTATTTGGCTCCAAAGCCTTAATTTGCGTCTCATGGAGCTTGAAAGTTCTCTAATTCTTCAAGTTCATCAAATGGACGACTCATTGAGGACATAGCTCAAGCAACTTGTAATTAGCACTCCTTAAGGGATTAAGGCTCTTCAAGGTGACCTTGCTACTAACTACCAATGTCAGTTTCTCAAGCTTGTTTGGCTTCAATTTCTTCTTCTTTTCGTGGCTTTTGCCCCTATCCGGTGCCCTGACTTCTTCAACAACATTAGCCTTGTTTTCCACAACATTAACATTATAAGCTTGTAGTGCCAGAGTCAAAGGAGCTTCATTGAATAACTTGAAGTCTTTTAGGTTACAGCACATGATAGCTTGTGTCCTCCCTTTAGCATTGGCTTGAGGAAAAAGTAAGAAATCAAATGCATTCGGTTTCACCTTAGTCTCGGCTTTAGTCTTGACACATTCATGCTTCCTATTGGCTTCATTCTCAAATCTGGGAGGTATGCTAGGTACACCCGATGTGCCTAGGTCATTCTCATCATCACTTTCACAATCACTTTCTACCAAGGAGGCATCATCATAGTTGGTGAAGCACTTCCCGGGTTGCACTACCTCATTCACCATCTTAACTTGATGCTTGGAATCCTTTTTAATGCAAGATATGAACTCATTCGTCCTTCCGCCTTGTGAAACTTGATGTGCCTTTACAAATTGACTTAATTGTTCCTCCATCTTCCAGAGTGCACATTCGTTCTCCTTCCGGATCTCCTTGTTCTCTTCAATTAAGCTCTTGAAGATATCCAAATACATCTTATTATCCTCCCTTATTTAATCTTCCAATTTACTTTAAAGAAGCATCTCATGTTGCGAAAATAGTTTGGTCATTAACTCTTCCAAGTTAGAGTTTGACAATTCCCCTCGAGGTGAGGGTGCTTGTGGCATCGAAGCTTGTTGTGGTATTGGAGAGAAACATGATTTTGGTTGGCAAGAGTTGCCTCCCATAACATTAACAAACTCTCCACTAGCCCTTGTAACTCCGATAGCTCCATGCTTAAAGTCTTGACCATTTGCTTGACCACAATGGTTGGCTTGGCTAGGATCATCCCATAAGAAATTAGGATTTTTATGCCAACCCGGATTACTCCTTTGTCCACCCAATGACATGTGCTTCCACTCCTCAATAGTCTCCAAATGGTCTCCTTGATGTGTGTAACATGGAGCCCCATGCATCACACTCTTACAAATCATGCAAGGTGCCACACTAGTCTCTGTAATTTGGTTAACATAGCCTCCATTGAGAGTTTGATTCAACAAAAGGTCAAATTTCTTGTTTATGGTCTCTTCAAGTCGTTTGATAGCATCCTCTTGTACAGACATAGCTCCCTTGACTTCATTCCTACTTTCCCGATTGGCTCGGGTGGCATATCTCATTGATATTGCCGGTTTTTGAACATTGGGCTTGACATCCCATAAAGAAGACAGTTCTGACATCTTTTCAAGTAAAACATACGCCTCCTCGGCGGTTTTTTCCATGAAATCTCCACCACTTCCATTGTTGGCCTTTTTTCTCGCCTCCATGCACAATCCTTGGTAGAAGAGAGATAATAACATAGCTTGGGTTTGACCATGGTTAGAGCACCTAAGCTCAAGCTTCTTGAAATGCTCCCATGTCTTATAGAACAACTCCCCATCTTCCTCAGAAAATGTCATTAACCTTGTCCTTAGCTCATTGATCTTCCCCAGGGAAAAATACTTGGTAATGAACTTGTGTTGCATCACCTCCCATGAGTAGATCGAGTTAGGAGCAAGTTTGTTAAACCATATCTTTGCTTTATCCTGCAAACTTGAAGGAAATACCTGAAGCTTCAATTGTCCCGGATCCATGTTCCGGATGTTGAACCTTGTACATGCTTCCTCGAACTCCAACAAGTGAGAATAGAGATCAGAATGTGGATGACCCATAAATATTGGTAAGGTTTGGAGAAAACTAGACTTATCTCAAAGGATTCACCCGCTAAATGTTGAAGAACAATGCAACTAGTAGGCTTCAACAAAGTTGGCAAAGCACTATCCCTCAAAGGTCTTACTTCAATGACGTCCTCATCCATGATGGGTTCTTCCTCGAAAAGAGGATTCCAAGGCATAACACCTAAAATCACACTAAGCAACCAATAGATATTAGGCCTCCAAACTCTTAAAATACTCAAAGCCTTGAGGGCCTTCCATGGTGCTTCTTTGACACCCCCCTCAAGGAAACATCAATGAGCACTCTAAGACTTTGAATGTGATTTGGGTACATGGAGTAGTGGTGTTCACTATGCAATAGACACCAAAGTGAACTAAGGTAAAGGCTTACGTGCCCCAATATACCGAAATCACGAAATAAAGTCCTAAAAGTCTAGGGTGTAGCGGAAATTAAGTTCGCTAAATCTAGACACACACTAACTACAATGCATAAAAATAAGACACTATTTAGATATTCTCCACAAGGATATAGATAATCAACGGGGGAAAAAGAAGTAGAATTGAAGTAAAACAACCTTAGCACAACACACTTTCGATGGATTGAAGCATAGGTTTCATAATTTACAAAGAATTAATCACATGTCAAAATGAGCTGAAATTTTACGAACATAATTTACACACAAAAATAAACACTTCCTCAAAATTTCAGAATTTTTCTAGACCTCTAGCAATGTCAAAGAATTTCGACGGGTCAAAAATTTACACGAGGAAATTATGACCGGTCGATGAAACCAATCTGCTATATTTGTGTCAAATTTCGACGGGTCGAGGAGAATCCTGGATGGGTCGAAAATGACCTGCAACAAATGATAGAAACAACCATTTCTAGAACCCTTTTACCCCAACAAACCTACCAAAGTATCTTTATGAAGTAAAGATATGCATACCAAGATTCTAAGTGATAAATGGAAAGATATCAAAAGCAAAGAAACATACATCAAACAATAATGTCCGGATAATCCGCAATCAAAGGATAACCGGCTAAGGAATAATCAAGATAAAGTTAATCCCTGGCAATGGCGCCAAAAATTTGTTGGAAGATTTATACCCCCACACTTAGTAAGCTATTAGCTAACCCATAAGTGCAAGAACGATCTTCACCCGCAAGTATACGGGGAGAAGTAATAGTATAGAAAAGAAAATCGAGTGTCAAACCACGAGGATTAAGCACTTAAATTTCTTAACTCGGAGTGAAAAGCACAAAGACTATGGACAACTAGACATGACTTGACACAAAGATTAAAAGAAAATATGGAAGTGTATCTCACACTACCAAGTCCTTTGGAGACTTAGCATTGCGAGGGATGATGCAATTACGGTGAATGATTATAAGAGTTGATTGGTTGATTAACTAACTAAATAAAGTGAAAACATAAAGTAAAGCAAAGCAAATCAAAGGAAATGTTTGGTCGGCTAGAGACATCGCCACTAGCCAACTCAATGTACAAACAATGTCCAAGTTATGAGTTTAGTCCGATTCATGTGCGTTTGTCCAATTCGTGATCTTTTGGAGTCACCATTGGTTGTGAACCGAATCTCCTAGGCCATTAGGGAACTAGAAGTATTTCGGTCCAACATTCAAGTATAAAGCAAACCAAAAGTAGAATGCAACTCAATTACAAACCATATCATAATCATGCCACATGCCTAAAGAGTTCAATATGTGATCACTTATGATGAATGTGGATGGCTTTCCTTCCTAAGTCCCTATTAGAGGACATGAAAGTATGTTCTAATGACTTTCCTAATCCACACCTTTTAGAACATGAATTAGAAGAAGTAACGATTAGCTACAAAGCCCTTTCGAGTCAATGTAAGCTTGACCGAAAATCCTTGAGTCATTTGAACTTCAAGAAGGCTTCGGTCTATGCTCAATCCCAGTGAAAGCTAAACCTTAAGCACAACATTTTAAGTGTAGACCTAAGTCATGTTCACATGATTATCTTCCTTAGGTGAGTGACTAATTCACTTAGGTTCATTTTTAGCTTCATTAAACACATCTTAACTTAGCCATGGCCAAGACATAAATATGAAAACATTGAATTAAGCCCAAATATGCAAACATACCACAATTACATCACAATCTATTAAACTCATTCAAAACATATAATAAACTAAACCAAATTCAAATCCATAACTCGAAACATAGTTGTATGTACTTCATATTGGCTAAGGCTCAGCCCTAACCTTCCAAAAGACAACTACTCACTACCCATAGCTAAGATAAAGTATAGATACATAAATAAGAGATAAATAGGAGAAGAGATAGCCAAAGAGTCCCAAAATCTCCAAGATCTTCAAGCTCTCATTCCCTTCTTGCTCCAAATATGCTCATATACTCCAAGAACTTGAGTCACCCACCTTAGGCTTAGAAGAAGATGGTGTAGATGGAAGTATGGTGGTGGTGATGGAGGTTTTCAAGCCTTTTGGTGGTGCTAATAGGTGTTTTAGAGGTGGAGGAGATGGCTATTGAGTATAGATATGGATGGAGGCCTAAGAGAGAGACTAAAACTATGAAAAACTAAGAAATGAGGTGAGTTGTATGTGGGTGTAGTGAGGAGTTTGACCCTAAAGCTTTTTGGGAGATATTTTGGCTTTGAAATATTTCAAAAATAAATCAAGACATGATCTACAATTTTAAGGACATGTTGGTGGTCCAAAGATGATTCACCATGAACATGTGAGTGGCACATGACTCTTCAAAATATCTTCTCCAATTGGGCTTGTGGGCTTGGACTTGAAGTCTTGGGCCTTGACACATTCCGGCAAGGGCTCGCCGGAGTTGACATTTGACCGGGCGGAGTTGACTTTGACCGGTGGTTGACTTTTCGTCATTTTCTCGGTTTTGCTTCTTCTTCTCTCCTAATGCTTTGGAAACTTGCTTGGCTTCTCCAAAAAGTGGTTAATTTCTATCTTTTAGCTCGTTTCCTCGTAAACTCTCCATTTCCTGGTATGACAAGGAAACATATTAAAAACGATGCTTTATTCCAAGAAAGCAAGCTTTAAACATAAGGTTAGGTACATAATTGGAACACAATTATGGTCATAAAAGTAGTTGTCTAAGTATATGTCTTGGTAGCTATCTAAGTATCTGGCTGGGTAGCTGTTTAAGTAGCTGTCTAAGTAGTTGTTTGAAGAACTGTCTTTGTCACAAAAATCAATTTCCATTTGAATTAATGACATCCTATACTACCCTACACTTCATTTAATTGGCTCCATAATTTAATCAATTAATTAGATGATTTCCCTCTTAATCTCTTCTTCTTCATGGTTTACATGCATATATATACAAATTAAAAAGAGCATTTTTTTCTTGAGAAATTATGTATGATAAGAAAGTAATGTTGAATCTAATTGTGGGGTCTTTTATTCAATATATTCCTCCATCACATCATTTCTCTTCCATGATTTTATGGTTGTAGCTGTTTGGGTAGTTGTCTAAGTATCTGTCTGGATAGCTGTCTAAGTATGTGTTTAGGTAGCTGTCTAAGTATCTGTCTTGGTAGCTATCTGGGTAGTTGTTCTGCTCAAAATCAAACAACAAACAACTTTCTCTTCTACAACATCCTCCAATTCTAACTACAAAATGTCGAATTCATGGAGGTAAAGGCTATAAAGCCTAGTGAGTCTTGCCATTCGATTTGACTGGAGAGAGAGAGAGAGAGAGAGAGAGAGAGATGCCAGTTAGAATTCAAATTAGGAAAGAATGATAAAATTGGTAGAAAAAAATGGGTTATATTACTTATTGGGCCTTTTTAAGAGGAAATGATGTCTACTGAGTATTTTTGAAAAAAAAAAGTGTCATAAATTGAATCTTTTTTACGTTGCTATCATAAGTTGATTTTTTTTTTGGAAATCTTATATGTTTTTAAATTTTTTTTTTTCATTTCCCCTTCTTTTTACGCCTTATATTACACTAACCTTCCTAGACACACATACGCGCATGCGGAACAGCATGACGCTCTGCACGTTGTATTGGGCCTCCAATCGTATATTGGTTTAACAATTTAACTACATTTTTGTTAGCTAAGTAACAAATAGTTCATTGCATACATGTCGAGTACAATAGCAACATATATTTATTATCATTAGTGCCCTTAAAGATGGTACATTATGATCGTAACTAATGTGATTCCTTGAATGACATTCTCCCACTCAAAATGAGCTGCAAATATATTTACATCATCTATACCCTTGGTTTAGAAGCTAGCAACCTCCAAAAGTGTGTTGAAAGTCTTCCCCTATTACTTTGAATGCACATTACGTAATCCTGCAAAAATGGCAACATATATGAAGTTTTCACTTCCAAAATTGCCAAACATTGATGCCGAATCAAAAAAAATTAACAATGCGAGACAACCCAAATAAAAGTTATTAATAGAAATTATTCATGTCAAAAGAATCCTAACATTCCAGAGGAATCACAAATCTGGTAAGTCAAAAGCAGTACCAATTAAATTCCGAGATTCATAGAAGATGCATTAGGAGAAGAGATAGATTTGTTGTATGCGTGAAGCACTTGGAGAGTTGCAGTTCCATACTACTTTAGTCATGTAAAATTTTCTAATGTAACACACTTCAAACAACTAATAAAAGGAAAATAGAAGGTAAAACTATGAGATATTGGGATTTATATCAAGTGGTTATGAACATTATTTATCATAATCAATCCATCAACGCTAAGGAATGGATCAGAGTCAATTCACAACTGAACAACAGCTTAACCAAAATAAAAAAGTACTTACACTCTTCTACTTAAGATTTCTTCACTTTACTTCTCGATAAGAAAAAGACCGACTTGAAACTGAAGTAATCATCTCTGGTATCCTTCATAGTATCGAGGCAGCCTATATAGAAGAGGAAGATAATTAGAATGTACAAAAATAATTATATCTAAAATAATTTAGAGGCCGGGAATTCTATGTTTTCTTTATAAGAGGCTAGGAATTCTATATACATACGTTATTTTTCTATATAAATAGAATATATATATATATATCATTACTACTCGCCTCATATTAAACAACGACAATCAAATAAATTGGAAAATCAAGTAAAATGGAAAATAAATTGAATCAAACTACAATTACACAGAACGCGAAGTAGCCAAGCATACCTTCTGCAAGCCCTTTAACTTAGTTTCCTTCAACTGAGAAAATTTCATTGATCCTTTCCCCTTTCATCCGAGGGTGTTTGAAAGACATTTTGCCTACTTCTCCAGGCTGATTAATCTCACGAAGAGTACAAAAGTATAAACAAAAATGTTTTGAATAATGCAATGGTTTCATTCATTTCTGATTTGGGTATATATACAACTTTACAAGGTATATTCCTAATAGGAAAAAATATCTACAATAAAGAATAAACCAATTCTAATTGCAATAGAAATCTAGAATATCTATAGTATCAATACTTTCTAACACTCCCCCTTCAGCTGGCGCATAGATGTCAATCATGTCCAACTTAACCAACCATTTCCTAAAAGTTTCAAGTAACAATCATTTAATAAGAACATCAGGTAACTATTCCTCAGACGACATAAATGAAAACTGAATAATCTTCTTGTAAGGGTTATCCCTCAAGAAATGTCTATCCACTTCCATATGTTTGGTTCTATCATGTTGTACTGGGTTACGAGCGATCTCAATAACAGCTATATTATCATAATGCAAATCCACTAGTTTCTGAAGTTTGAAACCTAACTCTTTCAACACATTTTTAATCCACAATAATTTACACACCCCATTTGTCATTCCACGGTATCCAACCTCTGCACTACAACGAGTAATTACATACTACTTATTGCCCTAAGTTACCAGACTTCCACCAATAAAAGTAAAATAACCCGAAGTAGATGCCCTATTAGTATGATCACCAGCCCAGTCTGCATCACTATAGCCTAAAATACACACCTCACCAATGTAGCAAGAAATACACAATTCACTGTTTCTTATGAATAACAAACCCTTACCAGGTGTGTCCTTAAGATACCTGAGAATACATAATACTGCACTCATATGATTTACTACAGGAATATGTATAAACTGACTCACTACACTAACAACATATGTAATATCAGGTCTAGTATATGATAAATAAATGAGTCTCCACACTAAATGCTAATATCTTCCTTTATTTGTTAGATCTTGATTTGGAAGAAGTTCCGAGTTGTGATTTTCCTCAATAGGAGTGACAGCTTGTTTACAGTCCAACAATTCAGTTTCAGCAAGAAGATCCAAAACATATTTCATTTGGGAGAATGTAATCCCTTACTTAGATCTCGCGACTTCAATTCCTAAGAAGTACTTTAAATCACCCAGATCCTTCGTGTTAAACTCTTATAACAACTGTTTCCGGAGGCCTGCCATCTCGCATGAGTCATCTTGTATAACCACATATCATCATCATACACAATTAATGTTGTAGTCTTACCATCCTTGCGCTTCACAAACAAGGTGTGATCAGAGTTACATTGACGATACCCAAACTTCTTCATTTCCTTGAAGAAACGTCCAAACCACCCTCTAGGTGATTGTTTCAAACCATACAGAGACTTCTTCAAATGACATACTTTTCCCTCATTGTCTGGTTTGTAATTAATTCTTGGTGGAGTGTCAATGTATAATTCTTCTTCTAAGTCACCAGTCAAGAAAACATTCTTCACAGCAAATTGACTTAGATGCCAATCATAACGAGTTGCAAGGGCAATAAGGATTCTTACAATATTAATCTTGGCAACAGGTGCGAAAGTCTCCTAGTAGTCAACTCCATACTTCTGGGTATAACCTTTGGCAACCAGTCTAACCTTGTAGCGATCAATGCTCCCATCAGCTTTAAGTTTTACAGTAAACACCCAGCGACATCCAACAGTCTTCTTACGAGGTGGCATAGGGACCATATCTCAAGTTTTATTCTTTTGAAAGACTTTTAATTCCTGATTCATAGCTTGTTTCCACTTAGGATCTGCTAAAGCATTTTGTACATTGCCAGGAATAGATACTGAAAATAATTGATTAACAACATGTGCATGAGATTCAGACAACCTATTGTGGGAGATACAGTTGACAATATGGTATTTGGCTTTGGCATCTATCCTATGCTCATATTGTTGCTTAGGAATTCATTTAGTAACACGATTAGATTTACATACCTCAGGTGAAACATTCTGAATGAAGATCTCAGTTTGTGATGTAAACAGGGGAACAAAAGCTTCAGTACTATCTCGATGCAGGTTTTCATTGGCCTGAGAGGAATTTTGGTCCTCTAATATAAGGTCTTCGATGCATCGAGAAATACCCTTCAATGCATTGAGGCAATCTTTCTGGTATTCACTACTTGAACTCTTCACTGGATCGAGGGAATGGTTCGATCCATCGAAGCCATCCCACAGGTCTTCACTAGTTCGATCATTCGATGGATTGAGAGGGTCTTTCGATCCTTCGATGGATTGAGAGGATCTTTCGATCCATCGAAAGCACCTCTATGATCCTCCGTTAGAGACATGTTAGAACCCCCTAATCTCAACTCCAATTGTTCAAGATCTTCAGATTCTGGCAAATTCAGAGTATTTCCTTTACATCCGTTTCTCTCCCCGTGAAAGGAAGACTCTGACACTCCTCCTGAGTAAAAAGGTTCAGATTCCCAAAATGAGACATCAAGAGAAACATGAGTCTTCTTGGTCAGAGGATCATTACATTGATAACCTTTCTAAAAATCTGCATAGCCAATAAAGGCGCACTTTAAGGCACAAGGATCAAGCTTACCTCTCAATTTTTTGTTGATATGAACATGCACAGTGCACTCAAAAACTCTAAGTTCTAAATTAGGGAGAGAAAGAACATTCAGTATCTTATAAAACTTCTGATATGGAGTCTGGAACTCAATAACTCGGGATAGAGTATGGTTGATTAAATAAGCAGCAGAAGTAACAGTCACAACCCAATAAGAACGAGGGACATTCATGCCAAACAAAAAGGCACGAGCAACCTCTGACAAAGTTTTATTCACTCTCTGCCAAGCCATTCCGTTGAGGAGTGTAAGTAATAGATGTTTGATGACGGATTCCATGAGAACTCAGATAAGTAGACATGACGTTATTGACATACTCACAACAATTGTCAGATTGAAGAACTCAGATGGGTTGTTGGGATTGAGTTGTCACTAACTTATGAAATGCAACGAAGCGAGAGAACACATCACTCTTGTTAGTCATTAAGCAAACCCATGCACCCGAGTACGCTCATCAATAAAAGTAATAAAATAACGAGCTCCAGTAGGTGTAGAAATCCGAGTAGGACCCCAAACATCAGAATGAATTTTCATAAAAAAAACTGAGCATTTATTCAAACACGGAGAATAAGTAATACGATGAATACGATGGTTCTTAGCCAGTTCACAATCGTCACACTGAAACTTAGACTCATCAACACCCGAAAATAGATGGGCTTGTAACCTACTAAGATAACCAAAATTAAGATGACCTAAATGATGATGCCATAACTAGATGGTTTCATTGGCCTTATTCAAACTCCTAACAGTATCTTGAATACAACTTCCGTTGTCTAATACCATACCCAAGAATCTGCCAAGTCAGAATGTCTTGAAAAACATAAAACTTGAGATAAAATGTGACTGAGCAAGAAAGTACCATAGTGATTTGGCTAATAGACAAAAGATTATATGCAAGAGAGAGAACGACTAAGACATAATCAATGGTTAAAGATGGAGAGAGAGTAACAGAGCCTTCACCAACAACAGAAGAAGAGGAACCATCAACAGTAGAGACACTAAGTAAAGGAGAGGGATGAATAAAATGAACTAAGCTAGGGGTATTAGTCATGTGATCAGATGCATCGGTATCAATTATTCAAGCATTATTCTCACAAGATGTAGCAAGAGAAGCTTTACAAGACGTACCTAATTTGACTATATGAGCAGAGAAAGTTGTGAGAGGAAGAGTCTTGCGTGGACGATTGCCCCACCAATCCAAATATCCAATAGTAGCAAAGAAGTTATATTTGGAGTGAACGTTATCCTTGCATAGTGGGCATATAGAGTTGGCATATGGGTTGGGAGGAAGGACAAAGCAGGAGGACTTAGAAGAGTGAGAGGTAGAGGAGGACTGCCGTTGAGCCACGACGACGTGAGCGGGAACCGGCAACGATGGTAGTGGAGATATGTGGTTGTGGTCATGACGTACCTAATTTGACTATATGAGCAGAGAAAGTTGTGAGAGGAAGAGTCTTGCGTGGACGATTGCCCCACCAATCCAAATATCCAATAGTAGCAAAGAAGTTATATTTGGAGTGAACGTTATCCTTGCATAGTGGGCATATAGAGTTGGCATATGGGTTGGGAGGAAGGACAAAGCAGGAGGACTTAGAAGAGTGAGAGGTAGAGGAGGACTGCCGTTGAGCCACGACGACGTGAGCGGGAACCGGCAACGATGGTAGTGGAGATATGTGGTTGTGGTCATGACAGCATGCTAACTGAGGCCAACAGAATAAGTAAGGCAGTCGTTGTGAACTCGATGAATATGGGCATAGGTCTTGTCAAGACTCAACAACTCCTCTATACGAAAAAGCTCCTCCAAAATTTGATCAAACTCCAGATCTAAACCTCCAAAGAACATGTGAACCCTGAAGCATAGATTTGTAGTGGTGGTCTTGGACAATCTCAGCCACAGTATCAGAAAAAGAGGTAACACGTTGATCCTGTTCCTCGAGCCAAGCAACCAACTTGTTGTAGTAGATATAGAGGCCGCCCAACTTGTTTGGTAGTGAAGCAAAGGAAGTACAACTCATAGATCCGGGTAAAATCTTGATCTTTATAGTAGGTAAGATGTATGGTCTTACAAATGTCAGCACCAGTCTTCAGACGGAGATAGCGCTGAACGATACTAGAAGACATATTATTGATCAACCAACTCTATACATTCTCGTTGTCAGTAGCCCAGGTAATATAATCAGGGGTGCCGGTAAGTGGAGCAACCGAAGCACCGATAAGGAATCCAACCTTGTTACGACCTCCAATTCGCATCTACATAGTAGGAGCTCAGGTAGAGTAATTGGTATCATTCAAGAGAATTCCAATGAAAAAAAAAGGAGTTTTCTTGATGGTAGTAGATGGATGGAGGTGGAGGTAGTTATGAGGTGGGTCGAGGTTCAGGAGAAGAAATCACAGCAAAGTCGGATCCTTCAGCCATGCAGCGGAATTAAAGTGTAGTGGGTGACAAAAAAATAGGGTTTTGTCGGTAGGTCTACAAGGTTGGCTCTGATGCCAAGTAGAAAAGTATAAATAAAAATGTTTAGGGTATAATGCAATGCTTTCATGAGTGAGAATAAGTGCGTATAGACAATTTTTCCCTTCAGCTACTTTTTGCTACTTTTTGATACCCTGAATTTCATAGAAGTTAGACGAAATATTCACAAATCAAGCAAGAGGACTATAACAGCCCAGTCAACACAGTTGAGATAGTGTCCGCTTTGGGCCCACTGGCCCGCATGGTTTTGTTCTTAGGGTTTCCACCCAAAATGCGTCTCGCTGTATGGTGCTGACCCTGCACATTATGCACATCAACCAATCTCCCCCAGGCGATGTGGGTTGCATGCACCTGCTAGCTTAATTAACCAACTTAGCCAGGTCACTACAAGGACTTTGAAAACCTATATATCTGCTTGGTCGCAGAGAAAGAGAGAGAAACCTTGAACATAAGGAAAAGGGAAGCTTACGAGTCTCAACAACCATGCGATAATTGAAATCTGAGCCATCCGTTCCAGTAGGCCTGCCTGATGATGCTACTTTTCTCTGCTGCATCTTGTTCTTCTTATTCTTCCTGTTTATTTTGTTTTCGATTTTCGATCTTAGCAATTGTTGTTGGGAGTTGCTGGAGTTGGGGAATGTGTTGTCCTCCCCTGTGTGGTTAAGTTTCTGTAGGGTCTGGAAAAGAAGAGATGAATACACATCTGAGGATTTGGGTTTTAATGAATTACTGCTGCAATATTGACCTAGATTAAAAATTTGAAATTGGCACCCTATTCCACACCCTAATCTATTCTTTTTAATAAGTTTTACCTATATGAAAACCTTATGCGTAGCAGAATATGCTATTCCAGAGATGACCTTTCTATATGGATATATTGAGTTGTGTAAAAAAAATACATCGACGATAAAAAAATACATTGCTGCAAGACCAGTAGCACACACAGAGCATAAATCTACTATACATAGCATGAGAATTGACAGCACATTGACAATCAGAACAAAATTATCTTCAACAAGTGATTCCATATGTAAACTTTTTATCAACTATGAAGAGAAGGAAGACTAGAAGGTAGTCAAAATGCCAGGTCGTAGAGGTGCTACCAACAGCGGAACAATGATTAAAATGTCACTATGGCTATTTTTTTTAATGAAATCTCGACAAAATGAGAAATTTTTATTAGTTGAACAGGAAAGATACACTTGTAAGTATACAAATGTCGATAAATTCAGATATTTAAAAACTGTAGTCACTAAAATCTCTACAAGGAACCGACTTTTGCAAGTTGAAACACCTGTTACAGAAGCTAAGATGACTTTAAGGAAACCACACAAATGGTAAAATGCCAACAGCAAACCAAAATCAAACAGAAACACCAACTACCTATACAACACTCTCATAAAAAAAACAAAAAAAAACTATAACTAGCTTTACAACTAACATTGTAATCCCAAGAGAACAATAACAAACCCAGAAACAAGCCAAGAAGAATTACAAAAAATTTAATATAGCTACGATTCCTACAAAGATAAGAGCACAAAAAAAAGGGCTATCCCAATTCCCTAAAACCAAATAACAACCAAGATCGAGAAAATGGGTACCTGGGATTAAACAAGAATGAAAGTTGAGGTAAACAATCACAACTTTCATTTCTAGGATTTCAATTTCAGTTTCTCTTTACACCTAAAACCAATACCCAATTTAACTTATAGAGAGATAGAGTTGTCACCTGTTCGAGCCGAAGCAGTATGGCACTGCTAGCTCAAGACTCGACCAGTCGCGAGCCACAAAGAAGACGATTAGAGGAGTCATACAAACGTAGAGGGTTTTCAATAGCTTACTTTTCTTCAATATGTAATATTTTCTTTTGATCTGAAAATTCCACCAAGGCTCAAGTCCTGGTAAGTCCATACATAGTTCTCCCCGTGGTGCCTAAATGTGATGAAGTGATGACCCCCAGACTAGAAACTAAATGAAAAAAACTTGCAAAAACTGACAGCAGAATTGAGTATTATCTCTGTTCCAGTCACCACAATCAAGAAACACAATGATGCATTGCAGTAACATATATAGAATAGGTGACACGAGACTATAAGGGATGGTATGATCAGGGCAAGCCACTTAGCTCCGAACAAATTGAAAACAAATCAAGTTGCCCTAGTAGCTTTCTCAAATTTAGAGAAACCAAATACAAAATCAAAAGTATGATGAACATATACCAGGACCCCATTAGGGTTCAGTTTCACAACCACATTTATTCTTAGAAACCATCATCTGGACGGAATAAAATTAAAAAAAGAAGATAATCTTTTTAACTAAGGTATGTATCTGCATCGTCAAAATTGGATCCAAAGATGAAAGATTTAAGAGCTTCAAGCTGATACTAACATGTATTGCCCGACACACCAAATTGCAATCCAATTTTTGGCTCTAGATAATTCTGTAAAACAAAAAGGCCAGTGCGTAATCACGGAATTAGCTGATCCTTGGTAAATTCCTCGAACTACAGATTACATTCTTCTAAGCAATTAGGCCATTCCAAAATCTTTGCTCAATCTATCTAGCTACTCGGACTGAACATGAGCAGTGCTGCTCTACAGTCTAATCTAGTCTAATACAATAAGCCATTTCGAATCAGATCAATCTCTGTATCCAAAATGAGAAGCAGAACAAAGGTTGAATCTTGAACCTCACTCAGCTCTTTGGTGTTTAATACCAAAGAAACAATATACAATTGATTTGATGGAAATAATAGGGATGAATATCTTACTCTGAAGAGCCGAGATTTTGAATTTGGGGTCAGCTTCGGCTTCCGGTCACCTCGAAATCCGATATCGATAGAATATAGGGGGTGTTTGGGTAAGTTGATGAAGACTATAGTTGTTCTGTTGTGGTCAATTTTGATGAAGACTTCAGATTCACATTCAACTACGCCCCTTTTCCTTTATTTTATTAAAAAACAAAATTTATTTTAACATATTAAAAAACAAAATAAAATTAAACACAATGACAAACGAGTTCATAATCTACTGTTTATGTCACTGTCCATAATCCTTCACGTTGGTAGATACTTGACCAACGGGTACCCTCTATCAGCTGGTTGCTCAAGGCGATAGGATCAAACTGCCGCAGAAGTACTCACATCAAGTGACAACAAACTCTGCACTCAGCGATAATATCTTTCACCCGCCTCTAAGCAAGGCAGTGGGACACATCTCAATAACAATCTCTGCCATCAGCGGCAATCACAATATGAACAAATCAATATCACAAACCGAACTAATTGGTAGTCCACCTAAAGCGGTCCACGGATAATCACTACTGCACCAAGGAGTCATCGGGTAATCACAAACCAAGCTAATGGGTAATCCGCCCAAAGAGATCAACGGGTAATCATCACACCAAGCGGTACTTAATACTCCCCTTCTTACGATGTGGAGATCAAATATATTTTCGGACAATATCAAAACCGAAGATAATTAGACGAAATATAGAAATCGAAATACTCAAATGTGGAATTCAAGGAATCATATATGTGTGAAGCAGAAATCAAAACCGACTCTGCACAAAGCAGCAATCGAGATCATTTCCGCCCAAAACAGAAATCAAAGACAATTCTTCACGTCAAAGAGTCTAAGACATCTCCACACTATGCAGAGATCGAAAAGTTATTTCCGCATAAAACGAAAATCAGAAATCATTCTCGCGCAAAGCAAGAATAGAAATCGATATGCACATAGTGAATATCAAGAACATTTTCGAGTAATGCAAAAATAAAGGTATCAGAATCGACTATGCACAAAACAGTAATCGAGAACATTTCCACATAATATGAAAATCAAATAATAATATTTTGCGTAAAGCGAAAATTGAAGAATCATACTTCTATACGATGCAGAAATCAAGAAATCATACTTCCACACGATGTGGAAATCAAAGTACTTCTGCGTGATGCGGAAATCAAGATACTTCCGTGTGATGTGAAAATCAAGACAACATTTTCGCGAAATGCGAAAATCAAGTAATCATTTCTGCACAACATAGAAATAAGAGATTCAGAATTAATTTATGATAAAGCAGTAATCGAGATCATTCTGCACGATGCGTAACTCAATAACTCATTTATGCACAATGTGGAAATAAAGAACTTACATTTTTGCACAATGCGAAAACCTAAGATATTCCAGTGCAATACAAAATCAAAAAACATTTCCCGTGAGGTGCGGAAAGAGGAAAAATTAAGAAATCTAAACAATATATGTTCATGTACAATTTATAGTAACGATATCATCATTCTATCTAACACAGCAATATATATATATATCAATAAACTAAACACACATTCGTGACAAGAAATTGAAATTTGCGTACCTCATTTTCACTAAAATCATTAATTCTGAATCAATATATTTGATTTCCTTCTTTTCCTCGACTCACTGTCGACCATTTCGATCCTCTGTGCTCACGAAAATAGCAGAATATAGGTTCACAAGTTTACCTACAAAATCAAGAACAAATCATTAATGTCAATAATCAGTATTAAATAAACACACAATCATCGAATCAAATATCGATACTATTTTCTTAACACTATACGAAACAATCGTGAATAATAAGTACACAATGGGAGCTTGGTCTGAGCGTTGAATCGCGCTCTGAGTACCATTTGTAACGATCGACCCTTGTTGATAATAGTCAAAATAGTAAATTATTCAGATAATTCTTCTAAATACTCGACTAGGATAAAACTCAATCGACACAAGTCTAAAACCTTTTTAACAAATCCAATCTGGTAATACAAACTTAACGATATAAGGTACATCTAGTTCTTTGTCGCCCACCCAATGGGACGACAAAGCCTAAACTCATTATTAACCTCGCGGATATGTTTGCAGCGTCGATACGAATCCAATGATATAAAACTTGGCACATTCAAAATAAATTTCTGGTCAGACGCGTCGCCATAGACGACGGCACGTGCAATCCACACGCCACCGACGATCACCACTGATTGTGATGATTGATACACCAATCTCTTCCTCTCCTCAAGCCCCCCAACACTTTGCATCAAAGCACCGCAAACTAATTCGGCCTAAGTTGGTTGTAAAACGCCTCGAAAGGCGGCGGTTTCCATTTCGCTATAAAACTTCCAATCCCGATTTCGGCATCGTCGAGCCACGTCAGAGCTCGACGTCGGTCAGGTTTTACTCCCACAAGGATGGGCTACAAAACCCTTAACCCCTCATCGCCTATTATTGTTGTTAACTGCTACTCCAACTTACGGTGATTCGACACCTGCACGCACCAACTTCCTCAACACATCACAATTAAGAGGCAAAGAACTTCAGATTCATACCTTTAATTCGATCAAAGGTGATTGAAATTCACGCCAACAATGACGGCGAAACCAAACCCGAAAACCTAGTTTTTCTTTGCTTCGATTCACTCTCCTCTGCCATCAATCGCTGTAAATAAAGTAACCGGGTGACAGAGAATGACGAAACACTTTGAACTCAACCGATTTCACGGCTAGAGGTGGCCAAAATCCATCGCACCGCCGCCACAAAATTCGGTGGCAATTTTGGCCGTTGGAGCTCCAGTCAAAGCGGGTCAAACCCACTTACCTAAAATGGAAAAGTCCCCCTTCCATTTATGAAATATATGCCATACATGACAAATCAGGTCACTATATATGAAAATATGATGATTAGTATAAACTAATTAGCATGATCATTTTCAAAATCTTCTTGAGAGACTTGAACAAAGCAGTCATATGTTATCCAGCATCTGAATTTTGAAATCTCATTTTATTTCCTCTCTAAGTGCAAGTCTGCAACTCTCAAGCACCAAGCTTTCTGAAATTTTAATTCCATGCTTGAAGTGAAAATATAAGAGAATGTAGCAATGTCTTAGCTCAGAGCCTAGACAATTGGAACATGCTTTCTAGCTAGGCTTACCTCAATTCACCAATCTTCTCGTCAAGGTCTAGCTAGTCACTAGTGAAGAGTTACTACTTACCACCGATCCGTCTGATCGAGGCGCCCAAAACTAAAATATTGGAGGCAAAGAGAACCTACTACGGTGAAACAATTGTAACTCTGGGCCTTGGTTTGAACTGTTACACAAAGAAAAAGAAACACGAACAAGAAGAAAGCACAAAATATCCTTTAAAAAAAAGCACAAAATATTTGTAAACCGAAGACAAAATGAAGCACACATTTATCATGACTGCTGATGCCCTGATACTCTTGCATACGGTGTGGACTCTGAGCTTGGTTTGGTAGAGTTGGGTGCTCCTTATTTTGAATTTATGGCCGGCGGATATGAGATTATGAGTTTAGGAGTAGAGTTTTGTAGGGATGGGCACGGGACGGATCAGATCTATTTTTGGTCGTCCCTATCTCTATTCCGAATTGGACGAGATAGGATGTGACGGGTCCAATTGAAAATGAACATTCAATAGAGTATTTAACAACAAAATTTTGAATGAGACGAGACGAATTAAATTTCGGGTTCAATATAAAATAAACATAGTTTGATATGTCTTTGAATTCTACAACTACACAAAGTAATACTATTTTACTTAATATTTAATTAAAAGAAATAAACCTACTAGCAATTTTATTTCATGTTTAATTGATACATTTAATTCATATTACAAGTAGTATAATATTTTGATCGTCATAGGATAATTTTTAATTTTTTGTTGAATAATGCTAATTGTGTGATGATTTAATATGTTAACTCTTAATAAAACAAATGATAAAATAGACAAAATATATTATTCGAGACTAGACAGGTCTATCGAGATTTCAAAATCAAGACACGATCCCATTCTTAAAAAATGAGACGGATTGAGACGAGACGGAATAATAAAAATTATATTTTTTGTCCTGTCTCGTTCCGTCCTGAGTAGAATTAGATCGGGTTCGAAATCTACAGAATTTATGCCCATCCCTAGAGTTTTGTACTTCACTCTGGGCCTTTGGGCCGTGAATATAACCAAAAGAAAAATAGAAAAAGAAGCGAAAGAACTCCCAAAATCCAAAATCCTGTTCTTGGAAGCTGACTAGCTGAGAGTAGCAGCAGACCAGAGTCAGCAAACTGCCATGGAGTCTGGAGTGAGCTTGCTCTTTTCCCCCTTATTACATAGTTACATATTCCAAGCTTCACCGTCTGAAACTCTTTTATTTCCTTTCTCAGAAACCAAGTTTGGAACCGTTTCGGCTCTTCTCGTCGTCAATTGGGTCAGGTTTATTTGACCAATCAGAGGCTCCTCTTCCTCCTCCGCCTCCTTCACTCGAAGTGCTTCCCTCACAGGTACTTATTGTATAATCCAAATCCAGATGCACCGACGAGTTTTTCGAGCCAGTAGAATTGATTTTATTGTGGACATAGATTTCAGAGTCTGTCAAGTACACTGTGGAGCCAGTAGAATTGGGTGGACTCACATTGCTCAAGGTTACTTCCTTCATTTTACTTTCTGTTATGGTTTTCCACAATGTGGGGGCAATTTAACTTGTAAATTTATATATATGATAAAACTTGGAAGAACATTAGAAACTACAAACTGTTGATCATCTCTAAAAAGTAGCGTAACTGGGACTAGTATGTTCTTTGAATACAGGGAAGAGTTAGTACTAAAGACGTTTTCACGCTGTCAAACTCTGATTTAGTTCCTGGGAAATATGAAGGTAGCCCTGTATTGTTCTTTCTTTTGTGATTGACGAATGATGTGCTGTTTTATCTAATTAATTAATGTCTTTTGGTTTGTGAATTTATGGGTGTAGGGGGATTAAAGCTATGGGAAGGTTCGCTTGATCTAGTTAAATCTCTTCATGCTGAAGTTCAAGATGGACATCTAATATTTACTGGTAAACGAGTTTTAGAGGTTGGTATCTCAGAAAAAATGGTACTAGCTTCATATGCATGTACATGTTAAGATTTAAGCGTGCTAATTTTCTTTGGTAGTTACCCGAGTATATGTTAAATTATATATTATAGTCAGGTGCATATGTATCCCTGGATTATAGTCACATGTTTAAATGAAAGTATGTTTGTCAGCAAGGTGATTCCGTTAAGTTAGAAACATAAGATTCATTACCTGGAAATGCAATAGCCTTACAGAGAAACTTCTTTGGTTTTCGGTCAAACTCCAGCCTACCACCATACAAATTATAGTTTTTTTTCCTGACAAAAGTATTACATTAATATTCTAATGTTCATTCATATCGACTTTCCCATTGAGGCTTTCTTGTCAACTTGAAAATAATCTATTTTTATTCTAGAGAAGTGACCTTCTAAGATCTCCTGATGTTTAGTACAAGCACTTGTAGCCAATATATTTTAGCTACACAGACAGCATCCAGTTAGGAGAAAAATAAATAAATCAAATGGTAGACTTGATGGCTAGATCAATCTTTTTCGTTTTTCCTCCAATTATTGTTTCTCCAATTCATGAGCAATTATATAATTCAGTTTTGAAATTTGAGATTTTATAAGTATGCTTGAAACATACTAATTGTACATGCTTCAACATGTCTTTGATGACTGACTTTGACATAATTGAGGCCAGTGTCTCTTGTTTCTTTCAACCCAGTTTATTTCTATGCCTTACGTGCTCCTTACTGATTTTCCAGCTTGGTTGTGGCCATGGACTTCCCGGTATTTTTGCCTGCCTTAAGGTGAGTTTTTTGGTCTTTATGGATATGTATGTCCAAGCACACAAGCAATGAACTCAGTTTTAAGGTTAGAATAATTGAATATATACCTTAAGCCTCTGTTGTTGCCCCAGGGTGCTGCTGCCATCCATTTCCAGGACTTCAACGCTGAGGTCCTGCAATGTCTGACCATACCCAATGTGAATGCCAATGTCCCAAGCATACATCCTCCAGCATTGCAGGAGTCAAAATGTGATATGGGGCCAGAAGTTCGATATTTTGCTGGTGACTGGCGAGATATCCATCGACTTCTTCCCTATGCTGAAAACATTGAGAATGATCTTACTGTTAGTTCGGGGAAAAGCCCAGATGCTCGCTATGATATTATTTTAATGGCTGAAACAGTTTACTCGATATCCACATTCCCACATCTCTATGAACTCATAAAGAAGGTATTCTGTATTTACTTGTTCATTGCTATTATATTCAGTGTGAACCACTATAGGTCTAATAGCATTTATCTACAGTGCGTCACTCGTCCTCATGGAGTAGTCTACTTAGCAGCCAAGAAGCATTATTTTGGAGTAGGAGGGGGAACTCGGAGGTTTCTTTCAGTGGTGGAAAAAGATGGTGAGATTTAGACTCATGTTTATAAATTAGAGAGCACTATACCACCCCAGAACTTCTTTTCTCATCTTTCCTGTCCATCTGTTTGATTTGGTGAAAGAGTCTTACACAGCATATTACAATTCTTTCTATATTTATTTTTTACAATTAATGTTGCCATGACAACTTTGTTTAAGGTTATGAGTATGTTTCCTTTTTCAATACTGTTTCTTAATGATGGGGGACTCTATCATGCTTTGGCTTTACCAGTTGAAAATTCCAGATTCTCCTGCAAATTTTATCTATTGTTTAGATTGGAAGTTTTTGATTCAGTCTGGTGTGTGTTGTTCTTGTTACGTTGGTAATATATCGTAGTGTTCCTTAGTTGGCAAGTCTTCTTATTTGTTTGCTAGGATGCTGCTTCCTTGCTCTGCTTGTGTTGTCTGGGCTGTTTTTACCTCGGTTGCATTCTAATATATTTCATCTTCTCAACCTAGAAATAAATATATAATTATGGATATGTTTAAGCGTTTGAGATGTGGTGGCCATGAATTGATCATGGACTGTTGTATGTCTCATAGATGGATGCCTATATTGTTTGTTTTCAGATGTATGCCTCTTTTGTAAATTTATATGGCTCTATCCTTGCTTCGAAGTAAAAGTCTGATTTTTAAACAAGACGTGAATATGGTATCCCTTGGATTTCTATCTGTAGGTATTTTGGCTTCTGTCATGGTTGCAGAAGTTGCAGATGGTTCTTCTAATGTCCGAGAGGTATGGAAACTTTCGTTTAAATAGGCTTGGAGTTGATGTCAATCAGGCGTTTGTTTCAGTCTCATTCGCTAACAGAACCCATGAGTCAAATTTAACAATTGTAAGTCTATATTGCAGACAACAATATTGTAGATTATGTTTGGTTATTAACAAATTCATTTTCGTTAATACAAAGTTTTTATGTAATACAAATTTTCAATATTTTTTAATTGACAACTAACATTATGGGAAACAGAACCGCTGCAGCATCTAAAGTTCTAAATATGATTCTGTTCTTCAGTTTTTTATTTTTTAGATTTTATTGTTATTGCTAATAAATTGGAATTTAGATGGGGATTGAATTGTTGTGTTGCAATTTTCAGTATTGCTATCTTTCATAGTTTCTTCTGACATGATATTATTCAGTAGATTTCGTAAATGTCACCAATCCCTGCACTCACCCCAAGTAGATTTCTTAAATGGTGCATTTTCGCGACAAGACCCCATTCTCTTTCTGAGATGTTTGATCACAAGACTTCTAATTTTCATTTGCACAAAATTATTGGGTCTTTTGGTGCAAAATAAAATTTGAAGTCTTGTGAAAAACAAATGGAAAAATACTTGGGTCAAAGTATAGTTTGAGCACCCCATTTAAACTAATTCTACTTATACAATTTTCGGGTTTTGATTTGAAAATCGAGATAACTAGGCGTATAATTTACTTCGTAAGGATAATGTATGCAAAAAATTGATTAGATCAAAGATCGTTTGTTCATTAAATTTTGTAAAACAAATAAACGGTTGTTAATGTAATGTTAAAATTTAAAATAATCGTCTATTTATTTAATAAAAATATCTGCTTAAATAATTTTCATTTTAATTCATTTACTAATGAGTTGATCTTCAAAGTGTTCAAACTATGTTTGAACCCAAATATTTTCCAAAACAAATTGAAGTTAAACCTATGAAGAGCTGCTGAACTTGCTGCTACAGGTGTTTGGTGAAAACAAAATGAGAACAGGTTATTTCAAAGTTAACTATTTAAAGTTGGTAAGACGCTATGCCGACCAGATTGCAACTGTTTTGGCTCACACTTTTATTAAACACTGATAAGTTGCAAAACACTTTTTTTTGGAGCAAAACTAATCTATCTCTTGTGCAAGGAACAGAAGTAGAACTTGATCTATTGCAATTTAGATCACAAACTAACGTGCTTCTTTTATCATTTGAGAAGCCTTTTTGTATTAGAACCGTCCTACATGTAATAGCTTGATCTCAAGCTTTGGATCAAAACTCAAGAAAGAAACAAGATCCTAGCTAGAACCGTGAAAAATACATTGAAGCCTGCTGGTACTGGTAACTCACGAGTCGCATCGACAACGATAATATTTAGAGTAGCCTCTGTTATGTATCTCTTCTGTTCAAGAAACCTTCTGCTTATTTCCGACTCCATGAGCAGCTCGCTATCCTGTGCGCACTCTGCTATTGAGCCATTGCAGGATGCTGCTGCTGCTGATGGTGTTGCAGTTGTGTGGTGATAGGAAAGACCAGGGAGCACTAAAACGAAGCAAGACTGAAGCGACACCATGTTTAATTAAGGGCTTTCCCTTTTATGTGCTGGTGGCTTTCTCCCCTTCCACTTTGAACTACTTCATAGAGGGAATCAAGTTTCTGAAGATGGTAGTGGAGTGAGCATTATTGGTTAGCAGAGGGACCGCACTTCACCAAACCTCAAGACTCAAAGTGCATCTACTCTATTTTGCATGTGTCATTACTCATTAGCCTCGCCTATCATAGAAATGCAATTTAGAAGTGATAAGATAAAAATTGTTTGTGGGTCTTTGTCTGAAATGAGAGTTCATACTTGTTTTTCTTCAAACATTATGAACCTTGTTTTTATTAAGAACTTGCGCTTGGTTGGATTGAAATCCCATGACTGCCACATACTAATGCAAGTCATAATTCCTGTTGCCTTGCGTTCAGTTTTAAAAAAACCAGTGAGGATCGCTACGATTCTGCATATTCTTCAAGGCAATATGTGCAAAAGAGATTGATGTCCTAAAGCTAGTAGATATGCAAGCGGATCTGGTTAAAACAGTGTGCATGCTTGAGATGTATTTCCCATCAGCTTTTTTTGACATTATGATTCACTAAACAGTTCATCTAGTTAGGGAAGTAGCGTTATGTGGGCCAGTGTCTTTTAGATGGATGTATCCCTTTGAGAGATATATGAAAGTCTTCAAAGGGTATGTTAGAAATTGGAATTGTCCTGAGGGTTGCATCATCGAATCATATATTGTTGAAGAGGCAGTTGAGTTTAACGCGGAAATGATGCTTGCCTCTAAGTCTTTTGTAGGAGACCGTGATACAACTAAACTTGGTCTTATTGATGGGTGCAAACCCTTGGGTGGCTACAACAGCAAATGTCTCACCAGAAAGGAGATGGACCAAGCTCACCTCTATGTGTTGCAGAACACAACTGAAGTCCTCCCGTATTTTATGTAAGTGTTTAATGCCTTTAACTATTTAACTATTTGTTGGTAATGTGCATAGGCAGTGATAAAACGTTGCTTATGAAATTGCTATATCCAAAGTTCAACAAAAATATCAAGTGGTTAAAGAAGAAGCAGAATGAAGAGTTTGTTGAGTAGTTCAAGGAGAGAGTATGTGCATTTTTAATGTGATGTGTTTGCTAACTTGTGAATTTTTTTTTCTAAGTTTTGAATTTTTTTTCTAAGTTCAAATGTGTTGTGTTTGCTACCAGGTTTTTGATGGTTTGCAAATTTCTGAGGTTGGCATTTCCGAGACTATTAGGTAGTTAACGGATGGACCAAGATATTCTGTGGCGACCTATACTGGATATCACATACAAGGAGTTAATTTTTACACTAAGAAACTTGACAATACTCAATTAGTACAGGATAATGGAGTGTTTGTTGTTGGCAGTGCAATGCAAGTTAGTAGTGCAAATGATAAGAATCCTATCATCCAGGACATGAACTATTATGAGGTGATTAAAGAAATATGGGAGTTAGACTATTACAAACTTATGATTCTTTTATTCCGATGTGACTGGGTGGAGAATGCTAGGGGTGTTAAAGTAGATGACTGCTTTGGATATACCTTGGTAAAATTGAGTAGGAAATGACATCTGGGAGATTCCTTTGTGTTAGGAACACAAGTGAAACAAACTTTTTACCTTCAGGACCCCTTAGATCCTCTATGGTATGTGGTATGTAGATGTCCGAACATTGACTACAAAGGGGCTAAATATGATGATGAAATGGAAGATGTTGTAGTAGAGGATCAACTGGTAGATTCTAGACTACCAGAGGTTGAAGCTGAACATAATAGTTATATGCGAGACGTAGAGGAACGAATCTGGAGTGAGGATTGAAGTATTTTGTAAAATTTAATCTAGACTTCTTTTTTGCGTAATCTAAATTTTAGTATGTAATTCGAATGGATTTGAATGACTACTAAATTTACTTTTGCCCTTGCTTGTCTGCATTTTTGGATTTAATGAATGGTTGTTTGCTTGTGATATAATTGCTCATTTAATTGTTGTTTACAAGTGTGCATTGTTTCCATGGTTTGCATTCATGTCTTGCTCATTTAATTTCTTAAGTGTATGCTATTTCTGAATTTTAGTATGTTTGTCCTCTTAGGTTATGACACGTTCAAGAGACTCACAATTAAGGGCTGAAAAAGCACTGAACCTATTGGCTGCAATGAAGAGAACGCGGACAAGATCCTAAACTGAAGAGAAAGAGGTCAATTCTCCACTGAAGAAAAGGCCACGACGAGCAGCATTACAACAGGAGACTAGGACAGTTGTGTCCACTAAAGAGGTTGTTTCTCCTAAGAGGAAAAATGTAAGAATAGAGAGTCCCGACATCATCAAAGATACACCTTTTGAGAAAGACACTACTTCTTCTAATCAATTTGCTAATCCGCAAACTAGCAAAGTCCGTCGCCGACAGTCCAAGAGAGTTGTAGAGGGAAGAAAAAGACAAAAGCTTGAAGAGGCAAAAAAAGTTGCGCAAGAGTAAAAGGCTGTTGTTAGTGAAGGTGAAGAAGGGGAGATTGAAGAGGTCAGAACCTTAGGGAAGAAGCTTCTGAAAAGAGGTTGTGTGACGATGTGTCACATTCCAAAGCGTGTAGTAAAGGGAATTAAGATGAGGGAAGCCCAGAACAGATATGGTCAACTTGTTGGAAAATGGGGTAAAGAGATGCAGTCGTACATTGATGTTTTGGTATGAACAAAGATCTCAATTGGACACATAGATTGGAGATATGTGGACTCTGGTGCTAAGAAGAAAATCTGGAAATTTGTAACGGTAACTCAACCCCACTTATTATTTTAGTTACGTATTATGTAGATGTTGCTCCAATGATAATTTTAGTTGTATTAATAATTTTCAGGATGCATATGTTATCCCAGAAGATTGGAGAGATCTGATTTTGGCTTCTACTGATGTCAAGTGAAAGGAGTAGAAGAGTAATTTGTGGCTCAAGTATGTAAAACCATTTTTGGACTGTCTTGAAGAGTATGCTTACCCTCCATGGGATTATACATGCATAAGTCATGCTAATTGATACCTCTTCCTAGGTGACAGATTGTCGGAACACACCAAGGTTCGTTAAAATGTTGAATTGTGTAAATTGTTTTAGCTAATTTTGTTCCCTATTTGGTTCAGATTAATTATTGAACTTCCTTTTTTTTTATAGGCTATTTTCTGTCTTCAAAAGGATTATCCAAAATGAAAACTGAGAAGCTGGGCAAATGTTAAATGTCTTCATTGGATAACGCGTAAGGGATATGCAAACTTGGAGCAAGACCTGGTATGAACTTCAGTTGAGATTAATTCTGTAGTTGTACAAACTAGTCTTAATTGTATAAATTTGTGGAAATGTTGTAATGTGAATATTTTTTCTGATATTTAGTTGAAGTCGGGTGAGTACCCTGATGGTGTTATGGACCGTGCTACCTTGTGAAAATATGCAAGGTTGGATAAGAAAGGCAACTTCATAGATCCTGAAGCAGAGGAATGTGCTAGAAAAATAGTAAGTGATTTAGTTTCTTTCCCTTTTAATTAGCTGTTGAAGTTAAGGAAATATATTTTCTTATAATTAACATCATGCTTGATGTGTGTATTGTGTTAGGATGAGTTGAAAAGAAAAGCTTCAAAATGAGAGATAACTATAGAGGGAACAAATGATGTATTCACCAAGGCATTAAGGAGTGAGGAACATCATGGAAGGGTTCGAGGTGTTGGTGGCTTTGGGAAGCAGACATGCTAATTCAAAAACTTGAAGAAATCAAGAAAGAGGAGGTCTAATGCTGCAGACGTATTCAGGAAAATTTTGGCCGAGGTTGAGGCAAAACATGCCCAAGAAAGGGTTGAATGAGAAAAAGAAAGACATAGAGTTGCTGGTGTACTCTCTAAGATAGAGGCAAAGCTCAACGGAGAAGAGGCAAAGCATAAGGGAGAGCAGAGAATAATTGAATTCCCAAAAATTCATGGCCCTCTTTAAGGCCAATGCAGTTGTTCAAGAGCATGTGACAAAGTGAAGGGTGTGGGCAATGATGTCAAATGTGACATTGCTAAGAAGAAGCTGATATTGCTGGATGTGATAAACGATGCAGCAAATGACAAAGAAAATTTGGACAAGGAAATTGATGTCCCTGAGGAAGAAAATTTGAAAGAGGTTCCAGAGAAAGACCATAAGGTCAGAATACCATCTCCAAATGAGGTTAGTTTAGCAACTTTGATTATGCTACTATCAAATTTTTTCTAACCATGTGGTTATTGTGCTGGACTTATATTCTTTTAGAACTGGTAGGTACATTCCTCTAATGAAAATGAGGTCAAGCTGGCAATAGGTTCTTTAAGCAATGTTGTAGCCATTGGAACAATTGTTGAGACAGTTCATGAGTCTAGCACTCAACTAATTTACAGTGTTCCAATGGCAGATCATTGTCTGCGTGTATCAGTCATCCTTGTGATTATTGAGAATGTTAAGCTCCCATATCCTGTTAAGGATGAAATAGTTGCTATAAGAGATGCCATTGGTACACATGTTGCTTGGCCTAAGGACCCGATCATCCAGAATGAAAATGTAAAGGTAAATGTTTTAGTTTCTATATTGTTTAACTAGCTAGCAAATCAGAATAAATTGATCTCTAACACTGAAACTTTATGTTTTATCTAGAATATCCAAAGCGTCGACTGATAAAGAAGCATAGAAAGTTGAATTACAAGGATGAAGATAAAGAGGACCTCGTGACACTGTCAAACAGTTTGCCTACATTATTAAAAAGGCTGTGCCAGTGGGCAAACACAAATATGTCTAATGGAAAAACCATAAGCATCACAACAAAGGAAGATGTATTTAGACACACACAAAAAGCTTGGGTTGAAAGGAGTCAGATTCATGCCATGGTCACCTTGGTGAACTCAAGGCTACCTCAATTAACTTGTATATGAGGTAATAACATGTCTAATTTTTTTTTAAAACAGTTTTCAGTATTAGGTAGTTGTATATATATTTTTTAGCTAGTTACTATTGAATCTAGAACTTCAGGGAATCCTATGTTTTATTGTTTTTTGTAGTTATCTTCATGAAGAGCTAATGAAATTTGGCACAATAGACATATTTGCATTTGTTGATCTAGCTTGCACCAGTGTTGCCTCTGGAAATTCAACACAACGATCTAACTGGTTGTTTGAACACTACAAACAAGGAACAACTACAAATCTTTTTATAGTGCCTTATAAAACAGGGTATGTGCATGACATTAAGTCATTCTGCCCCCATATGCTGCAAATGTTCTTCTCGCATGGTCTATACATTATGAATAGGCAAATCATATTAATGAGCTACTGACTTGGTTTATATATTTTAGTGGACACTGGGTGTTGACTGTTGTCAACGTAAAGGAATAAGTTGTGTACTACATGGATCCCTTGACCAGGCGGTTGATCTCCGGTGAATGGAAAACTATTGTCGATATGTACATAATTGTCCAGTAGCCTTTGAAAACCCTAGTTTGTGTTGCTCAATTTTATGTATATGTAATGTTCAATTTTGTTCTTACATCTGATCTTTCTTTTTGCAATGAAGCTCTATTATGATTTATAATGTATAAGTCAATAAAAGGAGCAGGATGAGATTCTCTTGGGCGTATTTATGGTTCATTTGGCTTTCATTCGGCGGCCCTAGCCTCGTCGGCTTTGTGTGGGTGAGACCGGACGAGAATTTGGTGTCTTGCTATGTGTGATGATGGTTGCAGGTGACGTTGTGGGTTTTGTTTTGCTTTGTTTAGGATCGAGAAGAGGTAGGAGTGGGCACTGAATGTCCCTATTCCTATCCTGAACAGGATGAGACGAGATGGGATAGGGTATTTTAAAAATCCGTCTTGATCGTCTCGAAACCCGAATGGGATATGATAGGACGAAACAAGTTCAATTTTTTCCAAGTGCTTCTTAGACGACAAAAGTTAATTCATTTCGTTGTCTAAGGGCACCTTAGATGACGAAATTCTATGATTTCATCGTCTAAGATGTCCTCTTTAGCAGATTAGTATCTTGCATTTGATTATTTTAAAATCATTCCTGTAAGACATAATAAGTATTACGTACAAACACTCAAATAAACCTATTTTAATTAGTGTGTGTACGTACAAATTAATTAAGTTCAAAATTTGATCGAATTATCTCCATCTATTAATTAATTATTATTGAGTATTACATATATTTATATATCAATCACTTTCATCATCATGATCATCATCGTCTGAATCATCCTCCCCACTCTCAAATGAATGATTCTCATCATCATAATCTCTATCGTATGAATCTAATACGACATCGTCGTTATCATCCTCTAGCTCATCTTCAAAAATATTCTTCTCTAGGTCGTTGATCTTCTCTTGATCGAGTAAGATCTGTGGCGCCATCAGACATGGGTAAGTGTTCGTTAGACTGACTCAGCTCCCTTATGTTGGAGATGATAAAAGTATTAGGCTCTTGATATGCATTGTCAGTATGCGCTTCAGTGTCACTCGCCAACGTCCTTTCAAGTGTTGTGACACTCCTTATTCCTCGATGAGACATATGGTTTATTATTTTTCAACCTTCACCAACTTTTGGATTATCCAAATAGAACACCTGCCTAACTAAGGTGACAAGAGTAAATGGTTCATCCTCATACTAGATTGAGTTTATATCGACTGATAAAAGGCTCAGATCTTCCTTCGTACACTTGAACCATTTACACTTGAATAGAAAACCTTTGATATCATTCTCATAAAGTAGCTGAACGACATTAACAAGAACCCCGTAATATACATTAGCGCATTCCCCGACTGCGATTCCACTGTTTTATGTTCTTCTTTCTTAATCTTGGTCCAATGAATAAAACTTTACACCGTTGATAAAACATTAGGAGCAAATATAGTGTTGAACCGACTTATGGGCTAATAAGTACTTTTTCCATGACTACCACCCCTCATGTTTACCGAATTTTTCTAGATCGATCATATGCAAAATTGTGAAAAAAAATATATGAATGTGTATTTAATTTCTACATAAAATTTGACATAGTTTCCCATAAAACAAAAAGAAACGAAAAACCTGCATGCATAAACTTAAAAAATAATACTTCGAATCAACAAACACCAAATTAACGTTAAATTTACCGTGGGCACCTATTCTCATCCGTATGTCTCTATTTCAAAATAATTAAAGAAACCACAAACCTATATGGTTTAAACATACCCAGTGGAGAAACTAATTAAGAAACTTCTTCTTAAGCACTTTTTCCACCCAGTTATGATTCTTGTTCGGTTTGGCTAATTAAATTTTCTCCCTATAAGTTTGCATGTACGGGTCAACTTCGTCATAGTCTGATGTACGTATTTTAGGCGCATTAATTAATGTGTTATTCTCTACATTTTTACTATTTTAATTACTTAGTATTATTAATTTTGACTTAATTTGTTATTTTAAGATGTAGAATAAAAGAGACAAAGTAAAGAAGCCTATGAGCAAGAAATACACGCCAAGAAGGAAGATGAAGGACTCGGCCAAAAATTCCAAAGAAAATCGTGAAGAAAAAAAAAATCTTATGTTGACGAGGAAAATATTTCTTTTGTTGACTAGGAAAAGAAACTTCCGGAAGAACCTTGGAAGAATAACAAATGCAAGATGGGTCAAATTAATTAAAAGACCATTTGAATAGCCCAAAAATGAAGACCGAGTCAGCCAATTTCATAGAGAACAAGTTTTGGGAAGAAAAGGATTCCCAAGTAAAAAAGAAGCAGAAAATCATGCAAAATAAGGAAAGAAAAATCTGTTTGTACAGGTCATCCAACTTCAAATAATAATTGGGAACATCTCAGGAGCAGTTAGACGGAAATTGACCTATAGTTGGAAAGCTATTTGAGTATTCTTTCCAACGAGTCAAAATTCATAGTTTTTGGAGGTTTACAACTCTGGAAAAGTTTGATTCTTTGTAAACTGCCATATTTACCTAGATGGAGTAGGAAAACCTAGTTTTGTGAGAAAAACCACTTTGTAATGCCTATATATACAGGATGTTCAACCCTAATAGAGATCATCTCTTATCCTAGCCATCTTGCTACCAAAATACTCACAAACCCTCCTCCACCAAAATCGTCGTCGTCGGGGTGTGGGGTCGGAGCAGGACGACATTCTTGTTGAACCCTGTTTTGCATGAGGGTGAGGAAGTTGACTATCTGCACTTGTTGCTCATCAAGCCTTTGACACATAGATATCGTTTCCACCCGTGCGAGTCGAGTCTCCTCAAGAGCTGCTTGGACCGCCGTCTCACGAGCACTTGTCCTCGCCGAGCGTGCCGTAGATTAGTCAGAAGATAAATCTCGCTACACCTTGCGTCCCAACCCCCTAACTTCCTTGCCAGCTCGACGACCGTATATCTCATCGGTGATTACAATTTGGCTCTCCCTCGATAGAGGAGGCAGGTCTTCCAGCAACAAATTCGGGTGTGAAAGCTGCGTGTTGGCCAATTTATGTTGCGCCAGTTCTACCAACCTCGTCTTAAAATAATAATAAAAATTAAATAATTAAATTTGTACAAGAGTTTATAATAATTATGTTAATTGAGAAGAAATATATACGACACTTACGCCGCTTTGACTTGCTTCATTGTCGAGCCCAAGCGTCACGTAAGCGGTGACGCTAGCATCCAGATAAGGGTGTTTGGAGCCCTTATCTTTGTGTTCCTTGGCGATTTGTATCATCTACTTGGAGCCGGATGTATGATGTTTGTTCTTCTTCTCCCGATTAGCCTTGTTTACATCCAATTTCGTCTGTTCGACAACATAAATCATTAAAAAAATTAATAAATGACTAAAAAATAAATTATTTGATTTCGTCAATTTAAATAAAAAAAGACGAACCCGATACAATTCTTCTTCGAAGTGGTTGACCAACCACTCCCACTCATCTTCCCTATCCCCATGCAGCTCTACGGGGGTAGGCGAGCGGCCGAATTGGAAGTAATACTTGTGAAGTCTGTACTTCCAATCACAGTAGATGGTATTGGCGGTGGTGTTGATATGCCTCAGCATCTCTGGTGTTCCATCCACCACATATTGTTCCTACAAAAAAAAAAGAATAAAAAATTAAAATCGTATATATTATGAAATTACGATTTTTATTGGTTATTAAAAAATGAATTTAAAATTGTATTACCGAGAGTTCTTTAAACACCTTCCCCTTCTCCATGTCCGGCAACTCCTTCCAACTAGGCCCAACTATACGAATCTTGTTGCGAATAATTGCCCCGATGCTGTGCGAGGAGAGACTAGCTAGTTGCGAGGTGGGATAGCCATCGGTGAAATTGTCGTACGGCAACTGGATCTTTTGCCCGGTCGTCTTGAACAACTTCTCAGATTTTCTGCCATTTCCGAGTCCTCGGATCCTTTTCGGTTGAGTGTCTGATGCGGCCCTCCTGACCTTGCACCTCGCACTGTAGAGAATAGACTCGGAGGCCAACTCTTGGGCACCTTCTAACATCGATGATCAACTGGAAGGGGTGTTATCGTCATCGCTCTGTATAACTGGAGCATTAAGAATTTCCCAGTTGCCACAACAGAGGGACCAGCTGAATGGTCCGGAGGAGGCGCGACGTTGTCCTCCAAGCTCTGCCAACCCACTTGCTTTGCGAATCGTCGGAGCTGAGCATCTTCGGCCTCTTTTTGTGCTTTCTTTTTATTCCATGGAGCCATTTTAACCTAGAAGTTGTAAAAATCAACTATTAAACTTATTTTACTATTGATTATAACTACTTTACCATTTATTATTTTTAACAATTTACAATATTTATTCTTTTTCATATTTACCACAAAATTTACCATTTTTAATATTAACCATTTTTAATATTTATTAATTTTTAATATTAACCAATTTATAATATTTACTATTTGTATTTTTTTAACCTTTTTTAACAATTTAAATTTTTTATTATTTACTATTTGGTTTTATCGTGTTTCTATTTACCATTTTTTCATATTTAGTATTTTTAATTTTTATCATTTTTAATATTTACCTTCAATTTGTATATTTTTACCATTTTTATCAATTTATTATTTTTACCCTATTTACAATATTCACCGATTTACAATAATTATCAATTTATAATTTTTACCAATTTACAAAATTTACCAATTTATAATATTTACTTAATTTATAATATATTTAGCAATTTATTATTTTTACTATTTTTTAATATTTACTAATTTACAATAATTACCAATTTACAATATTAACTTAATTTACAAAATATTTACCAATTTATTATTTTTACTAATTTACTATATTTACCAATATACAATTTTTTCCAATTTACCCAATTTACCAATTAATCAATTTACAATTAAACACAAATACACTGTATTATACCTGAATACGTAGTACTATACCTAAATACATATTAAAAAATTATAAATACATACGTATGTAAAAAAAAAATTACCGATGGTGGAGGGGCGGCGGTGGAAGGGGGCCGGCCGATGGCAGTGCTGGTGGGAGGCGTTAGAGGTGGAGGGAGAAGGCCGTACTGTGGAGGGAGGGAGCGAGGAGGACGTACGAGATGGAGGGAGGGAGGAACCCGACGGCGGAGGAGGTGGAGGCCAGCCGGTGGGAGTCGCCGGAGGGAGACATGAGGTGTCGTCGGAGCCGGAGTTTGAGAGAGAGAGAGAGAGAGAGAGAGAGAGAGCCTACCTCACCTAAACAACGACAGCTGATTTACGTTGTCCAAGTGTCCACTTAGACAACGAAAACTCCTCTTTCCGTTGCCTAAGTCAATCTCAGGTTTCTCCCCGAATTAATTGGTGGGTGGAAGTTGAGCGCCATTTATTTTGGGAACCGTTCAAAATTTGAACTTAGACAACGGTGATGTATTAGATGACGGAATCTGAGTTTATGTCGTCTAAGTTCAAATTTTGAGCGGTTCCCAAAATAAATGGCGGTGAAATTTGGACCGCTCAAAATTCAAACTTAGATAACGGAGTTGGCCGTTTGCGTCGTCTAAGTGGTCACCTGGACGATGGAAGGTCCTCCTCCTTCATCGTCTAAGTACAATTTCTCTAAAAATAATATTTAAAAATAATTCGTAAGGAAGTTTGCGATCTGTCATTCAATTTTTTTTGTCGTAAAATATAAATTAAAGAATCGTATATATAAAAAGTGGGATTTAAGATAACAAATTAATTAAGTCTTCAAACTTGTTAAGTATCTACTAATGTGTATAACTTAAGTGTTATTAAGTATAGGCTAACTGCACGTCAATATTAACTAAATTAAATTTGAAAAAAAAATAACTGTTGGATACATTCACCATAAGACAATATATAAGTAGAATAATTTTCATTAAATAGTAAGTTTTTTAAGGGTTTCATGGGCACAGTCAACCGTAAAACTAAATTTTTTACAAACCGGGAACCTTGATACACGAAAATTGGTAACTCCTATTTTGGAACCGTCGACGCTCACACTCCAAGAATTGTTTACTCTATGCTCTCGATGAAAGGAATATGCATTGGGATATGGTCTACATAGTCATTGTCTTAGATGTGAAATTACGATAACATGACTTAGACGACGAAGTGTCCACATGTGCGTCGTCTTAGTGAATACTTGGATGACAAAGACGTATCATTCCGTCGTCTAAAGTAAAAGGTTAGGGTTTAGAATTTACTTAGATGACGAAATGACCCATTTTCGTCATCTAAGATAAAGGGTTTAGGGTTTAGGGTTATATAATTGTGTGTACCTTGGGTTTTAGGGTTTAGGAAAACTGTGACACTTGGTCGTACGGATTTTTGTATTCCGTCGAAGCGACCTCTTTAATTAATTTGAAGTCAATTATGCGAAAAAGTTAAGAGTTATAATTAATTCATTAATTATTAAAGTTCAAAATTAATAATTGTACCTACTCCTCATAATATAATTAATCATGCATCATTACGTCAAAAAAGTTTGATTATAATAATTAATTACCAATTAATATTCCTCGTCGTTACATTATATTCCTCGTCATAATCGTCATTATCATCCTCACCACTGTTATCCTATTGCTCTTCCTCATCATTATACTCAATATCTTCCGACGAATATCCTGAGTCCTTATCATCATCCTGCGCCTCTTCTTCATCGGCCTCATTAATTACATCTATAATCTCATGTTTAGTTAGATCCGTACAACCATCAGGCATGGGTAATCGTTCACCAGCTTGAACTAGGTCCATTATGTCGGAGCGGATGAATGAAATATAAGGCTCTTGATATGCAGTAATGTCTCTTTGCGATTCAGCATCTTTAGTCGCCGGTGTCCATTCAGTTGTTCTGGTATTCCATATTCCTCGATGAGAGATATGGTTCACTATTTTCCACCCTTCACCAGCTTTCGGATCATCAAGATAAAACACCTGCTTAACTAAGGTGGCAAGAGCAAAAAGCTCATTCTCATACTAGCTTGAGTTTGTATCAACTGATAAAAGGCCCAGGTCTTCCTTTGTATACTTGAACCATTTGCACTTGAATAAGAAAACGTTGATATCATTTCCATAACATAGCTGAACGACATATACAAGAGCCCCGTAATATATATCATTGTCTTTCTTAACCGCTACCCGAGTTTTTTGTATTCTTCTTCCTTCATCTGGGGTCAATGAATGAAACTTTACACCGTTCACAAAATATCCGGGGTAAATATAGTGTCTAATCGGCTTCCCTACTAGCAAGTGCTTTGGCCAGGACCACCACCCCCCGTGGTTATCGAATTTTTGTAGATCAATCATCTGTGAAAATGGGAAGAATATATATATATATATATACACACAATTAAAGGGTTTAATTTCTACAAACATGTATATAAATTAAATAAGTAAACATACGTACCCATTGAAAGAAATAATTGGGGAACTTCTTCTTAACCACTTTTTCACACCACGCCGAACTCTTGTCCAGATTTAACGCCTGAAGCTTCTCCCTGTACGCAATCATGTAAAGCTCAACTTCGTCACAGTCCCACAACACTACCCAATGCACCTCAATAAGTTCTTCTCGTGTTAACGATTCCTTTAATACTCCTCTAAACCGTAGTACGACATTTGTCACGATAGAAAGATTGATGCGGGCACTGGGATTGGAGGCGGTGGGAGGTGGTGGATCCTTGAGGTATCTATTGCAGTAAGTAACACACTTATGCATTAGGTATGTCTCTACTATGGAGCCATCCGAGACCGACCTATTTTTCACGAACCCTTTATACTGTCTAAGCTGTCTACAAAATCAAACGTTCAATTAATTAGTTGTAGAATATGTACATATAGCTAATAATCTCGAGTGGAACAAATAATGGATCGAAAAACCTGTATAATTAATTATTTGTATATACCTTTCTTGAGGATACATCCAAGTGTACTGGACCGGACCAGAAATGAACACATGCTCGGGTAGGTCCATTATTAGGTGAATCATGATGTCAAAGAAAGTAGGGGAAAAAAATCCTCTCTAGTTTGCAAATGATGTGCACAATTTGATGTTGCAGTTCCACCACATCTGACTTCTTTAACTCTCTAGCGCATAACCTCTGTCATCATCTGCACAATGCCACTATTGGTTCTACGATATCACGAGAGAAATATGGCTGAATTACCACTGGAATCAAATGTTGCTGCATAACGTGATAGTCATGTGTCTTTAGACCAACAAACTTGTGTTGCACCTTGTCCACTGCTCCAATTATAATAACCGCATACATAGCCGGATAACGAACACTCTTAAGCTAGTGGAATAGAGAACATCTAAGTGTCGGCTTCACTGTGTAAGGTGCAGCTGGTATCTTATTGTACACTCCTCTTCTATCTCTCCTCAACCATAAGGGATGACGTAGATTCATAGATTTCAGATCCTTGCGTGCTTTGGGAGTATCTTTAGTCTTGAACTTAATACCTAGAATTGTACCCACCACGCTGTCGCACACATTCTTTTCTATGTACATCGCATCCAAGTTGTTCCTCAGCTTCAAGTTCGACCAATAAGAGAGTTTAAAGAATATACTCTTATGATGACAATAGTTGAGATCATGTAGAGTTATTGGATTGCGTTTCTGTATATCTTTGTCATTAGTCAACACACCAAAGTTGAAATAGCTCAACCTCTCTAAATCTCTTCGCCAGACCAACTACGAGGTTTAGGATTATTCTCTACCGTCCCGTTGAAATGAGTTTCATCCTGTCGCCATGGTCCCCGTGATTCTAAGCCAGAAATGGCCTCGGTTCCGGGGAAAACGCCCCTCACCGGTCAGGTAGGGATGACGATGCCCCTCCTGGATGGCCTACCATCGGGGATCAACCGAGAGGCAAGGTGTATCGATACAACAACGTAACCAAGACTGTACTCTGTGAAAACCAAATCATAAATAGTTCGATGCAAATGCATGAAACAGCATATAAGTGTATGTATATTCGTATACGTATATCCATATAAGTATAATCGTATATTCGTAAAACACATGCTCATGTAATCCGAAATCTCAATATGCATGCTCGAGTTCATAAATCATATATAAAGACTCGCAAGCAATCCGTGAAAAGAAATGTCCACTCACAGACTGGCGTAATGCGTATCGCGTTAACCCATGATCCGGCGGAATGTCCCTCGCCAAACGAACGATCACGAAACCCCTGAATATTCACAAAGTCCATTATTCAAAGTCATAATCCGACTATACAATACAAATCACGAGAAACCACCGTTCTCGAAAATACACAATTCGAATACGACGAATCATCGAAAATCTATATATACCACCTCAATACCTCGCTTTACGTTCAGACGCTCAACTCGAAAAACGAACCTCCCCACTGCAATCGGAGCGCGATTTCGAGTCAAATGACATGTGACTTGCCGAAAATCCAAAAAGTCAAAGTTTGACCGTTGACCGCCGCCCACGGCGGCGCCGCTGCCGACCGGAGAATTTCACGGCGGAGCAACCCCTATTCTACTCAAAATCACCCACTGAGCAACTTTCATAACTGCACCGAAGTCCAATTCTCACTCTAACCATGTCAATTTCATGAAAAACCGAATGTTCACACAAATTTCAATTCCAAAATTCTCCAAACACAAGATGAATTGGATCACCAAACTTACATGGTAGCTTCACAATGATGAGGGCTACAAAACCCAATCCTTGTTGTAGCTCGAATCAGCCGAAAAAGTATAGTTCGAATTCACCAAGTTTCATCCATTTTTCTTGCCGGAATTCTACTCCCTCCGGTGAGCCACGCTGAAAAACAAGGCCGGAGCCACCACGAGAGGGCCGAGGCGAAGCCAAAGAGACTCTTCCCGAGCCAAGAGGTGGCCGGAAGTCCCTCGCCGGAAGTGAGCATGTCGGCCACCGTCGCTTCTCTCCCTCTCTCCACCGAGTTGACCGAGTCAACTCGGTCAAACATATTATTTCCTGTTTTGACTTTCCCTTTATGGCAAGTTGCTATTTATAGCCTTTCACGATTAGGAAACTTGTAATTATCCGTTTAAACGAACTTCAAACGCGCGTAACTTTCTCCTCGTAATTCCGATCCCGATAATTCTCGTGGTCACAAACTCGTCTTGACGTACTCTTCAATAATCATCTGAAGTCAAACACATCGGCCAAATGGATAAAAAGTCAACTGTTCAGCCCAAACACATAATAAATCGACTAAACCAACAACAAACGGAAATATTCACAACTTAAACTCCGTAATTCAAAATCATGCTCCGGAAGTTCCCACGATCTCAAAATTAAATTCTGAACAACTTTCGTGAAGAAGCCGAAACCAAATTCTCGACCGGTAATTTAGTCGTTAACAACACCACCATTTAAATCTGAACTTCAAATATTCATAATTAATTCCTCGGTCATCCAAATAACGATCCGGAATCGCCCACGAACTCGAAATCACATGTACTATGACTCTCGAGAAGAGACCCAGCTCCAATTCTCGGCCAATAATTAAGTCGTTAACGAGCCTGGCGATTCAAATAACTGCCGACAAACTGCGACTATGCAGTAACTCATCAATCAAGTTGATCATACTGCTGATTTTGGTCCGGGTCGTCACAAATCCACCCCCCTTAGAAAAATTTCGACCTCGAAATTTCCAAGTCTGCCGACTACAAGGTAGGAGCACTGCCTCTGCATACTGCTCAACTCACCAACAGCAATCTCAACTGAACAACTCTGATTACAAACTTCACAATAGGAGATAACTCCGTGCTGGAATCCCTGTACCCTCAAATCACAAATCTGAACTGGTTCACACAATCGCCAAGTGTTCCTGCATAAGGAACATACAGGGTACACAACATATAGCAAACCTGAAATACAGTTCCGCCACACGGAACACAACACACATAAAAGCCAATACTATAGGCGATGCCGAACCATGCGGCATAAGACAAACTCGCCTATGGCCACATACAAATCAAAACCACATGGCAGGTCACCATACAGTCTGCTTACATCAACACAACTCATACACTCATATCAACATAGCTCAACATCGGACTCAAGCAATTATCAACCTGTTTCCGCTAATCTGACAGTCTGTAGTAGCACATTCCACAAAAATCAAAATCAAACATCAACTCAAACTCAAACCAAACTCGCTCCAGCACAGTGGAGTACAACATCGTCCGCAAAACGACAACATGCAACATCGGAACCATAGTGGTCCACAAACTGGTACAGCAAACAATCTCAAACAAATGAAACTGCTGGTCCCGAATCCTCCGGAATTGCAATACCGAGGTCCACAACATGTCCTCCAGGGTCTGAATAGTCCTCAAAGATCTTCCACCAATCTGAGGATAAGAACTGGTACTAGCTTACAATCTGGTCTCCAATGCTCGCTGCAAAGCTTGCCCACACACAGTCGTAGCTGATTACCCCGATCGGCGAACTGGGACACAGGTACACCACGTAGATGGACAACCTCCATCAAACACAGCTATGCCAACCTGCCACTGAAATCATCTCCGAAAGTACAAGGAAAAGTACTGAGTTCATCAAATGGTCCACAAAGGCCTAACAACTGATATCATAAACCAAAGTGCATACATACACACACAAACACAGCAACAATCGCCACGTCTAACCGGAAATCTCAAATGGCTGATACATCTCGGCAAGTCTCTGCCTCCTAGCCATCGCCAGTCGACAAATGTGGCATCTGCACACTCAAGCTGCTACATTACTCTTCATGTTGCGTCTCGAGTAGTAAACTCGAAGTATCAGACACATCTCGGTACCACTAGCGCCAAATGCGCGCAAAACCACAAGCCTCAACATCATCACACTCGAACTCAGCTCCCGAAGCTCGCAACTCGGCTAACAAGGAAATTTGAGCCACACACACATGGAATACTGAAGCTCCTGGCTCTCGTTTGAACGCATCAACAACAACATCCCAGATGGATGATCAAAGTGCAACCTCTAGCCTTCTCGAACAAACTCTAATGTACAGCCATAGTCGGTAATCGACTCCCTCCATCTACACTGCCTCAAGCCCGAATCTGGCCGAATATGCAAGTGGGTGAAACTCAAATGATCAGTGCACATCCTACACTGTGCTGCACGCCATAGCTGTAGTGTCTCGAACTCTTCGATGCTAACCTCAAAACAGCTACATCCAAATCATACATAGAATACGTAGCTACATAGGGTCTCCATTGCCTGAAACCATGAGCCATCGCTCTGCTACAGAGCATCCAAACACAACCAACTCCAAACCTCGATGCATCTCCGTAATCCACAAACTCATCGCGATCGTCAGGTAAGGTTAAACCGAAGCAACGGTCAACCATCCTGCAGGAGTAAGTAACTCTCCTCGCGTGCATCAAACCACATGAACTTGACGCCTTCTTCGTCAATCCGGAAAGTAAGGTGGCAATCCGGGAAAATCCTGCACAAGCCGTCGGTAATAGCCTACTAAACCCAAGAGACCTCTGATCTCTGGTACAATGGTAGGGCAATCCCCAAATCAACACGGCTTCTAACTGGTCAGGATCCACGCCCACTCCCTCGGATAGCATCACACAGCCCAAAATCTTCACGCAAATCATTCATAACTCACACTGACTGAACTTCGCCAACAACTGATCATCTCACGAAGTCCGCAAAACCGCTTGCAACTACTTCAGGTACTAGCTCACACTCCTGGAATACATCGGGACGTTGCCAACGAACATGATCGTAAACTCGTCCAGAAACCGTCTGAACACCTGGTCCATCAAGTCCGCACGATCCATGGGGCATTGGTCAACCAAACAGCGTGACCAAAACTCCTGATGCCCACACTGATATCCGAAAGCCAACATAGCCACATCTGACTCACTAATTCACAACTGATGGCATCTGAATTCGGAATCAATCTTCAACAAGATTGAAGCTCTCACAAGCTGATCAAACAAATCGTCAATCTGAAGTGGAGGACACTCACTCTCCTCTGAAGCGAATCGGGCTTCGGTAGTCAATGCACCATCTTGTCGAACCATCCACCATCCGTACACACAATGCAAGAGCACACCACGCAAATACGCGGAGTCGCACGAAGTCTCCTGAAACCTCCTCCAAAAACTCCTGGAGTCGAAACAATAGTTCCATCAGCTCCGCTGGCTCCGAACAACAAAATGCCGGTAAAATGAGTCCAGCGCCCGGTACAAGCTCAATGGTGTAGTCAGTCTCCCGAACTGGAGGAACACTTGGTAACTCCTCCGGAACAACACCTGGAAACTCGGGAACCATCTCAATATCACCAATGTCGGGTATAGCAACCATAGTATCCACAACATAAGCTAAGCAATAACAACACAACTCGTCTCCACAAACCGCTCGACCATCACCAAGAACAGCATCTTGGGAAATCTGGTCGTCGAACATAACCTCCTCCTCGAGGCTCTCGAACACCACCAAATGCATCGTCAGTAAGTCCATACTCATAATCATATCAAAACCACAGTGTCCAGCTATAACAGATCCGCGGCTAAGCCCTATCTTCCAACAAGGATCTCACAACCTCCGGATGGATGCAACACTCTCCAAGACCTCGGTAGTGGAGATACAGGTACAATCGCCATGGATATCAAACAACAGTAACCTCGGAGAAAATTCTGTCCTCAAACAAGGTCATAGCATGAACTCCGACATACTCAACTAGTCGCCCACGTCAACTGCGACTTGCTGAATAACTCATCAAAAGGCTACATTGGTCAAACTTCAGGAATAGCATGAGGATCTCCTCGTAACTCTGAGCTACCGAACCGCTACAACAGCTGGCTAAGGGTGCTCCCTCGTATCGTGACCCTCCTGGTCACCACAATGGCAACTGAAAGTGCTCCACGAATACATGTCACAGCGACACCTGCTGCGTGAAAGGATCACCAACGATCACCCAAACTCATGCCATAGGAGCAAGTCCGCTACTCTGTGATCTCCACCATCACCAAACGAATCCTCTGCTTGATCTGATGACCCTCAACATAATCGAAAAGACCACAGCCTGATGAAGTCACTGATCCCGAAGTGTCGGAACTCAACCTCATCAAAATCTCGACCAAATCCACTTTCCTCAAACCATCACATCGAAAACCGCATACACCTTTCCTTATCAATAGCCTCGCCACTGAGTGCAGCACTCTATGCTCCTCACGGACGTCTCGAGGCACAACAATCAGACTCTCTCTGATACTCAGGTTCAAACTCATCTCGAACCTCGTGCATAGCTCCCTCTGAAGCCGCATAACACGTGCAAACAGGAACAAACATGTGAACAATGCATCTCTGCCTCAGGTGGGTAAACACTCCACATTCGAATGCTGGGTAGCCTGATAAAACCATTACCGTATAAACAACACCCTGAATGTAGGCCATGAAGTAGCAACAGGAACTCACACAATATCAACCCACCAAATACAACAATCTGACTCAGGCAACAACATCAACTGCCACAATTCTCTGCTCTGAGGCAACATATAGACGCCCATATACACATCCCCATGCAAGCCATGCCACACAAATCTCTGAACTCAGAATACTCATCCAAATCCACAGTTCTCTGGCAATTCGCGCGTCAATTGATCCTCAACAGGATCCACAACCGAAATGACACGGAAAGCACGTCAGGAGGCATCCTAATGAATACAATATCATTCACAACAAGTGGAACGTAATCATGGAACTTCAAATATTTGGAAGCATACAACACCCGGAATTTGATGATTATCCGCCGGCCGGTCGGGTCACCATTCCAGACATGCTGTACATTCTCAAATATCCTTAGTAAACACGACTACAAAAGTCTACAGAACCTACAACCTAATGATCTGATACCAAGCTGAAAGGACCCAACCCCGATTTAGCTCCCTAAACCGGAGTTAAACCCCTTCGAAAACACGAACCAACAAAAACTTTTCGAAATTTGGGCAGAGTTTCGTTACTAGCGTGGAATTACCATAACCTGCACGCGGAAAATACACTTCATCCTATGCCAAAAAAAGCAAACCGTGGGCACCAATCCCATCCGGATTTCTCAATATATCAACAGTAAAGTAAATCAATAAATATATCTATACTTTACTGAAATCCAGCGTAAAATCTTATAACATATTCAACAGGAGGCTCAGAACGACATCTAATACATAATCATATACGTATACCACAGTAGGTAGAACAATAAACCTACTGGATGAAACAAGATTACTCGAGCACTATGCCTCCGACCACGATGTGCGACACCAGAGCCTGAACTGCAAACTGGGCACGGAAACCGAAAATCCCAGGGGAAAGACAATAAACACGTTAGAGTGAGTGGACGAAAATAAATGTCTTTCACCAGTTAATATATATGTTTAAAACAACATATGCGAGTCCAGGTAAATAAAAACAACATAGTACACGTGGTAAAACTCATACTCCTCCAGTGTACTGAGCATGCAAGTATAAATCCCATGGGGTCACTCATGGACACACACCGTGCTAGTACAGTCCAAATCACGAGGTCCTTGGTCCCCGTGATTCTAAGCCTGAAATGGCCTCGGTTCCGGGGAAAACGCCCTTCACCGGTCAGGTAGGGATGACGACGCCCCTCCTGGATGGCCTACCATCGGGGATCAACCGAGAGGCAAGGTGTATCGATACAACAACGTAACCAAGACTGTACTCTGTGAAAACCAAATCATAAACAGTTCGATGCAAATGCATGAAACAGCGTATAAGTGTATGTATATTCGTATACGTATATCAGTATAAGTATAATCTTATATTCGTAAAACACATGCTCATGTAATCCGAAATCTCAATATGCATGCTCGAGTTCATAAATCATATATAAAGACTCGCAAGCAATCCGTGAAAAGAAATGTCCACTCACAGACTGGCGTAACACGTATCGCGTTAACCCATGATCCGGCGGAATGTCCCTCGCTAAACGAACGATCACGAAACCCCTGAATATTCACAAAGTCCATTATTCAAAGTCATAATCCGACTATACAATACAAATCACGAGAAACCACCGTTCTCGGAAATACACAATTCGAATACGACGAATCATCGAAAATCTATATATACCACCTCAATACCTCGCTTTACGTTCGGACGCTCAACTCGAAAAATGAACCTCCCCACTGCGATCGGAGCGCAATTTCTAGTAAAATGACATGCGACTTGCCGAAAATCCAAAAAGTCAAAGTTTGACCGTTGACCGCCGCCCACGGCGGCGCCGCTGCCGACCGGAGAATTTCACGGCGAAGCAACCCCTATTCCACTCAAAATCACCCACTGAGCAACTTTCATAACTGCACCGAAGTCCAATTCTCACTCTAACCATGTCAATTTCATGAAAAACCGAATGTTCACACAAATTTCAATTCCAAAATTCTCCAAACACAAGATGAATTGGATCACCAAACTTACATGGTAGCTTCACAATAATGAGGGCTACAAAACCCAATCCTTGTTGTAGCTCGAATCGGCCGAAAAAGTATAGTTCGAATTCACCAAGTTTCATCCATTTTTCTTGCCGGAATTCTACTCCCTCCGGTGAGCCACGCTGAAAAACAAGGCCGGAGCCACCACGAGAGGGCCGAGACGAAGCCAAAGAGACTCTTCCCGAGCCAAGAGGTGGCCGGAAGTCCCTCGCCGGAAGTGAGCATGTCGGCCACCGTCGCTTCTCTCCCTCTCTCCACCGAGTTGACCGAGTCAACTCGGTCAAACATATTATTTCCTGTTTTGACTTTCCCTTTATGGCAAGTTGCTATTTATAGCCTTTCCCGATTAGGAAACTTGTAATTATCCGTTTAAATGAACTTCAAACGCGCGTAACTTTCTCCTCGTAATTCCGATCCCGATAATTCTCGCGGCCACAAACTCGTCTCGACGTACTCTTCAATAATCACCCAAAGTCAAACACATCGGCCAAACGGATAAAAAGTCAACTGTTCAGCCCAAACACATAATAAATCGACTAAACCAACAACAAACGGAAATATTCACAACTTAAACTCTGTAATTCAAAATCATGCTCCGGAAGTTCCCACGAACTCAAAATTAAATTCTGAACAACTTTCGTGAAGAAGCCGAAACCAAATTCTCGACCGGTAATTTAGTCGTTAACAACACCACCATTTAAATCTGAACTTCAAATATTCATAATTAATTCCTCGGTCGCCCAAATAACGATCCGGAACCGCCCACGAACTCGAAATCACATATACTACGACTCTCGAGAAGAGATCCAGCTCCAATTCTCGGCTAATAATTAAGTCGTTAACGAGCCTGGCGATTCAAATAACTGCCGACAAACTGCGACTATGCAGTAACTCATCAATCAAGCTGATCATACTGCTAATTCTGGTCCGGGTCATCACAAGTGTGTGAAGGAATTTCTCACCAAGTACTTTCCGGCGTCAAAGATCACTAACTTAAGAAAGAAGATAACTGGCATCCTGTAAGATCATGATGAGTCTTTCTCAACTTATTATGAGATATTCAAGGAGTTGTGTGACTCTTGTCCATCACATGGAATATCAGAAAGCAACCTCTTGACATACTTCTATGAATGACTCAAACAGTTGGAGAGAAAGCTTTTAGACGCAGCAGCTGGAGGATCGTTCCTGGAGAAGCCTGCAACTGTAGGTCGTGCTTTATTAAACCAACAAGCTCTTAACACACAACAGTATAAGGGTATGGCGTTGCAACAGAGCAGAAAGATCCATGAAGTGTTATCTTTAAGCACCAATGCAGAACTTCCCAAGCTCACTTCTTTGATCACCAAGCTTTTAGAGACCAAATCGCCACAATCAATGCCACCTGCCCCGCTTGTCTATGGAATTTGCCTTCTTGATGGACATCACAATGATCAGTGTTCTCAAAATGTACCAGGTCAAGTAGTAGAAAAAGCCAACACCTTAGGAGGTTTTCAGAATAACCAATGTGCCCCTTGGTTAAACAATTATGGAAACTATAATTAGGGGTTCAGACATTATCATCTTGGTTTTCAATGGAGGAACAATGACGGCTTCCTTAACCATCCTATGCCTCAATCATTTCAGCAACAACAATTGAATCAGCAAGGGGTTCCCAACACCAACAATGGTCCAGGTCAGCCTATTCTTGTTAATCTGGATTATGACAAGATGTTGTCTTAGCTTTCAACGTCAACACAGGTTCTTCTAAATACATAGGCCCAACAGGGGAATGACATTGCCGAATTGAAGAAGCCAATGAGCCATGGTGTTGAATTCATGGGTCAGATTAAGGGAGGATCTGGAAAATTGTTAACTCAGTTTGTTCCAAATCTAGGAGGTGGTTTTAGAGCAACAAATGTAGTAGCTACTCGGAGTGGAAATCAGTTCAATGAGTATTAGAAAAAGAATCCAACGTCACATAACATTCATCTAGATGTCAATGAGCATTATCCGGCCACCCTTGAGGCCGAGAGAAGCAAGGTGTCACCTTTTCATGTCACCTCAGCACTTGATCTTCACAAGTCGACCCAAAGACACAAAGTAAGAGCTCAATTCCTTCAAGTTCAACTCCTGCTAATTCCCCGTTTGTCACAGCACCATTTCCAAGTAGGTTAGTGAGCAAGAAGAAGATGATGAGATCTTGGAAATCTTCCAAAAGGTGCAAATAAATCTACCCATCATTGAGTGCCTCAAGCAAGTGCCGAAATATGCTAAGTTTCTCAAAGAGTTGTGCACCACGAGGAGATAAACGAGAGAGAAGAAGATTGTGAAGGTGAATGAGACTGTTTCAGTAGTCATTGAAAGATGGCTACACCAAAAATTGAAGGATCCAAGGAGTTTTTCTGTGCCCTGCAATATTGGTGCCAAATCTTTCAAAAATGTGATGTTGGATTTAGGAGCTTCCATCAACGTCATGCCTTACACTTTGTATCAAGCTCTTGGTCTTCCTGCATTGAAGAAAGATGATGTGATCATCCAGTTAGCCAATCGTTATGAGACTTATCCAAGAGGATATGTAGAAGATGTTCTTATATAGGTCAATCAACTTATCTTCCCAACTAATTTCTATGTTATGGATATTAAAGATAGTGACGTCAACACCACGCCTATGTTACTAGGACATCCTTTCATATGGATTGTAAGAACGAAGATTGATGTGTTCAGTGGTACATTCAACATGGAATTCGATGGAGAGATCATTAAGTTTAACATTTTTAATGCTATGAGACAGCAGTCAGCTAGTGTAATTCGTGATTTTCTGTGGATATTGTTGACTCTTTGGCATAAGCACACTTGGACATAAGGAAGGAGGACACATTGGACTTAGTACTTCAAGCAAGCGGGGCAGACTCGACTCGGGGATGATGCCCATTTTGATGAACTTTGGCTCAAAATGGAGCCTATAGCTCGTGAGGTTCTAGCCTTGTTAGATGTAGCTCAGCTTGATCTTAGATACTCTCCTCCATTTTCGATCACTTTTGGAGGAAAAAATATGCTGCCTTCAATTGTTCAAGCACCGAAATTAGAGCTGAAGGTTTTACCTGAACATTTGAAGTATGCTTATTTTGGGGAAGAGGAAACATTACTAGTAATCATCTTTGCAGTGTTGGAAGCTGCTCAGAATCAAAGACTTGTGGAGGTTTTGTAGAAACATAAGACAACTATAGGTTGAACGCTTGTTGATATTAGAGGAATCAATCTGGCAACTTGTGTTCACCAAATTTTGCTTGAAGATGGCACCAAGCCTAGTACAGAAGCTCAATGTACACTCCAGTCTCTTATGATGGAAGTTGTTAAAAAGGAGGTAATCAAGCTTTATGATTGTGGCGTGATTTACCCTATCTCAGACCATCGTTCGGTGTCTCCTGTACAAGTCGTTTTGAAGAAGTCTAGAATTACAATTGTGAAGAATGAAGACAACAAGTTAGTGCCTCAGTGAACTATCATTGGACATCGAGTTTGTATCGACTACAGGAAGCTAAACGCCACAACCAAGAAGGATCACTTTTCTTGGTTATTCATTGATTAAATGCTTGAACGGTTGGCTACCCATGCTTATTATTGCTTCCTTGATGGATATGCCAGGTACAATCAGATCAACATAACCGAAGAAGACCAAGAGAAGACCACGTTCACATGTCTATTTGGTACTTTTGCTTACAAGGGAATGCCTTTCAGATTATGTAACACACTAGGCACCTTTCAAAGCTATATGTTGGCCATCTTTTCAGATTAAATAGAGAAGATCATTGAGGTTTTCATGGATGACTTCAGTGTCTTTGGAGATAGTTTTGACGCATGCCTGAGCAACTTGGAGCTGATTTTGTAACCATGCATGGAGACTAAGTTGGTGCTGAATTGGGAAAAGTGCCACATCATGGTAACATAAGGCATCGTTCTAGGACATACCATATCTGCCAGAAGGATCGAAGTTGACAAAGCTAAAGTGTATCTTGTTCGACATTTACCATCTCCAATAAGTGTGAGGGAGGTTAGTTCTTTTCTTGGACATGTAGGATTCTACATATGCTTCATCAAAGACTTTTCTCACATTGCCAGACCTTTGTACCATTTATTATAGAAGGAGACTCCATTTTCCTTTGATGATGAATGCTAACGTGCCTTTGACAAGTTGAAGGAGCTTCTGACATCAGCTCCAATTCTTTGTGCCCTGGATTGGTCCTTGCCCTTTGAGCTTATGTGTGACGCCTCTGACTGTATAGTTGGTGCTACTTTAAGGCAACGCAAGGACAAGAAGTCATACTCTATATAATATGCCTGTCGGACTTTGGATGAAGCTCAGATGAACTATACAATAACCGAGGAGGAGTTACTTATTGTGGTATTTTCCTTGGACAAATTTCGATCATACCTTCTTCAGACTAAGGTAATTTTTTACACGGATCATGCAGCATTAAAATATTTGATGGCAAAGAAAGATTCAAAGCCAAGGCTTATTTGATGGGTTCTATTTTTTCAAGAGTTTGATATTGAGGTTCGAGACAAGAAAAGAGTAGAGAACTGAAAGGATCTGACCCCGATTTAGTTGACTAAACCAGAATTAAGCCTTAATGACTTTACTAATCTTAGTTACTACTCACTAATTGAAAATCCAAGTGGGGATCCAAAACTCAAAAGTCACGAAATAAATTTTTTTCTCACGTATTGGTTCACTATTAAAATATAAAATATATACAATGGATTTCGACATTAGAACAACTAGACAGATTAAATTGTCTATGTAGAGTAAAATACTAACTCGCAAGATCAACCTAGATCAACCTTGGATCCTACGGTAGATACTGCTATGCCATAAATTACGTGCACACTTGACATCAAATGAAATCTGCAAACTGGGCAATTTAAATCGAAAAATTCAGGAAAATGCATATAAAATAATAAAAATTGTTAGAGTGAGTGGACGAAAATAAGATTTCACTTTAAACTGAAAACAATAATTATTATGCATTTCACTATAAATATACGTAAAAATGATGCGAGTCTAAAAAAATGATCATCCGGTACTCCTGGGTACTAATAAAATATGTGGAGGCTACGACTTGGGTCAACCGACCTTAAGCCGTAATACTGCCCACGTCTAGTCTCTGGCCCTCTTGGGTTCTCTATAAATCCTTGGGTCAAGTCCCTGGGTGCTCGATGCATCAACTGTTTTATGCTCTGTGTAAAACCAAATCATATGTTCCTCCAAATACAAATACATAATCGTAAATGCATAACTATAAACTGTATAATTGAAGACTCGCAAAACAACAGCGAAAATAAACTGTCCACTCACAGTACTGTGCCGTGATTTCCACCAAGCCAAAGCCTTTCAGTCGGCGTTTCTATACGTCTGCCACTAGTTGCTAATACATCATCCTGAAACAACGATTCATATTTAACAACTAATCATCGAGAATAATATTGAATAACTAAGCTCGTTTACCTAAAGAGCAATACCGTCGATAACATCGCATTCTCGAATATAGGGTTTTCCAAACTTCTCACAAGCTTAATCTCAATTCTAATTTCTACACCTTTAATCCTTTTTTAAAGTTGCAATACAATTCTCGAACGTTACGTGACTCGAGGTCGAGTCAACAACTGATTCAACAATTTAATAATATCGTCAAATTGTTTAAAAAAATATCTGATTAACCACACGTCCTAATTTAAAATGTTAAAATCCATTCAATAACCTCATTATTTCATTCAGTATGTAATTACGAGTAAAACGACATAATTTTTGTCAAAATTCATCATCACCGGAGCGCCGCCGATGACATTTTCCGGCAACCCGAAGCTAAAAATATGAAAAATCAAACCAACAACAACTTTGTCTTCTACAACATATACCAATTCGAACCACAACTCATCAATTTTACCTTTGAAAATCAAGAACATCAAAAATTCCCAAAACTTCAAATCAACAATTCTTCCTCCTCGGTTGGAACTGGAACAAGTTCGTCGTATGGCTAGACTCATGGTGATAAGGCCTACAAAACCTAGTAGGTTTCCATGGTTGAATTGAGCTCAAAATTTTCACCCTCAAAACTTAGGGTTCATGGGATTCTTGAACTTCTTCCTGCAATTTCAAGCAAATTCAAAAAATTAATAGGCGTAGAGATTATGGGGAAATGATAGAGGGGATCGAGAGGAAGAATTTGCCACCTTATTCGGCCATTTTGGTGGCCGACTGGCAAACCTCTATCGCCGGAGATTTCAGCTTGCGTGAGAGGAGAGAGGCGCAGGAGGGAGAGAGAGAAAGGTTGACCAGAAATGGAAAGATTTTTACTTTCCATTTATGGTAAATCCTATATGTACATGAAAAATTCTCGAATTCATAAATCCAGATAAAGTGTTGCCGACCACAACTTCTTCATCGTAACTCTGATTTTAATAGTTGACGTGGCTACTAACTCATCTCGATAAACTTACGACTTTCCTCAATATAATTTCCCCAAATGGATAGTCCTATTTACACTTGTCCATTTACGACTATGACATTTTCGATGAACTTCTGCTAATCATAACTTTCTTGTCGTAACTCCTTTTTCAACATTCATCGCGTGAACCCAAAGTCATCTTAAAAAATTCTATGACTTCCACCCGAAGTCAATCAACTTCAACAATCTAATAAAAAGTCAACTTAAAAAAACTCTCAATAATTACCGACTGTGAAAAAACTAATTAACTACCTTTCTTGATTAACATTAAATAAGTTATAAAAAGAACTTTCTCGGGACAAGATTGAAAGGACCCAACCCCGATTTAGCTTCCTAAATCGGAATCAAACCCATTCGAAAACACGAACCAACAAAAACTTTTCAAAATTTGGGCAGAGTTTCGTTACTAGCGTGGAATTACCATTACCTGCACGCGGAAAATACACTTCATTCTATGCCACAAAAAGCAAACCGTGGGCACCAATCCCATCCGGATTTCTCAATATATCAACAGTAAAGTAAAACAGTAAATATATATATACTTTACTGAAATCCGGGTAAAATCGTATAACATATTCAATAGGAAACTCAGAGCGACTTCTAATACATAATCATATACGCATACTACAGTAGGTAGAACAATAAACCTACTGGATGAAACAAGATTACTCGAGCACTATGCCTCCGACCACGACGTGCGACACCAGAGCCTGAACTGCAAATGGGCACGGAAACCGAAAAACCCAGGGGAAAGACAATAAACACGTTAGAGTGAGTGGACGAAAATAAATGTCTTTCTCCAGTTAAATATATGTTTAAAATAACATATGCGAGTCCAGGTAAATAAAAACAACAAGTACACGAGGTAAAACCATAACCCTCCAGCGTACTGAGCATGCAAGTATAAATCCCACGGGGTCACTCATGGACACACACCGTGCTAGTACAGTTCGAATCACGAGGTCCTTGGTCCCCGTGATTCTAAGCCAGAAATGGCCTCGGTTCCTGGGAAACGCCCCTCACCGGTCAGGTCGGGATGACGACGTCCGTCCTGGCAGCCTACCATCGGGGATCAGCCGAGAGGCAAAGTGTATCGATACAACAATGTAACCAAGACTGTACTCTGTGAAAACCAAATCATAAACAGTTCGATGCAAATGCATGAAACAACATATAAATGTATGTATATTCGTATACGTATATCCGTATATGTATAATCGTAAACACATGTTCATATATAATATAATCTCGTATGAAATCTCATGCCCGTAAATCATCATCATGCGGCATGCTCAAGTTCATAAAATCATATAAAAGACTCGCAAACAATCCGTGAAAAGAAATTGTCCACTCACAGACTGGCGTAACGCGATACGCGTTAACCCGTGATCCGGCGGAAAGTCTCTCGCCAAACGAACGATCACGAACCCCTGAATAATCACAATACCCAATTCTCATAATCATAATTCGACAATACAAATCAAGTCATAAGAAACCACCGTTCTCGGAAACACGAAATTCAAAGTCGACGAATCGTCGAAAATCCGTATGTGTACACCTCAATACCTCGCTATACATTCGGATGCTCAAATCGAGAAACGAACCTCCCCACTGCGATCGGGGCGCGATTTCGAGTCAAATGACATGCGACTTGTCGAAAGTCCAAAAAGTCAAAGTTTGACCGTTGACCGCCGCCGTTGACCGCCGTCCACGGCGGCGCCGCTGCCGGACGGAGAATTTCAAGGCAGAACTGCACCTATTCCACTCAAAATCATGCACTGAGAAACTTTGTCAACTGCACCGAAGTCCAATTCAAACTCTAACTCATCCAATTTCAAGCAAAACCGAAATAGAACACAAAATTCAAATCAAGAATTCTCAAAACACAAACCGAATTGAAACTCCAAACCTACGTGGTTAGATTCGTGGAGGGAAGAGCTTCAAAGCCCAGTCCATGGTTAAGCTCAACTTGGCCGAAATGATATCACCCGAATTCACTTCAAAATCGTGGACTTTGGCCGGAAAATCCTTCCTCCTCCGGCGTCCCACGCCGTGGGAGGAGGCCGGAAACACGATGAGAACGTCGAGGCGAAGAGGAAGAGACCAGAGTTGAGGCCGGAGGTCGCCGGACGGCGAACCACCACCAAGAACCGTCGCAACACCGTCGTGCATCTCATCCTTACCCAAACTGGTCGGTCAACCCAATTCAACCCAGGTTTGACTTTCCCAAAGGGGAAAGTCACAATAAATAGCCATTTAAAACTTTCCCAATTTGGAAACTCAAAATTATCCATTTCGGCAAACTTTAAACACCCGTAACTTACACGTCGTAACTCCGATTCCGATAATTCTCACGGCCACGAACTCGATTCAACATGATCTTCAATAATCACCCAAAGTCAAACACGTCGGCCAAACGGATAAAAAGTCAACCATTCAAACCAACACACATTAAATCGACTAAACAATCACAATCGGAAATAATCACAACGAAATCTTCGTAACTCAAAATCATGCTCCGGAAGTTCCTACGAACTCGAAATTAAATTCTGAACAATTTCCATGAAGAAGCCGAAACCAAATTCTCATCCAGTAATTTAGTCGTTAAGTAGCCCACCATATTAATCTGTTTCTGTCGAAACTTCAAATATTCATAATTAATTCCTCGGTCGTTGATATGACGGAAACATGCATCAAATTAAACACATAAATCAACCATAAACAATTTAAAACCCTATAGATGTAGTATAATATAAGCAAGTAGGGATCGTTCTAACCGGGGATTTAAGGGTGCATGCAATTCTTGTGTAGTAAAAAGGGGGGTATAAAAGAGTTGTTTAATTACCTAATTTATTTACTAAAAATGTCTCAAACATAGCACATAATCCTAGGACTCTAACATGCATTGACTCATAGACAAGCAAACACATAGAAGACCCAAAAACACATACCATATTTTGAAACAAAAAGAAAACCTAATTAATTATATACAAGTGATCAACTTAATCCATAATCTAACTCATTTATTAACACATGCAAATAACAACACTACCGAAATCCCATAACCCTAAATTTCGATTAAACATGCATAATTCATATTTTGTGCTAGGCATCCCCTAAACACCATTGATCTAGACTAGGAATCCCCTAAATCAAAACCAAAGCATTAAGAACCAATTAACTTCATGCAAATTGAAATCTAGAATAAGGAACACATGGAAAAGTTATTGAAATTTACGTATGTAATAAAACCGAAATACAATCATCCAAAACACACAAACAAGTTTCATGAACAAAAAGAGACTACGGAGTAAAGAGGTCATTGTTACACTTTTATATCTTCGGAATCCCCTATGGATACTCAAGAGAACTAGACTTCTTTGGTGGATGACGTTCGGAATCCCCTATGCGTCGGTGGAAGAAGAGATGCGGCGGTTTGATGGCGTAGTTGGCTTCTTGAAGATGTCGGCTTAATTTGTGGGGAGGAGGAGAGTATTTGGCAGAGCATAGGCTATAGAATAAGTGATGTTTTGCTTTGAGGCCGAGCTCTTGTATTTATAGGTGAAGAATTCCAACTTTCCTCTCCAAACTAGGTTTTCCTAGTGTACTCGGGCAGAATTGCCAGCCTGTCTTGAAACGTCTTTTCCGGGAGATCTAGAGCTCAGAAAATTCCAATTCTTGTTTCATTGGAAAGCTTATTCAAAGGGCTATAAAATCCATATAATGAACGCCATATTTGGAGTTGAATTGAATTTACTACGGATTTTAGAAGTTGAGTGACCTGACTGCCCAGTTTTCTTCTTCTTCAAGGAAAAGGAAATCTTTATATCTTCAAATCTTGCATTCCTTATTCCCCAATACTTCTTGGCCGAATATACCATATTCTTGCACATATTTTGGCCCTTAAATAAGGTATTTTTCTTCATGGAATATCCTTCAAAAATTCGTCCATTATATGCTCCATATATTCCGCCATATTTGCTCTTTCCTGGGTCGCGCAGGAGAAATGTCTTCATCTTTTTGTCCACCATTTTGGTATCCATTTTATTTGGCATTTGGTTTCCAATTCTTGACACCATATGGGAATGTATTTTAGTAACCATTTGAAGACCATTCCTCGGACTATTTCTTCTCCGGATTTATTGCGTTTTGCGTGCTTGTAGACTCCTTTACTCCGTCTCTTTTGGTCAACACCTGAATTTAACAAAATAAGTTAAAACTAATAAAACTAAGCAATTATCAAAGTAAAAATGTAGAGAAAACACATTAATTAATACGCCTAAAATGCGTAGATCAAATCCCCCACACTTAAACTTTGCTAGTCCCTTAGCAAATACTAAATTAAACTAAGACTCAAAATTTTTCCAACAAAAATACTACTAAGCCCTTTAACAAATGAATTTCGAAAATTTCATGAAAATTCACAAAATTAAAGCACAAGGAATTCAAGAGTTAATAAAGACATTCTCATGCATGAACAAGTAAGACTTAGATGAAAACAATGGTGATTTATAAGCTATGCATGCTTCGAAAAAGTTTAAATCAATCTCACATGGATGCACTCATCATATTTTCACTTATGAAAAGAGGTTCACTCAAATGTATATGTATTGCATCGAAATACCTCATAATTACTTGCACAAATGAACCAAACCATATGCTTACTCATGTAACTTACTCAACCAATTGAAGGCTACTCATCTTAAGGATCATAAAGGACTTTAGAAAGGTTGTAATGGGGCTAAGGCTAAGGCATTCGAAATTTAGATAAGTGGTGGTGTAAAAACGTTCCAAAGACTTAGTTTAGCACTTAGAATTCTTCAAATTCGTGGCTCATCCTTTCTACACTTCTTCTTGTGTCAAACTTCAAGATCGGGGACCAATTTTCATCTTTTTGGGCCCTAACTTCATTCTAAACTTCACTTGTCCAAACTTTTACACTTAGAACTTTTGCCGGAGAGCTTTTTCATACATTTTTTCTTTTCTTTTGCTCTCGATATTTTCTTCTCTCTTTTTTATATTTTTTTTGTATTTTCGGCAATCATCTTTTGGACAAGTCTTCCCTTCTTTTGTATTCTTCCATCTCTTTTTTTTTTTTTTTTCGCCACTTCTTTTATGCTAGCTTCGAAACTTCTTCACCAAGTCTTTGAACAAGGGTTGGAAATTCTACACTAGGCTAAGTGTTTAGATATGTATGTGGTAAATGAAAGAAAAGGCTTAATGTAGGCACAAAGGGGTAATCTAAGGGTGTCGCAACTCGTGCGCACAAAAGGACACAAGGCCATTTGGTTTAAGTGGTGGTAACCTAATTTGCCTTTAATCATATCCAAAATCAGAGCATATATCAACTTAATAGCGTTGTAAATCTACATGAGTAAGTTCTAGTAATCTCTAGTTTATTAAAATCTATGGCAAGTAATTAGATGAAGCATGTTTTGTTTTTGAAAACCATATGCACGAAATTCACTCTCAAATGAAATAATGTAGGCTCAAAAACTCACTTTTAGGTTTGTATGATTTAAAACTTATTCTAACATGCGAATTCTGTACCAAGTTTTACAATCTATATCTACTACATGTTAATGCAATCAAAACATCTCTATTAACAAAAGAATTCCATAAAAATTAATAATATGAAAGCCATGAACTCGAAATTGTCTCAGAAAAATATCATCATAGACGAGTTAAGGGCATCCTAAGACTCTGAAAAACACTAAAATACAAAAAAAACTACCTAAAATTTTAGAAAAATAAAAACCCACGAAAAATAAATTAAAAAAATATATATTTTTAGGGTATCATCCGCTGGAAATCCTTTGTCCGCCCAATTTTATAATTTATGACTCAAATAAAGTTGTAAACCCCTCCCCCACACTTAAATTCTACATTGTCCTCAATGTAATAAAGTAAAAGCAAAGAATCAAGCATGGAGAATGAATTTACCAAAAATAACTAACTAATTAACACACTAACAAACTAATTAATAAAGAGGAAGGGAAAAGAAAGCAAATCTGTATGTCGATCCTCCATTGGGTTGCCTCCCAACAAGCGCTTGTTTTTTATTGTCTTACAGCCTAGACATGATGCTTCATTTATGCTCTTGGAACAGCCTGATCTTGAAGGTGCATCTCCTCCATTTGTTTTTTCCACTTTGCAGCTTAATGTTCTGACCTCCGTGTCTTTAAACTAGAATTCCGAATGATGTAGAGCTCAGAAATTCGTGATCTTTATATGACTGAAAACTAGACGTCTCGAGCTTTCCATTCATATAAAGAACTCGTGCTAACTCCAAACGAGCTGAAAGTTATGACTTTTCAAAGTTGACTGTTCTGTTTTGGACAGAAGCTGCGAATTATGAAAACACTTGGAGCGTGCTCCTCCGTCGTATCCTTCAAAACTCAACAATCATAAAATCCAATGCAAATGCATGATATGCATTAAATGTATGATGAATATGATGCAAGATGATGCAATTATGTAATGCATGAATGAATGAATGATATGCAAAAAAATATATATACATAGCTAAGTTAGAATTGTTTCACACTTCGGAATCACAAGATTGAACATGTTCAAACAATTTTTGAAATTTTTAGCATACATGTCCCAAATTGAGTTCACCAAAAATTTACAAGGATTACAAGGCATTGATTTTTCGGTCTTTCCAAGGACGTGCGACCCGTGCGATAAAGTATGAATTCTCAATTGTTCAGCCTTGGTTCAATCGAAAAACATGGCCAGTTGGGGATAGAGATAACGCGAGAGGCAGGACTAATTTCGACAATACACCCCGAGGCTAACCGGGCCAATGGTATATACTCTAATGGTGTAAGTCTTTCTTAGATCCAGAACCTGTCACCAGTCATAACCCGTTTCTAGACACCATGTCCGACATTCAGCCAAACTTTCAAAAATTCACACTCCCTCATAGTTCTTGTAGACTCCGCCCTCAACCTTATGTGTAAAACATAAGGGGTTAAGGAGATAAACAAGAAAAAGAGACACCATCTATTCCAAGGAGTGAGACCTAATTAATCAAGCATGTAATCAATGTAAATCTAAGACTATCCTTTAACATGCTTAACAATTATTAGATATATATATACAAACACCGATTAATATTTACAAAAATTAAAATTTACACTAACATTTATTCACATGTATTTATTTACGAAAAATTAAATCAATTAGGGCACATATACAAGGCATCGAAAATTTGTAAGTAAAATTAGCATATATACTTCAAAAATTCCTGAAAAATAAAATGGTTAGTAATATGCAAGTGTAAATTTACATATATACACACAAAAATTACAAACAATTAACAATCCCCGGCAACGGCGCCAAAAATTGATATGACGGAAACATGCATCAAATTAAACACATAAATCAACCATAAACAATTTAAAACCCTATAGATGTAGTATAATATAAGCAAGTAGGGATCGTTCTAACCGGGGATTGAAGGGTGCATGCAATTCTTGTGTAGTAAAAAGGGGGGTATAAAAGAGTTGTTTAATTACCTAATTTATTTACTAAAAATGTCTCAAACATAGCACATAATCCTAGGACTCTAACATGCATTGACTCATAGACAAGCAAACACATAGAAGACCCAAAAACACATACCATATTTTGAAACAAAAAGAAAACCTAATTAATTATATACAAGTGATCAACTTAATCCATAATCTAACTCATTTATTAACACATGCAAATAACAACACTACCGAAATCCCATAACCCTAAATTTCGATTAAACATGCATAATTCATATTTTGTGCTAGGCATCCCCTAAACACCATTGATCTAGACTAGGAATCCCCTAAATCAAAACCAAAGCATTAAGAACCAATTAACTTCATGCAAATTGAAATCTAGAATAAGGAACACATGGAAAAGTTATTGAAATTTACGTATGTAATAAAACCGAAATACAATCATCCAAAACACACAAACAAGTTTCATGAACAAAAAGAGACTACGGAGTAAAGAGGTCATTGTTACACTTTTATATCTTCGGAATCCCCTATGGATACTCAAGAGAACTAGACTTCTTTGGTGGATGACGTTCGGAATCCCCTATGCGTCGGTGGAAGAAGAGATGCGGCGGTTTGATGGCGTAGTTGGCTTCTTGAAGATGTCGGCTTAATTTGTGGGGAGGAGGAGAGTATTTGGCAGAGCATAGGCTATAGAATAAGTGATGTTTTGCTTTGAGGCCGAGCTCTTGTATTTATAGGTGAAGAATTCCAACTTTCCTCTCCAAACTAGGTTTTCCTAGTGTACTCGGGCAGAATTGCCAGCCTGTCTTGAAACGTCTTTTCCGGGAGATCTAGAGCTCAGAAAATTCCAATTCTTGTTTCATTGGAAAGCTTATTCAAAGGGCTATAAAATCCATATAATGAACGCCATATTTGGAGTTGAATTGAATTTACTACGGATTTTAGAAGTTGAGTGACCTGACTGCCCAGTTTTCTTCTTCTTCAAGGAAAAGGAAATCTTTATATCTTCAAATCTTGCATTCCTTATTCCCCAATACTTCTTGGCCGAATATACCATATTCTTGCACATATTTTGGCCCTTAAATAAGGTATTTTTCTTCATGGAATATCCTTCAAAAATTCGTCCATTATATGCTCCATATATTCCGCCATATTTGCTCTTTCCTGGGTCGCGCAGGAGAAATGTCTTCATCTTTTTGTCCACCATTTTGGTATCCATTTTATTTGGCATTTGGTTTCCAATTCTTGACACCATATGGGAATGTATTTTAGTAACCATTTGAAGACCATTCCTCGGACTATTTCTTCTCCGGATTTATTGCGTTTTGCGTGCTTGTAGACTCCTTTACTCCGTCTCTTTTGGTCAACACCTGAATTTAACAAAATAAGTTAAAACTAATAAAACTAAGCAATTATCAAAGTAAAAATGTAGAGAAAACACATTAATTAATACGCCTAAAATGCGTAGATCAGTCGTCCAATTAACGATCCGAAACCGCCATGAACTCATAATCACACGAACAATGACTCTCAAGAAGAGACCCAGCTCCAATTCTCGGCCAATCATTTAGTCGTTAAGAAGCTTCGGCGATTAAATCCATTATCGGAAATCCGCTATTAACTCATAATCTGTCGGACCCAGCTGATGACACTGTTCAATCTGTTTCGGGTCGTCACAAATCCACCCCCCTTAAAAAAATTTCGACCTCGAAATTCCCAAGTCTGTCGGCTAAACATAGGAGCACTGCCTCTGCATACTGCTCAACTGCCCAGTGGTCACATCAACCGAACAACTCTGACAACTGACTCCACAATAGGAGATAATTCCGTGTTGAAATCCCTATACCCTCAAATCTCGAATCTGAACTGGCTCCACACCATAGCCATGTGTTCCTGCATAAGGAACAGATAGGGTACACAACACGTAATAACCCGAAACATAGTTCCGCCACGCGGAACACAACACACATAAAAGTCATCAATATAGGCGACGCCGAACCATACGGCACAACACAAACTCGCCTATGACAACATACGGATCAAAACAACATGTTAATTCACAACTCAGTTCACACATCAATACAACTCACATACTCATATCAGCATAGCTCAAACATCGAGCTCGGGCAATAATCAACCCATTTCCGCTAACCTAACAGTCTGTGGTAGCACATTCCACAAAAATCAGCATTAAATATCAACTCATACTCAAACCAAACTCGCTCCAGCACAATTGAGTACAGCATCACATCTCAAATCAACATCAAACAACCTCAAAACCATAGTGGTCCACAAACTGGTACTGCATACAATCTCAAACAGTTGAAACTGCTGGTCCTGAATTCTCCGGAACTGCAATACCAAGGTCCACAACATACCCTCCTAGGCCTGAATAGTCCTCAAAAATCGCCCACCAATCCGAGGATAAGAACTGGTACCAACTCGTAATCTGGTCCCCAATGCTCGCTGCAAGGCTCGTCAACACCCTGTTGTAGCTGATTATCTCGATCAGCGAACCGAAACACAAGTACACCACGTAGATGGTCAATCTCCATCAAACACAGCTATACCAGCCTACCACTGAAATCATCTCCGAAAGTACAAGGAAACGTATTAAATTCTTCAATTGGTCCACAAAGGCCTGACAACTGGTATCACGAACCAAAGTGTACAAACACACACAATCACAGCAGCAACCGTCACGTCTAACCGGAAATCTCAAATGGCTAACACATCACGGCACGTCTCTGCCTCCTAGCCATTGCCAGTCGACAAATGTGGCATCTGCACACGCAAGCTGCTACATTGCTCTTCATGTTGCGTTACGAGTAATAAACTCGAAGTATCTAACACATCTCCGTACCACTAGCCCCAAACGCGCGCAAAATCACGAGCCTCAACATCATCACACTCGAACTCAGCTCTCGTAGCCCACAACTCGGCTAACACGGAAACTCGAACCACACGTACATGAAACACTGAAACTCCCAACTCTCAACTGAATGCATCAACAACAACATCTTAGACGGATGGTCAATGTACAACCACTAGCCTTTCTCGAACAAACTCAAAGGTGCAGCCATAGTCGTGAGTCAACCCCATACATCTACACTGTCTCAAGCCCAAATCTGGCCGAAAATGCAAGTGGATGAAACTCAGTGATCAGGGTACCTCCTACATCACACTGCACGCCATAGTAGTAGTATCTCCAACTCTTTGGTGCTAGCACAAGGACAGCTACATCCAAATCACGCATAGGATATGCAACCACACAAAGTTCCACTGCCTGGAACAACGAGCCACCTCTCTGCTACACAGTATCAAAACACAACCAAATCTAAATCTCGATGCATTGCCGTAACCCACGAACTCGTCACAATCGTCAGGTAAGGTCAAAACCGAAGCAACGGTCAACCACCTTGCCGGAGTAAGTAACTCTCCCCGCGTGCATCGAACCACTCGACTTGACACCTTCTTCGTCAATCCGGAAAGTAGAGTGGCAATCCGGGAAAATCATGCACAAGCCGTCGGTACAGGCCTGCCAAACCCAAGAGAAACTCCGGATCCCTAGTACAATGGTAGGTCAACCCCAAATCAATACGGCTTCCATCTGGTCAGGATCCACGCCAACTCCCTCGGCTAGCATCACACAGCTCAAAATCGTCACACTAAACGGTCCAAAACTCACACTGGCTGAACTTCGCAAACAACTGATTATCTCGCGAAGCCCGCAAAACCGCTTGCAACTGCTTCAGGTACTGGTCCACACTCCCGAAGTACACCAGGACATTGCCAACAAACATGACCACAAACTCATCTAGAAACCGTCTGAACATCTGGTCCATCAAGTCCACACGATCTACAGGGCATTGGTCAACCAATGAAGTGACCAAGAACTCCAGATGCTCGCACTTAGATCCGAAAGCCAACATAGCCACATCTGACTCATCAAACCTCAACTGATAATATCCAGTCCCGAAATCAATCCTCGAAAAGACTGAAGCTCTCGCAAGCTGATCAAACCAATCATCAATCCGAAGTGGAGGATACTCACTCTCCTCTGAAGCAAATCAAGCTTCCGGTAGTCAATGCACCACCACGTCGAATCATCCAACCTCCGTATAAACAATGCAACAGCACACCACGTAAATACGCGGGGTAGCAAGAAATCTCCTGAATCCCCCTCTAGCAACTCCTGGAGTCGAACCTGTAGCTCCATCAGCTCCGCTGGCTTCGAACGACAAGACGTCGGTAAAATGAGTCCAGCGCCCGGTACAAGCTCAATGGTATAGTCAATCTCCCGAACTGGAGGAACACCTGGTAACTCCTCCGGAACAACACCTAGAAACTCGGAAACCACCACAATGTCACCAATGTCGGGTACAGCAACCGTAGTATCCACAACATGAGCTAAACAACAACACAATCCGTCTCCACCATCCGCTCGACCATCACCGCGAAACAGTATCTCGGGAAAATCTGGTCGTCGAAACACAACCTCCTCCTCGAGGCACTCGAACACAGCCAAATGCGTCATCAGCAAATCCATACTCACAATCACAACAAAACTACAATGTCCAGCTATAACAGATCCGCGGCTAACCCATATCCTCCAACAAGGATCTCACGACCTCCGGATGGATACAACACTCTCCAAAACCTCGGAAGTGGAAATGCAGGTACAATAGCCATGGATATCAAACAACAGTGACCTCGGAGAAAAATCTATCCTCAAACAAGGTCCTGGCACGAACTCCAATATGCCCAACTAGTCGCCCACGTCATATGCGACTTGCTGAATAACTCGTCAAAAGGGTGCATTGATCAAACTCCTGGAACAACATAAGGATTTCCTCGTGAGCTCTAAGCTGTCGAACTGCTACAGTAGCTGGCCAAGGGCGCTCCCTCGTAACGTGACCCTCCTGGCCACCGAAACAGCAACTGAGGGTGCTCCACGAGCGCAAGTCACTGCAACACCTGCTGCATGAAAGGATCACCCACACTCATGCCACAGAGACAGATCCGCTACTCTGAGATCTCCTCCATCGTCAAACGGATCAGCAGAGGATCCTCAACATAATCGAAAAGACTACAGCCTGATGAAGTCACTGATCCCGAAGTATCAGAACTCAACCTCATCAAATTCTCAACGAAGTCCACTTCCTCAAACCATCACACCGAAAACCGTGTACGTCTTTCCCTCACAATAGCCTCGCCACTGAGTGCAACACACTAAGCTCCTCACGGATGTCTCGAGGCAAAACAATCAGACTCCCTCTGATGCTCAGGTTCAAACTCATCTCGAACCTCGTGCACTGCTTCCTTCGAACCCACATAACACGTGCAAACGGAAACAAACATATGAACAATGCATCTCTGCCTCAGGTCGTAAACACACCACATTCGATTGCTGGGTAACCTGATAAAACCATTACCATGAAAACAACACCCTGAATGTAGGCCACGGAGTCGCAACCGGAACTCACAATATCAGCCTACCAAATACAATGATCTGACTCAGGCAAACATCCACTGCCACAATTCTCATCTCTGAGGCAACATATAGACGCTCATACACACATAACCAGGCAAACCGTGCTACACAATTCTCTGAAGTCTGAATACTCATCCAAACCCACAGTTCACTGGCAAATCACGCGTCGATTGATCCTCAATAGGATTCACAACCGAAACGACACGGAAAGCACGTCAGGAGGCATCCTAATGAATACAATATCGTTCACAACAAGTGGAACGTAATCATGGAACTTCAAATATTTGAAAGTATACAACACCCGGAATTTGATGATTATCCGCCGGCCGGTCGGGTCACCATTCTAGACATGCTGTACATTCTCAAATATCCTTAGTAAACACGACTACAGAAGTCTACAGAACCTATAACCTAAGGCTCTGATACCAAGCTGAAAGGACCCAACCCCGATTTAGCTTCCTAAATCGGAATCAAACCCCTTCGAAAACACGAACCAACAAAAACTTTTCAAAATTTGGGCAGAGTTTCGTTACTAGCGTGGAATTACCATTACCTGCACGCGGAAAATACACTTCATCCTATGCCACAAAAAGCAAACCGTGGGCACCAATCCCATCCGGATTTCTCAATATATCAACAGTAAAGTAAAACAGTAAATATATATATACTTTACTGAAATCCGGGTAAAATCGTATAACATATTCAATAGGAAACTCAGAGCGACTTCTAATACATAATCATATACGCATAAGTCATGATGCTCCCTTGAGCTGATCGAACAAGTCATCAATCCGCGGCAACGGATACTTATTCCTCACTGTAACTTGATTCAGCTTCCGATAGTCGATGCACAAACGCATGGACCTATCCTTCTTCCGTACAAACAACACCGGAGCACCCCACGGAGAAACACTCGGTCGGATGAATCCCTTCTCTAACAACTCCTGGAGCTGAATCTGCAACTCCCTCAACTCCGTCGGCGCCATCCGGTACGGTGTCTGGGAAATCGATCCTGTACCCGGAAACAACTCAATAGTGAAATCAATCTCCCCCACAGGGGGTATACCAGGTAACTCCACTGGAAACACATCCGGAAACTCAGACACAACCTCAATACTACCAAGATCCGGCACTGCAGCTGTAGTGTCCACAACATGGGCTAAGTACGCGACACAACCTTTCTTCATCAACCGATCTGCCCTCATCGCGGAAATCAAACACGGTAGTGAAGTGTTCTTCTCGCCACGGAACAGTATCTCAGGTAACCCTGGTCGTCGAAACGCGACCTCCTTCTTGTGACAGTCAAACATGGCCCAGTGCGTCTCCAAGAAGTCCATACCCAAGATCAGATCAAAATCCACAATATCAAGCAGTAACAGATCTGCGGCTAATCCATGACCATCAATAAACACCTCACAATCTCTGTACACCCAACCGATGCTCACAACCTCACCTGACGGATACAACACTCTCCACAACCCCAGAAGTGGAGATGCAGGTACTGTAGCTAATGATGACAGTCTATATGATATGAATGAATGTGTGGCACCTGGATCTAACAATGCAACTACTGGAATACCAAAGACATGTAACGTACCAATAACTACCTCCGTTGATGCTCTGCCCTCACGTAGAGTCATAGCATGAACCCTCGCCTGTCCGGCTGGTTGTCCTCGCTGGGGCTGTCCCTGCTGTCTGCCCTGGCCTGCAAACTGTACTGGACGAACTCCCGAAGTGGCACCTCGCTCAACTCCGGAACTCTGGGCCGCCTGTCCCTCAGCACCATACGACTGAGGACACTCCCTCGAATAGTGACCCACCTGGCCACAACTATAACAAATGACGGTACTCCGCTGACATATACCAAGGTGACGCTTGTTGCAGAAGCTACACAATGGATACTCCCGTGGTACAGCAAACGTACCACCGGTACGCCGCGGATAACTAGAACCGCTGGAATCTGCACTAGCCTGTGGTCGTCGCGGTCGATCTCTCCTCCACCTCGGTCTCGACCTCGGTATACCAACTGGTGGGCGATAAGATCTACCACCTGAGGATGAAGCTGAACCGGAAGTATCAGAAATCAGCCTCTTTGAAGGCCCCTGACTCGGTCCACCTTCCTCAAACCATCTCGGCTGGTACCTCTGTTGCCTTTCCTGCTCAATATCCTCACCTCGGAGCGCTGCACTGACAAACTCGTCAAAGTTATTCCGAGGCATCGTAGTCAGAGTAGCCTTGATATTCAGATTCAATCCCAGCTCAAACCTGCGACACTTGGCTTCCTCAGTAGCCACCATATCCCGCGTAAAACGAGACAAACGAGTAAGCCGATCTCGGTACTCAAGTACAGACAAACTGCCCTGCCTCAAGTTCGTAAACTCCTCATACTTGCGATGCTGGGTGGCCTGATTAAAGTACCTCCGTATAAACAGATCACGGAACAATGTCCACGGAGTGTCAGCTGGAACTCTATCGGTGCTAACCCACCAAAAGTATGCATCACCCTCAAGTAATCCGACTGCGGCTACTGTCATCTGCTCAGGAGTATACTGCAGACGCTCACAAACACGTTCAATCTGAACCAACCATGCCTCGCATATCTCTGGATCAACTGAACCCGAAAACACAGTAGCACCAGCTGTACGAGCCTTGACCACAGGGTCAAAACGCTCTTCCAAACGCAGCACTCGCATCAGCAAGTCGCGCGTTCTTCGATCCTCATCAGGATCCTCATCCCGATCAACACGGGGACCACGTCGAGGAGGCATCCTACTGATACAAGACAAGCATTAGGTACAAGCAGAAAGAACGTAATCATGAAACCGCAGATATTTGAGAATACACAACACCCGAAGTATTGATGAGTACCGCTGGCCAGTCGGGTCATCACTCCAGTCATGCTGTATCCACTCAAATACCCTAAGCGTCACAACTACAAGAGTCTACAGAATCTGACAACCTAATGCTCTGATACCAAGCTGAAAGGACCCAACCCCGATTCAGTTACCTAAACCGGAATCGAACCCCTTCTGAAAATACGAACCAACAAAAACTTTTCAAAATTTCGGCAGAGTTTCGTTACTAACGTTGAATTGCATAAACCTTCACCCTGAAAATAACACTTCGTCCTATGCCACAAAAGCCAAACCGTGGGCACCAATCCCATCCGAATTTCTCAACATCATAATATAAGCAATAACAGTAAACATACTGTACTATGTATATATATATATCCGAGAAAATCCGCATAAACATGTATCAGAATGTATCAGAGCGACCTCTAGTGTAAATATATACAATATACACATCAGTAGGCGAAACAAGAACCTACTGGAAAACACAGGTAGCTCAGATCACTAGCCTCCAAATCGCGACTTGAAACACCAAACCTGAACTGCAACTGGGCACGAAAACCGAAAAGCCCAGGGGAAAGACATGAAAACTGTTAGAGTGAGTGGACGAAAATAAATGTCTTTCACCAGTTGATATATATGTTTAAAATAACATATGCGAGTCCAGGTAAATAAAAATACAAAGTATACGAGGTAAACCATACTCCTCCAGCGTACTGAGCATGCAAGTAAAAATCCCACGGGGTCACTCATGGACACACCCGTGCTAGTACAGTCCGAATCACGGGGTCCTTAGTCCATGTTATTCTAAGCCAGAAAGGCCTCGGTTTTGGGGAAACGCCCCTCGCCGGTCAGGTCGGGGTAACGACGCCCCTCCTGGAAGGCCTACCATCGGGGATCAGCCGAGAGGCAAGTGTATCGATACAACAACGTAACTGAGACTGTACTCTGTGAAAACCAAATCATAAACAGTTCGATGCAAATGCATGAAACAGCATATAAGTGTATGTATATTCGTATACGTATATCCGTATATGTATAATCATAAAACACATGCTCATGTAATCCAAAATCTCATACGCATGCTCAAGTTCATAAAACGTGTATAAAGACTCGCAAACAATCCGTGAAATGAAATGTCCACTCACAGGTGAGCAAAACGCGCACTCGCGCTAATCTCGTGGTCCGGCGGAAGATCCTTCGCCTGAAGCACGATCACGATCCCAATCTCGATCTCCTGAATATTCACAAAACAGAACTGATCAAATTCATAGTCCACAACTCTGTACAGAACCACGGAAACCAACCGTTCCCAGAAATATGCAATGCAATACAAAATGATTAATAGAAATTCCGAAATCTCCACTCAAAACCCTCGACTGAATATCGGCTACCCAAATCAACCCAAAAACCTCTGGACGATAATCAGGGCACGATTACGAGAAAAACGACATTAAAAACGTCGAAATCTGAAAAAGTCAACCCTCGCCGGAGCTCCGCCGTTGACCGCCGCCGCCGCCGGCGGCGCACCGTCAACGGTGGAATCTCATGGCAAAACTTTCCAGATTTCAAGGTCTCCTCGAGCCAAACCTTTTCCTCTTCTACCCCGAAGTCCAAATCACACCGGAACAAGGCCAAATCACCTCGAACAGATCGGAAATCCAGTTTTCCGGTGACCTAATCGGACCTCACCAAAAACTCATCCTCCACCCAAACCAAGCACATGGGGAGACTCACCAGGGCAAGGGGAGTCTAACCCCCCTATCCACCACCACCAAAACTCGCCGGAAAACGGCCAACCATCACCGGCGACCAAACCCAAACCGACCCGATTCGGGTTCAACCAAAACGAAACCAATTTCATCAAACTCAAGTTCCAATCAACACGAAATTGAAAGGAGAAGCTAACCATACCCTTGCCGTAGTCGGAGGTGACCTGAAAATGGGTCGTCGGACGGCAAAACCAATCGGGAAAGTTTTCCCCCACGGGTCAACGGTCAACTTTCCAGTTTTGGAAAGTCAAAGCTCGGTCAACGTCAAACAGTATTTTTACGACTAATTCTCGACTATTCCGATATTTATACTCGCGCCTCGGGTCGATCAATGATTCGAAATGGATAACCATCACGATTCGGATAAACACAAAACAATCGGATAAACTCGTCGAAACTGAAACTTCAAATAATCATATTATATTCCTCGGTTATCAGAAAAATCTTCTGGAACCGCCCTCGAGCTCGAAATCACGTACTCTATAACTTCCGTGAAGACACCCAACTCAAATTCTCAGCCGAAAATATAGTCGCAAATAGAGTCGACAAACCACACATATATCGTAAAGCTGCGACTAAACAGAATCTCATGAATCGTGCTGAATATTCTACTGATTCTGGTTCGGGTCGTCACAATTATGTCTCGAAATGGGTTGAATCTAAGGATACATACACCAATGATTCAAAGATTGTTGCAAATTTCCTTCATTCTAACATTTTTTCCAGGTTTGGCATGCCTTCAGTTCTAATTAGTGATTGAGGGAGTCACTTTTGCAACAAGACAGTGGATTGATGAAGAAGTATGGTGTGTCACTCACAAGGTCTCAATGCCATATCATCCATAGACTAATGGCTTAGCTAAAATTTTCGACCGAGAGATGAAGAAGATTCTGGAAAGAACTGTGGCGCCTAACAAAAAAGACTGGAGTCAACATTTAAAAGATGCTTTGTAGACCTATAGTACTTCTTACAAGATGCCTATCAGAATTTCACCATACAGATTAGTTTATGGAAAAGCATGGCATCTTCCGATAGAGCTGGAGCATAAGTGTGACAACCCGGACCAGAATCAGCAGTGAAATCAGATTAATCTACGAGTTTGCGCGTAGTCGCAAAGTTACGACAGATGTTTTAATCGCCGAACTTGTTAACGACTTAATTATTGGCTGAGAATTGGAGCTAGATCTCTTCTCGAGAGTCATTGTACGTGTGATTTCTAGTTCGTGGGCGGTTCCGGATCGTTATTTGGACGACCGAGGAATTAATTATGAATATTTGAAGTTTCAACGGAATCGGATTATATTGGCGATCCTCTTAACGACTAAATTACCGGACGAGAATTTGGTTTCAGCTTCTTCACGGAAGTTGTTCAGAATTTAATTTCGAGTTTGTGGGAACTTCCGGAGTATTATTCTGAGTTACAAAGATTAAGTTTTGATTACTTCCGATTGTTGTTTATTTAGTCGATTAAAGTGTGTGTTTGGGTGAACAGTTGACTTTTTATCCGATTGGTCGATGTGTTTGACTTTGGGTGATTATTGAAGAACATGTCGAGTCGAGTTTGTTGCCGCGAGAATTATCGGAATCGGAATTACGACGAGGAAGTTACGGGTATTTGAAGTTTGCCGAAAAGTATGTTGTTGGTTTCCATTTTGGGTAAGGCTAGAAATAGAAAGTTACTATTTCGGGCAAGTCAACACTTGCCATTTCAGATGTTGACCGAGTTAACCGAGTCAACTCGGTGGAGGGAGGAGGGGTGCGACGGCTCCACGACGGCGACGGAGGTTCCAGCCACCTCCGGCCTCGGCTCTGGTCGGGTTCTCTTCGTCTCGGCCACCCGAGTCCACTTCCGGCCTCCTCTCACGGCGAGGTTGCCGGAGGAGGGAGGAATTCCAGCATGAAATTGGAGAAAAATGGGTGAATTCGGGTTGTTTCATTTCGGCTTTGTTGAGCTCAATCAAGTAGTGGGCTTTGAAGCTCTCCTCACCATGATTCTAACCATGTAAATATGATGTTCTAATTCGATTTGTGGATGGAGAATTTTGGATTTGAAAATTTGGTACCAATTCGGTTTATCATGAAATTGGATGAGTTAGAGTGAGAATTGGCCTTTGTTGTAGTTGACAAAGTTGCTCAGTGGGTGATTTTGCATGGAATGAAGGTTGCTCCGCCGTGGGCGGTGGTCAACGGCGGTCAACAGTTTGACTTTTTGGATTTTCGACAAGTTGCATGTCATTTGACTCGAAATCGCGCCCCGATCACAGTGGGGAGGTTTGTTTTTCGAGTTGAGCGTCCGAAATTATAGCGAGGTATTGTGGTATGATTTCTGGATTTCCGACAGTTTGTCGTGATCGGATTATGTGTTTCCGAGTACGGTGGTTTCTCGTGATTTGTTTTGAATTGTCGAATTATGTTTGTGAGATTTGGACATTGTGAATGTTCAGGTGTTCGTCTACGAGTTTGGCGAGGGACTTTCCGCCGGATCACGGGTTAACGTCAACTGCGTTACGCAAGCGTGTGAGTGGACAAGTTTCTATTTTCACTGTTGATTTGCGAGTTCGTGGATTTTATGATTTCCGTATTTAAATTATACGATGATTGAGATATATGTTATTTTCGGAGGTGTTGTTATGTGTTTATGGGTGATGGCATTTATAGCATCGATGCTACCAGAGTTGAGAGATTCCTCTGGCCCAGAGTTGAGAGATTCCTCTGAAGCAAGGTTGAGAGATTCCCCTGAGTGCCGCCGGGGTTGAGAGATTCCCCTGGCCTTTCACCGTCAGGTTTGAGCGATTCACCTGACGTCGGGCTTGAGAGATTCGCCCGACAACCTCCATATATATATGTGTTGTTGTGTTTTCCGAACTCGCACTGTTTTATATTGAGTATGTATATAAACTGGTGAAAGGCATACGTTTATTTTCGTTCACTCACTCTAACGTTTTTATTTGCCTTTCCCCTGGGCTTTTCGATTTCCGTGCCCAGTTTGCAGTTCGAACTCTGGTGTCGCACGTCGTGGTCGGAGGCATAGTGCTCGAGCTACCTTATTTCTTCCAGTAGGTTTATTGTTCTACCTACTGTGGTATACTTATATGTTTATACATTAGAGGTCGCTCTGAGTAATCTGTTGTGTATATGTTATATGAGTTTACTCCGGATTTCAGTAAAGTATAGATATAATTACCGTTTTACTTTACTGTTGATATATTGAGAAATCCGGATGGGATTGGTGCCCACGGTTTGCTTTTTGTGGCATAGGATGAAGTGTATTTTCCGCGTGCAGGTAATGGTAATTCAACGTTAGTAACGAAACTCTGCCAAAATACTTACGGTTTTTGTTGGTTCTTATTTTCGAAGGGGTTTGATTCCGGTTTAGGCAACTAAACCGGGGTTGGGTCCTTTCAATAAGGCATATTGGGCAGCAAAAAAGTTCAACGTCGCCTATGATGAAGTAGGTCTCTATCGAAAATTGCAGCTGGATGAACTTGAAGAAATTTAGAATGAAGCTTATGAGAGTTCTTGGATCTACAAAGAAAAGACTAAGGTCTTCCATGACAAGATGATCAAGAACAAGTCGTTTGAAGTCGGACAAAAAGTTTTGCTCTTCCATTCTCAACTTAGGCTATTTCTAGGAAAGCTATGATCAAGATGGGTTGGTCTATTCGTTATCATGCAGATATTCTCTCATGGAGCCATCCAAATTTGTTTTGACACATCCGGGAAGGAATTCAAAGTGAATTGTCATCGATTCAAGCCATATTATAAGGCATTTGTGAAACAAGATATTGAAGCCATGCCCCTCAAGGAGCTAGCCATTCCAAGTGATTAAAAATGCATCATATCAAGGCTGTAAGACGTTAAAAAACAAGCGCATTGGGAGGCAACCGAATGGAGGATCGACAATAAGATTTTCTTTGTTTTCCCTTTTCTCTTTTTAATTAGTTTCTTTGTGTGTTAATTAGTTAGTTCTTTTCATAAAACCATATCTCCATGCTTGATTCTATAATTTTACTTTGTTACATTGTGGACAATGTAAAATTTAAGTGTGGGGGAGGGGTTTACAACTCTATTGAGTAATAAATAAATAAAAATCGGGCAAACAACGGATTTCCGACGGATGATGACCTAAAAAAATTATTTTGTTTGATTTTCGTGTCTTTTATTGTTTGGAATATTTTAGGAGTCTTTTGTGTGATGTTTAGTATTTTTCAGAGTCTTAGGATGCCCTTAACTAGTCTATGATGATTTTGGACTGAAACGATGAACATACATGGCATTTGAATCACTCATTAATGGAATTCTTTTGTTAATTGAGATGTTTTGATTGCATTTACATGTAGTAGATATAAATAGTAAAACTTGGTACATAATTTGCATGCTAGAATAAGTTTGAGTCATATGAACCTATGTGAGTTTTTGAGCGAAAATTGTACTTTCTTTGGAGTGAAATTTCGACATCTTTAGAATTTTTCCGTTTTAAAACTACTTTTATGCCTCATATGATTTCTTGCTATAGTTTTCAATGAACTAGAGATCTTTCGAACTTCCTCATGTTGATTTTAAAAGCTTATAGTCAATGCATGCTCTGATTAAAGACACTTGGGATTTTACCACCACTTTGCCAAATAGTCATGTGTTCCTTATGTGCACACGAGTTACGAGTCCCTAGATCACTCTTTTGAGCCTAAATTCAGCCATTTTTTTTATCACCATATATACCTAAACACTTAGCCTAATATAGAATATCCTTACCCTTGTTTCAAAGAATTAGTGAGAATTTTCAAAGCTAGCACATGATGATGAAGTTTTGGTGGAGACTTTTGCAGGAGGATGTGTGTATGGGGATAGACTTGTCCAACAAGTTTGAAAAAAAAGAAGTTATTGCCGAAGAACAAAAAAAAAGAACAAAAATTGTGAAGCTCTCAGGCAATAAGTTTTTAGTGTTAAAAGTTTGGATTAATGTCCCTCATACTTGTGGATTTGGAGGTTACTACAAATTGAAGGCCTAATAGTGAAGAAATATGGTATTTGTCCTGTTCGCAAAGCTCAAAGGAAATTTAGAATGAAGTTCGGGCCAAACATGATGATATTTGGCCCTTGCTTTTAAAGTTTCACATCTTTGGCATTGGAAGAGAAGGATGTGCATGAAGTTGATGAGTTTTTGGAGCTTAGACTAAGTCTTTGGAACATTCTTAAACACCACTTATCTAAATTTTTGAATACCTTAGCCTTAGCCCCATTACAACCCTTTCAAGTTATTTATGATCCTAAAGATGAGTAGCCTTTGATCTGTGGAGTTAATCACATGAGTAACCATATGGTTTGGGTTCATTTGTGTAAGTAATTTATTCCATTCATAAGGTTTTATTGATTCTTATATATATATATATATATATCTTTAGTGAAAACCCTTTTCCATGAGTGAAAACCCTTGTCCATGAGTGAAAAGATGATGAGTGCATCCATGTGAGGTGATTTTAAACTTTTTTAGTGCATGCATAGCTTTTAAATCACACTATTATTTTCATATAAGTTTTACTTGTTCATGCATGAGAATGTCTTTATTAACTCTTGAATTTCTTGTGCTTAAACTTTGTGATTTCCATGATATTCGAGATATATTAGTTAAACAACTTAGTAGTGTTTTTGTTTCCAACATATACTTGTGAAAAACTTGGGAATTTTTGAAAGTATCATATGTTGTAAAGTTTTGAGTCTTAATTTAACTTAGTGTTTGCTAAGGGACTAGCAAAGTCTAGTGTGAGGAAATTTGATCTACGTATTTTAGGGGTATTAATAATGTGTTACTCTCTACATTTTGATTATGTTAATTACTTAGTATTATTAATTTTGACTTATTTTGTTATTTTTAGGTGTAGTGATCTACGCATTTTATGCTTGATTCTTAACGTCTTTCTCTCTACATTTAGCTTTGTAGAACTTAGTATCTTTGTATCTTACTTAGTTTATGATTTATAGGACAAAATAAGGAGGAATCCATAAATGTGGCAGAAATGAGCTCAAAACCTACTAAGGAGGAAGTTCCTAAAATGAGGAGGAAAGATGAAGAAGAATGGGCCACGATTTATAAAGAATTGATCAAAGATCACTAAGATGGGTCAAGACCATATTCATGTGTCCAAGAAGGTCCAAGATCTTTCCAAGATTCAGCCACAAAGAAGCCCAAAACAAGAAGATGGATTAAAAACTAGGAATCAAGAAATCTACCTGTGCAAATCAGCCCACTTCAATGGGCCACCAAAAACTATTTCAGACGAATAATATGTCCCTGGAAATCTCTAGAAGTCAAATTTCCAGCGCAAAAAGAATCACTCAATTCGGACATATAAATCTCCGGGAATCACTGATTTAATGAAGAAAGGTCAACTTACCCAGGTAGAGTTAATTCATTCCTAATTGGGAATGGACTAGGGTTTTTCATATCCTATTTAAAGGGGAGCTCGACCAGAACTAAAGAATCACTCATTTTAGACACACAAGCTCTGCCTAAACACTATCTCCTCTCCACAAAGCCAAGAAACTCTTCAAGGAAGCAGCCTACACCATTGTCCGCCACCACAACAATCTCCATTGACATATAGGGCGATCCCGAGTGTCTCTTCTACCGAAGAAGATTCAGTTATACCTTAGATCCATAGGGTGATCCTAAAGACTAAAAAGTGTAACATGAATCCTCTTTACTTTGTAACTTCTCCTTGTATGAACTACTAGTGTAGTGAAGTAGTTTGTAGTATTTCGGTTTTTCCTTACTTGTTCCGTTTTCAACTATTTTTCATGTGTTCTAGTTTCTTAGTTTTTATTATACATGTTCATCTATGCTTAATGATTTGGCATAGATATAGGGTGATCCCGAGTCTAAATCAATGGTATGTGTATAGGGCGATCCCGAGCACGACAAATTATGGGCATGTGTTTTGTAAAATTGAGAAGTTAGGATTTCAATTAATATTGTTTAACTTGCAGGTTAAGAATGAGTAAATGTACTTAGGATGAATAAATCACTTGTAAATATATTAGTTAGTGTTTATTTTCGGTCTAGTAAGCATGTCTAGAATTTTATGTTCTTTAATTGTTTCTACTTGTCTGTGAGTGAAGCATGTTATAATTTAGGATTCTAAATCTGTTTGTTGGCCGGCCATCATTTGTTTATTTTAGTAATTAATTAATACAAGTGAAAGGACCCAATCCCGATTCAGTTACCTAAACCGGAATCAAACCCTTTCGAAAATACGAACCAACAAAAAATTTTCGAAATTTCGGCAGAGTTTCGTTACTAGCGTGAAATTACCATAACCTGCACGCGAAAATTAACACTTCGTCCTATGCCACAAAAAGCAAACCGTGGGCACCAATCCCATCCGGATTTCTCAACATCAATATAATCAACAACAGTAAATAAACTGTACTATGTATATATGTATATCCGTGAAAATCCGCACAACATGTATCAGAATGTATCAGAGCGACCTCTAAAGTAAAACATATACAATATGTACATCAGTAGGCGAAACAAGAACCTACTGGAAAAACACAGGTGACTCTGATCACTAGCCTCCAAACTGCGACGTGAAACACCAAACCTGAACTGCAAACTGGGCACGGAAACCGAAAAGCCCAGGGGAAAGACATGAAACACGTTAGAGTGAGTGGACGAAAATAAATGTCTTTCACCAATTAATATATATGTTAAAATAACATATGCGAGTCCAAGTAAATGAAAATAATAAAATACGCGAGGTAAATATCATACTCCTCCAGCGTACTGAACATGCAAGTAAAAATCTCACAGTTAGAACCACGGGGTCCCTAGCCCACACGTGATCCTAGCTGGATAGTACAGTCAGAACCACGGGGTCCCTAGCCCACATGTGATTCAGAATCACGGGGTCCCTAGCCCACACGTGATTCCAGCCGGTGACATCCTCGGGGATCAGCCGGGATGCAGTGTATCGATACAACAACGTAACTGAAACTGTACTCTGTGAAAATCAAATCATAAACAGTTCGATACAAATGCATGAAACAGTAAAAAAGTGTATGCATAATCTTATACGTATATCCGTATAAGTATAATCGTATAATCGTAAACACATGCTCATATAGTCTGAAATCTCATACGCATGCTCAAGTTCATAGATCACATAAATGACTCGCAAGATTTCCGTGAAAAGAAATTGTCCACTCACAGATGAGCAAAACGCGCACACGCGCTAATCTCGAGGACCGGCGGAAGATCCCTCGCCAGAAGCTCGATCACGATCCCGATCTCGATCTCCTGAATACATTCACAAAACATAACTGATCAATATCGTAATCCACATCACTGTACTGATGCACGGAAACCAACCGTTCCCGGAAATACGAAATG